>OY776124.1:55759202-57009202 GCA_963675135.1 Galeopsis tetrahit | reverse complement strand
CAAAACAATCTGAAGCTGAGATTAGTGCTGAAGCTGAAATTGAAAAATCTAAGTCCAGTGCTGAGCCGGAAGCAAAGGAAGCTGCGGAAGCTATGCAAGATCTCAAAAGGCCTAAGAAAGGCAGAGGCAGATTGGTTAAAACTGCAGAAGCTGAGCAAGCTAAAAGTGATGCAGATGAGTTGAAGAAGAAGGAGAAGGGCAAGGCTATTGCATCTCCAGAAGCTGAAGTGCAGACAAGAATGGTATCGAAAAGGAAGTCTATTATCATTGAAGAACCTACTCCTGAGTCAACTATTTTGAAGAAGCAAAAGGTTGTTGATCCAAGTGATGAAGCTCATTATGCGAAGAAGAAGAAGATAGAAAAGCATATTGAAAGTTTGTTGAAGGAGAAGCCTGATGAAGATCAAATAGAAGACAAGCTCATTGATCACTTTATTGACAAAGAACATCGTCAAGAATGGATGAAAGTGAAAAGGCAGTGGGAACTAGATCACTGGATTATCAGGAAGTTTGGAGATTCTGATAACTCTGACGATCTTTATGCTATGTTTGACAAATTCATGGAAGGACAGCATAAGATGCTATGGAATTTGATCATAAGAATATCTGCTGCTGCTAATTTTAATATTCTTGTTCCTGGTTTTCCAAAATGGAAGTGTCCCATGACTAGTTCAGGTAAAAGGGCAGATGTGAACCAGATCAAGAAGTATGAAGATGAGTTGCTAGACAACGAGAAGATTGAAGATGAAGAACATATCAAAGGAATTCATACTAGACTACTCAATGCTTTCTGTGTTCCAGATTCAGAAAGAGGTAATTTTTCAGTATAGTTTAGTTTTATTCTGATTTTGTTAAGTATTTGTAATATCTACTGATCTTATTTCTGAATGAATGAAAAGATAAAGTACTATTTGATGTTTAAAGACAAGATAACTACTTAACTAGTTTACTAATAAGAAAAGATTCAAGTAGTTTTGGCTTCATCAAAAAGGGGGAAATTGTTGGGATATGAATCCTAGAACAAGTCCTAAATGATGAATAAAAGATAAAAGATAAAGTTTTGATAAGCCAAAAGAAGACTTGAATATTTTCTAAGTGTTGACTAATCTAGTCTAGTTAAGTTGAAGTCATCTTGAACAGATCAGTAGAGTTCACATAAAAAGAAAATTATTGTTTATATTTGAAAGATAAGTACGATGTATAAGTACTTCATATTTTGTTCATATATGTTTACATTGATTAGTTTGTTTTTGAGCTATAATTACTGTATAGAGCTCATGATTTTATATGTAATAGATTAGTTTTATTGTATAGTTTATAAGTTGACTAAGCTTGTGTTATAAAAGCTTAATGTAATGTAATAGTCTTGTTAGGTTAGATGATAGGACTAGATTAGTTCTATTAGAAGTCTACTACTCAAGACAGGTGGACTACAAGACTAGTGTATCTACTAGACTACACAAGACAAGTTAACTTGAAGTTAGTTACAGAAACGCGTATTGAAAATGAAATTGAAGAATTAGTTATGGAATAACTAATTAACGGAAGAAACGCGTGGAAGGATAAGAAGAATCAGTTACAAGTTAGTTTTCAAGAAAGGTTGTTACACAACTGAAAGTTCTTGGATTTGAAGTCTATAAATACCCCAAGGTATTCATTGGTTAAAGACTACTGACTACTGAAATATTGAGAATTACTACTTACAAACGTTATTGAAGATTCAATCGAAGTTTACTCTCAGAGTTGATTGAAGTTCAGAAAGATAGCCAGAAGACAAGTGAAGAATCAAGAAGGCTACTACTGAAAATCAGAGAAGTTTTTAGTTTGTGTTTGTTATTTTCAAGGTGCTAGATACTTGTAAAATTTCTAGTAAGATCGTAGACATATCTGGAGGTATAGTCTGTTGAAGATCTAAGTCTTCTTCTTGGGACTTTAAAGACAGGAACATACACTTGTACTCGATTGGAAGAGTTTAGTGGAAATATCACAACTGGGTTTGTGAGAGTGGATGTAGACAAGTTGTCGAACCACTATAAATCGTGTGTTTGATTTACTTTACAGTTTTGATTGTTTAAATTGCTTAATTGGTTTAACTACTTAACTGAACTTGATTAGTTGAGTATAGAACAGAGTTCTCGAATCTAAGTTGAGTATAATCTTGAATTGGGCTCATTATTAATTTCGTATTCCGCATATTGTACTTTGATATTTCGAAAGATTTTTGAAAAGTCTATTCACCCCCCTCTAGACATTTTCACTAGCTTACTCGTTATTAACTCAACTTGGGACCAACAGATGTTGGTCCCTCAAACAGCAAGACTAGGAAAAAAGTGCTTAATAAGCTTTGAAGTCTTAAAATCCCACCAAAAGTTCGAATATTTTGGTGGAAATTTTGGAAAGATGCCTTTGCAACTGAAGGTAATTTATCGAAGCATTGTATCCCTTTAGATCCTTATTATCAGTGTTCTGGTTATTCTATTGCAGACTCAATGTATGTCCTTTTTAAGTGTACCTTTGCTAGCAGGGCGTGGAAGTCTCTTGGAATGTGGGAAAGGGTTAAGAATTACACGCATGGTTGTCTTTTTGACCTCCTCGTTAACTTGGCTAGAAAGACAAGTAATGAAGATTTGACGATCATCCTTATGATTGCTTGGGCTATATGGAAGGTTCGATGTTCTTGGCTTCATTGTGATGATCAGTAGAAGCTGAAGAAAGGTTGTGCATTTGAAGTTAGGTGGGTCATGGAATTTGGAATTTTGGAAAGACTATGCTGATTCTGATAAGATTAATTTTATCGGAAGGTGGTCTGTACTCAAGCAAAAGGATGGGCTTTGGAACAGGTTGGCCTAATATGGACCATCAGATGCATGCAGCTTTTTATAGAGAATATAAGAAATATGATTTCTTAATTACTTTACAAATGAATGTACATGAGGTATTTATACAATACAATGGGTAACCTAATCTTGACTTAATCTTATTGGGCTTAGTAGATAAGGCCCACAAGTGACATGAGTTGGGCCTACATATGAATATATAAATATTACTTTAAATATATTCCTAATATGCCCCCTCAAGATGGAGTATCATAGGATAAGCCAATCTTGGACATAAGAAGTCGGAGGCGAGCACCAGATAGGGGATTGGTGAGAGCATCGGCGAGCTGGTCGGCAGTCGAGACGTGTGAGATGCGAAGACGAGCAGTTTTGACGAGGTCACGAACAAAGTGGAAGTCAATGGCAATGTGTTTCATTTGAGAATGAAACACAGGATTCGAGCACAAATAAGTTGCTCCAATGTTGTCACAGTAGATGACTGGCACCGGAGAGATGGAGAAGTGTAGTTCCTTGAGTAAGGACGTTAGTCATTGAACTTCAGAGGCTGCTGATGCAATTGCTCGGTATTCGGCCTCCGTAGATGACCGAGCAACAGATTTCTGCTTTTTGGACGACCATGAGATGGGGTTAGATCCCAGAAAGACTACATAAGCACTTGTGGAAGTGCGATCATCATGGTTGCCTGCCCAGTCGGCATCTGTAAAGCAGTGGAGTGCTGAGGATGAGGATGGGGTAATGTTGATTCCAACATCCCTTGTACCATTGAGGTAGCGCAGTAGACGTTTTACGGCATTCCAGTGAGTGATGGTGGGTGCATGCATGAACTGGGATAGCTTGTGAACAGCAAAGGCAATGTCGGGCCTGGTGAGCTGGAGGTACTGAAGGCTGTCGAGCACTTGACGATACTGGGTGGAGTCAGTGGGAGAAGTACAGTGTTAGGCGAGCAGAGGTGGATAGTGGCGTTTGAACAGGTTTGGAGTCGATCATGTTGTATCGGGCGAGCAGATCAGTGACGTATTTGCGTTGGGAGAGAAGGCATGAAGTTTTAGATCGAAGAACTTCCACTCCCAAGAAATAAGATAGAGGACCAAGGTCCTTGACAGAGAATTTGGCACTGAGGTCGACAACCACACGGGCGAGCATGGGCAAGGTGTTGTCTGTCAAAATGAGGTCGTCGACATAAACAAGGAAGTAGGCGACCACCCCATTGTTGTTGTAGACGAACAGGGACTCATCAGAGTGAGTGGGGGTGAACCCAATTTCAATGAGGAATGAGCGAAGAGCATAGTACCATGTGCGAGGAGCTTGCTTTAAGCCATAGATGGATTTACGTAACTTGCAGACATGAGTGGGGAAGGTCTTGTCTTTGAAGCTTGGAGGTTGAGCCATGAAGACGGTGTCCGAGAGCTTTCCATGGAGGAAGGCGTTGTTGACATCGAACTGTTGGAGGGGCCACTGTCGAGTGACAGCAATGCTGAGAACTGCTCGCACGGTGGCCGGCTTGACAACTGGACTGAAGGTTTCAGTGAAGTCAACACCTGGTCGTTGGTGAAAGCCTTTGGCAACTAAGCGAGCTTTATATTTGTCAAGAGAGCCATCAGAATTTCTTTTAATGCGGAAGACCCACTTGGAGTCGACCACATTCTGAGATGTAGTGGGAGGAACTAAGTCCCACGTGCCATTCCGAAGAAAGGCATCAAATTCAGCAGACATGGCTGCTCGCCAATTTTTGCTCTTGAGTGCCTGCGAAACACAGCTCGGTTCAATGTCAGAAGTGACAACAAAAGTAAGACCATACCTCGGATTAGGCTTGAACACTTGATTTTGAGATCGAGTGACCATGCGAGGTGCAGGAGGTCGTGAGGGAGCATTGGTCGGCACAGAGATGTCGGATGGGATGGCGAGCAGTGGGGAGGTAGGTGTGGATGTGTTTGGTTGAGGTGTGTCTAGGTGATCGTCAAACGTGGGATGATGGGGAATGGTAGTGGTCGGCGCCGAGATAGGGGCGAGGATGGTTGCGGGAGAGTTAGGAAGTGAGGATGTTATAAGAATGGGCGAGGAGATGGAATCAGAGGGGGTAGGTGGCGAGGAGTTAGTGGTCGCCGAAGGTGGGATGGAGAAGGGAAACGTATGTTCAACAAACTGAACATGACGTGAGGTGTAGATTCGGTTGGTTGAGCGATCAAGACAGTGATAAGCACTCTGTGTGGGTGAGTATCCAATGAAAACACATGGAGTAGAGCGAGGATCAAGTTTGTGAGTGGTGTAAGGGCGAAGCAAAGGATAAAAGAGGCAACAAAAGATACGTAGTTTGGATAGGTTAGGAGGACGAGCAGTGAGTTTTTCATAGGAGGATGCCATGTTGAGATTAACTTTGGGAAGACGGTTGATGATGTAGGCAGCCGAACAGACGGCATAGGGCCAAAAAGTGAGAGGCATGGAAGCATGGTGAAGGAGAGCTAGAGCTGTGTCGACCACATGGCGATGGCGACGTTCAGACATGCCATTGTGTTCGGGAGTGTGAGGTGGGGTGGTGAGGTGTGCAATGCCATGGGTTTGAAGGAAGGGGCGAAGAGCAATGAACTCTCCTCCATTGTCTGAGTAGAAGGTCTTGATTATGTTTTGAAAGTTGTTTTCGACAAGGGTTTTGAATGTGATAAATGTAGGTAGAACATTCGATTTTCGTTTTAAGGGATAAACCCATATGTATTTGCTGAAGTGATCAACAAATAACACATAGTATTTAAAATTATCAGGGGATAAGACAGGTGACGACCAAACATCAGAAAAGATAACATCAAGTGGTTTAGTAGATGTGATGCTCGAATCATAAAAAGGCAATTTGTGACTTTTAATACATGAACAAGAGTTACAATTAAAGTGTTTGGATGGTGCACTGGATAGGCTAAGTGTAGCGAGGGTGTGAGCAAGGATTTTTGTCGATGGGTGACCAAGGCGAGCATGCCAGGTGGTTGTTGTGAGGTGTTGAGTGATGAAGGCTTGCGGGGAGGTGGTAGACATGTGTGCCGGCCAGACGTACAGATTATTGATACGACTCCCAACGAGGAGAATGCTCCCCGAGTGACCGTCCTGCACCTGGAAGGAAGAACGACCAAAGATAATGTTAACATTATTATCACGGCAGAGGCTAGAGACTGAAATCAAGTTTTTCGAGATGAGTGGGACGACTAAAACATTTGAAAAACTGAGAGAGGCAAGTTGAAGGAAGCTCATAGAGCCAGTGTGAGATATGTATAAACCTTTACCATCACCAATTTCCACATTGTCAGGCCCATCGAAGGGCGAGTGGAGAGAGAGGTTGGCGAGGTCGTTGGTGATGTGATGAGAAGCACCGGAATCAAGAATCCAGTGTTCGGCAGGATGTGCCGAGGAGGCTGAGTGGGCCGAGTAGGCCGGGCGAGCATCTGTTCGATGAGGGCGAGGAGGTGGTGTGTACTGTCCATGTGGTCGGCGATGGCCTATGGACGGAGCAGAGGGCAGAGGCGATGAAGGGATCTCAGGGCAGGTGCGAGCAGTGTGGCCCGGTGCTCGGCAGTATTGGCAGGTGCCAAGATATGGCCGTTGCGAGGATTGACGAGGACGGGTGTCAAGGGATTTAGACTTTGAGTCAGGTCGCGAGGAGCGATGATAAGATTTACCAGCAGTGAGGGCGGATGCAGGTATTAAGGCCGCGGATGCTCGCGATGCAATTTGGACCTCGGCACTTAGGAGTTTGTCGTAGAGCTCGGCAAATGAGATAGGGTGTTCGCGCGCTTGGATGGCATTGGCAATGTCATTGTAGGACTCATCGAGACCTGTAAGAACCTGGAGAGTGACGTCCTCGGCATCCGAGGTGACGCCGAGGAGAGCAAGTTCGTCGACCACAGAGCGAACTTCCATGAGGAAGTCGGAAATTGGGCGAGCACCTTTGGATAGAGAACGAAACTTGGTTTTGAGGGCAAGAATGCGACCCCTGGAGGGCTTTCCATACATGCTCTCAAGCATCGACCAGGCTTCGCAGGAGGTTTTGGTCAACGCAACAAAGGGAATGAGCTCCGGAGACATGGATCCAACCATGGCTGAGAAGATGAGATTGTCCTGACACACCCACAGGTCGTGCGCAGGATTGGAAATGGTGGTGGTGGTAGTGCCATCACCAGTTGGGCTTGTGGGAAGTGGGCATGGATGCGTTCCCAAGACATAGCCAAAGAGGTTATGTCCAGTGAGCAGGAGACGAAACTGGAAGGACCAAGCACCATAGTTGGTGGAGGTAAGCTTTAAGGACATATTTGCAAGTCCTTTGAAGGTGATGGGCGAGAGTGACTGAGATGGAGTAGCCATTTTAGTGAGTATAGCAGCGGAGTGAGTAAAGGGCAGCAACAAGCTGGGCGTCTACGACGGGCGGCGGCGGCGTTTCAGAGATAAGTGCGGCGACGGCAGTGTTGCAGAGAAGAAGGCGCAGCAGCGGCTAGGGTTTTGTGGCGGCGGCGGCAGCGGCTAGGGTTTGGTAGCGGCGGCGGCTAGGGTTTGGATCAGGCGTGAGCCAAGTGACTCGATGATACCATATAGAGAATATAGGAAATATGATTTCTTAATTATTTTTATAAATGAATGTACATGAGGTATTTATACAATACAATGGGTAACCTATTCTTGACCTAATCTTATTGGGCTTAGTAGATAAGGCCCACAAGTGACATGAGTTGGGCCTACATATGAATATATAAATATTACTTTAAATATATTCCTAATGCTTTTGACCCAAACAATAACTTTTTCGCTATCGCGGCTATGTGTTGTACAAAAACGAGAGAGAGGTAGTCATGGCGGGTTCTATGAGGATTGATCACTCAGGAACAGTGTGTTGGAAAAATGTTGGTTTTGACCACATTTTATAAAATATTAAGTGACAATTTTATAATCCGTTTTGCGTAAATGGAATTAGTTGATTTGATTTCTCAAAACCAAATTTTGGGTGAATGAGAAATTAATATTAAAGTTGGTCATTTAATGAGTGAATAAATATATTGTTGAATGTATTTATTATTATATGATAATAGTAATGGATTGTGACCTATAGATATAGATATGAAATGTCATGTCTTTTGGTGAAATGATTATATCCCAAAGGTTGTGTCCTTTAGAATTATTTCATTAATTTAAAGGTGGTGTCTTTTAGAATTATTGCATTAATTTAAAAGACATACCTTTTGGTGAATAATTGTTTATTTCCAAATGTTGTAACTTTTGGAAAGAGGAGATTATTATGAAGAGTCACAACTATTATCATAAAGACTCTTGGAAGTCTATAAATAGATCCCCACATTTGCATTCCAAAATGACTCAAGCCAAAAAGCTTTCTTGCATTCTTATCCTCCAAAACATTCTAGCATTCTAAGTCCTTGCATTAGAGTTTTATCGGAAGTTCCGAATATCCATTTTGCGATTCGCCGATAGCTTTCGATTTGTAGTGCAACAGTCGTGAAGTTTTAAGTCGTTGTATCTTGGGGACGGTTGCCAGTGATCCGTATTGCACCTTTGTACGGGGCAATAACGTCTTACGGAGATAGAGTCAAACTCTAGCCTCGACTTTCGTGTTTAAGTCTGTGTCAACATTTAATCTTCGTCTACACATACACCATTATCTCTAACAATCGTAAGACGTTATTTTTGTGTATTCGAAGATGTTTACTTCTACTATTTCTTTTGATCCTACTTCTCATATTCACTCTGAGAAACCACCGAAATTTGTCGGTAATGATTTCAAAAGATGGCAACAGAAAATGTTGTTCTATCTGACTACCCTGAACCTTGCACGGTTCTTGAGGGAAGATCCTCCTACTGTAGAGGAGGATGACAGCGACCAACAGAGGTTGACTGCTCTTGACGCATGGAATCACAGTGACTTCCTGTGTCGTAACTACATTCTGAATGGGCTAGACGACTCATTGTACAGTGTCTATGCCACCTTCAAGACAGCCAAAGAATTGTGGCAGTCTTTGGAAAAGAAGTACAAAACGGAGGATGCCGGATTGAAGAAATTCATTGTCGGACGGTTCCTCGACTTCAAAATGGTTGACTCGAAAACTGTTTTAGAACAGGTTCGAGAATTGCAGTTGATCCTACATGAGATTCATTCCGAGGATATGCAATTGTCTGAATCCTTTCAAGTAGCTGCTATAATAGAGAAGTTACCGCCTCTATGGAAGGACTTCAAGAACTACCTCAAGCACAAGCGCAAGGAAATGGGTCTTGAGGACTTGATCGTGAGACTAAGGATTGAGGAAGATAACCGAAAATCCGAGGGCAAAAGCGATAAGAGTAGTGAAGAGGCGAAAGTGAACCTAGCTGAGTCCGGAAGAGGCAAAAAGCGCAGACGCATTGACAGACAACAGAAACCTCAGAACGCTAAAAGGTTCAAAGGTAACTGTTATAATTGTGATAAGCCCGGACACAAGGCAAGTGAATGTTGCCAGCCAAAGAAGGCCAACGCGAATGCCAACCAGAATCAGGCTAATATTGTGGAACACAAATCCCTGCCTGAAGAAATGTCTGAATTAGATCTATCCGCTGTCGTGTTCGAAGCAAACTTAGTGGATAACCCGAGGGAATGGTGGGTAGACACTAGTGCTACCCGTCATATCTATTCAGACAAGGAAATGTTCTCATCCTATCAAGAGATCAATGGCAGAAAACTCTTCATGGAAAACTCTGCTACATCGAACGTGGTCGGATTGGGGAGAGTGGTACTGAAAATGACCTCAGGAAAAGAACTAACTCTTGTCGATGTGCTGCATGTCCCAGAAATTCGAAAGAACTTAGTCTCCGGCTCATTGTTGAACAAAGCCGGATTTAAATTAGTTTTTGAAGCTGATAAATTTGTACTGACCAAATGTGGTCAATTTATTGGGAAATGGTACCTTGAGAAGGGCCTTTTCAAAATGAATGTACTAATTGTCAAGCGTGACATTAAACGCAGTATTAATAATAGTGATATTAATTACTTGCTTGAGTGTTCTAATTTATGGCATGGTAAATTAGGACATGTAAATCAAAATGCCCTAAAACGTTTAGTGGATTTAGATTTACTCCCCAAAATGGAATTTGATTCACAAAAGTGTGAGATCTGTGTTGAGGCAAAAATGGCCAAAGCAGCATTCCATTCGGTAGAAAGAAGTACTACACCTTTAGAACTTATCCATACAGATATATGTGATTTAAAGTTTGTGCAAACTAGAGGTGGTAAAAATTACTTCATAACGTTTATTGATGATTGCACAAGATACTGTTATGTATACCTCTTGAAGAGCAAAGACGAAGCAATTGAAGCTTTTAAAGCTTATAAGAATGAGGCTGAAAATCAACTTAGCAAGCGAATCAAAATGATTCGAAGTGATAGAGGTGGAGAATATGTTGCACCGTTTGAAGAATTTTGCTCCTAAAATGGCATCATTCATCAAACAACGGCACCATACTCACCTCAATCAAATGGCGTTGCAGAACGCAAGAATAGAACTCTGAAAGAGATGATGAACGCTATGTTGATTAGTTCGGGCTTACCCTAGAACATGTGGGGGGAAGCCATACTTTCAGCCAACTATATTCTTAATAAGTTACCACACAAGAAATTGGATAAAACTCCATATGAATTATGGAAGGGTAGAATCCCATCCTACAATTACCTTAAAGTGTGGGGGTGTTTGGCTAAGGTTGAAGTACCTAAGCCAAAACAAGTAAAAATAGGACCAAAAACGGTTGATTGCGTCTTCATTGGGTATACACATAATAGTAGTGCATATCGATTCCTGGTGCACAAATCAAACGTTCCGGAGATGAACGTAGGAATGACTATCGAGTCAAGAAATGTTGTGTTCTTCGAGAACATATTCCCTAAGAAGCAAAGGGAAGAAGTAAATTCACATAAGAGAACTTATGAAACTGCAATTGGTTCACCAGAGGTTAATGCGGAACCTAAGGTTGATGAAGAACCAAGACGCAGTAAAAGGGCCAGAAAGGAAAAGTCCTTTGGGCCAGATTTTCTATCATACATGATGGAAAATGAACCTCGGACAGTTCAAGAGGCACTGTCTAGTCCAGATGCTCCTCTCTGGAAAGAGGCTATAAACAGCGAAATTGAGTCTATCATGCACAATCATACTTGGGAGATAGTCGATCTTCCACCAGGTTGTAAAACTTTAGAATGCAAATGGATCCTAAAGAGAAAATATAAGGCTGATGGATCAATTGATAAGTACAAAGCTCGTTTAGTAGCAAAAGGGTTCAAACAAAATGAGGGATACGATTTCTTCGACACATATTCTCCTGTAACGAGAATTACATCCATTAGAGTGCTCATTGCTATTGCTGCATTGCACAACCTTGAGATACACCAAATGGATGTAAAAACGGCATTCCTAAATGGGGAATTAGATGAGGAGATATACATGGAACAACCTGAAGGGTTTGTTATACCTGGTCAGGAGAAGAAGATGTGCAAACTTGTTAAGTCCTTGTACGGACTAAAACAAGCACCTCTCCAATGGCATGAAAAATATGATACAGTGATGTTATCAAATGGCTTCAAAACGAATGAGTGTGACAAATGTGTTTACATTAAGGGCACACACGAAGAATATGTGATAGTATGTTTGTACGTAGATGACATGCTAATAACGGGAAGCAATCATGATATAATCATGAAAACTAAGAACATGTTGAAACGAAATTTTGACATGAAAGATATGGGTCTAGCAGACGTCATACTAGGGATAAAGATCCCTAGAACTCCTGACGGAATTGTCCTAACACAAGCTCATTATGTTGAGAATGTGCTTAGGAAATTTGATGTCTTTGACGTTCCCCCGGCTAACACTTCCGTGGATCCAAATGTGCACTTAGCCAAAAATAAGGGAGACCTAGTGGATCAACATAAGTATGCTAGAATTATCGGAAGTCTGATGTACTTAACGAATTGTACACGACCTGATATAGCATACTCAGTCAGTAAGCTCAGTAGATTCACGAGCAACCCCAACAAGATTCATTGGAAGGCTCTGATGAGAGTCCTTAGGTATTTGAAACATACGCTAATGCTAATTGGATATCTGATTCAAAAGACTCAAAGTCCACTAGTGGATATGTATTCACTATAGGTGGAGGAGCGGTGTCATGAAAATCCTCTAAGCAAACTTGCATAGCTCGTTCCACAATGGAATCGGAGTTTATTGCATTGGACAAGGCTGGTGAAGAAGCAGAATGGCTTCGAAACTTCTTAGAGGATATTCCCGGTTGGAACAAACCAGTGCCTCCAGTGATGATACATTGTGATAGCATGTCGGCTATTGGGAGGGCACAAAGTAATATGTATAACGGTAAATCTCGACACGTTCGTCGGAGACACAACACCGTTAGACATTTGATCTCAAGTGGAGTAATCTCCATTGACTATGTGAAGTCAAAAGAAAATATTGCGGATCCGCTTACAAAAGGCATTAATCGAGATCAAATGTATAGTGCAGTAAGGGGAATGGGGTTAAAACCCACACACTAAAGGGTGTTCATAGCGGTAACTCGTCCATGCTGACTGGAGGATCCCAAGAACTTGGTTCAACGAGACACCTAAGTTATGAAGCACTCAAAAGTGCGCTTGAGAAAACTAAAGAAACCCATTCTCGATTCCCTTCAAGTGCAACCTTACACCTTTCGGTGCAGAAAACCTGCTGACGTGTGGTAAGGTTAAGCTTAACAGCTTTTAATGATTCCTATATCCCAAGGGTGGAGTATTGCAGGGTACTCTTGATAGGAGATCACCTATATAAGTGTGAAGTGGGGCCGCTTCAAATGAAAACACACTTATGAATCCAAGATATGGTCCAGGGCCGAAACGGATACAACGTGAGAACCAAAGGGTATCAGAGTCGTTGCTGTGTATATGTCATTGTCTTGGTTTACACAAAACGCCAACCAGTTCAAGACATCGTGTTCACTGAGTGGCAAGTAAATCCGATGGCATTTTACTAGGGAAGGTTCAAAGCCTGAAGCTACCTATCCCGATGCAGTAACGGTTCGTCGGAACTTTCATAGGGAGTCACATGCATTAATTTCATTCATGTGGGGGATTGTTGGAAAAATGTTGGTTTTGACCACATTTTATAAAATATTAAGTGACAATTTTATAATTCGTTTTGCGTAAATGGAATTAGTTGATTTGATTTCTCAAAACCAAATTTTGGGTGAATGAGAAATTAATATTAAAGTTGGTCATTTAATGAGTGAATAAATATATTGTTGAATGTATTTATTATTATATGATAATAGTAATGGATTGTGACCTATAGATATAGATATGAAATGTCATGTCTTTTGGTGAAATGATTATATTCCAAAGGTTGTGTCCTTTAGAATTATTCCAAAGGTGGTGAAATGATTATATTCCAAAGGTTGGTGAATAATTGTTTATTTCCAAAGGTTGTAACTTTTGGAAAGAGGAGATTATTATGAAGAGTCACAACTATTATCATAAAGACTCTTGGAAGTCTATAAATAGATCCAGGGGCGGAGCCACAATGGGGCCAGGGGGGCCCAGTGGCCTCCCACCAATTTTTTTTTTTTTTTATATATATACTCTTTTTGTTCCGTAATTATTTATACACTTTTTTTTATTGGGACGTCAAAAGATTATTTGCACATTCTTAATATAGAAACACTCAACAAAATTAATATCCTCCCAACATCATTTTATTTTCAAAATTATCACTCATTTTTGCAACTTTTCTTAAAAATTGTGCCGATCAAACCGTGCAAATAATAGAGTATTGGAACATATTAATTAAAAGACATTTACAATCGAAGATGAAAGTTAGCTTGTTTTTTGAATAAAATGTTTAATTTTGAATCGAACTATCAAAACTTCAAAACAAAATGAAAGTTAGCTTGTTCAATTTAATTTAATGAAATGTATTAACAATTTTATCATGTAAAATTTTGATGAGTATAATAAGTACATATTATTTTATGTGAATATTTACTCAAAGGGAAAAATTGGAGCCCCTTAGTAGGTAAAACATCAAAAAAAATTGTGCTAAAACTTCAAATTAGGTGTAAAATTCCTTTTATGCCCTTCTACTCCCCCTCTTTCAAATTTCAAATCTACATCTATCAAATTCATTTTTCTTTTTTCCGGGAAAAATCTTCTTTCTCCCTCATCTCTCTTAAATTTCATTTCTCTCTCATATCAATCTCTTATATGAAGACTAGGTTTCATCTTATTTTTTTTCTTTTTGATTAGTTCATCTTGTACTCCCGTGAGGGGAGGGGGAAGGATGAGGCGGGGAGACGTGAGTGGAGGGGGAAGGATGCGACGGCGGCGGCGGGAGTGAGAGTGGCGGCACCGCCGCACGTTGGGGGTACAAATATTGAAAAAAAAAAGTGGAAAGCCATCGAGAGGAAGGGGACGGCGGCCGCGATGTTGGGGTGAGGGTTTGGGTGGGGGAAGGCAGGGCGGCGGCGGCGCTGGGCGAGGGAGAAGAGGTGCCGCCGTCGTGATGTAACAGATCTGAAGAGAAAAAACAAGGGAGGGAAGGAGGAGGGGATGGCGATGTTTGGTGGAGAAGATGGGCGGCGCTGGGGCGTAGCTTTGGTGGCGGCTGGGTGAGGGAGAAGAGTCACCGCCGTCGATTTTTTTCGAAGTCAGATTCACGGGGAAGACGAAGCGTGTGCCGATCTGTGTCATGGGGAGTCAGCCGACGCCGTTGCCGATCTGCAAATCCACCGTGAGAGTCGAAGAGAATGGCGACTGAAGACGAAGACGAAGGGTTTGTTGATTTTTTTCGATTTCTAGTATTACTTTTTACGTTTTCGAATCTGATGGTACTTTTTCCGGCTTTGTGTTTCATTTTTTCCGGCCATGGTGGGCGTACAACAGATGGTGTTTCATTTTTCCGACTGTGGTGGTGTTGCTGCAACAAATGAGGCGGCGAAGCTTTGCGCGTCGCACAGTTGCCGACTATGGTGGTGTGCCGACTGTGGTAGTGTTGCCGGAGGTCTACTGTTTCCGGCAATTTCCAAGGCGTTGAGAAGAAGATATAATTTGCGCATACATATTTAAAAATGGTAACAAGGCGTTGAGAAGAAGACAGAAAAAAAAAATGCAAGTTTTGCTCTTTTCTGGGTTGATACCCTATGCAATAATCATATTTTCGTGGCAGCATTTCTTCATTCTATCTTTTGCATTTCTAAAAGAATAAATGGCGACGACGGCCACAGGTCCTAGTAGGGCAGAGACTAGGGTTCTACCCTCTTAATGGGCTTACTAATGGACTAGGGTTTGCCAGTCCAGATGTGCACCCCCAGTTTCAGTTAATACACCCCAAAGATTCACACCCTCAGTTTCAGTTAATACACCCTCAGGATTCACACTCTCAGTTTCACTCGATACACCTCTCCTGTGTGCACCCACCTGTCTCCTTAGTTCACCCCATTTTCAGTAAATTGATACTATATTTTTGTTTTCATATGTATTGATTTTGTTTACAATTTCAAATCCTAAATTTGGTGAATTTTTTGGTCTTGGATATTTCTTAAATTCTAATTATATTTTCAATAGTTTTATACTTTTTAAATTTTAATTTATATTTTCAATAGTTATAAAATAAATAATTAATGATGAGTAGTTAAAATAAAAATAATCTATTTTTTGAAGATGTGGTTTGAGTAGGTCAATATTTGAAATTTCAGTATTAGTCGACCGAGTCTATCTAGTATTTGGGGATATTTTTGCAAAATAAATCTTTCAAAGAAAACATTAAATATAATTATTATCTTTAAAATAAATTCAATGTGTTGTAAATATGCATGTATATGCATTATATATTACTCGTATGCAATGTGTGTGTGATATATGCATTATTTGTTGCTCGTATGCAATATGTGTATGCATTATGCATTATATATTCCTCATATGCAATATGTATATGCATTATATATTCCTCGTATGCAATATGTATATGCATTATTTGTTGTTAGTATGCAAACATATACTAAATATAATTAAATATTATATAAAAAAACTAAATAAAATAGAAACAAAAAAATATTCTATAATTTAAAATTTGAATCTAAATAATTTTTGAATAAAAGTAAATATTGTTGGGATATGAATCCTAGAACAAGTCCTAAATGATGAATAAAAGATGAAGTTTTGATAAAGCCAAAAGTAGTATGAATATTTTCTAAGTATTGACTGATCTAGTCTAGTTAAGTTGAAGTCATCTTGTACAGATCAGTAGAATTCAAAAGACAAGTACTAGTTTTAAAAGACAAATATTATTGAAAGATAAGTACAGTTTATAAGTACTTCATATGTGTTATTTGTATATGTTAAGTTTGTTACTGAGCTATTTAAATGTTGTATAGAGCTCATGATGTTCTTTATATGTAATAGATTAGTTTTATTGTATAGTTTTATAAGTTGACTAAGCTTTATAAACAAGAAGCTTAATGTAATGTAATAGTCTTGTTAGGATTAGATAATAGGACTAGATTAGTTCTATGTTGTAATCTGAAGAAGTCCACTACACTAGACAAGTAGAAGACGCAGTCTACTAAACAAGACAGGTACGACTTAAACAAGACAGGTCAACCTGAAGTTAGTTACAAACGCGTATTGAAGATAAAGACTGAAGAATTAGTTAAGGAATAACTAATTAACTGAAGAAACGCGTGGAAGAAGAAATTTCAGTTAGAAGTTAGTTTTCAAGAAGAGTTGGTTACAACTAACTTAGTTCTTGATTTCTAGAATCTATAAATACCTCAAGGTGTTTATCATTTGGAGAAGAATTAAATATTGATACTGCAAGCATTATTGAAGATTCAAGTGAAGAAAATTACTCTCAGAGATTGAAGTTCAGAAAGTGAAGCTACACAAGTCAAGTGAAGAAATCAGAAGGCTACTACTGAACGAAGAGAAGTTTTATTTTTCGTTTATTGTTTCAAGTTGCTAGATACTTGTAAATCGCTAGTAAGATCGAAGATATATCTAGAGATATAATCGAGAAGATCTAAGTCTTATTTCTTGGGACTTAAAGCTACAAGAACATATTACTCCATTGGACGAGTTAATACGAATTTCACAACTGGGTTTGTGAGAGTGGATGTAGACAAGTTGTCGAACCACTATAAATCTCGTGTTTGATTTACTTTACTGTTTTGTTTGTTGTTTAATTGATTAATTGTTTAGTTAATTGAATTACATAACTGAACTAGACTAGCTGAGTATAAATAAAACAGAGTTCTCGAATTAAGTTGAGTATAAACTTTAATTGGGCTCATTGTTAATTTCGTATTCCGCACATTGTAATTCGGATATATCGAAAGATTTTAGAAAAGTCTATTCACCCCCCCTCTAGACATTTTCTTTAGCTTCCCTCGATATTAACTCAACTTAGGGACCTACAAGTGGTATCAGAGCTGTAGTTTTCGAACTGCTGTTTCTTGATAACCGACTTAAGACTTAGGGTGAAGTATTGCTCTTTGATTGTTCTTGTATACGTGTTCTTGATCAAATATTCTTGTTATATATGTTTCGTGCCCCCTGTTCTAGACTTATCTGTTATTCTTGATCATAACTCGACTTAGCACTTATTTCAAACTCTAAAGGCCCATGAGTTTGATCTAGACGAAGATGAACCTATAGTAAGCAGTGACAGAGAACATGCTGTGTCCAAGAACGTTGCTTTTCAGGCTAGTTCGTCTAAAGTAGACAGGTCTAAGTCTAAAACTAGGTCTACTTCTGTGAAAGACGAGTTAGATACTGATCTTAGTCTGAAGGATCAGGTAAGCCTCATGGTTAGAAAGTTTGATAGGCTGAATAAACGTTTCGGAAGATATAAGAAGTTCTATAGAGAGCATAGAGGGTCTGCTTCTAAGAACTCGTCTGAGACCAGACGAGTCTCAGACGAGACCGAAACTCGTCCGAAAGGAGAGACGAAGTCTCGAAAGGTAACAGACAAGATAGAGAGTCTGATGGTAGGAAGATTACTCGTTCTGATAGACGTGATAAACGAAGGAACAACTCTCCTATTAAAAAGGCTACTAATGATATCTTGTGCTATAACTGTGAGAAGCCAGGTCACTACATATATGAATGTCCAGACCTGAGTACCGATGATCGAGAAGAACGCAAAGCACGAAGGGAAAGAAGATACAACCGTGGTAAGAAGGCAATGATGGCTAATGATGACTCTGACTCTGACTCAGACGAGTTGCCATCATCCTCATCTAGTTACCCGTCTGAACAAGATCACGATGAAGCCTTCATAGTAGATGATGGCCTATGATGCATGGCTAAAATCGACCAAGAGGTATCATCTGCTACATCTTTTCAATCTTGTGATGAATCAGAATCTAATGAAAGTGACACTGCCAGTAGCAAAGTAGGGAGTAGTCTTCAGCACTCTACTAGTGCAGTTGAAGACGACCTCCTACTTGCCAACAAGGCATTCATTGAAGTCAGTGACGAAAACATCATTTTAAGACAAGAAATCATTGATCTTAAGGAAGCCCAGTCTAAAATAGATCCTAATACAACAGTCCTAAATGAACGCTTGCAAGAAGAGTTGAGTCAACTCAAAGAGAAGTGTGCATTGACAGACAAGTTGTATCAAGACCTACTTAAGACACATGCTACTGAGAAACATGAATTCAATGTTTTACAAAGCAAGTTCAAAAAGCTTGAAGAACGTAATAAGTTCTTAGAAACCGAGGTTGTCACTCTAGACCTTAAACTTACTGACCTGGTTAACTCATCTAAGGTTAACCTTGAATTGTCAGATAGGTATAGGGCTCCTGCTGACAAGACAGGCATAAGTGCTAAGACATCAAGCTCGTCTACTCTAGTTCCTAAGAACCCTACTATTTTCATTTCAAGATCTTTGACTAATGATAAAGGAAAAGAACCAATGATATACGATATTGACACTCCAACCAAAGGTACTGTACTAAAACAAGCTCGAGTTAACTTTCCAATTACCAAACGAGGTAAAAAGAAAGTTAACAACAAGCCTGTTTCGTTTAAGACAAGTCAACAAAGGACTAGGAATCGTGGACGACCAAATCAGGTCAGATACGAGGATTGGTATCCCGAGGAGACTAGTAATAGACAAGTACAGACTAGACGACAAGAGTCTAGACCTCCTTTTATAAGGCAGTCTCAACTCTACTCGTCTAGACCTAGACAGGAAGGTCCAAAATATCGTACACAAGCTGTTCTATATCCTCCACCTTTGTCATATGATATCGAAGGTGAAGAAAGACCTAAACATGTCTATAAACCGTATGGACCTAATGCATACAAACCTTACTCTGACTATCATAGACAAGTGCCTGCTCAAGTAGAGATTAAGTCAAAAGGCTATCTCCAAAGAGTAGACCCGAACTCGACTGATAGGCCAGATAGGGACAACAAGGTCTTATTTTGCAACAAATATGGTCGAAAGCTTAGAAGGTCAAACTTGTTCAGGACTCCAATGTACATTTGGATTCCATTGAACTCAACTAACCCCCAAGGACCCCAATAAACAAGGAGGGTACCTAAATTATGAAATATCATCTATTGCAGGGTCGACTCGATCTATACAAGAAGGGTGGCTCAACAGGAGAAACTTGGTACATAGACAGTGGCTGTTCGCACCACATGACTGGTACCAAGACTCTCTTATCAAGCTACCATGAGCAAGAAGGACCAAAAGTGATATTTGGTGATAGCTCCACTGCTGTTACTAAAGGATTTGGTTACATTCGGAATGGAGACATAGAGATTCAAGATGTTTCTTATGTTGAAGGCTTGAAATACAATTTACTCTCTGTTTCACAATTTTGTGATCGTGGATACAAGGTGCAGTTCAAGAGTCGCAAATGTGAAATCATTGACAAAAGGACACACACAGTCCTACTGGTCGGCATAAGACAAGGAAGTGTGTACATAGTGAACTGGAACAGTTGTCCGAGGGACACCTGTCTACTTACTAAGAATCCTAAAGAACTTGGCTGGCTCTGGCACAGACGCCTCTGTCATCTAAACTTCAAGGTTCTTAATAAGATAGCCAGAGACTACCTTGTGGAAGGTATTCCCAATGAAGTCTACTATAAGTCACATGTATGCACATCCTGTCAGAAAGGTAAACAGGTAAAGGGTTCTTTTAAATCTATTCCATCCCTCTCAACAAGTAGAGTTCTTGAACTTCTACATATGGACTTACATGGCCCAATAACTCCTCCAACTTTGAACGGCAGAAGGTACACACTTGTTGTGGTAGACGACTATTCTAAGTTCACTTGGGTAGTCTTCTTACACAAGAAGAGTGATACACAAACACTTTTGCCTGATCTATTGAAGAAGTTACAGGTTGAGAAGAATCAGTCAATTGTCAAGATCCGTAGTGACAAGGGTACTGAATTCATTAACTGCTATATTAAAGAATTTTGTTCTAAGCGTGGCATCCAGCACCTTACTAGTGCAGCAAGGACACCACAACAAAATGGAGTAGCAGAGCGAAGGAACAGAACTCTTAAGGAGGCCTGCAGGACCATGCTGACAGAGTATAATACGCCTCAGAAGTTTTGGGCAGAAGCTATCAATACTGCATGCCACTCACAAAACAGAAGTGCTATCAATAAAGCACTAGGCAAGACACCCTATGAGGTATGGAAAGGTAGAAAACCCAGAGTTTCATATTTTCATATATTTGGATGTAAGTGTTTCATCCATAACAATGGGAAAAGCAAGTTGAATGCATTTGATGCTAAAGCAGACGAGGGGATATTCTTAGGATACTCCTCGACTAGCAAAGCATTTAGAGTATTCAACTACTCAACCTTTTGTGTGGAAGAAACACCACATGTGGTTTTCGAAGAATCTCAACAGGACACGTCTGCCAACAAGATCAGTGAAAAAGTTACTAAGCTAACTATCGAATCTGACAAAGATTCAGAGATATATGAATCCGTTCAAGCATACAATCCATTCATGAAAGCTCTCGAGTCAGATGACCAGAAGAAGGTTAGTGCTCAAGGTAACTCTACTAGACCAGTTGACATGCCTAAACTAGTCGACTCGTCTACTCCTATTAAATCTTCTGATGATAATGATGTTGACATGCATGATGTCGTACATGATATAGATGATAGTACTATTGTTAAGAATAGAAATACATGGAAATCAGCGCATAATACTGAAAATATTATTGGTGACTCTACTGTTGGTGTGAAGACTAGACGACAACTCTTTGAGTCGCAAGAACAATCTAGTCCATCTCTGTTTTGCTGGTGTTGTTTCCTCTCATCTATTGAGCCTGAAACCATTAATGAGGCATTGGCTGATAGTAATTGGATCATTGCTATGCAAGACGAGTTGAATCAGTTTGTTCGAAACGACGTCTGGGAACTTGTCGATAGACCGAAACATCATAATGTAGTTGGCACTCGATGGATTTTCAAGAATAAGAAAGATGAGAATGATGTAGTTGTTCGTAATAAGGCTAGACTAGTCGCCCAAGGCTATTCACAAGCTGAAGGCATAGATTATGATGAAACATATGCTCCTGTTGCTAGACTAGAAGCCATTCGATTGTTCCTAGCATATGCTGCTTACATGAAATTTACTGTATATCAAATGGATGTTAAAAGTGCATTTCTTAATGGTATTCTTGCGGAAGAAGTGTATGTTGAACAACCTCCAGGTTTCGAAGTCAAACGTAACCAGGTATACAAACTAAAGAAAGCCTTATATGGACTAAAGCAAGCTCCAAGAGCCTGGTACGATACTCTTTCTCAATTTCTATTAGAAAATGGTTTTACTAAAGGCAAGGTAGATAGAACCTTGTTCAGAAGACAAGAAGGGAAAGACATTTTACTCGTCCAAATTTACGTAGATGACATAATTTTTGGGTCACCTAACAAAAAGCTGAGTGAAAGTTTCTCAACACTCATGCAAAGTAAATTTGAGATGTCTATGATGGGTGAAATGAATTACTTTCTTGGACTTCAAGTAAAACAGACCCCAGAAGGGATTTTCATAAATCAAGCAAAATATACTCGTAATCTACTAGACAAGTATGGTATTAAGACATGTAAATCTTCTGGAGTACCTATGCAACCTACTTACAGGATGGATCCAGACGAGAATGGTAAATGTACTGATCAAACTCACTACCGTGGTCTTATTGGTTCATTACTCTACTTGACTGCTAGTAGACCTGATATTGCATTTTCTGTTGGTGTATGTGCTCGTTTTCAAGCTAATCCAAAAGAGAGTCATATGGAAACCACTAAAAGGATATTGAAATATTTGAAAGGAACTATCAATCGTGGTATATGGTATCCTTCAAATGATGATTTATCTCTAAGTGGCTACTCTGATTCTGATTTTGGTGGTTGTAGAATAGATAGGAAATCTACATCTGGTTCTTGTCAATTCTTAGGCACAAAACTCATTTCATGGTTTTCGAAAAAGCAGACTAGTGTTGCTACCTCTACTACTGAAGCCGAGTACATGGCTGCTGGTAGTTGTTGTAGTCAATTATTATGGCTTATTCAACAGCTTAGAGATTATAATATTTGTGAATCAAATGTTCCTATATTCTGTGATAGTAATAGTGCTATTGCCATTACACAAAATCCTGTTCTGCACACACGTTGTAAGCATGTTGATGTGAAACACCATTTCATACGTGATCATGTAGAAAAGAAGGATATTCGCATGGAAAAGATTCATACTGATTTTCAAAGAGCTGATATTTTCACAAAACCATTAGCTGAGACCCGATTTCGTGAATTATGCATTAGTCTAGGACTGATTGATCTTGATCCTACTAGTATATAGCAATGTACTAACCAGACAGGTACAGTCCTAAGAGGA
The DNA here is from genome assembly GCA_963675135.1 of Galeopsis tetrahit. NCBI lineage: Eukaryota > Viridiplantae > Streptophyta > Magnoliopsida > Lamiales > Lamiaceae > Galeopsis > Galeopsis tetrahit. Next base: position 56,986,453 of record OY776124.1, on the reverse strand, counting down.
AAGGAGAAATAGACAAGTTACCACAAAAGAGCGGAGCACTCATCTACTCACTCAACAGACAGGTATACAAGGTCAGACAAGTTGACCAAACAACCCGATGAGGAAGCTGGTAAAGCTGAGGGTAATACTAAGGGAATAAACATTTAAGGGGGAATCCTTGATTTCTTAAATATCCTTATGTTGACTCTTTAGTTTGGTAACAGTCATCTTGTTTGAACCTTGATCATTGACTTAAATTAATAATCATTCAAAAGATTCTACTCTACTATCTGTTGTACAAAATAAGTCAGGTACATAAAGTTGTTCGATGATCAGAATAGATACGCACAGTCGAAGGGGGAACTCGACTAGTACTCATAAGACTACTCGTCTTGTGAAATTAAGTCTACTCGCCTTATGAAGAATAGATCTACTCATCTGTTCTGGATGGACTCGAACAGACAAGCTAAGTTTTCTTTGATTTAAATGGGTTATGTGTTAAGTGTTTACTCGAAACAAACTAAGGGTATTAAAGTAATTTGATAGTGTTAAAATTTGAATATCCTAGAAATTGGATTTATACACCCCTAGTTAATGAGGTGTACACATTCATCTCGCGCCAAAATATGAATATGCTAGGTCAGATGAGTACACTCCTCTTTCTACCAATAGGAAAGGTGGATCTCAATTTTTACAAAATCAAAACACATTTTCGTCTCGGTTCCGTAACCGAATGCCAAAAGTCTTAACTGTTGGATCTAATCCTTCGATCTTGACCGTTGGATCAAAAATTCTGTTTTTAAACAAAACCCAACACTTGCACACGTCTTGCCTCACGTTTCATAACTCCTCTACTACTTGCTAACAGTGATTTTCTGCATAATCTACTTTCTTGTTCGTTACAAATCATTTAACATGTCTATTCGATCTATCTTTGATATCAGCACCAACATTCAGGCACCATTTGATCTAGGCAGATATATAAATGACAACAAGGTGCATGTTGAGCCATCTCTGTTTTTCGAAGGAAATCATACGGTCGGAAATGCAGAAATCTTGACCAAGTGTACCAGATGCGGTCTAAGACCCTACTTGGAGGCGTTTCCTAAAGTTGTTCTGGAGGAAGAAGTTTTGGAATTCTATGCTAACGCCAGCAGAAGGGGAGATGTTATCGAATCATTTATCGGTTCAAATCGAGTGGAAATCACTCGTGAAGCTCTATTTGAACGATTGAAGTTACCCATCGGAACGATTGATGTGGAAAAGTACGCTGAAGGACAGGAGATGAGATATTTAAGTATCTTCTGTGGGAAGAAAATGAAGTTGAAACCGGATGGCAAAGCTATTACAGCCAAGAAGGGTGAATTATTGGAAAAGTATCGCACTCTACTGGACATAGCAAGCAAGATGCTTCTATGTGCCACTGGGTCTCATGACTCAGTTACCCAAGTCAAAACAAGGATTATGGCAGCTATCTATGATGGAATTACTGAGGGTAATTGGTTCAAGTTGATAGCTGACAGGATGATGCACTTCGAGAAGAGTGTTAGGGTGGATGTTGATACTAGGAACTGGGTAGTATCTCAAGCAGTTGGATATGGTAACAAGCTGAGCATCTTACTCCCAATTTTGATGCCCAACAAGACTACTTGGAGCAAGGGAAAGCCATTTCATCCTCTGAAGTTCTATTTAAAGAAAGAAGCACTGAAGAAGCAAGCTGCTGTAAGGCCAGCTGCTCCTAGGCACGTTCAATTTGATGAATCTGAAGTGTTGCCGTACGCGGATTCAGAGAGTTCTTCACAAGCTGAGTCTGAGGAAGCAGAGTCCAGTGCAGACGACTCGGAGAAGACTCAATCAGATGAAGAGTCGCTACACGAGAAGGAGTCGGGTGACCAAGTTCCTAAGAGGTATACTCTTGTGAGAGTTGGAACTCCACCTCCACTAGAAGAGACGAGTCACCAGGTTGGTACTTCTTCACAAACCTTGCCAATTCCTTCTCTCTCTCTCTCTACTGTTCGAACCAAGGCTAGATCACATCGATCTAGGCCTCGTCCTTTATCCTCAACCTCACATGTACTGGCGGCATTACCGCTTAGAGCCAGTCATCCCCAAATCACTCCCAGACAAGATACAACTGATACTCCGACAGTTGTCATACCAGACCTAGCCACATCAAAGCCCACAGAAACCACTGCCTTTACTCCCTCTCCCTCACCAGAATATGGTGAACCCTCCAACCCATCTACTTCAGACAAGACGCCAGTTGCCACTGCAACAGCTGAGTTAGAGACCCCATCTACTCAAGACCCGTCTGTTGTTAGATTTGAATCCCTGGTATATTATCCGATGTGTCTGCGAGAGAAGAGGATTCGTGCTCGAGTTTCAAGAAATCTACAGAAGACGCTCTCAACTCTTGACATCGACACAGCTTCTGAACAGTTTGAGAAGCTAGTCAGGATTTGCACATGGTTCGCGTTGAAAAAGTCCTCTACGGATGATCTTTTTGAAGTCATTCAAGGCAAGGGCGGAATCTCCAACTTTATGGATTGGGAGATGGAACAGAAAGAAAATAGTGGAGTTAAGGATCACTCCGAGCTATTTCCTCGCAAAGCCTTGGTTGATTTAGTCAAAAGGCTGCTGAATATTCCGGATGGTGTCATTGAGGATGTATTCGCATTTGATGTCGGAACTCAGACTGATCTGGTCGAAGACGAGATCAAGCCGGAAGTAGCTGAGATGGCAGTTCAGACTTCAGAACAATTGGAAGAAATTGTTGAAAGTGATGAAGATGAAGTCGACTCACTCATGCTTGGTAAAGAAGATGATGAGTTCCTGGATGCTGAGATGTTTGATGAGGATGAGATCAAAGCCTTTGATGCTGAAATTGTTGGAACTTCCAGTTCTACTCAAGCTGTTCCAGAAAGATTTCTGGATGATTTAAAGACGGATCTAGGAAATGTTGTTCATACTGCCATAGACAAGTTCTTAAACTTGAAAATGAAGGATGTGCTCGTTGAACAGAATCAGTCACTTGTTGACAAATCCAGAGACTTATTTGTTGGTGAGGTCAACAAGATGGACTCAACTTTCCGAGAAGAGTTGTTTGCTCAATTTGAAGACTTTCTGAAGAAACAAGTTGATTTTTCAGAAAAGAGATCAATCTCGTTTGCTCGATCACTAGCTGAAGAGTCAAGCAAAATGGAGAGACTTTACAGAGTCAAAATTGCTATTGCTGATGAACAGAGACGGGAAGCACAAGATCAATTGGTGCGTTCTCGGGATGTTCTAAATGAGTTAACTACACAGAATACTCTTCTTCGACAGACGGCTACTCATTTAAAAGATGACCTAGTTTCATGTACAAAGAAGTTGGAACTGGTTACTGATAGATTAGACAAGATGAGCCATGAGAAATCGCATCAGATGCACATTGAGTCAGCTGCTGAAGCCATGAAGGAAGCTTTGAAAGAAGAAATGACTCGCTTTACTTCTCTTTTCACTCTTAAGGCAAGTGATGAAGCCAAAAAGGGGGAAGAGACAAGTTTAGTTGAAGATGAAGTTGTGAAGTCTGCTAGTGCTGAACCGGAGATGAAAGCTGCTGCTACTGCGATTGAAGAACTAAGAAGGCCTAAAAGAGGCAGATTAGTGAAGAAGGCAGATCTAGAGCATGCTGAGACAGAAAAGCAGAAGAGATTAGAGAAAGGCAAAGCTGTTGCGTCTCCTGAAGCAGAGATTCAGACCAGACGAGTTAAGAGAAAGCTGGATATTGAAGAGCCTACTGCTACTGCTACAGTTGAGAAGAAACAAAGAATTGTTGATGATGAGATTCATTATGCAAGTAAAAAGAAGATTACTAAGCATATTGAAAGGCTGCAAAAGTTGAAAGCTGATGAAGACAAAATGGAGGACAAGTTCATTGATCACTTCATAGATAATGAGCATAGAGCTGAATGGATTGAAGTGAAGAGTCAATGGGAACTTGATCATTGGATAATTAGGAAGTATGGTGATGCTGAAAGTCAAGATGAACTGTATTCGTTATTTGACAGGTTCATGGAAGGACAACACAGGAAGTTATGGCATCTAATCTTGAGGATTTCTGCTGGTGCTAACTTCAACATTCTTGTTCCTGAATTTCCTGAATGGAAATGTCCCATGACCAGCTCAGGTAAAAGAGTTGATCATAACCAGATCAAGAAATTCGAAGAAGAATTGCTAGATAAAGAGAAGATTGAAGATGAAGACCATATATGTCTAATTCACAAGAGACTCCTTGATGCATTCTGCGTTCCAAATCCAGAAGGAGGTACTCTTTCAGATTAGTTTTTGTTTGTTTGAAGATTAGTTTTTTTTGTTGCTCTGATACTTAGTTTTTTTTATTCAAAGTATGTGTAATCTACTGATCTATTTTGAATGAATGAAAGATAAGTACTATTTGATGTTAAAAGACAAGGTAACTACTTAACTAGTCTACTTATGAGAAAAGGTTCAAGTAGTTTTGGCTTCATCAAAAAGGGGGAAATTGTTGGGATATGAATCCTAGAACAAGTCCTAAATGATGAATAAAAGATGAAGTTTTGATAAAGCCAAAAGTAGTATGAATATTTTCTAAGTATTGACTGATCTAGTCTAGTTAAGTTGAAGTCATCTTGTACAGATCAGTAGAATTCAAAAGACAAGTACTAGTTTTAAAAGACAAATATTATTGAAAGATAAGTACAGTTTATAAGTACTTCATATGTGTTATTTGTATATGTTAAGTTTGTTACTGAGCTATTTAAATGTTGTATAGAGCTCATGATGTTCTTTATATGTAATAGATTAGTTTTATTGTATAGTTTTATAAGTTGACTAAGCTTTATAAACAAGAAGCTTAATGTAATGTAATAGTCTTGTTAGGATTAGATAATAGGACTAGATTAGTTCTATGTTGTAATCTGAAGAAGTCCACTACACTAGACAAGTAGAAGACGCAGTCTACTAAACAAGACAGGTACGACTTAAACAAGACAGGTCAACCTGAAGTTAGTTACAAACGCGTATTGAAGATAAAGACTGAAGAATTAGTTAAGGAATAACTAATTAACTGAAGAAACGCGTGGAAGAAGAAATTTCAGTTAGAAGTTAGTTTTCAAGAAGAGTTGGTTACAACTAACTTAGTTCTTGATTTCTAGAATCTATAAATACCTCAAGGTGTTTATCATTTGGAGAAGAATGAAATATTGATACTGCAAGCATTATTGAAGATTCAAGTGAAGAAAATTACTCTCAGAGATTGAAGTTCAGAAAGTGAAGCTACACAAGTCAAGTGAAGAAATCAGAAGGCTACTACTGAACGAAGAGAAGTTTTATTTTTCGTTTATTGTTTCAAGTTGCTAGATACTTGTAAATCGCTAGTAAGATCGAAGATATATCTGGAGATATAATCGAGAAGATCTAAGTCTTATTTCTTGGGACTTAAAGCTACAAGAACATATTACTCCATTGGACGAGTTAATACGAATTTCACAACTGGGTTTGTGAGAGTGGATGTAGACAAGTTGTCGAACCACTATAAATCTCGTGTTTGATTTACTTTACTGTTTTGTTTGTTGTTTAATTGATTAATTGTTTAGTTAATTGAATTACATAACTGAACTAGACTAGCTGAGTATAAATAAAACAGAGTTCTCGAATTAAGTTGAGTATAAACTTTAATTGGGCTCATTGTTAATTTCGTATTCCGCACATTGTAATTCTGATATATCGAAAGATTTTAGAAAAGTCTATTCACCCCCCTCTAGACATTTTCTTTAGCTTCCCTCGATATTAACTCAACTTAGGGACCTACAAATATAATATAAATAGAAAAGAAAATGAAAAATTAATTTCTCAATCTCATAAAATATAAAAACGTGAAAGAAAAGTAAAAAAAAAAAAAACAATTCTATTTAAAAAAATTTAACTGATATATATATTTTTTTTTTACAAGGAAATTTAACTGATATTAATAATTAATAAACTACGTATTAAACTAATATTATAATTAATAAAAATATGAATAGTAATTAATAAAACACATTAATGTTTCAACATAAAAAAAAAGTGGAGGATTAATAATTAATAAAAATATGAATAGTAAATAACACACATTAATGTTCTGAAATGAAAAAATGAAAAAAGATGGAGTGAAAATGTCTATTCAGGACATATGAGGAAGAAAAGTGTAAATGAAGGGTATAAATGTAACTTCATCCCCCATTTTGTTGCTCTAAGCAAAAAATAAATGGTGTTGCATTTATTCCTAAAAGTTAGGCCCAAATGAAGTTATTCACAATTTTCCCTTATTTTATTTTTAAAGTAATTGTAATTGGGCCCCCCTACCGAAATTTTCTGGCTCCGTCACTGAATAGATCTCCACATTTGCATTCCAAAATGACTCAAGCCAAAAAGCTTTCTTGCATTTTTATCCTCCAAAATATTCTAGCATTCTAAGTCCTTGCATTAGAGTTTTATCGGAAGTTCCGGATATCCATTTTGCGATTCGCCGATAGCTTTCGATTTGTAGTGCAACAGTCGTGAAGTTTTAAGTCGTTGTATCTTGGGGACGGTTGCCAGTGATCCGTATTGCACCTGTGTACGGGGCAATAACGTCTTACGGAGATAGAGTCAAACTCTAGCCTCGACTTTCGTGTTTAAGTCTGTGTCAACATTTAATCTTCGTCTACACATACACCATTATCTCTAACATGGTGGTAGCGGCTGAGCTAAAAGCAGCAATTGAGATTGGTCTGAATAATTGTCTTGGCAGAAATATGGTGGTGGTTAAAGGGATTTTGCACTAGCTGTTGATGCTAGCTATCACATCTAAAAAGGTTCTGGATGGCTTGGAGCACTCTATTATTATTAATATCAAAAGGTTATTATGTACAATTCTAGTGTGGGATTGTCAACATACGAACAGAGATTCTAACGATATGGCACATAAGTTAGTCCAGAAAGTCTTTACTTCTTTAATTCCGCACGATTGGGTTGGAAAAGAAAATTTTCAAGTCCTCAAGGAGCAATGGTTGCTGTAGAATTTCTTACTGGTTTTAACTCCTTGATTGATTTGGGAAAAAAAAAAAAAAAAGACATTAATTATTTTATAATTTTTTCAAGTCAAACAAACAAATAATCAAATTTTGTCATTATTTTATTAAAATCCCGACCGAGAATTGGAAGAGTCATTGTTTGAACATGTATGGCCCAGTAAAATCGATTATTCTTCCCTTTCTATTGAAGAGAGAGTTGTGTAAAAGTAGTGACATTTTGTATCTTGAATAGAAAGGGATGACTAGAAAAGAGAATTAGCCTTTAACAAAAAAACTGAGAGTATTATTGATGACATAATTGCAAACATATAGACTTTGGAATTAAGAAACATATATAGATATAGTATAAGCTTAATTGGAAAAAATGAAATTGTTGGAAACATGAAAACAACTACTCCACTACGCACGGCGATTAACAAAACTCCCTCCAGAATAAGCTTTGTTTTTTTGGGTCTTTTTCAAGGCGGCGCGTGGGCGGGGTTTTTGTAAGCCGGCGGCGGGTTGTAGATTAGTAGAGGTGGATGCCTGTTTATTAGGAGTAGTAGTATTCGACAAGGCTTTTGTAAAACCCACAAGGAAGCCAGCGACGCCGCTTCCGACTGCAGCTCCGAGTGTGCCTGCGCCTTTCGTCAGCGCCGTCGAAAAAGACTCCACGCGGACAGGAGGCGTAGGAGGCTTTTTCGCCAGCTGGCCGATGGCGATGGGACTCATCTGTTTTGCTTTGTTCTGCATTTTGATACTCGGCTCGACTCGACTCGGTTTTACTTACCAGGAACTCACTCGACAAATGAAATGATTTCGTTCTAAGAAAAATGTATGGGTTTTATAACAGAGTTTTCAACCACCGCCCCTTTTAATATTGTACCGTGCTTTCTTCATAAGTTCCCCCTCCGCGTCCTTCCAATCTCTCGGTAGTCATGGAACTTTTCAACACCCTATATTCTCACATTTAAATATACAATAGAGTTATTCTTATTTATGGAATAAACGTGACATCAATTTTAATTGAAATGTAACATTAAATTTAACTGAAACATGTAAGCTTATGTGACATATCAATATATCACAAAATAGGTTTTGTCGTTCCCTTCACTTGGGAGATGTTTGTTTTGGGATTTAGAAATCCGTATTTCAAAATCCAGTGGATTTTATAATTCTAATAACTTGTATGTTTTGTGTTTGTTTTAAGATTTAAGCATAGTATAATTTAACTTTATAGTATAGGATTATACATGTTTATATAGATTTTATAGGTATCTATATAGGATTTGTAGACAGTATGTATTTATAGGGTTAACTTTTGTAGAGTTTATAGATATGAGTTGAATTTTGAAATCCTAAATCAAAATCTCAAACTAGAACATGTATGGAATTTCAAAATCTCAAATCTAGAAACGCTGTTTTAACGTCCATTTGATGTATTTCGAGATTGTGCAAAGCAGCAATAGCGACTAACACACGAATGGAGGTGATTCTTGTCACTGGTGAGTATGTATCGAAGAAGTCATACCCTTCCATTTGTTTAAAGCCTTTTGCAACTAGACGAGCTTTGTACTTGTCAACAGATCCATCTGCTTTGTACTTTCTTTTAAGGATCCACTTGCATCCTAAGGGCTTACAACCTTTAGGGAGATCAACCAGCTCCCATGTATGATTTAGCAGAAGTGAATCGTATTCACTTTTTATGGCTTCCTTCTAGAGGGGTGCATCTGGTCTTGCCATAACTTCTTTGATAGTTTTAGGTTCATCCTCCTCCAATACATAGGTAATGAAGTTTGGACCAAAATCCTTATCAATTCTAGCTCTCTTACTGCGTCTTGGTTCTTCACTCTCTTGAGTGGAAGGACCTGCAGTGTCATCTGTTGCATCATGAGTTCACTTATTCGAACTCACTTCCTCTTTTTCCTTAAACGGGAAAATATTTTCAAAGAACACTTCGTTCCTTGACTCAATTGTAGTACCTTCTGTCATATCAGGTATTTCAGATTTGTGAATCAGAAATCAATAGACACTACTGTTTGAAGCATATCCTATAAAGATACAATCGACTGTTTTAGGGCCGATTTTAACTTGTTTAGGAAGTGGTACTTCAATCTTAGTCAAACACCCCCACACTTTAAGGTATTTGTATGAAGGTTTTCGTTTCCTCCATACTTCATAAGGAGTTTGATCCTTAGTTTTATGTGGAATCTTATTCAGAATGTGGTTAGCCGACAGAATGGCTTCCCCCCACAAGTTCTGAGGTAAACCAGAGTTGATTTACATAGCGTTCATCATCTCTTTCAGTGTTCGATTTTTTTTTTCGCAACACCATTAGATTGAGGTGAGTAAGGGGCTATCGTTTGATGTATAATTCCCGATTCAATACATAATTGTTCAAACGGAGCTACGTACTCTCCACCTCTATCACTGCGAATTGATTTAATTCGAGTATCCAATTGATTCTCTACTTCAATTTCATAAAGTTTAAAAGCTTCTAAAACTTCGTCCTTAGACGTAGCAGAATTTTGTACAATCATCAATAAAATTAATAAAGTACTTTTTCACTCCTCGTGTGGAGCCTTTTACTCGAATGTGATTTTTCAAGATGAACAAATCCACATAACTTGTGGAAAACATTCCACTGAATTCAATCATTTTAGGGTTTTCCATATTTAGCTTTGAGGTCACACCTTTGCTACCCCCTTTCATTCAAACATGTCGACGGAGACCTTTCCCCCTCACATTCGAATGTATCTATGTGAGGAGATGCATTTCTCCACATTCGAGTTGCTTGCCACTTTATTTGTGAATTTCTCTTATTCACCAAATTTGGACACAGCCTCGATACATTAAAAAAAATTGAGCATTGATTTTTCTTTTATTGGAATTAAATTCAACCTACCAAAATTAAATTCAATTTAAAATGTGACTTTATTGTCACCCGTGACGACTCAATCGTAATTTTCGATCAAATTACACTAGTCAAAATCTTTTGAACTAAATTCAAAACAAAATTATGCTCTCGAGCATAAATATTTGATCCCATATCAAATATAATTTGATACTCCTTCTTTGAGCCCAAAAATTAATCCATTAATTTTTGTTGATAGCTTAAGATCCAGTCAATTTGAATCAATCATGAATTGATGGCTTACAGAACAAAATTCAATCCAAACTTTGCCACTTCTTCAGAAATAGTTGTCGTATACTGCGCAGTTGTGATAACTTCCCAGTATTGGACCAATTTTCAAATAATATATGACTTATTTGAAAAAAGGAGAAATGACATCCTGTTTCAATTCTCCCTTTTGATTTGTCAACACAGGTGCAATTTAATCTTCTTGATTAATTGATGTAATTAATCAATCTATTCTCCCTTTTGATTTGTCAACACATGTGCACACTACAAAAAATGCGGAGTTTGCCGACGGAAGGCTACCGACGGAATCCATTCTGTCGGTCGGACCGACGGATCGCCGACGGAATTCTCAAATCGACTGACTCCCGACGGAATACAAGATCCGTCGGGACCGGCCGACGGACTTCCCGACGGAATTTAGTTCCGCAGCCAAACGGTGTCGTTTAGCCTTGCTTGCCGACGGATTTTTTCCGTCGGTCGTTCAAATTTCGACTGCCGACGGAAATATCCGTCGGTAGCCGACCCGCTTTGACTGACACATTAATATTCGCGTGCTACCGACGGAAATATCCGTCGGTAGCCGCACCGCTTTGACTGACTAATTAATATTCGCGTGCTACCGACGGAAATATCCGTCGGTAGCCACAATTTTTATTTTTATAAGAACTGCCGAAGAGAGGCAGTTCTTCCCCATAAGGGAAAAAAATTTTTGGCTTTCGTCCCCCTCTCCCTGTTCGTCTCCTGTTCGTGGATTTTCTTGTGCGTGGTGCGTGGATTGATCGACAAAGGGCATTACGATTATCTACTCCAATTTTCTTCAATTTAAACGGTACGTTTTTTCTTAATTAATTTTAATTAAGTTATTGTATTATAAATTGCATGTTAATTATTATAAAATTTCATGTACGTAGTTGATGAATATATATGTATAATTCATTCAAATATATATTTTTTATTGGTTAATTGTAATTAATTAATGTATGTTAGTTCAAATATATAATGTAGTTTTGTTAGTTCGTTTTGATAATTAAACTATGTTATTATTGTTGATTAAATTAGTAATTATTCTTATAAGTAGAGGTTATAAATTGCATGTTAATTATTATAAAATTTCATGTACGTAGTTGATGAATATATATGTATAATTCATTCAAATATATGTTAGTACGTGGATTATATGTTTTTTATTGGTTAATTGTAATTAATTAATGTATGTTAGTTCAAATATATAATGTAGTTTTGTTAGTTCGTTTTGATAATTAAACTAGGTTATTATTGTTGATTAAATTAGTACTTTTAAATTTTATTTATTAAAATAGATGAGTCAAGATGCTAGTGGGGCCTCAGGATCTCGACGTAGGAGAGGCTCACTTAGGCCTGTTGAGCCTGCTACGTTGACGTCGTCGGCATCCGTTCCACAGCATTCGCCACCGTCATCTCAGTCGTCGGCAGCTCGTGGACATCCCACGCGGGCCCGAGAACACAGACTGAAAATATGGATTGAGGGTGTACAGTAAGTAATTAATTAAATAATTTTAAGGTTTAACAATATTTAATAGCATCAATTTTTGTAGGTTTTTTTTTTAATTTATAATGTGTTTGTTTCTTAATATATAATGTCACAGCTTACTTCCTGGTAATGAGATATCGAAGGTTTGCTCTACGGTGATTACAGCGTGCAAGATTGTTGCGAATGGTTACTCTTGGCTGAAGGTGCCGCAGACGAAAAAGGATGAATACTGGGAGGAATTCCAGGTATTTGAGTGCATTCAATTAAATATTAATAAACAATTTATTATATATATTATTTGATAAATATGCTGATCGAATATGTGCAGAAACATGCTTATTGGCAGAGGGAGTTATTTTCGGACAACGATATCCACCGTCACTGGCTATCTTCATGTCAGTCTAGGTATAACGAGATAATGTACACCTGGAGGAATGCTTGGCGTAAACGTGGCGTGGTGCAGACGTTGGGGGTGGACGAAAATGGAGTCAACGTGTGGAACACGTTGACCACGTATTGGAGTAGCCCGGAGTACATGAGGAAGTGTGAAATTGCTCGAGCCAACCGTACAAGTGATGGGGGAGGTGGGATGTCAAGGCATCGGGGGGGGGGGGGGGGATCCGCGTATGAGCACTCAATTGCTCTAGTAAGTGTTCACTAAATTTATTTCAATTATTTATATTATATTATATAAAATAATTTTTATATGCTCATTTGGTACGAAATAGGAGCGGGAACTTGGGCGTGAACCAACACACGTGGATCGGTTGAACGTTCTTCATCCGTTTGATCCAGATTCACAGACGTCCACATATGGACGCACTACCCAGCTTCACGTAAGTGTAATTAAATTGTGATGTTTTTTTAATATTTAATTAATTAAATGTATTGAACTATGTATTGATTTAATTTTTTTGTAATTATGTAGTTGGATGTGAACCGGAGGATTGAAGAGGAGACGACACAGGTTTCTGCTGAAGCCGGGCCCAGCGCTCCGCCTGATCTTAACCGGATTTACCTGGACGTTGCCCCGGCTGATCGAGGACGGGTCCTTGGCCTTGGCCGGATGAGCCGCTCAGTGAGAGCTGCGTCGTCCAGTTCGTCCCAGCGTGCATCGCAGGCCTCTGTATCCTCCACTGCTGTTCCGGACCCGAACGTAGTACACATGATGAACCACTACTTCCGACAGCTAACTGACACTATGGGTCGATCGTTGGAGATGTCTTCTGAACAAATAAATACATGTTTTGAACAGGCGATGAGCGTTCCCCCTCCGCCTTTCGATGCTCCGGTTGGTCTAGTTCCCCCTCCGCATTTCGATGCTCCGGTTGGTTCAGTTCCCCCTTTCAATGCTCCAGATGCAGAGGCAGACGACGACGGCTTGGATTTCATTGGTGGTGGTGATGATGAGTTTTTTCCGTATAATGGTTGATGTTTGAACTATTTATTTTTCTGTCGAACTATTTAATTTTCTGTCGAACTATTTATTTTTTCTGTCAAACTATTTAATTTTCCGTTGGACATATTTATTTCGGTTGATCGATGTTTCTCAATGGATTGTTTATTTATGTTATTGTTTTTAATTTATACATAATACATAATTTTTCGTTAGATTTTGGTATAAAGTAAAGTATTTTTTATTTTATTTTTTCGATTTTTATTTTATCCCGCCAATATTACCGACGGAAGTAAATATTCCGTCGGAAATAACGTCTGCCGACGGAAATAAATATTCGTCGGAAATAAAGTCTGCCGACGGAAATAAATATTCCGTCGGAAATAAAGTCTGTCGACGGAAATTCCGTCGGCCAAGTACTCTACCGACGGAAGTTTGGGCGGCACTCTACCGACGGAATTTGGAATCCGTCGGTAGATTCAAAATGTACGCACCGACGGAATTTCAAAATCCGTCGGTAGCGCGTAATATTTACAGAAAGTTTCTTCCCCTTTCTCTCTCTCAGTCGAAAAAAATTGTGGAAATTGTATGAGAGCAAGCAAATGGAGGTACGTTTTTCTTTTTTACTTGGTTAAATTTTCTGGTTTAGTTGTGCATTTTATATGGTTATAGTTTAATTAGTTGTGCAATTTATATATTTGTAGTTTAGTTGTGCATTTTATATATTTGTAGTTTAGTTGTGTAGTTTAATTAGTTGTGCATTTTTTTATATGTTTGTAAGAATTTTATGTTAAATGTTTAACAGATGGAATTGCCGGATCGTCGATGGATGTATGAAACTCCTAGGTTCATTTTAGCAAATGTGAATAGTGAATTTTACAATGAACTTGTGTCATTTGTTGAATTTGCAAAGCTCCACCCACATTACATGCATGGGGATTGTATCAAGTGTCCGTGTAATGCCAAAAAATGTCAGAATAAAATATTTAAGTCGATTGATGAGGTTTTGGTACATGTTCTGAAGAATGGTTTCACTGTTAATTATTATAATTGGACATTTCACGTCGAAGGACGTTGGCCTTATAACTTTGATCAAGTTTTATACTATTACACTGCTGGTATCTATGAAAGACAAATATATGGTAATCAAGCCGGCACGAGTAATGAACAACAGTTTGGTGGGGAACAACAGTTTGGTGGGGAAGAACAGTCCCGGCACGAGTAATGAACAACAGTTTGGTGGGGAACAACAGTTTGGTGGGGAAGAACAGTTTGGTGGGGAAGAACAGTTTGGGGAGGGAGAACAGTTTGGGAAGGGAGAACAGTTTGGGGAGGGAGAACCCAATATGTATCAAACAATGATAATGGAAGCCGGTTTTTCAAATGTAGAAGAGCAGCCGACGGATGAAGCATTTCGGTTTTATGAAATGCTCAAATTATGCGATCAAGATTTGTATCCGGGTTGTGATTCTCACTCTGAACTGTCATTTAATGCCCGACTTATGGCTATCAAGACCGAGAACAAGCTTTCTAACAGGGCATATGAGCAAATGACACAATTATGTAGTGAGATCTGCCCTCCTGAGAATAAGGTGCCTACAACGTATCATCAAAGCAAGCAAATGATGAAAAATATGGGATTGTCGGTCGAGAAGATTGATTGTTGTGTAAACGGTTGCATGTTATATTGGGGTGATGAAGATAACAATCTGAACATGTGTAAGATGTGTGGTCATCCTCGTTACAAAGAGCCACGTCGGAAGGGGCCCGCTGGTCAATCGAAGTCGTCGAAGAAGAAAGTGGCACACAAGAAGATGTATTATCTTCAAATCATTCCTCGTTTAATGAGATTGTATCAATCTACTGCCACAGCACAACACATGACGTGGCATGCAACAGATTCGTCTTCGACCGAGTCTAGGGAGATGCGACATCCGGCGGACTCGGAGGCCTGGAAACACCTTGACAACGTGTATCCCAATTTTTCTTCTGAACCGAGGAATGTGCGGCTAGGTTTGTGTACTGATGGTTTTGCACCGTTTGGGAGCTTTGGAAAGCAGTATTCGTTGTGGCCGGTGATTCTGACTCCGTATAATCTTCCTCCATGGATGTGCTTGAAACCTCAAACAATGTTTCTAACTGTATTGGTGCCAGGTCCGTCGAATCCAAAGGATAAACTTGACGTTTATCTCCAGCCTCTTATAAAAGACTTGATCTTTTTATGGGAAAGTGGTGTCCAAACGTATGATGTGTTCAGAAAACAGAATTTCACGATGCGTGCTGCTGTATTGTGGACCATTAGCGACTTTCCTGCATATTCTATGTTGTCTGGGTGGAAAACGGCTGGGTTTCAAGCATGTCCGTATTGTATGGATTTTTCTGAAGCTTTCAGTCTTGAGAAGAGTAGGAAAGTTACATGGTTCGATAATCACCGAAAGTTCTTACCTCAAGATCATCCATTTAGAAGGAATAAGAACAACTTCTTGAAGAACAGAACAGTTACACACAATCGACCGCCCCTTCGAAACGGTATTTTAATTATACAATTATTTGATCTAGTATAATGTTATACGTATATGTTTTATTAATTTCTTATAGTATAATGTTACCGTACAGGACAAACGTTGTTACATGAGATTCAGTGGACGGGTTTGAAAAAATCTACTGAGGAAAATGCAGCTGAACACAACGGTCGAATCCCAGGTGGATGGAATAGAAAGAGTATTTTTTGGGATTTGCCATACTGGAGTTCACTATTGATCCGACACAATTTGGACGTGATGCACATTGAGAAGAATGTGTTTGATAATGTGTTCCACACAATGATGAACACAGAAGGCAAGACGAAAGATACTCCAAAGTCCCGGGAAGAGTTGAACATTTATTGTCGTCGCGAAGAGTTGAAAATGGATCCCAGTACAGGTAGATATCCGAAGGCTTGCTACACACTGGATAAGCCACAGAAACAACAACTGTGTCGTTGGATTCACGAGTTGAATTTTCCAGACAACTATGTGTCAAACTTGAGTCGATGCGCAGACATAAACAGGGGTAAGGTTTCAGGGATGAAGAGTCACGATTGTCATGTTTTTATGCAGCGCTTGATACCGATTGCGTTCCGAGACGTTGTTCCTCTCAATGTGTGGAGGGCTATCACTGAATTAAGTCTTTTTTTTAGAGATTTAACATCTTCAACGATCAAGATCGATGATATGATTCGTTTGGAGCAAGACATTCCAGTGATTTTGTGTAAGTTGGAACAAATTTTTCCACCTAGCTTCTTCAACTCCATGGAACACTTACCCGTTCATTTAGCGTATGAAGCCAGAATTTGTGGTCCAGTGCAGTACAGGTGGATGTACCCATTTGAAAGGTAAACTCTTACATTTTTCATTTTTTATATATACTACATGCATGCATGTTCACTGAATTAAAATATATGTTTTTTATTATAAATCAGATATCTCCACAACTTGAAACGCAATGCTAAACAAAAGGCAAATGTGGAAGCATCGATTGTTAATGCATATTTGAATGAAGAGGTTGGCATGTTTTGTTCTTATTATTTTAAAGACCATGTCAACACTCGGTTGAGAAGTGAACCACGTAACTACGGTGGTAGAGATACAGACAATATCGGTGAAGAGGTTGATGGAATGCTGTCTATATTCAAGTCTAAGGGACGACCAATAGGAAAATTCACTGAACGAGAGTGGGAGTCGAACAGAGAGGCAGAAATAGCACAAACGTATGTGTTATTGAATTGTGATGAAGTTCAGCCTTAAATTGAGTAAGTATTTCATATTTTTATCATTACTTCATTTATGTAATTTAATATTAATTGTGATTGGATGTTGTGAATTAGGATGTATACTCAAGAACTAAGACGAACAGAACAAAACATCTCAGATACAGATATAGATGCTCGTCTTCAACGTGATTTTGCCCGATGGTTCCAACGTTGTGTGAGTACCATTTCCTTAAATTTTACGTAAATAAATATGATTCATAATTAATGTTAATTATTTGAACTGTATAGGGACGGTCAAACGATTTTGGGAATCGATTCTTAAAGGATCTCAGCAAAGGACCACTACGTCGTGTAAAGACTTACAACAGCTATATTGTGAAGGGCTACAGATTTCATACATCTGAGTATGCATCGAGAAAAGCGACTACCAACAGTGGTGTTTGCGTTAGCAGTGCAAACTACAATGCAGATGCAAGTGACTACTATGGGGTGTTGCACGAAGTCGTTGAAGTAGAATATCTGGGATATCCAACAAAGACTCTAGTGTTGTTCAAGTGTCATTGGTTTGATTCAGGCCCTTCAGGAACAAGGATTCATCCGGAGTACAAACTCGTCGATGTTAATCCGAAAAGGAGCTATATCGGGAATGATCCATTTGTATTTGCCCATCAAGTATCTCAAGTATACTACTGCAAGTATCCAGTACGATCACGTAGTAAAATTGAATGGCACGCTGTTTGCAAAGTAAAGGCAAGATCAATGGTAGAAGTCCCTACAAAGGACAGGAGTGATGAAGATGATTCTCCGTTTCAAACGGAACAAATAGAGGCTAGAACTGAAGTCTTTTCGGGAGATTTGAATATCCACGTAGACTTGACGGGTGGAAATTCACAATTGATCGAAATTGAAAACGATAATGAAAATGAGGAAGATGATGAAAATGAAGAGGAAGAGGATGAGGAGGAGGAGGAGGAGGATGATGAAGAGGAGGAAGATGAGACAAATAATCAAAATGTAGATGAAGAAGATGAAGAAGAAGAAGATGAATAATAAATTATATAATGTAAGCTAATTATTTTATTAGATGTACAATTTAAAAATATTTATCATTAAGTTACAACTAAAAATTGTGAAAAAAATTAATTTTTTGAAATTTTTTAAAATATAATTAGCAAAAAAATGAATATTTTAGTAAAAAAAATGAATATTTTAGTAAAAAAAATGAATATTTTAGTATTTAAAAATATATAAATTATAGATTACAAATTTAATTATTTAATTTATGTGAATGACATTAATTTTTTGAAATTTTTTAAAAAATAATTAGCAAAAAAAATGAATTTTTTACTAAAAAATATTAGTATTTTAGTTAAAATATGAATATTTTAGTATTTTAAAATATATAAATTATAAAAATATAAATTATAGATTTCAAATTTAATTATTTGATATATATGAAAGAAATTAATTTTATGAATTTTAAAAAAAAAATGGGCCGAAAATGAGTACATATACAATTAATATTAAAATTACGAACAAGTAACACACTTGTCCGAGTGGTAGGCGCCCCTCTCTAGGCGCCCACACACCCGGGTTCGATTCCTAGCAAGGCCAGAATAAATGGTGGCCTTAATAACAGGTAGCGTAGCGTAGCGGGTCGAGTCGGGTCGGGTCCGATCCGCCCCAGTAATTTTTATTTGGGTTACCTTACTACCGACGGATAATTCCGTCGGTACTACCGACGGAACCACCGACGGGCACCGACGGAATATAATTCCGAATTAAAAAATATAAAATCGAGTTCCGTCGGCAGATCCGTCGGAAAGTACCGACGGAATTCCCGACAGAAGCCGACGGATATATTTTTGAAAAAAAAAATTCTAAAATAAATTTCCGTCGGCAAGTCCGTCGGTACTACCGACGGACGTCCGACGGAATTGCCGACAGAAATCAGACCCGGTTTCAAAACAGGTCATTCGACCTACCGACGGAATGAGATCCGTCGGCAGACTCGACTGATTTATTCCGTCGGTACTACCGACGGAAAAAAAAATTCTGTCGGTAAACCGGGCCGACGAGCCTAGAACCGACTGAATTATTCCGTCGATAGTTCCGTCGGAAACCACGCCTACCGACCACAATTCCGTCGGTAGATCCGTCGGTAAACCGCGCGTTTTTTGTAGTGGCAATTTAATCCTCTTGATTAATTGATGTAATTAATCAATTTAATCCTCTTGATTAATTGATGTGATTAAATCCAATTTAATCCACTTGATTAATTGATGTAATTAATCAATTTATCATCACATCCTCTTGATTAATTGATGTAGTTAATCAATTTTTCAGCACATGTGCAAATTCAATTTAATTGGGTCTCAAAATCCTTTTAATGGGATCTTGCATAACAGCTGGAGAAAGCCTTAGACCACTCCCAAACTTTAATCGGGAGCCTTAGACCAACTCCCAGAACTTAATTTGGAGTCTTAGACCAACTCCCAGAACTTAATCTGGAGTCTTAGACCAACTCCTAGAACTTTAATTTGGAGCATTAGACAATCTCTGGGGCCTTAGACCACTCGGCCACTCTTGTATTCACACTCTTGTATCTCATTTCTGGTATACCAAGAAATTCATAGAATAATCAGGCAAATGACCTTTTCTATTCTCTGGATAATGATGGTAATATATATTAATTTCAAGAGATAATTAATAATTAAATAATTATCCAAAAATTAATTAATTAATTATCAGTTAAATTAATTGATTAATATATCTCTATTTTGTAATTAATTGACAAAATTCAATTATGTTCTCAGAATACTCGGCCCAAGAAGATGTGCACTAATTAAAATCTGTTTTATTAATCCACTAATTAAAATTTGTTTTCTCTCTCTTTCTAGATATCCATAATTAAAATTGTTTTATTAATCCACTAATTAAAATTTGTTTTCTCTCTCTTTCTAGATATTCTTTGGTATTTATATATTCACCCAATAATTAATTAATCAATATACAGTGATTAATTAAGTTCAATAATTAATGATCAAATATTCAATATTGCAGTGGATAATCCAAAAGCTAATTAATTAATGCAGTAATTATCCAAAACTTTTAATTTATTAATTATTTAAGAAATTAAATTAATTAATATCTCTATTCCGTTCTGCAATTGTTGGAAACTTTACTTCTGATATGATAGGGTATACTGCCATATTGAAGAATCTGAATCTGATAACAAGTCGAGTCAAGGGCTCAGGTAGTGCTCGACTGGTACGGTACGAAGCCTCAACGATAAGAAGTCGAGTCAAGGGTACGGTACGAAGCCTCAACGAACGTACTAGGTACGAACGGAACACACACAGAATAATATTCCGGCAACACACGAAAGGCCTGGAGGTTGGAGAGAATTGTGGAGATACTTGTGCCTAAATTTACGCAAACGTGGGAGGTGGTTCTTGACCACTACGTCTGATAATCCAAATTAATTTCTCACTTATTAATTCCAACACAAAGAAAAATATATGGCCGGGTTTTATAACAGCGCGCGTAGTCAACCACCACCCCTTTTAATATTGTACCGTGCTTTCTTCATAGGTTCCCCTTCCGCGTCCTTCCAATCTCTCGGTAGTTAGCTTATGCAACTTTGCTTATGCAACTTTTCAATACCCTATTCTCACATTTAAATATACACATATATAGCATCTACGTGACATTAATTTTAATTGAAATATAACTAAATTTAATGAAACGTTTAAGCTTATATGGCAGAACAATATATCATAAATTAGGTTTTATCGTATCCTTCATTTTAATGTTAGCTAGATTGTGTACACTGACTAAAACGTCAACTTAAATGTGTAAGATTATATACTTCCTCCAACCCTTTAAAAGTTACAAATTTTATCATATTAGAGTGTTCATCGAAAGTTACTCATTTTTTTTTGTTTGGCAAAACCTACTATGACTCTCTACCTTTTTCTTCTTCTTATGTTTCATTCCCTCTCTACATTAACAACTCACTTCACATAATTAATATTATATTTATTAATCAATGTGAAAATGGACAACATTTAATGGAACGATGAAGTATATAACTGAAACGTTCTGAGTGTTTAAATCCGTCACAATTTAAATATAGAGTTAATTGTATAAAAATTCACCATGTCTTTTTAAATTTGTCAACAATGACACACAAATTATAGTTAATTGTTGTAATTTGATAAATAGGGGTAATTTTCGTCGTGATTAATATCTCGATGTGATAGGCTAACATCTAGAAATTAGTATGGTGCCAGTTTTGCGAAAAACATGGGAAGTAGTGTCACGTAAGGTTGGTTGTTACATTATCCTTAGTCATATCGGAACTTAGTCGTCTACTACATCAGATTGATAAACACTCTAAAAAAATTATTTATTGCGTTATTTTCTACTATCTCCTTTTTTTTTTTTTTTTCCCCTTTCAGAATGTGTATTTAATTTAAGATGATTATAATTAATTGATTAACTTAGAAATAATAATGGCTAGTGTGTAAGAGGATAAAAACATGGGAACAGTTATTAAGATATGTATTGATTGGTCGTAATTTTATCAAATACTAAATAAATTTAAATTGTACATGTACTCCATTGTCGTCCAGTGGTTAGGATATCTGGCTTTCACCCAGGGGACCCGGGTTCAATTCCCGGCAATGGAAACCTCTCTTTTTTTTTAAAACTTATTATCACCAATCCAAACGAGCCTTATGTTAAATATACTTAGGAGTTTTTATTTATTTAAACCTCTTATTTATAAGAGTTCGATCAACATTGTTGGTTTTCGTATTATAATACTCATTTTATCATTTTTGTGATTACAGAAGATGTTGAACATTAATATATAACTCTCTTTTTATTATAAGTACTTGAAATATTATAATATTAATTATTGTACTAGAAATATTAGTCAATCAAGAAAAAAATAAGATAAGGGAATGGCTCCACGAAATTTAAATCAGGAGCTAGCTAGGACTCGGAAGTTGTTTCAGTTTTCCCATGGAAGAAAATTTGGTGGAATATCATCCGGTCCAACTAATAATCTTTCATTTATTGATTTGACTTGTTGTTATTCTTCAGAAAAGGGACATGGAGATTAATTAATGGAAGATTTTGGAAGGCTCAAAACAACTTGGTACTCATCGTTAGAAATCTCGAATAATATAATTTTCTGCACGTGAAAATGGCTGAAGGCTCATCATCCTGCAGTATTCGGGCAACCTCTTCACAATTGATCAGAACGAGAACCATGGTATTGTATTCCAGACAAATTATAGTGTAATACATATATGTATATAATACCTTGATTTGGCCCCCCTTTGTACTCAAATTTTATAAAGTTTCACATTTACCTTTAAAAAAAATTAATAACGTCGATCTATGTATCATCTTAATTTTCTAACATTTCTGAATTTCTCACAAAGCTAGCTGATGGGACAAAAATGTTGCAATCTACGTACGCTGAATTTTTGCCATGGAGGAATTCTAGCTATATATCATTTACGCATTAAATCTTGAATTAATTAATATTTTGTTTCATCGATCTATGAGTTGATAGAATCCTGAATTTCTTCCAGTGTTTTTCCCTTTGTCTCCGGCATAATCTTCGCCACAAACAATATTGTCAACGCGCAAAATCCACCATAGATCAAAAAAATGCCTGAAAAATATCCAAAATTAATGATAAAAAATAGAATGAGAAACGTATGGTAAAACATCCAGAAAATGAAAAAAAAAAAAAATGAAGCAGTACTGACCAGTTGAACTCCAGGTCATGAGAAAGTTAAATGTGTAGGAAACTGCCCATGCACCTAACCAGTTTACTAGGACTACCAAGCTCCCTGCCACGCCTTTTATATGAATTGGGAATATCTGTTTAATTCATTAATTAAATGTTAGAAATATTCATCACACTTTTTTCAATTGTTTTTGATATACAATTAATTAATTAATTACCTCAGACATAACAACCCAAGGAACTGGCCCTGTTCCTATTGAAAATGCTGATATGTACACCTGATAATATATATATCACATGAATTCATTCAACAAATTATGGCTTAATTACATTTTAATTTATGTATATAATGATAATAATGGTTTAATTAATTAATTAAAATATACCAGTACTCCAGAAACCGCGAGAATTGGAACCCATTCAACAAATAAAGATTGTTCCTGCAGAAAATATAGTATAATTTTGCAACTGTTAATATTTGAAAAATTAATTAATCAATTATATTATTTCAGATAATTAAAAAACCACCTTAAGGAAAAATGAAGCGCCTGTCATGATGCATCCGATACATGTTCCTGCTGCTGATACCTGAATTAATTAATTAATTAATTAATTAAACACCTTGAATTTTTTACCCACCAAATTACGTACACGAAAAAAGAAATACTGACCATTAGAAGAGGCCTTCTTCCTGATTTGTCCATTAATATTGCTCCAACCACAGTTAAAGGGACCTGCACAAACATTATTAAGTTTTTCTATTTTTTATTAACAACATGATCAAGATTTTGTGTATATATATAATTGCATAAATTAACCTGAATTATGGCATATGCAATAGTCCCAAATTTTCCTGACGAAAACCCAGCAGCTACAAAGGTTTCGTTAGAGTAGAAACCGATTCCATTTATTCCACCAAACTGTTGACACACCATTAAACCAACTCCAATCTGAAACAAAATTAATTAATAGTTCCCAATTATTTATTTCGGACAAATTGAATATAAAAAATAAATCAATTTTTTTCTTACAATAACAGGACGGATATATTTGGCATCCATCAAGTCCAGCATTCTAACTTCAGGTTCATCTTTCTGAGCATCGATACTAGCCTATAACAAATTAATACATATATAATTAGTCAAAATAAAATAGATCCAAACAATTATTTAAAAAAAAAAAAAAAAAAGCTTATACTTGAATTTGTTGAGCTTCTTGCAGAGTAGTAGCATCATTGCCACGAAGTATACGTAACGCTGATTTAAATTCTTTCTCATGCCCAATTATCGCCTGCAAGAAACATAATTAATTAATTAAATAAATAAATTTACTAATTACCATATTAAAATTTTATAATTAATGAAGCTCACCAGCCATCTAGGTGACTCTGGGATGAAAAATAAGCCCACCAGAATTAAAATACATGGGAGCATCCCTACATATATAAACACAAAGTTAATTAGTTCTTTTAAAAAGTAAAAACAATTTCTCATCCTTGTACTCTTTACTTTATACATGTTTTAATACTCCGTATATAGCAAAGTATTGATGTGGACATATATATAAAAGAAAAAAGGTAATGATTGAAAAGTAGAGAAAAGGTTGAGAGACATAGAAAATAGAGAGGTAGTAGAGTGTGACAAAAATGAAAATAAGTAAATTAATAAGGGACCCTCAAAATGACAAAATTAGTAGTTTAACGAGGTATTAGTAAGTATGTGCATTGTATTTTACATTTGTGAACTCACCAATTAGAGCTAATGTTCTCCATGTTACAATTGATCCTAGTATATATGCAGTCGAACCTCCACACACAATCATAAGCTGAGTAGATCAAATTAAATCAGGAGAATGGTTTTTAAATCTTTGTATATTTTTTTTGGATTATACAAAAATTAAAAAAAAAATTATCTTACTTGATTCAATGTTGCAAGTCCTCCCCGGAGATTTTTGGGCGCTATTTCAGCTATAAATATAGGAATCTATAGCAAAAACTCGTCACTTATTTAATTAGTCAATTCTTAAATCGAATAAGACATCTTAAAAAAATTAAGAAATAAAAAGTATACCACATAAGAGAATAT
Source organism: Galeopsis tetrahit (assembly GCA_963675135.1). Lineage (NCBI taxonomy): Eukaryota > Viridiplantae > Streptophyta > Magnoliopsida > Lamiales > Lamiaceae > Galeopsis > Galeopsis tetrahit. The sequence continues at coordinate 56,961,769 of OY776124.1, read as the reverse complement.
CCCGATGCCGTATCCTGTGCAGAACCTTCCAATGTCAAGAAACAAGGCGTCCTACATTGATTTAATATAATTAATATTATGAATAAATTAGGAGCTTATTTAATTCGCAAAATATTGCAGAAAATAATATCTAGAATCGAACTAACCATAGCTAGATAGACGGCGAACCATCCCGCAATGCAAAATAGAGCTGACGTTCTCATTGCCTATTCAACAAAATCGAGATTAGTTTACTACGGGTCATTCATCGTTTAGAGACAACAAAACGTCGTTTTTACCCCATCTTTCATCAGCAACGGAAAAAAAACGGTTTCAAAGTCGTCCCTAATGAGAAACGGTATTTAAAAAATCGTTTCTAATATTAGATACTCCACGATGAAAATAGAAACGGATGAACAGTCGTTTCTAATCAGTTTATAAACGGTTCTTACTGTATTTAATTCGTCTCAAAATCTCGATGATTTTAGAGTATACTCTTCACAAGAAAATATATTGAATGTGATAATTTGGTACACATCAAACTAGAGAAACAGTCTATTTAAGTTAGATCAAATTTAAGCTGCTTAAAATAGTTAAAACTTTGAAGTCTCAAAATTTTGTGTCTTAATTACTCCTTCATTTTGTTTTATATTGTTGGTCGCTTTTTGACTTAAATTTTACTTTAAAATATTTATCATTTTAACTACTTTTTCATATTTCTCTCTAAATTACTTCTTAATTATGTAATATGTATTTCTAAAATTTCTCTTTTTATACACATTCTTTCATGGTAATTGAGACAATTATTTCTCGTTTACTTTTATTTTCACTCATGTTGTTTTTCTCCTCATTCTTCCTTTCTTTCATAATAATAATGTAAGGTAAATTTGAAAGAAAAATTATATTTTTTATTTTTATTCAAAGCAATAAAAACGACTAATATTAAAATAAATTACCCCTTTCCGACCAATGAGATCTGCAAGTCTGCCACTTGTGATTGCACCAATCATAGCACCAATTGTGATTATGGATCCAAACATTGAGAACTAAAAAAATAAAATTAATTGAAATTAAAGGCTTCAAATTAAAATTTTAAATATAAAGTGTGAATTTATTGCTGAAAAATAGAACCTGTGATAGTGATAAATTTAAATCTTCTCTTATTGCTGACTGAGTTGGAGAAGAGTATCCCACCTGCATAAACATTAACATATATACTCTAAATTTCATTTTTCTTTAATTAATTTTGTTACACATTTGAATTACTCAACAACAACAAACAAAAGAAAAATAATTAAGAACATCATAAAAGTAACATATTGAGTCCAAATTCAAATCATGATAGTATGTATAATGTACTTACACATGATCCAAATTCAAATGATCCACAAACAGCAACACATGTACTCAACAAAACCATCCCAATTGATCCATCTTCCTCGTTTTCTTCGTCTGAGTCGACTCGTTTGGTGTTCGTAATAAAGGGCTTCTCCAATTCATCGAGACTATTCTCTATATCTCTGTGTTGATCAATTGTCATATCTTAATGTAATAAGCTGAAATGTAAGAAAAAAATGAAGCAAATGTTGAGATAGATGTGTGCATGCAATAGATTTGAGATGTACTTATATATCATGTGTGTGTACTTGCAATTCAAAATACAGCTAATTTAGATTATTTTTTTTTGCAATTAATACAGCAATCTTTGACCTTTTTTCTGATTGGGTACAAAAAAATATAATATTTCAAGTATCATATGGTTCATATCACATCTATTGTATTATCTAGATACATGCATGATGCATATATGGTAATTAAGTTAAAAATAATTAATAGTTTGTATATATCACATGTATGTGTACATGATAATGATTCACAGAATATTCTCTTAATTAAGAGACACTTGAGTCACGATTTTAATCGGTGCGTTAAGAAAATTGTTTTTTAGTGAATAAAAAAATTAAAAAATTATTTTTAAAAATATATGGTTCATCCTAAAAATTAATTATCTTCTCTGATATGAAATATATATTAATAATTTTTTTTTTATATATCTAATTAATACTTCCTCCGTCCGTCTATAAATTTTTTATTTTATTATTTTGGTTTCTCCGTCTATAAGTTTATCATAACTTTTTTGACAAATATGTTTTAATTTTTTATTCTTACATTTCACTTTAATTATATCTTACTCCCTCCTATTCATTTTATAAGTCGTTTTGACTTTTCGTTTTCTTTACAAAATATAAGTCGTTTTACACTTTTCAATGTAAATTAATTACATTTATTCCAAATTTACCCTTAAAATCAATAAATATTTACATACATTTATTTTTTTTAATGAGAATTAACAAGCATTGATTAAGGGTAAAATGAGAAGTCAATTGTTTTCTTAATATGTGTGCATGAGCTTATGATGATATTCCTATATATTTTGAATTGGAAGAGTACTTTTTATCTCTATTTATCTTTCTCAATCATATCACTTGTACTATATCTATTATTTAATCATTTTTCTTACATCATTCATTTGCCCAAAAGTAATAAAAAAAAAATTATGAGCGGACGGAGGGAGGACAATTTCCTTTTGTACAAGTGCAGTGAAAATTGGATCCAATTTGGTGGAGTGCAGCATGAAGAGACAAAAAATGTACTTCCTCCGTCCCATAGAAACTTGCACACTTGGGTGGGCACACAATTTAAGAAATGTGTAAGAAAAGGTGTAATGAGTGATGTTTTGAGGGGTAGTTTTGTAAAGTTTTATGAATAAAGTAAAGTAAAAAGTAGATTGAGTGTGGAAAAGTAATGGTATATGGGTAAATAAGAGTATATTTTGAGGATGAGGGTTATGAAGATATTTCCTTTTATGGAGTGTGCAAATTGGTATGGGACATCCATTTATAGAAAGTGTGCAAATTCATGTGGGACGGAGGGAGTATGATTAATTAAGGAAACTGATTTGAATTCATGTGAAAATGAAGCTGTCACTGACGTGGGATCCTGTCATCTCTTTGAACAATGATTTGCAAATTCATAAAATAAGTGCAAATATTACACAATAATTAAAAATTATAATGAAGTAAAGTATACAAAATGAAATATTTTTTCAATAATGATGTTTTTTTTATGCTGATCTAGAATTTCATTAAAGCATGTTGAAGTTAATTTGAATAAATTTTATTAATAGATCAAATATTTTTAAAATATTGGAGTATTATATATAAAATGAAATTTAAAAAAAAAATTACTATTATTAATTAAACCTTCTTAAACTAAATTTTTGGCTTCGTCATTGGATCCACTATCTACTTTAATAGATCAAATGGATAATCAGACTCAAAATAAATATTTAATTAGGTCTAAAATAAAATGTGTATGTTACACATAAAAATACACTTGTTTGTGTGAATATCAAATAACTGAAAGACACGTCATTTGTGATACAAGTTGGATTAGTTGAGATATCCGAACCTGGCCATAGTTATCTCAACATATTTACCAAACGAGGCCTAAAAGTATATAGGGGTAGTTTCCTTGTTTTAAAAAAGAGGGTGTAAAAAAATGAAAACGTGTATTTTTAACCCCGTCCCACATAAATTTGAACACTTGTTATATTTGGACGTCTTGTACCCCGGCCATGTCTTCAAAAGTTTTCATACTTTCCTTTTTTATTTTGTCTCTCAAAAGTTTGCATACTCATAATTAAAAACAATCATCACAATCCTCGATCACCCTCACAATATACGCATATTTACCCTATATGACATTACTTTCAAAGTCCACCATACATTCAATATTTATATATAAAAGTTTACAAAATTACCCCTCAAACTCTAATGATTACACTTTTTTCTTAAACTCTATACTCAAAAAGCACCGCAAGCTTTTCAGGGACGGGGGAGTACCAATTTGCACACTCCAAAAAATGAAACATCTTCATAATCTCTACCCTTAAAATATACACATATTTATTCATATGTCATTATTTTTTCACACTCAATTTACCTTTTTCTTTATTTTATTTATAAAAGTTTACAAATCTACTCCTAAAAACATGGATTTTTCTATCGTGAGACAGGGGGTTCGCCCTGTCTTACAATAGGCATCAAATTAAAAGTTGACACATCATTTTGGGTTTGTCATGTGCGACCGGAGTTCGTCATTAGATAAAATATTTAAATTTTTTAGAAAAAATATAAGATTACTAAAATATTCTTAAAAAAATATCTCAAAAAAAAAGTTTGGCCCAATCCAACTCAGGCCCGGCCTAATTCGAGGGAAACATGCATCCCCAACGGTGAAATGGGTCGGGTCAACAGACCCGGTCTAGCCCGATTTGATCTATTTGATAATTTTAAATATATATGTAATTTTATAATTAAATTTAATTTAAAGGATATGTTTGTAATTGTTTAATTATCAATTTAATTTATTAGTAGAGCTATGTAGTGTGATTGCATCTTGCACAGGGCAAACGTATTAATGTGTAGTGCAATCATATAGAATAAAATTCATACGTTGAATCAATAATTCAATGGTACTCAATGGTATTTGAAGTATTATTTATTATAAATTCTATTTTATCGTAAAAACTAGAAAGACTCTAAAAGCATTACTCAGTTACACTTTTTTTTTTTATTATCAATTTCTTAAAATGTGTGCCACAAAGAGTTCAAATTCTCTTATGATATACACACATCTATTGATGAATGAAAATTTTACCCTTTAATAATTGAAAATTTGTAATTACCATTTTACCCTTGAAAAATGAAAATTTTAATGAAGGTCATACATTTCGTGAATTTATTGGATTTATCGTCCTTTTACGCATTGACAAATGTGCCAGTGTGAATTTTGCTGAATTTAATACTTATTGTTCATGATTTGGTATATGTGTACCAATACCAAATGATTATACACTCATGAGTAGAGTATATTGATAATTCAACTAAGTATATAAAATAAAATGGATCCAATTAGCGTAAAATAGCTATTTAATTAAAATTAGTCGTTTCTTCCTAATACAAATGCATAACATTAATTCAATCTACTATATATAGGTACAAAACTCATGACCCATTGGAACCTATAAAATACTCAAAAAATTGTATACTATTTATTTAAATTAGTCGTTTCTTTGAACTTGACATGAAATTTAATTTGATGATGCATGGTTTATTAGCATTATAAATGATAAAGTTGAGGATGTATTAATCAATTGAATAGAATAAGACAAAAATATATATTTTTATGTGTGAAAAAGTAATGACATTATGTGTAATTTTAAATATTTAAAGAAAATAATTAAAAAGAATAAAACTACTCCCTCCATCCACCAAAAGTAGTCCCATGGTGGATGGGCACAAGTTTTAAGAAAAATGTAGATAAAGTAGATAAAGTAAGGGTAATATAGGGTATTGTGGGGTCCATTGTGAATAAAGTGATTGTTTGTGAATAAAGTTGATGGCAAATTGAGTAATTAAATGATGTTTGAGGGGTGATGGTTTCCATAAAGTGTATGGGACTACATTTTGTGGACAAAGAAAATGAGTCAAATGGGACTACATTTCATGGACGGAGGGAGTACTTTTTTATCATTTTAAAAATGAACAATATCTAATATTGAATATATCAAATTAAAGGAATATTCTCGTTAAAAAATAATTTTGGCCGTTTGATTAATTATTGTAACAAAATTCTACTATTTTTTTTTTTTAAATTGAGAATTTACTTGACGGGATGCAAACCAAAAACTTTCCTGGAAACCTGCCACGTCTCTTCAAATAAGGATGCATGCCTCTATTATTGCTTGAATCCATCGGCAAGTTTGGCAAATATCTTTTTCCATTCTTCTGAATATTTTGATTAAATGATATAATAAAATAATAAATATAGTATAAATAATTTAATTAAAAAAAAAAATCAACGTTAGTGAGGTTGGCGAGGCGTCTCAATTTTTTTTATTAAACAGCCCCAAAATCAACCATATTTTATTAACCCATTTTAGAAACAGAATATTCAATTAAAAAAAAACCAATGACATAATCAACGTGCTAAATTAATAAAAAAATAGTTGGCTTACTGACACTCTATTTGAGACTGTTATTGACATAATGCAGATCTGCCTTTGCAAATTTTTATATAGAATTATTGTTGTATACACTTAATTGCATGGTATAATTGGGAGGCAAAAGGAAAAAATACATTTTGGAATGCATTTGGACTGCTGTCATTTGGTTCATTTGGAAGGCGAGAAATTACCGAATATTCAAAGCAGTAGAGGTTAATCCGGCGAGGACTTTCAACAAGATCAGAGCTAAGGCGTGGAACTTATTCTCTGTGAATTATTGTGGTGTCAATCCGTTTTCCTTTCAGGATTGGATCCACAGTCCTAGATTATGCTGCAAAAAAGTTTAAGGGGTCCTTCTATCTTCGTATCGATAGTTATATGTAATTCTCCTCAATCAATAAAAAATTATCCTTTTTCGATCAAAAAAGAAATTGCATGGTATATATAATTGAACTATAATTTTAAATTGATTTTAATTTGAAATTAAAATTTTAATTGAACAATTACTTAAATTTCAACTGATATATATATATGCATTCAATTACATATAATAACGATAATAGATTCATGTTTGTGGTTTTCTAACAAGGGGGAAAAATTAAAAAATACTAGTGTTTTGAGTTTTTTTAGTGTGAAAAGCAGTATGTCAGTGTAAGGCATGTTGGATTCATTACAAAACTTGTAAATTAGGAAAATGCGAGTCTAGAGATCGTTCGGTGCCAACCTGTTCTTACAAATAGTAGAGTAGCTAGTTGTTGGAGTCACCATGTGGATTTTAGAAGGCATGGGTTATTTGCCGTTCCAAGTATATTAGATGCACCCCTAATACATACACTCTCCAAAAAAGAAATGATAGATACACTTCTTCCAAATTACCTAAACTACCATTTTTTTTCTTAAAAATACTCATAATAAATACACGTACTCCACATAAACACTTCATTCTCCCTCATTTCAGCCGCCCACATGGCAGCCCCACCCGTCGTCTGTTGTTGCGTCGCTGCTGCTGCGCCCTCCACCCGCTCAGCGTTGCACCTTCTTCCACCTTTCTCTTTTTTTTTTCTTTCTTTCTTATGCAACAGACAATGAAGATGGCTTCTAGTGTTCTTCGATCTTGCGTTTTTTTTTCTCATACTTTTGATATGGATTGAATTAATTATTAAAAAAATGAATATTCAATGTAGTTGCTAATGGAGTATTAAGTAACTAATTGATTTAAGAGATGATTTAAAAAAATTAATAATATTTAATTAAAAATATTGTAAGAGTATTTTAGTAATTTTATATTTCCCCATAATATTAATTATTTTATTGTGAAGTTAGATCGCCCTATTACGAAACTATATTATGTGTCAAATTTTAATTGGGTCTCTATTGTCAGAAAGAACGAACATAGTTTCTGACCATAGAAAAGCTTTTTTTTAAAGTTAAAAAGAGTCAAATAGAGAGAAATGGTAAAAAAAAAATTAAAACACAATCATTTAATTGTGTACAAACACATGGATATGATGCTAAAATCTAATTTATTCGAGTGGTCGAGGGAATACATTTTTTTTTTCTGAAAGGAACTACGACTTCATTAGAAGTATTTACTTTTTTTTAAAGGAAATAAAAACATTAAAAGTAGTACTCCTCCATTTTGAAATTATTTGTACATTAAATTTAAAAAAATAGTGAGATGTGAAGTTATTTTTTTTAATTTAGTACGATATAAAGGAAAATTTTTGTGTCATTTTATCTGAAAAAAAATTGTATGCAAATCTTTTAGGTATAAAATCGTGTAAGAGAGTTATGAGTGAATCGAAAAAATTGAAAAGATGAGCGGCGAAAGCGGATTCTGTTAATTTCTTCGGCGCTCTTTCGACCATGGAGATTTCGGCCACCAATCTTGACTGGATTTCTTCGTTTGTTGCATTTTGGAATTGGCTCGTCTATCTATAATTATCAACGAAAATCCACATGGCTATTTCAACTGTACACGCGGGGTACAGCAGGGAGATCAATTATCAACTCTCCTTTATTGCTTTGCTGGGGAAGTTCTTATTAATCTGCTCAAAGAGAAAATGCACAAAGGCTCTCTACAGTCGACTTTCATCTATCGCGGGTTGGCATGTCCTTTATCACTCATTTATGCTGACGACATTTTGATATTTTGTAGAGCCAGTCGTTCAAGCATACGCTCGATCAAGGAGGTGCTGGACTATTACGGAGAGCTATCAGTCCAAAATTTCAATCCAAATAAATATAATGCTTTTGTTGGGAAATATGCCACTCACAACAATAGAAAATACCTCAAGGAGATGTTGGGTATGAAAATGGGAACCCTACCCTTCATCTACCTCGGCGCGCCAATTTTCACAGGATCTCCAAGGGCAGCGCACCTCAGGCCGATTATGGACAAGATCTTATGCAGATTTGGTACGTGGAAAGGCTCATCATTATCGTTGGCGGAGCGCATATGTCTGGTCAATCATGGCATAAAATCCTCCATGGTGCACACTATGATGGTGTACAAATGGCCAAGACTCTTGTTGCAGCGTATGGAACGAGCAATGCGCAACTTTGTATGGACAGGAGATATTAACCATAGAGGGTCATGCTCGGTGGCTTGGTCCAAAGCCATCACACCAAAGACGGAAGGAGGCTTGGGCATACGATCTATAGCTTGGGCAAATGAGGCATATATTCGTAAGCTTGCTTGGCAAATCCTCACTGGCTCCGGGGCGCCAATGGATTTTCTACGACAACGTTTTTATCCATCATGTATTTCGAGACCCACCATTATAGCATCCTCAATCTAAAGAGGTATAAAACCTCAACTGGTTGTGGTCATGGAGCGTGCACGATGGGTGCCGGGAGCAAACTCAAAAGTCAAGTTTTGGTTGGATAATTGGCTAGGGTACACCATTGCGGATCGCATTGGCATGTCTCACGAAAGTAGGAAGCACTTTCAGGAAACAATCTCAGATTATTTAGGCAATGATGGATGGCATTTGGAGACAAAATTTGTAGAGAAATTCCCAGAAGTTGTGTCAGATATTGCTGACATAGTATGTGCCTTGGGAGAGGATTTCAGGGTGTGGCCACATTCGACGCAAGGATACTTGACGGCATCAATAGCATATGATCAAATACGACCACACTACCCGGAGGTTAATTGGGGTAAATGGATATGGGCAGCGTTCATTCCTCCTCGTCGATCAACTGTTATATAGAGGGCAATTCATGGTCATCTCCCATCTTGGGACAGGCTGCGACTAATGGGCATTGAGGGGTCGAGTGTATGCATTTTATGCCACTCTGCTGAAGAAAATTTGGACCATCTATTTAGCAGTTGTGAGTTTTTTTCATACACTGCAAGTCTTCAAGCAAGATATTGAAGGTGTTTCAAGTGCAGCTGCGTATTAATGAGGGCTTCCTTTCATGGGTCATACAAGCTATGGCAATCAACCTCAGCCCGCAAGTTTCAGCGCTATGGAGACTAGCATTGGTCACATTGATATGGTAAATATGGACGTGCAGAAATTTAGTCACGTTTGACAACAAAGCCATCTAAAAAACAGGGGTTTATACCTTAGTCTGGGAATTATTGAGAGAATCGAACAGCGACAAAATGGGAAGCAAGTTTAACTCACCGGCTGACCTTAGAGTGATAAAAGAATTCCGACAAAATTGCAACCCTCGGAAAGCCCCTCGGATTATTCAAATTAAATGGCGATGCCCACCTCCTGGTACGGTGAAAGCCAATGTGGACGGGTCAGCAACAGGGGCTCCAGGGCGATCGGCGGGAGCAGGAATTTACCGGAGTGACAACGGTTTGTTTATGGGGGCATTTGCGATAAGATATGGCATAGAATATGCGTTCGAAGCGGAGCTCCTCACGGCGTTGCACGCAATACGGCTGGTGGTTACTAATGGCTAGAAGACACTCTGTTGGAATCGGATTCGGAGTATGTTGTCCAAGCTCTACAAGGGAAGCTTATGCGCGTTCCATAGAAATGTGTTGCGCTATGGCAGCACACAACGGCTAAGCTCATGGGAATGAATCTGATAGTGTCGCACATCTACAGAGAAAGGAATGCCTCGGCAGAAAAGCTAGCATCGATGGCGGAGACGACCTTCAAGTGGTGGGATGCTCCTCTGGATACTCTAAAGGACTTTTTGTCCAAAGATTTGTACTCTGAATTCCATAGATTCACCTGATCTTTAGAGAAGTTCCCTTTTCCTTCACTGCGGCTTTGTCCCTAATGAGGGTTTTTCGCAGGAAGGTTTTTAACGGGGCTTCGGTCTCTTGAGAGGGTTGTGCTCATATGACTCTAGGTTTTTACAGTAATAAAAGATCTGAATTTATATAGTAAAATCGTGTAAAAATTTCATTTGCCATTGTCCTACATCTTCATATTTTTCTGGATTTTTTTTGTGCAATGGGATCAGCGAGTTGTTGTATCATCGATCTCGACGGTTTTTCGAGTGTTTGTGTATGAGGGCGTTGAGATCAATCGTATCAATGGTTAATGAGAGTGAGAGTGGGAGATACGTGAAATTGTTGCTGAGAATTAGATATTTTGTGCAGGGAATGAGATGTTTTCCTTGGATATTTTTCTCTTTCATCAATCCCTCGACAAAATCACCATACATGGCAAGCCGCAATGGGCACGACTCAAGCCGATGCCGATGACTACGATAGCGTGGAGTTCTAGAGAACACCCGAGCGAGGAAGATGGCTCTTGAAGAACGTAAGCCTGCTCTGATACCACTCTATCACGCCCCAATTTTTTAAATGTAGATTTTACAAGAATGACAGGCTAAATCAAAGTAAAGAGCATGAACTCAAATTTTAACTAAAGAAATTAGGTTTTTTGAATTTATTTACCAATAAAATTAATGAAATAAACAACATCTCAAAATAAATTTAATTTAAAACACCAATCATGTTTAAATTGGAATATCTCCTAAAAGTCACAATAGTGAACATTGAAAATTAAGTTCATAAAGTTCTTATAATAAATTGTGACGGATTAATTGATATCCACCACCTCTCCTCACCACCCGCTCTTCAACTTGGAAATGTTAAATGTTGGGATAAGTATGCCAGCACACTCAGTGGAGCATAATTATTCTAAATTAAATACTAAAAATAAACAAACAAGATGTCGATGTTAATTGAATAACAATCACATATTTTCATTGCAAACCTTGTCATAAATACTTTGCCCTTGTAACTTTGTCATTAGAGTTTCTCAAAGCCAAATTAATGATTAAGGTATTACCACACGTAGTGAGCACGGTGGAATAATCCTCGAAGACCCATCGGTCCCGAACCCCAATAGGGGCCCTGACTATTAGACTTTGTCGAGCACGGCGGGATACACCCGAAGATCCGTCGACTCCGGACCTTATTTGGCCTCTGGCTATTATAAACTTTGTCATTTGAATATCATAGGAACAACTCACACAACAGACAACTCAAAATTTATTTAAAGCATTTAATAAAATATAAACATGCAATAAATCACTACTAAACCACTATAGGAATTAAAGCAATTAAATCCCACCTCAAAATGTATAACGTGGATGCAAATGATCGAATGTATGGATTATCTTTAATCCTTGTCACCTAAATAATATAAATAACATGCCTTTGAATTATTCATAAATTAAAAATTACACAATACATTTATTACTCATATAATAATATAATAATACTAAATATATAATTTGGACTAACCTAAACAAAGAAGAGAAAACCGATCTTTACTGAAAAAAAGTTTTGGCTAAAATGATTTAAAAAGTAATATTTGGCATTCTAAACTTTGGCCGATTATTTCAACATATAAATAACATTGGGCTTATTTTGTAAACAAAAAGCATAAACGTGATTTCCTATTCAAACCTAAATTCATAAAATAAAGACAAATTAGACTCTGACATAAAATGTGTTTTGGCCAGGAAGAATTATGGGAGGCTTCAAGAAAATATTACATTCGAACTCAATATTGGAAGCAGAACTTCGTGTAATATCCTTTGGGCTTTCAAAGTGCAGGGAAGTAGGGGTGAAAATTTGTGGAATACGATCTGATTCTGGCCAAGCTATTGATTTGATTAATCATAACATTCATTTTGAAGGCTTGGAAAAACAAGTGATGGAAAAAGTCAAACAGCAATTGAGAGAACTCCTAGTGTGGGATTGTCAGTTCGTCTCAAAGATTCATAATGAAGCAGTGCACGAAATAGCAAGGTTGGTGATATCCTCTTCACAACATCAAGATTGGTACGAAGAAGGAATTCCACAACATATTAGAGACTTATGTGATTAGTATGGTTTCATATTTTTAAGTTGGGTTTAGTCCCTACTGTTGTATCAAAAAAAAAAAAAAACTAAACCTAATGATTTCATTAGATAAAGTAAAATTGAAGTATAAAATTACACACTCACAGAGATTGTAATCGGCAAAGATTAGACGCGGCACCCAATTTTGCTCTAAATAGAAATCTCAAATTCCACGATGAAAATTGTTGCGTCAGAAAAAAAACGACTAAGGATACTGGATCTCCCCGTGTACATTGTGGTAATTACGGGCTTACTTCGTCACTTTCCTAGCGAGCTTATCCACGTACGATTCCCTTTTGGGCCTATTAGAAACCTGCAAAAACACGCCGGAGGGGGCTCCGACGCGGAATCTCCGACGCTCAAGTCAGAACCGATCTTTAGGAGAATCAAAGAGGAATTTCCCTGTGGTTCAAGGGAAATTCTCGCAAATATCGTGGTGTTTTTCTTATATTCAGTGTATATTTTCGGATAGTTCTTGTGTATAGTCTAGAAAGAATAATCTTAATGTAAAACGTAGTCCATAATGCGTAAACAAACCTGCTTATATACCTCTCCTGTTTTCGTGGGAGAGAGGGAGACTCCCTCTCCCTCTTTTTTCTCCATTATCCCGCAAGACTCGGTCCTCTTAGTGGACTTGCCTACTTCCTCGCTTTGACTCCTTCTAAGATCTTATCCGCCAGAGATGGATCTTAAGTTTTTCCCCCATGGGTTGGAATATCCGGCCCAAGGACCGCCGAGCCCTAGATATGGGCCCAAGGCCCAATTCCTTCCATTTCTCTCCTTGGGCTTAGGGGTGTATTAATCCTGCTTCTAAAACTCTTACTCTTACCAAGACTAATTTAATTCATCTTGTGCCCACGTGTCGCCATCTCTGTAGATGACATATTTTGTCCGCATCAACTACTCCCCCCTACTCTCGCAAAAAATGTTCATAATTTTTAGGAGAGTAGAAAAAGAAGACAAAATGAATTCTAAGAGGAATATTTCCTTCCTTTGATCGCTTACAATCCACAGCGTTACTAGGGCATAATATATTTATTTCTCAATAATAATGACTTTTCCAATTCCACGCTTTAAATCGATTTCGAACCCCTCACTTGCCTTTAAGGTTTGAATTTCCATAGTTGTTGATGTCTTCTATATTTTTTCTTTTTTGTAGCCATGAGTTGGTTGTCCCAGATCTCACGCGATGCAACTTCTATTTCCATGGTGGCCAAGCCTTCTACTCCAGAGAGTTCCACAAAAGCTCATCCTCCTCCTTCTCCCATGAAGCCCTCCGTGGGATCGGTGGCTAAGCATACCCGATCCTCTACTGGGAAGGCTGTGTTTTCCTCGGGACTTCCTACTTCCGGTGCTTCCAAGAGGAAGAAAACTAAGGACAAGTCCTCCTTCGCCCCCTCGGAGACCATTGATCTTGAAGCCACGGGTGATGTCAGCATTGATCAGTTAACTGCTTTCGTGGAACGCCATACTCCCGTTCCTGCCATAAAAGCTCTCAATGCTCTAACTCTGGAGGAGAGGATAGTGCACATGGCTCACAGCTTTTCTCAAGTAAGCCTACAATACATTCGTTATTTCATACGACTGATGAGGGATAGAATAGATATCCTAATTCCTTTTGTTACTCTTTATTATTTATGTAGTTTGGTCTCCTCTACTCTGACATATCCGAGCGAGTCCTCCGATCTTTTCAACTCCATGACGATCTCCAGAGTCAGGTGGAGCTAGAGAGGGTGAAGAAGGAAATACTGGAGGGAGAGCTTCGAGAAGCCACTTTGGGAAGGAAGGCGGCCATGGCTGAGAAGGTTTAACTTTCAACACAGAACCAGGCTTTATCTGAAGAGGTTTCTTTACTCCGGGCCCAGATCGCTGAGCGGGACAAGGGGATCCAGCGTCTAGAGACGGAACTGCCTCTGGCTGGGGTGAAACTATGTATTGATTCTCTCTTTACATCTGCAGCGGGACAAACATTTCTGGGCACTTTGCATCAAGAATGGCTAGAGGCTGTTCTCAAGAGCACTAGTTTTATGGGGGCAATGGGAGCGTACATTCCTCATTTCATTACCCATGGCTTCTCCAATGCCGTAGCCGAGCACTCTGCTCCAGGATTTGATGGTCATTACACTCGCGCCCTTCGCCTGGATGAACTAGCTACTCCTCCGAAGTTCCCAGGAGATCCTAAGGAGGACATCAACACTCCTTGGTGGCTGCCTGGTATGAGGAAGGTCATTTCGGAGCTGAAGGGTGCTGATCTGAAAGTGGAAGATTTGGTGCCGGTGAACGATCTAGCATTCCCCATTCATGTAGCTAATCCTGATCCCCTGGCTACCGTGGCGGCTAATTCCTCGGAGGAGAAGGAAGAGGGTGGCGGCTCTAGCGAACAAGTCGACGAGGGGATAGAAGGCACTGGGGGGTGAAATTCCCCTCTCTTCATAACTCTATTTACTTTCTTTAATAACAATATTGTGGTACTTTCAAAACATTTTCTTTTGTTGGGGCCTTCGAGGTCTTTTGGTATTTTCAGGAGACTCCACACTTCTGTGTTTTTCTGTGGAGGGCCAGGGCATGGTGCTACTGGTCTTCAATATCTCTTAACTCTCAACTTTGGTTGCTCTGTTCTACTCCTGCCTCTTACCCCTGCGTATTGTCTTACCATATGCATATGTGTATGTTGCTTTCTCTTTATCAGCATATCATATATTATGTCCAAGATACTAGGCATATCATATGTTGCATGTTTAGCTTTTCTTAGCTATATTTCAGTGCATATCTCTAGTATTCTTTTAACAGGTATAGGCTCTAAGGCTTCAAATGTAGAGAGTTCAAACTTAAAATGTAGAATTCAAGCTTCTATACTTACTTGATGATTTGATGATGCCCGTAGAGTCTTATCGTCTCTCCTATTATCCCCAGCCTTAGAGGTTATAGTGGATGGAGCTTTTTCATTTCGAATTTTCATTTGTTCTCAAAGAAAGGTTTACCGGGACCTGTTTATTGTCTTGGAATGAGGCTCTTCGAAACTCGTTCCTTTTCTTCTAATGGGGTTTGCATGAATTCCCCCATTTTTCCTAAGTGAAGTTCATCGGAACTCACTTGTTTTCTCATTGTGAGGTTTGTATAAACCTACGCATTTTCTCTAAGTAGAGTTCATCGGAACTCACTTATTTTCTCAGGGTGAGGTTTGTATAAATCTTCGCATTTTCTCTAAGTAAAGTTCATCGGAACTCACTTATTTTCTCAGGGTGAGGTTTGTGTAAACCTTCGCATTTTCTCTAAGTAGAGTTCATCGGAACTCACTTATTTTCTCAGGGTGAGGTTTGTATAAACCTTCGCATTTTCTCTAAGTAAAGTTCATCGGAACTCACTTATTTTCTCAGGGTGAGGTTTGTGTAAACCTTCGCATTTTCTCTAAGTAGAGTTCATCGGAACTCACTTATTTTCTCAGGGTGAGGTTTGTATAAACCTTCGCATTTTCTCTAAGTAGAGTTCATCGGAACTCACTTATTTTCTGAGGGTGAGGTTTGTATAAACCTTCGCATTTTCTCTAAGTAGAGTTCATCGGAACTCACTTATTTTCTCAGGGTGAGGTTTGTATAAACCTTCGCATTTTCTCTAAGTAGAGTTCATCGGAACTCACTTATTTTCTCAGGGTGAGGTTTGTATAAACCTTCGCGTTTTCTCTAAGTAGAGTTCATCGGAACTCACTTATTTTCTCAGGGTGAGGTTTGTATAAACCTTTGCATTTTCTCTAAGTAGAGTTCATCGGAACTCACTTATTTTCTCAGGGTGAGGTTTGTATAAACCTTCGCATTTTCTCTAAGTAGAGTTCATCGGAACTCACTTATTTTCTCAGGGTAAGGTTTGTATAAACCTTCGCATTTTCTCTAAGTAGAGTTCATCGGAACTCACTTATTTTTTAGGGTGAGGTTTGTATAAACCTTCGCATTTTCTCTAAGTAGAGTTCATCGGAACTCACTTATTTTCTCAGGGTGAGGTTTGTATAAACCTTCGCATTTTCTCTAAGTAGAGTTCATCGGAACTCACTTATTTTGTCAAGGTGAGGTTTGTATAAACCTTCGCATTTTCTCTAAGTAGAGTTCATCGGAACTCACTTATTTTCTTAGGGTGAGGTTTGTATAAACCTTCGCATTTTCTCTAAGTAGAGTTCATCGGAACTCACTTATTTTCTCAGGGTGAGGTTTGTATAAACCTCACCATTTTCTCTAAGTAGAGTTCATCGGAACTCGCTTATTTTCTCAGGGTGAGGTTTGTATAAACCTACGCATTTTCCTTTTGTCCTATGTCTTTAATATCAGCACATATCCACAATACTAACATACATCAATCATCTCATCACAATGCTAACATATATCAATCATCTCATCACAATGCTAACATATATCAACGGAAATCACTGCAATTCTTTCAAAAGTAAAGCTTCATTGATCAAAAGTGTTCATCAACATAGGCAAAAAAGAGGAAACATATGCCGGCCTCATTAAAAACCTCTCCGTGGTAAAACCCAAAGGGAAACCCACGTAGAGGGAAAAAGAGTGTCGGTGAAGCGATGTGTACAATTATTCGAATGGAAATGAATGTCAAAATTGTTCATAAAGAGAAAGATAATAAGGGACTAACACATTTTCAAACATAAAACCTCTTAAGGTGGCACACGTTCCATGGGCGTAGTATCTCCTTTCCCTCCATATCCTGGAGTTTATAAGCTCCGCCCTTCAACACTTGTATCACTTTGTAGGGACCTTCCCAATTAGCCTCCATCTTTCCTGTATTCCTCAAGGCGTCTGCTCTCCGGAGGACTAAGTCTCCAACTCTAAAGGATTTGGGGATTACCCTACGATCATATGCTGCCTTGATCCTACTTTTATATCTTTCTGCTTTCAACTTTGCGATCTCTCTCTCCTCCTCTACCAAGTCTAAGGCTTCTCTCATCAGCTCTTCATTTCTTTTCTCATCAAAATAGGTGATTCGGTGCGATCCTAACCGGGCCTCCGGGGGTATTACCGTTGTTGCCCCGTACACCAATTGAAAGGGGGACTCCCCTGTATCTGACTTAGAGCTAGTTCTGTAAGACCAGAGGATGTTATCCAGCTCCTTCACCCATCCTCCTCCTATATTTTCCAAACGTGTTCGGATACCGTCTACTAGAATCCTGTTTGTGACTTCCACCTGTCCATTGGCTTGTGCGTGGGCTACTGAAGTAAATCTCTGTACAATGTTCCATCTCCAACACCATTTTCTCACTTTCTCTCCGTTGAATTGCGTTCCATTATCTGAAACTAGAACTCTCGGCACTCCAAACCTGCAACAAATGTGTCTTGCTAGGAAATTGATCACATTATCCTCTTCTATCTTAGCCAAGGGCGCGGCTTCTACCCACTTGCTGAAGTAATCTACTGCTACGATTAAGAATTTCCTTCCTCCATGTGCCATGGGGAAGGGCCCCACTAAATCTATCCCCCATTTTGAAAAGGGGCAGGGCAAATACATGGCGCCCATCTCCTCTGCAGGTATCCGTATCAAAGGTCCATTCTTCTGACATCTCTCACACTTCCTCACAAATTCTCTAGCATCTCTTATTATACTAGGCCAGTAGAAACCTGCCATGAACACCTTTTTCACCATAGTCTTATAACCTTCATGACTAGCTGCACAACCCTCATGGATATCCTTGATCACAAATTCCGCTTCCTATTTTGAGAGACATTTCAAATAAGGCTGAGTAAAGGATCTTTTGTATAACTGATCCCCAAGGATACAGTATTTTAACCTTAGAGCCTTGGTTTCCCTGGACGCTGGGACCGCCGGATCTCTGTTCAATTCTTCCCATATCTCATTTCTCCAATCATCCCCTTCTGTTATCTCCCCAATTAAGGTTTTCGTTGCCAATTGATCCGCCACTACCAGGGTTATCTTCCCCTGCCCCTCGAACTCAGTGGCACTGGCTAACTTGGATAATCCATCCGCCTTTGTGTTCTCTTCCCTCGGTATTTGTATTACTTCGAAAGCATGGAATTTGCTTTTCAGGTTCTTCACTTGCTCCAAATATGCGATCATCTTTTCGTCTTTGGCAAGGTATTCCCCCATTACTTGCTGCACCACCAACTGTGAGTCTGAATATAGGGTGACCTTCTGCGCTCCTAGTTCTGCTGCCATGTTAGCTCCTCTGATCAGGGCTTCGTATTCGGCTCCGTTATTAGAGGTTGAAAATCGGAACTTAACGGCAACTTGTATCTCCTGGCCCTCAGGGTCCACCAGCACTATCCCTGCCCCACATCCCATTGTCGATGCGGAGCCGTCCACGTACACTTTCCATCCTTCCATCTCTTCGGTTCTGGTGGATTCTTGGATGAAATCCGTCAGGGCCTGGGCTTTAATAGCCCTCCTGAGTTCATAATCAACATCATATTCCTGCAATTCAACAGCCCACTTGACCATTCTTCCAGACAAGTCTGCTCTCCCTAATACCTGCTTCAGGGGATAATTAGTCCGTACAACAATTTTATAAGACAAGAAATAAGGGCGTAACCGCCTAGCTGCCACTACCACCGCCAGGGCTGCCTTTTCTACCTCTGAATATCTGATTTCTGCACCCTGGATTACCTTACTCACATAGTATATGGGCTGCTGCGTGGGGCCCTCTTCTTTCATCAACGTTGTACTTAAGGAATGATCTCCTACTGAAAGATACAGGCATAATATATCTCCTTGAGAAGGTTTTGTCAGCTTTGGGAGTTGTTCCAGGTGACGTTTAAGCTCCTCAAAGGCCTTCTGACAAGGCTCGTCCCACTCGAATTCCGTCCCTTTCCTCAAGGTTCTGAAGAAGTGATGACTTTTCTCTGCTGATCTCGATATGAATTTGCTTAGAGCTGCTATTCTCCCGTTCAAGGTTTGTAGTTCCTTCAGGTTTCGAGGAGGCTGCATGTCCAGCACAGCGTTTACCTTGGCAGGGTTGACTTCTATTCCCCTCTGGGTCACCATGTATCCCAGAAATTTCCGTGATCTCACCCCAAAGGAGCATTTAGCTGGATTCAACTTTATGCCATTATCCCGGATCACCTGGAATATCTCTTCCAGGTCTTTCACATGTTCCTCTGCCTTAACACTCTTAGCTAACATATCATCCACGTAAATTTCCATGTTCTTACCAATTTGCTCTCGAAAAACTGAGTCCACCATTCTTTGATAGGTGGCTCCTGCGTTTATCAATCCGTAAGGCATGCATATATATATCCAAAGGTACCACAGGCTGCAATGAAACATACCTTCGGGATATCCAGGGGATTGAGCTGGATCTGATGATATCCCTGGTATGCGTCCATCATGCTAAGCAACTCAAAACCTGATGTCGCGTCCACCAATTGATCGATTCTGGGCAAGGGATAATGGTCCTTTGGGCATGCTTTGTTTAAGTCTCTAAAGTCGATGCACATCCTCCACTTACCGGCTCCTTTAGACACCAACACTGCATTTGAGAGCCATTCGGGAAACTGTACCCTCTTTATATGCCATGCCATCAACAATTTATC
The DNA here is from genome assembly GCA_963675135.1 of Galeopsis tetrahit. Lineage (NCBI taxonomy): Eukaryota > Viridiplantae > Streptophyta > Magnoliopsida > Lamiales > Lamiaceae > Galeopsis > Galeopsis tetrahit. The sequence goes on along the minus strand of OY776124.1, from coordinate 56,941,842 downwards.
AATTTCCTCTTTCACAATGAGATACTTTTCTTTACCGAAATTCCTTAATTTTTATTTCACCGGTCTTGCTCTAGGGTCCACGTTGAGGTGATGTACTGCTATCTCTGGAGGGATACCCGTCATATCCGCTGGGGTGAAGACAAATATATCCACGTTCTTTCGGAGAGTGGTTATTATTCTTTCTTTGAGCTCTGAATCCATCTGAGTTCCAACTCTGGTCGTGAACCCCTCCTTCTCTGCATTAAGTTCGATATTCATTAGTTCCTCATCTGCTCTGATTTTGGACTGTTCTCCTGCCAATTCAGCTACTTTCTGTTTTTTCAGTTCGGGGTCTTCCCCTTTACATCTTTCCAAACCTCGAAATGTGGCCTTGTCCGCTATCTTGACCGACTCTACATAACATTTCCTTGCTTGGTACTGGTCTCCACATATCTCTCCCACTCCCCCCGAGGCGGGAAATTTCATCTTCATGTGAAAGGTGGAAATTACTGCCTGAAAGATGTTCAAGCTTGGTCTTCCCATCACCACATTATATGAGGATGGGATGTCTACTATCAGGAACTCTATCACCTGTACACGTCGGTTAGGGGCGGTTCCCAGCCCCACTTGCAATAGTGCTGAACCGATGGGTTGGATTGCACCTCCTGAGAATCCATAAAAGGCAGTCTCCACCGGTCTAAGCTTTATGTTCAGCTCCATCCTTTTGAAACACTCCAAAAACATGATGTCTGCGGAGCTCCCCGTGTCTACAAAGATTCTGGCCACATCATACCCTGCAATATCTGTGGTAATGACTAGAGCGTCATTATGAGTTTCCCTGGGTTCTCCAGCGTTTTCGGGTCCAAAGTGGATGTCAGGGACCACTGTCATCTTTCCTAGCTCTCGGTGTTCCCCATTCCTCTCAATTTTCAACGATCTAACACTTTGCTTCCTCTGTCTGAAGGAATCTCCATCAGCAGAGCCTCCCATAATCATGTGGACGGTTCCCCTCTTTTAAGGAGGAGGGGGTTGATCCTCCGTGTTCTTCCTCGGTTCCCTCTTGTTATCCTCTAGCTTCCCCTCGGGATCCTTTCTCTTCTGTCCCCTGGGCCCTGTCTATCCCTGAATGTGAATTCCTTGAGATGGCCTGCTTGGATCATTCTTTCTATCTCATCCTTCAAATGCCAGCATTGATTCGTGTCATGACCGTAGTCATTGTGGAACCTGCAGAATTTATCAGATTTAGGATTTTGAGGGCCCCTGTTTGTAGAGTAGGGGAATTTCATATTAGGGTGGTCCCCTACTACTTCCAAAACTTTCGCTGGTTCTATTTCAGAGGGGTATATTTCTCAAACCTTCCCCTAGGACCTACGCGTGGCCCTTCCTCCTCTTTTATGTTTCCAGATCTTCTAGGACCTCTATATCTCTCTGGGCTAGGCCTCCGGGGCATTATTTCTCTTATTCGTCCTCCATCTCCTCCCATTGGCTTAGTTTCAGAGCGTTTCGCTTTCCGTACCTCCTCCAATGTGAGGTATTTTTCGGCTCTTCTTAGTAACTCATCAAAGGTCTGTACTGGTTTTTTAGCCAGAGAGGTGAAGAGGTCTCCGTCTCTCAGCCCGTTAGTAAGGGCATTGATCTTAACTTCGGAAGAGGCAGTAGGTACCTCCAGGGCCGCTTGATTGAATCTTTTCAGGAAATCTCGGAGGCTCTCATTGTCTCCTTGTCTCATGTTGAACAGAGTGAGGGTAGCCCTAGACTGCCTCCGGGCACTGGCGAATTGGTGCAAGAATAATTCGCTAAATTCTGACCAAGAGTGGATAGTGTCGGGTCTCAATTGTGTAAACCACTGCTGGGCAGCTTTTGATAGAGTGATTAAGAAGACTCTACATTTGACACCCTCTCCATAACGATGTAACAGAGCGGCATTTTAGAACCTCACCAGGTATTCGTAGGGGTCCGCCGTGCCATCATATTCAAAATTCAAGGATTTGAAATTAGAGGGTAATTCATCTTGCAAAATATTTGAAGTAAACTGATAACCAGTAATATAAGGAGATTTACTTACGTTGTCAACCATTTGTCTCCTCATGTCTTTCATTTCTTTCCTCAAGGTCTGTATTTGATCGCTGAATGCCCCTTGGTAAGTGTCATTCGTACTCTCTCCGACTTCCATGTCCAGAGTTCTTTCAGGGAATATCTCCGTATTCTTTCTGGGGGTTCTGTTGGGGACACTTCTTTCTGCTTGGGAAGGCACCTTATCCTCTTGGTCTCGAGGGACTCCCTCGTTCTTGGAAGGGGCCAGAGAGGAATCGATCATGCGCTCTGGGTTCTTCAGCATCGCCTTCCCATCCACTGGTGGAACAACGTCAGAGGTAGGGATCCCTCGGGCAGCAATTATCTTCTCCACTGCCTGGGCTATCATAGCATTTAGTTGGTCCTGAGAGACAGTAAGGAGTTCAAGCTGAGCTTGGGAAGGGGGTATATCCTTGTTGATCCCGCTTCCAGAGGCTCCCGGAATACCCGTCGTGTTTCCCTCATGTGCTAGGGAGTTATCCTCCAACACTGGAGTTGAGGGTTGTTTTCCTAGGTTCCGGTTTAAAGGAAAACCCGGAGGAGGTGGAGGGAAAGGAGGGGGAGTGAGATCTCCCTTTTCCTTCGTCTGCTTCATCAGGTCCTGTTCTCCACCCATTTCGTATGGAACTTTTCTCACTTCTTAGCTCGAAACGTTCCAACAGACGGCGCCAGTTGTTGCGTCAGAAAATAACGACTAAGGATACTGGATCTCCCCGTGTAGATTGTGGTAATTACGGGCTTACTTCGTCACTTTCCTAGCGAGCTTATCCACGTGCGATTCCCTTTTGGGCCTATTATAAACCTGCAAAAACACGCCGGAGGGGGCTCCGGCGCGGAATCTCCGACGCTCAAGTCAGAATCGATCTTTAGGAGAATCAAAGAGAAATTTCCCTGTGGTTCAAGGGAAATTCTCGCAAATATCGTGGTGTTCTTCTTCAATTCAGTGTATATTTTCGGATAGTTCTTGTGAATAGTCTAGAAAGAATAATCTTAATGTAAAACGTAGTCCATAATGCGTAAACAAACCTGCTTATATACCTCTCCTGTTTTCGTGGGAGAGAGGGAGACTCCCTCTCCCTCTTTTTTCTCCATTATCCCGCAAGACTCGATCCTCTTAGTGGACTTGCCTACTTCCTCGCTTTGACTCCTTCTAAGATCTTATCCGCCAGAGATTGATCTTAAGTTTTTCCCCCATGGGTTGGAATATCCGGCCCAAGGACCGCCGAGCCCTAGATATGGGCCCAAGGCCCAATTCCTTCCATTTCTCTCCTTGGGCTTAGGGGTGTATTAATCCTGCTTCTAAAACTCTTACTCTTACCAAGAATAATTTAATTCATCTTGTGCCCACGTGTCGCCATCTCCGTAGATGACATATTTTGTACGCATCAAAAATATTTTATGTGATCTATATATATATATATATATATATATATATATATATAAAAAGAATCGAGTTTGGGCTTGAGATAAGGACTAGAGTTTAAAATCACAACCTGAATTTAAATGGGCCTTAGAATATTTATGTTAAATGAATAATTAAATATATACTTATATATTTATATTATAAAATTTATGGATATTATAGTTGTGTATTAGTGTCGTGCATTAATTTGATTGTTTGATAATGACATTAAATAAAAATGATGAAATGCTAGTCAGAGTGTATGATATAATACTTAAATAATTTAGAATTAAATTATGTGAATTTTAAATTTAAAAAAAATGATGAAATGCTCGTAAGAGTTATACTTAAATAATTTGTAATTAAATTATGTGAATTTTAAATGAAAAAATGATGAAATGCTCGTTAGAGTATATGATAGTGACATTAAATAATTAATACTCCCTCCGTCCCGGAATTACTTGCATAGTTTGACCAGCACGTTATTTAAGAAAAGTGGATTTAGTGGTTGATGATGTAAGATAAAGGAGGGGTATTTTAGGTAATTTGATGATGTGTATAGTGGATTTGATGATGTGTAAAGTGAAATGTATGGAAAAAAGGAGTGACAAATTTGAAAATAAAATGATGTTGTGAGGTTATTAATTGAGTTTAATTAAGATTAGAGACAATCCTATAGACACAACTAGGAAAAGAGACAATAAATTATAGTATTAGGATTAAGGTCAAATTCATAACCAAATAACCAATTATGTGCTTATTCTTTCATCACACCAATATATTAAATTAAAAAAATAATTTAAATTAAAATTAAGATTTTTAATTTCAAATCAATGTAAATTAAAATTATATTTTAAATTTGAATCATTTCATGGTCAACAATGCTATCTTCTATACCAGAAACATTCCATTTTGAAGTTACGAATTCGGTGTTGCTGCAAATCCCATCTTCAATAATCAATATCTTCGATCTGCAAATCCCATCTGTTTTGATGCAATGATTCCATATGCAAATTCTATTTGTGATAATCAATAATTCGATCCTCAAATCCCATCTTCGATATGCGATCATCACCGGACTACCCAAAATAGAGTTAATTTTGAGTTTCTAAATCTCATCCGAGAACCATTACATTATCTAGGTATGCAATTTTATTCCGGTTTGTTTTAATTCAATAGGTGATAATTCGATTGGTTCATTGTTATTCCAATTTATACTCTGTCCGACACGATTTTCGATTTTTTCTAATTCTCCCCTATTTTTTATTATGCGATTTAGGGTTCTATTGAACGTGTTAATTGGAGAAGCTAATTTACAGAATCAGTGATGAAATATGTTGTGATTTTAAAGTTCGAATTCGAGGATAAAACCCAGTTGATCCGTTTTCAACAATCTTCAAAGTTCGAAGACATTGTTAATGAAATAATCGATATGTGGCCCATATTATCGAATTCTAAGATAGGCATGTGTTATTATGTTGGTTGCATAAAGAATTGTTCTTTATCATCTGATTCTGATTTGGTTAGTTTAGTTGAATTTTTCCAGATTTCATTGGAAAAATTAGTTGAAGTTTATGTTTGTTCTACACAGTCTAAAAATTTAGTACTTGATATGCATAATTCACAAAGTTTGGGCGTTAGTTTGGCAATCAGTGATGATCGTGTTAATGCTTCTGCATCCCAGACTCAATTGTCAAATATACCTGATAATCGTGTTGACATTGCGTATGTTTTTTTTTTTGTTTGTTTAGATGATATTTTTTTGCATATGATTTACAATCTTAGCTTATATGCAACGTATATTTTCACATATGCTCTAAATATTTAGCATGTATTTCAATATATGCATTACTTAGATATGTGTTCATTACCAGAATAATGAATCTCATATTAAAATAATGCATACAAATATAAAATTAATATTAAAAGATTCTAATTTACCAATCATAATTATGGGCAATTATTACCAGTTACATTTCATGGAAAGTTACAACCCACAAGTTTTAATTCAATCATCATTTAATTTACCAATCATAATTATGGGCAGTTATTATCAGTTTAATTTCATAGAAAGTTACAATCCACAAGTTTTAAGTCAATCATCGTTAATATAATATTATTAATTTTAAATATATCCACTACTCCCCACAATTATGTCACGTAATCCAAACCAACAATATATTTTTGACATTTTCAAACATATTGATATTCAATGGTAATTTTTTTCTATAAATAATATATAATTACAATTTACAATTTCTAAAATGAATAGTTTATTTTGATATCCACGTTTGCATAATATGTACACGTCAATATTATAATAATACTTTTTATATATAACATCTATAAACAAATGATTCACGTAATAATACTATGATTATCGTAGTAATCATAAATATAGATAAAAATGGTGTATTTTGCATTCTTACTGCACATATCACAATGTGCATATTTGATTGGCATATACGTGCGCATATATTCCATTACGATCTATTCCACGTTACTGAATTAATTACATCATATGTATTTTTTTTTTTTTTTTTGAAAGAAGCTTCTCCAATACTCCAACTCTGTTTTAGGAAGGTTTGAAATTTCGAACGCAATTATGATCGAGATTTCAGAGAATTTAATATTTTATCACTTTCTATTTTAATTTAATATTTTATCTTATTAGGAAGGTTTGAAATTTCGAACGCAATTATGATCGAGATTTCCGAGAATTTAATATTTTATCAGCTCCTATTTTGAATTTAATATTTTATCTTAATTGAATATGCAAATTTCGGTTTTAATTATAAAGGAAGGTTAAAATTGTACTTTTATAAATCAAATTGTCCTTCTTCCTAACTTTTAAAATTTGTGTCTTTATTTCTAGTTTCTATAGGTGAAATGTCCTATATACTAATTACCCCTTATTAATTTTGTGAGGTATTTCCATATTAAGGGGGGTGTATTGGTTGTGGATTTTGTAGGATTTTTTGGACTTTTAAAGTTTGGGGGTATTCAATTCGGATTTTTAAAAGTCTTTCAAAATTTTGAGGTATTCAATACGGATTTTTAAAATCTTTAGATATTCAACAGTTTATGGATTTTAATACTCTATGTATTTTGTTGGATTCTCCTTCAAAAATATAAATAAATTGCACTATCCAAAATCTCTTCTAAAAACAAGAGATTTCAACGGATTCTCTTAGAGAACTCTGAAGACAAAAGATCAGAAGTAAAAATGGCAATATTGACCCGACCCGCGGGTACCCACCCCACTCGTGAGCTTTGGTTAGATCAGATTCGCTCCGTATTGAGTATGGGTCGGGTGTTATGCCCTACCGGCGGGTATCCGATCCGCCCCGAATTAATATATGAACTTTATATAATATATATATTTTTTTTTTATTGATAAAATACTTTATATATATATATATATATTATTGGTAAAATATTTTATATAATATATATATAATATTAATTTTAAAAAAAAACACTTCACATTTAAAAAAAAAAAACTCTTCGCATAAATATTGGAGTTTATGAAAATCTATGTAAATCAATAAAAAAAAAAATATTTCACAATCCTATCAAATCTATGAAAATCCATATAAATCAATAAAAAAGGTCAGTCAAACTCTGCATGGACTCTATAAATTTTATAAATCCACCGACTTTTTAAAGTCCAAAAAATCCAATAGAATATCAATTGAATACACCCTCCTAAGAGTGTGCAAGTAATTTTGGGACGTCCCAATAAGGAAAGTGTGCAAGTAATCACGGGACGGAGGGAGTAATACTTAAATAATTTGAAATTAAATTATGTGAATTTTAAATTTAAAAAAATGATGAAATTGGGAGGTGTTGGTCGGGAATAGGATGTGCAGGTGGTGAATTTAGTGGTTATGGGAGGTGCAGGTGGTGTATTTAGTGGATCAGGAGGTGTATGCTGCGGAGTGGGATGGATCTATCAAGTCAGGGTGTTGTATTTAGATTGAGGTATGTTCTTGAATGTTTTACACGGTTTGACACCTAAGGGATTTGCACACAAGTCATTCCCCATTTTATCATATTGAAAGTGCACATAATTTTAGGACAAATCGACAAAAAAAAAAAGGTGTGCAAATAATCACGGAACAAAACAAGTACTCCCTCCGTCCCCAAAAAGTTTGCGGGGAATCTTGGGCATATGGTTTAAGATTAAAGTGTAATGATGAGAGTGTTGAGGGGTAATTTTGTAAACTTTCATATATAAAGTAAATAAAGGAAAGTATGAAAACTTTTCTGGGAAGGAGGGAGTACTTTTATAAAGTAATCTTGGGCACATGGGGATTGTGATAATTATTTTTAATTTGGAGTATGCAAACTTTTGAGGGACAGACAAAAGAGAAAAGTATGAAAACTTTTCGGGAACGGGAGAGTACTTTTTAAGGAACATGATAGTATTAGTTTATACTACTCCCTTCGTCCACCAAATATATGTTCATTTTCATTATTTATCTGTTCACCAAAAATATTCTCATTTCATTTTACGAAAACAGTCACTTTATGTTTATCTCACAACAATCATACAACACTTTTACTTTATTTATTTTACCTATTTTTTCTTAAAATATGTATCAAGTAAAAGAAGCAGAGTTGAGTAATAATTTGTAAACGATTTCAACTTAAAATTGTCTCACACGGTCTATAATATCCAGGGTTGAGGTATATACCCCTCCAGCTTTGTTTAATGCACTCCCCCTTTTATTTTTTAATTAAATATATATATAAAATACCATATTTGCCCTTTAATAAAATGTATAGATACATACACACTCCCCATTAACCCTAATTTTCTCTTCTTCCCCAACCTCTCTACCGTCTCTCTCTTCCCTTCCCCTCCCCTTTTTTTTTCGTTTTCTACACTCCCCTCGCCGTGGCTCTCCCCCTCCCTCTCCCCTCGTCGTCGCACTCCCCCTCCCTCCCCCCTCGCCGTCGCACTCCCCCCTCCCTCCTCATTTTTTTTTAAATTTCTGTAACAAGTGGTGGCGCCGCCGCCATCCTTCGCCCCTAGCCGTCGCGGCCCGCCGGCGCTCGCCCCCGGCAGTCGTGGCCTGCCATCGCTCGCCCCAGCCGTCGCCGGGAAGAACAGGTTTTTTTTTTCGGCCATTATTGGTCGCTCAAGAACTCTTTCGTCGACAATAGGTTGTCTACGAGAGTGTTTTTGAGCAATCAATAATAGTCGAAAATTTCAACTTTATTTTTTTTTTCTTTCGAAATTTGGTCGACAAACCAGTGTCGATCGGAGTATTTTCGGTCGATAAACCAGTGTCGATCGGAGTGTTTTCAGTCGACAAACCAATGTCGACCGGAGTGTATTCGATCGACATACCAATGTCGATCAGAGTGTTTATTAAAAAAACTAAGATTTTTTGTGTATATATGCCCGTGGCTTCTTCATCCTGCTGCTGGGATTTGATGTGTATTTTGGTAAATTTGGGGTGCATGGAGGAGCAGATGGAGTTTATTGGTGGTGAAAGATGAGAAAGAAGAAGATGGGTGCAACATTAGCGGCGTCGGTGGTGACGACGTCGACGGCTGTCTAATTCTAGAATTAGGGTTGTGTTTTAAATTGTAGGGGGAGTGTATGTATCTAACATGATTTAGTAAAAGGGTAAAATTGGTATTTCATATATATATTGAATTAATAAAAATGAAGGGGGAGTGTATTAAACAAAGCTGGAGGGGTATATACCCCAATCCTAATATCCCGCGTAAGTACACACAATTACACGTATCTAGGGGTGTGCACCGGTCCAGAACCTCACTGGACCGGGACCGGTTTGGATCGGGACCGGAATCTTAAAATTTTACGGACCGAGGACCGGAATGTAACCGGTCCAGACCGGACCGGTAAATTCCGGTCCGATCCGGGTTTGGACCGTTTCAGACCAGTTTTTTTTTTTTTTTTATAATTCCTTAGTCTATGAGAAGAAGTGAAAAGCGGATCACATTTTTTGGAAGATCTAGAAATTTCTTCATATTTACCTTTATAATAAATTCTTTTTGAATATCCTAAAGAATAAGTTATGTCTTAGATCAAGTTGATCACAATTGTGCAAGAATATATATATACTTGAAAACTTAATTTATAGCAAAACCATGTTCATAGGAATTAAAATTCAAGTCCAAAATGAAAAAGTAGTAGTCCAAAATGAAAAGCAGTAGTCCAAAATGAAACAATACACAAATTTAAGGGTCTAGTATATAACATTGTCTTCATCGTCCAATGTAGTCTTCATCAAATCTATAATAAACATATAAAGATGTTAAATTTTTTTAATGGGTACAACTAATAAATAAACATGCTGCATGAAAAATATTTGAAGAAGGACCTTGCTTGTTTGGGGTGAGCGCTGTTTGTTACATTGTTTCAAGAGTTGAAGAATTTTGAGAATCAAAGAATTTTGAAAATAGTAAAAAGGGAATTAGGTTTAAAAAAGTGGAAGAGGAATGAGATTTGTAATTTCTAAAATTCAAATAATAAAAAAAACATATATATCTTAAAAAAATTTGGACCGAGGACCGGACCGGTTCCGGTCTTTTTTCCGGTCCGGTTTTATTTTGCACACTCCTACACGTATCTACTCATTTGCGAATGTTTAAATTCAACTCTACTTTAATTCAAAAAAAGAAAAACAAGTTTGCTATGAGCCTATTATGGCTCTAGGATCTACAAAACATACCCTAAAATAAACATTCTAGGAGTAAAAAAATCTAATACGACGATATATAATCACCCATTGGTTACAGAAAAGATTAATACACATGGCCAAAAACTATTAAAAATATCATAAGACCATCTGAAAACCAAAGAATATCAGACCCTGGAGAAAGAGAGAAATGAAACGAGGGACCTAACTATTGCCTATAACATACAACATTCTTCTTCCCCTGCAGATTTCCACGAAAGCTACGGCAAGAAAATCACGATTCAATGTCTATACATTTGACAAGAAAATGAACAAGATAGAGAACTTATCCGGGACTACAATTAAGGCAGAAGCCGATTAACCTATGAGCTACCGAACAAACACCTGCGAATAGTCGTCGCAATCTCACTGGCCTTCCGAGGGTGGAATAGAGCTACACATACTCCCAGACAAATACAAACAGTCGTAATAGCCATTATAAGTGGTCGTGAAGTTATAAATGTTCTTGATAGCGATAGACTGCATGATTTCCGCGGCCTATTGTGAATATTAACCACCCCGGCTACATTTATAAGAGGAATTGTGTCGTGTAGATCGGATGAGGAATCATTGTACTCCTTTGTTTCTTGAACACCCTGCGGATAGACGTCACCACGTCAGTTATCAAGAAACAAGAAAAAAACTTGCACTACAATCTTAGATTAGGCAATTAGCAGTTAGTCCTGTAAGTCCTCACCCATTTTTTTCAGGACACTTCACTTTCCCAAATTGAATTTTGTCCGGTTAAATTTTAAAAATTAACGTTTTAGTTCATTGACCGACTACAGCACGTTAGTGCCCAGTTTTGAAAGTTCACAGGACAGAATTAAAAAATATATATACTACTCATACTATATATTAAAATTTGGATAAAAAACTAACACGTCAGCTCAAAACGGGTTGTTCACCCGCTGTAGCCAGTCAAAACACTAAAAAGGACTAAAATATCAAAGTGTGAAAGGAAACAGGATGAAATTCAATTCGGGAAAGTGGAGTGTCTTGAAACAAAAAATGAGCAAACTTAGATTATTTTTTTAAAAAAAACTTCTTCCATTATTAGTATGACTACAGCAACTTGAAGTATTAATAAGCAAATGAAAGCCAAAATCAAATAAATAATTTTGATATTTCCTGAACACTTACATTTAATGGAGGCATCACTGCAGAAACTTCTTCCCGTAATTTCTGACCAAGCATACTTTGTGCAATCCCCATTTTTTCTCGTAATGAATTCATATCCGAATCAGAAATGCCAGCAACACCAAAATTGATATCAAGTGCAGATTTCAAGGAGCAAAATACTCTCTCCAAAATGGCGGAAGACTCCTTTTCAATCAAAAAGTCCAATAAGTAGTTGAATCTTTGTATGTGCAAAGATGTCAGTGGTTGGTCAGTTACGGGTTTCTTCAGCGACCATGCTACATCTAAAACGAACCCTGAGAACTGTTTTTGTCTAGCTGCAAGAACTTCACACGAAGGCATTGGAGGTGAATGTTGTTGTTCTTGGGAGGGTAAAGATGAGTCCGACTTCCGTTGCAAGATCTCCATTTCTGCACATGTTTCTTTGTCACCGATAAGAATAGGAATGAAGTTGGATAGGCCAGACTGGTTCTCGACCTATAGAAGCATACCATCCATGGAAAGTAAGAAAAGTAATCATAAGTCATAACTAAAATCATTTCTTCATTCTTCTCACATCAATTTATGTATCAATTTCATCCAAGAAGAATAGAATACTAAACCAGTTTCCAATTGATTTTCCATTCCTATAAGACTGTGAAAGAAGAGAGCTTATATGGCTCACAACTATAGGGATGTAAGAGAATCAAATAATTTCGATTTGATTCCATATTCGTATTTAAATATTAAATATTCGAATAATTTGTATACCACTTTTGAATCGAATAACAAATTAAATTTAAAATTCAAATTTTAAACGAATATGAATACTCAAATGTTTTATCGAACAGAATCAAATATTGTAATATTTGCCTTGATTCGATTCATTTTCATCCCTACCCACAACAACTATAAACAATGGTTTAAGAAAATCAAATTAAAAAAACCCTTCATCAAGTTTTGATGCACAACGAGAAAAGGACAGGAATAGGGAAAGCTGTATAGAATGGAAGAACTGATACATTTATGCGTCACCGGAGAGTGTGTAAAAGTGAGTCAATTACAGATCTAACCTCGATAAATGCTGGGCCAAAAATATTTAAGTCAGTTTGAGGAATGGATATCTTCAAGAGTTGATGGTCAAAATTGTTGCTATTTCCTTTCTTACAACATAGAGATGAAACACTTATGTTGTACGCCAAGTAACGTCCAGCAAACGAAACAAGAAACCTGCCACATACAATCAATATCTTATACATAGGAGCTGGGATAAATCCAGTTTCCGTACAAACTAAGAGTATTATTAGAAAAATTGATTCTTAAACTCGTGCTTGTTATATAACTATAGCATCATAGAAATGATTAAACAACAATATATATAACCCAGCTTTTCACCACCACTAAATCAGGCATCTGGCACCCTAAAAATAAAATGCATGCATTCACAAATTCATAGATGATCTTCAAGACTAATTATTTCTAATTACTACAGACCAACTATATTAAAATGCTACAAACAAATGGTCAAGTTAATAAAAAGTTGGTATGCTGTACAGAATCCAGCAATAATTTTATCAACAATATCATACCGAAACTTAGACTGGAGTAGGTTGCTTCCACAGGCTACAAACTCCATTGGCCTGCCAGCCTCGAAGCAAGTTGGGTAAATATAGTGAAGCTTCGGAGATCTATCCTTCACCTTGACTTGTATAATTGAATCTGCATTATTTTCGCAAGGATCCAGTAAGTTAGGAGCATAACATAGTACAGTAAGAAAAATTCTTCACTACATAACCCACAAAAAATGCCTAATTTATTCAAACTGAAAGAATGATGGTCTTATGCTATAATTAGGGGTGAGCATTTGGTTGGTTCGGGCCCAGAATCGAATTGAACCAAAAAAAATTGAAAACTGAAATTTTGAAAAATGCAAAACCGAACCAAAATTATTGGTTTGGTTCAGTTTTGAACTGAAAAAACATAGTTTTTCCGTTGTTTATCCTGCGACAGTGCTTTTAAGCAACTATTAATCCATAAACAACACAATTATAATAACAAAACCTCAATATGAACTAAAATTATTCAATAATAAATCAACAACTTATTAAACCCAAACATAGTCCATAAATCCATAATATAAAGATAATAACATAGTCCATAAGTTCATAATAGTTAACACAAAGAATACTCATAATCCATAGCCATAAGTTCGGTCTATTATGTTTAGTCATTTAGGGGATGTTTGATTTGGGATTCCGATTCACCCAGCTGGACGTGGGATGTTATGTCTCCCGTCTTGTTCTAGTTCAAGATGTGAAATCCGGATTTCACCATCCAACTACATCTACCTCTAAAAATACCTATAAATTCTACTATTACATCACTCACTCTTACACAATTGATTTGACATAAAGCTACATCATATCCTACTCAAAATCTCAAAACAAACACGCACAATCACTATTCATCCAGGATTTCCCAAATCAAGCATCCTCTTAGTATAGAGTATTGTTAAGTTATTAAATATATTTTAAAAAATACTCTATATATAATTTTGGTTTTCAGTTCAACTGAATCTGTTTCCCCTTAAACAGAACGGAAAATCGAATACCGAAATTTTTATATTTTAAAATTGAAACCGAATTAGACAAGTCAAAACCGAACCAAATTTAACATTTCGGTTTTGACATATTTTTTCTCACCCCTGGCTATAAAAAATTTTTGGTTTTGACATATTTTTTCTCACCCCTGGCTATAAAAAAATTTTATATTTTAAAATTGAAACCGAATTAGACAAGTCAAAACCGAACCAAATTTAACATTTCGGTTTTGACATATTTTTTCTCACCCCTGGCTATAAAAAATTTTTATATTTTAAAATTGAAACCGAATTAGACAAGTCAAAACCGAACCAAATTTAACATTTCGGTTTTGACATATTTTTTCCCAAATCAAGCATCCTCTTAGTATAGAGTATTGTTAAGTTATTAAATATATTTTAAAAAATACTCTATATATAATTTTGGTTTTCAGTTCAACTGAATCTGTTTCCCCTTAAACAGAACGGAAAATCGAATACCGAAATTTTTATATTTTAAAATTGAAACCGAATTAGACAAGTCAAAACCGAACCAAATTTAACATTTCGGTTTTGACATATTTTTTCTCACCCCTGGCTATAATGCAAAAGTTGATCTCTATTTTTATAAAAACTTACCTCTACGTTAGGAGTCGTATTCGAAGTACCAAATATGTATTCCCAGTTAAAAAAAGTTTTTTTTGGTACGCATCTGTTTCTGGAAACACAAACACAATTGTGGGATCTTAGGTTTGACTAATATTAAGATTTAGCTTTTTCTCATTTTTCGGGAAATGAGATACTAACAAGGAAATTATATACTAACAAGGAAACCCAACAGGATAAAGACATTTATCCAGAAAATATCAGAGTAAAACAAAGCTAAACACAAAGCTATAGGGCAGGGGATGTGTCGCCTTAAACACACATAACAAAATCAAGGAAATTCTGCCAGTACTGTTTTCCTCACTCCAAAATCAGTCTAAGCTATTCCCAGACAGTTTACCGTATCCCATTGGAGTGTCAAATTTTACTTTTAATGAATTATGGCTATTAATTTCCTTGCTTAATTACTTTTTTTAACAACAAGATTTGGAAAGAAAATATTAGAAGATGATAATCATACAATAAGAATCCAACTAACCTCTTGTGACACTGAACACCACGTCATTCAAATAAACAAGCATTGTGCCTCTTCCAAATAACATGTTCCCAGGGCAGGTAACAAGGTCTTTTATATATAAAGCTGGTCTCTCCTTTAACTGCTCGAGGCAAGGATAGTAGCTAGTTAAACCTTAAGAACAAGAACAAAAAATCTCCTACAGAACATTAGTAAGGTAACATGTAATAATCATCAATATTTGATGAATTCTATCAGATATTTATCTATTTAGCATATCTGCAAGCAACAACACAATAGTAGTTAACAAAGATTAATCTTCTGTGTTGGGGTTATATGACAGGTACAGTAAAGGATCAGCACATTTACAAATGAAACAAGTACTAAGTGCTGGGCCTCCCAATATTTATACACATATCATTAAGTTTTATATATATCCGATATACAAATAATATGATCATCCAAATTTACCCCCAAAGAATAAGAAGAATGTAAATTCAAGAATACCTTAAGCCAGATTGGCATTGGCATTGCAATGAAAGCTGTCAGAATTGTACAACCAGGACGGATATACCCCTCCAACTCAACGGGCATGCTAGCCAACCATTCGAATATCTATAAACATAGTCAGAAAAATGTTAAAATCATCACATAATTGACGCAGATAATATTGATTAATCACCCTTATATACTAAACTGCAATAATAATCTTTTGAGTACTTGCAATCTTAGCCGTCGAGGAAACTCAGCAGGATTCCAGTCGTACAACTTGAAGGAGATCCGACCAGCAGGACACTAACAGAAATAAAAAAGCAGAAGGTATTAACTCAGGTAGATTCCCTAAGGCAATGTCTGTTTTTGGTTTTAAAAACTGGTTTAGGATTTGCAAATCTAAATCCGGTTCTACTTCGGAATTTTGAAATCCAGTGTTAAAAACAGGAACAACACCTATAAACTTACTATCACACTTTTCAATACAATCAATTCTCTCTCCTTACACTTTAATATATTTAAACCATAAATCACATCATCCACATCGTTAAAACCACACCCGACAACAATACAAAATTACAACATCATTCGCTCTTACACATTGATTTGACATAAAGTTAAATCCCACCCGACTTAAAATCCCAAAACAAACACACACTTTACTATTTGTTATTTTCAAAATCCCATAGATTTAAAAAAAAAAAAAAAAAAGTTGTCAGAAACCATTATAAACTCAAAACTAACATTACCTAAGGAAAAAAGGAAAAGACATAAAAGATAGACGCATCATTAAGGTAATAGGGCTTACCACAGAAGAAAATTTATTCTTATTATCAGGGTATGAAGCAGAGTGTTTAGAATTTGGACTCTGTTTCTGCCCATTGTTTTGAATTTCACGAGGTGTATCAAATGTTACCACACTTTCCCCTTGCAAGTTTTGGGAACTTGGAGCAGAACATATTGTTGAGATACGTCCAGCAGGCTCTAACAATGTTTCCCTTTCTTCACTCTGACTGCTCAAACTTGTGCCATCTGGAGCATCAACAATTCATTCCTTTAGCACCCTCAAAAAAGAACAATAATTTCCCCAAATTGTCCCAAGTAATTTATATTATTGCTTAAAATTTAGCCTCAAAATATTTAGAGTTCCCTATCTTGTTTCCACATATGAGAAAAAAATATATAAAAAAATATGAGGCAGTTGACAGCAGTTAGAATTAAAAATTGGCCGCGCCTACTCACACCTGAATTTTTGCTCAATAAACCCATATGTACAGCATTTTTTGCTTAATGTACCATCACATAAAGATGTAAAATGGGTGTATTGATTAAATATCTGGGTGTCAATAGTCGGGCCCTTAAAATTTATCAATGACATAATATACGGTCTTTGTACCTTTGTCTGTGTCATCATCATCTTTGACATCATCAGAAAACATAACCTGTTGAGCTTCCTTTTCCGTGCCTCCTTTAGAGTCATTAAATTTCTTTCGACGTCTATTGTGAATATCTAATTTCATACGACAACTACGTTTACCCTCGTCAAAATTTGACAAGACATGAAACCTGCCAACATCACAGATTGGTCAGAAAAATTAGTGGTTAATAATGATCTTTCTTTTTGCCTTGAAGTCAATGTAAATAAATTGAATATAGTTATTACTGTTTTACACAAACATATCTAGTATCTTGCTAATATATTTACACTTCTAAAACATAGAGGAAGAGCAAGTAATGTAATTATAACAACAATTAACAGAATATGTAATTTTCCACTGTTCATTGATATCCATTTTAGCAATGAGGCAGTACAATCAAGAACGGTAAGCTCAAAGTAATTTCTATAGGAAGATGACCACAGATATCTGCACTTACAGTAACAACATAAACATTTCTGGTTCAACAAAGTGACAAGGCCAAACAAAATTGTATTTAATCAACCACTACTTGTTTTTCATTCAACAACTCAAGAACTTTGGTACACTTATAGCATCATGCTGTAATACAAACTTTTAACAGCATTTTTTTAGATCAACTTACCCTACTAAATTACTCCAAAATATATTTATACGGCATTCATGTTACAGTGTGTGTGTGTGTGTATACATCCCAATATTTACATTGATTTTTCATATTTACATATTCTGCAGTAACTTCCAGAATTAGGACATTAGTAAATTACACAGGAGAAATAACTGAGGAGAAAGACTAATGCCAACTTATAACTGCTGGGAATATAACCATTTAGGCATTTACAGAGGAAGATACGTGGAGTTAATTCGCTTCATACATGTACCAAGATACTCATTCATCAAATCAAAAGCACACAACAAAAATCACTCCATCACATGTGATTAGTGCAATTTGCTTCAGTTCCTCACCAAATGTTCAAAAAAATATTATGTGTATCAAAGCTTAATTTTTTTCCTGTCAAATAATTGATGAGCTAAGACTTATCCTTAGGCTCTAGCTATGAGAAGCAATTGACTCCGCACCCACCCAACATACTTAGTAGATGTCGAAATATACCAAGTAAGCTCCCAAAAACATGAGTTTTGGAATTTGTAAGACAGTGTATACAGAATTTATTCCCAAAATTTCACTCAGACTAGGTCCTATTTAAGTCATATTCAACTCATGTATCAAATTGAGATTAAGCTTAAGTCTATATCCGTTCATCATTGACACCCAAAGGAGCATCAAAGATTAAGCTACCAAAAGCTAGAGACTATATAACTATCTTGACTATGAACCTTTATCAGGGATGGTTTTTAACTCTTTGTGCATCAACACAAAATAGATGAGAAAAATTTTAGAATCAGTCAAGAAATACAAATAAGCCGAAACGAAAAGGTTGAAAATATTCAGTTTATTAAGGAAACAAGAGAAGCAATAAATAATTAAATACAGATTAACTCATTGCACTTCAAAATCAAAGTAATCCATAAATGCATCAATTCATTGATAAAATGGAACTAACTTCCCGCAATCACCATCAACTCCATGAAGAAAAAACTTTGGATCTAGTTCAATTTTGTGTTGCATCTCTTATCTAACCTCACACTTCCCAGATACAAATACAATACCAAAATTGAAGATGAAAACACCAAATCATCAATAAACATGAGTTGACCCAAATCCTAGAAACATCCCAAATGCATCGATTAAAGGACCTAATTTCCCACTGTTTATTCTCCACTTGAGTAAAAAAGACATCATAAAAGCAATAAATACACCATTGACCAAAACATCCTAGCATGAAAATAGTACGTTAATGTTCCAATTCATCTGGGAAAACAGAGAAACTTACTTTCCACACTGTTGGCAGTACCTCTTCTCCTCCCCATCGAGCATCACAGAGCTGGCATGTGCACATTGCAAGCAAACCCTGTGCCGCTTATGATACCCTTTAAGCTCACTAATATCCGCCTCACAGCCCGGCACTTGGCACCGTAACGGACCCCCGCTAGAAGCCCTCGCCGTCCGGGCCCGCTTCTTACCTGGAGCCGCAGCTTCATCCTGCTCCTGCTCCTCTAATTGCTTATCCAATTCAGGGCATGCGCACGGGATCCGACCCGCCGCGAAATTAGGGCACAATAATCTCGGGTCCCTCTTTCGGATTCGGCCCAAATTCTCCGGTTGTGGACTGTGGCTGATTTCAGTTTCAGGTTCAGGTTCAGGTCCGGGTCCCAATTCGGATTGGAGAAAGGAGGTGTTAAGAGCTTCATCGATGTCGAAATCGAGGAATTCGGACCAATCGACGAGGGAAGAGGATGTGGGGTCAATATGGGGGACGGCGGAGGCTATATCGGGATCACTAGGTAAGTAGGCCGGAATTATTGAAGGCTGTGAATTCTTCTGCATTGCTGTAGAATTTTCTTTACTAATGTAAAATTAGAGAGAAGAGAGGGAAAGTGTAGGTGGAGACCACGAGGTCGCCAAGGTTGAAAATGGCGGATGGGTTGGAGGATTGAGCTCAGCGGGTGTGTGATGATGAAGAAGTGGTTGTTCATTGACAAGAATTTACGATTTTATTTTATTTTGTATTTTAGTTTAATTTAATTTAGTTACAGTTGTTTTTTTTTTAAAGTTATACTCTCGGTCTCTAAAAGTTTTTTTTTTTTTAGGGTATAATTTCACATAGAAAATAAATTACATTTCACGCGCTCTCACCTATCCATATAGTAAAGTTCTACTAAAAGATCACATTTTCCAGACTCAATCGTGAGAGAGTGGAAGGATCATCGATCAAACCAGCATTCCTTGAACCTCCGCGATTTAAGAAGATAGCAAATCGGCTCCAGAGAAGGAACAGATTGTCGCACACAACGACTCGCACTACAAACCTCTCAAATCACATAAGAACGGACCCAAGGGCTACCAGCTCCAACAGGCACAACAAAGTGCCACCATGAGAAAAACCCGTAGAAGAAAAACCCATCACACCAGGGGAGAAAACCAGAACAACAAGGGAAAAGTAAAATACAGTATGCAGAAAATAACAGCCTAGGAAGAGAAAATGAAACTAAAATAACACCAGATCTAAACTAGGAAACAAACTAAAATAACATGCAGAAAGCATTAAAACGAAAATAAAATGGGATCAAACGGATGACTCACCCGATCGGCCACTGTAGCTCCGACCGGGAGATTCACCCATTGATCCCAACTAAATCCCTGAAAAAGACCCCTTCACCTACTGGAAAATCTGAAACGAGAGTGGTGAAGACGGAGTTCCGGCGGCGACGCGGTGGTCTGGCGACTCGATGGCGGCGGTGCTACTGTATTTTAGACGGATTCAACCGATCTACCTATTTTTTTATCTATCTACAAGGTGTGAGAGATGGAAGGGGAGAAAAATCGTCGGTGCTAGCGGCATTTGCGGTGGTTGTGTTGGGTGGCGACAGTAGCAAGGGCCCGATCTCGATAGCTTTTATACGATCTACATTAGAGATAGGATCTGCAGTAGGGAGGGGAGAGAAGAGGATTTGGGGTTGAAAATGGGGGGTATGCCGATTTCCAGCGAGAAGGATGGGGAGAGAGAGCTTTGTAGAGAGATGATTTTTTACACCGCTTCAAAAAAAAAAAATTTGGGGAAACCACGTCTCTAAAAGTTTTTATATTTTCAATTTTAGTTTGTCCCTCAAAAGTTTGCATATTCAATTATCACAATCTTCGTTCTCACAATAAATCTTCTGTTACAAATGAGGATGAATGAAGACGGAGGTGCAAATACGACCCAGGGGGTATTGAAGGGTGCGCAATTAGGGGTGTATCTACTATTTCTATTAGTTTCAATAAAATGTAAAATCGCATTTTGAATTGAGAATAATCGCACGCGCGATTCTTTGTACGGACTCGGACGGGTATATATACACCCAATCCTACCCATTTTATACAGTTGGTTAATTTTCTCAATTTCCTCTCTTCCGGTAACGGTTTCTCCCTCCAATTCTCACTCTCTTCTCTTAATTTCTATAATTCTGTTCTAATTCGTTCGTGAATTTGTGAATCGCTTAGCATAAGCGTTTCAGTGGCCTCAGAGCTGGTTAAATCACGTGAGCTGTGCGAATGATGGTGTCGAACACATATCGAATTGTCAGGCTGGAATCGCAATTTGATGCGATGGAAGGTCGAGTGATTTCGGTGGAGAAAGGGATAGATGACTTGCAGAAGGATCAAACGGATGGAAGAAATGAATTGTTAAAACGCTTCGATCAACAAGCAAAGGAGCAGAGCAGGGAATAAGCGGAGCTTTTGTGAGAGTAATTAGCTGAGTTGTTCAAGCAATTGTGCTCGAACAAAGGAAAAGCTCTTATGGTGGAGGAGGATCCTGAAATACCAGCTGTGAATATTTCTAGTGGAGTAGGTGATGGATTGCTTCCCACACCACCACCACAGGCTCGGTTATTTGATCCAAAAGGAGGTGGTGCTTCTAAAGGCCTAGATGCGAACTCACATGATAAATCTAAGGTTGGAGTTATACCACAGGAGGTTATTCATTCAGCTAAGAGGTATGATTCTAAATTTCACCATAATTCATCTCTGGAGTTATAGACTGAGTTAGTTGAACAGAATAGAGGTGCTGAAATGAATAATCACCATAGATCTAGTGAGCTTTTTAGTCAAAACAGGAAACCTCTGATGGATTTTCCTAAATTCAATGGAGAAAAGCCTAGACTATGGATAAGAAAGTGTCATAAGTTCTTTACTTTCAACACAATGTCAGATAGAGATAAGACCATGTTAGCTGCATTTAACATGGAAGGGGCAGCAGATCATTGGTATGTGGATTATGTGGATGGAAGAGAGAACATGCTTTGGGAAGAGTTTGTTAAGATGGTCTACAAGAGGTTTATCAATGTAGAAGATGAGAATCTTATTGGTAGATTCAATAAACTGACACAAACATGCACTGTAATGGACTACATAAAGGAGTTTGAGGAGTTGAAATCTTTTATGGTAGTAAGGGTGCCATGGCAAACAGATGGGTACTACATTATGAGTTTCATAAGTGGATTTAAAGATGAGATAAGCCAAATGGTGAGAGGTTTTCAATCTGAATTCCTGGAGGAAGCAATGCAATCAGCTATAAGGCAAGAACAAGTTATCTTGAGTAGAGAAAGAGGGGCAAGAAGTTACAAAACTACTTGGAATCCTTCTAACAAAACTCAGTGGCAAAGTGGTGATAAAAATAAAGGAGAAGCAAAGCCTCCTAAGAAAGTTGTAGCATCAGGAGTGTCCAAAATACCACCTGCTAGAAGGTTGTCCCCAGCTGAAATGGAAGAAAGGAGAAAGCAGAAGTTATGTTTCAATTGTGATGAAACATTCCATTTTGGGCACAAGTGTAAGAAATTGTTTGTGGTACTTGGGAGGATAATGAAGAAGAGGTGGATGAGCTAATTCTGGAGAAAGCTCAAGGAGAGAAGGGTGAATCAATAGTGTCTTTGAATGTTGTAGCTGGACAGAAGCATCCAGATACCATTAAGATCACTGGAAAAGTGGGTTCACACATGATATCTATCTTGATAGACTCTGGTAGCACCCATAGTTTTTTAGATCCCAACACAGCAGGGAGGTTGGGTTGTTTAGTGGAGTACACTAGTCCCTTGATGGTCACTATTTCTAATGGCCATAGGATTGAGTGTAACACTAGATGTTCTAAATTTGAATGGGTAATGGGGAGTTGTAAGTTTGTGGCACCTGTGAGGATCCTCAAACTGTGAGGATGTGATATGGTGGTGGGGGTAGATTTGCTCAGCCAACTTGGCCCTATTACTTTTGATTTCAGATCACACCAAGTTTAGTTTAAGAAAGATGGAAGGGAGGTGGTGTTACAGGGAAATGATGAAGATGAAATCAGAGTCTCTATGATTTCAGGCAAGCAGCTTAAGAAGATGGTTAAAAGAGGAAAATATGAAGATATGGGGTATCTTTGCTATATCAAGAGCAATCCTGAGTTTGAAAAGTGCACTATACATGATGAGTTGGAACCAATCATTGAAGAGTTTCAGATTGTGTTCAAAGCCCCTACTGAATTGCCCCCACAGAGATTGATGGATCATAAGATCTGCATCAAAGAAGGAGAGAGACCAGTGAAACAGCCCCCATACAGATACCCTTTTTCTACAGATGCAAGAAATTGAAAAACTAGTAAGGGAGATGTGGATATTGGGGTGATCCAACCTAGCAACTCACCATATTCTTCTCCAGTGTTGTTAGTGAAGAAGAAGGATGGAACCTAGAGATTTTGTATAGATTACAGAAAGCTAAACAACATTACAGTGAAGGATAGTTACCATATTCCTTTAATTGAAGATTTACTTGATGAGCTTGGCCAAGTTAAGGTGTTTTCTAAGATTGACTTGAGGGCTGGTTATCATCAGATCAGAGTTCACCCACCTGATATCCAAAAGACTGTTTTTGCCACAGTCTCTGGCCTCTATGAGTTTGTTGTAATGCCTTTTGGGTTAACAAATGCACCAGCAACATTTCAGGCTATCATGAACAAGGTGTTTGCACCTTTTCTGAGGGAATTTGTTCTGGTATTCTTTGATGATATTTTGATATACAACACTAGTATGGAGGAGCACAAGGGTCATTTGAGGAGGGTGCTGGAAGTATTGGTGGAGCACACACTTAAAGCTAAGGCTTCCAAGTGTGATTTTGGGGTGGATCAGGTGGAATATTTGGGACATATCATATCCACTGAAGGAGTGCAGGCTGACCCTAACAAACTCAGGGTGATGCAAGATTGGCCAAAACCTAAGACCCTAAAGGAGTTAAGGGGGTTCCTTGGGTTAACAGGTTACTATAGGAAGTTCATCAGGCATTTTGGCATTATTGCCAAACCCCTGACCTTCCTGACTAAGAAGGGGCAGTTTAAGTGGAGTGATAAAGCAAACTCTGCTTTTACAACACTTAAGATAGCTATGGTGTCAGCACCTATTTTGCAACTACCAGATTTCAAAGTTCAGTTTGTGGTGGAGACAGATGTTTGTTATGGAGGTATTGGAGCTGTGCTGTTGCAAGGGAAGCTACCCATTGCTTTTCTAAACAAAGCACTTGGGGTAAAAAATTTGGGGTTGTCAATCTATGAAAAAGAGTTCTTAGCTATCTTAATGGCAGTGGAGAAGTGGAGGTGTTATCTTATCCATGCACCTTTCCTAATCAGAACTGATCACCAAAGCTTAAAATTTCTTCTGGAGAAGAAGATATCCACTCCACTACAACACAAGTACTTAACTAAGTTGTTGGTATTTGATTACAAAATTGAGTACAAAGTTGGGCATGAGAACATTGTAGCAGATGCTCTATCAAGAAGAGAGCATGCTCAAGGGGAAGTTACTGCACTATCAGCTGTTAAGCCTCATTGGGTGGAGAAAATACAAGGGAGTTATGAAGGAGATGATTTGGTTTCTGAGGTTATAACTGATAGCCTTACTACACCCTATAATCTGTCATTCTATTCTTATAGTGGGGGAATAATTATATTTAAAGGAAGGATATATGTGGGAACAACTGCTGACTTGAGATCAAAATTGGTGCTACATGTTCATTCATCTACAGAAGGGGGACATTCAAGGGAGAATGTCACATTTCAAAGGTTAAGAAACACTTTTTGGTAGCCTAAGATGATGGAGATGGTCCATAAAGTGGTTTCTGAATGCCCTATATGCCAACTTTGCAAACATGAACTGCTAAAGACTCCTGGATTGATTCAGCCTTTACCAATTCCAGATCAAGCTTGGACTGATATATCCATGGATTTCATTGAGAAGCTTCCTAAATCCAATCAAATGGATACTATTTGGGTGATTGTGGATAGGCTCACTAAATACAACCATTTTATTATCCTATCTCATCCTTTTAAAGCTTCAGATCTTGCCAAGATCTTCATTACTAAAGTGTACATACTACATGGTTTACCTTCCACCATTGTATCTGACAGGGACAAGATTTTTACTGGGCATTTTTTGCAAGAGTTGATTAAGATTTTGGGGTTCAATAGTTGTTGAGCACAACTTATCACCCTCCAACGGATGGGCAGACAGAAAGGGTTAATCAGTGCCTAAAGATATATTTAAAATGTATGAGTGGGAGAAGCCCCAAGCACTGGGCTCAATGGTTACCCTTAGCTGAATTTTGGTATAACACCAGCTTCCATTCAGCTATTAAGAGATCTCCTTTTGAGGCCTTGTATGGATACAACCCAAAATTTCTCACTTTTGGCCCTCTAATACAAGGCAAGGTACAAGGTGTGGAGGATATGGTGCGGGACAATCAACAAATATTACATCAATTAAAGCAGTTACTATACCAAGTCCAAGATAGAATGAGGTTCTATGCAAACAAAAATAGGGTGGATAGGGAGTTTCAGGTGGGTGATTGGGTGTACCTGAAACTCAAGCCTTACATGCAACTCTCCTTGAGGAAGAGTCACATGTGGAAGCTGAGTCCCAAATTTGAAGGCCCTTTACAGGTTGTGCAAAAGGTGGGGGTGGCTGCCTATACGCTGGCACTGCCAGCAACTTCTAAAATTCATCCTACATTTCATGTGTCATTACTGAAGAAAAAGGTGGGGCAAGGGGATTTAGTTTCTCAGCATTTACCTGAATTCGACGACGATGGCAAGGTGCTCCTTTTACCTCTGAAGGTTCTTGCTCGTCGCCGGGTTCGCAGGGG
Source organism: Galeopsis tetrahit (assembly GCA_963675135.1). Lineage (NCBI taxonomy): Eukaryota > Viridiplantae > Streptophyta > Magnoliopsida > Lamiales > Lamiaceae > Galeopsis > Galeopsis tetrahit. Next base: position 56,916,175 of record OY776124.1, on the reverse strand, counting down.
AAACTCACCGGCGGCAGAGGTACTCATTCGTTGGTCGTATTTGCCGGATTCAGAGGCCACGTGGGAGGATTTCGTCACTTTTAGTAGCCTCTACCCTCAATTATTTGCTTGAGGACAAGCACTGTCTGAAGGGGAGGGTATTTTTACAAATGAGGATGAATGAAGACGGAGGTGCAAATACGACCCAGGGGTGTATTGAAGGGTGCGCAATTGGGGGTGTATCTACTATTTCTATTAGTTTCAATAAAATGTAAAATCGCATTTTGAATTGAGAAGAATCGCACGCGCGATTCTTTTTACGGACTCGGACAGGTATATATACACCTAATCCTACCCATTTTATACAGATGGTTAATTTTCTCAATTTCCTCTCTTCCGGTAACAATTTCTCCCTCTAATTCTCACTCTCTTCTCTCAATTTCTATAATTGTGTTCTACTTCGGTCGTGAATTTGTGAATCGCTTAGCATAAGCGTTTCATCTTCATCATTACAATATACACGTATTTACAATTTATGTCATTACGTTTGGATTTCATCGTACTCAATTTATATACTTTATTTACTTTATATATATATAAGCTTACAAAATTATCTTTCAACAATCTAATCATTACATTTTTTTCCTCAAACTTCGTACTTAAATAGAACCGTAAGCTTTTCAGGAGCAAACTACCCGACAGGGGCCTACGGCTCGTCCTACTAAAGCTCGGCTCAACTCGTTTAATAAACAAGTCGGGCTCAATCTTTTTTAAAAGCCCATTTAATTAAAGAGACCAGGCCTAAGCTTTTTTATAGGCCTTTTTTAAGCCCAACATGCCGACCTATTTAAATTAATTTATATATATAATATTATTAATATATAATTTATAAAAATATAATATAATATAATATATGAGATACGCCGTTTAGAGAAACCCTAAAAATAATTTGTGTGTTTTGTGCGCGCTTTTAAAATCAGGAGAAAACCTACAAAATTTCATTCTGATCCCAAACACGTTCATAATAAAAAAAAAACTCTCCGCTCATTGCACGCTCGCTGCTGGGAATAATTTTGAGGAATTTTTTTTAATTAATTATAAAATTTCAGCATGTTTTATAATATTTTAGGGGGCAACATGAAGATGAGATTATCTTGAAGAATTGATGTATTTTTTTGTTGTTGTAATTGTTGAAAGAACATTCTGTTTTTTTTTTTTTTTTTGAACATTTGTTATTGTTTTTTATGATTTGGTGGTACTGGTTATTTTAATTTATTTTATTTTGAAATACACTTAAAAAGACATTTAATACGCTTTCGGGCCAGACCTATTTATTAAAAAGGCAAGGCCAAGCCTTTAAAAAAACCCTATAAGAGGCCATGGGCCAGGCTTGGGTCTAAATATTATATACCAGGCCCAAACTTTTTTCTAAAGGCCTGACCTGGCCCATTCTCACCCCTAGTGAGTACTAATTAATTACCCAACTTAGAGTGAATAACATTCGGGACTTGAGATTGTTTTCTTTGTGTTTCTCTTGTATGTGTACATTGTAAAGGTTGATTTTGGTTTTTGGATGCAAGTACGATTGTAATCTTTGAGTTGTGTGAGTTCACGAGTAAAGTGAGGAAATATCCTATTCCGAGTGAATGAGTGTGTAAACATTCTTGATCAATCAAAGAAGTACTCGTCTGGTCCAGTGGATGTAGATCACATTGATCGAACCACTTAAATTCTTTGTGTGTTGTTTGTCTCTTTTCTTACTTTTTGAATTACTATCCTAGAGCGGTTATTTCTTATATCTACAAGTATTCTACTTGGTTGGAGACGTCTAATCGACTGGAATTTCTTGACAGATAAGTTAGGATTTGATTTAATAGGATTGCACTGTTTGGATTGTAATTTTTAAAAAAAAGTTGTTTGGTTTGATTGATTACTTTTTATTAATATTGTAGTGATAAGTTCTATTTTGTGTTTGGTTTCAATGATAAATGAAATTAAAATTACAAAAGACAGTTTTGCCCCTAACTCGTTTTACCAATACATATCTTTTTTAAGTGTTAATTTTAAATTAAATTACACATCTTAAATATAATAAATAACAACTTTTAAAATTTGAATGACTCTCTACTAAATACAAACAAATAAATTGAAATTTCTAAAAAATTATAGTCTTAGGATTTGGGAAATGGGATGAAATCAATCATTTTTGAAATATTTCTCGTGTAATATTGCGTGGAATTAAAAAAATAATACTTATAGTATTGTGTGTAATTAAAAAATATTGTGTATAATATTATGTGGCACATATACACATTCTCCAACGAACCACATCATCATTTGTGGGCTGAAGAAAAAAATATGTATCGAATTGAAACAATATTAAAAATTGTGATTTTTTATTATAATTTTGAAGATCGTAATTTAATTGAGATTTAATCTAAAAGTTGTGAATTTATATGAAATTAACCATTTTTATAATATTCACATTATCATTACACATATACTATCTATATTGTCTTTATTAATTTCAATATACATTTTTTAAAATTAAAAAAAATACTTGATAAAAAAAAATGACATAACCATAAAATTAAAATTGTAATTACATAATTGCCAGATGGAGTTGAAATGAATTTGGGTATTCTCAAACCAAAATAAACAATCTTATGTAATTGCTTGGATGTAGAAGGGTATTGTGGTATTTTTCAAATAAAACTTGAGGACAAATATGTAATTATACACTACCCTGTATCATGATGTCAAAGTCAGATAATTTATCTCACCCCTCTCCCTCAGACAATTTATCACACAGTTGTGGGATACCATCTGAAAACAGACCCGGGCCGACCTCCAGTCTAGGGCTTTAAACAAGCAAACCAATTGCTTGACAATGTTGTATAAAACTATCTGACAGGGCTTATCCACCAAACCAAACCAACCCTAAGACTCTTCCCCTCTCACCCACCCCAACCCAATTGTCCTCCCAAAATTTTGTTTTCCTCCCATTTCCTACAATTTTGGTGCAATTTCCTAAAAACCAATCCCTCGACCCTACATAGTTGATGATGGAAGACCACCACACCGACCAACTCTTCTTGCATTTACCACTTGATCTAAAGCTCTCCATACATCCACCTAAGCTACCATATTTAGACGAAATGATCTCTTTCCACAAACTCTCCCCCGACTCTCTAATTTTCCAACCCCATTTCCCCAAAAGCGAAAGATTAAAAAGCTCGAGATTTTTAAAATCCAGACCCCCTCTATTCTTAGCCCTACATATGATATCCCATTTGACCCACAAAATTTTACTTACCTTTGGATCGTCGTCACTCCATAGGAATCGCCTCTAAAGGGATTGAATAGCTTTTAAGGTTTTGGTTGGGGCTTTGTTAAAGGATAGGGCGTAAGTGGGAAGGCTAGAGAGTACTGAGTTGATGAGTACTATTCTCCCACCAAAGGATAAAGACTTGACGTCACACGAATTCAGTTTGGATTCCACCTTCGATAAAACTTCCTTCCAATTAGCATGCTTACGAAAATTGTCTCCCACCTTCAGTCCCAAATATTTAATTGGGAATTCAGCCCTTCTGTAGTTAAGAGTAAGGGCCCAAGTCTCCAAAGGTTCCTCCGAAATGTTAACACCCGAGAGGTTGCTCTTGTGAAAATTAATTTTAAGACCTGACCAGACTTCGAAGAGCATGAGAATGCTTTTGAGGATGAGAATGTTCTTGTTTGAAGCCTCTCCAAAAAAAAGTGTATCGTCTGCGAATTGCAGATGGGAGACCTACACCTTCTTATATCCCACATAAATCGGAGCAAACTGACCGGAGTCCACTACTTTATTCAACATAATACTGAGGCATTCTCCCACTATCGTGAACAAGAACGGAGATAGAGGGCTGCCTTGTCGAATTCCCTTCTCCATAGCAAACTCTTTTATCGGGCTTCTATTGATCAATACCGATAGAGTAGCTAATCGAGTACACTCCTTGATCCACCTAATCCATTTGCTTCTGAATCCCATGAGTTGTAGCATATCGAACAAAAATGAGTGGTCCACCGAGTCATATGCTTCCTCGAAGTCCAACTTAAATATGAACATGTTGAACTTTTTGGTCTTTGCCCCGTTGATGACTTCATTGGCTACAACTACACTGTCAAAAATGTTCCTGGCACTTATGAACGTGGACTGATTTGTCGAGATTACCCTTTCTAACACTTTGGAGAGCTTGTTAGCTAGCGTTTTAGAGAGAATTTTAAGAAACTATTCACCAGAGAGATAGGTCTGAACTCCTTCATATCTGTTGGGTTCCTTACTCTAGGGATGAGTAAAAGATGCATTGATTCCTTTAGCTAATTTGGCGTTGCTATGGAATTCTGATGCTGCTCGATACATATCCTCCTCAATCACGTTCCAAAAAGTCTTCACGAACCGAAAATTAAAGTCGTCGGGTCCAGGGCTTTTATCCGATCCGCCATCCACCATAGCTCTTTTGATCTCATCTCTCAAAAACTGGATGCACATATTTTCTCCACTATCTTACAATTGATACCAGCGATTTTGGGTTTGATCCATGTCTGCTTGTTGAAATTCTCCTTGAAGTAGGAGAATATACCTTTCTTCATCTCGTCCACCACTTCGACACAATTGCCCTTGATGAATAAACCCCTGATATCATTTTTTCTCTGTTTTTTCTGGACTACCGATGAAAAAAAACTAGAGTTCAAATCTCCTTCCTTGATCCACTTGACTCTAGATTTCTGAAAAGCTAATCTGGATCTTCTTGTTCTATCTTCTTCGAGCGAGAGAATAGAGGCAGCTCTACTGTTCAAATCATCCTCATTCTAGTATTCTTGTTCCAATTTCAAATCCAAGAGATGCAAATTCGAGGTCGCTGCCTTAATATTCTTGTCGATTATGTTCCCTTGCATATCTCTTCAGGCCGAATGCACAAGTGGAATTAGTGAGATTTTAAAAAAATTGGCCCCTGAAGCTCGATGTTGGGAGTTGAGCTCATGGCAATTCTTTTACTGACCGAAAGGATCAATCATTGTATTCATTCGAAAGGAATTAAGTAGATTTCTAGTGTGAGACATGCATCACTTATATCTCAATATTTTTTAACGTACTTGTACACACTCTGGCAAAGCTAGCTCTCGACTCTTTTGATCCTTATGATTGAGTTGGAGCATATATTTCAAATCGTTTTAGAGAAATGTTTATGTGTACCCTCTAGTTATTTTTCTTATGAAACTTTCTCTTTCTCTTAAAAAAAACATTATTCTAAAATTAAAAAATTAAAATAAGGTGAGAGGGTTTTGTATGCATCTTGTAATTGAATTGGATTAAAAAAAAAATTAAAAAAACTTATACGTAGTACCATATATTTCCTTACATTTATTATGCCTTAGATGTCTAAATCTTTAGTGACGACATAAAAATACTTCAGTTTATTAATGATAACAAACTTAATCAAAGACAATAATCAACTATGGCAATTAATTAAGATTTAAGAATTTATAATATGAAAATACGTCACAATTAAAAATACAACATATTTAAAAACACAAATTATATATAATTTAAAAATAAATTTAAAAGTAAATACTATTATATTGTAAAAATGTAATATTAAAAAATAAGACTATAATTATATTAAAATAATTAATGATATAATTTTATTTTCAACCAATTAACATAATGTGCAGCGTTTGAAAGTGTCATATCATGAATGGTGTTTCTCAATCCAAACAAAAAAGTCATGCAATTGATTATTTCATTTATTTATTTAAATTCCAAATAATCAGTAATATAAAGAGATAATTTCATGTGGCTTTTAACGGTGTAGTCTGTGATTAGGATAAGCTTAGATATTCATGCGTCTGCTACTTCTTGTTGGATATTTCTCTCCCAAACCACAACAAAACATAGCTTGATATAAGTTCTCCTTCACGTAGGAGCTAGGTTAGGGTTTGGTCCCGGTGTTGAATCTTGTTGATTCTCTTGTTTTCCTCTTAATTTCTTGTTTGGATCTCCCTCTTTAGTCACATTTCTTCATTCTTTCGTGTGTTTGTTTAGGGTTTAGTTTCTTCATTCATTTTTCTTTCTTGAGTCTCCTTTACGCAGGGGTTAGGGTTTGGCCACGGTGTGCAATCTTGTTAATTCTCTTATTTTTCTCATTAATTCTTGTTCGGTTTCCTCTCTAGTCGCGTTTCTTCTATCGTGAGTTTGTTTTAGGGTTCTGTTTCTTGTTTCGTTTGACTAGGGTTTTTGAGTCTTCTTTGTTTCTTGATGGTTGTTTTAACTTTGCTACTTTTCTTTGTGACGGTGTTTTCTACAGGTTATGTGGTGTCTCTGTTATTTAAGGTCTCCGATTTAGTTATGACTAATTACGGAGGACTAAACTCTAGAACTGAGGATGTGCTTGATCTTGATGATGTGCGTGCTTGGAATGGGGATGGTGGAACTGGTGCTACTATCATGCCCGTATGCCTTGCCGGAAGGGTTTGCTCTGATAAGCCGGTAAACAGCTTCGCTCTTATTGAGGTGACGATGAAGGAATTTCGACCGAAAGGAAAGATATCGGGTTGTGGGTGGGGAGGCGGTTTATTCATGTTCACGTTCGACACCGGGGTGACAGGGAGTGGGTGCTGCGGAATCATCCGTGGCATTTTGATGGATTTCTCTTTGCCATTAGTGACTTATCTGGTTTGGAGCAGCCTTCCTCTTTGACTATTTCCCGGGTCTCTTTCTAGACAAGGATTTATGATATCCCGATTGTATGCCACAATGAGAAGATATTAAAATTGTTAGCAGTGAAGATTGGGACGTTGGTAGCGTATGAGATGTCCGATATTGCCAACCCGACTCCGTTCTTGCGCTGCAAAATTGAGTTGGAGATTGATGCACTGTTCCGGAATGAAGTGCCAGTGACCTTGGGTGGTGGCATTATTCTCCTCCCCATCAAGTATGAGAGTCTCCCGCATTACTGCTACGGCTGCGGGGTTATTGGCCATTTTCTTAAGTCTTGTCCGAAGGGCGATAGGGATGCACCGACGGAAGCTGCTCAGATGATCTATGGTCCGGCTCTGAAGGCTCCCCCATTGAGACGCCCCAAAGGAGCACATTTTGACATTATATGGATACAAGATCAGGAGACCCCTTTGGTATACCCACCCATTTCAAACGATACCCTTACCACCCCACCCATCTCACACGATGCCCTTACCACCATTCCAGCACTCCAGCCAGAACCATCCACCCACACTACAACTGCCCCTCTCCACACCACTAACCACTGCACCTATCTAAACAACAATTGTACCTCCCATATCCCTTGCCCAACCCACTCAAGCATTTGTACCCACTACCTAGGTTTTCCAGACTATCTTTACAGCCCTTGGCCCATCTGAACTCGATCGACAAGTTTTTGATTTATCGAGAACATTGATATCCTCATTCCATCTTTCTCCGGTCTTACCTCGGACCTCAGGTTCCACTGCTGCCCCCACTACCCTGGAACTTGATACACATAAGATATTAGATATTATAGTAATTTACTTGAATTAATAAAGTGGCACATGGGCTTTAGTAATCTAGGGTTTAGTCTTTATATATTATCTTTGTCTCTCTAGTGAGATTATCTTGGAGACCATTATTTACGGCTTAGGCTTGGGACGAGATCTTTCTCGTAGGAATTGGCTGTTAGGCTTGGGACGAGATCTTTCTTGTAGGAATCAGCCATTAGGCTTGGACTAGATTATTCCCGGTGTTTTCCTGGTGTCGGAATTACAGGGAGTGGCGCGCAAGTTAGGTTATGAATGTTTTTTGGGGATTGATTGTGATAGAACTAGGAATGGAAGGCATGGTGGACTAGGCATGTTGTGGAGGGCTGATATTACTGTGACTATCCAGTCATATTCATCCAACTTCTTAGATGCACTTGTCGGGGAGGAACATCGGTGGCATATCACAAGGGTGTATGGCTTCCCGGAGGATGGTAATCGGTGGAAAACTTGGAGAATGTTGGATAGATTGGCTGGTCAGAGGGAGGTTCCATGGATGTGTCTGGGAGATTTTAATGAGAATATGTATGATTTTGAGAAAGTCGGAGGCAACCCTCGAAATCAAGGCCGGATGATGGAGTTTAGAGATTGACTTGACCGGTGTGGTTTGGTGGATATGGGATATGAGGGTTCACGTGGTCCAATAAGCAGGTGGGCAACAATAATATTCAAGAGAGACTAAATAGGGTGGTAGCGAATGAGGCTTGGATGAACGGGTTTCCTCGGTCGAGGGTGCTTCATTTAACCCGTATTATGTCAGACCACTGCCCGATTCTGCTGCAAAGGGGGGGCAGATTGCGCAGTTTACAGGAGGACTATACTGCACATTTATTCAGATTCGAGGTGTTATCGCTTCAGGAGGAGCACTGTTCGTCACTGATCAAATCAGAATAGGTGAATGCTGGGGTGGGGAATTCTCTTAATAACTTGGCGATAGACGATGGAGGCCGTGCAAAAGTCGAGGGCTCTAGAGAATAAAATTAAGGTTTTAATCAGGAAAGAGGAAGTCTTCTGGTTGCAGCGATCGAGAGTGAGTTGGATGAGGGAGGGGGATCGTAACACGAGATTTTTCCATAAGATTGCAAGTGGAAGGAAGAAGAGGAACTACATCCATGGGATAACGGGCCCAGATGGGGTGCGGTTGGAGGAGGTTCGAGAGGTGAAACAAGTGTTTATGTCCTACTTTGAGAGACTCTTTACGACTTCGGAGACCTTAGATATGGAGGAGGTTATTGGAGTTGTAGACTACAGGGTGACTGAGGATATGCATGCAACGTTGGCTCAGCCGTTCACAGAGGCAGAAGTTTCAAAAGCTCTATCTCAGATGCATCCAACCAAGGCCCCGGGCCCTGATGGTATCTCTGCCATTTTCTTTCATAAATTTTGGATGCTGTTAGTCCTTCTGTGGTTTCTTTTCTCCTTAGTGTTCTTAATCATAGGTGTTCGCTTGATAGTATTAATAATACTTTCATTGCCCTAATTCCTAAAAAGAAAATTTTGTTGTTCCCATCTGATTTCCGCCCTATTAGTTTGTGTAATGTGGTTTACAAGATTATTACTAAAACAATAGCGAATCGATTAAAACTGGTGCTGCCACATATTATTGATCCTTGTCAATCTAGATTTGTGCCTGGTCGACCAATTACATATAATGCATTGTTAGCCTTTGAGATATTCCATCATATGAGACATAATAAGGCTTTAACCCGGGGGTCGTATGCTTTTAAACTAGATATGAGTAAGCCTTACGATAGAGTAGAGTGACCTTTTTTGGAAGGAGTTATGCGAAAATTGGGTTTGAATGATTCTCTTGTTTCCATTATTATGCGTTGTGTTACGTCAGTTTCTATTACAGTTCTAGTGAATGGCTCACCTACTGACACGTTCCGACCCACCCGGGTTATTCGTTAGGGGGATCCACTGCCCCCATTCTTGTTCCTGTTTTGTGCTGAAGCTTTGTCATCTATGATACGATGCAACATGGAGGTTGGAGCCTTACATGGTGTGCGGGTATGTAGACGGCCCCCGTCGGTGTCATACCTATTCTTTGTGGATGATATAGTTATATTTGGACGTGCCACGATGAATGAACTTGAGAATGTTAGACTGATACTGCAGGTTTATAAGGGTGCATCAGGCCAGGCTTTTAATTTGGATAAATCAGAGATTGTCTTTAGTGGTGGTGTCTCGGAGGAGAGGGGGGATGAGTTAGCTGATCTTTTGGGGGTTCGTCGAGTGAATGAGCACGGGATATACCTGGGTATCCTTACACACGTGGGCCATTCTCGCTCGGCAATATTTCGGTCCTTGGTGAACAGAGTGCATAAGAAGATAAAAGATTGGAAGATTGGGATTCTCCCGATGGCAGGGAAGATCACGTTAGTTAAGTCGGTTATCCAGTCAATCCCAACCTATCTAATGACTTGCTTCAAGATACCGGTTGGTGTGATCCACAAGATAGAGGCGACTGTTGCAAGATTTTTGTGGGGCCAGAAGGGAGACGAGGGACGAATACACTGGTTACGGTGGGAGATATTGTATCGGTCGAAGGAGAAATTGGGTTTGGGGTTGAGAAGGCTCTCGGATTTTAATTTGGCTCTCCTAGTGAAATAGGGGTGGAGACTCATTCAATATGATCAATCATTATTAGCTAGAACATTAAAGGTCGGGTATTTTCCAATGGGGACGTCGGTGGGCTTCAATCCTAGTTACACATGGAGGAGTGTCCTTGCGGGACGACATATTCTGGAAAGGGGCCTAGTTTGGGTGGTCGGTAGTGGAGAATCAATTGATGTTTAGGTGGAGACACGGTTGTTTAATGGGGATGAGCCTCGTGTAAGTTGTGATCAAATTGTGGAGGAAGGGCAGCAGATGGTTAGTGCGTTCATTTATCAGACGACGCGCCAATAGGACGCCCAAAGGCGGAGGGAGAAATTTACGGAGGAAGTCGTGCGTCGGATCTATACATTACCTTTGGCGATGGATATAGGTCCAGACACGCTGGTTTGGAGGATTACTAAAAGTGGGTACTATACTACAAAATCAGGCTATGTCCAGGGTTGTGATCAGTCGGATGGGGCGGTTGTTGCTCTGGCGCAAGGGGGATAGTGGTCTTGGGTGTGGGGCTTACTTGTTGCCCCAAAGATTATGGTCTTCTTGTCGCGTATATTCCACGACATTCTACCTACAAATATCAATTTAATTAGCCGATTCACGGAGGTGGACCCGATATGCTTGGGGTGTAATGCAGAAATTAAGACAGTGGAACATGTGGGCCGTGATTGTTACTGGGTTCGAGGTTTCTAGAAGATAGCGGGTGTTACTGATTTTGGGATACCAGATCAGACGATGGGCTCTTGGTGATAGCGGAGTTGGATCGGGCAGGGAGTGAAGAACGTCGAGGTAGATTTGCGGTGTTGTTGTGGTTTGTGTGGTATGCGCGTAATGCTCGGGTTTTTAGGGAGACGCATTTACCGCAACAAAGAGTGGTGCAAATGGCAGATAAGTACTGGACAGAGTTTCAGAAGGCGGCTATTAACATACCACGTGGGACGCCAAAATACCAGCAACAGATCGGTGTATGGGCTCCGCCTCACGAAACTGTTGTGAAGTTGAACACTGATGCGTCTCACAGGAAGTGAGTGGGTGTGGATCTTCGTGGGGTGGTGTGTGATAGCCTGGGATTGGTGCAGTGGTGTTTTGCACAACACCATAGTAATTATAGGTGGGAGATTGAGGTGGCCGAGGCGGCGACAATTCGACGAGGACTGCAATTGGCGTTGGAGAAGGGTGTGGTGGCTGTGATGGTGGAGTCGGATTCGTTGATTGTCATCAATGCTTTAAAGGAGCCAAGGTTGGACATATCTTATTTTGGCGGGTTAATACGTGATATTTTACGTTTGAGTGTGGGTTTTGATTTCATTTCGTTCTCATGGTTACAGAGAACAGGTAATAGAGTAGTGCATCGTTTGGCGATGTTTGAGTTTACTTGTAGTACTGAGTTTGTGTCAGACTTTGTACCGACTCATATCGAGTAGGATGTTATAGCCGATTTTATAGCTGCTTAATGTGTTCTTCTTTCCCGTAAAAAAAATAATAAAATAATAATAATTAGTAAATTATGTTCATTTCTCCCCCACAGTTGTGATCAGTCGGATGGGGCGGTTGTTGCTCTAGCGCAAGGGGGATAGTGGTCTTGGGTGTGGGGCTTGCTTGTTGCCCCAAAGATTATGGTCTTCTTGTCGCGTATATTCCACGACATTCTACCTACAAATATCAATTTAATTAGCCGATTCACGGTGGTGGACCCGATATGCTTGGGGTGTAATGCAGAAATTAAGACAGTGGAACATGTGGGCCGTGATTGTGACTGGGTTCGAGGTTTCTAGAAGATAGCGGGTGTTACTGATTTTGGGATACCAGATCAGACGATGGGCTCTTGGGTGATAGCGGAGTTGGATCGGGCAGGGAGTGAAGAACGTCGAGGTAGATTTGCGGTGTTGTTGTAGTTTGTGTGGTATGCGCGTAATGCTCGGGTTTTTAGGGAGACGCATTTAGCGCAACAAAGAGTGGTGCAAATGGTAGATAAGTACTGGACAGAGTTTCAGAAGGTGGCTATTAACATACCACGTGGGACGCCAAAATACCAGCAACAGATCGGTGTATGGGCTCCGCCTCATGAAACTGTTGTGAAGTTGAACACTGATGCGTCTCACAGGAAGTGAGTGGGTGTGGATCTTCGTGGGGTAGTGTGTGATATCATAGGATTGGTGCAGTGGTGTTTTGCACAACACCATAGTAATTATGGGTGGGAGATTGAGGTGGCCGAGGCGGCGGCAATTCGACGAGGACTGCAATTGGCGTTGGAGAAGGGTGTGGTGGCTGTGATGGTGGAGTCGGATTCGTTGATTGTCATCAATGCTTTAAAGGAGCCAAGGTCGGACATATCTTATTTTGGCGGGTTAATACGTGATATTTTATGTTTGAGTGTGGGTTTTGATTTCATTTCGTTCTCATGGTTACAGAGAACATGTAATAGAGTAGTGCATCGTTTGGCGATGTTTGAGTTTACTTGTAGCACTGAGTTTGTGTCAGACTTTGTACCGACTCATATCGAGCAGGATGTTATAGCCGATTTTATGGCTGCTTAATGTGTTCTTCTTTCCTGTCAAAATAATAATAATAATTAGTAAATTATGTTCGTTTCTCCCCCACGGTTTTAATGAATATTAATTAATTTTTGTATAATGTAAATAGATTGAAGTATGATGGAATATTGATTTATCCACTTATAAAATAAATAAAATGATTGTTTATAAATAAAATTAATATCAAAATAAATAAAATAATTGTTTATGAATAAAGTTAATGTCAATTTAAGTGAAATAAGTGATGATTTGATTGAATAGAGACAAAGTATTGTGAATATTAGGAGTAAAACATTAATATTTATGCATTATCACTTATTTTAATGCGATTAAATTATGACAAAAAAAGTACTCCATTAATTTCCTGTCAAAAAAAATTAAAAAACAGTATTTGCTTTTAGCACGTTCAGCGGTGCATATTTTCTTCTACTGTTTAATCAAATTCAAATGATTAATTTTAGAACATGATTCATGTGTTGACAATGAAATATGAACTAATCTTAGGTGAACATGCAACCAACCATATTAAGCAATACATTTTATATTGAAAAGCAATAAAATAATTTCCATCTTCCAATTAGAGAGACACGTCAATGACTTGTTCTATTATAATTAGTATCATTTATATTATTTAGACAATCAATTTTATTAAAATATATTTCACAATGTAGTCGCTAATACATATTCTTGTATTTAATATTATTATTTTCAAAATCACGAGTTTAAAGATTGGCAGCAGAACAAAAATATTGGCCTTTAACGAGATTCTTCTTCCTTCTTGATTTGAACTTTTAATTTGTTTGGGGAATTACAAAATATATATATATAGTATTATTGTTATTGGTGTACGGTGCACATTATATATTTTTGTTTATATATAGTTGCCAATCGTGTAATTTTAATATTTTATTAGGGATCTTGTGTGATATTTTTAAATAAAATTATGATGTAATAACATTTTTTAAAGTTGGTAAATTTAAGCTACCTCGTTAAAAAAAAATCTTAAATTAAAGTTGTTGGCAGCAACCGATTCAACTCACATGATGGAAGACTATCCAACCTATTTGGTACAACTGCCAAACGTCTCATAGTCATAGACCTACATGTTCTATCAACTAAAATTTAATTTAAGATTTAACTGCAAATTGATAATGAATTGCGTTAATTAATAAATAAAACCCAAGTACTGTATTGGTTTGCTTGGATTTGAAGTAAAGACACGTGTTTGGTTGACATGTTTAATTATTCAATTTTTTTATTAAAAAACTTTGAAGTTGAAAGTGTTGGAAATTTGGGTTTGACCATGTTTTCATGGTGAAATATTTAGTTCCGGAGAAATTAAATAATCAGAATTAATCCACGCTTTGAGAAAATATTCGAAATTAAAATTAAATTTTGATGATTTTTTTTTTCACTATAAAAAAAAATTGTCAAAAAAGAAAAATCATTTTTAATTAAACATATTGCCTATTTCACGAAGTAAAAAAATTTGATAAGAAAAATATTTAATTTCACGAATCCGACCAACTATTCAATTATTAAAAAAAAAAGTTAGAAAGTATATTTATCTATTTTCTCTAGACTTTTCACCCTTCTTGTGAGTTTGAAAAACATATCGATGTTGACGAACGCATTATTCAATAAATCTTATGATGCAGGAAGTAAAACCTCGCAGCATATACAGGGGTTAATTACATACCATTGGGAGGATGGAAAGGAGGAGTAGTATGCATTCTACTTATTTAATTTATATACTCTCTTGCATTTAAGTTCGATTGTACATTTTCTTATTTAGTAATAAAACACTTTTTCACTTTAAATTATATTCTTCAAATATTTTAAAATTACCTAACATTCTATAATTTTATCACTCTACTTTATTATTCACTATATTTTATTATTTACTTTATTATTCAAAAAACTTTCATACCCTCTAATTTGTCCTTTTAGTATTAATAAATAACTTTCACATTAAACTACTCGTAAACAGTAAATACACAATATAACTTGGGATGGGGAGAGTAGAAACACATTGTTTGGATAAGTGTATCCCTATTCTTGGGGGTTGTTATTGTGAAGAACATTTTATCTATTGTACAGACTTTCAAAGCGAATGAGATCACCTATTTCAATTTTGATTTTTACATAGGACTATCCCTTCACATGCAATATTTAGATGGAATGCATGTATGCAATATTTCACATAAGACTAGCCCTTCACATTTTATTTTACTATATGAATAATTGACATGTGTCATATTAAAAAATAATCAATGTCATGTAATATTGGGAGCGACACATATTAAAAATTAAAAAAGGTGAAATATCAGTGGAATAGGAGAATCGAACCGTCACAAAGACATATCTACAACGGTACATAAATGCTATTATATGTACTAATATATATATAATACATGTAGACAAAGTGGGATAGCTCAAGTGGTTAGAGCACCACTACCTAGGCCTTAGGTCCTGGGTTTGAGTCATGGGGAGGGAAAAAAAAAGGGATGGGTATTTAACTTCCATTCAAAAATATATATATATAATACATGTAACATTTTATGTTATTATTTTTTTACGGATCCAAGCCATTGACTCATGGGCTGAATTACCATAGTATTGATGTCCACTTAAATTATGAAGAAGAGGAAAAATGAATGTACATTTTGTCCCCATAATAACGTCAAAATTTTCATTCTCAATACGAGACAATTCTACATTAATATGTTCTCTCGTGTCAAGAAACAAACTAAGAGATAAAATAAGGGTTAAAGATCCACAAAATACCGATATCCTATTAACCATCAAGCCTACTATATAAAAAAAAATCAAGTTTCAATGCATGAGGAAAAAAGTCTCAATAACATGGAAGAGACTGCACAATGCGTGAGAACTAGGAAAACATAAAAATATTAGGAAATAAACACATGCACACAATGACGAAAAGAAAATAACACGAGATTTGTTTACCCAGTTCGTCTTACGACTACGTCTGGGGGTGATGCCAAGCCAGGTATTTCACTATATTTTTCGGATGCGCATTGATTACAAAGAGAGAACATCTATTTGTAATAGAAAACTTACCCCAACCTTAAGCCCATTAAAGTCAAACTTGCTCCACACTCCAGACCCATTAGGATCAAACTTGCCCTACACTCCAAGCCCATTAGAGCCAAACTTGCTCCACACTCCAGGCCCGTTAGGATCAAACTTGCCCTACACTCCAAGCCCATTAGAGTCAAACTTGCTCCACACTCCAGGCCCGTTGGGATCAAACTTGCCCTACACTCTAAGTCCATTAGGATCAATTCAGGCTCCACACTCCAACAATCTCCCACTTAGAGACTGAATTCTCCATGTAACCATATCTTCTTGATTCTCCTCCTGTATCCGTCTGGCATCGCCAAACCTTATTTTCAAGTTCCAAGGCCAATTGAAGTTAAATAACAAGTAGTAGTTAGAGGGCGAATACCTATTAGGTGCACATCACTCTCTAACTAGTCTCTGCAGCGGATTCTCTAGTGGTGGTAGGGTCCTTGGTTCTTCAACAAGAACATCTTCTTCATTCTGACTCTCCTTACTCCCACTCGAGTTTGAGATGTCTAACTCAACCTCTTGGGTATTGGTCTTGTCAGAATCTAATGCCTTCAATATGTTCTTGTACATAACCTGTTCATTGAGAACTACATCCCTGCTGCGAATAATCTTTCGGTTATTCTCATCCCAAAGTCTATAACCGAACTCATCACCACCATAACCAATGAACGTACACTTAACAGATTTAACATCACCGCAAGAGTGGAATGATGCTACAGAATCCAACACCCACGATTCTACCGGACTACTAACACTCAAGACCAACGCGTTTGTGGTTGCGTTTGCTGTCTTCTTCTCGTTTTGTCCCTTCATGTTTTTCTTGGGTGTTGAACACTGGTTCCTGTAGTGACCAAACTCATCACAATTCCAGCACTAGATCGAGTCTTTATCTTTCTTAGATTGACTCTTTCCTCTGGAATCTGATCTGCCACGATAGTGCCTACCCTTCGATCTGCCCCCTTCTTCCGCGTTCAGCGTTGACCCTGAAGTGGATCCAGATTCTTTCATATGAACCTCCTCGCTAATCATCAGATCCCTTACTTCGTCAAGCTTCAGTTTATCTTTCGAAGATGAAGCGCTAAATGCAGTTAGCGTGGCAGCCCAACTATCTGGCAAATAAGATAACAACACTAAAGCAAGTATCTCGTCACTGAATTCGATCTCGACAGAACACAACTGTCCAATGATCATGCTGAACTCGTTCAGGTGTTGTTGCACGGGTGTGCTCTCCGACATCCTGAGGTTGAACAACCGTCTGATCAGGTGAACCTTGTTCGTCGTTGTGGGCTTCTGATACATCTCCTCCAAGATCTGTAGCATCTCCCTTGCGACTTGACTTTAGTCGTGTGGTAGGCTACGTTCAAGGACAGCGATAAACGTATCACACTCATCGCCTTTCTGTTCAACAGATTCAACTCCTTATGTTCCATCTTTTCAGATTTCTCCTTCTCCTCTAGGGGCACATACAAATCTTTACCATAAAGGTAATCCTCGATCTGCATCTTTCAGAGCCCGAAATTTGATACGTCAAACTGCTTGATTGAAATCTTCTCGTCGCTCATCGTGACTGCTCCCTCTGAACCCGAGGCTCTTGATACCAGTTGTTAGGAAATAAACACACGCACACGATGACGAAAAGAAAATAACACGAGATTTGTTTACCTAGTTCGTCTTACGACTACGTCTGGGGGCGATGCCAAGCAAGGTATTTCACTATGTTTTTCAGATGCGCACTGATTACAAAGAGAGAACATCTATTTATAATAGAAAACTTGCCCTAACCCTAAGCCCATTAGAGTCAAACTTGCTCCACACTCGAGGCCCATTAGGATCAAACTTGCCCTACACTCCAAGCCCATTACAATCAAACTTGCACCACACTCCAGGCCCGTTAGGATCAAACTTGCCCTACACTCCAAGTCCGTTAGGATCAATTCAGGCTCCACACTCCAACAAAAAACTGAAAAATAACAACAAGCTAAAGAACTAAAACAACCTAAAAAATCAGTAAAACGGGATCAACAGTTAAATCGGCCATCGTGACGCTGTCAGAGAGGATATATATACCCGTCGATCTCAACTACATTTTAAAAAACTAACTACACCAATCTACTTATAGATCAATGGCGACGTTGGATGGTGAAAGACGGCGACGACAGCGATAGTGAGGAAGGCAGCAAACAACACCATTCTACATGATGAAATGAGGGGTGCAGATGGCGGGATAAGGAATGGAAGGGTGGGCTGCAGAGATTTGGTTAGTATTTTGAGAGGGAGAGACTAATCTCATTAATGGAGCTAAGAATGTTGTAGTCTTCACATCTAATTGTTGGGTTTCTAATTTTATGTACATTTATTTTTATTTGACGTGCTCTCTTGTTTTAAAATTTTATAACTAATAAATTGGAGTATAATTTAATGGAGATTATAGGAAAAGAATGATTTAGTGATTTATGGACCTAGTGTTGAACTTGATATTGGTTAGAAATAGTATGTGTTTGTTGGATGGTTGGTTGATTGGTCATGTTGGGTTGTGTCATATGTGGTGGGTGTGCATTTTTTTTAAGTTTCGGTATCTGGACCTAGAACCAATTAATTCGGGGGACCAATTACACTGTTCACTAGCGGATGCCCCGCTTAAAGCGGGGCTAAGTTATGTATGAATTGACCCCATATAAATTGTTTATATATACATTAAGGGTTTCGAACCTAAGATGTGAGAGGATCACATTTTTAAGTTCCATACTACCCCACTTAGGCGACAAAGTGGGATAGCTCAAGTGGTTAGAGCACCACTACCTAGGCCTTAGGTCCTGGGTTCGAGTCATGGGGAGGGGAAAAAAAGGGATGGGTATTTAACTTTCATAAAAAAAAAAAAAAAAAAACAAACTACCCCACTTAGGCTGATTCATTGGAGTTATGCTGGGAATAATGGTTACTATTTTTTAGGTGTTGTTTTGGACAATATATTATGAGATTTATTTTGATTTTGCGAGTTCAGATTATTTGATAAGTATATTGTTGGAATTTATACTACCAACAATAGCTTACAAGGAGACAGAAAGAAAATTAAATAACTGTAAATAAAATTACAAAATCTTCAAGTTTTCCAAAAGAGCTTTTTGAAATACCAGGTCCGGTTTTCTTTGAATAGCAGCACTGAAGAAATAGAAAAGAGGTTAGGGAAATATAGCTGAGTCAAGGTTATACCTTTACCCGTAAAACAAACACGTCCCGGCTAGTGTTCACGGATTGACGAGATGTTTCGAAAGGTAAAACGGCTACGTCTTTGCACGAGCAACACCACAGCGTACAAAGCTCCGACGAACTAAATACAAATTTTGAAAATACAAGGAGAGTCTTAGAAAGGTAAAAAACTCAGGCATTTCTCCTTGATATTCTGAAGAATTTTGTCTCCAAACCAATCGTGAGGTGTTGAAGCGTAACGAGCCATTTGAGCTAAATCATGGGCAATGATATTCCTGCATCTCTCTATATACTGAAAATCCCACAGTAGGATTTTTCTCATCATATTTTTGATCTTATGTGCAATGGTTTTTTCAAGATGGCCCATAAATTGTTCTGAATAAATAGCTTTTACAGCCATCTGGGAATCCGTCCTTAAGCCTCCAATTTTTATTTTTGTTTTGCCTTATGGCATTGCACAATGCCGATGTCAATAGCTCTTAACTCGGCTTCCAGCACAATACCTGGATTATGAATATGTCGGCATCCAGATCATTACCAATCAAGACATATCCTATTGCAAAGAAATTACTATCGGGGTCAAAAGATGCGTTTGTGAAGAGCACGTTTTCAGAGTCTTTCTTAATCGGAAGATAAGCCTGTTTTCCTTTTCTAAACCCCTCATCAATGTTTAAAATACCCAAAATTTTGAAATAGTTCCGGTATTCAATCGCCCAACCAACATCGAAGCCGATTTGCTTTCTAGAGCGGTTTTCCTTCCAGTCTTTTTAATGAATCAGGGAGCAATGACCTTTCCAAATTGCCCATGCAACCACCAATATGAAAGAAAATTGCTCAATCGAAACCTTTTCAATGAGGATGAAGAATATATCTCGAATTGATCCATGTAACCAATTCTTGAGTGAATTACAGATTCCATATTGCTTCCAGACCATTTTTGCAAAAACACAATTAAAAATAGAATGGATCGAATCAACAAAAAATGTTCTGCAACACTAACAAAACGGGTCTAATGGAACATGATGATTGAAAAGGTTGCCTTCCATTGCTACAGTTTCGTTGAGCATTTTCCATCCAAAAAATCAAAATTTTGGTGGAACCTTCATCTTTCAGATGGTTTTATAAATTCGTTTTTGGGGATGACAAGTTGAAGTGCTTGTTTCAAATTTGAATTGTAATTGAGCGGCCACTTGTCTTGCCAAAGCATACCCCGAAGCTACAATATAGTGGCCTGATGAATTCCCTGGCCAGAAACGATGATCTTCATGATTTTCCCCGTGGAATGGAATCTTTAGAATTGCTTCTACTTCAAAAGGAAGGAAGACTTTTTTGATTAAATCCTCATCCCATTCACACTTGTTTATAATGAACCTACTGACCATTGATGCACTGGCTATTCGAGATTCTAGTCTTCCTTAGCAGAGTCCATGTATCCATCTTTCTTTATATATGTGTATTTTTTCCCCATTTGCAATTCTCCAGCATCTGCCTTTTTCAATGACATCTTTTAAACAGAATAAAGATCGTCATACTGACATATGAGGGGTTGGAAATATCCGAATGTTTGAAATATCGAGCTTTAAAAACCTGACTCATCAAAACATATGGATGCTCAATGATTCGCCATACCTGTTTTGTCAATAGGGCTCTATTAAAAGGGACAAAGCCTCTAAAACCCAATCCACCCTCTTCTTTTATTTTACACATATTACTCCATTTTTGCAAATGTACTTTATGACTTCCTTCGCCTACTTCCCACCAAAATTTAGCTATTGCACTTTCATCTCCGCGCAAATCGATGTTGGAATGCGAACGAAAACAGGTCATAGAATAAGCAGAGATAGCCTGTAAAACTGCTTTGATAAGTACTTTTTTCCCTTTAGAAAAATTTATGATTCCACAAATTAATCTTTTTCCTAACTTTGTCCAGAAAGTAACAAACTTTTAGCCTAAAAATGATATTTCATCAAAATTTAATCAAATAAGTAATCATAGTTTAACATGTCAACAAATAAAACTACCCCCTCCGTGTAGGATATTTTGTTTTTTTTTTTATGGAAGTTAAATATTCATCCATTTTTTCCCCTCCCCATGACTCGAATCCAGGACCTAAGGCCTAGGTAGTGGTGCTCTAACCACTTGAGCTATAGTTTACTTTTTTTTCCATATAAATTAATAAAATATTTAGACATATAAGATTTATTCTTGCAATCATGTTATGCCATTATTTAATATTAATGAATTACCCCAACAATTATTAAATAAAGGTATTTTAGACAAAAAAATTAAAGTAAAAGTAAAGTGGACTACTCCTTTCGTCTCGTAATAACTTTCATATGTAGGTGAATACATATACATATTAAAAAATATAATAATGAGTTAAATTTTAGGGGTAATTTTGATAACTGGTATGTGTAAAATAGAAAAATTGGTTGACTTGTGTATATGTGAGAAATCAAAAGTAATGACATTTTGTGTAAAATTGTGGATATTGTGATTGTGAGTGAGAAGTTTATGAAGTCTTTTTTTTTTAATTCCTTAAGTTATACCTCTAAATTTTTTGACTTTAAAATTAGTCCCTATTACCTCCAATCAAAGGTAAACATCATGTAATAACCTGCAAATCGTTGACTTGTCGTTTACCTGCCCATTGAGTCTCAAACCGCGTATCTATAAATCGAGTCCCAGTGTTGGCTGGTTCGTTGTTTTCAATGCCTGGTGCAAGAGTAATACTTCCTCCGTCTAATTTCATTATTCTCACTTTTCTTTTTTGATTGTCCAATTTTATTATATTATGCCCATACCCTTTTTGGAAATAATACTATTCAGACTACTTTATCTCCACCCTTCTACCATCACTTATTTACCCACTTTGCCATTTACTTTATTTATAAACAATCACTTTATCTATAAATGGACCCCACAACATCCCATCATACCCCCAACTTATCTATTTTATACATAAATTAATCAATATTCATTAAAATCTGTGCCCGAAAAAGTGGACATAATAAAATTGGACGAAGGAAGTACAATGTTAGTACTTTATTTTTTGTTGATGCCCAAAAATTCGACTGGGAAATGAAAATTTTAGATGCGAATCCACAATCGAGGATTTTCTGTCAATGCCCAAAACTCGCTAATTGACAAAAGAATTAGAATTAACTTTGGCTTGTTCAAAAATACAATTCAAGTTTTATAATGCCCTAACATTAATCACGTTTTTTAAAATAAAAAATTACTTTATCTTCATGGATTACAATTTCACGTTTTTTAAATTAAATATCACGCTGTTATTTTTTTTTTTTTTTAAAAAGTGAAAAATAAAAGTCATGTTACTAATTACTCTGATGTTTACCTTTTTTTATTATAGGTAATAATGACTAAAATTTTAAAATTTATAAATTTAAAAGATTAATTTTAAAGTCGAAAAATTTAGAGGATAAAAATTAAAATTTATACAACTCAGAAAAATAAAAGTATTTCCCTTCAAATTAATTGCACCATATGCTGAATTTAATTCTTTTCCTTTACTAAAATAAAAAAAGGAAAAGAATGGAAAAGAATCAAAAGATCAAAACCTACGCATTAATGCATTTTCTATTAAAATAGTGTAGTAAATTCAAAGTTAATTGCACCACATCCCGAATTTAATTCTTGAAGATAAATTCAACTTTTATAGAAATAAATATCCAAGTAATAGAAATTTCGCAAAACTTATATGCAGTATTAGTATAAATTAGTAGAGATAAAAAACTTACGAGACAAAATTGAGTCAAACAATTTATTTTAAATTTTTTTGCAAGATAATCAGAAAAACTCGTTTTCAAGCACGTGTTACTCTAAGGAATAGTAAGGATATATAAATATGTGTTAGTGTAAGCACAAGTAACACATATATATTTACTCTTACAACAACACACTTTTTTTTATAGTAACTCGAACCTAAGATCGAGTTTTTCTATTTGAGTTGTGCAATTTTTTAAGATAGATATGTTTAACCCGATTTGAATTCATAAATTTTTCTGTCATTTTCTAAAGTAGAAGGATATTGCGTGTAATTAAACAAGTATTGCACATAAGTTCTCCCAAAAAAAAAATGTTAATAATAAATTGATAATTTTGAATAGGCAGCTATACAAGTTATTAATTACAATTTGTTAATTTACTTCTTTTTTTTAAGGAAAAAAATGGAAAAGCCTAACCTATTGCATTTTTTTTTTTTTCGAAAGTTGGAAATTTTAGCTTCCGTGCATGCACTAGAATCAAGGAGTAACACGTACATGTATATATCAAAGGTTTCAGTTTCATAGTGTTAATGGGTGTTTTAAAGGAAAGAAGACAATGAGAAAAGATGGTGAGAGAAGTTTAATTCACAATTTTTGAAGACTTACCCCTATTTTGATTTTAGTTGTATTAACTTTAGCATTTTAATTTTGTTCCTATAATTTACAATTTTTTTTATAATTTTCGTTGGACAACCTAGTAGTTCATATTACCTTTCCAATCAAATTCGACATGAAGATACATATATATTTCTTTAAGTAGAATTCACCGGGCAATATATAATATAAAAAAAACCCAAAAAATGCTCTAATTAAAATAAAGAAAATATATTATAAAAAAATTAAAATTGAGATGCAAGCTCAAAGAGCGAAGAAAAAAAAAATCACCAAACTGCAGATTCATCACAATCATATTGAATGATGAGGACACAACTACTCACATGATGTTTAATTCACTTGCGCCGCCATGTTGCACCCCAAATTTTGAATTGGGGATGAACTTTTTTATTTGAGGATGAATTTTAATTAAATTTGTGAATGAATTTCAATTAAATTTGGGATGAATTGCTGAGAAAAAATTGAAGATGATTTTTTTTTTTGAATATGGGTTACGAGACGAATTTGGAAAACATAGAAAGAGGAGGAACTTGTTTGATTTGGAACTTTTTTCGATTTTCATTTTTTTTTTGTTTTTTTTTTTTTTTCAGAAAACATTTTGAGGAATAAGAATCTCAGCTTTTTTAATTAAATATTAAAATTTTGAAAATAATTTAATTAAATACTAATGTTGGTGGAGAGTTTATTTAAATAAAGTAGAGCGCCGTATATAATGGCGCTCTTCCATTGGAATAGTGCAACCTCCACGGTGGGCATATTTGACCGTTGAAAAAAGTTCCAGAGAAGGGCGCCCAAGCGGCGCCCGCCCCAAAAAAACCTACAAATTAGTTGTGCACCCCTACCAATACACTATGCATCTCTCCAGTAAAAATACATACATACATATGCCGTCTCTTTCATTCTTATATATCCATCTCGATATAAGTTTTTCATTTCTTTTAAGCGTTTTGATTAAGTAACATGATAAAATAATAGACATAGTACAAGTGATTTGATGGTGAGAGAGAAAATAATACTCCCTTCGTTTGACTATAAGTTTCCCATTTTACCATTTTGGTTCGTACGTCTATAAGTTTCTCATACCCATGGATGAAAATATCCGGAAATTTTCCCGATATATCCATTTTTTGTGGTCACCGATATCGATATTGGGAATAAACGATATTTTCACGATATTTGTAAAAAAATCGAATATATATATATATATATATATAAATTGATATACAATAACAATATCGAGACTAATATTGGTAAAATATCGAAAGAATATCGGAAAATATCGGGAAAAAAATTGAGAAGTGTTAATAAATTTTAAAAAATATTATATGAAATAACATTGTATGCTATATTTTATATAAATTTATCATAAATGTAAATGTATTTAAATTGTTTTCTTGAATTTATGTATTAAAACTTTAAAAGTTAGTTATTGAAAGTGTGTGTGCGTGCGAAATCAGAGATGTTGTCGTGTTGGCACTGTCCAGACAACACTATGCAGCGGAAATTAAAATGCACGTTGTGAAAATAGAAGTATTCAAAATTTGCATAGATTATAAAATAATCTATGTTGTTCACTATATTAAAAATATGTGAAACGAGTACAACCTCTTTGAGGTGTATAATAACACTACGAAAGTGTAAATTGTTTTACTAAGTTCTATGAAACTATCTCCCTCATAGATCTATACACACAACCTAGTAAATAAGATTATGATCTAACACACTACTATTCGGGTTTACAATAGTATGAAGATCTACAAGAAGAAACAATAATTTTTCTAACTAGAAGCGTATAAAGCGCTCAATAGTGTAGTAGTCGAATTCAGCTTTCCTTCTTGTGTGTCTTGTGTTGAGGCAACTTCTGTATTTATAGGCATTGTTACGATTGTCAATGATATTCAACTCCGATTAGACGTCTCCAATCACAAGCAAAATAATCGACCAATATTCAATCCAACGAAAGCATGGCAATTCACAAATATAAACGAAAACGAAAAACAGAGCACAAGAAGATTTAAGTGGTTCGATCAACGTGATCTACATCCACTGGACACACGACTTCAATTTGATTAGTATAAGAGATGTTTACAAACACTCATCACTCGGAAAGGGATTTATCCTCACTTCGCTCGTGAACTCTCAACTCTCAAAACGAATGCTCGTACGCGTCAAGAATTACAATTACAAGTAATGGGGTATTTATAGGCTGCCAAGGATGATTGCAGCGTGCATGGAACGTGTGAGGATTGCCACGTGGATTCTGTTACAACCATGTAACAAACTCACACTTCTCGCGTGACCCAATCTGAATTGACCTCCTTGCCCTTCACTTGTTTTCGCAAGACAAGACGACTCCATACTTAGCCAAAAATTAACCCTGCTAACAGAACTCAACTAGTCTGGTCAGACCTCTACTTGTCTGGTCTTCCCAACTCGTCTTGTCCTTCGCAACACCCATCTCATCTGTTTGGACTCCTCCAACTCATCTGATCTGGTCTGAGTTAACTTGCCTGACTCCACCAGCTGATACGCCCAACAGCTGAGTCTTTCAGAAGACTTCTATCGACTAAGTACCTCGACTGATCTGCCCAACAGACGAGTACAATAGTAGAGTAGAATCTAACTGATCTTCACAAGACGAGTAGCACTCGTCTAGTCTAGGAGGATTTGAGATAAACCTCACAATTCTCCACCTTTAGCTCAAAATCTCCACCTTGAACTAACAGCTCCGATCTATCCTTCTCAAAGGACATATTCTACTACTAATCTGCCGCCACCAGACTAGTAGCCTTCTCCGCAGAGGTCACTAATGCAAACCAACTGACCTAAGACATAAACCAAACTTCTCCTTTGGTAACGCCTTAGTAAATGCATCAGCAGGGTTCTCCTCAGTAGCTATCTTAACCACTTGGACGCTCCCCTTCTCCACAATGTCTCTCACAAAGTACAGTTTCACATCAATGTGCTTGGTTCTCTCGTGATACCCCTGATGCTTTGCGAGATGAATTGCGCTTTGATTATCACAGAAGACAGTCACACTGTTCTGAGATAAACCAAATTCCTTAAGAATCCCTTTCAGCCACATGCTTTCCTTAACTGCCTCAGTCAAGGCCACGTACTCCGCTTCAGTAGTAGACAATGCAACTACGGATTGATGAATAGACCTCCACGACACTGCCGTACCAAATAGAGTGAACACATATCCTGTTAAGGATTTTCGAGTGTCAACATTGGCTGCGTAATCTGCATCCACGTATCCCACAAGTGCATCCCCCTCACTTGGCATCTTCTGAAATTTCAGACCCGTCTGTGCTGATCCCAGAACATATCTCATAACCCACTTAACCGTTTCCCAATGGCTTAAGCCTGGATCACTCATATATCTGCTGATCACACTCATAGCATGAGTCAAGTCTGGCCTACAACACACCATAGCATACATTAAACTCCCTACAGCACTGGCATAAGGTATCTTGCTCATCTGAGTTCGCTCTTGGCTGTTCCTGGGACTCATCTGATTGGACAATCGATGATGTTGGCCAATAGGAGTAGAGACAGTCTTTGCCTTATGCATTCTGAACCTCTCTAACACCTTCTGCAGATAAGTAGGCTGACTCAGCAGAATAGACCCGTCTAGTCTACTGATCTCCATCCCAAGAATCACTTTGGCTTCACCAAGATCTTTCATCTCAAACTCCCGTTTGAGGATCTCCTTAACTTGATTAACACTGTCAATAGACTCGCCTGCTATTAACATGTCATCAACATACAACAGAAGATAGGTAACACCAGTCCCAACCCGTCTGAAATAGACACAGCTGTCGTACAAGCTCCTTGTAAAACCAGCTGAGCAAATGTACTCATCAAATCTCAAGTACCATTGTCTAGGGCTTTGTTTGAGGCCATAGAGGGACTTCTTCAATAGACATACCTTGTCTTCCCCTTCTTCTATGTCCAACCCTTCTGGTAGCTTCATGTAGATCCTCTCGTCTAGAGATCCATGTAAGAAAGCTGTGGTCACATCCATCTGATGTAGCTCCAATTCATATTGAGCGACCATAGCTAACAAGATTCTGATGCTACAATGCTTCACAACAGGTGAGAAGATTTCATTGAAATCGATACCTTCTTTCTGTGTAAATCCCTTAGCTACAAGCCTTGCCTTGTATCTAAGTCTGCCACCCCTCTGAGCCTCCACCTTCTTTTTATAGATCCACTTGCACCCAACCAACTTCTTGTTCTTGGGCCTCTGAACAATCTCCCATGTCTGGTTCTTGTTCAAAGAAAGCAGCTCCTCCTCCATAGCAACAATCCACTTCTCCTTGTCGTGGCAGCTAATGGCTTCTGAATAAGACTTTGGCTCCAGAGACTCCACCTCAAGAGCTGCACATAATGCAAATGAGACTATGTCAGCTTGACCGTACCTCTGAGGTGGGTGGACTTCTCGTCTGGTTCTGTCCCGTGCCAGCTGATAATGTTGAAGATCATTCTCGCCTTGAGGATCGCCCTCCTCATCTGGATCAATATCATCTCCAACTGGTCTTGTGGAGTCAACTTGCTCCACCTCGACTTGTGTCTCGTCTGGTTGGTTATCAGCTGCACTAGTACTCGTACTAGTCTGTTCTGATAGAGGCATCCGACTCTCATCAAACGTAACATCTCTACTGATTATACATTTCTGCATCCCAGCTTCGAGGCACCATAACCTGTATCCTTTCACGCCAGAAGGATACCCAACAAACACGCATCGCAATGCTCGAGGCTCAAGCTTATCTTGCTTGACATGAGCATAAGCTTGACATCCAAATACCTTCAAATGATTGTAATCGGCTGCACGTCCAGACCACAACTCCTCTGGGGTTTTGTATTGCACAGCCGAGGACGGACTTCTGTTTATCAAGTAGGCTGCAGTAGACACTGCCTCTCCCCAAAACACCTTTGGCAGACAAGACGAGTTCAACATACACCTGACTCTCTCAAGTAGTGTCTGGTTCATCCTCTCAGCTACTCCGTTTTGCTGAGGGGTCCCTGGCACAGTCCTATGCCGTACTATTCCCTTCGATTTGCAGAACGCATTGAACTCGTCTGATAGGTACTCCAGACCATTATCAGTTCTCAAATGTTTGAGAGTCTTGCCTGTGACATTTTCACATTCAATGAGCCATTCCTTGAATTTCTCAAATGCTTCTGACTTCGACTTGAGAATAGACACCCACACCTTTCTTGAGTAGTCGTCTATGATAGACAGGAAGTATTTTCCACCAGACCTCGTCTGATTCCTCGCTGGCCCCCATAGATCAGAATGGACATAGTCCATGATCCCATTGGTAGACTGAACACCCTTACCAAACTTAAGTCTCTTGGACTTACCAAGAATACAAGACTCACACAAGTCGAGTTGAGTGATCTTGTCTTTGCCAAGTAGACCTTGCTTTGACAGCTCCACTAGACCCTTCTCGCCTACGTGAGCTAGTCTTTTGTGCCACAACATCGAGTTGTCTTGCACCTCCGCTACATCTGATCTACCAGCTACTGTTTCTCCCTTAAGAAAGTAGAGATCACTCCTTCTCTCACCTTTCAGGACAGTCAGCTCCCCTTTTGACACACTGAGCTCTCCATCAGCCGACTGGAATTTATAGCCCATAGAATCCAACATCCCAAGTGAGATCAAATTTCTCTTGAGTTCAGGTACGTACCTAACACTCTTGAGTATTCTTACTACCCCATCGAACATCTTCAGGTGAACACTACCTTCTCCAACAACTTTGCAAGTGTGATCATTCCCAAGCAGAACAGAACCGCCCTTCTGTTGCTTGAAGTCATGAAACCAATCTCGTCTTGGAGTCATATGGAAAGAACACCCTGAATCAAGGATCCATGCTTGCTGTTCTGTAGAGGATGTGATGGTTAGCGCTTGAGCAGACTCATAGCCTTCTTGCTCCTTCTCAACTTGAGTCTGATTAGCTTGATTCTTGTCATTAGAGGTATTGGCACCAGATTTCCTCAAGAACTGCTTGTATTTGTGACAAGCATTCTTATAGTGCCCAGGCTTGTTGCAATGGTAGCACACTGCTTCACCTTGATTGGACACAACTGATTTTCCCTTATCAGCTCCTTTGGGTTGACTAGACCCCTTCTTGGCACCAGATCGCTTCTGGCCACCTCTGATTGTCAATCCTTCTCCGCTACTGACCTTGTCTACTTGAGACGTCTTGTTGTGCAGCAGCTTGGACTTGACAGCCAACATTACATCCTCCAATGTAATACTTTCCTTCCTACCATACAGGATGGTGTCCTTTAAGATTTCAAAGGACTTAGGGAGAGCACTCAATAGAATCAGAGCCTTATCCTCTTCCTCTAACTTGACATCTAAATTCTCTAGATCATCAAGAATTCTATTGAACTCATCAAGCTGATCCGGAATGGGTTTGTCATCCACCATTCTGAAGGCATACAGCTTCTGTTTCGAATAGAGACGGTTAGCTAAGGTTTTAACCATGTAAAGTTTACCTAGCTTGTCCCAGACCTCTTTCGCGGTTTTCTCTTTAGCAACTTCTCTCAGAACCTTATCACCAAGGCAGAGCAGAATATTACTTCGAGCTTTCCTGAGCATCTTGCTCCTTTCAGCAGCAACTGTTGCAGATTCACCAGCTGGGGCTGTAGACTCTTCGAGCACGTCGAACAAGCCTTGCTGTTCTAGGAGAGCCTGCATCTTGACTCTCCACAGCCCAAAGTCACCCGTGCCTGAGAACTTCTCAATATTATACTTGGTCGAATTCTCCATCTTCGATCTGGCAATTGATTAATGGTTGACAATCGATTCCTCTCGTTTCCGATTCCCACAGACGGCGCCAATTGTTACGATTGTCAATGATATTCAACTCCGATTAGACGTCTCCAATCACAAGAAAAATAATCGACCAATATTCAATCCAACGAAAGCATGGCAATTCACAAATATAAACGAAAACGAAAAACAGAGCACAAGAAGATTTAAGTGGTTCGATCAACGTGATCTACATCCACTGGACACACGACTTCAATTTGATTAGTATAAGAGATGTTTACAAACACTCATCACTCGGAAAGGGATTTATCCTCACTTCGCTCGTGAACTCTCAACTCTCAAAACGAATGCTCGTACGCGTCAAGAATTACAATTACAAGTAATGGGGTATTTATAGGCTGCCAAGGATGATTGCAGCGTGCATGGAACGTGTGAGGATTGCCACGTGGATTCTGTTACAACCATGTAACAAACTCACACTTCTCGCGTGACCCAATCTGAATTGACCTCCTTGCCCTTCACTTGTTTTCGCAAGACAAGACGACTCCATACTTAGCCAAAAATTAACCCTGCTAACAGAACTCAACTAGTCTGGTCAGACCTCTACTTGTCTGGTCTTCCCAACTCGTCTTGTCCTTCGCAACACCCATCTCATCTGTTTGGACTCCTCCAACTCATCTGATCTGGTCTGAGTTAACTTGCCTGACTCCACCAGCTGATACGCCCAACAGCTGAGTCTTTCAGAAGACTTCTATCGACTAAGTACCTCGACTGATCTGCCCAACAGACGAGTACAATAGTAGAGTAGAATCTAACTGATCTTCACAAGACGAGTAGCACTCGTCTAGTCTAGGAGGATTTGAGATAAACCTCACAGGCATCATGGACGAACTGCCATCAACTCCCATAATCATCACAACCGTGAGATCATGCGGTTTAAGTAACTTCTCTCCACCACTTCTAGAATCTAAGGACTTGTTATTTCATGTCTAATAACTTCTCACTCCCACGCAATGGCATGACTTGGTGTTGCCCACGTCTTCTAACTGCTTTAGGGACATCATTAGACAACAAGCGTAAAATAAGAGTTAGTGAGAAAAGGAAGAGTAAATTCTAATGTTGTCATAAGTGTTGGGAACATAAAACACAACACTCGGCTGTTAGTGTTGGATCATTAAACAGAACACTTATATCAACATCAACAATCTTCCCCAATTTGACATTTCTACATCAACACAACTGAAGTTCACACTACAGAAATATTGATTAAGAAATTTACACAATTGATATTTCAAAAAGATGAAGTAACAAGTTGTATAAGATCAAATTAAAAATAAACAGCATCTAAACCAAAAATACTTGTTTAGATTTAAATAACTTAACCGAAAGTAAATCCTAAATAATTACAGAATGTAAATAACAGAGTTTGAAAAATAAAATAACATAAGTACAGAGCTTTTACAACAAAGAAAGAACTGAATTAACACATGGGAAAGGATTGGGCTGAAATGTGTATCAGCTGCATCTCCATAGTTTGCATATACTCCCCCATAGTGTAAGCTCTCCCCCTGTCTTCAAGCTCATCATCCATATCACAGATCACCATACAGATCCTGGATGTCTTGATCATCTTCTTCAGTCATTGCAGTGTCAGGAGCAGGTTCATGAGTTCTGCCAGGAACTGAATCCGGTTCATCTACAACAAGTGGAGCAACAATGTTAGTAGGCTGGTTGTGTGAACTATCAGCTACTCCCCCTGTTGAAGTGGAAAGAAAATCCATCCAAAATTTCTTTTGAATTAGAAGATCTTCCACAGAGTGCTGCAAATTAAGAATAGACCCCTGCAAAATATCAATTTGCCTCATTATATAGTGGGAAGATAAGTAAATAGATGAGGCAGCTCCTTCTGGAGGCAGTGTGGTATTGTGGATGGGATCATTTGCTGGAACACTGGCTGCTGTGCTTGGGCCTGCATCATCTTCATTCCTTCTCAAGGGAAGATCAACCACCCTTTCACCTTTCACCTTTCACCAAGAACTGATTTGAAATGCTGAAGCCTGGTATGTAATTGCTAACTACCTCATCATGAAATCTTTCAAAGGCTTTGTCCAGCAGGTATTTGTGCACAAGGCATGGGTAAGGCAGAATGCCTCTTCCAGACATATCAGACTTGAACGTCATCATATTAGAGAAAATAACCTGACCTAGGTTAAATCATTTCAAATGTCCAATCTTGAACATCAAAACAGCCTGTTCTAAGGTGAGAGTGGTGTTGTTTGTAGTAGGCAGCCAATTGAAACAAACCAATTTATGCAAGACAGAATATAGGCTAGTCAGTTTAGATGCCAAGATCCTTCTCCTCCATTTGGTGATTACTCCCCCAGTTAAGATGCTTATCATAACATCATGGTCAGTAACAACTGGATCCTCCATGATTTTTGTTTTAAGCAAAATATTGATTCTCCTAGGGGTAATCATGTGCCTATTTCCTCTAAACAAAAAATGGTCATATCTAGTGGAATTTGGATCACCAGCAAATAGAGGGATATTAGCATATAATTCATATATCCAGTCCACAATGTAAGGGCAAGCAAATTGTAAAGCATGCAACAATGACCTTTCCTTAAACCACTCAGTCAGATTCATCTCTTCAAAATCAGGAACTTTTATCAGTCTTTTACTAAGGATTTGTCTAGTCCTAATAGTTCTATATTGTATGCTCGATTTATCATTATAATCCTCATCAGAGTCACTATTCCTATCATCAGAGGAGAACAGTACCTCGTTTTCATCTTCCTCAGAAGAGCTGGATGAGGACTCAGGATCAGACGGCTCTGGTGTTGCCATCGGAGAGGCAACACTCTCGGGCTCTCGGGGCCTTTTTGATCGTCGGATCGGTGGAGTGGGTTCACTCTCCTCTTCTATTTCCTCAGCTACTTCGTCCACATCATCCTCATTCACTTCCTCTTTTTCAGCTGCTGCTTGTTCTGGCTCTGTTTCTGCTTCTGCGTCAGAGTCAGAAACTGTAATGGGTTCAGATACATTCCCATCAGTTCTGGGCTTCCTTCCTTTTCCCGTATAATCAACAATTTTGCCCAAGTTCCTTTGGGACTTCTTTTTTCCACCCGGCCACTTTCTAGCAGTAGGAGCAGTAACGACCTTCTTCTGCCTTTTTTCTGCTGGTGTAGTCTTTTGAATTTATTGGCAAGAACTTCTTCATCTGAAGATTCCCGTTGATCCTGCATGTCCACATCTTCTTTGAACATGGCATTACCCAGTGTTTCTCCTTCAAGCATTATAACAGGGTGTGCTTTTTTTAGGTTTAGGGTTTCGAAGGCATCCTTCAAGGTGTTGAAAGAAGTGCCTAGAGGAAAGTGTAAGGTTACTGGTGCAGTTTCAGGTGCGAGAGCTTCGAATGAGGGCTCATTTTGAGGCTTAGGGGCTGAAGTTTCAGCAGTTGTGTTCGCATTCACAATTTCTGTGCGAATGTCGAAAGGATTGTATGGGATGATTTCGAGAGGGGATGATTGAGTGGGTGTTTGTTCATCGGAGTAAGGAACGACAATGGTTCCTACAGTGAATGTTGGTGAGTTTGGAGAGTTTGAGGACGCCATTTCTGCTAGAAGGTTGAGAGGATTTGGAGAATTTTTGTTGCTTGAGTTTGAGTTCGATTGTGCAGCAGAATCCTAAGAATTGTTGGGCATAATAGGGGTTGTACACACAAAACAAGACAACAATTAAATTTTGGAGACCTTTCGAGTTCTACAAATAAATGCAAATCAAAATTCAAAAAGT
Source organism: Galeopsis tetrahit (assembly GCA_963675135.1). Lineage (NCBI taxonomy): Eukaryota > Viridiplantae > Streptophyta > Magnoliopsida > Lamiales > Lamiaceae > Galeopsis > Galeopsis tetrahit. Next base: position 56,882,192 of record OY776124.1, on the reverse strand, counting down.
GTGAGGCGAAAAGTGATGTGACATAGGTAATAGATATACTTGAGTGCTGTAAATAAATATATGAATTGTAATTACCGTGCTTGAAGGAATTAACAAAGCCTTTAATGTATTTACCAACACTATTATGGAGATTCATCTTATAAAGGAGATTTGAGAAGTGGGAGTTACACGATCTTGAGAGAGAAGGAAGTGAATTAGTGGAAGTAACTTCCCCACTAATTGATAGTGGTAAGTTGAGAGAATAAGAATTCTGAAAATTAAAAACAATTCAAAGCAGAAAATATAATAACTGAATTTATAAAACAAGGCAAGACTTAGTCAAATTAAATATTTCAGAATATAATATTTAATAATTATAAAAAATAACTAATTCCAAGAAAATTGGGATAAGAATCTGAGTTTACGGGTGTTTCGACTATTGTTGGCATTCTATACACCTCAACACAGTTTTTCCATGATTTTACATCATATGTGTTGCTCTAATTTCTTTTTCTTTTAATCACACTTCACATTGATCCATCTTTTGAAAAGAGTGCATCGTAGCAGCGAACTCCGTGCCCCATAATTACTCAATGGATTTGTGAATATTTTGATTAAATTTATATCACCTTTTGAAAAGAGATCATCGTAGTAGTGAGCTCCGTGTCCCATAGTTACTCAGTGATTTATAAAGCATCTAATACGTGATTTTTCTTTTGTAGCATTTGAGAGGTGTATAGGCACTTTTAGTATTTTTCACAAGTTACTTAGAATTCAAATATCAATCACAAAGGAATTATATTAGTTCAATAATTACGAAAATTAAAGTAAGGAAACACATAAGAGACTTATCTTAGTGTTGTATCAAATGCGGCATTGATACAACACCCTTGATCATATTTTCAGATATTACACAAACTAAGATATTTTCGAAGGGATGAAAACCTCTTGTCATCAAGAGCTTTGGTAAAAATATCAGCTAATTGTTTTTCAGTAGATATGTACTCCAAATTAACAACTTCCTTTTCAACAAGATCTCTAGTGAAGTGATGTCTAATACTTATATGCTTTGTTAATGAGGGGGGAATGCACTTGTGTATGGAAATTCTTTCTTTTTCAAAACAGTTTGGTCTTATCAGGGAAGTTGTCTGACAACTAGCCTTAGTGGTGCTTCAATAGATACTTGTCCTACTGAAAACTATGAAGTGATCAGTTGGATAAATATCTAAAAGAGTTGCTAAGTGCGGAATGTGGTTGGCCTTTTCTTTGAAAGAATACTCCAAGTTAATTTCTGAAAACAAACAATTGATCAGGGACTTTGTCCAAAACAGTTTTTCTTAACTTTGCTGAACTTACTTCTTTAAGAATAATTATTGCAAGTAATGCAAGTAATAAAATGAGTGCAGTAAGTAAATGACACAACAATTTATAGTGGTTCAGAGTCTCAAGCTCCTACATCCACTTTCCCTGATTGAACAGGATAATTCCTTAACACCTGAAATTAGTTTGTTTTATAGTGCCAAGGTGCACTGATCAACAACACCATCTTAGTGTTTTAATCCCTAGGATAATCTGAGTCCTAGTGCTCAATCTCTCTGAGTTAAGACTGTGTTTTCAAATAACAGTCCTTAACTCCTCACTTTTACAACAAACTCTACTTCACTCAATGAGGTAAGGGTTTGAGGTTTTGGTTCCAACTAATAAAGATATCCTTTACAATAAGAACTGTGTAAAGGCTTAGGATATCCCAATGCTAAGCTTGGGATATTACAACAAATGGCTTAGCTTTTGAAGTGATCGGGAAACTTGGGATTATGGAGAACAACTTTGGTTTCCTTTGATTGCTTGATGATAGTTTTTAGCAGATAGTTGGATGCTTGAATCCTTGGATCATTTCTGAATTTATAGATCAATTTGATCAACTATCCGTTGAAGAGATAGCAATTCAAATTGTCTATTTGCAGCTTCATTGAAACGGCTATGAAGGTCATCATTCTATTATCCAGTGGATAAGAAGGTCCTTCCATGGTTGCTTGAATGGTTATGTTGACTTCTGAAAAATTCGGCTGATATGACTTGTGTCAGTTTCCAAATTTGCACATTTTTCAAGGTTGGTTGTGGCAGACTTTACACTATACCAACGGTCAGATGGGACAAGTGCCCTGAACATTCCTGCTGCAAGTGGAATGTTCTTCCATTCATTCAATACTCCAGTCTTTAATGCTTCTAAGTCTTCAATGCTTGTTCAGGCTTGATTGTATTAAATGCTTCATTTAATTTGTCTTCTGTGTGCATCATTCAATGCTCTTGATCTTCAAACCTTGAAACTGATATGATATAGCTCTTATCACTACTTGCAGTTTCTCTTTGCATCCTTGATTATCAGCTAAGTTGTCCTCTCCAGCAGGTTCATCTCTGTGGCATCAGCAGACTTGTCCTAATACACTTAATCCTCAACAAGCTGCCTAACATTCCATCTTTGGACAACTACCCTAATCTATAAATCTCACAACATTTCTGAGATTTAGACTTAGGCAATTTTACTGTCTCAACTATCCTGAGACAACTAGACTGATGCATACTTAATCGTATCTCAACTAATCTGATCATCATCAATCAGGGGTTTTGGTATCTTAATCAAAATCAATTTATTTCCCAACAACCATAATCATGAAACATTTTTTGCAACCAAAGTAATTGAGTACAACAACTCCCTGTTGTAATGTATTCTGATTCAGCTGTTGATTGAGACACACCGTTTTATTTTCTGTTGTGCCAAGAGATCAAGTTGTTTCCCATATAAAAGCAACCACCACTTGTGCTTTTCCTGTCATCACAATCACCTGCCCAATCTGCATCACTATACCCTATCAAGGTACAGTTTGTGTCTTTGCTATACCAGATGCCTAAATCACTTGTTCCTGCAACATACTTAATGATTCTTTTAACAACATCCATATGTGATTCTTTGGTGTTAGCCTGGTATCTAGCACATAAACAAACATTGAACATAATATCAGGTCTACTGGAGCTCAAATAGAGAAAACTACCTATCATTGATCTGTACAGTGTTGGGTCAACATTCTGGCCAACATTGTCTTTACTCAGTTTCTGAGTTGATCCCATAGGTGTTTTCATGTGTTTAGCATTTTCTAAACCAAATCTTTTTACATGATTTTTAGCATACTTACTTTGTGAAATAAAAATCCCACTTTTTTGTTGTTTAATTTACAATCCTAGGAAGTAATTCAAATCACCAACCATGGACATTTCAAAAGTAGATGTCATTTCATTTACAAAGTGTTTGATCATATTATCACAAGTAGATCCAAAAACTATATCATTAACATAAATTTGAGCAATCATAATAGCATTTCTCTCATGTTTAGTGAATAGTGTTCTGTCAGCTTCTCCACTTACAAAACCAAACTCAATCAAGAAATCTGTTAACCTTTCATACCATGCTCTAGGTGCTTGCTTCAAGCCATATAGAGCCTTTTTCAGTTTAAATACATGATTAGGGTAATCAGGGTTTTCAAATCCTTTAGGTTGTTCAACATAAGCTTTTTCCATAAGAATACCATTTAAGAAAGCAGCTTTAACATCCATTTGGTGCAATTTTATATCAATATAGCATGCAATGGAAAGTAAGAGCCTATTAGATTCAATTCTAGCAACATGAGCAAATGTTTCATCAAAGTCTACACCTTCTACCTGTGTATACCCTTGAGCAACCAACCTAGCTTTGTTTCTAATAATGTTTCCCATCTCATCAGTCTTGTTTTTTAAAATCCATTTAGTCCATATGACATTAACATGGTCTGGTCTAGGAACTAATGTCCAAACATCATTCCTAACAAACTGATTTAGTTCTTCATGCATAACTTCAATCCAATTCTCATCATTTAATGCTTCTTTAACAGTTTTAGGTCCAATCTCAGAGTGATAGCATTAATGATTTACCTTACCTTACTACACATGCATGACATACATATAGATCTTACCACATCCTTTGAGTTCATACCCATTCTTCTTCTGGTTTGAACACCGGTAGACTGTTCACCAATGATTTGATCTTGTGGGTGATATTTATGAATCCTTATGGAGGGAGTTTTCTGGAGATTATACAGATTTTCAGGATCTGCATTATCAGATGTTTCCTCTGGTGTGTCATCATTCTTCTCAACATTCTGAACCTGGTCAAAATTTTAGTATTGATTGGAACATTAATCAAATCTGATATGTCTTCATCTTCAATGCTTTTACCTGTAATACTTGTATCATCATCAAAAACAACATTTGCAGATTCTTGTACAGTATTAGTCCTAAAGTTATAAATTTTATAGGCTTTGCTATTTCTTGAATAGCCAAGAAAAAACCCTTTATCACTCTTTGAATCAAACTTATGTAACTGATCCTTGTCATTCAAGATGTAGCATACACAACCAAAAACATGGAAATATTTAAGGTTAGGCTTTCTATTGTTCAGAATTTCATATGGAGTTCTAGTAGAATCTGTTCTAATATAAACTCTATTAGCAATATGACAAGCAGTATTAAGAGCTTCTGCCCAAAATCTTTTGGATAAGTTCTTAGAATATAACATGACTCTAGCCATTTCTTGAAGTGTTCTATTCTTCCTTTCTGCTATGCCATTTTATTGAGGAGTTTTAGGGGATGAAAACTCTTGTATTATTCCTTTTGATTCACAGAACTCAGTAAAAGAACTATTTTCAAATTCCCTTCCATGATCAGACATAATTCTGCAAACTTTGGAGTTGAAAACATTCTTGAATCTTTTATACAGAATTTTGAAAATGGAAAAAGTTTCAGATTTATATCTTTTAAGAATTCAATCCATGTGAATTTGGAATAGTCATCAACCACAACTAGAGAATACCTTTTACCTCCAATACTTTCTGTTTCTATAGGACCCATAAGATCCATGTGCAGTAATTCGAAGCAATGTTTGGTTGAGCAATGTCCCAACATTTTGTGAGACACCTTAACCTGTTTGCCTTTTTAACAAGGTCCACATACCTTTTTATCTGAAATTTTCAGATCTGGTAAACCTGTAATAACTTTCAATCTAACAAGTTTATCAAGTTTTCTGTAATTAGCATGTCCAAGTTTGTGATGCCATAAAGCACTATTATCAATTTTAGCCTTATTACAAGTAAGTTTAGATTCAATGAGATATCAATTATCAGCAGATCTGTTTCCCATCATGATACATTCAGAATCTTTGTCTAACACATAACATGAATTCTTGTCAAATTTAACATGCAAATCATCATCACATAATTGACTAATACTTATAAGATTGGCCAGTAATCCATCAACATGCAGAACATTGGATAACTTAGGAAAACCATGAACATTTAATGTCCCTATACCAATGATTTTTCTTTTAGATCCACCACCATAAGTAACATTACCACCACTATAAACAGTATAATCAGAAAGATAATCAATTTGACCTGTCATGTGTTTAGAACAACCACTATCAAAGTACCATAATCCAGGAATACATGCTTTTAGAGACATATGAACAACATTACAAAATGTATTTTCTTTTGGAATCCATGCAGACTTATTACTATGTGATCTTGAATGTTGAGTCATTCCAGGCAATACAGAATTTTTCAGATGATTTTTCTTCTTTAAGCATTGAGGACTTTTATGACCCTTTTTGAAACAGTAATGGCATATCACATCTTTTACATTGATCCGAGTCTTAGCAGAAACACTAGGATAGTAATTCACTTCAGCTTTTACAAATACAGTAGGTTTCTTAAGTTCAGAATTCTTAGAATTTTTACCTTGGTAGCCAATACCTGTTCTTCTTGAGTTGTTGGTCATAAGAGAATCTTCCAGTTTGTTCTTTCCTTCAGAAAATCTTTTAAAGCTCAGTGAGGCTTCCTTCAACTTATCTTCAAGTTTAGATATGTCAATATCTTTTCTTGTTAGAATACCTTCCAACTTGGTAATTGATTCTCTTAAATCAGAATTTTCAAAATTCAGAGACTTAATTATGTGATTAAGTTTCTCAGTTTCAGAAGATATTTTGAAAACATTTTCATTTGTTAAAGGTTTTTCATTAGAATATTTATTAAAATAAAGAATAGACACCTCTAGTCTTTCTTTGAGTATAGAAATTTCTTCATCCTTCTTTGTTAAAAGACTTTCCAGTTTGAAAACTGTGTTAGACAAATCTTGAATGTCAGCATCTCTTCTAGATAAACCTGTTTTACTTGATGTACCTGTCTCAGAAACAAAACTTGTGAAACAGTTAAATTTTGGAGCATCATTATTCAGTGATTTCCCAAATGATGGCTCATTTGTTCTCACATCGTAATAATCATCCAGATCATCATCAAAAGTATCATCATACATAATTATAGCAGAGAAAGCTTTTTCAATGTCTTTTTCAGGATCATGATCAACATCAGACTCATCACTTAAAGTAGCACTGAAATCAAGTTTCTTTTTTAGAATGGTGTTGGCACATTAGCATAATGACCATATTCAGAGCATGCATCACATTTAACATTCTTCCTATAATCCTGGTCAGATCTAAACCTGTTTCTTCTTTCTAATTGTCTAGAAGGATTAAAAGTGTTCTTCCTAACAGGCAATTGTTGAGTATTATTAATCTGAACCTTAGGTTGAATGTTATCTTTGAATTTCTTATTCTTCATAAATGTCTTAAACTACTTAGTAATGAATGCCATGTAATTAAGATTGTTAAGATATTCCTCAATATCATCTTCATCAGAATCAATTTCAGTAACATAAGGAGACTTTCCAGAACCTGATGATGCAGATGATGAGGCATCACCTTTGAAAACAAGCACTTTCTTTTCATTATCAGTCTTTTCAGAAATTTTCATTTCATTACTTTTCAAAATACCAATCAATTCATTTTGACTTAACACATCTATATCCTTAGCTTCTTCTATAGCACATATCTTAGGTTCAAAACGTTTAGGAACTGATCTAAGAATTTTATGTACTAACCTCGTATTAGATATTGGATCTCCAAGAGAATGAGCTTCATTGGAAATCGCAGTCAGTTTTTCATTGTAAGATGAAATGGTTTCATCTTCTTTCATCCTCAGATTCTCGAACTTGGTTCCAATCATACGAAGTCTGGTCCTTCGTACACTATCCGATCCTTCACAATGCTCTTGTAGTCGATCCCATGCATCCTTCGAGGATATGCAGTTTGATATGATTTTGAACATTGAGACATCAGTTGAGGTGAAAATTGCATTCAAAGCCTTTGAATTGTAACTTGCGGTTGTGATTTCTTTAGCAGTCCAGTCGAGCTATCTCTTGATCCAAGCTTCATTGTCTTCATCCGCTGTGGTTCTTGGTTGAGTCCAACCAGCAAGAACACTCCTCCAGGCTCGTTCATCAATGGATTTGATGTACATTCTCATCTTTGGTTTCCAGAAGGCATAATTCGTGTCATCTAGAATTTGAGGCTTTAGTGCGGGTGAAAGTGGATGCTCCATTTCAGATTTACACACTCTAAGCAGAATCTCTACTTAGTGTATCAAGTAGTTGGCTCTGATACCAACTGAAAGTGTGTGTGCGTGCGAAATCAGAGATGTTGTCGTGTTGGCACTGTCCAGACAACACTATGCAGCGGAAATTAAAATGTACATAGTGAAAATAGAAGTATTCAAAATTTGCATAGATTATAAAATAATCTATGATGTTCACTATATTAAAAATATGTGAAACGAGTACAACCTCTTTGAGGTGTATAATAACACTACGAAAGTGTAAACTGTTTTACTAAGTTCTATGAAACTATCTCCCTCATAGATCTATACACACAACCTAGTAAATAAGACTATGATCTAACATACTACTATTCAGGTTTACAATAGTATGAAGATCTACAAGAAGAAACAATAATTTTCCTAACTAGAAGCGTATAAAGCGTTCAATAGTGTAGTAGTCGAATTCAGCTTTCCTTCTTGTATGTCTTGTGTTGAGGCAACTTATGTATTTATAGGCATCATGGACGAACTGCCATCAACTCCCATGATCATGACAGCCGTGAGATCATGCGGTTTAAGTAACTTCTCTCCACCACTCCTAGAATTTAGGGACTTGTTATTCCATGTCTAATAAATTCTCACTCTCACGAAATGGCATGACTTGGTGTTGCCCACGTCTTCTAACTGCTTTGGGTACATCATTAGACAACAAGCGTAAGATAAGAGTTAGTGAGAAAATGAAGGGCAAATTCTGATGTTGTCATAAGTGTTGGGAACATAAAACACAACACTCGGCCGTTAGTGTTGGATCATTAAACAGAACACTTATATCAACATCAACAGTTATTAAATTTCCACAATTTTTAAAATTTATCGATATCGATATATCCATCGATATTTTCACAAATTTAAGGTCTCGATATTTCCACCGATACCGATATTTTTTACCTTGCCCATACCCTTTTTGGTAAGTATTTTTTATTACACTTCACTTTATATCTTACCTTTTCTCTCTATCTCTCTCATTCTTCCAATCACATCACTTGTATTATATCTATTATTTAATCACTTTTATTAATCTCTGTGCCAAAAAGTAACAGAAAGCTTATAGACGGACGGATGAAGTATATTGGTATGAGATGAAGTATGACAAAGTATTAGATAAAATATAAGTGATGTGATTGGGAGGGAGAAAATAATTAGCCAAAAATTGAATGAGAAACTTATTGTGGAACATCAAAAATAAAAGTGAGACTTATAATAGGATGGAGGGAGTAATTTACAGGGATTAAAGATTTTTTTAGTCCAATAAGTTGGATTGATTTTGAATTTATTCCTGATGGATTACACATTTTGATTTCGATCCAATAAATATGCTTACATTTTGAAAATAGTCATTTTACGTGTAATAGCAGGTCACCAAACAGGTCAACTTACATTTTTTTTTGGTAATATGTGACATTAAAAAACCTATTTTATATATTTATTAATTTTGAAAATTATGAAATACTGTAATATTTTTAAGGATTGGTCTTATATATAGAATACTTGTTCTAAACCCTAAATATTCAAGAATATTGTCAATAAATTGTTTGACTTGGTCAATTTTTATTTTTTTTGTAATTTTTTTTATTGGTAATTTTTTTTCGAAGATGTGTGTGTTGAAAAGTGTAAGTCAATATTACTAAAAAGTGTAACACATTTTTTTATTAAAAAGTGTAAGTCACTATAATTGAAAAGTGCAACACAACTTTTAATGAAGTGTAAGTCATTATAATTAGAAAATGCAAGTTAGTATAACTAGAAAGTGCAACACAATATTATTAAAAAGTGCATGTCAATATACTTGAAAAGTGCAACACAATATTTTAATGAAAAGTGTAAGTTATTATAACTGAAAAGTGCAACACATTTTTACTGAAAAGTGCATGTCTATATAACTAAAAGGTGCAATATAACATTACCAAAAAGTGTACGTCAATATAATTGAAAATATTATTTTTAAAAGTGTAACACTAAAAAAAAATCCGAAAAAAAAAATTGAAAAAAAAAATAAAAAAATAAAAAATAAAGTCAACTCAATTTCATATATAGAATCAATTCCATAGGAGACCTACCCTATTTTTAAAATTTTGAAAATAAATTATGAAAATACCGTTCCACAATTGTTTGCACACACTAAAAAGAAAACTCCTCCATAAACCACACCTTCACAATATTCACATATTTAGTTATTTACACAAAATGTCATTACTTTTACACTCATTTCAATCAGTCACTTTACTTTATTCATTTAACTTTATAAAATTATCCCTCAATAGTCAACATTCTACTCATTATACATTTTTCTTAATAAGTGTGTCCACTTTATGGTGCAAACACTTCCAAGACAAAAAAGTATACAACAAACACCCCTCCTCCCCATTCTCTGCACTCTTACCGAGCAAAAACTTAAGGGCACCCTTTTCTGGTCCAATTAATCTGCACCCTGCACTAGACATGAGCAACGGTTGAAAACCGCCGGTTTCGGTTAGAAACCGGCGGTTACGGTTTGTGGTTTCGGCGAACTGTAACCGAACCGCGAACCGGCGGTTACGGTTTTCAAATCGGCGGTTCGGTTTGAAAACCGTCGGTTTGACGGTTTTTTTTTTTTTTTTTTAATATTATCTCCGTTTTCGCTCGTTTTTTATTCGTTTTAACTCATTTTTTAGAAAATACATTACTAGAATTGAATAAAAATTATATAACTTAAATTTATACATTAAAAATAGAAGAATTGTGTATTAAAAAAATAAATTTTTTTTTTTAATAATAAACCGCCAAACCGCCGGTTAACCGCCGAACCGACCAAACCGCCGGTTTGCGGTTTGTCAAAATGCCGAACCGTAACCGAACCACCATTTTACGGTTACGGTTCGGTTTTTAAACCGTAACCGGCGGTTAAAAACCGACGGTTTGACCGATTGACCGATTTGGCGGTTCGATTTTACGCGTGTCTACCCTGCACCACTTGCCATCATATTCAGAAGGGCGACACTCTACTTTATTTTAATACACTCATCACAAAAGTTAATGTTTAATTAAATTGTTTTTTAAACTTTAATATTTAATTAAAAAAGTCAAGAATCTCACATGTTTTGCAAAATTTTAAACCATGTCAGTTTTAATTGTTCCACGGTGGATTCAAATTAAAACAATCTATATATAGGAGGAAAGTTCTCTCCTAGCTTGACATGTGGCTCTCCATATCTTGACATGTGTATGCCACCTCATGCCACGTCTTATTTGACGCGTGTTATACTGATGAAGGTTTTCTGTTTTACAAATTGTTCTCCGTTCGTTCGTCTTCCTACCAAGAACTCAAGCGGCACAAATAAAACAAACCCTTGTCAAAAGAATCATGGCGAATCCTGAAATCTTGCAGACGGAGCAAGATCGTCTCATGTTTGCATCTCTCTTTGACCATCCCAGAGGTTCGATTTTCACTCTATTTTTCTTGATTTGCTTTTCTATATAAATGTTTGATAAATGTATAAAGAATTGATTAACTACAACATCTCCTGTGTGATTCCTTTGTTTGCAAATTGCAATGACTTGCTTTTGGTTTATGCCAAGGCGGTAAATGATTTGAATTCTGCCCGCCAAGTGTTCGACGAAATGCGAGTTGATCTTGCTTTCTTTCATCCTCAACATCCAGATGAATTGGTTTTTGAGATTGTATATGAATGTCTTTTGCTGGTTGGTTCTGCAGATCATCATATTCATTACTACGACTTGAGAAATGTCGGTCATTACATATATTCAATGGGCATAGGAAGGCTGTCTCATATGTCAAATTTCTATCCAACAATGAACTTGCTTCTGCATCAACAGACAATACGCTGCGCTTATGGGACGTAAATAAAAATGTTCCAGTAAGTTTTGATTGTGTTAGCCCCCTTTCCTTAGTGCTTTTATACACTTGGTACCATGAATTTTGCATCAGGCTACTTTTGTTACCTTAATTATGAAATCACGTTAGAGCATGTGTATGCCAAATGAGAATTTTCTATGTTTCAGTCACCCTCCTCTGTTGTGTGTAGAGGAAGAGATAGAGGGACACTGAAAGGCGCACGCACGGGAAGAATTTGGATTTTTTTTTCCTAAATCTGCATTTACCTGTATAATGTTAGATTGGATTAATCTTACCTTCTATTTTGTTTCATTACTTTTTGTGAATGCCATTATGCAATTAAGAGTATCAATTTTTCTATTCCCTTATTAGGTGGTTTATTTCAAATTGTCTATTCTTTTTTAATATTTCCAATATTGTTGGATAGTTTGACCCAAATGCATGTTATAACCTTTGTTTGTATTGGTGCAGTTATTCAAAACTTTATAACCATGGATGTGAGATCCTATTTTCAGAAGGTTTCCTCATTAGAAAGCATAATTTAGATTACTCATTTTGTTTCTAGATAATTTAAGTTGTTGTGATTGAAGCAGTGTCTGGACCGTGGGAAGGATCTAAATTTGCTATTTGCATTTGACGCAAGAACTATCACAAGTGGGCTCAAATATATATTTTCTTTTACTTGGAATTGGTCGGGGCAATCAATTGCAGCTGGAACATGGTGTCCTTTTTTCCTCGAAACGTGGGAATTGATGGTACATGCCCCTTGATCTCAACACCTATAATAGAACTTTTCCATGCTTTCAATATTAATGTTGGTGTAGCTTAATCTAATATTTGCGCTTCAAGGAATCTGTAAAATTCTGTGTGGATGAATTTCTTGCTTATGATTCACAAATCATCTGTTTTATGTCGTGATAATGAATGGTTCAGGATGAAAGAATTTTACAATTCCTTGGTGCATCAACATGATTCTGTGCATGGGAACTACATTTGTGAGAATGCACAATTAATTGGAAAAAGGACTTGTGTATATTTTAAGAGCAATATGTGTCTTAGTATCTAGATCTGCATCTTCCAGTTCTCTTTCCATTTCGTGCTAATAAAATATTGATGCCGTTACATTGTTTCAGATTGAAACTGGGAACATTTCCTAACAAATTCTCAAGATTATTTTTCTTTTTTTATTTAGCCTCAACAACTTCTTAAGTTTTATAGTGGCTTCCAGTAGAGTTTCCTTTGCATTCTGCATAATTTACACTTGCTGAGTTTTGCTTAGTTACAGAAATGAACTATATAGACAATCTCATCCCTTAATTCCATTTAGGAATTTTTCTCCTGGTTCTAATGGCCGAATGACAACAATGGGTGTGTACATTTGCTCATTGAGCAGTTTATGCTTTGTCTTTAATCTTGCTCTTAGGATTTTCAGATTGTTGTCTTTTTCAAAGCTATTAAACTGCCTACTAAACACTATGGAATCACTGGTGAGAGCACCTGTGTAACTGGAGAGACTGCAAGAAGAGACTCATCTCCAGTTCATCATAATGTAGCTCCATCTCTTCCTTTGATGAGGAGTATCTCAGGAGTCAGGACAGATTTTGGTTCAAGAACTGATATTCTTACTATTTTCTGTTATTCCCAATCATATATTTTAAGTAACCAGGTGCTCAATCGTTTGACATATGCCTCGGTATTTTCCCATCAATTTAGCCAAGATAGTAAGATACTCGAGCATAATTAGAAAGATTCTGGAATTATATTCATTCGTCGTTCTACAACAACTTTTTAGCAGTTATATATATTATGTTGTTCTACTTATGTCCTACAATTTTGTTTCTCGGTGAGAATCCTCACGTTTATAGCTAAGTTATTCTGTTGATCATTGTATACATAATGTACTTATGTTCCTATATTGCTATATTGCGTATAAAAAGAAATAGTTGATGAATATTTGAAAAATTAGATAAGTTAGTTTGATGGTATTTTCCTTTCTTATCTGTAATTTTCTGAATAATTATATTCTTTATGCACAAAAATTAGTTTCATATCTTTTTTAAAATACACTCCTACACAACACTTAATTTATACCCTTTTAAACACTACATTGATATCATATCTATTTTTTTTAGGGAAAATATATATTTTGAGGAAGTATTTTACATTGCATACATTTATTATTCAGTTATTTCAAATTTATAACATAAGGTTCATTTCAATGTGCTAAATTTATGATTCTATCAAATATGATCAATCATTCTAATAGCAACGGGGTTCAGTTTGGTTTGAAGACACAATTGTTTATATTTGAATAATGAGGTGGTGATTTGAGGTTCATTTGTATTTTTACAATTGTAAAGTTAATAACCTATTTATTTCTAATTCTGTGATTGCACAGAATGTAAGTGACCAAAATATAAAAGAAGACTATATTGAATAAATAATTGATGGTTTGAAGGGGGATAATAAACATGTTATTGAACCCAAGTTTTGGTGGTGACAAGGGATGTTTATTCTAGCTATTACCCTACCATTACAACGTACCCGAGTCCAACTCAATGCTTTATTAGTTTAATGAATCATGACAGTGAATCACTAAATCTAAGTGACTAAATCTAAGTGGGTGTTTGCAAATAAAACTATGTGCTTAAACGCACTTCTTTTTTAAATAGAATCACTTTTGAAGTGTTTATAAACATAAGTAAGTGATTAAATTAATTACTTAAAAGCATTTTTAGTCAAGCACCCCTCCCCCATGCTTCTAACAACTTCTAAGTGCTTCTAATCATTACACTCACTAATTTTACAATTTTGCCCTCACAATTTAAGTAATATTTTATTTTTACCAATTATTTATTCAAATGTAATAAGGGTGTTTTTTGTAAAATTATAAAAAAGTGATTTGTATGATATAAACCACAACATTTAAAAAATTTATTAGAAGTGTTTATTTTTAAAACACTATCTACTTTCAATTTTACTATAAAAATCAACTTTAATCACTTTGAATCAACTACAATTGTTTATAAACACACCCTAATTTTAGAGATTAAACATATTGTATCTTTAAAGTTGATTAATTTTTTTTTAATTTTTTTTTTTTTACCTTTTAAAGATAAAATTAGTTTAACCAAATAAATTTGAAACCAAACTTCAATCTACATAAAGCAGTAATGTAAAGTTTTTAATGCAGAAAATATAAAATTAATAATTAATATTTTCTACAAATATAAAATAAAATAAAATTAGAATAAATCCGTGCATCGCACGGGCAAAAATCTAGTAAAATAAAAATTTGCCAATCGAAAACTTGACCCGTAGTAGCAGGGAGCCGAACAAAGATTCTAGAAAATTGTAAGTTACATTTGTTCACAAACATTCTAGACGACGTTGAAAATTTGTCATTTCTTCTAATACTAACTCCGTTTACAATATTGTCGTAAATATTTCTAATTGTAAGATGAAGACCGATAAAATTTTTATTCATGTAATTGCATTTGGAGATCTTACATTAAGGGCATGTTTGTTTTGGGATTTTGAAATCCAGATTTCAAAATTTAGTGGATTTCAAAATCCTTATGCTTTTTGTGTTTTGTGTTTGTTTTGGAATTTATGTAGGGTAGGATTTAACTTTATAGTATAGAATTATAGGTTTTATAGGTGGTTTATAGGTATTTATAGGGTTGACTTGTATAGGGTTTATAAGTAATTATAGGGTGAGATTTTAAAATCCTGAATCAAAATCTCAAAGTGTAACGGGGTGGAGTTTCGAAATTCCAAATCCGGATTTCCCTTCCCAAAACAAACATGCCCTAATAGAGGTTATCTGAGATGATTACTTCTATGTGATGAGTCAATGAGAGGTTTCACGTTTCTGGATCATTAAAGAGGTTCATGATTGAATGCATTTAAGTCTTGAAGTATATATATAGAGTATGTTTGCTTCATGGGTTGGGATAAAATGGGTTTAGATGTAGTGGGTTGGCTAGATAAATCCAAAGGGAGACTAGATAAACTCAAGGGGAGACTAGTTTATAAAAACCGTGTCAAATTATAAACCCGGGTCAAGGTGTTTAAAGTTATAAGAAACCAAATATGGGAGAAGATGGATTTACATATCAAACTCATCACTAAACCCATTTAAACCCATGAAACAAATTGGGGGCCCAGCAATCAAATATATTATATTTTGTGCTAATTTGCATTTAAAATGATAGAGATATTGAGCATTCGATGTAGGTTGTGAACTGGTGTTGTAACACACTTGCCGATATATGTGGTTATCATATTGTAAGGTAGGTTCGAGTTAAATTAATTGTACTTAATTTGATGAACTGTTTGGTAGGTCGTGTTTTATGATATATTTCACTCCTTAGTAATCACTTAACTTATGTTAATGGTGATGTTTCGCCACCACACTCAGAGACTAGTTTGTGAGTAAAGTTTTGAATTCCATTGTTTCTAGTCTTATTTTTCTCTGCACTTATTAATGTTGTTTCGATTGTTGTTTAACATCATATCTAACACTTTACATTATCACTCATACACACTTTTAATGGGACTAAAACTAAAGTGTTATGCTTAATATTGACCAAAATCAAAATGAGGGTAAGTTATAGGATAAAAAATCACATTTTCCCCAATTTTATTACCCACGAAAAAAAAAAAAAAAGAATGAATCAATCAATTTAATAGATTTTGACACACAAAACTAAAAAAACTTATATGAACCTAAATATGTGATTTTTTTTAAGTATTACTATTATGCATACAAACTATCAATGTTATGCACTCCCTCCTATTCAAAATATATGTCATCCTAAGCTCATGCACACATATTAAGAAAATAATTAACTTTTCATTTTACCCTTAATCAATGCTTGTAATTCTCATTAAAAAAATACATTTATGTAAATATTTATTGATTTTAAGGGTAAATTTGGAATAAATGCAATTAACTTGCATTGGAAAGTGCAAAACGACTTATATTTTACAAAGAAAGCGAAAAATCAAAACGACTTATATTAAAAATAGAAGGGAATATCACTTTTAAAAATCACACATTTTAATATAAAAATTATTTAATAAAATAATATTTATAAAGTGATAAAGTAGATAGAGTGAGAAAGAGTATCTAAATCAATTGAGCGGGAAGAGATATAAATTATTTTTTATATTGTAAATAAAGTAATGACATATAATATTGTTGTATTTGGAGATGATAGTTAAAGTCAAGGAATATCGATATCGGTGGAAATATCGAGACCTCAAATTTGTGGAAATATCGACGGATATATCGATATCGAATATCGATATCGGTAAATTTTAAAAATTGTAAAAATTTAATAACAAGCCTTTAGTACCAGTGACGGAGCCAGAAAATTTAGGTAGGGGGGCCCGATTAGCATTTATATAAAGACTAGATAATACTCTATCCGTTCCTTTATAATTGACCAATTTTCTTTTTACACAAATTTTAAAAAATATAGTATTAAAATGATATTAAGTTGGTAAAAAATGATAAAAATGATAAACGTAACCAGAGATAAAAAAGAGAAAAGGTAGAGAGATAGTGACATGTTGGACATTTTAGAAAATGAATCACTTTGATTGGGATGACCAAAATTGTAAAATTGATTATGAATAGATTTCATTTCATCATTTTAAATTAAACATATCGACTTTTGTTATGTTATAGAGAAAAAATTAATTGTTTCAGCTTTAAGAGGCAAAACATGTATTAATATCATAAAAAATAATTTTCTCTCTTTAATTATGATCTAACCTTCATCATTCGTCCACATTTTAATTTTAAAATATTTTATTAGTTGAATATAAATATCTTAAAATATATATTAGAATATTATTAGACACTCTTATAATTTATACATATCATTTCTACATATAAATGCAAAAACTTGAAAACACACAAGATTAATCGTTCAAAAAAATCTCAATAATACTTAAATGCTCAGGAGCAAAAATTTAGATAATATATTTAAATAATTTAAGTAATTAATGATTTAATAATTATCTTGTATCATTTAAATTTAAGAATTTTTATATATTCCGGCCGGTAGACATATAAATTTTAAAAAGGATTTAAAAAAAAATAATTAAATATATATAATAAAAAAATCTTGGGGGGCCCAGTGCCCCCTTTGGGCCCCACGTAGCTCCGCCATTGTTTAGTACATAAAATCAACAAAATAATTTGAATACATTTTATATCAATGATAAATTTATATAAAATATAATATACAATGTTATTTCGTATGACATTTATCGATATTTTTCGAAATTTATCGACATTTTCTCGATATTTTCCGATATTAGGTTCGATATTGTTATTGTCTATCGATATTTTCAATTTTCTTACAAATATTGTGGAAATATCGGTTCTTCCCAATATCGATATCGGTGACCTCGAAAAATGGATATATCGAGGATATATCGGGGATATTTCCGAATATTTTCATCCTTGGTTAAAGTTAGTAATTTCTTTTAAAAATGAGTAAATCTAGTATAAGAAGTAAAAAAAAAAAAAAGAAGGAAAACAAGTAATCTAATAAAAGATGGAAGAAGTACGACTTAGAACTGGAGTTATTATTTGAGTCGAGTCGAGTTGAGTATTTAAAGTTCGAGCTCGACTCGGCTCGATAACATTGACGAGAAAAAAAAAAACTCGATTCGACTCATTAACGAATCTAATGAAATTAAAAGAAAAAAATTAGTCATCAAATCTAACGAGTCGAACTCGAACCAGCTCCTTAGTCAATCGAGTATCTAACAAGCTCGACTCGTTTAACGAAAGCCGAACTCACGAGAAGTTCGGTTCTTTACAACTACTCGAGGGTCTAAAAGTACTGTTTCTATAAGATTAGGGGTAATTTCATTTTTTACATAAAATGATTAAAGATTACACAATTGTACTCTCCCTCCAAAACTGAAAGACCGTACATATATAGCTCACTTCTCTCATCCTCTTAAGATAGGGTTAGGGTTTTTTTCCGTTCCTCTGAAAATCAATTAACCTATGTAAATTGAAAATCAAGGCTGAAAGAGCGAGAAAAGGATTGACAATGGCAAGGAGGCGAAGCCGTAGCCATAGCCGCAGCCGCAGTCGCAGTCGTAGTCGAAGCCCGGCGAGGCGAAAGCGTTATGACGATCCTCGCGATCGCCACCATGATCGTCGCTCGCCTGGCCCCTCCGGCCTCCTCGTTCGGAACATTTCTCTCAGCGCTAGGTAATTATTATTATTTGGTTTTCGTTTCTTAATCGTACTTGGAATTTCGTTTTTATTTGTTGTTTTACATGTTTAGTGTGTTCTTTGAATTCTTTGTGTACTTTACGTTTGTTGCAAAAAAATATTCTTGGGAGTTCCGTGGTTGTTGAGCTGCAACAAAATCTTCTGAGTTATAACATGGATAAAATACCGCGTTTCCTAACTTAGGTAGTAATGTAGCAATCTCTAGAGTATAAACTCTTTGCTAGTGAAAACTATTTGTTCCTTAACCTAAAAAAAGTGAACTATTTATCCCAGGTTTTTTTTTCTTCTGATTTTACTATTAACAGTTAACACAAAAACTCACATCAACAAATTTCTTGTTGAGAATGTTGCACGGAATATGTCTAGTGAGGTGAAAAATACTTGAAGGTAAATTGTCATAACATAACATAACAATTAATACTACCTTTTAAGTAAAAAAGTAAGTATTACATTTTTTGATTCTTTTTTTAAAAATTATATAGGTTTATTGGATGATAATCATGATATAATTTTATTGACATTACTTCTATGTTAAATTGTCATGTATTTAAGTGTTTAACTTATTTTGTATTTGACTTGTCATATTCTTGAAGTAATGGAAACTTTCTTAGATGAATTTTGCTATGTAAACCAGACTCTGTAATCTGTCCAAACTACAATTTTTTTTCCTGTTTAAACTAATTACTAGGGTTAATGAGTTTTACCCAATCCGAGTTGTAATATCTGCCTGAGTGGTTTTAGAATTATAGAATGACATGGATAACGTGGCACTGCAGCAGAGTTGTCTTGAGTTAGTGAGTCACCTCTGAAACAACATTGATACAAATTTAAGCAATATGTTTTTGAAATGGTTGGCCGTCTTTCTTGTTTGAGGAAATACTGGATGCTGCTATTAAAATCTGAAAAAAACCATGCAATGTCATTTGCAGAATCATTTTGAAATACCAATTAAATATCTGAGGTGGATCTAGCGAATTTGATGTTTTAAGCTGCAAGATGGTTTCTGTGTTGTGTTGTACCATTTCTTCTGCTAGCAGATGAAGAGAATTTACTAGTCAGATCCTTGACTTGTACCTAAAGAATGTATACAATCTCATTTTACACTGCAAAACTGGGCCTCAACTTCGGTAAAAAATTATATTCTATAATGTTTGCCTTTTGATGTTCTTTAATAATCAAAATCTTGCTTCCTCTAGGATGGTTAATATCACAAAGTGCAGGTTCAAAAACAGCTGTTTTTGTTCAAGAAGTGGTAAATGTACATAAATAGATGTATATTCTTATATGATCTTGACATGATTAATTGTTATATTTGAATTTTTTATGTATCCTTTGATCTTCTAGTAATTCAATCTTTAAATTGTTATGTTGTAGCTGAAGACGTGTATTCTTGCTATATGAATCTCAAATTTATAATAGGCTTTCTCTGTCATTTCAAATATGGCATCAGCAAAAGGTGAATCTATAATGATATGTATTTTTCTTGCAGGCCAGAGGACCTTAGGGTTCCTTTTGAAAGATTTGGTCCTGTAAAGGATGTTTATTTGCCCAAAAACTACTACACGGGGTATGCTTATTCTCTTAAGTTGGATCTTTCAAATTCATTTCGTGTGATGCATGACATCATGCTCAGCTGTTTTTGTAAATGAATTTCAGGGAACCACGAGGCTTTGGATTTGTGAAGTTCCGTTATCCCGAAGATGCAGCTGAAGCAAAAAGCCACCTGAATCATTCAATTATTGGTGGACGTGAAATAAGGATTGTTTTTGCTGAAGAAAACAGGAAAAGTCCGCTGGAAATGCGTAGGATCACACACAAAAGGTTGTAGTGGTGTTTAGTCTGCTCTTCCTTGGTTATTGCAGTTCTATTTACACTACTGTCTGTTTGTGATTATTAATGTTTTTTGCTCTTTATTTGCAGTTCTCGTGGTAGCCACAGGAGAGGAAGTCCATCATCTTCTCCCAGACACCGGAATCACTGTGAGTGGAACGTTACTCTCTTTTTATTTGGCTCCTAATTTCCTGTATTTGTCAAAACTCAAAAGATTCTGAACTCTTACATTTCTTTAATGCTCCTTGCAGCATTATAAACAATTTAAGTGTATAACCATTTTCAAAATGTACTGATTATCGTACTGAAGGGTTCTGTATTCTATATGACAGCTTATTCACGCTCCCCTTCTCCCGCGATACGCAGCTCAAGGTTTGTTTTTCAACTGTGTCATAGAAATATGTGTTCCTCATCCCTTGTTTATTAAGTTAAACATGTTCTGTAAAACTTTATATCTTCTTGAATTCAGTCTCTTACTTGAGTATTTGACATTACATGGTTTTCCCTCTTGTCGAGTTATAGATTGTTTCTGACATTGCTGGGTAATTTTTCTAGTTTATGGAATCTGTTTTGTTTATTAGTTTAGCATACTGTCTTGTGGGGATTAACCATGGGTTGCATACTTGTATGACTACTCTTTCTTCAGAAATCATTGAATTTGAATACCACTTCCTGTGTCCTCATCTATTTGAGCACACTTTTAAGTTCTTATTAGGCTTGCTTTTCTAAGATATGAGCTTCCTTGTTTTTCCAATGGCCAAAGGGCAGAGAGGCCAGTTGTGACAATTGCTTGAAGCTTTGACCAGCAATTATTCTTTTTCTTTCAAATGTTAATTCATTTTACTCAAATTTTACGAGTACATCTAAAATTGTACTCATATATATTACTTTTATAGGTTCATCGATATATGCACTCATATATTAGTTTTACCTGTTCATCCACACACGCACACACACACACACACACACGTCTTTGTTGCAAGAATGTAACCATTTGTGTATATGCACAGTAGTGGAATGGTTGGACCATTATGTGCCTGTTGAATTATTTTTTGTGAGTGCTGTTTTGAAAATGACGTCAGTTGTCAGGTATTGAAGCACAATATATTATATTTTCTTCCTACTCATTATTCTTCGTGGAGAATCAAAACCTTACCTAATATTTCACTAAAAAAATCCACAATTGTTGAGACTCATCTCTTAGTGCCACTTTTTCTGGGACGTCTGCCATTTCTCTGAAGTATGCTACTTGTCTTGTGGTAGGTTCAAATGATACATCCTTGTCTATGCAGATCCTAAGTGAAAGAGAGAAAAAGATTTCCAGTCTAATAAGAGAAATGTGAAAAGGGATCATAAAGTCAAAGAGTACTTGCTTTAAGCTTTTGTGAATGCCTCTCCAGAAGTTTCTAATCCCATTTTCGTCATGGTTAACCTTCAAATTCTGTGGAATTATGTCTTTTTATGACTGTGGCATGAAAAAGCTTCTGCCTTGTGTTGCACCATCAACTTGGTATGATTACTGAAATAATTACAAGGACAAACATAATTTTTATATATTTTTCGCTTAGCTTGATTTCTTAATGTTGCACGCTATTCAGTTAAAGAATCTAGAGCTTTTATTTTGCCAAAGAAAGAAATCATCTTCAAGAAGCAAAGACTTATTACTGATTGAAGTGAAAATGCCCCAAGAAAAGATAGTAGACAGGGACACCTCTGAAGTTTTCTGATGCTGATGAACCTGTTCATTGCTGTAAAGCCTTAAACATTGTGTGGCCCAAAGTATCTAGGTTTTTCCAGAATATCTGAAAAGAATTCAGGTAAAAGTCACGCTTCAGTCTTAGGTTATTTTGAAGTGGTCCTCCTTGTTTTATCACACTTAGTTTTTTGTTACTAGTGTTTGAAATCGAACCTCTGGGCTCTAATCTGTGACTTGCGTAACACTAATTTGGGGCAGGCTAACGTTGTATCTATCTGTATGAGAATCAGACTTGTGGTAATCAGTCTTGCATTTTCTTCTGAACTTGCAGTTACCATTAATATGTTTGTTTCTCTTTCCTTTCCACAGAGACAGGGGACGTAAAGCTAGGGATGATTACCACTCTCCACGGAGGTCAAGATCGGTTTCTAGGTCAGTTTCTCCTAGGAATGATAAAAGTCGTAAGTCTCCTGAAAGGTCTCGAAGGCAGTCCAGGTCTATATCCCGCTCTGTATCTCCACATGATGTGGAAAATCTCAGGCCTAAGCGTGGATCTCCTAGTCCTGGAGTAAATGGCCAGGCTGGTTCCCCCAAAAAGTCTCGGAGCCCTGAAAAGAACTCCAGAAGTCGTAAGTCTCGTGAAAGGTCTCGAAGGCAGTCCAGGTCTTTATCCCGCTCTGTTTCTCCACATGATGCGGAAAATCTCAGGCCTAAGCGTGGATCTCCTATTCCTAGAGAAAACAACCAGGCTGGTTCCCCAAGAAGGTCTCGGAGCCCTAAAAGGAACTCCAAAAGATCCCGTTCAAGATCCTAAGGTGCGTTACTGATGACTTATAGTACATCTTAGTTAAAGTTGTTTTGTTTTAAAATGGAAGAACCCAATCATTGTTTTTGAATATTAAAAGAATAGGCTGGATAAAATGTGCAGCATACTAGATTAGATGGAATAAGTATTGATGCATTAGGAAGAGTGCGAGGGCAATCCCAACAGATTTGAAAATCATAAAATGCTATTTAGATTATTTGGGCTTTTATATGTAGGAGACCTTTTGTTGCTCCATTTCGTTGAGAAGAAAGTAGAGAATCATTAACTTAAACTTAAAAAGGTTTGAATAGAAAATATTTTTAAAAAGTATGTTTATACTTATAATTGACACCATGTGTCTTGAGTGCGTAATGTATGACCTAAATAGCTGACCCTGCATAGTTGGTTAAATACATAATTGTAGTAGCCAGAAATTCTGACCCTTTTATTTTTATATTACTTCAAATTAATTTTTAAATACAAAATATCTTCATTTTAACATTAAACTATTTGAACTAAAACATCTAATTATTTAAAATAACATGCAAATATTCATGTAGACTAATACTTAAAAAAAATATGTAATCTATACACTGAAAAATACACATACATTAATTTGAATATAGGTTTATATAAATATATATATATATAATATTAATATTTAAATGTGGCGGGTCCTGAGATGGGTCTATAAAAACTGTGACCCGGGGTGGGTTCAATGTGGGTGAGGGTTTAGACCTTCCCTTTTGCCATCACTATGTGAGATATGAAGTTGTCTCTTGCAGCCTACTATAGCATTATCTCTATTTCCTTTGCGCTAATGAAATGCAAAATTTAAATCTCCAACTTTGTTGTTATTCGTGTTCTCCAGGATGTGCAGTTGGTTTCATTTTGTTGCCAGCTTGGAGATAGATGTTGCTGCCTTCTTTCTCTAGGTGAACGTCAGTACTGTATGAGCAATTTTTGTTAAGTTAGTAATTGTGTGGAGAGATAGTGATGTTTCTGGATTTTATGTTTTAGTTGTATCTGGTTTGCTATATTTGGAGCTCACTTTAATGGATGTTAGAGACATTAAGTATGTTTAGTTTTTTTTTTTTCCGACAAGAGAGTATGTTTACCGTTTAGTTTGTTACCTCTTAATATCTTATCTTATTAGCTTTAAATTAGAGTGCATTCTTTTATTTATAAAGTTTAAACTTGATTTTGTGTTGAAAGTTGTGTATATTGTTGCTTAGATATTGAACACAAAAACTTATATGCAATATTGCATACATGCATTTTAGTTATTCACACCCATGTTCTTTATAAATACACCTACAAGCTTAATTCACACACATTTTTATAAATACACCCACAAGTTTAATTCACCCACACATTTTTTATAAATACACCCATTGACAGTTCAATTCACACCCACATTTTTTATAAATGCACCCACTGACAGAAATTGAACATGGTCGTCTTGTCCGAGCAGTTTTTGGTCACCTCAGGCCACGGTCGGACGCTGCAATTTACGATAACCTTAATCCTTAAATATTTTATATTTATGCTAACCTTAGTTCTTTAATACTAATTATTATGGGTCAATGTTATTTTGTATTACGTGAAATAATATATCTTACTACATGCAATAATATATGTTACTATATATTATAATGTGGATTACTTAATCAATAAAAAAATATATAAAAATATAAAAGAATCAGTATTACTATATAAAATTGTGTTATTACTACATGTAATAATTTATTTTACTACATAAAAAATTATATGTTACTACATACTGCAGTTTGAATTACTACATTGAATAGACGTTTGTTATTATATGTAACTTTATCAAATGATCTAATATTTTTCGCATCATCCTACAATAAAACATTTTGTATGATTATTGTGTTTACTACATTCGATAATATATGTTACTACATATTATAATGTGAGTTACTACATCAATAAAAACACTAGAAAAAACGTGTTACTAAATAAAAGAATTTGTATTATTATATAAATAGTTTGTGTTATTACTACATAAAATAATGTGTATTACTACATATTACAATTTGAATTACTACATTTAATATCCCGCGTTCGACAATAAAATAAAAGATAAAAAAATTACAGAAACGAGTAAAATAAACGGATTAAAAATTTCGAATTAAGCTATCAGTGGGTGTATTTATGAAATATGTGTGTGTGAATTAAGTTTGTTGGTGTATTTATAAAAAATGTGTGTGTGAATTAAGCTTGTGGGTGTGTTTATAAAGAACATGTGTGTGAATTAAGCTTGTGGGTGTATTTATAAAAAACATGTGTGTGAATAACTGAAATGCATATATGCAATATTTTATACAAGACTAGTCTGATATTGAATAAATATTTATCCTTGAATATGATCTAAATTAACAGTTCAATCGATTTACTAGTTTTATGAGAGAAAAAAAACTGATTAGAACTAATGGAGAGAGATGAAATTATGTCTAAATTCGATGGTTGAAAATAATGAAAAGGTCTACTAATGGAGAAACACGTTCAATTATTTAAGGCAAAGTATTATAATCCTTTCGTTCCATTGTCTAATAAGTGTTTGCATTATAAAATGAGCATATTTTTAGAAAAAAAGTGTAATGAATGTAGTGTTAAAGTATAATTTTGTAAATTTAAATAAATAAATTAAAGAGATTAATTGAAATGAGTGTAAAAATAATGACATTTTAGGTAAACATGTGAATATTGTAATAATGAGAATGTGAATATTGTGATAGTGAAGTTCATATTTGTAAGGTTGTGAACAATTGGGAGATGGTATAAAGTGGTAATGTTTGTCCAAAAATTAGATTTGATCCAACTTGTCTCTCCCTAACTCAGTTCTTGGATTTTTACAAGAAGTTCGCGATTACAATAAGCCCAAAACCTGAATCCTAAGAAGGGCCGGGCTATATACCCGTCCACGCTTGTTAAATACACTCCCCTTCAAAATCGATTATATTAGTTTTACTTCTTCTAAAATATTTAATATGTTATTTTATTTCAAAAGGGTCCATATTAAACATAACTCTTAAAAACCCTCATTTTCCCTCCGTGTCTCCTTCATTCATCTTCATCTTCTCTAGCCCAACGTGCCGCCAATGTCGCACTCCTCCTTACTCCGTCGCTCTTTGCCCGCTGCATTTTTTTTCTGTAACATCGCGACGGTGTCGCCCTGCCTTTCCCCACCCAAGCCGCCCAAAGTCGCCACTCCTCCCTCCTTCTGTCGTAGCATATTGCCAATGGTTTTTTTTTTTTTTCTGTAACATCGCGGCGGCACCACCCTCCTTCCTCGCGACGTCGCTGCCTTGCCTTCCCCCATTCAACGACGTCACTCCTCCCCCCACCAGATTCGTCGCCCCCTCCTCCCCCCACCCAGATCCGTCGCCCCTCTTCCCCCACTCAGATCCGTCGCCCCCTCCAACCCCTTTCTTCCTCTTACTTTTTTTTTTCGTTTCTGTTATTAGGCGGCAGTGCCACCCTCCCTCTCCCAGCGACGCCATCGCCACTGCCTCCTCCCTCCCACGACCACCGTCGCCATCCCATCCTCCCTCACTCCCACAGTCGTCGGTCGGTACACAAGGTAGTTAAATAATTTTTTTTCCATCTCTCTTTTTATTCTTCAACCCCCAAACCACCCACCCAAGCCCCAATCCCTCCCTCTCTCTCTCTCTACACCATTCGGAGTCTAAACCATCAACGCATGCATGTAAAAAAAAAAATCTTTTTTTAGATACACGAGAGTGTATATGATCGACCTTGGTGTGTCAGAAAAAATAAATCTGAGATTTTTTTTTTTTGAATTTCGAAGTATATGGCATTGTTTGGGTGGTGGTGTTTTTTTTTTTTTTTTTTTTTTTTGGCATTGTTTGGGTGGTGGTGTCAACCGCAACGACGACTGTGTTATTAGAGTTAGGGGTTAAAAGTTGGAGGAATGTATTTAACCTATGATATTTTATTAAAATAATAAATTGAGTAATTTACATGAATATTAAATTAATAAATGAGTGGGACGACTGTGTTATTAGGGTTAGGGGTTAAAAGTTGGAGGAATGTATTTAACCTATGATATTTTATTAAAAGGATAAATTGAATAATTTACATGAATATTAAATTAATAAATGAGTGGGGAGTATACTTAACCAGTATGGAGGTGTATATAGCCTGGCCCTCCTCAGACACCACAAAAAAGTCTAGAGTTTGACTTCAATTTCCTTGATTGTACCAAATATTGACTTTCAATTTCAAAAGCAAAATAAAGTAATAAATTAATTGTCATTTAGATAAAAAAATAAAAAAATAAATTTTTTGAGCAAAAGGATAAAAAAAAAAAAAAATTATACTAGGAGTACTTTGTATTTATAGTTTATAATATATGCGCTCGATATATTTCACAATCTTAAAAAATTAATGAATTAAATTAAATTGAATTACATATTTACTAATTTATGAATTAATAATTGAGTACTCCTTAAATAAACATTTTTTTTTAAAAAATTATTAGTGTTAAAAATAATAAATACTCATCTAGTATTTGATACATCATGGTAACTATTTTAAATCAATTCTGGCATCATGATGACGCCTAACTAATACTATATATAATGACATTGAATAATTACTTTATAAAATATGATACATGCATCATATATAGTTAACGGAAGATGACACGCACTACTACATATTTGGCCTTGGAGAGCTTTTAGAAGAGCTCTCCAAGTGGGAGCTGTTCAAGCTAAATTGCACATGAAGAGCCCTAAAATTATAGGAGAATGTTAAATTAAGACGACAAACAATTACAAGTAAATTATATTGAAAATATGTATCACGAATAAAATTGAATCAATATTATATATATACACACACATGCCCTTCCATCCCAAAGAGATTTGCATATTTGATATTTACACATTTTAAAATATTAGTAAAAAATAAGTGATGTTTTGAGAGGTGATTTGTAAACTTTTATAAATAAAATAAAGAAAAATTGAGTGTATAAAAGTGATGACTTAAATATAAAAGATTTATTAATTTGCATACTTGTCAAAACAAAAACAATTTAAAATTAGATTGATGTTGTCTCAATCATGATAAAAATATTCGAATATATTTTCGATATATCCATTTTTTGTGGTCACTAATATCGATATTGGGTAAAAATGATATTTCCACAATATAAGTAAAAAAATTCATAAATATCGATATGCAATAACAATATCGAGACTAATATCGGTAAAATATCGAAAGAATATCGGAAAATGTCGAAAAAATTGAAAAAATGTTGATAATTTTAAAAATATATATCATATGAGAAATAACATTGCATGTTATATATTTTATATTAATTTTTCAACGATGTAAATGTGTTTAAATTATTTTGTTAAATTTATGTATTGAAAATTTATTATTAAATTTTCACAAAATATTTATTGATATCGATATTTTTATAAATTTAAAATTTTGATATTTATCTATACCGATATTTTTAATCTTGGACTCCCAATAAGATATCACGAGTCTCTACTAAGTTCTAAGTTAGAGTTGATTGATAACTTGCCAATACTCGGGATATCTTATCACTTTGAGGACAAAATCAATCTATTTCTACCACAAGAACTACGAGACAATCGAGGATTATTATTATTTAAAATAGACACAATTTAAAATTTGGTTGATTTTGTCCACAAAGTTATAAATGTCGCCGTCTTTGCAACTCATCAACCATTTGTATATGAAGAACAAGTTCTATTTGTTCATAATAACAACTAATTTCCACATGCACCATCAACTCAGAAGCACTTTTCAAGTACCCCTCCAATAGGAAATGAAACCATCAATGTCAATTTTGATATTTCACGTCTAATTTTACTAGATGGATCAGGATTAATGACGCGCGTACATCATATTAAAAAACAATCAATATCCTATAATATTGAAGACACTACATGTTAAAAATTCAATATGGTGAAACACTGAGTAAAATTAAGAAGTTAAATCGAATGAATTCAATGTACAAAAAATCATGTTGATCTACATACAATATGTTCACTGCTCAACGATTGAATATAATCGAAATTCCAAAGAGGAGCCGAGGAGGCTTGTTTGTAGACATGTGTAAAATCGAAACGGACGAACTGACTGATTTTGTATCGTCGGTTTCGGTGCGAAAATTGAACCAAAATCATATAAATAAGGTTCGATTTCAATTCCGAAAATTCAAATCTGAAACCGACAATTTACCTTTTTTTATATTTTTTTATTATTATATATATAATATTATTCAATAAATACCTCAATTTAAGTTGTATATTTTTAATAATTAGTATAGTTTATTTTCTAAAAAAAACGAGAAAAAAAAACTAAAAAAGACAGAGATCAAATCGGCCAAACCGACAGTTCAAAAGCTTAACGGCCCGATTCGATTCCAAATTTTCTAAACCCAAAACAGTTGAACATGTATACTTGTTTGTAGTTTCTGTGAACATTGTATCAATGTTTTTTTCTCCTTTTTCTAGTGATTCTTTGAAGTTTGATGAAAAGAGGTGTTGTATTAAATAAAAAATTTATAGATGGACGAAGGAAATACAACGAGTACACTAGCTTGCTAACTCCATTCAGGCCCGGTCCTAATGTAAAGCCAACGAGGCGACCGATTCAGGCCCAGAAATATTTCAAATTTTTAGGGGCCCATTTTTTTAATAAATCTCTTTTATATATATAGTATATATCTTTTAAAATATCTCTTATATATATAATATATATAATACGCATATAACATATCTCTTATATATATTGCTTGAATTAAATTCAAGAGCTTTTTATACTCCTTGTGGTTGTCATAGTTTTAATTTGACGTTATGTGATATGGCAAACTCTTGTCCTAGGGCCTTGTCTTTTTTTGGAGTGATACAACGTACTTATACATTGTTCTCTTCTTCTACCAAGCGATGGAAGATTTTCAAAGACCGTGTGAAGGATTTGACGGTTAAGCCATTGTGACAAACACGTTGGGAAAGTCATCTTGAGAGTGTTAAAGCTATAAAAGAGCAAATTGTGCAAGTAAGAGATGCTTTATTTGACTTAACCAATGATATTGAAGATCCCAAGACAAAGAGTGAAGCTGAATCTTTCGCATTGTATGAATTTGAGAATTTTGAGCTCTTACTCAGTGTGGTTATTTGGTACAAGTTATTATATGCAATCAATCGTGTTAGCAAATTTCTTCAATCTGAGAACATGGATATTTTGCTATCACTCTTTTGCAAGGGCTTATTTCATTTCTTGAAGAATATAGGGAAACTGGTTTTGCTAAGGCCATGGGTGAAGCTAAGGAAATGACAAGTGAGATGGGTATTGAAGTTGTATTTAGAGAAAAACGTATTATTCGAAGAAAGAAGCAATTTGATGAAACCAGCAGTGAAGAAATATCACAGTCAGTCGAGGATTCTTTTAGAGTTAATTACTTTCTCTTTATAATTGATCAAGCTCGAGGTTCTATAGAATCCCGATTTACACAGTTCAAAAAATATGAAGAGGTTTTTGGATTTTTGTTCAATATAAGAAGTTACGAAGTGCTGATGATGAAAGATTGTTGAGGTCTTGTATGAATCTTCAAAATTCTCTAACACATAATGGTGTTTCCGACGTTGAAGGCAATGATTTATTTTTGGAGTTATCATTTTTGAAGTGCTCTTTACCGACAGGAACAAAATCTGCAATTGATGTGGTGAATTATTTGAAGAAAATGGATATGTGTTTTTCAAATGCGTACATTGCTTATAAGGTTTTGTTGACAATACCAGTTACAGTAGCAAGTGCAGAAAGAAGTTTCTCAAAGTTGAAGCTCATTAAAACTTACCTCCAATCAACCATGCCACAAGAAAGATTGAATGGACTAGCAATGCTATCAATTGAGCAAGGAATTATTGAGCAACTTGATTATTCTGACTTGATTAATACTTTTGCTACTAAAACAGTTAGACGAGTCATATTTATGTAATTGCTTAGAACGCTATTGTCATATTATTTTAAGTATTGATAAAAATTGTATATTATTAGTCCTTTGAAAATTGTTTTACATTATGTTTCACGAATTCGTATAGAATAAAAAATGTGAAGAGATGGGACCTTTTTTTAAAGTTCGATTCAGGCCCCGATATTCCTAGGACCGGCCCTGACTCCATTAACCACTTATAGAAAAAAAAATCAAATTTTTTGAGGATTTTTTTTTAGAGATAATTTCATTTTACGTCCTGTAACTTAGGCCTAATCCAGTATATATCCTTTAAGTTTTCACATTTTCAATTTATGTCCTAGGGTGTCCAATTTACATCCTTTTCTGTCCAATTTATGTCATTTCCACCGGAAAATTGGAATTCCGGTTAAATAGTCCAATTTACATCCTTTATGTTTAAAAATTATAAATTAATAATTAAAAAAATCTGAAAATCTCATTAAAAACTTATAAATTATCTAAAATAAATATAAAAATTTAAAATTCTAAAAAAATTATAAATTCTACAATTCTAAAAATCTGAAAAATGTTTGTTTTTCTAAATCCTAATAAAAAAATCTATAAATTAAAATTTTAAAAATATTTAATATAAAAAATTCCACAATTTTAAAAATATTGTGAAAATGGATTTGGGACGGTTCCAAAATCGATCAATGTGTGAAACTTCCATTCAACCTCGACGGTAAAATTCCGAAGTTTTTAGAAATTTCAATGAGATTTTGAATTTCTTAATTTTTAAATTACACATTTTCCATTCTTTTAATTGTATATATAATTTTTTATTTTTTGTATTTTCAAAATTTTAGAATTTTTTATTTTACATATTTTATAAATTGAAATGATATTTTTAAAAATTTTAGTGAGATATTTTAAATTTTATTTTACACATTTTATAGTTTTTAATTTTAAGGAAATTTTTGGATTTTTAATTATACTTTTAGATTTTTTAAATCTTTAATGGGATTTTTAGAAAATAATTTAATTATTAAATTTTAATTTTCAAACTTAAAGGAGGTAAATTGGACTATTTGGCTGAAATCCAAATTTATTCCCCACATTCCGGTGAGTTTTAAAATTTTCCGGCGGGAAGGACGTAAATTGGACCAAAAAGGATGTAAATCGAAAAACTAAAAACTTAAAGGATATAAACTGGATTAGGCCTAAGTTACAAGACGTAAAATGAAATTTTCTTTTTTTTTAAAAGAAAGTATTTTTAATTTAATTTGTACCTAGAATTTGCAAACCCTACCTAACCCTTCGTTCAAATGTAATGGAAAACCAAGTTCGAATGGAAATTAAAGGGAACCAACATAAGTTTTCGAAATTTTCACGATTGGAATGGAATAAACATCTCTTATAGGATTACAAACTTTACTCAAGAGCTTCTTGAAGTGCCACTGATGAACCCAGTAATTTAAATTTGTTGATACAATAATTAATTTTTAAAATTTTATTTAATATTTAAAGTCATACTCATTATTGTACATTTATAACTTTTATGTTGACATCTTTGAAACTTTGACTATTAAAAAAGAAGGGCAGGTCTGATTAAAAGAAAATGCCGACATGGAGGTAGAATTAAATAAAATTTTAAGATAAATATTATAAGATATTGTGAGAAAGAGCTAATAGTTTAAAAAAATGAAATTGGAGAGAGTAATACTTAAATAAATTGCAACTATAATTTCTTTTATATTTATATTATAACAAATAAATAGTACTCACGTGTATAAAAGAAAAAGGAAAAGAAAAAAAGAAAAGAAAAAAGAGAGAAGGTATAGTAAATTGGACAAATAAGCATCTTCGAGATTGAGAATCAAAATGGCTCAACTGTAAATTTGAGGCTTTACAGAATGAGCATGGTATGGAATATATTACTTCCGTTGAAATTCATTATGTCAATTTTTTCGGAAACGAATTTTACTGAATTATTTAGTTTATGTATAAAGTAAATATGTTGGGGTATAATGAGATATTATGAGATCCATTTATAAATAAAACGATGACAATTTGAGTAAATAAATGATGATTGAAGGGTGAAGATAAAGTTGGGTGAATAGTATTATTTTCAATAAAGGAAATGAGAATAATGAAATGAGACAACCAAAAAAGAAAAATAAGAATAGTGAAATTGAACGGAGGAAATAATAGTTATTAGATTAATTTTTTCAAGTCTGGTGGTACAGTTGTACCCTTTGTTCCAATGTAGGTCCGTCATTGTTGAACTGTGGAGTCTTTGTTTCTTCTAACCTCTTTGGTGGATTTCATAGAGGGAAGAGCGACCTTTAATTGTTCCCTTAATTCTCTAATTTTTTGTTATCACATTGGATTAAAATTATATTCCAAATTCTTTAGTGAAAAAAATGATCTGATTGAGTAATTGTGCTGGTCAATGAGAATAAAAGATGATCAATTATTTTTATTATAAAATTTTTAAACTGTATGAGACTCAAAATAAGTTGTAGAAAAAAAATTCAAACCCAATATTGGCAAAATTTTAAATAAATCTTTTAATATATATATATATTCTCGGTTTACCTCGTTCAAATCTTTTGAAAAAAAATGAATTAAAATGTGGGGCACTGATAATGACAAGATTCTACTAGCTAGTTTAATGAAAAGGATAGTTATAATTAATTTATGGAAGGAGAGTGGAGAGAGGTGAGGAGAGAGAAGGGGATCGAGGGGGTAGTTTCCAATGTAGGTACGTTGTCTATGGAAGGAGAGTGGAGAGAGAGGTGAGGAGAGAGAAGGGGAGGGGGTAGTTTCCAATGTAGGCCCGTCGTCTATGGAAGGAGAGTGGAGAGAGGTGAGGAGAGAGAAGGGGAGGGGGTAGTTTCCGACCGTCATCTTCCCTTTTCCGAGCGCAAATCGGTGAGGCAGCAAACTCTTAACCATAGGAATAACCCTAGCCGTCATAGGTATCCCAGGGATAGATCGGTACTCGACAGAGGTGGCAGGCGACTCAAGGGAGCGACCCAGAACCTCAGGGAACAGGTGAATGTTAGGGATCTAAGGAAGTGGTAACGTTCTTCTTTAAAAACTACCCAAAAGACTGTGGGGTGGACATTCTTGCGAGCCACTTTAGTGTCATTGGAGAAATCAGAGACATCTTGTGCCCTAGGAGAAGGGAAGCTCTTCGGCTTCGTCAGATTCACGAGAAACAAGGAGGATGAGTGGTTCCTTAGAAAACTAAATAACACATGGATCGACAGTTATAAAATACGGGCATACCTCCCGAAGTTCAACTGTTCAGAGGGCAGCATACCAGACAGCAGGATGCTTGAAAAGAGGAACAACACGCACCAAATCACCCATGCATAATAGTCGGGTGGGGAAACTTTCCTTCGCGGAGGCAGTGAAAAACAATAAGGTCGATGGCAAACAACAACCTAATGGAAAGCAGGAGGAAATGGGGGCGATTGATGCCCTAACAAACCTTGGTTTGATGAAGTTCAAAACCCTAGACTCAGAAACTGAGTGGTTAGGGGATTGTTTCACAGGATTTCTGAAACGAGAGTTCAGTTGGGTGGACCACGGAGAAGAAATACAAGGTGAGTGCACATGCAGCCTGAAACTGAGGCCAATGAGAGGACAACTAGTACTGATCCAGAGCGAGGACAACAAGAAAACACGAACAGTAATCGAGGGGCTAGACGAATGGTCAGGGTTCTGGTTCGAATGGATTAACCCATGGAGAAATATTGATGTTAACCAATGAAGGAATGTGTGGACCAGATGCTTTGGGATACCGCTGCATGCGTGGTCCTACAGGGTTTTTTCTATACTATGTACAAACATAGGAATGCTTACTTGCATGGACAAAGCGACGGAACAAAAGGAACAATTTGAGTTCGTTAGGGTTAAAGTCTCAACGGGCATGTCGAATATCAACAGGAAAATTCAGGCACAGATTGATGGGGTTATCTTCTCCATCCACGTGATAGAGGAGGTAGGGTGTTCGTGCTTTTCACCGATCTCCAAAGAAGATGATGAATCATCCGATGATTCTGAATACCAGTGGACCGACGACGGAGAAGGGTCGGAGAATCCGGGAGAGGCGACCATTGCAATCGATGGCGGGGACCACTCAGAGTCGTTTTTGGGTTCCCAGAGGCGGGGGCGCAAAGGAACATCTGCCTGGAAATTGATGCCACACGAGAACCAAGGACGACTGAAATGATTTATGGTACCTCGATGCCCACAATCGAGGTAAAAACGGTTCATGAGGCAATAAATGTAAAACACGCGAGTATAAGCCCATTTGAAAGTTCGAATAATAAGTTGGATCGTGCCAATGAGACTGATGGGCTGGGACTGGAAAATAGAAGCATTGGGCCGAATAATGAAACAGGACAAAGTGGGCCATACTCAAGCCCAGTGCCAAAAGAATAATGAGGACTCATTCGTGGCTGAATCAGAAATACATGAGATGGGGGCTATATAAAAATCTCAAGGTGAAATTAGTGAGCCCATCTTTGATGGGCCGTCTGAGTAGAGTTGCCCAAACGGTTCCGGACCGGCGGTTCGGCGGTTCGGAACCGAAACCGGAACCGTCGGAACCGAAACCGTCACATACACGAACCGAGACCGTGTAATTCACGGTTCGGTTTCGGTTCATCCTATACGGTTTTAAGGACCGTCGGTTCGAAACCGCCGGTTCCGCGGTTCGAACCGGCGGTTCAACAAATAATTTTTTTTTATTCTTTTTTATTGATAGGATTGAATATTAAAGATATATTTGGTGATATATATGCCTGGTTTTTTTTGAACCGTCGTGTTTGTGGGAGAATATTTAACATATATTTCTGAAACCGTTGTGTTTAGTCTATTTTCTGGAACCGATGTACACGGTATCTCTCTCTCTCTCACAGCACACACCACAATCTGTATATGTGTGGCTATATATATATATATAATAAATGAGCAGTATGTCTGTATGTCTGTGTGTACGTATATTAACAATGGAGTATGGATGTGTGTGGATGTATATATATTTAATATATGTGGGTATATATATAATATGAGCAAATAAAAATGGAGTATGGATGTGTGTGGCTGTATATATATAATAATAAATGAACAAATAGCAATGGAGTATGTATAATGTATGTGTGTGGCTGTGTGCATGGCAAATTTCGATTTTTTTACATTTTTTTGATTAAAAAAAAAAAAAAATTCAAACGGTTCTGGAACCGGAACCGGGACCGACGATTTTAGAACCGGAACCGTCCAAACCGAAACCGTCCTCCTTAGTTACACGGTCCGGTTTCGGTTCAACACTTCTGGGACCGTCGAACCGGCGGTTCCGAACCGGAACCGGCGGTTCATGAACCGTGGGCATCTCTACGTCTGAGCCAAGCCCAAGAAGAGATATTAGCCCTAACT
This sequence comes from Galeopsis tetrahit, assembly GCA_963675135.1. NCBI lineage: Eukaryota > Viridiplantae > Streptophyta > Magnoliopsida > Lamiales > Lamiaceae > Galeopsis > Galeopsis tetrahit. Next base: position 56,845,780 of record OY776124.1, on the reverse strand, counting down.
CGGTGCAAAATCCCCTCTCAACAACGTGGAATGTAGAAACAAACCCAGCACTCCGACATCGCCAGGTCGGTGAAACAGGGGAGAATGGATTAAACTCACAACCTAAAGAGGCTAAAGAGGACGAAATTCCACCACCCACCCGCACTATTAAAAAGCGAGAAGGGCACAATAAAACTGCCAAAGGTAAGAGAAAGACGTCTGAGTTGAATCAGGAGAGAAACCTTGAAAAGAAAGAGTGGTCACAATTCATGACTAACATTATTTCGAAGGAGGACGTGACCGCCTTAAAAAATGACATGCGTAATCACAAACTGGTGATGGCCGGTAGCCGCAACCAAGCCGTCCATACGGATGGGGTACGGGAGACTTGGGAACTAGGCAAATCAATTGGGCTTCGTTACAACGGATGTGAGGAGGTAATGCTTAAAAACTTGCTGGACATGGAAGGGAACATAGAAAATATTGAAGTGAAAGGCAAGACGAATTTGGAAAATGTTGATTAATGAAGATCATATCCTTCAATGTTAGAGGCCTGGGGAGCAAAGTGAAAAGAACCGAGGTGAGAGAGTTAATTAGGAGGCATAAACCAGACTTTTGTTGCATTAAGGAAACAAACCTGGAGTCGATGGAAGTAAGTGTATGCAATCAAATTTGGGAAGGAGATAGGTTCGATTGGGCAGCCAGAGAGTTAGAAGGAAGGGCGGGAGGTTTATTATCTATATGGAACACAGACAAGTTCAGGTGCTCCAGTAAGTGGCATATGAAGGGAGCGGTAGTGGTGAATGGATTCTGGGGGAAAGACAAATTAATGTGTGCATTCTGAATGTATATGCACCGTGCTCGGGGAGCGAGAAGCGAGAACTGTGGGATAGATTGACCCTAGCCAATCAAAATGTGGGATCGGGCGTATGTATGATCGACGACTTTAACTCTATCAGAATCAGTAGCGAACGTGTGGGGAGGAACCCGACTCAAAGCCAGGGAGAGATGCGATGGTTTGGAGATTTCATTTCAGGGACACAACTCATGGACCTCCCAATGCACGGGAGGAAATTCTCTTGGCACACACCAGACGACAGTGGGTATGTGAATTTGCATCGTTTGGGTGATCTGAAAGTGACGCAATAAGAAAGTGTTCGAAGACACAAGCTGGGACATGGTGAAGTTCACGAGAGAGATTAAAGGGAGAATGTGGAGCTGGTTCAATTGCTATGATAAACACATGAAGAGATCGTCTTTCACGAAGTGGTGCACGGAGCCGAGGAGGTACCTCGAGGACGCAAACACAAGCTGAGTATGGATGCTGCATCCTGTCATCTAAGAATTACACTAGATCTGAGTTTTTCATATGTAGACTTAGTCTAATGGCACTCCTTGTGCCAAATCATACTGCTCTTATATTATTGTAATCTTTTGATTTTAATAAAATGACTTCTTTTGCCTGACAAAAAAAAAAAAAGATGTGGTTTGGTAAGGAAAATTACATTCACGTCACAATTGAAGCAGCAACAATTAGAGAAAAGTCTTACTATCAAATACAGAATTAGAGTTTATGAGTAGTATGGATAACAGTGATTACAAAATATATGAAACTAATTCTCTCATTTTTTTTAAAGAAATAAGTTATTGATTTTATCTATTTTATGCAACTTAAGAAGGGACTTTTTCCCTCACATTTTTTATTTTATATTAATTCAAAGATTAACAATTTTTAAAAGGTAAACAATATACTACTCCATAATTTACAAAACCTTTGATTTCAATAAAAATAATACAACAATTATATTTCAGGTAATTATATGAATACAATTTGTCTAACAATTTCTAGTAAAAATATTAATTAAGTTGTTCAATAATTATGTTCGAAAAAAAAAAAGTTGTTCAATAATTATTTTCTCAATTAACAAAGCTAACTCATTCAATCTATCATATGACATAGTTGATTCAAGATAAATTTTCGTGAGTTTCAACAGTAACCTTCTATTTGCACTTCCTAGTATCTTTAAAGGACATCTATTTCAATTTTGGTGTTTTACGTTTTATTTTACTATATAAATAACCAACGTGTGTTATATTAAAAATTAATCAACGTCCTATAATATTAGAGATGACACATGTTAAAAATCTAGTAGAGTGGAACATCAGGTGTAACATGTTAATATTATGCTCAGTTTTTTTCTCCATTATCACAAGTCAGCACAAATATTATGCTCATTTTTTTTTCTCACTCCAAGTAATTATTCAATTTATATTTTGTTAAATTAATAAATTTATTCATACTTATTCTCTCCTTTTCAAAATGTATGACGTTTTTATCTTTTGTTTTTTTTACAAATTATATACTAACATTTTACATTTTTCAATGAAAATTAATTACTCCTACATTTTTCCTAAATTACCCTTAAACTAGTTAATAATAACTTAAATAGTAATAATTATTAATGTATAGTTTAGAATCTTAGAGCAATTAGTTAGAAATATAATAAGAAGTCATTAACATACATTTTGAATAGGATGGAGTATTATTTACTTGGTTGTTGTTTTTATTTTATTTTATGAATGAATTTATTTATGTTTATAACTTATTATAAAAGTTATGAATTAGGGATTATATTATACTTGTTAATTTGCTGCATTATGTTAAATTAATCTAATTGAAATAAATAATGGTTTGAAACATTAAAATTTGAATTATTTTTTTATTGTAATTTATTGTACTGAGTATTTACTAATTTCCATATCGAATTTCAAATCCTGTATTCGTCACTGCCCCCTCTTCCTTATCAGCGTCGCACTACCGGCCCCTCCTCCCCACCAACGTCGCCCCGCCCCGCCCCGATTCCATCCATAAATCGATCTGTAAGCGCATAGGAGTATGATTTCCCCCCATCCATGCCTCTTCTTTTTCCCCACCATGGACCACCGCCTCTCTGCAACGTAAGAAACATTTTTTTTTTAATGTAGAATTGGGTTATGAGAAATTTCCCAAACTCATCTCACTGATAATAACAAGTCTCAAAAGCCAAAATAAGGAAAAGAAAACGATTTTTTATTTTTTACTTTTTGCTTTAATTTGATTTTGGATCTGTTTCGATTTTGCTTGAGGTATTTAGGATGATTTTAAATTTGGTTTCGATTTTTTCTTTTTTTTCTTTTTTGATTAATTTCAGAATTTTTTTCCAAAAATTTGATGTTTTTTCTAATTTTTTTTTTGGATTTTTTTCCTTCTAAGATTATTAAAAGGGTAACATAGTCTTTTTATGAGTATATATATATATAAAATATTGAAGGTGAATTCAATAGAAAAGGGAGCATTTTACCGTGACCAAAATACCCTCTTCCTTTTTTAAAACCCTAATTCCTTCCCATTCTCAATTCTTATCAGCGCACCCCCTCCCTCCATTTTCTGCGTTTTCGTTTCGTTCGTTCACCACCTCGCCGCCTCCCCGCATTGCCGTTTGCAGCGCCGCCTGGTCGATTGCAGTTCGGGCTTGTCCCAGCAGCACCGCCTGTTCGCAGCAACACCGCCGCCCCCACAGCAGCGCCGCCTCCCCCAGGTATTTGTAATTTGTATTTCTATTTTTTTTATGCAGATCGAAAAAATTGGAAAAAATGCAGATCGGATTTTTTTTTGGAGATGTATGATTATTTTCGATTTTGTTTTCTCGAAAACTGTTGTCTTTTTCTGTACTGTTGATCGAGGGAAACAATTTTGGTTTTATACTTTGATGTATTTTGCACTGTTGAGGTTGTATTTTTTTTGTTTTCATTCATGGCAGAATGAGAGAAACAAATCCTTTTTTTTTATCTTTTGAATTTTTAAAATTTTTTAGCCAGGGTAGAAGACATGACATTTTTGAAAAATAATAATTCAGTGGGTGTCCTCATCAAAGCTGTGTGTGCGTATAACCGTGGTCTATAACTTTACCCAAAGGCCCAAAAGAATAAATGGGCCGGCTCTAGTTAACCCTCAGACGCGGTTTCACTGCATTCCAATATTCCATCACTTGATTCTACCTCTCATTCTCCCGCCTCCGGTAACCCCCTCTCTCTCTCTCCGTCTCTCGGACACATACGTATTAATTTGCCTTTACGATTTTCTCATCATTTTATAGAATCCCCGATCAAGACATATGTGTGTGTGGGATGTGGGGGTGTTCATTTTTCACCATGTCTTCTATCTGTTTGATTGTATTCCTCAAAGAGAGTTATTTATAAAATGTGTGGAAGTTGAAGTCAATCCGTTTAATCTTCCAACTGTTGTTCAGGAAAAGTGAAAGTTTGGTTTTTTTTTTTTCTGGTTATTTTTCGCAACTTTAATAATAATAGGGGATATGAGCTGATGCAAAAGCTATGTCAATATTTCTCTGTGGTACTATTATTTGTGATCCCTATGTCATGATACTAGTTAATTTCTTTAGTTTTGAAATAATGGCTTAGCCTTTGCACTTTCTTTGTGATTGTATAACTATCCCTGTTGCTTTGTTTTGGCTAAATTCCCCCCTTCTTCTTTTGAGTCGTTGTAAATTTAGATGAAGTTATTTTGCTATTAACGTGTTTTTGCCTTATCAGTTTATTGTGCTATACCGTAAAACATGGGTGAAAAGAAGAAGGCTGGTGCTGCATTGATTAGGCTGGTTTCGGCAGCTGGGACTGGATTTTTCTATGTTGCAAAGAAGACAAAGAGACTCCAAAGAGATGGCATAAAGCTTGAGTTCCGCAAGTATGATCCTCGTGTGAATCGCCATGTTTTGTTCACCGAGCAAAAGATGAAGTGAGTACGACTCCAATATGTGTATTTCCCCTTGCTCATCGTTGTCTGTAGATTGATAATATCATTAATTTGGATGAGAAACTTTCAAGTCGAACAAGCTAATATGCCTTTAGCATATATAACATTTTAATAAGTTTGCTGCTAGACAAGCTTCTTATGTTGATTACTTCTGAAATTTTTTGGGGTTGCATTAATCAGTTTCTTCTAACTCAATTCTTAATCTGCTGAGTAGTTTTGGGAATTTTTCACTTTTATGTCTTTCTTAAGGGTTTTTACTAGTTTTAGAGATGAAACTGTGGAATGTGAATGTTGTAGTGCATTTAGAGAATAGACTTGCCACTTGAACATTGTAGGGTGCAATGAGTAGTCTTTTGATCTACTAATAATACGAGTCCAATTGTTGTCTTACTGAATATAATCCGTCGGAATTATATTTTTGACTGAATATGCAAGTGTCTTCTGCCCAAGAATCTCACTTGAAAGCTACATTCATTAGGATTGGAAATGACAAATGGTCAATTTTGTGGGTGTTCTTGTTTTCCTTTTCTGCACCCACTTTTAATACATCTACATAGTGATCCAATTTAAATCTACATAGAGAGATCCATCTTTTTTTTCCTTTTTTCGCTGACCATGTGAGAAGATGGTTAGATGGAAAAGCTTGGTACCTTGACTTCTTGTGGCAGATATGAATGTGTTTTCGTTCTTTCGTTAATGGTTTGTTTAATAGTAATTTTCTTGCTTCCGCCATTGTTAATTCATCGTTCTGTTCTTAGATGCTTAAACCTTTTTGTTGCGTGTATTATGTGAGCTTCTTTGTTTGCATGCACACAAATGTCATCTTACTCCTTACATTGTGTGAATGGATTGATTAATGAGTATCGGCAGTCACTATAGTGTTCATCAATTGTTGATCGAGCTATTCGTTCCTGATGAGTTTTGACTATACAGTTGATCGATCCCAAGAGATTGATGTTCTTGTTACTTGATATGATTCACAAATATTTTTGGTTGTATGTATGTGGAGTTTTATTGTTTAATCCAAGCTTGATTTATGTACCGAAAGTCTAAGGGTGATAATTTTTTTTTTTTTTTTTTGTGGTAGACATAATCTCAACAATGTGAGTCGGTAAATCAGTTTTGCAGTACAACTAGTTTGCATTTGTGTGTATTTTTAAACATTATTAGTTTAATTAAAACAAGAGTATTGTTTTATCACTATTAATTGTTCAATAAAAAATGCTCCATATTAATTATATAAAATGTTATAGTTGCGAATTAGTTGGTCAATAAAATTATTTCACATGAGACCAACTCAACAACTAATACTAATAAATTAGACGAAGTCGTGTGAGTTCGTGCCTCTTGTTAGTTAATTTTTTTTTTTAAATATAAAAACTAATGTGGCATAAATGAAAAAAAGAAAGAGCGGAAATTGATTTGAAACAACCATTTTAGTCCGTCCGTATTTTTTTTTACACTTCATTTTATATTTTACTTTTTCTCTCTATCTCCTTGACGGAGGGAGGGAGTACATTATTGTTAAAATTTAAATCAATTCGCTCCTGAACTCTAAATTGATGTCACGAGTTTGTCTTGTGAGGCCATTTGGATCAAAACAATTCATCTAAAACCACATATAGTTAAAAAAAATGTCACACCCAACAATTTTGCCAGTGTTTTGACTCAGAAAAATCAGATTTTTGTTAACAAGTTCCCCACTTACAAAGTTGACTTAGACGAAACTAATTGGTTAATAATATTATTTAATTGCTTAGCACTCTACACTACTACACTAGTGGGATTTCATGAAATTCCACTACAAATTGCCTATAATGATGTGACACATTTCATGCACACAACATACGACTTGCAACTTTGTGTTTTTTTTTTATTCCTTATTTAACTTGGTGAATGCACAACACCACCCATAATAATCATGATTATCGAAGTTGCTGTGTGCAATGCATTACTTATTGAAAAGTTTTGATATTACTATCTGAGAAATGTATATATTATTTTTACTCAACAATATAAAAGAATTAATTTTTGAAAAGTGCAAATATATCAATATTACAACCTACTGAAAAGTGTTAATATAACACCTGATAATTTTGTAAATTTTTATAAATAAAATAAAGTAAATGATTGGATTGAGAGTGAAAGTAATGACATTTTGTGTAAATATGTGAATATTATGAGGGTGAAATTTATGAAAAAAAATTACTTTTTGAAATTTGCAAACAATTATGGAATGGAGAGAGTAATAAAATGTAAGTACTAGAGTATTTTTTGGAGGAACAATACAAAAATAATACTCCAATACTGAAAAACGCCACCCTATATCAACAATAAATAATAATAAAAAAAATGAAACATGTCATTAAACTCATTATTAAAAATTGCATTATAATGTAACAAAAAAAAAAACTTTGTAATAAAAGTAGGTAGTACTAATAAAATATCACTATCTCAATGAAAAATAATTCAAAATAAATTTGAATTTGAAGTGTAAGAACAAATCGCTTTCACTAAATTGAAGTTGATCTTTTAACACGCGCAATGTCCAATATTTCATTTGATGGGTTTGCTTTCTCCACAGTTTTTGTATAATCCAAGCATCAATAGAAATTGGTCGCAGCCTCACAGTTATCCACGTATAGATAGTTGCAACCTTAAATTCAGTTGCTGATGGTCGGTATTGATTTTAAGGTGTTTGCACACCATACGATGGATTTAAAATGATTAAAATTGATTTTTACAATAAAATTGAAAGTTGATAATCTTTTAAAATTTAGCATTTTTAATCAATTGTGTAGATGTTGTGGTGTTTACAAAACAAATCATTTTTTTTATAAATTTGCAAAAAACATCCTTATTACATTTGAATAAGTAATTGATAAAAATGAAATAATATTATTTAAATTGTGAGGGTAAAATTGTAAAATTGATTATTATAATAATGAGAATCACATAAAAGCTATTAAAAAAAAGAGCAGGTGATGGAGTGTTTCACCAAAATCACTTTTAACAAATTAGTTGTGTTTACAAGCACTTCAAAAGTGATTCTATTTGAAAAAAAAGTGCTTTTAAGCATCTACTAGTGTTTACAAACACCCACTAAATATAACCGTTACTCAGATTGTCAAATGCGATAACATAAATATCCACTATTTTTTATACTATAAGGGTGTGTTTGGTTTGGGATTGGCCCATCCGGATTTGGATGAGCCATCCCCCATCCCATCCCTCTCCATCCAAATACCCATCCACCTCTATAATATATCTACATACCTATTTTTATACAACCACATCACTCTTTTTTTCTTTTAATCACCCATTCTCTCTCCTACTTTTTTTCCACACAATTATTCTCTCTCCTACTTTTTTTCCAGACATTTATTCTCTCTCCTACTTTCTTTCACACATTTATTCTCTCTCCTACTTGATTTGACATAAAGTTCTCTATCCACACCTATTTTTCAATTTCAATCCAAACACAATTTTTATTCAATTACTATTCATGAATTACCCCTATCCATATTTTTCCAATCTCCATCCCAAACCAAACAACACCTAAGTGATTTGACTTAAAACAAAAGGAAAAAAAAAAATCGCTTTAGAAAAAAATGGTGAACAATATTCATCACTATAGTAAAATCAATTTCTATCATTAAATTTTTTAAACTAAAAATCCTTTTTTCCTGTACTCTGCCTTAAATATTGAGAGAGTATTAGGTAGGGCAAGTTAATTTAGTTGTATTTTTCGAAATGAGAATGAGAAGATAGATACATTATCATATCTGTATCCATTGTGATTTCTGCTGACGTGGCCCAATCAGAGCATGCCTCCCCACTATATCTATATGGGTTCACTTCTCTTCTCTTACATTACATCAAAATCTGAATTCTCAAACTCTCTCTCTCTGTTTATAAAGAAACCAATTTAGTTAGTGAGTAGTGAAACAAATCCATCATCAATCAATCTATAATCTTCAAATCGATGGCTCTATGCTCATCTGCATTCACTGGGAATTTGAGCAAAGGATACAACAACAATTTATTCTTTCATGAGTGGCTACGTGGTGCAGATCTACACCAATTTCACTCTTTCTCCAACAATAATCAGGTTTCAAAATTACTTTCTCAATCTTTTATTACATTTTTAATTTCTTTGTTCCGGGATATCGAGGTTAATTGGAGCCAGGATGCTAGTCAAGTAGTCATTCACTATTCATTTACGCTTAAAAACAGCACCACTTTATGCCAATAGATAAGATACCAAACTTAATTTACTTTCTCAATTCTTGCAATTTTAATTCTATACGAGTTAATTTTGCATATATAAAGGTAATAAATGAATTTTTATAGTATATAAATAACGGTTACACATTCTTTAATTGAATTTGTTTGTTTTGGGATTGACTAATCTGAATTTGGATTTGGCCCAATCCAAATTTAATCTCTCTCGATCCATTTCAATTCAAATACCAATCAACTCCTATAATACATCTGTACACTTATTTTTATACAATCAAATCACTATTTTTCTTTCAATTACTCATTTTTTCTCCTACTTTCTTATCTCTCTTTTACACCCTATTTTTTCTCGTACTTTTCTCTCTCTTACTTTTCTTTCTCCTACTTTCTTTTACACCCCTATTCTCTCTCCTACTTTTCTCTCTCTTACTTTTCTTTCTCCTACTTTCTTATCCCTCTTTTACACCCCCATTTTCTCTTCTACTTTATTCTCTCTCTTACTTTTCTTTCACTACTGACAATAATAAAATATTATAGATTTAACATAAAATTACATCTATCCCTACTTCTCAATTCTTAACCAAACACAATTTATTATTCATGGATTACCCAAATTCCAATCCAATCCACCACAATCCAAATTCAATCCATCACAGTTCCAAACCAAACACCAGCTCAAGTACACGAGAAACTACTCAAGTTTCCAATATAGAAAAAAAAGAAGAACAAGGAATTATGGTAAAATGATTCGGCAACGGTGAATGATGACACTTTTAAAAAGTGATTTAGGGGATGTTTGCAAACTCTATAAACTAAACAGCTTAAAAGCACTTCTGAAAAATAAAACTGTAAGAGGGCAACTTTAAAAAAAGTGATTATGAAAGCTGTTTGTAGTGTTTGAAAACACCCTCTTAAATTAACTCTTAAATTAACTGTTACCTAAAAATTAAAACTAAACGACATTTTAATATAAACTACTTTTAGCACCTAGGACTAGGAGTAGTGGAAAGTGTTATTTATAGAAAAATGTACTTTTAAAAATGTTTTATGAATCACTTGTAGCAATCAAAAGCTGACGCATGATTACTTTTCAGAATTATTAACTCTAAATTGATTATTCATTTCAAACAATTGAAATTTGTACTATTACAATTCTATTAAAAAATTGTTCTATTCTTCTCTACTAGAGGGAATCGCCCCCCTACTCAAGATATTAAAATGTTAATTTATTTATTTTTGGAGTGGTACTGTGGAGTATTTAGTTTGGATGTAGACTTGGAATCATGTTTCACTGAATGTTGTATTATTGGGATCGATCTTTAATACAGTATATATATGGTTGAATGTTAGTATTTTTCATTTCTAGAAAGTAAAAATGGGTGTTGGTGATTAAGGTACGGAAAGGGTCAAGTGGAATTTGTGCATCATTGTCAGAAAGAGGGGAGTATTTTTCGCAGAAGCCTCCAACTCCTCTTTTAGACACTGTAAATTATCCAATTCACATGAAAAACCTCTCCACAAAGGTATGATTTTCAAAAGTCACTTAATAATAACCAAAATAATATCATAAAAAAAATGAATTTTGTATTCGATCAGGAACTGAGGCAACTAGCGGATGAGCTGCGATCGGACGTGATTTTCAATGTGTCGAAAACCGGGGGGCATCTTGGTTCAAGCCTAGGTGTTATTGAGCTAACTGTGGCTCTTCATTATGTGTTCAATGCTCCTGAAGATAAAATTCTTTGGGATGTTGGTCATCAGGTTACAACCTAGCTTAAAACAGAAACTTGTTCTCATGTTTTTGTCATACTTTTGAAACTAGACTATCACAAAGTATCATGTTTGATGCAATATTTTTTTAGTGCAGGCTTATCCCCACAAGATTTTGACAGGAAGAAGAGAGAAAATGCCAACTTTAAGACAAACCGGTGGCCTTTCTGGCTTCACAAAGCGATCCGAAAGTGATTATGATTGCTTTGGTGCTGGCCACAGTTCTACCACAATCTCTGCAGGATTAGGTAACTATCTGACTAGGAGTAGGTTAAAATATTCTTGTCTGGTACTCAAATTTAAAAAATGGAGTATCACAAAAACATGCAAAAGTATCCCGTTTCATACATGTCTTCCTCTAAAAAAAAAATAGATATATAACTAAAATTTCTTGAATGAGCAGGAATGGCAGTTGGGAGGGACCTGAAAGGAAGAAAAAACCACGTCATCGCTGTGATAGGCGACGGAGCAATGACAGCAGGACAAGCTTACGAAGCGATGAACAACGCAGGCTACCTGGACTCAGACATGATCGTTATCCTCAACGACAACAAACAAGTTTCCTTACCCACTGCTAATCTAGACGGCCCAATCGCCCCAGTCGGAGCCCTGAGCAGCGCTCTGAGCCGGTTGCAATCCAATCGACCACTCAGAGAGCTACGAGAAGTTGCCAAGGTTAGTGTTACACCAAAATATTTGCTCAATACACCCACTTTAAAGCTGTATATGATGTTACCGAGTGCTTAAAATGTTGTACATTTGGGTGGCCTTGTTACAGGGAGTCACCAAGCAGATTGGAGGCCCCATGCATGAAATCGCAGCAAAAGTCGATGAATATGCTCGTGGCATGATCAGTGGCTCAGGATCAACACTATTTGAAGAGCTCGGGCTTTACTATATCGGTCCTGTAGACGGGCACAATATCGATGATCTTGCAGCAATTCTGAAAGAAGTAAAGAGTACTAAGACAACAGGTCCAGTGTTGATCCATGTTGTAACAGAGAAAGGCAGGGGATACCCTTATGCAGAAAAAGCAGCAGATAAATACCATGGTAAATAATCATTCAAATACTGCCTCTTTTTAGATAAATGAAAAACTGGAGTTTATATATATTTTTTTATCCCATAACTTGTCTACTGTCCAATTTTGATTTAATAAAAGTTCACCTTTTCGATTTAGACCCAATATTAAACAATTTGTCCTATTTTGGCCGAAAATCGCTTAAAAAATTGAAAACAATGTTGTTTTATGTCCCAATACATCCAATTTTATCTCCATAACTTGTCTACTGTCCAAATTTGGCCCCAAATTAAATCCCGACGTGACAAAATAATGTCATTTTTAATTTTATGGCGATTTTGGAGCGAAAATCTGATAGTTTTTTTTTTTAAAAAAAAAATAATGAGACTAATAAAAAAGGTGAACTTTTTGGGACCAAAATTAGACGGTAGACAAGTTATGAGACTGTAAACTGGAACTGAAAAGGTGTACCTTTTGGCAGGTGTGACCAAGTTTGATCCGGCAACTGGAAAGCAGTTCAAAACGAGCGCTCCAACTCAGTCTTACACAACTTACTTTGCAGAGGCTTTGATTGCAGAAGCTGAAGCAGACAAGGATATTGTTGGAATCCATGCTGCAATGGGAGGTGGGACAGGCATGAACCTCTTCCAACGTCGTTTCCCAACGAGATGTTTTGATGTTGGGATAGCGGAACAGCATGCCGTCACTTTTGCTGCAGGTTTGGCCTGTGAAGGCATCAAACCCTTCTGTGCAATCTACTCGTCTTTCCTGCAAAGAGGTTATGACCAGGCACGTAAACACCTCTTTCAATTTGTGAAAGTCAATAGGAATGAAACCAAAACAGAGATAACTTACAGGACTAAAAAAAAAAAAAACAATTTTCACTAATTTGTTTATCGAAAATCTTACCAAATTGTGGATTTGCAGGTAGTGCATGATGTGGATTTGCAGAAGCTACCTGTGAGATTTGCTATGGACAGAGCTGGTCTAGTCGGAGCAGACGGGCCTACACATTGTGGGGCTTTTGATGTTACTTACATGGCTTGCCTTCCAAACATGGTGGTAATGGCTCCATCGGATGAGGTCGAACTATTTCACATGGTTGCAACTGCTGCAGCTATAGATGATAGACCAAGTTGCTTCCGTTATCCAAGAGGGAACGGTATAGGTCTAGAGTTGCCACAAGGAAACAAAGGCATTCCCCTCGAGGTACATTTACTCTTGGAGTCACACTTGTGTACACTCAACAACTAGTCTGTTACAGAGATAATTATTTTACGTATGTTGATAGGTTGGGAAGGGTCGGATACTGATAGAAGGGGAGAGGGTGGCTCTGCTGGGGTACGGTGCACCAGTCCAGAGCTGTTTGGCTGCAGCTGCATTGGCAGAATCACATGGTTTACGATTGACAGTTGCTGATGCTCGTTTTTGCAAGCCTTTGGATCGTGCACTTATTAGAAGGTTGGCGAAATCACACGAGGTGTTGATCACTGTGGAAGAAGGGTCGATTGGTGGTTTTGGGTCTCATGTAGCTCAGTTCATGGCTTTGGATGGGCTTCTTGATGGCAATTTAAAGGTACACCAAGTATATACTAAAACATTAGTAGATTGAATTGAGATTTGATATATATAATTGAAATTTTGGTGCAGTGGAGACCGCTGGTACTTCCTGATCGGTATATCGAGCATGGATCCCCAGCCGATCAACTGATGGAATCAGGGCTGTCGCCGTCTCATATTGCAGCGTCTGTTTTTAATATATTAGGCAAAGCTAGGGAGGCTTTGGAGATTATGTCCTAGATGCATGCATGTATGCAACCTGCAAAATGTAGTTTTTCTGTAATCTGATATACACTACTTACATAAAATATGCATCATGGTGGTATTCAAAATGTCACATATCTTTTATGAGTCTTTGGTCTTAATGAGTAGCATGTATATATGTAGGATTAACGAAATTCTAATGACCATCAGATTGAAACCCTCACACTCAGACAAAATCAGAGTTTCTAACCAAGGACATTTAAGAATTAATCATAGCATTTCCTATACTAAAAGCTACTCCCTCCTATTTATATTATATTTCGTTTTGACTTTTCGTTTTCTTTGCAAAATATAAGTCGTTTTGCACTTTTCAACGCAAATTAATTGCATTTATTTCAAATTTACCCTTAAGATCAATAAATATTTACATACATGTATTTTTTTTTAATGTGAAGTACAAGCCTATTAATTAAGGGTAAAATGAGAAGTCAATTATTTTCTTAATATGTGTGCATGAGCTTAGGATTAGGGGTGAGCATTATCCGGTTTTTAACCGAACCGAACCGAAATATGAATTCGGTTCGGTTACCAAATATTTCGGTTCGATTTTCGGTTTCGTATTTTAATAATTCCGGTTTTCGGTTTCGGTTCCGGTTATAACCGAAATAAAATCGGTTAACCGAAACCGACCGAATAAGGCCCATATATAAATTAACCTAAACCCTAATTCATTATTTCTTCTTCCCAATCGACCACTCCAGTCTCCAGCCCCCAAATGGCCAAATTCTCAATTTCTCTCCAAGGAGTCCTCCGCCCCTCCTCTCTGGCCGCCCTCCTCTCCATCTCTCCCAGTCCCAACGGCCACGACACCTGCAACTCCACGATGCTTGCGACCCCACGGCGACCAGCGACCGCGAGCTCACCGCTCACGACTCTCACGGCGGGTCCTAATTTTTCTTCCTAAATTTTCTTAATCTGTGTAACACCTACCAATATATCCTAGTTTTTCTTCCTAATTTTTCTTCCAACACTAATTTTTCTTCCTAGTTTTTCAGCAGTGCATTTTTTCCCCCAGAATTTTCGGTTAGTAATTCGGGTTTTTGGTTATAGCCGAAACCGAACCGAATAATTCGGTTCGGTTAATTTCGGTTTTGCGTAGGATCGGTCCGGTTTCGGTTAATTTTACTACAATTTCAGTTTTTGTTCGGTTACCCTAATTCGGTTCGGTTCGGTCACCGAACCGACCGATGCACACCCCTACTTAGGATGACTTATATTTTGAATAAGAGGGAGTATTAAATATAATTAATTAATACTCCCTCCGTTTTTAATTAAGAGTCACTTTGCCTTTTTTAATATTTTCAGAATAAGTGTCATTCTACACTTTTTTTTCTTTAATTTTGACAATTTTACCCTTACACATTATACTCCTTCCATTTTATTTACTTTGATTTAAGTTTTTCCCTTTTGAATATAGTACTATAGCATAAATCATGGATAAACCTTAATTATTGTATACATGAATATCATTTACAATATTGACATTCATTACTAAATATTAAAATTAGTTATCATTAATGAAGGGTAAAATGGTCCATGATTATATATCTTAATTTGTTGAAATTTGTTAAAATGACACTTAATTAAAAGTGCAGGGAGTATTAATTATTTATTTATTTAATCCACACATGGAAGTGGATAAAGGTAGGAGCAGTTATGGGACAACCTCCTATATATATAAGAAAATCCAACGAGATTTTCCGAACAACTAACACAGAGAGAATTCTGTTCTTTTCTCCGAAATAGAAACAAGGATTTCTATATTCTGTGCAATACGCTTCACATACACTTAAATCTAGAAGGGCATTTAGATTGTGGATACAAGAAGCAATTCGTGGGATTCACGTGATTGACTTTCAGACTAGAGGATCACAGTAAGTACGTCGAATTCAACCGGGTTCGATATCTTCCGCTGCATTGAGAATTACAGGTTGGTAATTCTGATTTCTCAATTAATTAATTCCAATATTGGTATCAGAGCCAATGAGTTGAATTCTCGTACGTAACAATGTGAATTTCTCGTGTTTAAATGCATGCCTGTATTTATAGTTGATTATGCACGGCATAAATGAAGAATCTGTAAAAATTTCAGAATTTCGATTTTTTCAAACGGGTGGAATTAGGGGCTGAATTTTTTACTGTACATTCGTAGTATAGTTTAGAGGATATCTGAAAATTTTCGGCCTTACCGTTTGGGAGAAATAAATTGGTCTTTGAAAATTTACAGAAATTTTGACTGGAAATTACGAATGATATATAGGGAATCGTGATTAATTCTTGTTACTGAGTTGAAGTACGTTGAATGAGGATTCCATCGATATAAAGTTTGTTAATTTTGGTCAAGAAACGAGTGAGATATGAATTTTTGAACAATTCACGTTTCTGGGGTAATTCTGAAAAGTTTCAGAAACTTTGTGGGTGGCTGAATGAGAATTAAATATTCTCTAAGGACCATTTTGCAATTAGTACTTGTGCACTCTTTTAAACTTGTTTCGGCTTGTTATAACTTCGTTTTTAATTCTGAAAATTGCTATGAACTCCGTTTTTCGTGTAAATTCTTAATTTTTATAGTATGAAGGTATTTGAACAATGAAAAGTTTAAGTACTTATTTATCTATATGAATGAGAACCTTGATTTGGACTTATTTCACTTGTGAATTGGCTATACGCGTTGAATTAAATTTCTTTGCGTAATTATGAGCTTGAAATTCATGTGTTCGAGTTTGTAAACATTAAATAAGTTTTAAATGGTTGCTCATTTTATGGGTATGACTCGAAAATACTTAGAACATTTAATGTTCAATAAATTCGAGATAATGAAGTTAAACTCCATAATTTTAAGAATGACATGGTTCAGAGCTAATTTTTTTTTTGAAACTTTACGTTGCTTAATGTAGATCTATAGTTTATCACTCTTTTGTTATCACGTACGGATATTCCGATTGAATAACTCATAATTTAATTGGAGTTAAAATTCGAGCTAAGACAATTTCAAGAGAACTTATTATAGTTTTCTGAGATGAATTATGTCTAGATTGGAAAGTGATAATTTTATAAAAATTGTTGACATGATTGGGTAAAAAGATACCAGTGAACTAGTCGTTGGAACGACTTGTTTACGTGTTGAAAAATGATTTCGGGGATCCGACGTTCTTAGCTTGAGAAGTTGGAGCAACATTCAGATGGAGAACCCTGATGTGTGATTTTTCCCATTATTTTTTCATAATATTGGTACTAAAGTAGTACTACAAGAGTGCATAAAATACATCGAAGGTTATCCAAAATCTTCAAGTTAACTGCCTGATAGTGTAGCTGAAACGAGATTTTCTGAAATAACCATTGTAGTTGGTTTATTAAACTTACAGTAGTTTTTTGATTACCTGATCTACTTTTGGGTTGTTTTAACTTATAACATGATTGTGCTTTATTATGTTTATGTTGATAAATGTTTAAGCATGCAGATTCATGTTGTTGAGTGGGAGTTTTAGCTAATATTTGAATTAAATGCTAAAACTAATTTTGTTTATGTTTTGGAGCTGAATCTGTTAAATGTGGATACTTAGTGAGATTGATGATTAATAGCTCTAAGTTATTTTTCGATATCAAATTTTGTATCAGATTTTTCAGATGTCAGTTAGCTTAACATTGAACATAATGATGCATAAATTAACATTAACTTGTTGAATCACTTCGATTAAAAACCAGACAAACGCAATGATCGATGAGTTAATTAGATAAAACCTCAAAGACGATAATAATGACACATGGTGTCATAATTAATTTTTAAATGTTCTTGGAAGAACATGATTCATTGGATACTATCAACCATATTATGGATGATCCTGAAGTTAGGATGGAGACTTAGATTATTAAGGGTCAAGAGACTTACCATAATTGAAAAGTATTCGCATAGTTTGTGAAATACGGGTAAACTCGGTCATAGTTGACATGATCCATAATTATTGAACACTGTACTGCCTCTGATATTTGGGAATATTTGAAGGAGAGGTATGATGATACTTCATTTTCTGAGAAACATCAAATTTGGGATCGAATTCAGTCACTTCCTGGTATTTAGGAACACTAGAAGGGTTGATATGACTCTTGATGGAAGTATCAAGACTTTCACTTAGATAACTCAAAACAATGAGTTTTAGGATGAGTGACTTGGAGCTGTCAAGTTTTCATCAAGTGTTCTCATTTTTTAATCCAGTTTTAAACATAAGAGATACTGAAAAGAAATGACATAACTAATAGCCTAAGATTGGACACACTACTAGAAATATAGATATCAATCTTAATGCAAGAAGAATAAGGATAAGAAATATGCTAAACTGAAAATGGATAAGAGTGAGATGATATGCTACATATGTAAAAAGCGTGGTCATTATACTCGTTAATATCCTGAGTCCACGATGGACAAGGTAGTTCATTCTGTTTTTTGGTTGTGGCATAAATGTTTTTAGTACTGTATTTCCGTCTAAATCTTATGATTGAGGATTATAGACACAGGAATGACAGGCCATTGACTAAAGACATATGAGCATTTGTAGATCTCTATTTATTCCAAGAAAGACGAGATTGAATTGTGTAGGAAATCGAGCTTGATTCACGTATTCTACAACACTAGAATAAACGACCGCAAGTATACGGTGTCTATCGTAGAGAAGTAAGTACGAGGTTGATCCCACGAGGAGGTATAACGTAAAAGTGCATTTTGTTAACGGAATTCTATTTAGACGCGATCGATTAAGTGAAGGTGGTGAATTACCCTAAGATTGCCTACCAAATTGTCACAAATAAGCAATAAAGAGTAATGAAGAATCGACCAAATATCATGTAAATCAAGAAAACGAAAGTAAAACGGATTAAAACTCAAGTATGAGAAGGTGGGTTCCAAGGCAATTGTAACACTTAGATATCCGTTTATGAATTGTTACTCGTTCAAATGGCCATTAAGGTTGTCTTCATATAGGGTTGATCACAAAAGAAGAATTAATCAATCTCTCGATCTAACTAATCCAAAGGAGCATGCGACATAAGTTCGTATCTCTACCTTACAAACATCACACCACCTAAAATAGCCCCAAAGATCATTCAATTTCCTCTCCGATAACTAATCCTCTCTCGAGCTCATAATAATACCGGGTTGCATGCTTGCATACGATTAATGGAATAAATCTCTCAATCCTACCCCAATTAACAATGAATTAAGCAAATCATCATGACCAATAACAACATGCTTTCAAGTGAGAATTAAACATGCAAATAAGAGACAAACAACATTTAAAGCAAGAAATTAGTTCATAAACTTCAATCCAAATAATTACAATGCCTTAGAACCACAATTGTTTAGCCAAGAGCTAACATAATCAAATTACAAAATCCAAATGAAATATCTAACTAAAAAGAGAGGGGAAAGAGAAATCTTAGTCTAAAATGTGGTAGAGAATGGAAATTCCAAGCTATTGCATCCTTCCTTCCTTGATTTGATGAAGAATTGAAGAAGTAGATGATGAAAACCTCCAAATGTGTGTGATTGTGTGTAGAGCTTCTTGTAAAAGGGGTAAGGTCCTCTTGAATTTAAGAATGTAGGTATTTATAGTGTTGGGATAGGGTTTGGGTGTAAGAATTGCAAGTTGGTCCCTTGAAAATGGAGAAAATGCAAGTTTGACACCGAAAATGGGTTGGCCCGGCCGGGTGGGAGTGTTGGCCAAAATTTACAAAAACAGGGGCAAGTGGCCCGGCCGGGCGAGTGGTGCCACCCGGCCGGGCGGAAACTTCGTAAATGGAGGCGACATTGGGGCATTCGGCCGCCCGATCGGGCGAGTGATGCCGCCCGGTCGGGTGATGCCGCCCGGCCGGACCATAACTTCGTATTTGGCCAATAAAATGGGCATTTTATCGCCCGAACGGGCGAGTGATGCCACTCGGTCGGGCCAAAACTTCGTAAACTTGGCCAATTTCAGTGCTCGGCCGTCCGGCCGGGCGGGTGATGTGGCCCGGCCGGGCCAATCTTTCGTATTGGCTCCGTCCTTCGTTTTCGTCCTCCAATTTCGTCCCTCCGTATTTTGAGCTTCCGACCTCCGACCTCCGATCGACTCAATTCTTTTTGCTATTCCACTCCATTTTTCGAGCCGGATCCAATGGTTCACTCATCTTTCCGATCCAATAAATTGTGGTAGGTGTTTTGCTCCCAAATTCCATCGTTTTACCTACAAAATCGATAAAACACTACCTTTCTCTCATTTTGGCTCAAATCATCATAATCAATCCATAAATCAATGAAATATCATCAAAAACATGCTTCACATGTGCCTCTAAAATGTGTAAATTCCACCCGAATCAGAGCTCGAGTTAAAGTTTAAAGACTCGTAAAACTTGAGATTGACAAAGGTCAATGTTTCATAATGCATGATGTCTAGTTTGCTCTAAAGATCACTCAGGATCTCACCTCCAGACCTGTTCTTCTATGATTGAGATTTGATTTACTATTTCCTTTAGAGATAGTTGTGAATAGTATAAACAATGTAGATTATGGTACTAAACATTTATATGACTTTGGTTTGTATGAGAACAACAACTAGTTTTATGAAGCGAGTTCATAGTTACTAAAGGTTTGTTCCTCTGGCAATGCTTGAGTTATTGATGAAATTCGGTATGCTATATTAGGCCATGTTGTGCAAGATTAGAAGAACTGACTTGTGAAAGAAGGATTACGGTGTTCATCTTTATAAGTTTAGTTCTTAACACGTTGATATTGTCTTTCTCACAAGTGATTGAAAAACCATTTGATTATTGTTAATTCTTCATTGCATATATTTCGTTAGGATAAAATGTGATTTTGTAAATGTCAAATAACATGGAGTTGGTTGTTTTCACTTCTTACGTCGTTAATTTTTCACGTGTTGGACTTGTCCATACAATTTAGTCTAGGCATTTTGATTGCTTTGGACATTATCTAATAGAGGTTGAGAATAAAAGACACAATTTAAAAGGTTTAAGAACCTATAGAGCATGAATGTTTATCCAACAGTTCAAGGAACTGTGTAATGAAAATGACATAATCTGACAATTATCAAAACCTAATACTGTTGCACAAGGATGTGACTGTAAGAAGAAGTACACGTTGTTGGTTATGACAAGATCCATGATGGCAAAACTTTAACTAGCATTTTTGGGAGATGAGTTGTTAATAATTGTCAACGTTTTATGAATAAAGTTATTCATAAATATTTACTTCAACTCCATTAGAACTCTGAACGAATGAAATACATGTTCTTGAGTAATTTTTTGTATCTGAATATCCGCAACTTATATACTTGATTCTACGAGTCAGTATGAAAAGTTGGGTTTGAGGGTTTAGAAATGTATCTTCATAAGGATATTGTGCTAAATCTAAACGATACATGTTGATTGAAGATCGAGGAGTTGGGAGTGTGACATGAGATAGAATCACATAATACCATTTTTCTGAGTATTGGAAGCATTTGGTATGCTAAACCATTTTTGTGATTGAAATAATCACTCTCTATCAGATCCAAGTGGGAGTGATTTACTTAATGTGATATTTGATAGAAGTTTACCCATTAAAGATCGGATGGATGTTGATGAGAGTAATTATCTAGAGAAGATGTCACATAATTTCAGTCTGAAAATTTTAGAAAACGTGTGTCTAAGAGACATCATGATATTGAAGGACATGTCTTCTATGTATCTTTAGAAAATGAGATAAGTTTTAATGAATGAGTAAGAACCTACAAACGTTTCAGAGGTTCTAGCTCGTTCTACAAGAGACTAATGAAAGAAAGCAATGGAAGAAACGATAGAGTCGATAAGGTCAAACCAAGTTTGAAAACTTGTCGATCTTTCATCGAGACACAAAGAAATTGAGAATAAATGGATTCTTAGATTATTAAAGAGACTGATGGGTCTATACTGAGGTAGAAAAGTTCACATGGTAAAAAACAATTATACTCAGGTGTGGGTATACAACTTCTTTTTCACCTGTTGTGAAATTTACCCTGATTCGTCTACTTCTGGCTAGATTTAGAATTGCAATAAAATGGATATTTAAACTGTGTTTTCTCAATGGAGAACTGGAAGAAGAAATTCACATGTTGAAACTAGTGGGATTCATTCTTCAAAGAAGAGGATAATGTTTGTGAATTAATGAGATCGATTTACGAATTTAAACAATCCTCACACTATGCCAATTTTGCCTTTTAACAGCATTTGAATAACAGCGGTTTTATTAAAAACCGCAGTAAAAACTTCTAAAACCGCTGTTATATATTAGACCGCTGTTAAATCTTGGAGAGGGGCGCTGATACACAGCGCTTTTTAGTAACCGCTGTAAATCAAGTGATGTGTATCCGCATTGCCATTTCCCTTTTTCCTTTTTTACTTAAATATATTATTTATTAGACTTTTTATAAAAAAATTGTGTTTATTTATTAATAAATTAATGAAATACGTGCTTGCCTAATTTTTCCTCCTCAAATCGCCGCCCTTTCTTCAAATTGACGATCCTTCTCGAATCGTGGTGAAAACCATTTCCCCTTGTTTCGAATATCACTGAACACCCCAGTTGTTGACCTAGTCGTTAAAGCGTGCGTCGTCCGCTGTCCCCCATCTGCCGTCAGCCATCCGCAGGATGCATCCCTAGTGAAATAAATCCACTCGCTCCAGAAATCCAACAGTCCTTGATGTCGTGCCACGTCCTCCGTTCACGTAAACCGTATTTTTTACTTCAATGCCTATGTCGAGGACGATTTTCTCACAGCAGACCCTAAGGTTAGGGTTTTTCTCTTTCTCTTTTTTTTTTTATTTTTTATTTTGGTGAATTCTACCATTGCGATTATTTTCTGTAAATTTGGCCAGAATTTTAATTGAAGACGGTGCTCATTTAATTGAGTTGGTTTTAATTTTCTTAAGCATCGAAAATTTAATGTTATTCTGCTGCTTGTGACGGGTTGCTTTTCTGTTTCACTCTTATTCTCCCTCTCAAGCTTCATTATGCTCTTAACTATTCTTGGTGGTATGTATTTCTCTTTTATACCTTATCCAATTTTAATTTTATTTAGGTTTTTGTTAGTTTTTTATGTTTGATTGGAAAGAAACAAGAATTTGTGTAGTGGGCAGCGGTAATTTTGTTATAGGCGTGATAGTAAATGTGGATTTTTTTTCTTTTTGGTGAAAATTGTGCTAATTTCTTGTTATTGATCACATTTCAATTTCAAAGTATATGTTGGTCTTCTGGCTTCTTCTTTATCATCCTTCCTGAAATGATTTGGACTGTTTGTGCTGAAATATAATGAAGTAAATGCTTCGATAAATTAGTCGGAACTGGCGCTGTATGTGAGTATTGTTGTTTTAGAGGTTATTTGGATAATGTATATCCCAAAAGGGGGAATTGGAATTTCTTTTTCGATCGCTGATCTTCTTATTTGTATTAGATTAATACAACAGCTGTGCCAAGAACTTTTATTTTGAGAAAAAACAACTTTAATGAATTAATGTAATATTGAGTAGATTTTAAGTCACTTTGAGCTCCCCAATATTCGATCATGTTTGATGAGTTGTGCTTGTCATTGTAGCAGAGTGTTGAGAGTGGAGAGAAGGGGCTTCTTGATGAAAAAGGATGGAGGATGATGAACATCTTAAGATAAATATTGCAGAATTGATGCGCATCACTAAGTAAGTTATTAAGTGGCTCACTTGCATATTTCTGCATATAAGGCATTATTTGGCTTTGCCTGCCTACACGTGAGGGTTCATGTTGAAAATGTTAAGGTAAAAGAAAATTGTCGCTCATCTATAATCATGGTTCCTCATGTATACTTGTTAATGATTAGCTAACTTCCGATTGTGATAGCTCTCAGATTTCTTAGCATAAAAGCATGTAGCTTTTTTCATGATCATTTTCATATTTCATATGATTGTTTGTTTGTTTATTTCTCTGTAGGTTGATATTTTCACCTATCTTGTTGTTTCATGCTGTTGTGGCAAGAGGCAGATTCTCCTCGCCTGCCCCATCCATGCCACATGGACCCTAGTATGATGAATATACTCCACTAATTTAAAGTGTATCATTTGGAAAAATATATTTTTATATTCTTACTTGATTAATGCCTTCATTATACAGTGGGCACCATTTCATTCCATTGTGGCTACTCCTTTGCTCGTTGCTTTTGAACTTCTCCTTTGTGTAAATCTTGCGAGGAGATATGGTAGACTTCGTTATCCCTCATATGATATTTCTAAAAGATGCAGAATCAGAAAATGCTTTAAATAGTTCTCCATTACTTTGCTCTTCTAGAAAACAGTGTCAACTTCATCATTTACTACTCATGATCTGATGAAATGACAGCTGTAAATTTGAAGATCGTATTTCTGCCTCTGCTAGCACTAGAGATTGCAATTTTGGTTGATAATACTAGGTAATACTTCCCACCTAGTAAAGAATTTTCATATTTTTAAATCTCCTCAAGGAATGAGCTTTTAGTTATAAGACATACGATGTGATTTTGTTAAAAAAATTTAATATTATTCTGCTGCTGCTTAGGAAAACATAAAGTGACTACTTTAATATTAGCTAAGTTACAACCTTACAAGACAAAAATTGATATTTTCAGGACTAAAATTAAACTTGACTTAAATTACATGAGTGGAGAATATATGAGAGGAAGAAAAGTATTTATAATTGGAGGGAGTCTGTTTTATCTCTCAATTTTAATCTTTTTACCAAGCATGACGAGTTCTTCCTCTACTACCATTAATTGTGTGCGCATTTTTTCACCCATGTGAGTAACGTTTGTAAATGATGTAAGGAGTTTAAATGGAACAAGTGATTCTCCGTGCGTGCTGATTTTTTTTTTTTTGTGAATCAGGTAAAATACCTATGGAGTTCTCGTTAAATATCTTTACTAACTATTTAAGGTAAAAATTCAAGGCAATAGTCTGTCACATTTTTTAAGCTCTACTTTTATAGAAATTAATAATATATTTATTGTTCCTAAATAAGAGTTGTAGTCTTGTAGAATATAGAGTTTATACACTAATAATGATATTTGGTTTGTTACACAATCAAAAAAAAATCAATAATGATCAGTTACACAATTAAAATACACACAAGCTGACAATTTTTCAAGCAAATGCATGCATGCATCAAAACAATTTTTATACTAGGTGTGGGTATACGAACAAAAAAAAAATCATTTCATTTTTTTATGATCCTGTTTTTATTTTCAGAAAAACCAGTTTCATTTTTTCCCCAAGAATATATGGATCTAGAGGCCTGGTGATTAGGGCCCTTATTAATCTTGTCCTCTAACTTGTTGAGTTACTTATCCAAGTTGTTGTTGCTCTTATTTTGCTAGAATGTCGTGAATGCACCTGTTGTCTTGAATTTTTACAATTAGCTGAATTTATTCTGCAGTTATTATTCATATAAAGCTTCTGTCGATTTTGGATTTCTAGATATTTTCATCTACCGTGAGGTAATCCCTTCGCACACACACATATATTTTTCAGAGTAATCTCCCACCTTTTCTAAAGCTTCTGGTTATAGAAGTCTGTCACTTGTAACTTAATGCCTTGAATGTTACGAAAAATTTATGAAAGTATATGCTTTAGAGAAATAGTTGATGTAGTTCTCTTGATATTATATTTCTCTTGTTTTCTAAATGTAAGCATGTTTACAGCTTGATAGTTAGTTGAGTCGGTTCGATTGGAAAGCACATTCACTTGTTTTAATTTAAAAAATGGTGAGAACATAACCATTCTGTTATAGTTTGTTTGAGGTGCATCACCAAGAATAAACTAGGATCCCTTATACAAGCAGATACAATGCATATTAACAAATTGGAATGAAGAGTAACACCAAGAATTTTTTAGGTGTATCAAGCATGACGAGCATAATCTGTTTAATTTTATTGAAATTCTTTAGTTTTATATTTACTTGAAAGAGACAGGTTGTGTAGTGCTTTCATGTGGGAACTTGGAACCAATATTGTTGTGAATTTCTTCATCATGAGAACTGCTAAGTGCTTTTGTTTTGTTTTATTTTGTCTGATAATTAGTAATTAAAATCCTTTTGTTGTTAGTTATATGTCCATATGAGGTTATGGATTGGCTGTGATGTTATATAGAATCCCTTCCATTTTGCATTCTCTTGATGCAGTCCTCGTATGTCTCATTTGTTAGAAGATTAGCAGCTAGCATGCTTAGTGGGAAGAAACCTATTATTACAGGTGTAAGTTAATCAACCCAATACTCACTTTATACTAGTTTTGTCAGCGAAATTCCTGCAAAAAATAAAGCAAAATAGTGAAAATACCCACTGATGCACATATGGTTGATAACTATAAATTCTCCCTTTTGATTGTCTTATGTTTCTGCTTTTTTAGTCAGCTGCTACAAAGAAAGCAGCATTTGCAAAATCTGTTACCTGCAGAAAAGATATTGATGCAGGTTGATGTATGTATGTTTGACATTTATGTTAATTACTTTATTGTAATCGTTTAGTTGAATTTATGTATATACATGGATGTGTTGTGGATTGAACATTAATTATGATGATTAATTGATATTGCAAGGACTTGTAATATCATTTCCAATTAATAAATGTTGGTGGGCTTTTTATTTTATTTTTGATAATTTTTATTTTATTTTTATTAATTTAGCAAATTAAAAATTCAGGATTTTTTTTTTAAATATTGGATGCTTACAACAACGGTTAAATAACCGCTGTTGTAGCTAATCAAACCGCTGTCATAAGTATTAAACAACATCAGTTTTGAAGGAACAACAGCGGTTAAAAAACGTTGTAGTAAATTCAAATAACAGCGGTTATTAACTGCTGTCATAACTAATAAAACTGCTGTCAAAGATATGGTAAGGGATTAAAATCGAGCACATACAACAGCGATTTTAAAGGAATAACAGTGGTTAATAACCGCTGTTGTATATGAATACGACAGCGGTTAATAACCGCTATCTATCAGTGCCCCCTTTTTACAGCGCTTTATACCACAGCGGTTGCTGATATCAATTTACAGCGGTTAAAGACCGCTGTCTATCAGCTTATTTGGCATAGTGTCAAGACAGTGGTACTTGGGACTTCATTGAATGATTGTCTCATGTAACTTTGGGATGATAGAAAAAGTCCATTGTGCTTACGTTAAATAGTCCTATGTAGTTTTGTAATTCTATCTGATGTATGTTGATACGACACTAGCTGAAAAACGATAATGAGTATGTTTTGTGAAAATATTCATAGAGATAGTTCAAGGAAGTTACTTGGGTTGTCTCAAGAGACATAAAGAGACTTCTAGAACAGAATCAGAATGGATGCATAAAAGGCTGTTGATACTCTGATGAGTCTGATTTAGTGCATATTTTTGTGCCTTAAATGAATATTCCTTGTGAATTAAATTGATATTTTGGTGCTCCATTCGACTTATTATTTTGTGACTTTAATTACCTTGATATTTTTATTTTTCTATTTAATTCAGGTAAATTGAAGCATTTTGATAAGGATGAAATTCAAGAAATTAAAAGAGTTGAGCCTTATGGAGTTGTGGGCCGTGAATTAAAAGGGAAGTACTATATTTCTGGGTTAATATTGTTGCTAAGCCATAAGCTATGGGCCTAAGGCCCAAACCAATTATGATGACTTTGGAGGCTGTAGGCAAAAAGGAGATATCCAGGCGGCCGTTTTTTTTTTTGAAAGGAGTCAACGCGAAGAAAAAGAGGAAGAGACGGCTATGTTTTGGGGTTGATCGTGAATGCACGTGAAGAGAGAAAAACAATTGTTTATGGTTTTTATTCTATCTCCTGTGTTAATTGATATTTAGAATGATTACGAATTCTCTATTGTGTATTGTTTCGTTGATTATGTTTAGCTAATTTCTTATTCTAGCTAGTTCGAGGATGTAAAACCTTATATTGATTATGCTTGTTTAATTAAACAATTCCTGGTTGATTTTGATTTATTTCTCGATTTTGTTATTACTTGAGTAGATGCTATGCGTGTTTGAATTAGGAGTTTAATAGGCTTGATCACCCAATTTTATTCCTATTTCAATTCTAGCTATCCCATAAATTGTAATCCGTAATTGTTATAATATTTTGGGAATTGTAGCAACTAAGGCAGAACACCTTAGGGAGTAGTAACATTTAGGTTGCATGAAACGAGCGTCTCGTGTTCATGGTCTAATTTATCCCATTGTTTTAATTCTTGAATGCGTCCCTCGAGTTGAACCTTAGATACATATTTTAGGGTTATTCGTAGGGATAGATTAATTGGGGGTCGTACCTGCTGATTAATTAAACGTAAGAAGCAATTCGAACTAGTTTGGTCGTACCACTGGTTTAGGGATAAGATTCGAGAATAAATTGAGACAACTGTGTTTGTTGATTAATTTGATATAATTAATTGATGGGACACTATCCGAGGGCTAGATCGTTCTTATTATTTGAATACATATTATTTTACCTGCTCTTTATTATTATTTCTTTACTATTTAGTAGATTTTAGTTCACCAATCCAAACCCCCACTTTTTTTTATTGCTTTTATACACAAATTGATTCGATTAAATTGCACCGTTCCCTGTGGATCGACCCTTACTTGCCCTACTATATTAGTGGGTAGCTAAGGAATTATTTTTGGGTGCCGCGACAGCACACCATACTCTTGTTGTAAAAGACGAGTCATTGAACTATTATGAGTGTCCGAAGACTCAAAGATGAAATGTTAGTAGTATTGTATGTGAATGTAATTGAAAGTCTGATGTATGCTAAGATGAATGAACATCCAAATGTATGATGAGCTGTTGGTTTGGTTAACAGATATCAATTCAATTCAGAATAGACACTGGTGACAGTGTAAGGGATTGTAAGATATCAGAAATGTACTACAGATTAATTTGAACCTCAAGGGTATATATACATGTACCATCCACTGTGCAAGCAGAGCTTGTGTCAATTGCATCTGTAAGTACGAGAAATGGTTTGTGTAAGAAATTTATTGAATCTTTTGAAAAAGTAAGCAGTCCATTAGGAAGTTATAACGATTCACTATGGAATTATACACTCTAGTGGGAGTTGTAACGATTCATTGTTGAATTAAACACTCTAGTGGGAGCTGTAGCAATTCATTGTGGAATCAAACACTCTAGTGGGAGTTGTACCGATTTATTGTTGAATCAAACACTCTAGTGAAGCTGTAACGATTCACTGTGGAATCAAACACTCTAGTGGGAGAGTTGTAATGATTTACATTACCTTAGGAGTTGTAACGATTCATTGTTGAATTAAATGCTCTAGTGGGAGCTGTAGCAATTCATTGTGGAATCAAATACTCTAGTGGGAGTTATACCGATTCATTGTTGAATCAAACACTCTAGTGGAAGCTGTAACGATTCACTGTGCAATCAAACACTCTAGTGGGAAAGTTGTAACGATTTACACTACATTGGGAGTCGTAATGATTCACACTCTAGTGAGATTTGTGGTGATTTACTATAGAATCAAACACTTTAGTGGGAGTTGTAGTGATTCATTGTAGTAATCAAAGTAGTTAAAGCTTACACTCGAGATTCTGAGTTTCATGAAAAACCAAACAAATGAGATACAAAGTTTTAACTTTGTGGAAACTTTAAAAGAAGAAAAGGTGATTCTTAAATGCATGACTACTCACTTGATATTTGCAAATTCTCTTGTCAAACATATTCCTGAGAGATGTTTTGACATCTAAGGTTTTGGGTTTGTGTGGATTTGAACATAATGCGTTGTAGTTGTTAATGTTGTTGAACATTTATGTATTGTGAATTATATGATGTTTCATATAATAGTATGTCGACAAGTAAAGATTGGCTCTCTCATACGAGCAATCGCCTCTGACATCGAGGCATGTGCAGAGATGAGATTATTTAGGAATAATCGTAATAGATCATACCACAAATCTATTTTACTTGTTACGAAGCTAAATCAACGGATTTTTTGGACTATAGTGGAAGGAAATTCAAGTTAAGTGTCGAGGATACACTTGAACTGTGATTTATACGATGTCAAATATAAGAAATGACATACGCTTCCATCTTGGGAAGTTAAGATATCGTGACGTGTGTTTCATACCACATGTGCTAAGATGACCATAAGGAAATGAGAAATATATCCCTATTTTCTCATTGTATGAGACCTTGAGGGTTAAATAAAATCCTCTAATAAGTACCCTTACGACTTTTTACTGTATTCTTAAGTCTTCACTCCAGTGTTGCTACTTTAGCATGTTACCAATATCTATAAGTTATATGACTATGCGGTGCATGTCTAGGAAAACAGCGATAGTGGGAGTCTGGAGATATTAGTGTAAAAGAAAGGGCATCTTTATTAACATGTTCTATTGTATTCATTGATCGATCAATCGAGTTGGAAACTTGATTATGAATACATAGATTTGATAAAAGGTTGAATATGCTCTTATGTTCAAGGGATTGAAAGAGATATGTCAACATATGTTAAATTGAAAGAGTTCTGGGGTATAACGAGTTTTGAAATCTTCATATAAAACTGGTTGAGTTGCTATATATCCTTAACAAGTGTATAGCGTGAAAACTCATATTCTCGAGGGTCACACGATTTATTTGCCTGTATGAAAAGGTGTTATGTGATTGTACAAAGATGTGAAGTAGAAGAGTATAAGACTCAAACTTCATGTGTGAGTGAGAGATGAAAGCTAATAAATATAATTAATTAATATTAATTATTTATTTATTTAATCCACACATGGAAGTGGATAAAGGTAGGAGCAGTTATGGGATAACCTCCTATATATATAAGAAAATTCAACAAGATTTTCCGAACAACTAACACAGAGAGAATTCTGTTCTTTTCTCCGCTCAAAAGGCAGAAAAATAGAAACAGGGATTTCGATCTGTATTCTGTGCAATACGCTTCACATACACTTAAATCTAGAAGGACATTTAGATTGTGGATACATGAAGCAATTCGTGGGATTCACGTGATTGGCTTTCAGACTAGAGGATCACAGTAAGTACGTCGAACTCAATCGGGTTCGATATCTTCCGCTGCATTGAAAATTATAGGTTGGTAATTCTGATTTCTCAATTAATTAATTCCAATATATACAAAGAGAGGGACATCAGTTAAATTGAAATAATTCAACCAACTACTCATATTGAAATAATTCCTTGGATTGGGGGGATTAAATTCCAAATTGAAACCCCATTTTCAGAACCAATTCAGTAGACATTCAAAATGGTATGTGGGAGTTTTCGGGCATTCAATTTTTTATTTTTTATTTTTGTCGTATAATATTTTGAAACTAGTTTCCCAACGAAAAAGCTTTTTCGTTGATAGGACGATGCAGTGACGGAGCTAGGAAATCTCGGTAAGGGGCCCGATTAACATTACTTTAAAAATAAAATAATATGTACTTATTATATTTATCGAAATTTTACATGATAAAATTGTCAATACATTTCATTAAATTAAATTGAACAAGCTAACTTTCATTTTGTTTTGAAGTTTTGATAGTTCGATTAAAAATGAAGCGAAACAATTTAAAAATTACTAAAATATTAAATTTAAAAAATATTTTATTTCTTCGATCGGTTGTAAATGTCTTTTATTTAATACATTAATGTGTTCCTATATTATTATTATATTATTTGCACGGTTTGACCGGCACAATTTTTAAGAAGAGTGAATTTAGTTGTTGGTGAATAAAGTAGGGGTATTTTGGATGATTTGGTAAGGTGTAAAGTGAATTTGGGTGAGATGTAAAGTAAAATGTATGTAAAAAATGAGTAGCAATTTTGAAAATAAAATGATGTTGGAAGGGTATTAATTTTGTTGAGTATTTTCATATTAAAAGTGTGCAAATAATCTTGTGAAGTCCCAATAAAAAAATGTACAAATAATTATGGGACGGATGGAATATATATATATTAAAAAAAAAAAAAATTGGTGGGGGGTCCAGTGGCCCCACTGTGGCACCGTCACTGGGACGATGTCGACATCTGTTTGTTCCGTCAACATTGTGTTGTTGAAAGTTTGTTTGACAAGAAACTGTTGAAAATAAGGTTTTTTCAACAACACTTTGCCAATCATACTGCATATGTTGGTATGCTCAACATGTACTTGTCGACACAAATGCATGTGATCGTCATATACTTGTCGAAAATACATTTTTTTTCTTAAGAATTTGGCGGACGATGAAGATAACGTTCCAAAATATGTTGAGGAAACAAATGATGTATTTCATGATACTGAGAATACATATGTGTCGGAGGAGCCAATCAATGATGAAGACGAATACTACGCTCAATAAAATGAAAATGAAGAGGCCTCGTGTAATGAAATCGTGATGGACTACGTACACATATGCCTTCACAAATGAAAATTATTTCGTAACTTAGGAGGACTTACAAGAGTGGGTACGTGTTGTAATTAAACAACACAACATGGTGATTGTTGTGAAGCGTTCCGATAATGCGACCCGAAAGAAGAAAGCACACGTTGCTAGCATGTGAACGGGGTGGAGAGTATCGTGAGTTTAAGGGGAGGGGTAGAACGAAAGTAGTACTTCGTAACGATACAAATGGCGAAGATTTTGATGAGGATACGTATTATGGAGCAGTGATTAGTGTGATAATTGCGTGAAATTCATGTGCTTAATTTGCATAATTTTATAGGATTTCATACATTATTTACACTAATTTGACTCATTGCTCTTGATTTGGAGAAAGGGTGTTGTTTGCTATTTTTATAGGAAAAATGAGTATTTTGGAGCAAAACACGTATCTCGATTATATTTTGGAGTCGATCGGAAGGAATAATTCAACAAGAAGAAAAGAAACTGATGTTGGGCTTATGAATAAAAGAAGAGAGTAATTTGAAGCCCATTTTCAAAAGCCCATTAATTGAAGGAAGCAATTTTCGTGAGCCCACATGAAATTGAAGAATTAATTAATTCATTCATTCCATTGCATCAAATGAAAAGGAAGGCAGCCGCATGAATTAAAACAGTCGAGGGCAATGATTTTCAGTGATTAAGAAAGGAAATTAAATTGGGCCCATTGCAAAAATTAATATGCAGCCCACCAATTGTCTTGTTGGAGCCCAAGAGTGGATATTCAATTAAGGGCAAGGCAATTTGAGAGGGTAGGCGAAAAAGAGACAGAAGGGAATTGGCGCACGCAGAAACAGGGGAGCTCTCCATTGGGGAGAAATCCTCCTCTCCTCCAAACACTTTCACTCAATAGATTAGTTACTTCATTTCTTAGATAGACTTTAATTTAGTGTTTCAATTTAATGATAGCTTTGGAGATTTTGAAGACTAGAGGTGCTTTCTTTCCTTTATTTCAATATTTAGTTGGTAATTTCATTTTCATTAATGTTTTGTAGTTTAATTTACATGAGTTTTATTCTAGTTGTTAATTTAGACATGGGCTAATCTCCAATTGCTTTGGGTGTGGATGTTTTGATGGGAATTTAGTGTAATTGTGGATTGATTGCATGATTAGCTTATAATTTGGGTGTTTAGGTTTCTAGAGTTGTACTTTGATTGATTCATTTGGTTGATCAACCCTATTAGCGAGCATGTTCGATTATGTTTATTGCAACGAGAGTTGGGTAGCATGATTGGGAGTGTGAGTGTGAGCTTTGATCAATTGAATATAAGTTAATTAGTAATTAGCTCACCCGAGAGGGGTGTTAATGGCTAGACCGACAACCTTAGACACTAAACGAGTAGAGGTCGTCTAGGAGTTTGGTGAGAGGGCGTTTCATAAGCATTAGTAACCGTGTTGAAAGTGCTTATGCAACACTATCTTAGGAGCTTATGGTATTTGGTTAGATCCTATAATTGCTAATCAATGCACGTTGTTTACCTATGCCTTTCGAGGGGGTTTGCACACATTTGTGATAGCCTTTAGCTTAACCTGAATTCGTAGTAAAATCATGCAATTGGTTCGCTAATTTACTTAATTGCTCACAAAACGGAAACACTCGAGGCAATACTTTCTCACCTTGCACTTTCATTATTGAGAGTTAGTTTAGTTGTTTGCATTATTGTTTCTTTTTCTTATTGATATTTGCTTTATCCTCACGTTTAGCTTCTATAACACCATTTTAACTTATAGTTTTGGGGCTCCACGCTCTCTCTAGGTCCTTGGACGATAACTACTAGGTCGTATACTTACTCAACTATAACGAACCCATACGCTTGTGGGGATTGTTATTGTTGTGCTAAAAAGTGTGCAAAAATACGAACCAAGTCAAGCAGAAGGACTAATCAAGAAAATACAAGAATCTCTTATTGCGACGAACACAGAACAATCAACTGATACACTCAACCTTAATTTCCAATACAAGTACCAATTTTCCTATCTGATACAACTAATAAACTAGTATTTATATGCACGCCCTATAAATTTATATGCACGCCCCATAAATGGACTGACTACATGGGCCTCTTAAGGCCCAATGACTATACTACTATCATTCACTTATAATAGAACTAATAATCTGCTTCTCACCTCGTCTTTGATATATAACAATTCCCTCCGTTTCAAGAACAACCTTGTCCTCAAGGCCGAAATTTGGGAACTGTGATTTGAACAGGGATGTGTCCACCCAAGTTGCGTCATCGCTAGATAGGCCCTCCCATTCAATGAGGAGTTGGGGAACGTGGTCGTCGCCTCGCCATATTTCATCCAATGGTGGAAATTCAGCTCTGTCGTCGAACAGACCAGGTGGCAAGGTTAGGGCCGCCGTGTGAGGCCGATCATGCGTTTGAGCAGGAATATGTGGAAGACGGGATGTACGCGTGTGCCGAGTGGTAGCTGAAGTCGGTATGCTGTGGGTCCAATGCGCTGGATGATTGGGAAGGGACCAAATTACTTCGGGGCGAGTTTGGCATTTAACCTATGAAACAAGGAAAGGAGACGATAAGGACGGAGTTTTAAAAATACCAAATCACCTACCTGAAATTCGTCGTCGCGACGGTGCTTGTTGGCTGCCATTCGCATGCGTTGCTGGGCCTTTTCTAGGTTTAACTTGAGAGTGCGCATGATCGAGTCCCGAGTTGCTAAGGCATCAGCCACGACCTTGACTTTAATTTCCGCCGGAATGAAATTAAACGTGATAAGGTTGGTGGGGGATGACCGTAAACAACCTCAAATGGGGTGCACCATGTCGTAGTGTGAAAAATCGTATTAAAGTAGAACTCCGCCCATGGCAACCAGTGGGCCCATTGACGTGGATGTTCTGAGGAGAAACACCGAAGATAGGTTTCAAGGCAGTGGTTCATTACTTCAGTCTGACCGTCTCACTACTACATATTTGGCCTTGGAGAGCTTTAAAAAAGGGTCTTGGAGAGGTTTTAAAAGAGCTCTCCAAGTGGAAGCTGTTCAAGCTAAATTACACTTGGAGAGCTGTTTTTAAGGGCTGTAAAAGTGAGGGCTTAGACAGCGGTTGGGAACCGCTGTCTAAGTAAAGGCACTTGGACAGCGGTTCATAACCGCTGTCTAAGTGATTTTTTTTTAAAACGCTTGAACTTGGACAGCAGTTATGAACAGCTGTCCTAAGTCACTTTTTTTTTTAATAATTATTTTATATTTTAAAAATCCATTTTATACAAAATCAAAATTTATTTATAAACCAATATATATATATACATACGTCAAATACCAAAAAATCAAATAAATAAACGTACACTAACATACGTCCAATATACACCAAAAACATTAAATATCATCACAAATGTGTAAGTTAATATATTACATAGAATCGGATACCCGAGACTTCAAAAAAAAAATATTACATGCTACCAAAAGTTATACTACTTTAATTATACATATACAAAAGTCGATTGTAAATGTACCCTGACCAATCTTTTTTCCATTTGTCCATTCTTTTGTCGTTGTAAGTCTTGAGCGGACGGTCATAGACAAACTGCAAACAACGATCAATCAATATAGTCTTGAGTGAGCATGCTGGACGCGAAAACCTGAGGAAGGTGGCAGGTACAAGAAGAAAGAAGTTCGATGGAATCCAAATGAAGTAAATCTCGGTTCTTCTCAAGAAAACAAGTGGTGTCATAAGTGACCTGAGATAAAAAATAAAAAATAAAAGTTACTAAGTCGTCACAGAGAAGGGGGAAAAAGTTGAAATAAACAAAAATTAGCAGAAATTGGAGATGTTGAATAAGCCTATAATGATCAAAGTTTTGTGCAGCAGTGTTTGCTAGAAACTATCAAAGAGCAATCAAGAGAGCATTTACACTATTGTGGGGGGCTCGAGATCTGTGAATATGAAGATGAGCAGGGCAGGACACGAGCGGCGGAGAACAGAAATGCTGCCGGGCAGAGCAGGGGCTATATATATATGTTGTGTTTTCTGCCAATATGCAGCAGCAGCAGCTACACTATTGTATTATAGATATCCTAGTGTTCCACAAAACTATCCAAAGTCAATTTCCACACAGACTCCAATGTTCTCCCCCCACTTTAACGACAACCTGTTATTACAACAACTGGAAATAGAAATTGAAATGGAAAACTAAAGAAAAAGGAAGGAAATTGGATAAAATTAGGAAAATAAACTACAGACAAATGCACAAGAAATTAAGAATGGAATTATATTCTAAGACAAATATTTGACTTTTGCTATTCAATAGTGGGCACTATGAGCGGTATATATACTCCACACAGTGTTAATATTTAAAGATGTTAGATGTTCACTAGTTCATCCTTCAACAAAATGAAATGAATGTCACATAAATCAGAATTAACCATTATTCAATACTAGTACATTTAGCTTCTCTGCTGCCCCCCCAAAAAAAACCAATAGTATAAAACAGCTCGAAACAGTTTAAGCACTCACTACTACAGTACACTCCATTATCTCCAGCCAAATTAACAATAATAAAACAGTAATGATGAATGAAGGGATAATAACAAGACTAGTATATGTATATGCCCCATCTACCTTGATTTTAGATTAAAAAATAAAAAATCATATCAATGATCAATAATTAAAAAAAAAAAAAACAGAGAGCTTAAAGAATGAGAGTAAAGAGATGGAGACCTAATACAAAGATAGCAGCAGTCATTCCGCCATGTTTATTAGGTTTGCAAGGTCTCCCTCTCCAATCAAGACCTGCTCCTGCTGCAGCTTTGTTTTGATCTTCATCTCTATCCATTTGCTAAACAAACACAAGAAATTAAGCGAAGTCAGTTCTTTATCCCCAAAGAGTTTAATAGCTCATTATACTTAGGTCGAGAAGGTTTACACTTTTTTAAGAGTCACATAGGTAATTATAAGCTTCTACTATGAAAAGATAAAATTATGAAAACTAAGCACCAGTTTTGGGGCAATGTAACTAACAACAAAAAAACTAACTTTCTCTATGTATAGGCGAGTGTGGTTTATGACATACCAGCTAATTCAGAAAATCATTTTGATATTTTGCTTCCGTCTGAATTTCTTGAGCTACCTGCAGGCTGCAGCTGCAGTATTGCATAAACACATAATATTAGGACTATACACGCTCAAATCAAATATAAATGTAATTCAAGTAAAAGCAAGTGAACTTATAAGATATCCCCATATTAAATTGAAGAATGTATGTGAGAACTTGATTGTTGAGAACAATCCAGAAGTAGATAACTGAAACACAATAAACCAGCACAGTTATAAGGCTAAACAATTCTACTGGTTACGATTTGAGTTTGTTTTATCTTGTGTAATAAGTAGATAAACTGATGGATGCTTAAATTTAAAGGTCTAGGAGTCGGACAATCACTAGGCCACTAAGGCAAGCACAAGTAACTATCTTTATAATTTTTACTATTTACAAATTATAAATAAATGATATCAGATCTCATACCATTCTTTTTTTATAACAGTCCAATCTTGATGGCAAAAATTATTAAACAACAACAACAAGCTAAGCCCCTCCCCCTTCCTCTTTTAGTCTCCATTAATGACTCTCACATAATATGCAATGTACTGGTTTCTAACTTACATTTTAGAAAGAATATAAAAACTTTAGAAATTTTATGAGCATAAACAAGCCTTCGGTTTGTGCTCATGCACCCATCTACTAAAATGTTAAAAGTATATGACTTGAACATATTAGTAAATTATTTAGCAAATCCCAATTCAACTTACTTTCATTTACAATTTATTCTGTTTCGGTGATACTGTATTGAGAATTTTAGCCATCAAATTTCAGTAGATCGTTTAATAATCCAACGTCAAGGAAAAACTTGTCAAATCAGCAAGTATTGTCCTAACATGTTGCTAGTAATGAACTTCATGAGCAAAAACTCTGTTCTCGAAAACACAGCAATCTTCAAAATATGAATCGCTAAAGAGGCAAATCATGATAAGAAGTTCCACCAGAAGTTTTATTAGGATCAATCAACACAGCGTTCTCAATTCTAATCCAAACTCCTAATCGCAACTACAACGATGAGAACTTACTGGTTTTTCCACTTCCATTCTTTTGCCGTTGTACGGCGACGGCACGCAGGAGAGGGAGGCGGTGCGACGGCGACGGCTGGAGAGGAAGTCGACAGCGACGAGGAGTGAGAGGGAGTGAGGCGACGGCGCGAGGAGGGATAGAGAGGCGACGACGACGGTGGATTTGGGGGGAGAACACTTCTCCTATCCCCCCTCTGTTTACACTTTCATTCGTCAACATTGCTATTAAGCAATAGAACCTACAAGTCAAAACTGGAGTACAATGTTAATTCTGAAAACGGTACTTGGAGCAACTCTAATTTGTAGACCTTCAAATATTCCCTAAAACATAAACCAGATTGAGGGTTTTCGCGACAAATTCAAACAAATCCGGATTAAAATCCAAATAATTGTGATGAATACCTAACCCCCGCGGCGGCGGGGCGTATGTGTGAAACAACAGAGGTGCGGCGGTGGCCGAGCGAGCAGCGTCCCAAAATTGAGCCTCCTGGGGTAACGACGGCGAGAAAAGCCCCAATTTAGTTCTCAATCTATTTTTAACACCAAAGGGGTGTGTTTTTAGTTTTCAAAAAACGACAAAACAAGTACGGGGGAGGGCAGGGTTGGGTATGTTGGAGGAGAAAACGCATGTTGGAGGAGAAAACGCGTCGAATTAATTGAATTTGGGGGGATTGAGGGCTTTGACCAAAAATTCGAGCTTGGAGAGCGGTTATGAACCGCTTTCAAAGTGAAACATTTTTTTTTATAAAACCGCTCTCCAAGTGTTTACTTGGAGAGCTGTTTGAAAAAAGGACTCTCCAAGTGTTTACTTGAATAGCTGTTTAAAAAAGGGCTCTCTAAGTGCAGCTCTCCAAACTTAAATGTGTAGTAGTGTCTGTTTCTGGAAGGTAGGCCAAACTCATGCGTAATTTCGTACCCGCTGCTCAAAATAACTCTTTCCAAAACACACTAAGGAAGATCAGATCACGGTCGGAAACAATGGAACAGGGAATGCCGTGAGGGCAGACGATTTCCTTGGTAATAGCTACAACAACCATTTTGCGGTGAAAGGGTGTGTTAACCCAATGAAATGCGCTGCCTTCGATATGCAATCAACAACGACCAATATTACATCCAAGGAGTTCGACTTGGGGATAACCGTAATAAAATCCATACTGATGTCCTCCTAGATTTGGGATGGGATCGACAACGGTTGTAGTAGCCCGACTGGTGATCGGTTATTTGCTTTATTTTTCTGACACACTATTTAGTCGGCCACTCGCCTTATTACAAATCGGAGCATGCCCGGCCAGTAGACGTTCGTGAATATCCGGCGATAGGTCCTAAAGGCACCTGCATGG
This sequence comes from Galeopsis tetrahit, assembly GCA_963675135.1. Classification (NCBI taxonomy): domain Eukaryota; kingdom Viridiplantae; phylum Streptophyta; class Magnoliopsida; order Lamiales; family Lamiaceae; genus Galeopsis; species Galeopsis tetrahit. Next base: position 56,806,271 of record OY776124.1, on the reverse strand, counting down.
CCTCCGGTTGGGGTTGAATGGAATTTGTGTAATAATCGGCCAGTCCAATCTGGAGTGGGCGGAATAACTAATCTGTCTTTATAGTACAAAATATTATGAACTAGCGTGTACAGTTGCTGAAGTTACTATCTTGCCTTTATAACCTAGATAATCGGTCCATAAACTGAGTCCTTCCAGACGGCCCGCGTCAAACGGTCCCACTCGACCCATTTAGGTATCGAAATTGCTACTACAACTAGATCGAAGTTGTGCCATGAAAGGGAGTCTACTACCGTATTTGAAGTGCCCAGTTTGTACTCGAAGTTGAAGTCGATCAATTTGGAGAACCAATATTGTTGGGCAGGGGAGACAATTGGTTGATGTAGTAAGTGTTTCAGGCTGTGGTGATCAGTCCGAACAGTGAATTTGTGGCCGATTAGATGGGGACGCCATTAGAGGATAGCGAGCACAAGAGTCATCAATTCCTTCTCGTACGTTGATATACTGGGATTTCTTTCGGATAGGGCTTTGCTATGGTAGGCAATTGGACAACCTTGTTGTATTAACATAACTCCTATTCCCCGGCCTGACGCGTCACATTCTATGATAAAAGGCAGGGCAAAGTTTGGCATAGCGAGGTACTGGTGTCGTCGTGATTACCGACTAGAGGGCCTCGAAGGTAAGCAGCTGGGTAGCCGTGGACCACGTAAAGGGTTCGGAATCCTTCCGGAGGAGTAGAGTGAGGGGCTGGGGCGATGGATCCATAATCTTTAATAAATTTGTTAGGATGTAAATTCACCCTAAGCCCCACTTGATGTTAGAATAGTTTTGATGGCCAAAACACTTAGAGTTTATAAATGTAATATGATCAGCTGACTTTGTATAGAACAGCTTAGACTAGTCTTGTGTGATCAACTGTATTGATATCAGCTGATTAGCACAATCCTGGCTTACATGCGCTCCCTCAAGATGAGAAGAGTAGAAGACATGAAGACTAGAAGATCCTTGAAGGCCAGATAAGTTAAGGTGCTTGTATACCTACTTATCTGATGGAGTCCAAGTTGAAGATGGCCCTAATGCAGCACAAGTATTTTCCAGATCAGAAGAGTTCTACTCGACTGATATCAGAAGACAGAAGCACAAGGCCAGACGAGTAGTCAGAAGACTAGTAGTGCAGATCAGAAGACTAAGTACTCGTCCAGGACTCGGCTGATTCCCAAAGTCATCTTGCAAATTGAATGAAGACTTACCTTACTTAGAAGATTGACATGATCCCAGGATTGAAGCAATCAAGTGGCTGAAATCAAGGAATCAAGCCAACATGGAAAGATTGCCCCAACGGCTAGTCAACTCCAACGGCTAGTTGCAAGCAATCACCACTATAAATACAAGAGGATGAGAAATCACAAGTACGAGATCACGACGAGAGAATTCAACAAGCTAAGCAAGCAATCAAGCTAAAAGCCATACTGTTTTAAGAGTTCTCCAAGAGCCAGAATCCATAAGAACATCCTTAGCTCTTAAGTGATTTCTATCCAACCCAAGAACCTGAATCGTATTCATATTGTAAATCCATTGATTTAGGCATAGTGGTTAAGCATATTATAAGCTTGAACCATTAGTTGGAAACATTCAAAAACCCCAAACCCCCACCGAAAGGTTAAAGTTTTTGAACCCCTGCAAAGTGCAAGTGCTTACAATCACTTGTGGAGACCGTAGCAGTTAGGACTGCTCAGATCTCAAAGTCCTACCCTTGGGACTATAAAGGTCAAGCCCTTGTAATTTTTGGTAAATTAAAGGGATTAAACATCACGTTAGGACGTGAGAGTGGACGTAGGATCGTATATCCGAACCACTATAAACCTGGTGTTATTTATCTTTCTGCACTTTACTTTATTGTCATTTCCATACATTTTATATAGTGCATACTGTGATTTAAACTATCTTCAAATCAATGCCATAACTTTCAAACCAGCATCAGCTGAGTATTTTCATTAAGTAAACAACTTGGCATTTTCAAAAGAAAATAAAAGAACGAGACTAAACAAGGCCTACCATAATTCCGCATATAATCTCTTCATCAGATCACTATAGTCATCTGGACCAGCAGACCTGTAGTCCAGTTGACATAGAAATCAGAAGAGGTTCCCAACTCTCTTGAAAAAGTTTTAAAGTCTATTCACCCCTTCCCTCTAGACTTTAATCCCATTCACTACTCGTTTAGGGACCAACAAAATTGCCTATAGTAGCCGATGAGGCCCAAAAAACCTCGGACGACTTTCAGTGTTCGCAGAATCGGCCAATTAAGAATTGTTGTGACTTTAGCGGGATCCATTCTGACCCCGAAGGCAGACACAAAATGTGACCCAAATACTCGATTGTAGCAAGGCCCCAAGTCCATTTCTTAGGATTTATAACAAACGACACTGCGACGAGGGAACCGAGGACCATGCGAAGATGAGACAAGTGGTCCTACATAGATGGGCTATAAATCAGAATATCATAAAAAAAACTAATACAAATTTACTAAGCCACAAACGAAATAAATCGTTCATGGCAGATTGAAAGGCAGAGAGGGCATTGCAAAGGCCAAATTGCATAACCAGCCACTCATAGTGGCCCAAATGGGTTCGAAAGCCTGTTTTCTCGATATCTTCAGGGGCAACTTCAATCTGATGGTATCTAGATCGGAAGTCAAGATGGGTAAAGACTGCTTTACCGTACAACTCGTCTAGAAGTTCTTGGATAACGGGAATGGGGCACTTTTCGGGAATGGTCCGTTTGTTGAGTTCACGGTGTAAACACAAATTTCGTGAAATAAATATAAAAACGCGAAAAATGGTAAACGATGTATTTAATTTCGGATTAAACCGATGAATATTTGTGGGTTACAATCTCTAATTTTTTTTCTCTGATTCTCTCTTCGTGAACTTCTTGAATTTCTTGAGCACTTTTGGAACTTCTAGAGTTGGATCCGTAGCCGAATCCTCTCCGATCTTGAATTTGGGGCTCTATAACGTTAATCCAAAGGCTTAGCACCGTATTTTGGATTAAACGTTGAATTTAGGGACTTTTGGGATGAACGTCGTTGAAGATCGTTCTTGAACTTGGGACTTTGTAACGTTAATCCAAGGGCTTGACGCCGTATTTTAGATTGCATGTAGATTTTAGGGACTTTTTGGGACTTTCGGGACTTATCCGGGACTTTTTAGGACTTTTCCGGGACTTATTCGGGACTTTTCCGGGACGAACGCCGTTGAAGATCCACGAAGCACCTCCTCCTTGAAGAAACGCCGAATCGAAGAGGCTTAGCACCTTGATCTCCGCTCGAACACTGCTTCTCGCTGCTTTGCACGAAGAACGCCTTGAAGAAACGCCGAATCGAAGGGGCTTAGCACCTTGATCTCCAATCGAACGCTGCTTCTTGCCGCTTTGCACGAAGAACGCCTTTGAAGCTCGTCCGCTTGCTGAAGAACACTCTAAAATCTCTGTAGAGAATTTTAGAGCCTTGAATGCTTCTGATTCTTGTTTATGATATGAATGAAATGAGACCTCTATTTATAGGTGTAGAACTTAGGATTTTTTATGGGCCAAGGAGATATTTGTGCAAGTGGTTAGGGCTTAATTTAAATTTTGAATTACTTGATGGGCTAAAAATACCCTATTTCGGCTTGATTTGGTTTGTTGGACTTTAGAGGCCCATCTTCATTTATAGGACTTTAGAGGCCCTTCTTCATTTATAGGACTTTAGAGGCCTGTCTTCATTTATTGGACTTTAGAGGCCCAACTGGATTTGTTAGACTTTAGAGGCCCATCTTGATTTGTTGGGTTTTGGAGGCCCAAATTAATTGAATTTTGCTTGTCTACACACGGTAATCTACGCAAAATCGCCAACTACCGTCTTTCTTATGAACGAGAAGGACGGGGCAGGAGTAGGGCCTAGAGCGGGGTTGAATGATACCACTCGCTAACATTTCAGAAATCATTTTCTCAATTTCCGCCTTTTGGGCATATATTGATATGGGCGAACATAGACTGCTGTGGTGCCGGTGTTGGTCCTGAAAGGAGAGTGACACAAGAGTATGGGGGGGGGGGGGGGGGGGGAGAATGCACTTGTGTGTACTAATTCTTTGATTTTTGACAAAAACAGACTTATCACTTGATTAGTTCAGGAGAGTTGATCAATCAATCTCTCTGATTTATATCAAAGTTAAACTCTTGAGCTAGATGACAATTTTCACTGAGTACTATAGAGTAGACAGTTGAGAGTGTGATCTTAGTAATTTATAATTGCGGAATGGATAGGCCCTTAAAGTTATATCTCCTTTTGTTCTGAATGAATGATTCTTGCTTAAAACAGTATCAGGGGAGTTGTCCAAATAAAGAGTTTTTCCTATAAAACAGTTTTGGTGATATTGACAACTATGCAGTATAAGTGTAGATATGAAATGACTTTAAAATAAATAACACAAACACTTATAGCGGTTCAGAGTCTCAAGCTCCTACACCCACTTCCCTGATTGAACAGGATAATCCCTTCACTTGGAATTAGCTTGTTTTATAGTGCCAAGGTGCATTGATCAACCACACTACTTCTTAGTGCCTTAATCCCTAGGTTTACAGAGACCTAATACTCAAACTACTTCTTCTTCTTAGAGCTTTAAGCTTTAGTTCCACACTATAGCTTAGTTACTCAACTTCTTCTACAACACCTAACTTAACAATCTTTTCTGGGATTGGGTTGAGGGTTGTTTTCCAACTGAGATATCATTTACAATGATGATCAATGCTTAAGGATAGGATACCTCTCTAAGCTTAGATTTTTAATTGGCTTAGAATCTTTGATCACATAAGTTTATATGATCATGGGGGAAACAAGTAATTCAGATGAGTTGGCTTTCTGAACTAGAATTGACTTGTTAGCTTGATTGCTTTGGTTTCCCGTATTTGATCAATTCATGATCCTTCTGTTTATATAGGAAGTTTGAATATGTATCCGTTGGAGGGACACAACTCTTTCTTCTCTATAGGTATGAACATGATGTTCATCTTTTCTTCAGATGAATAGTGTTTTGTGTGGACTTTTGTGGTGTTGCTGAATGCTTTGTCAATTAGAGATGTTATGTTGTTGTCAGGTTGACCTTCCATTAATGCTTCTCATCATTTGCATTCCAACGGATGGATTGAGACAACACAGCTGAATGTGTTTCTTGAATCAGCAGACTCTTCACAGTCTTTAAGCTTCAGGCTAGTTGTCTTTAGTGAGATTGAGCTTCTTGATACTTTGCTTTCAATACTTAATGCATCTCACATTATCAGTATGAATGATCATCTCACTTTTACATTATGATCCTGTAGCTTGAACTCTTTAGTGAGTTTATACATTTGATAGGATTTTGACCACTATAACTCATCAGTGAGTTTGTTCATTTGGCTTGATCTTTATCACTTTAACTCATTAGTGAGTTTTTCCATTACTACTTGAGTTCCCCCTCAACTAGTAATCTATTCATCCTTTATTGCTGACTAACATTTTTCAGCAATCTAACTATCCTGATCTAAGTGTTCCATTATTCTAAAACACTTTTAATTCAATACACTGAATCTATCTAAGGCAGTATCTCAGGGGTTTTGGTATTAGATCAAAATCTCTTTTATTTCCCAACAACCGGGAAGGATGGTAATTCTATGGTCGCAAGAGCAGCGAGGGGGAAGATGACGACTTGTGTTGGGATATGAATTCTAGAAAAAAGACCTAAAATGATGACTATTAATAAAGAGTTATCCTAATTAGATTGATGTGCAGCGACCGCGGTCTCCAAAGAATCAATTCAAGAGTCGCTAAGCGTCATCGTCGCCGGAGGTCAGACAAATTATTATGGAGCAGAAGGATGAATCAAGAAAATACAAGAATCTCTTATTGAAACGAACACATGACAATTAACTGATACACTCAACCCTAATTTCCAATCCAAGTACCAATTTTCCTATTTGATACAACTAATAAACTAGTATTTATATGCACGCCCCATAACCGGGCTGACTACATGGGCCTCTTAAGGCCCAATGAATATACTACTAATCATTCACTTATAACATAACTAATAACCTGCTTCTCACTTCGTCTTTGATATGTAACAATGCTTCGCATAAGAAGAGGGATATCGGGTCGAAGAAGTGTGTATGCCCTTTTTTACTGAAGGCACCCAAATATTTCTTATGAAATGGAGATAGGATGTGAAGTGCATGACTCATAATCATCCCGTAGCATGTCTCTCGAGGGCCACTCATATGTCGGGAGGCTAACCCCGAAGAAGAACAATTAGTGGTTGATATGTCTAAGTTCAACACTCTATCTAAGAACCGCACGGGGAATTTTTTTTTTTAGTCCTATAAGTTTAAGACATTCCAAAATATATCCTTTAAGTTTATATAAAACTTTACATAATACATCCTTTATGTTTCAAACTTTCAATTTCAATCCTTTTTTTATTCAATTTTAATCCTTTATCTTTTAATAGAATGAAGGGGTGACTTGGCACTTCATGTATTAAAAAAAAGGACACATCATCATGTCACATCATTTTTTCTTCTATTAAAAAAAGAAAATAGGAGTTATTTGAAAAGAAAAAAAAAGTTCTCAACACAAAAAATAAATAAATTATTTTACTCTAAACCAATTAATTCACTTAAATACTCAAACAATTACAAAAGGAAGTGAATATATTTGTAAAAACAATTGTCATATGATATAATTGTAAAATAAAATAAAATCATTTTTTTTTTGAACAAAAAAGTAACCTTTTAATGTATTAGCTCAACAATCCAATTGATGCATAACTTTTTAGTAAAATAAGTAATAGTATATTTTTAAAATACACATCTGCACACCCGTTAATGTGATTCTTCGAGAAAAAAACTATTTACGTCCCATAACTTTTACCTTTTTTGAAAAACGTCCCAAAATAGTTAAAATTTTAATTTACGTCCCATAACTTTTTCAATTGCTTAATTTAAGTCCAATTTTCACTAGAAACCCCCAAATTTATGTTAATGAGACGTAAATTGAGCAATTAAAGAAGTTATGGGACGTAAATTAAAATTTTAATTAAAATGGGACGTTATGCGAAAAAGATAAAAATATTCAACAAATGTCACTATAAAATTAATGTAGTTTATGTTATACAATCAAATAAAAAAATAATTCATAAATTCACAAATTAATTAATTATTATACAAATCAATTAACTTACCTAATTCATTATTAGGAAAATTATTAACATTAGAAAAAAATTATAATTACAATATAAGTAATATAAAATAAATTATGAATATTAATTAAAATACTAAATAATATTTAAAAATATATGAAAATAAATTTAGAATAATATTTAAATAAGTAAATAATTTTTCATAATATCAAAAAAATATAATATCAATTTTTTTTTTAAAAATCAATTAACATACTCAAATAAATATAAATTTTATCTTTAAAATAATAAAAATCCCAAATAATTTTTTTTTTTATTAAAATGGTCAAAAACTCTTATTAAAACTTAACAATTATTTTAATATTTTAAATAAATACAAAATTTTATAAATATTTAAAATTCTCAAATAAATAAAAAAATATTCAAATATATCCAAAATTCCCAAATAAATAAAAGAATATTTAAATATATCCAAAATTATCACATTTTTGAATTTAGGCCACCAGAATACCACTTTTTGAATTTAGTCCATTAAGTTTCGATTTATTTTGATTTTGGTCCAGTTACCTGTTATAACAGGTTTAACAGGTCATTTTTTAAAACACACTACACACCCTAAATGTTAAAGACACCAAACTAAAATTTAAAAATCATTTTTTATTACTATTCACACCCCAATTCTTTCATATTTAATAAATTGATAAAAATAATTAAATTAAAAAAAAGTAAGAGTTCAAACTAATATAAAAATATAAATAAAATCTATAAAAAAATTGTCAAAATCTTTAAATTTTTAACAAATCTAAATAATTAATTAATTTAATTAGTTTTGAAAATTTAGTAGATTTTTTAATATTTTTATTTTATTTAATAATTTTTTCAAATTGAGTTGATTTTTTTTAATTTATTAAAAATCTTCAAAAATAGTAAAAAAAAATCAACTAAGTCTTCAAAACTAAGTAAATTAATTAATATTTTAGCTTTGTTTAATTTTTGAAGATTTAGATTTTTTTTATTGATTTTATTTATATTTTTCTTATTAATTTGAATTCTTACTTTTTAATTAAGTTATTTTTGACAATTTATTAAATATGTTTATGATTTTATTTAACTTTATTTGATTTTTGAATTTTGTGTTTAACATTTAGAGTGTATATAATATTTATGGGGTGTGAGTAGGTTCATGTAATATAAAAGAAATATTTAAAAGAAAAATAAAATAAAAAAGTTTAAACTCTAGTGTTTTATTAATGTTTTATTTGCGTTTTAACTTCTATAAAAAAATGTAAAACTAATTAAATTAAATTAAAAAAATGTAAGACTAAATAAAATTTAAAAATAGTAGAAAATTAACTAAATCTTCAAAAACTAATTAAATTAATTAATTTTTTTAGCTCTGTTTAATTTTTTAAAATTTAAGCGATTTTTTATAGGTTTTATTTATAATTTTCATATTAATTTGAATTCTTTTTTAATTTAATTATTTTTAGCAATTTATTAAATAGAAAAGAATTGGGGTGTGTATATTAATAAAAATGATTTTTTAAATTTTAGTGGGGTGTGTTTAACATTTGGGGTGTGTTTAACATTTTATGGGGTGTGTAGTGTGTTTTAAAAAATGACTTATTGAACCTGCTGTAGCAGGTAACTGGACAAAAATCAAAATAAATTGAAACTGAATGGACTAAATTCAAAAAGTAGTAATCTGATGGACTAAATTCAAAATTGTGATAACTTAATGGACTAAAAAAAATATAATCCCATTTTGAAATGTCTTAAATTTATAGGACTAAAAAAAAAAAATTCCCTGAACCGCACCGTCAGAGAACCCGAAGTTGATTTGCATTGGGTTTGATCGTGAAAAGAAAACAATTCATACAAATATAAAGTGATTAGTTTTATATATACCCGTGGAATCTTTTGTCGTATATGTCATGTTATTGCATATTAATCTTTTATTTGTTGCAAATTTTGTATTTTTCTTATGGTAAAAAATAAATAAATTAATATTGCCTCAAAAAAATCTCAACAAATAAAACTATACCCCATTTTCAAATTTAATATCTTTAGGTTCTTAAGGATGGTTTGCCTCTGACAGTTTTTAATAGGGCTCTGGCCACTAGACTGAGTTATAGTGTTATACTCCCATGACTCTAGTTTTTTTTTTTTTTAAATATTTAATAAATATCTAATTAGTAGTATGATCTCTTGATATGAGATACAATTAACTACATGTAATGTAATGTTATCAAATTTTAATTCTAGGGAAAAAACAATCAACGGGAACAACACAAAATAGATATTTATTAAACTTTTTCGAGGATATGCGTAGAAATCTCAATTATTGTTGGTAGTAATATTAAAATCTACTGAGATCAAATGTATCAATTTTTTTTGCTTTTGAGACCAAAATTCAAAGTATTGAGATTAAAACCATGAGGGGCGGTGGTTGGTGGGACAAAAAGTACGATTTTCTCATATATTTACATTTGAGAAAATGAATTAATTTACAATTATGATCGGATAATGAATCAGTAAATACTTGTGTCTTAAGTTATTTTTTTAATGAACTCTCTTTTCAATCCTGTTTTTCAGAGGCTCTTTTTGGTCAAAAATATTAATTATTATATTTTTTAATCCAGCAATTCATGCATGTTTATAAACTTTTGACTCACAGGAGAACACAATGTCTCCTCAATTTTTGTAATGTAGAAATTAATGTTGATTAAGATCTATAATCCAAAGAAAAGATTGTTTTATTTTCTAATTTTTCTTTTCCTTTTAGTAATATCAGGATTTCTCTTATCCAAAAGAATCCATATATTATGAAGTCAACATTAATGTATTGTTTTCTACTCCAATTATATATAGAACTCGCACTTTAATTTATCTACAAATTTGTTTATCGTCAAATATTATTGCAGAGATAAAATATGCATTAATTAATTAGATCCACATTTAATTGTGTTTTCTAGTTCACATATATAGACAAGCTTATAAAAGAGGAGTAGTTAAGCATAAGATCAAACCATACCATTGTATTGTAATGAGTACTCCATTCTTAATCTCTATTCTCTTTCTTATACTAGCTGCTTTCGCCACTTTCTCTTTCGTCGCGGCTGATGAAAACCAATGGCGAGAGCTAATGCACTCTGCCTCAGACGGGTGCCACGAGTCTAGGGTGCTCGGAGAGGTAGCAGAGCCACGAAAGAAGCCAAAAAAGGGCTGCTTGAAGAAACCGAAACTCCCTCCTTTGCCCAAATGGAAGCCAAAATTACCAAAGATGCCAAAGAAGTCACCCCCCAAAGGGTACAAATATCCCTGGCCACCTGTTTGGCCACCACTTGTCCCTGTTTAGACATTGGATGATCGATGTAATAAGTTATAGCAAGCACATTTGACATTTTCATTATATGCATGTATTCTGAAATAATATATACTATAATACTTTGAGTTAACTGCAAAACTGACTCCAACGTACATTGCACTTAAAATGTTACTTTTATGTTGCAAAAACTGATTATTTTTTGCACTATTGGGACTAATTAGTCAAAAAACAAACACTTAAAATGTTACTTTAGAGGAAGTTTCATTTTTGGTCCCAGCAACCATGACCCCTCATTATTTTGGTCCCAAAACTACTTTTGGTCCCAAAATCAAACAAATAGATAAAAGTAGTTCCAAAGATAGTCAACCGTTAGTCAGCTGTTTTGGTCCCGATAGATCTAATTTCTGACTCTCCTTAATCACAAACAAACAAGAAAATAAATTAACTATTAATTTAAAATTACATTTTAAACAAATAACTCTTATAATTATATAAAAATCTAAATATTTACAATCGCTTTTTTAATTTATACAAAAAATGTCTAGCCGACGGGTGATGTAGAAAAGAACTCAGTCGAATCCTAAAGCCTACCGTTCCTGAAAAGTATGCCTTCTCAATTGAATTTCCGTCACAAAAAAAATTGAATTAAAAAAAAATTTCACAAATTCGAGACCAATTGTATTTTAAAAAAACATTGCAAATTTGAGACGGAATATGTTTCCATAGTAAAATATTTGTAACAAATTTGAGATGAATTAAATTTCCATTTCAAAAAATATTTAAATAAAAAAAATGTTGCAAAATCCTTAGCTAATTTGACACGAATTAAATTTTCGCCGAAAATTTGAGATGAATTGAAAACCGTCGCAAATTCTGTTGAACTTGTCTGTTTGACCATTTCCGTCACACTATTTTCTGGCTGTCGCAAATTTATTATCGCATAACTCCATATTTTTTGTAGTGAAAGAGTAAACCATGAGCAGCTGAACCAGCTAAGTATTTTAGGATCCTCTGGACTGCCTTTGAGAGTGTGATGAGAGGATTTTGCATGTATTGGCTTAATTACTTTATTTGCAGCATAAAATATCTTAGGCCTTTTGATGGACTACAATAAAATTGAGCTTAACGATGAAATCCTCTCATTATAATTAACTTCTCTAGCTGAAGGTCATTAAACGACATAAAATTGACTTTTAATGACAATTAAGTTCCGTCATTAATTCTTAATTTTCGTCATTAAATAATTTTAGCTAGAGAAACTAAAATTACAAGATTTTTTTCATTAAAAGTCAATTTTCTTGTAAGTGATTATTGACTTTTTGATACAAAATTCAACTTCCCCCCACAATCTAATACAATCACTTTTAAACGTGAATTGTTTGTTTGTGAATGTGAAATGTGAAATGTGAATGTGAAATTTTGGGTGTAAATGTGAAATGTTTATTTGTAAATGTGAAATGTACTAGAAAGTGATTGTACTACATTGTAGTAAGGGATCCCCAAATGTACTAGAAAGTGATTTCCCCTTCTTGTAATGATGGTTGCATACTGTAGAGCACCTGCCACACTCCTATATTGATAAGGATTAGAAAGAGGGTCACCATCACCCTTGGTTAGTGTATTGACTGTGATCATGGGTGTAGAAAGGCTCTTGGATTGTGACACTCCTATAATTAATAATTAGTCGGTCCTTTGACCGGATATCCGAGACTTCAAAAAATAAAAAAAAATTATGTTAGATTGGGTTAGTGTCACTGATAAAGTATAAAAAAGATGAGGTTGGGTTAAATCGTAGTTTGTGTATGTGGAGGAGAGATTAATGAATTTTTATTAAAAAGTTGAGTTGGGTCAATTATAAAGATAGTCGAGTTTAGTTGTTTTTCAAGATGAAACACATTATATTTTCCATCACACGCATGGCGTTCCTAAATCAATCACTTTGATCGGAGGCAGGGCAGTTACTTTCTTGGTTATAAAATTGAGCTAAATGACGGAATCATCTCAGGCCTTATGATGCACTACAAGAAAATTGAGCTTAATTACTTTCTTGGTTATTATTGGCGTTGTTTTATAAAATTGTTTGTATCCCCTGACCGATATTGGCGAGGCATAAGTTGTTAATAGAGCATAGATAACCTAGGAATTGTCTCTAATGGAGTGTACAGGAAAATATATTTATTCATATAAATTAAAAAACAGCAATTATTTATTCTTTTACTACAACATAGGCTGGCAAATTAATCTGGCCACTCAGATCTTCGATGGTTGGGGTGGGGACTTCCTTTTCGGCCACTTCCACCACGGACGACGTGGTGCTTTTCCCGTTGGTGGTGGCTTGTGTGGTGCTGGTGGTGGCTTATTCTTCTTCCATGGCAGAAGCCCGTCGGGAATCTGTTCCCTAGCCATTTTCTCTACTGTCTTGATCTCGGACGACAGGGGGCCTCCATCGGGTTCATGGATATCAGCTAGAGATGGAGCAGCGAAAGCCACTGCTCCGAAGAGCAATAGCAGAAAAAGTGTAGCCAAGTTTTTTACTTTGCTACAAAGCATGACTGTTTGGACTAATTGTGATGTACAAAATAACTCATGATTTGTGGGGTTTTATAGTTGATTCAAGAAATCCCTTTTCCTTTACAAATAATTTGTGGCAATTTTGAATTAATAAATATTACTGGAGTATCTGTTATGGAAGAGATGTGCTTCTGATAAATTAAAGTTGAAATTTATGAGTTAATTTCTTTTTAGGAAAAAGGATCAATATCTAGGGGCAGGTGGATTTCTTCTTATCTTTTTTTTGGTTTGCATTGGAAAATTGCATTGAATTAAAGTCCGTCTTTCTCTTTATGCAGATTTGTGGTTGTCCTTTATCTCTTTTTAGAATTTCTTTTACTGCAATTATTGGAGAAAATTTCGAGTTAGTATCATTTTATGTCCGGTCTAATTATGACGGATTTGATATAAATTATTGGGTTAATTTCTAATAGAGTGATTTCACTCTATGTTTTCTCTAATAGGACTTAGAGGATTTTTTTTTGTCTAATTGATTCAAATTGAAATTTCTAAGACATTTTTGCCCTTTTATTAATTTGAAAAAATTCGAAATCATTAATTTAAATAATTAAGTTAACTAAATCCTGTAATCAAACATTCCAAAATTATGGACCTTCCAAAATTTAAATTTAATGGACGACCTTTCAAAATTTAATTTTTTTCCTAAAACGTAGATAACCACAATTATTTCTTTTCATTTTGTGCAGCTTTGATATTCTAGCGTTGTGCATTTAATTACACCGATTCTGAAGACATACTGTGCATTTTCCGGTGACGAAGAAATTTATGAAGGACAAAATGCATATACACCAGGTAATATATGAAGAAAAAAATGCATATACACCAGTTAATATATGAAGGACAAAATGCATATAAACATGACAAATATGCATACGTATATAAAGGAATGTATGAATGACAAAATGTAATATTACAAAATATGATAATTATTTGCATATAAACATGACGACAAATATGCATACATAATTCAAAATATGATGATTATTTTGCATATAAATTTATGCATAATTCAAAATATGATGATTACGTTGCATATCATACTCGATTGAAATAGAATGACTATTTTGCAAAAAAATTGAAAGTTGACCTAAAAAATCATGTATTTAAAAAACAAAATATACAAAAATCTGGAAGAATCTTACCCAAATTCGAACTCGTATGTTACAATGGCGTCGATTTTGATGCTTCAAATGTTAAAAAATAAATGGAAACACTCGGGGCTTCGTCTTCGTCGAACCGGCCACCACTGCGAACACCGTCTGCGTCGAATCGGCCACCACCACAGAGAAGATGAAGCAGGTCACTTCCCGCCGCCGTCTGTAACGAACACCGTGCACGTGCCGCCGCTCCTTCGTCATGGCCGTCGCTGGAAGAAGAGTTTCCCCTTCGTCACTGTAAGAAGATTGACCGCCGCCGCACAGATTGGCCGCCACGAAAAACAGATGGGTGTGTTCGCGGCCTCCATCATCCTCGTAACAGAACAATGACTCAAAAATTGAATTTAAAAATGGAATTTGAGAAATTTTATTGTTTTGATTTCAACGCATAACAAAAAAAATTCGGTGCGTAACAAGAATCTGAGGGAATATATAATTTTTGAAATCGAATTTGGAAAGTCATTTAATTACGGGAAACATGAGCTAATTTCTAGGATGTTGACTCTGCAAGTTGTATGGAATTTAAATAATTAAATAGATTAAATAATTAGATTAAGGGTATAATGGGATTTTTAGCTTTATTTTGACTCTATTAGAAAAATATACAACTTGAAGTTTCTATTAGATTAAGGGGTCCTAATAATGGACTTATTAGGTAATAATCTCTAAATTATTTTTCTTTTTCAATTATTGTATGTGTCCATCTTTAATCCTTTTGGACCAATATTACACATTCTTCCTTGTTGATTAGTTTTACATTACGGAAAAGTACTGAAATTTGTCAGATTTTTTTTTTCATCCAGTGAGTTTGGCTGATTTTAAAATAAAACCTTTAAGATTTAATTTACTTTTCAAAATAAATCCTAGGGCGTACAATTTTGGATCTTTTATGACCAATTTCAGTCCTTTAATTTCAAACTTACCAAAAAAAATTGAACTCATCAATTTTATTTTTGGGCGAGAACCGGGCCAAGGAGCATCAGTGAAAATGAAACGAAACCAGAGGCCATGAAGTGACTTTGGCATATCCCTTTATTATCAGAGCTAACACATTAGTGAATATATTTCATTGATTGAGTTTGGTTCGTGAGGTCCACAAGATTTTCGAGATAAGTTGTTAAGGAGAGATAGGGGGAGACGATTGTCCCTCTCTCCAAAGTACATTCTAATACATGATTCGACAAGATTAATTATAGATCATTCGTCGAAAACACACACACGAGTGCACTATCATTTACAAGAGAATAATCTCATGATTACATAATCACGAGATTTACACACATTACACACCAGAAAATACGAGTTTTCACCAGAGATTCACAATTGAAGCACACACACTTCACTCGTTCATACACGATATTGAGCATCCTATTGCAAAATTAAAGGAGAACATTCTCACTTGTGACGAGTTTTCTCCAAATTATCCTTGAGATTGATGGTATTCTTACTTAGAGCGTCGTAGTTCATCTCCGGCGTGTTTTGCAGGTACGGGAGCATAAATCAGCCACAAGAAACTTTGTACTACATTGTTTTTAACATGTGAATTGAGGCTAGTTCCGCAATTTCGTTGTGCGTTCAAACCTGATGCAACAACTGACGTCGTTTATGGGAATATTGAGTTAAGACGTGAGGTCTTTATTCTGATTATTCAAGATTTGATCCATACCATACTTGAGTATGGAAGGCGAATGTGAGAGTTCCATGCAAGTGAAAGAAGGAAGATGAGCATTGTTGGGAATAAAATGATTTTGAATTAGATACCAAAACCCCTGATTGATGATGATCAGATTAGTTGAGATATGCTCAAGTCAAGTTCAGGCAAGATGTCTCAGTACACTTTAATATGTAGAATGCTAAGTAAAAATCTCAGAAATGTTATGAGATTTTAGAGATCAGGATAGTTGTCCAAAGCTGGAATGTTAGGCAGCTTGATAGGTCTATAGGACAAAGTTGCTGATCCATTCAAGACAAGCTGATCAAATGGACAACTGAGCTGAAGAGATCAAGAAAAATAAAGTTGTGTTTATAAATGCAAAAGATCAAGACAGTTGATGTACAAATGATCAAAAGCATTGAAAGCAAAAGACACATTCAATGAAGCATTTATTGCCAATCATGCCTGAAACAAGCATTGAAGACTTAGAGCATTAAAGAGTGAAGCATTGAATGAATGTTGGAACATTCTAAACTGCAACAGGAATGTTCAGGGAGCTTGTCCCATCTGACCGTTGGTTGTGTATAGAGTTTGCCACAAATCAACCTAGGACAATGTGCAAAATTGGAAACTGACACAAGTCTTCTCAGCCGCATTTGTCAGAAGTCAACACATTCATTCAAGCAACCATTGAAGAGCCCTTTTACTCAGTGGATAAAAGGATGCCAAGCTTCATAGCCGTTTCAATGGTGCTGCAAATAGACATATTTGAATTGCTAATCCCTCCAACGGTTAGTTGTTCAATTTGCCTATAAATACAGAAGTGATCAAAGGGATTCATTATCCAACTGCAAGCTATCAAACTATCATCAAGCTTTCAAAAGGAAACCAAGCTGTTCTCTAAAAATCCCAAGTTTCCTGAATCACTTCTTTTTAGCTAAGCCAATCTTTGTAAACATCCAAAGCTTAGCATTGAGATATCCTAAGCCTTTACACTGTTCTTATTGTAAAGGATATCTCTACTAGTTGGAACCAAACCTCAAACCCTTATCTCATTAAGTGAAGAGAGAGTTTGTTGTAGAAGTGAGGAGTTAAGGACTGTTAGTGTGAAACACAGTCTTAACTCAGAGAGATTGAGCACTAGGACTCAAGTTATCCTAGGGATCAAAACACTAAGAGAGTGTTGTTGATCAGTGCACCTTGGCACTATAAAACAAGCTAATTCCATTGAGAAGGAATTATCCTGTTCAATCAGGGAAAGTGGATGTAGGAGCTTGAGTCTCTGAACCACTATAAACTTGTGTGCCATTTACTTACTGCATTCTTAATTTCACTTACATTCAAACATATTTTAAAGAAACATAACTCAGTAAGTAAGAAAATCTGTTTTGGACAAAGTCCCTGATAACCTGTATTTTTCAGAAATTAACTTGGAGTATTTCTTTAGTCAAAGGCCAACCACATTCCGCACTTAGCAACTCTTTTAGATATTTAGCCAACTGATCACTCAATAGTAATCAGTAGGACAAGTATCTATCAAAGTTCACACTCAGGCCAATTGTGAGACAACTTGCCTGATAAGACCAATTTGTCAAAAAGAAAAGAATTTGCATACACAAGTGCATTCCCCCCCCATACACTTGTGTTATACTCCACCAAGGACCAACAAGCATCATTCCCAATTGCTCCTCCTGACACCGATGGGTAAGGGAAGGGAAAACAAATTATTTACGTCCCGCAATTTTCACCTTTTTTGAAAAATGTCCCAAAAAAGATAAAAAATTAATTTACGTCCAATAATTTCGTAATTTGCTTAATTTACGTTTTTTTGTTGCGGAGACGCCAAAATGGCATCGTTCCACACACGTTTTGTCAAGTACACATAGAAATTATGGGAAACCGACAGAAGCTGTAACGTGGCCAAACTCAACTTGTGTAGCGTTGTAAAACAATGGCTATGTGGATTTAAAAAAAAACAAGTCACTATTTATAATTTACATAATGAAGAAAAAGGACTTATATTAAGGGACGTATATTGACCAATTTATAAAATTACGGGACGTAAATTAATCATTTACAAAATTATGGGATGTAAATTAAGAAATTTATAAAATTATGGAATGTAAATTAAAATTTATCTTTTTTGGGCCGTTTTTCAAAAGAGGTGAAAGTTACGGGACGTAAATAATTTTCGATCTCTTTTTTTAGCCCAGCGGTGCCTACAGGCAGTGGTGCATCGCTGACGATGGCCCAACCAACTACACATGTACAGGCTCCCATGTTGTCCAGATAATCGAGCACACCTAGGAGTTACGGGTGTTGAGATGATTACCAACACCATAGATCAATTAGATACAATGGTGACAAAAGCAGTGGAGAATATTTTAGCCATTTGTGGGGGACCTACATTGCCTCCGCGAGCTGCCGATGTTGAAGCTCAACGACCATGTGGATTAAAAAAAAGTACAAGTTACTATTTATAATTTGCAAAATGAAGAAAAATGACGTAAATTAACTAATTTTCGAAATTATGGGACATAATTTTGTTTTTTAATCTATCTTAGTCTTTTTCGTCTCAACTTTGGTCATTCAAGTCCAATTTTAATCATTTTGGTCTAATTTAAGTTCTACTCACCGAAATAGAAAACGTGTAAAGTAAAAATTAAGAAATTAAAAAAAATCTCATTAAAAAATCTAACTTTTTTTAAAAAACTCATTAAAATTTTTTATTTTAAGAAAATGGGTATTAGAGAATATAATAGAATAATATATTATAGGAATAGTATAATATATTATAGGTAGCAATATTTTATTTATGGTTTATATTTATTTCCTTATTTAATTTATCTATTTCCTTGTTATCTCACTTGTAATCCCTATATATATATATATATATATATATATATATATATATATATATATATATATATAATGGACCACTCTTATCATATCATTAACGGTGATTGAATATAATTCTCACACATTGCCCACCAAGACTGTGTCATTTTTAATGTGAGAGATAGAGACACTTTTCATGCCAACTGAAGAAGGTTTAAATAAACCAGCTGCCGATGCCCTATTAATCAGAATACTTAAACCTTCTACCGCAATTATAAATAATAGAGGAGGGAGAGGGTCCCTTGTCTCAAATTACACTCTAGTTTGAATTCTTTGGTGGGACTACCATTAACGAGGACGGAGGTCGAGGTGATGCATTCCATGATCCATATGCGCCAAATTGGATTAAATCCCATTATACACATCATATAATTTAGAAAAGGCCAGCTGACCGAATCAAAGCCTTCACAAAGTCGATTTTGAAAAGCAGACTCCCTAGTTTCTTCTTCTTGGCCTCATCAATTAACTCATTTAGAACAAGAACTCCACTTGAATATGTCTACCTTGTATGAAGGCAGTCAGATTTTCAGAAATCACGTTTCCCACAATCCTTGAGAGCCTTTGATCATTGAAATAGGCCAGAAGTCCTCGATGTTGGAAGCATTCTGTTTTTTGGGGATAAGGGCGACAAAAGAGGGGTTAAAGCCCTTGACGAATCTGCCGTTTGCATGGGGTTCAAGTGTGGGTTCGTTGGGTTCGGTGTCAGTGGGTGTGGATTCGACTCACGTATTGTCTTTGTAATAATATTTCATTTTTCTTATAAATGGTTTTTTCCGTATCTAATCGCCGGTTTCTAATTTGAGACAAGGTAGAGACAGATTTTTGAACCGAGTATCCAAGGGTCAAAATATGATTAGTGGTGACATTAGAGACGAAAACAACCGATTCAAATTAGGAACAAAATTATAGACGGATGCATGACCTAGATGTAAAACGGGTCGCTCATAGTTTAGATACGGATTTAGAGACGATAAAACGTGGTTGCTAATTAGAAATGATATTTTGAACGAATTCTTGACCCAGATGTAAAACGGGTCGTTCAACGTTTAGATACATGAATATAAGGTGTCAAATTCCGCTGCACATCAGAAACGAAAAAAAACGGTCTCAAACCCGTCCCTTATTAGAAACAGATCGAATTTACAAAAACCGTTCCTGACATTAGATATGACGTGATTAGGAGCGGATAGAAAAAAGGTTTTAAATCCGTTCCTAACATGTTTAGAGACCGTTTTTATGGTATCTAATCCGTCTCTAAATATCGTTTATTTTGTAGTGTGATAATCTAACTCACAAGTCGGGGGAAGTATTAGGGAATTGATATAAATGAATTAATTCTACACCTCTAGATCTACAATTTCGGACATTAAGATTAGACAAAATTCTGTTAACATTATATATTCCAGGTCAGAAAACATCCCATGCATTACGTTCCTAAATCAATTACTTTTATCGGGGGCGGGCAGTTACTTTCTTGGTTATTTTCAGGCATAAGTTGTGAATACAGCATAGATAACCTAGGAATTGTGTGCTATGGAATGTACTAGAAAATATATTTATATATATAAATTAGAAGCAATTATTTATCCATATAAGTTATAACAACGCCATTCTTTATTCTTTTTCGGGCAAATTAATCTGGCCACTCGATCAGATCTTTGATGGTCGGGGTGGGGACTTCTTTTTCGGCCACTTCCACCATGGACGACGTGGCGCTTTTCCAGCAGGCGGTGGCTTGTGAGGTGGTGGAGGTGATGGTGGTGGTGGTTGTGGCTTCTTCTTCTTCCATGGCAGAAGCCCATCGGGAATCTGTTCCCTAGCCATTTTCTCTGCTGTCTTGATCTCGGACAGGGGGGCTCCATCGTGCTCATGGATATCAGCTGGTGATGGAGCAGCGAAAGCCATTGCTCCGAAGAGCAATAGCAGAAAAAGTGTAGCCAAGTTTTTTACTTTGCTACAAAGCATGACTGTTTGGACTAATTGTGATGTACAAAATAACTCAGGAGTTGTGGGGTTTTATAATTGATTCTGGAAATCCCTTTTCCTTTGAAAATAATTTGTGGCAATTTTGAATTAATAAAATATTATCTGTTATGGAAGAGATGTGCTTCTGATAAAGGTGAAAATTTATGTGTTAATTTCTTTTTAGGAAAAGGGATGAATATCTAGGGGGAGGTCGATTTCTTCTTATCTTTTTTTGATTTGCATTGGAAAATTGCATTGAATTAAAGTCTCTCTTTCCCTTATGCAGATTTGTTGTTGTCCTTAATCTTTTTTCTAATTTCTTTTACTGAAATAGAGGTGAAAATTTCGACTTAGTATCATTTTATGTTCGGTAACTAATTTCAAGTTAGTATCATTTTTATCATTCTTCCTTGTTGATCAATTTTACATGCATTACAAAAAATACTGAAATTTGTCAAATAATTATTTTCAGCTGATTCTAAAATAAATCCTTTAAGATTTCACTTTTCAAAATATATTTTAGGGCGTACAATTTTGGTTCTTTTATAATCAATTTCAGTCCTATAATTTCAAACTTACCGACAAATTTCAAACTTGTCGGAAAAATTTGAGGGCTTCGGGCAAGTGACCAGCAAATACATAATAATTAAGATCTTTGCCACATAAACTGTCTTTTTTTTTCATAGATTGTGTTTTATATGTAAGTAAAGATTAATCCATTTTTCGCTCTAGCTCATCTCGTTTTATCTTATATACTTTGTGTATATCTTTTCAATTGCAGTTCTCATTGTGAAATTTTCTACCACATTGTGGTTCTTTATTATTTTTTTTTCAATCTTTTTTTAGTATTTTTTTTTTTGTTGGATTTATTCACTCTAAATAACCTAAAATAATACTTTGAACACTCGGGCCCATATATTGGGCCAGAAATAAATTTATAATTAACTGTTATTAAATAAAAAAGTAAAAAACATAAAAAACTTAGGCGGCGCCGACTAGGCGTCCTAGGTGCTAGGCAGTTGAAAATGCCCGACTACCAATTTCCAATTTCTACAACAATGGTGTGAAGCAATGATTTTTTTCAATTGTCTGGTATTTTCATTAGGAGACTTTGTTGTAATTTACATACTTGTAGTAACAGTTTTTCTCTTTCTATTTTTTTAAAAATTTATCGGACATCTCAACACGCAGTTGGTTGAGATTTTGTTTTGCTTATAAAATTCACATTTTGTCAATAAAATAAACAAAGAACAATCTTTCTTATTTCAAATGATTTTTTTAAGAGTTAATAAAACATCATATAAAATCGAACCATAAAAGTACGGTTCGCGCCCCCAATATTATAAGACGTTGAATATTTTTTAATATGACACATATCAATCATCCATATAGTTATATAAAATGTGTGAGAACGATATTAGATCACCGTTAATTGGTGATTAAGGAAATCCACTAATATATAGATGAGGAGTACAACAAGATCTCCACAATTTAAGGAAATCAAATCAAAGTAAATAATTAAAAAGATCCTATCAAAAATATATACATAATATTGATATTATACAATATTATCCTTAATACCCCCCATCAAGCGTTGCGTGGGATGAAGGCAAACGCAAAGCTTGGAGCGTAGAAACTCAAAGGCAGGACGTGGAAGACTCTTAGTAAAAATATCGGCTAACTGAAGTTCGGTCGGAACATAGCGGGTAAGTAGGCGACCGGATGAAACGAGCTCGCGAATAAAATGGCAATCGATGTCGATGTGCTTGGCTCGTTTATGAGCAATAGGATTCTGACTCAGAAAGATGGTACTCTTGTTATCGCATAACAAGACAGGCGGATCCGGAGGTAGCTGCTTCAACTCACGAAGCAGATTAGAGAGCCAGACCATCTCAGAAGCTGTATTGGCAAGAGCTCGGTATTCGGATTCACAACTAGATCGGGCGACAGTAGGTTGTTTCTTTGCACTCCAAGAGACAAGATTACCACCTAAAAAAATGGAATAACCATAGGTGGAGCGGCGCGTCTCAATGCATCGAGCCCAATCGGCATCAGAATAACCAAGAATAGACCTATCCGGACGGTGAGTGAAAGATAAACCAAAGTGAAGTGTACCTTTTACATATCGAAGTATCCTCTTTACCGCAGAAAAGTGAACATCTGTAGGAGAATGTAGAAACTGACTCACTGAATTGACTGCATAGGAAAGATCCGGACGAGTGATTGTCAAGTACTGTAAAGCCCCTACTAAGGAACGATAGAGAGTAGGATCAGAGAAAGCAGGACCCGTACTGATCAAAGAATCCCCGGCATGCAAAGGAGTAGCAATGGGCTTACAATCCACCATGTCAGCACGTGATAAGATATCATGGGCATACTTTGCTTGACCCACAAAAAGACCCACAGAAGTATAAGAAATTTCAAGGCCCAAAAAATAATTCAGGCGGCCCAAATCCTTAATAGCAAACTCGGCATGAGTACGATTGATGAATTTCCGAAGCAAGCCCGGATCGTTACCAGTAAGGACAATATCATCAACATAAAGAAGAAGGAAAATAACAGACGTACCCCGAAAGAAACAAAATAAGGAGGAATCGGAACGAGTCTGATAAAAACCCAACTTTAGCAAGTAAGAGCTGAAACGCTGGTACCAGGCCAATGGAGCTTGTCGGAGACCATATAGGGCCTTCTTCAAGCGGCAAACATGATCAGGAAACTGAGCATCTATGAAACCCGGCGGCTGAGACATGAAGACAGGCTTGGACAACACCCCATTTAAGAAAGCATTCTTCACATCGAGCTGGTGAAGAGGCCATTGGTGGTGAACAGACAAAGCAAGGATTACCCGGACCGTCACTGCTTTGACAACCGGACTGAAAGTATGGTGAAAATCGGATCCCGGTACCTGAGTAAACCCTTGAGCGACAAGACGAGTCTTATGTCGTTCAACAGAACCATCCGCGTGATACTTGGTTCGAAACACCCACTTTGACCCAACAATGTTAACATTAGGCGGTCGAGGCACCAAATCCCAGGTGCAATTCTGGTTGAGAGCATCGATTTCCTCTTGCATCGCACCAACCCAATGAGGAGATTTAGAGGCAGATTTAAATCCCTTCGGAACAGACGATGCGACAAGAGCCGATAGTAGAGGTGTGGAAGCAATATCGACCGGATATCGGGGTTTAAAAATCCCAGCCTTGGCACGAGTCATCATGGGATGAGAGGGCGGAGGTAGTGGGGCCTGATCGACCAGATCATCGGCATCGGGCTCGGGATCATCGGCGGCAGGCTGCTCGAGATCGGCAGCTGGTATGTCACCAAGCTGCTGAATAGGTGGATGATCGAGAGGGGGCTGCATGGAAGCGGGATCCACATCTGGACAGAGTTGGCAAGATTGTGGCGTCGAAGATGTAGGTGCAATCGGCGGGATGTTGACCGAAGGAACAAAAGGCACACTACCATCAAGGAAGCTCGAGATATCCAAGTTTGTGGCCTGCGAAGTAGTATGTCCTGAAAAAGGAAATAAACTCTCGTCAAACTGAGCATGACGAGATAAAATGACCTTGGCGGAAGCAGGATCGAAACACCTAAACCCTTTATGGGAACTGCTATAACCCAAGAAGATGCAAGGACGACTGCGAGGTGAAAGTTTATTATCAGCATGATCCCGAAGATACGGAAAAACTCGACAACCAAACGGCTTAAAAACAGCATAGTTAGGAGGACTGTGGAAGAGCAATTCATAAGGTGATTTATTGTCCAACACAGACGAGGGCAGGCGATTAATTACATAAACTGCTGTGGCAAATGCATCAAACCATAACGAAGCTGGAGCAAAGGCATGAAATAGCATAGAAAGACCAGTTTCAGTGATGTGTCTATGCTTTCGTTCAGCGCGACCGTTTTGTTGAGGTGTATAAGGGCAAGAGATGCGATGAAGAATTCCATGATGAGTCATGAAGGAAGCCAAACGATTATTGACAAACTCAGTTCCACCATCAGACTGAAAAACCTTCATGGAAGTCGAAAATTGATTACAGACAAAGGCATGAAATCGTATGAAAACATCACAGAACTCAGATTTTGCACGCAAAGGATATAGCCAAGAAAAGCGGGAATAATCATCGACAAACACAGCATAATAACGATACCCAGCAGAACTAGTAATTGGAGCAGGACCCCATAAATCGCAATGCACCAAATTAAGAACACCAACAACACGCTTATTATTTAAAGGAAACGGTAATTTCTTGCTCTTAGCCAACTGGCAAGGTGAACAAATAGTAGGTTTTGGTAGAACAGAAGTGACAGATAAATGGCCTAATCTATTAAGCAAAGAAATAACAGAAAGGGACACATGTCCTAGGCGTAAATGCCATAACTCAAAACTAGCTCGCAAATCCTTAGTCCTCAAAGCAGCAACCAAAGCCGAGCTACCCCTCTCCAAAACATAAAGTCCATTTTCACATCTGCCCTGAGCCAGTACTGCCTTTGTCAACCGATTCTGAATGGCAAAATACTTATCAGAAAACACAACATCCACATTAAAATCCGATGTTAATTTACTAATAGACAGGAGATTCTTAGTAATATGCGGCACCACCAATACATCCAACAATTGAACAGCAGGAGTAATATTAGCAGAACCAATATGCGAAATTGAGAGAGAATTTCCATTACCGACTATGACAGAGCCATTACCAGAATACGGAACAAAGGAATCAAGAGCAGACGGTTGAGACGTCATGTGAGCGGACGCCCCAGAATCCACATACCAATCAGGGGCTGTGGGTGTATCCGAGACGTTGCATGTAGCACGGAAAGCTTGAGCGAGATGAGCCGAGGGATCGGGAGAGCGAGAGTGGCTGTTAGATGCCCGGTTCTGCAAGGTGATGTACTGGGGGCATTTATCAGCATAATGCTCCCCTCGACACAATTGGCAGCGCGGAGGCCGACGACCCCCACGACCACCACCTGTCTGATTTCGTGTGGTGCCACTGTGGGAGCGAGGCTGAGAGGAGCCATGCTGTTGCCGAAAGGGACCAGACCTGTTATTACTGGAACTGGAAGCAACAAAAGCAGCAGGAGAGGTTTGCGAGCCCTCCATTGCTTTGGTCATTAGATCAAATTGAATGGCTTGGTGCAATATGTCTCGAAACGGAGGAACAGGGGACATAGACATCCGGGTATCTGCAAAGTTAGCAAAGAGCGAGCCAAGGCCACGAAGAAACCAGTGACTCTTGTCGCCCTCATCGACGGGCTTCCCTATCGCAGATAATTGATCACACAAGGATTTGAAAATTTTACCATAATCAGCGACGGAGAGAGACTCATCACGACGCAACAAGAGCAACTGCTCTCGAAGTTGGTTCGCACGGGCAGTGGATGCGTTGGCAAAGACGGACTCGAGGGCAAGCCAAGCCGCACGAGAAGTGGTGCAATCAAGAACTTCAGCCATGGCTTCGGGTTCAAGAGTGGCGAAGAGGACGCCAAGAAGTTTTTGATCACGGAGAGCCCACGTTTCATACGCGGGATTGGGGGCGTCATCACCGGACGCTGCTGTGACAGTCTTGGAGGGGGCGACATACGAACCATTGATAAGGGCAAGAAGATTGTGCGTGGCGGCCATGGACAAGAATTGACACTTCCACATAAGATATGTGGTGGATGACAGTTTGATCGGCACAAGATGGATCATGGCCGTGGTCGAGGCAACAATGGGAGCAGTCGGTGTAGCCATAACAAATTCGCGGCGAAGAGCGGCAGAGATTTGCAGAGGGGATCGAAAAGAGAAGACGACAGTTAAGAATTAGGTTAGAAAATTAGGGTTTGAGGTGAGGGAGACTTGATACCATGTGAGAACGATATTAGATCACCGTTAATTGGTGATTAAGGAAATCCACTAATATATAGATGAGGAGTACAACAAGATCTCCACAATTTAAGGAAATCAAATCAAAGTAAATAATTAAAAAGATCCTATCAAAAATATATACATAATATTGATATTATACAATATTATCCTTAATAAAATGCGAAACACGAAAATTGGAACCGATAATCTTATTCGATAAAAGTGTAATATTTACACCCTAATTAACCAGATAGATAATCCAATTGTCTTTCCCACACCACAAATCAGGCCTGAATGCAATGTTAGCTAGAACAATCAAGGCGAACAACACAAAATAGAGATTTATAGAGCTTTTTGAGGATATGCGTAGAAACTTCAATTATTATTGTTAAAACAACACGAATTAATACATAAAACAACAAAATGACCACCACCAACACATCAACAACAAGAGATCACACCCAACGAGAAAAAGGTGGTAGACTTCTTTAGGATAATGTTGAAATTAGACCAAAGTCCTTCCATAGCATCATCTCAACAGAGATTTACACCCACTTCCTTTTGGGTAGTGGCGTATCCAGGATTTTAAATTTGGGGGTACGAAAAATATTAAGTAAAATTTTACTCTCTTCGTCCCGTGATGATTTGCATAATTTGACCGACACAGTTTTTAAGAAAAGAGAATTTATTGTTGTGTGTGTCAAATAAATGATGAGTATTTTTAGCAAGTTAGTGAAATGTAAGATAAAATGTGAGCCTAAGGGACGAAATGATTATTTAATAATAAAAGTCGTACGATTTAATACAACTTAAATAAAAAAAATTACATGATGTTCAAATAAAAATTACAATTAGTCGACAAAATTCTCATATTTTGAAAACGATCTATGATATCATTATCGAAAATTTATAAAAGTACATTTTTTAAAATAAAACTAATTAAACTATATTTAATAATTGTTTAAAGTGACGTGTAAAATCGCATGAGAAGAAGAAAAAAAATTGTTTGCAAGATTTTTTATTAAGATTTAACAATTGGGCATTGGAAAATTGGGCGTCTTATAATTATATCGGGAATGCAGGGTTTTAGTTGGTGATAAAACTTTTCAACATTATTAATTTATATATCTATTTGGCACATATAAAAAAAGAAAAAAAAAACCAATTTGGCACTACTACACATTTGAGCTTGGAGAGCTGCACTTGGAGAGCTCTTTTTTCAAATGAGCTTGGAGAGCTGCACTTGGAGAGCTCTTTTTTCAAATAGCTCTCCAAGATATAGCTTGGAGAGCGGTTTTAATAATAAAAAAAAAAACACTTGGAAAGCGGTTCATAACCGCCCTCCAAGAGCTGGAATTTTGACCAAATATTAATACGTGATTCCCCGTGTCCCCTCTCTCTCTCTTTGTAATACCCTAAATCAATCTCCAATTTCACACAATTCAATTAAATTTCTTCTCCTCCAATGGTGAAATCAACAATAATCCCCCTTTTAATCCTCATCTTCTTCTTCTTCTCCATCTCCCCGAAGCGACTGCATCGATCGGAAGGAGAGTGGGAGGCAGAACGCTGGTGAATAATGTGGAGCAGAACAAAGAGGTACAAGCCCTAGGAAAGTACTGCGTCCAAGAGTACAACCGCTTGATGCAGCACCAGGTAAACGCCTCCGACGCCAAACTTCTCGACTTCTCACAGGTAAGCTCTGGTGGTCCTCCAATGAAACTCCCCCAAACAAACAATTGATTTTGTTTTACCCTAGAGAAGACGGTAAGCGCTACTTCAATCTCACATTCCATCGAAAGCACCGCGATAAATTAGGATTCGTATTTGAAACACGTTTTGGAAGAGGGGAAAGCGATAACCGTCAAGGAGCGGCGCCGGAAGCTCTACACTAATAACAAGGGCGGCGGAGGGTACAGATACGGCTGGAAGCTGTGGAGTAGTGTGATTTTCGAGCATCCGGCGAGTTTCGACACTCTTTTAGACGAATTGCTGATGCCGTCAATGATAAGCAGGTTAATCCTTTCCTAAAATCGAAATTCTCATTATTAATTTATTATTTCTTTTCCTGAAATTTGACTGTGAATTCATCGCCATTATCTGTGGAAAGTGCAAACTAAAAAGCTCCAGTCCTGAGGAATTTCTGGCACTGCAATATTATATGTTTGAGGCTGCGTTGAATTGAATTTCAATATTTTCTAGCGTTAGTTTAGAATTAAGATTATTTTAGCTCATTATTACGGAAGTTACTGAAGATTCTATGGTTGAGTTTTTTTTTTTTTTTTTGCAAGTATTTCTATAGATGAGTGAGTGTCATGGCAAATATGAGTTTCCTACATTTCATTATTCTGTACTTGTGTTTTTCTTGTTATCATGAAAGCTCATGTGCTGAACCCCCTATTGAATGTGAATTATTTATTGACTACTGTTAGAATTGAACCAATGCATACAGGAAGCTGTAGCTGTAACTACTACAATTCAAGAGGAAATATTTATAGAGATGGGAGTTGGTGAGTTGCTTCTAGTTAAATTTTTTTTAAAATGTGTTGCAGCTTCTCCTGTAATTAGTATTAGAGGCTTCATGTGTTTCCGTTTCATATTTGAAATATCTGATTCATGGTCTAATTGAAGAAGCTTTTAATGTGATGAAAAGCAAATTATTGGGACATGTGAAATGCATTCATGGCTGGGAAGTCTCAAAAGATGCGGACTCTAGTTTTTAGTGCAGTGTTCTTGAATCCCATTTATGTGTGCAGAGTACTAGTTGTTGGATTTTTTCCCTATTGGAGTGTAAATGATTGAGAATTTATTTTTCTCTACTGCAGACCCAGAGTTTGGTCTGGCCTGCTTGGGAAAAATAACCATGGCTTTTGAGAATGATCAAGATTTGATGATTCAGTTTTATGGTTTTGTGGGAAAGTAAGTGTGATGTCTGTTCTATCTCAAACAATTTAAAGTCCTTTATAAAATCCTTTTTGCTCAATATGTTGAGACTTTCTGATTAAACTGCATCACCTAATGGTCTTTTAGCTTATGAATTGTTTTATCTTTCTAGTTTTCTCTATCATTAGTTATGTGCTGATTTCTGACTTCACATCTATACCCTGAGTTTCAGTTCCGTTATTCAATTTTAAACAAAATATGGTAAGTGCTCTTTACCTTTCATAGATGTAATTAATAAATGAATAAAAATAGCAAATTCCCTTCGGAATTAACCATGAGTTGCTAAATAGGACATACAAGAAAACTTCATCCTACCCTAAGTTTCTTTTCCATTTTATCCTTCAAATCTTATTTCCTTTGAGAAAAAATAACTATTCATACATTATATATTCCATTGACTGGAAAGGGAGGAGATAGCTTGTGAAGAAGCAGAGCTCGGACCAGAATTTTTTGCAGACAGAATGGAAATGCTGCAGTATTTAGAAGCACAAGTTTATTTATTCTCTCTATTCAGAAGCTCACTCTTGCACAGGTTAAGGCAGTTCTATTGAACTACTTTGTTTTGAATACTTATGACATGTGATAATTCCATGATCTCTTAGGCCATGGATACAAGAGACTCTTTGGCAAAATCAATTTATTCTTGTTTGTTTGACTGGCTAGTGGAACAAATCAATAAATCTTTGGCAGTAGGCAAAAGGTGCACATGAAGGTCCATCAGTATCCTCGATATTTATGGTTTTGAGTCATTTGAGGTGTTTACCTACATCTACACTTTTTTTAATTTCTGCATTTATCTTTTGCTAATATTATTCTGATTATCATTTTATTTTTCCTCTAGAGAAATAGTTTTGAGCAGTTCTGCATAAATTGTGCCAACGAAAGATTACAACAACACTTCAATCGTCACTTGTTCAAATTGGAGCAAGAGGTAACCATTTAATATTTTGGCAGCAATAAATATGATTTATTTACCATTTTTCTTCTAATAATCTAACTTCGATTAACGGATAAATTACTCCTAGTCTTCCAAATCAATATCTCTATTCATCAGAAATTGATATACCAAACATTTTTTCTATTTCTCATATGTCCTAGTGTTTTATTTACAGAGTTGAATAGGACTAAATCTTGTTCTGAGTTTAAAATTTTCAAATCTTTTTCCAGGAATACATTCAAGATGGCATTGACTGGGCAAAAGTTGATTTTGAAGACAATCAAGATTGTCTTAATCTATTTGAGAAGGTATGAAACTCAAATTTGTCTGTGCCGAATAAGCTTTAAACCTTATTGATAGTGCCAGGATTACTTCCTTGTTGTCTTTTAGATGGATGTATATCCAGTGCTTAAACTGTTTCAAGTTGTTTTATTCTATTGGTTTATTTTTTGGGGGCAGCGGAGAAGCTAAATGTACTAGTATTGAATAATGGTTAATTCTGATTTGTGTGACATTCATTTTATTTTGTTGAAGGATGAACTAGTGAACATCTAACATCTTTAAATATTGACACTGTGTGGTTGTATGCTCTCTTGATTGCTCTTTGATAGTTTCTAGCAGACACTGATGCACAAAACTTTGATATTATAGGCTTATTCAACATCTCCAATTTCTACTAATTTTTATTCATTTCAACCTTTCCCCCCTTCTCTGTGACGACTTAGTAACTTTTATTTTTTATTTTTTATCTCAGGTCACTTATGACACCACTTGTTTTCTTGAGAAGAACCGGGATTTACTTCATTTGGATTCCATCAAACTTCTTTCTTCTTGTACCTGCCACCTTCCTCAGGTTTTCGCGTCCAGCATGCTCACTCAAGACTATATTGATCGGTGCTCAAGACTTACAACGACAAAAAAATGGACAAATGGAAAAAATATTGGACAGGGTACCTTTACAATCGATTTTTGTAAACGTATAATTAAATTAGTATAACTTTTGGTAGAATATAATGTATTAACTTGTATATTTGTGATGATATTTCATCTTTTTGGTGTATATATATTATTGTATATATGTTTGTGTACGTTTAGTTATTTGATTTTTTTCGTATTTGACTTATATATATATTGTAGTGGTATAATTCAGTTTTGATTTTGTATAAATAGGATTTTTAAAATATAAAATAATTATTAAACAAATAATATAAAAAAAAAATTACTTAGAGAGTGGTTTTGAACCGCTCTCCAAGTGAAATTAATAAAAAAATAAATAACATAGAGAGCGGTTTTGAACCGCTCTCCAAGGTCTTTTACTTAGAGAGCGGTTCATAACCGCTGTCTAAGGTGTACACTTGCAGAGCGGTTGGGAACCGCTTTCCAAGTCCTTTTACTTAGAGAGCGGTTTTAAAAGCTCTCCAAGGCCCTTTTTCAAAGCTCTCCAAGTGAAAATGTGTAGTAGTGTGGGGGTACAATTGTACCCCATGTACCACGCTGCGTCCGCCACTGCTTTTGGGTAAGGATGACTCAAATATGGGGTTTCTTCATCCACTACAAGAAAACAGTGAAATTCCAATAGAAAATTTCCAACGGAGAAATAAACCGTTGGAATTTTAAAAATTCCAACGGTTTTTCCAATGACATAAGCACCCGTTGGAAAAATCCAACAGTCATTCCAACACTGTACTAAAATCGTTGGAATTTACCGTTGGAAAAAGCATTGGAATTTAAAAAAAAATTATTCTAACGAACATTCCAACAACGTCAGGACTGTTGGAATGGGTCCCCTAAATTAAAAGACATGTTTATATCTAATTCCAACAATATTTCCAACAAAATGATATTGTTGGATTTTTTTTAATTATTCCAACAGAAATTCCATTGGTTCTAGACCGTTGGCATGATTTTCTTAATTTATATAATATTTTTGTATCAAATTTCAACAGAATTTCCAACGACATGTTATCGTTGGATTTTACTTTAATTATTCCAACGAAAATTTCATTGACTATAGCCCGTTGGAATTGTTCCCTAACTCAAATTATATTTTTACATATAATTTCACCAAAATTTCAAATAGACTAAGATGATTAATTTTTTTTATTAATTATTTCAACGAGATTTTAAACCGTGTAGACAATTGGAATGATTTCCACAATTTAGTGATATAAATACTCTCATTATAAGAATTGGTTAAATGATGAGTACTCTCTCATTACAATTAAATTTAGACCATCATTAATAATTGACAATTCTAATAATTTTATTTACTCTTATATGTAAAGTTGTAGCACTTCAATTCTTGAATTTTTACCAAATATTGATACTAACTTTTGTTATTAGCTATGCTAAAATAAAATAAATGTATTGTATGCTTTTGTAAAACATTTAAGTTGTATTCGATTTAATTCATTATAATAAGAAAATAAAAAAAGATATTAATATTTCATTCCGGGCAACATCTAATTTATGCCTATAACTGAAAAAGAAAAAACTAAAAATAAGACTTGAAAAATAAATTTTTTTTCACCCCTACCATACAATACTCTTTATGAAATGTTACTTATGTTGTTATGCAGTAATATTACCTAAAGAAACATGTTTTCTGCAAAAAAATTTACTAGGATTCATAATTGTGCTATCTACTTTCTGCACATCTTCTTTTCTTTGTTGTCATGGTAAATATGCATCTAAAGGAGTTCTCTAATGGTGCTATTAGGCCATCTCCAACCAGAAACTTCCAAATGAAGATCTCTAAACTTCAAAATACACTTTTTCAAACTCTATTTTAAAAACCTTCTCCAACCATGAAACTCTATATCTTACTCTATTTATTATTTTAATCATTTTCAATATATTACAATCATTAAATAATATATTTATCTTCGTATTTAAATTAATTTTGTACAATTAAATATTCAATTAGTAAATTAAATTATAAATTAAATATTATTAATTTTATCAAAATCATAAAATGTAAATAAACTTGTAGTTTTCAAATATTACTTTTATTTAAATATAAAATTATGAAACACATAATGATGTAAAACGATACATGTGAGTATAATCTAATACAACACGATTACACTTCTTACGTTTAAAATAGAATAAATAACACTAACAATCTTGTGAATTAGAGTACTCCTCCCACAAATGATCAATAAGAGCATCAAGAAGTGCAAAGTGAGCCTTCTTATCTTTAATTTGACAATGCCGTGCAAAAAATTCTTCAAATCCAGCGCGCTCACCATGAAGACAGTCCGTCAGGAAATGTTAGACCAATGGGAATAAAAAAGGCAAAAGCAAAAAGAAAAGCTGATGATGAAAGCTCTAAAGTCCTTGCACGCGTGGCAAATTGTAGTGAACATATGATGGCTATGATGAAAAAGTCTGAGTGTGATCGACAAGAAATGATTCAAGCTGAAAATAAAAGGACTGAGGCGATCATTGTAAAGGAAGAAAATAAAATTCTCTTCAAAAATCCTATGAGCGTTGATGAATCATTTCGACCTTTTCTTCTTCGAGAGCAACAAAAAATTTGGCGCAAAAGGAGTATGAGTGGGGATGGCTCGGGCGGGATTGATCAATTTGATCCGTTTTTTAGCGGAACTTCTCCATCTGGATCCAACATTCCGCCGTACTAGTGTATCCTAGGTAATGCATGTATGTCCGTTTTAATATGTAATGTATTTCATATTTAATATATAATGTATGTTTTATTGTATTTTATTTTATTTTTTTGTAGGTAATAATAATACAAAAAAAAAAAATTAATTAATTACACAATTAAAATTAAATTATAAATTAGTATAACAATAGAATTGTAATTATATTCAACAAATTATTAATATAGAATTGTAAATATTAATAAAATAATAGATATAAAATATAGAGTTTTGAATAGTAAACTCCATATATAGAGTTTACTATTCAAAACTCTATTTCAAAACTTCAAAATAGAGTACCGTACTTCATTTATGAAGTAAAACTTCAATTCTCCAGTGCCGTTGGAGATGGTCTTAATAAACAAAATGTCTTTCCAAAATGGCTGTCAAATTATTTTTTTTGAATTAGGTCGCAATCAAATGGTTTATAAATCTAATGCATTTTCCCCTCTTTCTGGTTAGGACGTTTCAATTTGGTTGGAATAAATTTCAGTCTTGCTCAAATAATTAATTGACATTCTAGTTTTTTAAGGATTGAGGAATTAAGCTACCTTAACTGCTCCTATCCTATTCCAGAAATTAAATACTTGTTTTTCAATAAGAAAAATAAATACTCAATTAGATACACTTGAATCACTTTTGAATCTGAACTCATCAAAATCAAATCCTTGAAGTACAACAATTAACTGGAACTTGAGCACATACTTTAAATCATTGTTTAATGAAGGTATATATATTTTTACTTGGAACTCTGACAATCAAACTTTGCAAGTAGAATGCAAGTTGAAATACGCAAGAGAATAATTCCATTCAGAGTTCAAGGGATTTAGAGAACTTTGAACTGTAAAAGGATCATTCAGAAGGAAAATCTATGTAACCTATCCATACTGGATCCGATAAACCACGTGGAGAAGCTTTCATTGAATGAACGGCACTACAGCCTACAACACACATATTTGATTCTTATGAATCAAAAGAGTTGTAATTTCAATGTGCACAAGTGCTCCCTGCCCAAAAAATGAGGCCACATCCAAATCATCATAACAACTCTCATTTAGGATTCAATATCTGAACAAACCTGGATGGTAACTTTGACAAGAGAACAACGAAATATAGCAAAGCCACATGTGACAGCCTGTCGAGCAACAACTGAGTCATCATCTTTCAAAACATTGCCAAGTACTAGTACAATTTCAGGGAACAACTACTCCAAGTGCTTCAAACAGGAAAGTATATCTTTGGAGAAAATAAATTTGCAAAAACAGCCAATGTATTAACCAATTTGGACTGCAACTGAACCACATAGACTAATCGAATAAACTGAAATTCTACTAATGGTCAATTAGAGGACATAAATCTGACATTTTAATGATTTTTCTTATTACTTAAGAGTATTGTATTACAACTGCTTCTCTAAATCATTCCGACAATCAAGCTCATTTGGCATTAGTTGTGAAAAGAAGTCTACATACGAAGTCAAAAACATCTTATCTACTAATTTAGTTTAGATCCAGATTATGGAACAAGCCAAATAGAAATATACGGAGTATATATTTCACAAGTATCATTAGCCTTTTTAACCACGATTTAACAAAACAAGATTATAGGAGCAAGTAGCGATGAAATTAGGCATACAAGTTCCCGGCAAGATTGAGTCTCTAGCCAGTGAACACAGTTTTCACACAAATACAATTCAAGAAAAATAAGAAAATAAACCCATATGCATAACTTGACAATTATACAAAACCACAATGTAAATCCAGTTTTCACACATAAAATTCTAGAAAATAAAGATGTTCTTAATGGATAATAAATTTGCGGACTGGGCTCAGACTTACAGTAGGTCAAGAATACCCCCAAAGAAACTCACAATTAACACAGAATTCGCCGCCAAGAGCTCATCGCGAAGCCACCGTAACTGACCAAGCTTCAATCTAGAAATTCAAGAAAAAATTATAGCAGGCGAAATTTGTAAATAATTTCTCCGAACTTGAGGAGAGAAATACAGACAATAGCGATGGCTAAAGAGAATCAGAAGGGGATAGCTACCAGCGAGAGAGATAGAGACCGATGACGAGAAGCTACCGGCGAATTAGAGCTGTGGCGTGAATCTGCAGTCTGGGAGGCGTATATATCAGATTAGGAATTGGGAATTGGCGGTAACATCAGGGGATGTGGAGGGAGAGTTGCCGCCTCTTTAATCTTTATTGAATATATTGAAGAAGGTTTAATTTATTAAAGGGGAAGGTTGCCGCCTCTTTCTTATCACGATGGAGGATTGGGGATTGACGACTTGGCGGTAACATCAAGAAATAAAATATATTGAAGACTATTTGGTCGATCAAATATTATTAACAGTTTTTAAAGATATATATTAAATAAAATGTTATGCTTATGTATAATATTAAACTTAATATAATTTAAATAATATCATGATATTAATTTAAATCACTCAACTTATACAATATTACCACAAATTAAGAAAGTTGTAGATAAATTCATTGAATCAGATTGAAAGTCGATTAAAAAAATCACGCAAGACAACCCAAAAAACTCTCTTTCAAATCCGTGTATACGGAGAAATGTGTGTTACTATAATGACAAGTATGTACTAAGTAAGGACAGGTAACGAATAGTGATCATTTCAGTAACACATATTTTTTCTTACAATAACACAACTTTTGAAGGAGTTTTTTTGTTTGATTTATACAAATTTTATAAGAAAATCAATCTCACTAAATTTTAACTAACAAATTTTAATCTTGATTTCACAATTTAAATGGTTTCCAATCAGCAGTTGTGGTTTATTCAGGTTTTAGAATAGTTCTGATGTTTCAGCTTTAATTGAATTCATGATATTGTGTAAGAAATACTTGAATTTTTGTCATTCTTACTTTGATGTAAAAACATATTCTCAAATATAAAAACTAAAATTTTAATTTAAAAATTGTTTATACGGGAGAGACACCTGAAGAGATTACTTAAAGAAAAGTTAAATTTGCAAAAGAAGTTGCGACACTGTCCAACACAATAACTTAATTAGGATGTTATAATTGTTTATAGATGAAGCATCCACTAATGGAACTTCGATTGAAAATTCTGTCTTCAAATTATACAAACGAATAAGCTTGTATATCCTACATATGTGTAAAAAAATTGAAAATATGGACACTTTTAAACTCATTGTTAGTTACAATGTGGTAATTTATTTCAATGGAGCTTGCAAAGAGCTTGTTATGGTAATAGTGATCAAACTTTTCGACATGACATTGTAAATATTCGTTTTGCTATTGATTTCGTGCTTGATATTGTTACACACAATATATTGATACTTCTAATTTATTAAATTTTCCATTTTTTGTAACGATGTAACAGATTTTTTACAGTTAAAAATTCGCCCTTGTTAATCCCCGTATTTTTGTAGATTTATAAATTTAAAATAAGAAAATTTACAATTTCAATAAAATAAAATAAAACAAATGAAAACCTATAAAAAATCAAGACTTATTTATATTTCTTAATTGTGTAAAGTGTGGAAAAAATGACATCAATTGAAAATTTTAAATTTTATAAAAATTCTACTCCAATATAGTTTTAAAATACGGAGTAATTATTAGCAAAAATTAGAATAAATTTAAAATATTCTTAATTGAAAATGAATTTAACATAAATATAATAGATATATTTATTAAAATTAGGTATGATAAAATCTGAAAAATCTTAAAATTTCTAAACTTTGATATATTTTTAAGTAAAATCTTGAAAGAAAAAAGTATAAAAAAAATGTTTAACTTCAAAACATTAAAAAGAGGCGCTAAAATAGAATTTTAGTAAAAAAATTTGAAAATTTTGAGAACTTAGCTGTAAAAAGAGGCGGTTCTCATCCCACAAAAGAGAAGAGGCGGTTCTCTCATCCTCACAAATTGAAAAACCCTAAATTTTCCAATTTCCAAATCTGAATATGAGATTACAAAAATCCAGAGTATGTATGCCTCCTCATTCTTAATCTAATTCTTGCGCCGAAAGAAAACATGAAGACTCTTCTTCTTTTCCATTACCGCTGGAACACCATGTCTCACACCCTCTGTTATTTTGGCGACACCAGGTACCACTCGCAATTCATAATCTAATATTAGTATAATATATGTGTAATGGTGTGATGTAATACGTTATGTGGTGCCCAAAACCGCAATTCATTAGGGAATAACATCGAATAAGATTTAATGTAATTACTTGAGAGAGGTTCCATTAACAGATTGATAAATAATATTACTATATTAATTCAAGATCTACATATCTACTTGATGGGTTAATGTGAGAACAATAGAGCTTCAAATTTATCTAAAAATTTCTTGTGCGTTCTATGCCTGAGAGTACATCTGCGTGTTCTGGCCTTCTGGGTGTGTGTATATAATGGAGTATATATATAAAGAGAGAGAGAGAGATCAATATGTGTGCTCTGTGTGCTCGGGAATGGATTATATTATTACTTTGGGTTTATACTCGATACATATATTGTTGGAACAATAGAAAGTCCAACATATCATTATTACATGAATAAAATAAATATTGAGCAGACTGTGATGAGGCTTAATTTTATACCTTAAACATTT
Source organism: Galeopsis tetrahit (assembly GCA_963675135.1). Lineage (NCBI taxonomy): Eukaryota > Viridiplantae > Streptophyta > Magnoliopsida > Lamiales > Lamiaceae > Galeopsis > Galeopsis tetrahit. The sequence goes on along the minus strand of OY776124.1, from coordinate 56,767,493 downwards.
ATGTATAAAATAAATAATTGAGTTGACTTGTGTATATGTGAATAAAAAACAATGTTATTTTTATAAAATTGAGAATATTGTGAGACTGGAGTTTATAAATGATTTTTATTTTTTAGGTATGCATGGAAGTTTGGTACTTTTAAAAAAGAAAAAATGTGAAAGTTATTGTGTAACAAAAAATACTGTTTTGTGAGTCTTTCTCAAGAATGATTAATTATATTAATTAATTATCGTTTCAGTGCATAAGAAGATCTCATATAAATTTAAGTTTAATTAATCTAATGTGTGAGATATGTTTGTTGTTAGAACTTATGCTAATAGCCTGTATCAGACGTGAAAAGCAAATCACCGCCACATCATGTATATCATATGTGATATATTTGCCTAAATTAAATGTGATTCACATATTCATTCAATTAATACTAATATATACTGTATATATTATTATATATTTTTTATCTTTGAGAATTCACGTATTTTTTTAGTAGAGTCTGTTGATATAGCCTTTTATTAAAAGAGTCGGATGAAATAATCTAGTGAGTATTACATGAAATATGTCTAATGTTGGTGTACTAATATATGGTATTTGTTGTACATGCAGGATGAGTATAAGAATTTGAAGGTTAGTAAGTTGTCTGAAGTTCAGATCTTAAGATATCGTTTGACTGTCGTTGAGAGTTAATTAGCCTCCTTTCGCAGTCTTCTCCAGAAGATAAATAACCCATCATTCAACAATATCCATGATGTAATTTTTTCAGGTGTATCTTCTTGTGATATTGAGACTTTAGATAATGAAAATGAAAATCATGAGATGGATAACCATGCCCTTGGTATCGATGATGATGGTGGTGGTAATTTTTAGGAGTTAATATGTAATAATATCAGTTTATTTTTGTTGATGATGTGAATTGAAAGGATGATCAACACTTAGATATTTATGATTACGATTTATAAAATTTATTATTTTTTTATGACGTTACTTATTTTAGATTGTATTTGACTTTGATGTAATTATACATTTTTTGTACTTGATTATATATTTAAATTGTAATAATATGTCACGTGATTTTGATTAATTTAAATAATGAATTTGTATTGGATAATTTTTTACTACTGAAAATTCTATTGATACATGTTTGTTGGAAATTTATGGTGTCATTGGAATTTACTTTGGAATCCACATATAATAATTTAAGTACATGTTCATTGAAATTTTATTCCAACATACTAATAATGTTGTTGGAATTGACATTGGTTGATTTGAATAAAATTTTAACAATTGAAGTTCCAACGGAAATAATCGCTGGAATTGATGATGAAATTTGTAGTGGAAAATTTCCAATAGTTGATATTCCAACAGAACATGTCTGTTGGAATAAAAATTCCAACGAGATTTTTTTCGGTTGGAATTAGCGTAGGAATTCGCATTTATAGTTTCCAACAATTGAAATTCCAAAGGTTAAAATAGGTTGGAATTTATTCCAACGGAAAATTACCGTTGGATTTGTCGATGGAATTTATGTTGGAAAAAAAAATTCAATATCTAAAGATTCCAACGTTCACGGTCCGTTGGAATGTGCCGTTGGAATTTTTTTCCGCTGGAAATTTCGTTGGAATTTTACTATTCCAACGCCCACTTTTCCAACGATAGTATTTTCGTTGGAATTTTCGTTGGAATCAGTGATTCCAATGGAAAAATGCAAAATTTCGTTGGAATTTTTCTGTTGGAATCTCGATGTTTTCTTGTAGTGATCTGGGGACTCTTTGGTTAGTGTCAATAGGAACTATATGTCAGGATGGTGGAGATATATGTTAGATTTATTTTTTTCGAACTCGAAATGTCAATGGTTTGAGTCTAGCTTGCATAAAAAATTGTGAGAAAATGGCACTTTTGGTCCCACTCACCACGGGCACTACTTTTTTTGGTCTCATTACTTTCAATTGTAGTTCCAATACGATAAATTTTGATAAAAGTGGTCCCACCCTTAGTCAGCCGTGAGTCAACTGTTAACATTTTTTGTTCCAATAACTCCTTTTCCATTTGGGCGCGGAAATGGGCACCCATTTTAGATTATAACTCAATTGGAGGGAAAATTGGTACCAAATAGGATGGAAAATTTACTACATCTATATATACACCCTCCAACATCAATACTCGCCTCATTTACAACCCAACCACACAAAAAACAAAAAACACAAAAATCATGTCCACATCCTCCACATCTAAGATGAAAAATGTGGAATGTCATTGTGGAAAAGAGGCTCGTATGTGCATTTCAAAGCAAGAAAAGAGCAGAGGTTTGCTCTTTTATACCTGTTCAGATTCACTAAGTGGTGGTGGATGCTTCTTCAATGAAAATGTTGTTTATCTATCAAATAGAGTCTCACATCACATTTACATAAACATGAAGAAACATTCAAATAACAATTCAAGTCAAAAAATAGAGTCTCCATCAATAATACCAATATACAAATAACAAAAAACAGAGTCTCCATCAATAATACCAATATACAAATAACAAAAAACAGAGTATCCATTCCTACAAATTCCAAATACAAATCCCACACAAATTCCACAATACAAATCATTCCAAATAACAATCCAAAAGAACAAAGTCTCATAAAATCAAATAGCTTCTAAAACAAAACAAAGTCTCATAAACCAAACAAATAAACCAGGGTCTTCATCTAACTAATCCTTCTCCCCCTTTCCCTTCCCCTTCTCCTTACCTTTAGCCTCTTTCTCATTAATTAAGCTAGACATTGTAACAATCTTCTTACCTCCTGAAAAATTATCACCCTCATTCCATCCTTGGTAGTTGTTGAACCACCATTGCCCCCCACATTCACATTACATCCAATGAATGTGTTTGGACTGAAAGCCATTTTGTTAGATGGTGGAGGTGGCATACTTGTGTATCCAGAAGACACTAATCCTGAACCAATGAAATTTTGGGAATGAAAACCCATTGGTGCATATTGTTGAAAATCCCGCAAGTGATCAAATAGACACGAGAAACATCTCACGATGACAACGAATGAGGAGGGGCAAAAATCTTAATTTGATTATATCATATAGTATTACAAATCAAGAGGGGGAAACTATTATAAAATTAAAAGTGTATACGAACAAAATCTTGCAAAAATATATCTGAAAAAAAGAAAATAATATAAATGCTTCATGTGTTGTGTATCTATAAAAGGAATGTTCATATATGTTTCTATATGTATGTCAGTGCATTCATATAGATTTGTGACAAGTAGCCATTCGGTTGTGATGGATTTTACCTATTGAACATCTCCTGCTATTCAAAACAGGCTGGATCAAAGATTAGTAAACTACATATTTGTAGAGTTAATAGACACAGATATGGTGATTTAACAATGTACCAAAATCGCAAACAGATTTTATTGACAGAATTTGGCAAAATATTCAGCAATTTCTTCATTTCGGTTTTCACACATGAAATTTCAAAAATACTCTCACAATCACACAACACTAAATTGAAATTGAAATTATAGCGCGAATTTAAAACCTAATTAATTACTTCCCGAAGTCTTCCACGGAAGAGAAGGTATAAACAGGGCGAATGGAGCTTCCCCACGCGGCCTGTCTGGATTTAGCCGAAGGATTATCGAAATAGAATGTCCAGGCGTTCTCCAACGGGTGCCTTGTTGGCTGCAAAGCCACCGCCGGCGCCGCTTTGTCAGAATCACTGCCGGTCATCTCCCCTTCTTTCTTCGCTTCCGAATCCCCTTCCATCACGACGTTACTCTTCTTCATCGATGATGATTTTTTCTCCGATCCCTCCTTCACGGCAGTGATCGCTGATTTATCATTTCCTTCACGAATTCATGGTTTGTAATTTGGGGATTTTGGTTTTTCGAGTTTGGAGGTTTTTGGCACGATTTAGGGTTCTGGCTCAATTTGGGATTTTTGTTAAGTGTTGACGTTGATTTGGAGTGAAAACTAACTACTGACGGCCACGTGATTTGGACATGCGTCCTTCCGATAAAAGTTAACGGGGTTGGGACGATTTTGAAAAATTTGCACAATACTGGACCACAATTGAAAGTAATGGGACCAAAAAAACTAGTGCCCGTGGTGGGTGGGACCAAAATTGCCATTTTCTCAAAAATTGTGGAATGATCATTGGATAGGTGAATCAAAATTGTGTAAATCATTTTCTAGATTAATTTTTATATGCACTAATAAAAAAATCTCACATTAAACTACCCGTTGGGGGTGCATGTTTATCTCGAGTTGCGTCAGGCCGGGTTGGGCCCATTTGACTTTCTCCCGGGCCTCAAAATCTGCAGCCTTGGAAAAGCTAGATGACGTGTTTTTTTTTTTTAGAGGAAAAAATGTTGTATTTATTATAATGGAGTACCAGAGAGCTAGATGATGTGTTAACTTTTAATTGGACACTTACTGTAAAACAAGACGAACCCACTGTCTCACATTAGAAAAAAACCCGTGTTACTAAATAATCCAATCGTTAAAAGTTAAAGTAGCAGTACTCCTACCTCTTGACGAAAAAATGCTTCGTGATTTTTCTTTAGCTTCTTCCAGCTGGGACTTATCCGCCTTGGCCTCATGCTATTGTGTCGATCTAATTAAAATGTTGAGCAACCAGTTGTCGAACTAAAATCTTGAACGATTAAAAGTTATAGAACTATTTTCAATTCGTCAAATTTGTCCGGGCTGAAATAAAAAATAAGATATATTATAGAAAAAAAATCCTATTAATAAATAATAGACATAGTTGTCATTTACAACGAAATAGTTCTAAATTTTACAATTCAAGTTAAAACAAAAATCGGGTATTACAACCATATCATTTGACTGAATTAGTCCATACAATCACAGAAACTAGTTTAACATAAATATATTGTTCTGCCTTTCATGCATATTCTTATGCTTGGTGGACGATGTGGAGGCCTTCGTGGAGGTGCAATAGGACGGATTGGACGATGTGGCCGTTGATGGTGGCTCCGTGGTGGTGGTGGTGGCGGTGATCGTCTCTTTTTCCAGTGGGGAAGGTTATTTTCGGATTGATTATTTTCAGAAATTTCTTGAGAAAGGCATGTGAGAAAAACCAGAGACGTCTCAAGAAGCAGTATGATGACGAAAAGCACACCCATACTTGGAGTTTTGTGCAAACCCATTGTTGTATACATTGTTTGGTAAAACAATTGACGGTTCATATATATATCTAGTTGTACGATAATGTTTTTTAGGGTAAATGTAATGAATGTGTTTTCTTTAGAAATTAGATGCGCAATTTGAAATTAATAAATCTTGTACGTTGAAATGTTAATTGGAAAGTTCACCAAATTTTCATTTTCCTTATTTTTTAGAATCCGAATATTTCAAAAGATTGATTGTGATCAGAGTATATTATAATAATTACCATGTACTTGAATAATTATATCTTATGATAATGAGTTTGACCAAACCACATACTAAATTTCTCATGATTTGAGTGGATAATGCCTGATATTTGAAGAGAAAGACTCTAAAAGAGAATATTCTCGATTCCAACTTTTTAAGTGAGTTGTTCGGCCAGAATTTGAATATGCAGGGTTTGGGCCTGCAAAGGCTCAAATCCCACAAAAAGTGTGATTCATGCTGATGGGCTAGACAACTATCCTTTAATGACAAAATCCCCTCGTTAAAACTCTTCTAATTAAAATTCATCAATGACTAGAAAATGATTTTTAATGATAGGTCTGTCATTAATTCTTATTTTTTGTTAATAAATACTTTTAACTAGAAAAGTTATAATGACAAAAAAATTGTAATGAAGGGTCAATTTTCTTGTAGTGATTTTATGCAAAGTTGTTGGTGAAAAGTGTAAGAAAATAAAAAAGATGGAGAGAGAATTAAAGGAAAAGTGAGTGACAATTTATGTAAGATAACAACACTTGAATATCCTACATCAACGACTTCATTCAGAACGCCAATGTAGTCACTGCATCTTCGTTGTAGTTTACACTCTTAATTCAAACACCACTGTTGGTAGTCGTTTTTGTTAACGCATATATACTCAGTTGTATGAAATTTGTAACCACTTACACAATACCTCTATAACACAATACCATACAAATTCGTTTCCAGAGTTGTGTGTTTCTCCCTATAATTTCAAATTATAATTAATTATATATGTATTATATATTAAATGATAATCACATAATGTTGGAACCATTCGACAAATATATGTTAAACACTACAAAAAATCATCCATATGGAGAGGGTTTTGGCGAGGGAAAAACCCTCTTTAAAAGGGATGCCGAGGGAAATGGCTAGCGATTTATTCCCTCGCGATATTTTCCTCGCTCTTTCTTTTGCGAGCGATTCAATAATACTGTCGCCAGTTAGCGAGCGTGAGATTCCCTCACCAAATTGCGAGTACCAGAATTTGTCACTAATTAGTGAGTGTCAGATTGATCCTTCGCTATTTCGCGAGTACTGACACCCTCGCCAATTTTTATTTTTTGCGGGCGACGCTAGGCAAATGGCGAGCAAATACTCCTCGCTATTTCAATTTTTTTTTTTTTATTTTGGCCCTTGCCAATTCCGTCCCTAAATCTAGGGATTTAAAAAAAATGTAAGACCTAGGTTTCGAACCTAGGCCTCTAAGGCCCCCTATCATACCCCCAACCACTAGGCCACATTTAATGGCCATTAAAACTGGCCTTATGAGAGCGTGAGGAATCGAGCTCCGGACCTCCCGGGCGAGAGGTGGTTATGTGCCCTTTGTGTGTCGTTTAGGCTAGGAGCTTTAGTCGTTGTGTTTTGAATGCAATTAATATATATCTCATAATTTCAGGTTTTTTTTTCTTTAATTCAATTAATTAATTAAAATTACTTTGTTTATTCTTAAATTGTCATAACATATATACCTAGTGACGTTCGTTGGGTTTCAAAGGAACATTTGATTGTTTCAGTTTAAAAAAGACAAAACAGTGTCGAAATTGCTAAAATATTACTATCATAAAAAACTAAAAAAATAAATTATTAATCATTTTTTACTTTGCAAGAATAATATTCAAGTTTTAATAAAAAAAGGTGTTTTCCAATCATCACTAATCATGTGTAGTAATGTATATCTATGAAATAAAAAAAAATGTATATAAAATTGGATAATAAAATTATTGAACAATGTTGGCTTATATTTAATAGTTTGCATATCTTACAATTCAAAACTGTTGGGAGGAATTGAACCTGGGGTTTGGACAAAATAAAACTCTATTTATCAATAACAAACCACTAGGTCAATGGCACACAATAAAAACTATTCTATATATATATATATATATAATAAATAATTTAAAATTTCGTGGGGGGCCACTGACCCCCTTGCCCCATAGTGCCCCATGTATCCAACCTAAACTGATGTGGTACAAATAATTAAGGAATTGAACCTGGGGTTTGGACAAAATAAAACTCTATTTATCACTACCAAATCACTAGGCCAATGGTACACAATAAAAACTATTCTAGTATATATAGTAAATAATTTAAAATTTCGTGGGGGGCCAGTGACCCCCTTGCCCCATATATCCAACCTAAACTGATGTGGTACAAATAATTAATTATGTTTAAATTTTTTTTCCAATTATAAAATTAATGTTCCTTGTTTATATTCTCAAAACATACCTAAAATATTTATTTCGAAATTTGAAATTATAAAATTATAAAATTATGTGTTACAAATAATTAATCATGATTAATTTTCTTTAAATTATGTGTTACAAATAATTAATCATGATTAATTTTCTTTAAATTATGTGTTACAAATAATTTTATGTTCCTATTTTGTTACAAACATTGAAATCATACGATTGTTAATCAAAATAAATGAAAATCCGTACATAATTAAAACTTAAAAATTAATTAAACACAACATAAAAAATAATTAAAATCATTCTCATCTTCACTTCAATTAAAATAAAACAAGTATTGCACACAACATTTAAAATAAATCATTCTCGACTTCAAATTAAATTAAACGAAACAAAATAAATGAAAATGTATCAATCCTCATCAGTACAATCGTCCTCAATATTGTCCTCATCCCCACCTCCCTCAACGGTACTCGACCCCTCACTCATCATCTTCTTCATCTGATGCATTTGTTGTGCAAACTCTTAGCGTAAGCGCTCCTCTGACTGTTGCATCTGTAGGAGCAAGCGAGCCTCTCTCTCTCCTCATTTCGTTTACGCTCTTCAGAAATAGCTGCATCGAGGTCGGCCTGAGAGTATTGGCCGAGGGACGTACCAGACGACGTGTCACCAAGGCCAGATGAGACGTGTCTATTCTGGCCCACTTGGCCAAGGCCCTTGATGCGTCCATGAGATCTCCCAACTTTCCTGACGTACAACTCAAACAAGTCGGGAAGTGGCGGAGTCAGTTTCGAACACTCCTCTGAAGCATTCAGATTCTCCTGGGTCATCTAGGATAACAACTCCTTTGCACTTGATTATACGTGCATATTTAAAAGTAGTTTAATTAATACATAGTTATATTCAATTAAATATTATATTTATTGTTATATATGTATACACTTACAAGTAAATTACCCATAAATCCATAAGTGTACGTCCCATTGTCGTACCGGTTCTTCCTACATTGTTCACTCTTCTTCGTTGTCTTAGGATCGTTCTAGTGGTTTACCAACGAGTTCCAGACGTTGACATCAACTTTGTCCTCTTCTTCTCAGTCTCCCACGCGGTTTTGATACCTTTTAACATATCCACGTACTGATAGACTGCTCTTCTACGAAAGAGCTTGTACACCAGATCGGTACCAGTGGTAGAAGGATCCCACCTAACCTTAGTCTGCCAAAAAAAAAATCATTAATCTAAACAAAAGATTAATGTAATTAAAGTTATTTTACACATCATTAATTTATACTTGGAACGTCTCTCAATACCGTTGCTTCCGGTCAAGAGATACCTTAGCCTACGTGTGTGCTCCAAGCTCCATATTACCATACATGATACTTCTGATGGTGGTGGAGATAGTAGAAGAAGGCATCAACCTATTACACATAATTAATAATTTTATATAATTATTTGCGGTAATGAAAATTAATAAATATATTATACTTACGTCCCACGATAGATATAGAGTCAAATGCGAGTGTCGGGGGCATCACAATTCACGCTGGATGATGTCCAGGCAGATGATGGTCCGTGTGGTGCTTCATCGAGGGAGGGATGGTGCTTGCATCGGGGGAGGGGATAGTGCTTGCATCGGGGGAGTGAATAGTGCTTGCATCTGGGGAGGGAATGGTGGCACCGGTGTATAATATGAATACGGGTTGGAATATATACGATCCCAGTCATGTCGAGTATATAGAATGGCGACGATATGGGTACACTCGGTGCCTCATCCATCGGTGTACTACCTCTACCCGCTCTACCTCTACCATCTCTACCTCGTCCCTATCCATGTACGTCATCATTCGATCCACTCATCTGTAAAAAATAAACAGTAGAATATATAATTAAATTTGTAACGATTAAATATGCATACATGAACATTATAACATTGAAAATACTAATTAACATTCTAAATATGAATCTTCTTCTTCACCTTCGTCTTCGTCTTCTTCTTCTTCCACGTCCATCAGTGTACCGGTGACACACTACTACAAAATTGAGCTTGGAGAGCTTTGAAAAAGGGCCTTGGAGAGCCTTTAAAACCGCTCTCCAAGCTAAGAGAGCGGTTAAAAACCGCTCTGTAAGTAAGTGGACTTGGAAAGCGGTTTTAAACCGCTCTGCAAGTGAGGCCCTTGGAGAGCGGTTACGAACCGCTCTCTAAGTATAAGAGCTTGGAGAGCGGTTCACAACCGCTCTCTATATTAATTTTTTTTTTTTATTAATTTCACTTGGAGAGCGGTTCAAAACCGCTCTCCAAGTCATATATATTTTTTTCGATTTTACTTGGAAAACGGTTTTAAACCGCTTTCTAAGTATTTTTTTTTTGTATTATTTTTTTAATAATTATTTTATATTTTAAAAATCCTATTTATATTATTTTTTTAATAATTATTTTATATTTTAAAAATCCTATTTATACAAAATCAAAACTTAATTAAATTCAAATAAATAAACGTACAAAAACATATATAAACCAAAAAGATGAAATATCATCACATCACAAATATATAACTTAATACATTACATTCTACCAAAAATTATACTAATTTAATTATATGTTTACAAAAATCGATTGTAAAGGTACCCTATCCAATATTTTTTCCATTTGTCCATTCTTTTGTCGTTGTAAGTTTTGAGCGGACGGTTATAGATAAACTGCAAACAACGATCAATCAATATAGTTAGATATATAGTATATGAATTTTTATTCAATGAAAAATAATTTAAATAAATCGATAAATTGACTTACCGTGTTAGGAATCGTCGTTTGATAAGTCTTGATTATATCCTCAATATAACAACATACAAAATGTCCACAATGATAACTATCACGTTGGCTCGGAACCTGTTATATATAATTAGCAATTATAAGTATGCATTAATAGTACTATTATGATTATTTTCTATTAATTTGATAACTTACTAAATTAAATTACCTTAACATCTATCCAGCTCACTCTATTGAAAGTAGATCTTGAGACTAGATTGTGAAGGCGACTTCGATACATCGTCATCACACTATTATTATTATAATAAGAAGAAAAAAATAGATTAAATATGTATAATTTAAAAAGTAATTAAAACAAATCATTATATTATAATATTAAAAATGAACTTACGCTTCCATGTATGACATGAGATCGGGACGATTTGCAACCACCCCATCCAAAGCTGGGTCCATAAAAAAGACACTTAATGTCTTCATATTTATGGCAACCAACACCCAATGGCTCCTATATTATATTAAGAATATATATTTAAATTAGCTGCAAATATGCAAATAACATATTATGCATACAAATTTTAACGAAATGTTTATTGTACTCACCCCACATTTGTTGGCCAAAAAATGAGATGTTCTCTCCCAGTATGACTCAGCATATGTTCGACTATCCCCTCCATGCCCTCTGCCCTATCACTACTCAATATGCAAGACACTTGGGGGGAGATGAAGGAATACAATCCACATGCTCGGTTATCTCTAGAGAGATATACCTCACCCAAATATCTTTAACCAACATATATACGCTAATTAAAATTTAAAAAGAAAATTAAACTGTATAGAAAGTAAATACTGATAATTAATAAACACATACTTGAGGTAGAAGGCTATGGTGGTTGCACTCAACCACTGGTCGTTCAAGACTTCAAGGACATTTTCCGCACCGATGAATTCCTCAAAAAAATGCTTGTGAAAGTAAGAAGTCATCGGAACTGTGATGGTATCGAAAGCACCGGACTGCACCTTCGTGTTCACCATATTCTGTACGGCGGGGCCGTGATCTAAGTGTCCAGGCAATGGATAACCAAGTACGCGTGCCCGAATACCCACGTCCCTCGTTCTCTCCATCCGACTATCTACGACATCTCTTGATTTCTGTTTAGGCTTTTGTCGTGGAGATAGTGTCTACAATCAATTTACAACATTATTTAGAACGACATATAAGACAATAAATTTTAATAACATAAATTTTACCTTCGCGGTGTGCGAGACCAAGTGTCTCGGCCATTCGATGAAGTGTCCGATCGCTGTTCCGACTGTGATAGCATCATCTACTGGTTTCGGCAAGGGTGAATCTAATTCTTCGTCTATGGGTACTTCTAGTGTGACCCTCACGAAACCAGGAGTGAGTGGACAACCATGAATCATTTGATGGGAGTTGTTGTGCAACGATCCCGTGGCCACCAACCGAAGAGGATCCTCCAAATAAAGGTAGCAAAAGGTCGGTGGCTGTTCGAATAAGATATTAGTTAGAAAATTTTAATACACTACTCTTTAATTAAAACAAAGGCGAGACATGCACATTTTGATACGTGAGAGATGTTTTGAAGTGCCTCAATAAAGTCGTCTCCACCATCAGCCGAAAACCTAGCATCAACGACACTATTCTCACAGCTTGCTCCACTCGACGACAATCCGTGACTAGATTTTTTCTCGGACCTTATAGTCTCCATTTCTCTAGTCAACTTGGCAACCTGTTCTGAAAGAATACCCACCATATTCATGGCTTGAAGGGCAGGTGCCATAGCTAACGAGGTCTTCGTCACGCCATATCCCAAGCTCCGAAAGCGGCCGGGATGCTCCTGACGACCCACAACCCGTCCATACAAATCATCAGTGCCGATAGCGCGGATGTCGTCGGGTGTCATGGTCTGAGATATGCGCTCCTAAATCACAAAAAAACATCATTTAATTATTTGTTTAGAAATAATAGTTTGTAATTGAAAGATAAATTAATGGATAGATTACCGCTTCTTCGATGATCCGCTGTGCATTGGAATCGGGAATACGCCCATCTCGAGTCTTTCTTGTAGCCTGAAATAACTCGAAACGGGTAACAAGAGGCGCATTCTCTCCCGATTTCCTTCTTTCTTCCTTCTACAATAGTGATGAAAGTGTCACTTTATTAGATATATTAAAAGTGAACATATAAAAAACAATTAAAAGTTAGAATTCTGATCTCACAATATTTTCGCTTATGCGTGCATATCCTTTGTTCGATCCACGATATCGAGCCTCCATCTTCTTGGCTTGTTCGCTATTTTGATGACTTTGCCTCTACAGTTGTATTATAAATACGATAAACACTAAAAAGCATAGGACATAAGGAATTGAGGAAAATGACATTGATCAATTTTACCTGAAAATCTTCATCCATAGCTCTACGAATAAAGTCCTCCCAATACGGGGCCACCATAGGGTTATTCTCATACTGCTCAGGCGGAGTAGCCGAGTAAAGTCCGGTTTCCGGATCTAGTGCGTTATTTCTCAACCAAGCCCGAAAATTCTTGGCCAGTACTCCAGCTTGCGACAGTATAGACTTCTTGTGCGAATGTTCAAGACCGACGAATGTAGTCTATACGCATATAACATGACAATTTAGTAAATTTAGTAATTATACAACAACTTTCAATAAGCATATAATTAACATACTGTCAGTTCGTCCCATAATCTGTCCTTCAAAGGAGCCATTTGGTTGCTGCGCCAGTCCTTGGATGGCAGCACGATAGGGATCACACTCCTGACTGTAGCTCCAAGGAAGAAGGAGAACTTCTCACTCTCTTTTCCTATGGGCTGTCCATACTCATTGAACGTCACCTGCAATAACATAGTATTTAATTAGGTTCAACGATCAAATAATGTAATTACAATTTCAACTGTTCAATTGTAATAAAATTACCTTAGGCATTTTCCCATGGCTACGAGCCCTCTTAATAGCAGACATCGTCACTATGCCTCTGGCGCGCTTCTCCCCAGAGCTGCTACTGGTGGGAGCATCAGTGAGACCCTCTCTCAAATCATCATCTTCATCAGAATCTCCAGGATGTTCCAAAAAAGACATGATCCTGTAAAGTAGAAGAAACAACATTTAATAAACAAAAAACAAACAATAATCAATAAAGCAAAAGAAATAACATTCAATAAAGCAGAAGAAACAACATTCAATAAAGCAGGAGAAACAACATTCAATAAATTCGTACATTTCTTTTTAGCACTTATTTTTCTTTTTCTTTTTTTGGTTGACTTTTCTCGTTCATGACCATGAATGTTAACAAGATCCGGATTGCAATATTCATCCTCATCTCTAATTATTCTCTGGTACGGGCGTAGATTTGCAGGATCATCGAAAGAGAGTACAGGATGAGTGAAGTTCTGAAAAGGATCATCTTCATCGACGTGGTCGCTATTCTGGTAACTATTGTTCAATTTGTTTGGCATAACCACAATGGACCATTTCTTATTAATTGGGTCGGGGACATAGAAAATTTGTTGAGCTTGACTGGCCATTATGTAAGGGTCATCTCTGTATCCCACATTCTTCAAATCAACGCGTACGATCCCAGAACTTTCAACTTGGACCCCGTTAGGGATCCTCACCCAACTACACTCGAAGATTGGTTGGCGGTGAACAACATATTCGAGTTCCAAAATGTTGACAATCTGTCCAAAGTAAGTAGTCGATTGATCCCCTGCAGTTGCAGTAATGGACACCCCACTATTCTGCATTGTACTTGTGGCATCATGATCTCTGGTATAAAATGTGTATCCATTAATAAGATAACACTTGTATGAATACACATGTCTATCAGGCATTCTGGATAACCACTTAACTCTTTCTGTCACTGAATCTTTATCCTGTGACAACATACTTCGTACATGACCGTTGAACCAGTCAACAAACGTTCGGTTGTGCTCAATTTCAATCCATGATCTATCTCTGGTGGGAAACGTCTCAGCAAGTGTTTGCATGTGCAAGTCAATAAAAGGAAGCACGTCGACCGTGTTATGAAGTACGCACAAGTGCATTCGTGTTAGTTCCTCCATACTAACACTTACATGTCGACCACCAGTAATGCCTTCACCATCCATTCTATTGGTGTGCCGGGTAATTGGCAGTCCAATTGCATCGACATTCGGAATAAATTTAGACCAGTACTCAACTGCTTCTTCTACTAAATAGCGTTCTGCAATGCATCCCTCCGGACTGGACATATTCATCACATATCCTTTGAGCACTTTCATATATCTCTCTACACCATACATCCATCGCATACGAGCAGGACCACACATCCTTGTCTCGTGTACCAAATGAACGGTTAGATGAACCATTATATCAAAAAATGATGGAGGAAAATACATCTCAAGCTCACAAAGCGTCCCCACAATCTGTCTCTGAAAACCAACCAATTTTCTAGGATCTATGACCTTGCTACTCATTGCCTTGAAGAACCAACATAACTTTGTTATGGTTATGCGCACATTTTCAGGCAAGATAGAACGTATTGCAATTGGCAAGAAAGTCTCCATGATGACATGATAGTCATGCGATTTCAGATTCATCAGTCTCATCCCATCATCTGATACAAGTCTCTGTATGTTGGACGAATAACCCTCCGGTACTTTCACATCCTTCAGTGTCTGTAGTAACTCTTTTCTCTCATTGTTGGACAAGGTGTGTGCAGCAGGAGGTAAGAACGGTTTGCCCTTTTCTCTAGGCACAGGTGTTAGTTCTGATCTTATTCCCATATCAATCATATCCATTCTTGCATTGTAACCATCCTTGGACTTCTTATCAGCTAGCAGAGTATTGAGCAAGCTGGCACAAACGTTCTTCTCAACGTGCATTAGATCAATGAAGTGTCTAACATACAGCTCTTTCCAATAGGGCAATTCAAAGAAAATTATTTCCCTCTTGAAACCACTAGTGGGGACACTTTTTTTGAAGCTCTTTCCGTATTGTGTTTTGATATTCTTCATCTCATCCAATACATCCGAACCTGACAATAAACGTGGTGCTATATCTATCTCGATTGTGCCATCGAATGCATCAGCCATTCTTCTGTACTTGTGCGTTGGTTCCAACCACCTCCTATGTCCCATATAAACGGTCTTCCTAGAATGACTCAACCGAATGTGATGTGTCTTCTTGGTACAACAAGGACATGCATCGGCCCCCTTCACACTATATCCAGATAGATTCCCGTAAGCAGGAAAGTCATTGATAGTTCCAAACAACATTGCCTTCAACTTGAAATTCTCCTTTCTACAAGCATCATACACATCGACACCCTCATCCCACAGGAGCTTCAAGTCTTCTATCAAAGGAGCCAGATATACATCTATGTCGTTACCAGGTTGTTTGGGTCCCGATATCAACATAGACAACATCATGTAAGTGCGCTTCATGCACAACTCGGGTGAAAGGTTATAAACTAACAGAATCACTGGCCATGTACTGTGGTTGGTACTTTGAATACCGAACGGATTCATTCCGTCAGTTGAGAGTGCAAGACGCAAGTGTCGTGGCTCGTTGCCAAATTCTGGATACTTGAAATCGAATGTCTTCCACTGGGGTGAATCAGCAGGGTGTCTTAGCATTCCATCTTTGATCCTATCATCATGATGCCAAGTTAAATTTCTAGCATCCACAGCGCTACTATACATTCTCCTGAATCTTGGTATTATTGGAAAGTACCACATCACCTTCGCGGGAGATTTGTTTTTCTTATATCGCTTCTTCCCACACTTGGGACATTTATCGAGATCTGCATACTCCTTCCGAAATAAGATACAATCATCCGGACAAGCATGAATTTTCTGATGTGTTAACCCGATGGACTTGAGCATTTGTTTAGCTTCATATGTTCTCTTAGGCAGTACATTTTCATCAGGCAATAGACCACTAATTACTTCCAGCATACTTGTGAAGCACGCATCAGATAACTCGTGAGTTGCTTTTAAGTTCAACAATATCAACACAGCTGACAATTTTGTTGCCTTCGTACACCCGGGCCAAAGGGGTAATTCAGATGAATCCCTTAACTGCTCTGACATGTACGGGTGATCTGGCAGATCATCGTCATCCCCACTCGATGTATCAACAGTAGGTACATCATCCACTGTATTTTCAAACCTAAAGTCAGTTTTTAGGTTTCTTGAGCTACACCCATCTCTTGTCTCACCATGAAATGTCCAAACGGTATATGCTTTATCAATACCGTTAATCATCAAGTGGGTGAACAAATTTTTTCGACCTCTAACAGTTTTTCCATTCATACATTTCCAACAAGGACATGGAATGTAATGATCGTCGGAGCAGTGTCTAATTGCATGATTACAAAACTCTTCCACCCCATTCCTATACTCCTCTGATAATCGATCAGCTCGAACCCACTTTCGATCCATATAGAACTATAGATGCCTATAGTAAAGACAATATAAGTGTTTCTAAAGACAATTAATGTATCCTAATGTATTCGTGAATGTATTTAGTTGGTTACTGGAGTATTAAATACTCGAAATCATTTCAATTATTCAATTTCATTTTCTAAATGTTTCGCCTTTAATTTCTAGTTGAAGGATTATCTTCTGTAAATAAGTCTATGGGCAATTAATAAGTCTATATACATATTACCTTTTTTTTCAAATAAATTTTAAAACTTGAAAAGGAGATAAATAATTGTCATAAAAGATGCCAAAATCTCTAACATAATGGGTAGTTTTTTAAAAAAATTAAGTTCGTCGTGATCCAAAAAATCTCACTTTGATGAGTTTGTAATTTTTATAAAATTAATATTTTAAGAGACAATTAATAATTTTTGTAGTAAGATTTTAAAAGTATATAATCAATCATGTTGTTTTTCATTTTAACCAAAAGAAGATTTAGCTCTCGTAAAGAATTCTCAAAATTCTCAAGATTAAGAAAACTAAACTAAACGTACTTATTTAATTTTTAAAATATATAATGATTCTCATCTTTATAAACTAATGTACAGTATATATGTTTGAGTATATATGTTTGACAGATACCACGGAAATAAATTAAATATATTCACCTCACCCTCAATTCAATTTCAAAAACAAGGAAAAGGAGAGGGATTGAAGCTAGGTATTACAAATCACTAGAAAACTACCACATTATTCAAATTCAAAAAATATTAAAGAAGGGCTATAACAACAGTATTGAGTGCTAAAATCATTACAAACAGTTGCAAAAACATGATCTATTGACTTATTTCCCCTGTCTGATTCATCTAAAAGCCTACCATTCAAATTCCACAGCAAGAAAACCAATACACAGTAAATCAAAACGACAAGAAAGCCTACCATTCAAACATGATCTATTGAACATGATCTGAACAAAGATTCAAAACGGCAAAGAAAGCAAGAAAACTCCTAAAACAGTAAATCAACACCCCTTTTACTGATTCAACAACAAAAAACCTCAGTAGATACAACAATTCAGATCTGAAAAACTTACAAGAATCAACAAATTAAGCTGCAGCCTTTTTCTGTCTGATGCTTCAAATCCAGAAACCCCGTTTGTTCAAATAAAAATCCCTATGAAATTGTCAAAGATGGGAAGGGCTTTAAAAACTCAAGAAATTACCAAACACATTCGAAAAAGAGAGAGGGACCCGTGTTCTTGAAAAGGGAGAAAAGGGGGCAATATATATGTGTACGTACCTGTACCTACAGCGGCGACGGAGAGGGAGGCGATGCGACGGCGACGGCTGGAGAGCAAGTCGACGGCGACGAGGAGTACGACACGGCGACGGCAACGGAGAGGGAGGCGATGCGACGGCTGGAGAGAAAGTCGACGGCGACGGCACGAGGAGGGAGATGGAGGGAGTAAGGCGACGGCGCGAGAAGAGAGAGTGAGGGAGGCGACGGTGACGGCGACGCCGCGAGGAAGGAAGCGACGGTAACTGCGACGCCGCGAGGAAGGAGGCGACGGTGACGGCGACGCCGCGAGGAAGGAGGCGACGGCGACTGTTAATTTGGGGGAGAAATTAGGTTGCAAACGCGTTTTGAATGTTGGAGCCTTGGAGGAGGAGAATGAATGTTGGAAGGAGAAGAATGAGTAGAACGCGTCGAATTAATTGAATTTGGGGGATTTAGGGTTATGACCAGAATTTGGGCTTGGAGAGCGGTTATGAACCGCTTTCCAAGTGTATACTTGGAGAGCGGTTCTAAACCGCTCTGTAATCTGTCTTGCAAAGCGGTTCTCAACCGCTCTCCAAGAGTTTCTCTTGGAGAGCGGTTTGGAACCGCTCTCTAAGTTAATTTTTTTTTTTTTTAATAAAACCGCTCTCCAAGTGTTCACTTGGAGAGCTGATTGAAAAAAGAGCTCTCCAAGTGGAGCTCTCCAAGTGAAAATGTGTAGTAGTGACATCAGTTAATATGACAGGATCATCATCTACTTGCACAATCATTTGAGTCTCTATATTATTCTCTGGGAACGCGGGAAGTTCTTCTTCACTAGCATTAGTGGATGACTCGTGTGCGTCCACCAATGATCTCGGTTTAATTTTGCAAAAATGAGAAAATGCGAAACTTATGATGGGTCCTCCAAAATAAGTAAGTAGAAAGCTTACGGTGGGACGGGGGAGTATTTCTTTAGTTTGTTGAAAAGCATGCAGTGTGGATGTTGAGATATGAAATCTGATGTCTGTCTGTCCAATAAGTTTATGAAGAAGATATTGAGTTTTGCTTGATGAGAGTCTTCTTTGACGTTAACCCTCGAGCATAGTCCTATATAACCTATTAAATACTATATCTTTCTTGGTCATTGACTTAGATCACAACAAAATATGGCCCTTATACCGAGAGAATTGGAGAAGGAAAAACCCTCGCCAATGAATTTTTCGAGGGAATTTCCAAGGGAAAGAGTCTCTCGACAAAATGTTCCTCGGCAATTGTTTCCCTAGGGAATCTGAAAATCCCTCGGGAATACCGAGTATTCATTTCCCTCGGCAATTTTCCCGATGGAATTCCCTCGCCATTTCCCTCGGGAATACCGAGCACATTTCCCTCGGCAATTTTCCCGAGGGATTTCCCTCGCTGAAAATGCCGACATTTATTTAAAATGCAGTACATCCATGATTGCCATTAAACATGCACATTTCTTCTTTTCAAGAAATTCAGTGATTACTAAAAAATTAGTATTCCAGAAAAACTGAATGCACCCAAAAGTCAAATGTAGAATTGTAATGAAAATAATTCAAGTATTCAACTAAACATTTAAGGGGTCTTCTAAGGACAGTTCTGTCGTCTGAACTATCAACAGTCCAATAATTGGAACCATCAGATCTGAAATCTAATAGCTTATATTTGATGACCTGCTACCTGTTACATTTGGCGTCGCAGAATCCATCGCCTTGCATTGCACTTATTATCGTTTTTTGTCGTCCTATCACACTTTTAAATTAAATTTAATAATTTTAAATATATAATTATAAAATTACAAATTTATCCTCACATGATTAATAAAAAAATTAATTGACAATATATAATCTTTATTTTAATTCTCATATCATTAATAATCATAATAAACAATAAATTATCTTTTTTTATTTGAATGAATTGAATTCTAGGTTAAATTATTAATTTAGTTGAATTTTTTATACAAATTTCTGTTCTCTTGTTTTCTTCTTTTATTCGAAAATTCCATTGAAGAAGAGGTCCAGGTATGAACATATCTATATTTTCTACTCAAATTAGTTTCGGTAAATCTAGGTATTCGAAAATTCCATTGAACAAGAGTTCCAAGTATGAACAATTCTATATTTTCTACCCAAATTAGTTTTGGTAAATCTAGGGTTTAAGATAGATATTTGAATAAATTGAATTTTAGGTTAAATTATTAATTTAGTTGAATTTTTAATACAAATTTCTGTTTTGAATTCAGTATTCAAGATATTAATTTGACATTAAAATTTTCTACTAGCTTTTACATTTATTTTTTACGGCCTAATCATAGTTTTGGGAGGTGTACAAATGGTTAGAACGACGGAGTGCTCAGGCTGTTTAATTTTATCTTTTCACTTATATTGTGTTGATTTTGTTCAACCGTTTCTCATTGCCTAATTGACTTGCACAGTGCGAAAATTATCCGAGATCACAAAACTGGGGGTGCTATATGAATTTTTTCTTCAGAAACAGAACTTCTTATAGAACCCAGTAGAAACAAATATTGTGCGCGGCTATTGTATGTGCTATTGGTCGTCTATTCAGAATTCAGAAAACTAGTTGTTACAATTTATGATCATAATTGATATGTTTATGATCAGAAAATTAGCGAAGATATTTTATATAATCTAACAGAAAACAGTTTTGTTTGGGTTTGTGCGCCCTTTTAAAATCAGGGAAAAACCTACAAAATTTCATTCCGATCCCAAACATGTTCAAAAAAAAAACCCTTTACACACTTTTTGCACGCGCTACTCGATCCAGGTTAATTAACATTATGTGATTTATATTTATATTTTTTATTTTTTGTTCATTCTTAGTCGAATCATAGTATTACTCATTAGTACGCTTAAAAAGCAGTATTCTCAAATTGTTGATAATCTGTAATCTATTACTAGTTTTTTTTTATGTGTTGAACTTTTGATTTTTTTCTGTGTTTCTTTAATACTCTGTTTTCTGGACAATCACATTAACGCAGTATTCTCAAATCTCAATTGTCATTCGTATAAAATTTGTATGATTTCTATATGTTTTTTGAATGATTTCTATATGTTTTTTGATTTATGAGATTTATTTGAAATTTATGGACATATGAATTTAGTAAGATTCTGACATTTATTAATTTTATTTTTAATGTATATTTTGCAAATATGTCTTCTCAACATGAGAATGATGACACAACTTCATCTAATAATACCTAAAATAAAAAAGACAATGATTTTGTCATTAAAAAGAAAAGGCAAAAGACATCAATTGTGTGGAATAATTTTGAGGAATTTTTTGTTCATTCATTATAAAATTTCAGCATGTTTTATAATATTTTAGGGGGCTCAACATGAAGATGAGATTATTTTGAAAAATTGATGTATTTTTTCGTTGTAATTGTTGAAAGAACATTTGTTATTGCTCACGCAC
This sequence comes from Galeopsis tetrahit, assembly GCA_963675135.1. Taxonomy (NCBI): domain Eukaryota; kingdom Viridiplantae; phylum Streptophyta; class Magnoliopsida; order Lamiales; family Lamiaceae; genus Galeopsis; species Galeopsis tetrahit. The sequence goes on along the minus strand of OY776124.1, from coordinate 56,745,934 downwards.
AATTCAAGAAATGGGCTGGTCAATTTAGTTTTTTTCTTTGATAAAACAATTGTGCTGCCCACTTTTAATTAAATGCTAGCCCAAAACATTCTCCACTTTTAATTAAATGGGCTAACATTGTTGGCCCAAAAAGTCTCCACTTACTCGATCGGTTTGCTCCCGATCACAATTTCTTCTTTCTTTGACGTAAAGGAGGGACAATGTCACAATGGGAAACGTAGGACCGTTAGTGCCCGTAAGGAATTCAAATAAATTTATAATATATTTTAAGTTTAATTTGTCAATTAAAAAAATATTTGAAACATGTACTCTATATTATAAATTTGTTATTCATTTGAATCAAGGTAAATATTTTTCAATCCACTCTTAACTCTAGAGGCTGCAACATATAATTGTCTATACATGAACATGTTTCAGAAGGTACACACTACACACCTACCATGAAAAGAGTCTGACCTTTAACTTTTATTTATCATCATTGCAAAAGACAATAGAATAAAAAATTATCTTATTCAAAACTTTATGGGAGCTGGTGTCATCGAAACACTCAATATTATTCTCAGAATAAAAACTTTACTACCAACATTCCTTCCAAAATAAAAATGTGTCCTCAATAATATAATTTTCAAGTCTGGTAACAATAAATCTAGTTACATTATACAAATCGGACTTTAGGTCAATGTTCGTAAGCAGCATTATATGGACACATATTTTTTAGAACTAATCGATGGTCTGAGCATGACGTTTTTATATAGTTCTATTCACATTTCCTAAAGTTTTTTTTATTCTGATTTCACCAAAATTCTACTTTCCAAAACATAGTTTGAGAATGACGTTTTAACACTTTGAAAAAAATAAGTGTTTATTTCTACTAATTTATGAACAGTGTCACCATGAGGCCATCTCACTTTGAATAAGATAAGTGTTTATTCGTACTAATTACTGTTAATGGTATTACTGATTACTATTTATGGTATTACTCGTTATTACTTATTGTATTACCGACTATAAAAAAATCATACCTATAATATTATTTTGTATTAAAATTTTAAAAAATACACATGAAAAACTGGAAAATAAAAAAAGGGTAAAAGGAAAAAAAATGAAGAAATTAAAAGTTTGGAATAAAAACTGAAAATGGAAGAAAAAGAGGAAGGGGAAAAAAACTTAGAAAGAAAAAAAATCAAGATTGGTGCCTAATTTCGATAGTTTTTTTTTAAATATTATGTTTTAGGATTTTTTTCTAAAAATATGGGTGACTTGATGGTGAATCGACGGTAACTCGGTAATGACTCGACTACACATTGTATATATACAAATTGAGGTTGATTTTATTATATTTTGTGTAAATTAATAAAAGGATAATATAGTCTTTTAAATGTAATAACTTTTTTAAAAATATTTTGGGGTGAAGTCATAAAATGAGGGGTGTAGATAAACGTGGTAAAAACATAATAATTTAGGGGTGAACTCATAAAATGAGCGCGTGCACATAACCGTGATAACAAAATGATTTGTGGGTGAACTCATAAAATCAACGGAAGCAGATAACCGTAGTAAAAAATGATTTTGGGTGAACTCATTAAATGAGTGGGTGTAGATAAAATATAAATAAAAAATTAAAATTAAAATTGGTGTGTACCGGTATCTTGCACGTACCCGAGTATCACCCTACAAATTATGGTTGATTTTATTATATTTTGTGTAAATTAATAAAAGGATAATATAGTCCTTAAAATGTAATTATTTTTAAAAAAAAATCTGTTGGGGTGAACTTAAAAACCGTGGTAAAAAATAATTTTGGGGTGAACTTTTAAAATGAGCGATTGCAGATAACCATTTATGGTTAAAAATGATTTGGGCACTACTACACATTTTCACTTGGAGAGCTCCACTTGGAGAGCTCTTTTTTCAATCAGCTCTCCAAGTGAACACTTGGAGAGCGGTTTTATTAAAAAAAAAAAAATTAACTTAGAGAGCGGTTCAAAACCGCTTTCCAAGAGAAACTCTTGGACAGCGGTTGAGAACCGCTTTGCAAGGAAGATTACAGAGCGGTTTAGAACCGCTCTCCAAGTATACACTTGGAAAGCGGTTCATAACCGCTCTCCAAGCCCAAATTCTGGTCAAAAACCTAAATCCCCCAAATTCAATTAATTCGACGCGTTTTCTACCATTCTCCTCCTCCAACATTCATTCTCCTCCTCCAACATTCAAAACGTGTTTGCAACCTAATTTCTCCCCCAAATTAACAGTCGTCGTCGCCTCCTTCCTCGCGGCGTCGCCGGCACCGTCGCCTCCTTCCTCGTGGCATCGCAGTCACCGTCGCCGTCACCGTCGCCTCCCTCACTCTCTCTTCTCGCGCCGTTGCCTCCATCTCCCTCTCGCGCCGTCGCCTCACTCCCTCCATCTCCCTCCTCGTGCCGTCGCCGTCGACTTGCTCTCCAGCCGTCGCATCGCCTCCCTCTCCGTTGCCGTCGCCGTCGACTTGCTCTCCAGCCGTCGCCGTCGCATCGCCTCCCTCTCCGTCGCCGTTGCCGCTGTACGTACAGGTACGTACATATATATATATATACATATGTATTTACAGGTTAATGGTGTATATATATGTTATATTAGTGTATATATGTATGTTAATGGTGTATATTTGCAGACGTATTTGAAATTTGATGATTATTGTGATTTGTAATACCTTCAATCCCTCCCGTTATTTCTAGTGATTGTGTCTAAAATGCTTATTAATCCTCCAAAATTTTATGATTTTTTTTCTAGTGATTGTTAGGAGTCGATATTATTACGAAATAAATGCAGAATAAATAGGATTTGTTAGGAGTTGTTAATTTGGTATAATTAAGTTTTGATTTTGTATAGGGGTAAATTAAAATTGGAGAACAGGAATGGAAGGGCTTTAGGCTTTAAAATCACGGATTAACGAATTAATTCTAAATCACGGATTAACGAATGATGATGCTAAGACGAGGTTAAAGGACACATAAAAATATTATTGATGCTATCAAGATGAGCGAAAATACTAATGAAAAAAGGTTTTTGAGGTTTAAAAATACGGAGTATTAATTATAAAAAAAAAAAATTGAGTCATTTTAACTCGGTGGCCTAACAGCCCGTTTAGGGCCAGACTGGACTGAGACATTGAAGACCCGACGGAAATTAGATTGGGTCTCGACCCGACCCGCAATATGCATGCCCCGATCAGGCTTGTTTGACATGAACCTTTTCCTTTTGTTTCATATTTCAGATGCCAAAAGAAAGCATATAAAACAGCACTATACTTGGTGTTTGGGTTAGATAAACTTATTTCTTTGCTTTGTAAAAGAATTTACCTTTAATTTTCCCAATAAAAAATGTAGTTTACGTGAAACCCACTTAAAATGTAGCTTTTACAAATCTAAATCTAAATTATTTAGTAAAGAAGAAGCATCATTTTCCTCTGTTTGCAGAAATTCTCCAAAACATGCAGAAAATAAATAAATTAATTATAAAGTGGAAAATCACCTCGTTCTTGCAAAAGAATTCTGGTAAAATTGAGAATACAAATAGCAGAGAAGACAAGATGGAATAAAGATCAAGGAATTCTGTGCCAGTCAACACTTTGACTGAATTCTCATTAACCACTTTTCATCTTCTATTTTTTAATATAATACGTAGTATTTTGTTTTTCTATTTCTCATTTTAGTTTTTGTTTATGATTTTATACACACTTCATTCTAATGAAAGCTACCTATGAACTTTGGATATGAAGATTAAGAAATATTTTAGAATAAGTTAATGTATTAAATGTGATGTAATTGAGAGGAGAATATAATGAAAAATGAGATGTGAGTAATTTGAAGAAAAAAAAAATGAATATTTTTTATTGGAACGGACGAAAATAGAAAGTTGTGTAGCATTCCGTGGAACGGAGGAAGTATTTCATACTTCGTCCACCAATTCTATTTTCACCTTTTCTTAATAATCTGTCCAATACATTTATTCTCATAAAGTTTATGAAAAATGTCAATTTTATCTTCCTTCAACCACCACTTATATTCAATTGTAACTACAAATAATTATTTTATGACATTAAACTTCATAATGCCCTATAATACCATTTTTTTTAGAACTTGTGTCAAAAAGTATAAGTATATAATGGAGAGAGAGAGTACAATCATACAATTAGGGTGAATATTGCAATCCGGATCTTTCGATGATCCTGTACTCTCTTTTGATGATCCTGCAAATCTACGCCCGTACCAGAGAATAATTAGAGATGAGGATGAATATTGCAATCCGGATCTTGTTAACATTCATGGTCATGAACGAGAAAAGTCAACCAAAAAAAGAAAAAGAGAAACAAGTGCTAAAAAGAAATGTACGAATTTATTGAATGTTGTTTCTCCTGCTTTATTGAATGTTGTTTCTTCTGCTTTATTGAATGTTATTTCTTCTGCTTTATTGATTATTGTTTGTTTTTTGTTTATTAAATGTTGTTTCTTCTACTTTACAGGATCATGTCTTTTTTGGAACATCCTGGAGATTCTGATGAAGATGATGATTTGAGAGAGGGTGTCACTGATGCTCCCACCAGTAGCAGCTCTGGGGAGAAGCGCGCCAGAGGCATAGTGACGATGTCTGCTATTAAGAGGGCTCGTAGCCATGGGAAAATGCCTAAGGTAATTTTATTACAATTGAACAGTTGAAATTGTAATTACATTATTTGATCGTTGAACCTAATTAAATACTATGTTATTGCAGGTGACGTTCAATGAGTATGGACAGCCCATAGGAAAAGAGAGTGAGAAGTTCTCCTTCTTCCTTGGAGCTACAGTCAGGAGTGTGATCCCTATTGTGCTGCCATCCAAGGACTGGCGCAGCAACCAAATGGCTCCTTTGAAGGACAGATTATGGGACGAACTGACGGTATGTTAATTATATGCTTATTGAAAGTTGTTGTATAATTACTAAATTGTCATGTTATATGCGTATAGACTACATTCGTCGGTCTTGAACATTCGCACAAGAAGTCTATACTGTCGCAAGCTGGAGTACTGGCCAAGAATTTTCGGGCTTGGTTGAGAAATAACGCACTAGATCCGGAAACCGGACTTTACTCGGCTACTCCGCCTGAGCAGTATGAGAATAACCCTATGGTGGCCCCGTATTGGGAGGACTTTATTCGTAGAGCTATGGATGAAGATTTTCAGGTAAAATTGATCAATGTCATTTTCCTCAATTCCTTATGTCCTATGCTTTTCAGTGTTTATCGTATTTATAATACACTGTAGAGGCAAAGTCATCAAAATCGCGAACAAGCCAAGAAGATGGAGGCTCGATATCGTGGATCGAACAAAGGATATGCACGCATAAGCGAAAATATTGTGAGATCAGAATTCTAACTTTTAATTGTTTTTTATACACTTTTAATATATCTAATAAAGTGACACTTTCATCACTATTGTAGAAGGAAGAAAGAAGGAAATCGGGAGAGAATGCGCCTCTTGTTACCCGTTTCGAGTTATTTCAGGCTACAAGAAAGACTCGAGATGGGTGTATTCCCGATTCCAATGCACAGCGGATCATCGAAGAAGCGGTAATCTATCCATTAATTTATCTTTCAATTACAAACTATTATTACTAAACAAATAATTAAATGATATTTTTTTGTGATTTAGGAGCGCATATCTCAGACCATGACACCCGACGACATCCGCGCTATCGGCACTGATGATTTGTATGGACGGGTTGTAGGTCGTCAGGAGCATCCCGGCCGCTTTCGGAGCTTGGGATATGGCGTGACGAAGACCTCGTTAGCTATGGCACCTGCCCTTCAAGCCATGAATATGGTGGGTATACTTTCAGAACAGGTTGCCAAGTTGACTAGAGAAGTGGAGACTATAAGGTCCGAGAAAAAATCTAGTCACGGATTGTCGTCGAGTGGAGCAAGCTGTGAGAATAGTGTCGTTGATGCTAGGTTTTCGGCTGATGGTGGAGCCGACTTTATTGAGGCACTTCAAAACATCTCTCGGGTATCAAAATGTGCATGTCTCACCTTTGTTTTAATTAAAGAGTATTGTATTAAAATTTTCTAACTAATATCTTATTCGAACAGCCACCGACCTTTTGCTACCTTTATTTGGAGGATCCTCTTCGGTTGGTGGCCACGGGATCGTTGCACAACAACTCCCATCAAATGATTCATGGTTGTCCACTCACTCCTGGTTTCGTGAGGGTCACACTAGAAGTACCCATAGACGAAGAATTAGATTCACCCTTGCCGAAACCAGTAGATGATGCTGTCACAGTCGGAACAGCGATCGGACACTTCATCGAATGGCCGAGACACTTGGTCTCGCACACCGCGAAGGTAAAATATATGTTATTAAAATTTATTATCTTATATGTCGTTCTAAATAATGTTGCAAATTGATTGTAGACACTATCTCCACGACAAAAGCCTAAACAGAAATCAAGAGATGTCGTAGATAGTCGGATGGAGAGAACGAGGGACGTGGGTATTCGGGCACGCGTACTTGGTTATCCATTGCCTGGACACTTAGATCACGGCCCCGCCGTACAGAATATGGTGAACACGAAGGTGCAGTCCGGTGCTTTCGATACCATCACAGTTCCGATGACTTCTTACTTTCACAAGCATTTTTTTGAGGAATTCATCGGTGCGGAAAATGTCCTTGAAGTCTTGAACGACCAGTGGTTGAGTGCAACCACCATAGCCTTCTACCTCAAGTATGTGTTTATTAATTATCAGTATTTACTTTCTATACAGTTTAATTTTCTTTTTAAATTTTAATTAGCGTATATATGTTGGTTAAAGATATTTGGGTGAGGTATATCTCTCTAGAGATAACCGAGCATGTGGATTGTATTCCTTCATCTCCCCCCAAGTGTCTTGCATATTGAGTAGTGATAGGGCACAGGGCATGGAGGGGATAGTCGAACATATGCTGAGTCATACTGGGAGGGAACATCTCATTTTTTGGCCAACAAATGTGGGGTGAGTACAATAAACATTTCGTTAAAATTTGTATGCATAATATGTTATTTGCACATCAGCTAATTTAAATATATATTCTTAATATAATATAGGAGCCATTGGGTGTTGGTTGCCATAAATATGAAGACATTAAGTGTCTTTTTTATGGACCTAGCTTTGGATGGGGTGGTTGCAAATCGTCCCGACCTCATGTCATACATGGAAGCGTAAGTTCATTTTTAATATTATAATATAATGATTTGTTTTAATTACTTTTTAAATTATACATATTTAATCTATTTTTTTCTTATTATAATAATAATAGTGTGATGACGATGTATCGAAGTCGCCTTCACAATCTAGTCTCAAGATCTACTTTCAATAGAGTGAGCTGGATAGATGTTAAGGTAATTTAATTTAGTAAGTTATCAAATTAATAGAAAATAATCATAATAGTACTATTAATGCATACTTATAATTGCTAATTATATATAACAGGTTCCGAGCCAACGTGATAGTTATCATTGTGGACATTTTGTATGTTGTTATATTGAGGATATAATCAAGACTTATCAAACGACGATTCCTAACATGGTAAGTCAATTTATCGATTTATTTAAATTATTTTTCATTGAATAAAAATTCATATACTATATATCTAACTATATTGATTGATCGTTGTTTGCAGTTTGTCTATAACCGTCCGCTCAAAACTTACAACGACAAAAGAATGGACAAATGGAAAAAAGATTGGACAGGGTACCTTTACAATCGATTTTTGTAAACATATAATTCAATTAGTATAATTTTTGGTAGAATGTAATGTATTAACTTATATATTTGTGATGTGATGATATTTCATCTTTTTGGTGTATATATGTTTTTGTACGTTTATTTATTTGAATTTAATTAAGTTTTGATTTTGTATAAATAGGATTTTTAAAATATAAAATAATTATTAAAAAAATAATATAAATAGGATTTTTAAAATATAAAATAATTATAAAAAAAATAATATAAAAAAAAAAATACTTAGAAAGCGGTTTAAAACCGCTGTCCAAGTAAAATCGAAAAAAATATATATTACTTAGAGAGCGGTTCAAAACCGCTCTCCAAGTGAAATTAATAATAAAAAAAATTAATATAGAGAGCGGTTTTGAACCGCTCTCCAAGCTCTTATACTTAGAGAGCGGTTCATAACCGCTGTCTAAGGGCCTCACTTGCAGAGCGGTTCATAACCGCTTTCCAAGGCCTCTTACTTACAGAGCGGTTTTTAACCGCTCTCTGAGCTTGGAGAGCTGTCGCTTGGAGAGCGGTTTTAAAGGCTCTCCAAGGCCCTTTTTCAAAGCTCTCCAAGCTCAATTTTGTAGTAGTGGGGGTGAACTCATAAAATGAGCGGGCGTAGATAACTGTAGTAAAAAAATAATTTGAGGGTGAACTAATTAAATGAGCAGGTGTAGATAAAATATAAATAAAATAATAATTTAATTCTGTTAAAAAAATCTAATTTTACGTTCATATTGTTTAATTTAAATAATATTATTATTAATTTTAATAAAGAATAAAATAGTAAATAATAAAATAAAATTTAAATAATAATTGGGGATTTCACATAAAAGGTCATTTCACCTCGTGTTTTTTTAAATAAAGACATGATTCAAAATAGTTTCAGAATAAGGACAAAATGGCACATAAATGTACCATCATGCCCTTAATACATAAAATTCGAAATTAATATGGATAAATTCTTTAAATGTTTGAAATTTAAAGCTGACTCTATCAGCTCATTAATTCCAAGAATTACGCAATTAATTAAAACCTTATGTTTGAAATTTAAAGCTGACTCTATCAGCTCATTAATTCCAAGAATTACGCAATTAATTAAAACCTTCCTAAAATTAATTAACACCGATCAGAAGAGCTTAATTTTGTGCAGAATTTTGGGGTTTTTCAATTTGTGAAGAAAGGAAACCGTGAAGTACGGAAGAAGACGAAGTGAGAAGTGAGAAGAACATTTTGGTCCCTAGACAATGGTTGGAAAAGTAATATAAAAGTTAAATCTGCATAATAAAATGAATAATGCAGAACAATGAAATCTAAAACTGCATAATAAAATGAATAATGCAGAAAAATAGTACGGTGTCTTCATATTAGAATGTGATTATGCAAAAATACGTATACATATGCAAAATAAGATCTGCATTATCCCTTGACCAAACCAATAACAAATAATCATGAACTACATTTCAGCAACGCGCACGTAAATCATCACAATTACACGAAAACTGAGCAAATTGAACCTAAATTAAAATCATCTCAAAAAATCCTAAATTCTTTGCAAATTATATGTTTACGTGTGGAATTAAAAATCATACCCTTGGCAAAACTCTTCATCTAACCCTTGGAATTAAAAGTTTCTACTGTATCTCCGGCGGCTTAGCGTCCGTCATCCATAATGAAGAAATCGGTGAAGTTTGAATCCCCTAGTAATATAAAGAAACAATCGTGTGGAAAGTCTCTTGATCATGTGCAGTCGAAAGAACAGATCGAGGAAACAATTATGGAAGAGCAAAGGAGACGAGACCTTATAGCCATGGCCGTCGTTGAAAGAGAGGAACAAGCCTCTAAACAGCAGAAACTTTGAGAATCATCGGAAATCAGTTTTTGGGCGTGAGGGGTCACCCAAAACTGAAACAGAAACTAAAAGAAGAAAAAGATCCCTCGATTTCCTCTTGAAATCGAAGATTGTTGCTTCACCAATCTGAAATCTATGGCCAATCGTTTGTAGATGCAGCGGGATTATGTTTGATTCATCATGGATTAACCAAAAAAGCTTGAAGATTTGAGTTTTCCGGCCAAGAAACCCGTATGGGATTCTAGCAGAAACTATGAGCTCCTGGATCAGGTAACATTTGCCAATGTTGATAATCAATTGAAGAGGTATGTGGTTGAATCTATGGCGACAAATAAGGAAGATGAAGACTTGTTATTTAATTATTAAATTAATAAATTAATTTCCATATTTAAATTTAAGGGTATAATGGGTTATTAACATGCGTTTTTGTCCTTTTTTAAAAAGATTATAATAGTTGTCCTTTATTAAGAAGCTAGGTGTCTAAATGGCCTTTTTTATAAATTTTCTCATAATAATTTTAAAATATAAAAAAAAGGCAACATATATCAAGTTAGGGCGACACAGAGCGATGCAATTTGACATCCGAACTATTAATAGTCCAGGCGACACCTGGACTATCCTAAGAAAACCCTAAGATTTAAAAGGAAACAAAAGTCAAATACTCCGAAATCAAATATCTCACATTGATTGACATAAGCCTTTACAACAAAAGATCAATCATTGACAAAAATTTTTTTTTTTTGAGCGTAAAAAGTAAATATTATAGCTCAAAAAACGATAGCCCCAAAGGGACCACGCACTCCGTACAACATCCACATACCTCCTATGTCCATCGCATCAAGTTTTCGGGTAAAAAACCGTGGATGGTAAACCCAATAGGAAAAACCCACTCACAGAAAACCGTGAACCTTCATGTGGGATAGATCCTTCCAAAGTGTACGTTTCACAAATTTACAAATACAACCAACTGGGCTTAACAATGCCAGCTGCATGCACTTACAAAATCCTAATACACTATGCTTTATTATATGTAAACAAAGGTACTCCAGCCTGCTCCTTAACGTGCCTCCTCCATGCTCTTTGATATTCATCGAGCCCTCGTTCCAGCCATGCTGAATTGCCCTTTCCATGCCATCCAATCAGCACACAATCACCCTGTCATATTGAAATACAAGCAGCAGCATATGCCCATACAACCATGCTACAAGAAAAAATGCATTAAAAAGAGGATGCATAATACCTTGTAAGCAAAACTGGCCAAATTACAGGCCAGTAAACGCATTGATGTCCTTAATCTTGCTTCCATATCGAAGGATACTCAGCTTCGTCATCCTCACGATGCCTTCAACGGTCGCCCTCACGCCTTGAAACACATGGGCATTCCGTGCTCTCCAAATATGATACACTACCGCACAAGAAGCCAACCTTGCCGCATCTTTATGCCTTCTCTTCAGCCGTCTACTCTTCCTAATATCATCAAAGAGATCATCAACACTCGTAGCCTCGTTCCTCCAACCAATCCACTGCCACACCCTCCTCCACACTGACCTAGCAAACGGGCACTCAAACAATAGATGTCTAGCCGTCTCAATATTGTTAACACACCAATTACATCCCTTGTCGTCATCAATAAAAAACAGCGTGTCCTCGGTACATGGGCCAAAATTTGTAGTGTTTTTGGGATATAAATTAACCAATTTACAAAAAAAGGTGAAATGATGTGATGTAAACAAATTTTCCCCATTTTGTGAATTGTCACAACTTCATTGCTTTCCAGCTTTTTTTTTTTTTTTTTTACTATTGGCCGATTACTTTGATTCATTTTATACACGATATACATATATTTTTTTATATGCAGTGACTTACGCGTAAAGAAAAAATGCCAAAAGAATTAATTTATTGCAAAATGAATTCGAATAACCTTTATTAGTATATATTTATGTGGGTGATATACTTTTAAAAAACACTTGTATACACCAGGTTCACAGTGTAATAGTTAATCCGTCTCTTGATAAGTATTTTTTTTTTTTTAACGAAAAAATGGATATTATATTATCGGAGTACCATAGATACTCAACAAGTTACATCCAGAGTTACATACTATTCAGCGAACAGTTGCTAATTATAAGCAGCCTACATTACGAGCAAAATATTTTTACTACATTACCGAAACTCTTTGTCTCGTCCAATCCATTATATTGCTATTTTTACTCAAGAAAATTGTCATTTAATGACAAAATTATGTTACTATAGTGTTTCTTGTTAAAAGTTTTTAATGTCAGGAAATCGACTTTTAATGACTGATCATATCATTAATTCTCAAATTTATGTCATTAAAAATGATTAGTTAGAGAAATTATAGTGACATAATTTCCGTCATTAAAGCTAAATTTCTTGTAGTGTTTCACTTTCGAAATCTGAATCTCTCGGAATTTCGTTTTTGGTAGATGAATCACTTTTTAATCAGGAATTTGTAATATATATATATTACTTATACTATATGATGTGCCAAAAATTGCACGGATGGATTAGATATCCTTATGGTTAGATATCCAAATTCCCGAACGCCTATGAATGCTTCGGGTACACTGCTTCCGCTGGAATGATCCTCCAAGAACCTGCAAAAGACAAACCGGAGGGGACTCCGGCGCGGACACTCCGACGCTAAAGTCAGTCTCGGTAATTCAGTGTATGGCAAGGACTTCAAAGTCCTCGATTTATCAAATCAGGTTCTCCAAGGATATCAAAGTATATAATAAGAGGTTTTATAAGTCTTGTAAAGAAGTAGAGATTCTAACCTGACAATATATTCAGATTTACCTATTTATAGAGAGCTTCCTCCTAAGAGGAAGTTAGGGTTTCCTCCTATTTCGGAGCTTCCCTTTGGACTCGGCCCTGCTGCATTGACAAGGTCCTCAACTCTCCTACTTCCCTGAAGAATCGGGCCACTCCCCCTAGTGGACTCCATCCACTGAAATAAAGGAGGAATGAGTCTTCCTTTGCTCGATCTCAGGCCGTTTCTTACGGGATTCTCCTAGATCCTTGGTTTTAATAATTCTTATCAAGATTAGGTCTTCCTGATATTTCTCCCCAGGTGGAGCTCCCTCCGGAGGGTCCTCCAGAAGGGATTCTTTATACGGAGAGTATTCCTTAATCCCAGATCTCCTCTTTTATCTTATCCTCTATACACGTGTCGACTTCTTATCGGATGACATTTTTAGGCCGCATCATCTACTCCCCCCTACTCTCATAAAAGAAGTATATCTTTTGTGAGAGTAAGAAATTCAAGTGAGTTCAGTATAGTGGCATCTCTGGAGAGACGTGTTTTATTCTCGCTTCGGAGGGGAATTTCAAAAGAATTTTCATTCGGAGATTTTTCCCGCCCCCAGTTCCGAAAAAACGCTTCGACTTCTGCGCCTGGGTCCCACACAGTCGCAATTTTCTCTCTCCTGCTATTTTCTCCTGGTTACATAACCTTCAAGGAATCTTCTCAAAAGATTCAAGGAATCTCTCACCTTTTCGAGGAATCACCTCTAGTGTCAAGTAGCTCGAGAGGGTTTCCTTCAGCTTATAGGCTTCTGTCTAGCTTTTCTTTCATTCTTTAGAAATTTTTGTAAGTAACCCTCTTAGGTCTTGATGATGGGGAGATGCTCTCCAACTCTCTTAGGCCTCTAGGCCTCTAAGTGTTTCTCACTCTTATTCTTAGAAGATTTTAATTTGTAAAAATCTTTCTTTCATTTGTAAGTGACCCCTTTGGGTCTTAAGTATGGTGAAGAGCTCTCCAGCTCTCCTTTTGGGTCATTGAATAACCCTTTTGGGTCTCAAGTATGGTGAGGGGCTCTCCGGAGCTCCTCGGCCTCTAAGCCTGCGAGTGTTTCTCACTCTCATTCTTAAAAGATTTTGGTTCATAAAATCTTTTTTTTCATTGAATAACCCTTTTGGGTCTCAAGTATGGTGAGGGGCTCTCTGTAGCTCCTCGGCCTCTAGGCCTCTGAGTGTCTCTCACTCTCATTCTTAAAAGATTTTGATTCATAAAATCTTTCTTTTCATTGAATAACCCTTTTGGGTCTCAAGTATGGTGAGGGGCTCTCCGGAGCTCCTCGGCCTCTAAGCCTGCGAGTGTTTCTCACTCTCATTCTTAAAAGATTTTGGTTCATAAAATCTTTTTTTTCATTGAATAACCCTTTTGGGTCTCAAGTATGGTGAGGGGCTCTCTGTAGCTCCTCGGCCTCTAGGCCTCTGAGTGTCTCTCACTCTCATTCTTAAAAGATTTTGATTCATAAAATCTTTCTTTTCACTGAATAACCCTTTTGGGTCACAAGTATGGTGAGGGGCTCTCCGGAGCTCCTCGGCCTCTAGGCCTCTGAGTGTCTCTCACTCTCATTCTTAAAAGATTTTGATTCATAAAATCTTTCTTTTCATTGAATAACCCTTTTGGGTCTCAAGTGTAGTGAGGGGCTCTCCGGAGCTCCTCGACCTCTAAGCCTCTGAGTGTTTCTCACTCTCATTCTTAAAAGATTTTGATTCATAAAATCTTTCTTTTCACTGAATAACCCTTTTGGGTCTCAAGTATGGTGAGGGGCTCTCCGGAGCTCCTCGGCCTCTAAGCCTCTGAGTGTTTCTCACTCTCATTCTTAAAAGATTTTGGTTCATAAAATCTTTCTTTTCATTAAGTAACCCTTTTGGGTCTCAAGTATGGTGAGTGGCTCTCTGTAGCTCCTCGGCCTCTAGGCCTCTCTCTCACTCTCATTCTTAAAAGATTTTGATTCATAAAATATTTCTTTTCCTTGAATAACCCTTTTGGGTCTCAAGTGTGGTGAGGGGCTCTCCGGAGCTCCTCGGCCTCTAAGCCTCTGAGTGTTTCTCACTCTCGTTCTTAAAAGATTTTAATTCATAAAATCTTTCTTTTCACTGAATAACCCTTTTGGGTCTCAAGTATGGTGAGGGGCTCTCCGGAGCTCCTCGGCCTCTAAGCCTCTGAGTGTTTCTCACTCTCATTCTTAAAAGATTTTGGTTCATAAAATCTTTTTTTTCATTAAGTAACCCTTTTGGGTCTCAAGTATGGTGAGGGGCTCTCTGTAGCTCCTCGGCCTCTAGGCCTCTGAGTGTCTCTCACTCTCATTCTTAAAAGATTTTGATTCATAAAATCTTTCTTTTCATTGAATAACCCTTTTGGGTCTCAAGTGTGGTGAGGGGCTCTCCGGAGCTCCTCGGCCTCTAAGCCTCTGAGTGTTTCTCACTCTCATTCTTAAAAGATTTTGATTCATAAAATCTTTCTTTTCACTGAATAACCCTTTTGGGTCTCAAGTATGGTGAGGGGCTCTCCGGAGCTCCTCGGCCTCTAAGCCTCTGAGTGTTTCTCACTCTCATTCTTAAAAGATTTTGGTTCATAAAATCTTTCTTTTCATTAAGTAACCCTTTTGGGTCTCAAGTATGGTGAGGGGCTCTCCGGAGCTCCTCGGCCTCTAAGCCTCTGAGTGTTTCTCACTCTCATTTTTAAAAGATTTTGGTTCATAAAATCTTTCTTTTCATTAAGTAACCCTTTTAGGTCTCAAGTATGGTGAGGGGCTCTCTGTAGCTCCTCGACCTCTAGGCCTTTGAGTGTCTCTCACTCTCATTTCAAGGTATTAATCTCATTAAACCTTTGTAAATTAAGTAATCCATTTGGATCTCGAGTAGGGTGAGGAGCTCTCTAGCTCTCCTCGGCCTCGTGGCCGCTGAGTGTTTCTCACTCTCACATCTCATATATGCTAAGTGATCTACTGATCATTCATCATTTCATCACTCCTAATTTTCAAACTTAGCCATCCGGCTACTCAGGGTGGTTAGCCCCCACGCGTTTCAGAATGCTCAAAGTATGCTTATGAATCATATCTTAAATTGTTAGAAATATGTGCTCATACAAATTTCCAAAAATCTCAAAATGTTTTCATCACATCTCATAAAATCTTCAAATATTCATCAAAGATAAACATACCTTTAAACATAATTTAGAAAAAATTTGACTCATCACTAATCAAAAACACGTTCTTAACCATGCCTAAATTCTCAATCATTCTCTCGATTCAATCACGAAATTCTCCTAAGTAATTACCTTAGCATTTCTCAAATCAATAATTTCTGAAGCCTTAGCAAATGCTCATATGCTTCGAGGTTTTATGATCTAAACAACTACGTCTAGGTAACTCATATCATATCACAAAGTAAAATCTAAAGTAAAAAGTAAAGTATACACTTTTCACTTACTTGGCTTCATAGCTGTATCTCGGAGGTGGCAAGCCTAGACCCTTCATCACCCCCCTCAAGCATCGAAGTGTAAGGCATTTGCAAGTTCATTAATCCTTTTTGAGGTTCATGTCTGGTGACCTTCAATCTTTAAATTTTGGACATCCAACACCCGTCAGGGACGTGGAGAGGTCCTCGTGCAAAATTTATGGCTTCTAGGTCGTCGAGCTTTTCTTGTGAAATTTTATCCTGTATTCTCAATTCAATCATGGTTATAACAACCTAAAACATTTTATCTAAATACTCAAAATACTTAGCTCTGTTGTTGGATGTCCGGAACTTCGATTCCTCAGTAAATTGGTTCTCCAACCCCTGAGGGCAATCAACACAATACCAACTCCACATCCAGTCATGGGCATGGAGCCATCCACGAATATCTTTTGTTATTAGATCTCGTTAAGCCTGGCGATTTCTTGGATGAAATCCGACTAGGCTTGAGCTTTGATAGCCTTTTGGGGCTCAAAATAGACATTGTACTCTTATAATTCTATGGTCCATTTGACCATCTGTCCAGATAAATCTGCCCTACCAATTACCTGCTTCAAAGGGTAATTAGTGTGAACAATAATTTTATATGACAAAAATAAGGGCATAACCTTCGAGGTGTAATCAGCACAGCCAAGGCAGTCTTCTCAACTTTTGAATATCGGATCTCAATACCTTAGGGAGGGCTTGGTGGAGTTTCAGCGGCTGGGCTTGTTGGAGCTTCATTAGCTGGGCTCGGTGGAGCTTCAACAGCTGAGTTCGGTTGAGCTTCAGCTCCTCAAATGCTTTTTGACATTATTCATCCCACTCGAATCTGGATCATGCTCCGTTCCTGGGGCTGAGGCGGTTGGCTCTCAATATCAGCTCAAGTCTTTTGCCTTCTGACATCTTTGCAGGCCCTTTCCCGGACCTCAGATTTCTCGGGTAGCATTCAGTACCTGGATAAATTCAGCCTTCGAGCCATCCGGAGGTCCGAGCTCATTCGGAGCAGGATGGCTCAATCAATGCAATCTGCACTTATTCAGGTGTTTCAACCTTTGACAATTGATCTCTAGGCTTACCCAAAAGTCTCACAGGATTTGGACAAGTTCAATCTGAAAACTAAAATCATGTATAGAACCTCGAGGCGTGTTAATCGTACATAATTAAACATAAGTATGTTAGCCTCATGTTTTAGGAGCATGGATCATCATCAATCCTTAATCATGAATTATAAAGCATATAATAACCACATAAAAATTCACGGGGGTTGTACTTAATCCAATAAGCATGGTTCTCATATATTAGTCACATCAAATCAACCAAAATCATAACCCATACATGTCATATTCATTATGACCTCAAGTCATTGTAAAAAGATCTAACCTCTCTAACTTTATCAAATACATGTACTAACTGGTGGTCCCAAATGTGCTCGTCATTTGGGGATCAACCCAATAACAGGTTAGGTGTTATGGTCCAGCGACTCGGCTAGTTTTCCATGGCTCCATTCTTTCTTCGGTAATCTTGCTCTCTCGAGCTCCTCTAGTACTTCTAGGTTCTCCAGCCCCTCCTCATGAACTCATTATTCGTCATAGACCAGGTAACTTAACTCAAGCCTGGGGAGCTCCTAAGAGAAAGCTCCCTCGTTATGTTCTAGTTCAGGTTCTGAACTGACATGTAGATCTCCAGGTTTACTCGTATATCAATCCCGAATTGATCCTGTAAAGATACACCAAAAATGGCCTCCAACACAGGCTCTCAAGTGCTCAAATAAGCTTAATAATCCTCAATTATATAATTTAAATATGAAATAATTAAATAATGCAAATCAAGTCTCTTTTGATCTCAAACCTGAAACCTGTACCCTCTCCAGGACCTCCAGTCTCGACAAGATGATTAGTCTCTCTAATCTCAAATCTCAGAAGAGGATCATTTTCTTTGATCCTCGAACCTTTTACGTCCTCGCGAGCTCTGAAATTCTTCTCGGATCTCAACTCAGGAATATCAACTGAGGGGGTCGGCTTTTATCCCGATTCTGGGAGGCCTCCTCCTTCTTGGTCTTCCTGTCCTCAAGTTCCCTCCTCTTCTGCCCTCGAGGGTCTCGGTCAACTACGTAAACAAATTCTCTCAGATGTCTAACTTGAATCATTCTCTCAATTCCATCCTCCAAATGGTAATATTGATTGTTGTCGTGCCCATATTCATTGTGGAGTCTCCAAAATCGGTCCGACTTGGGCTTTTGAGGACCTCGGTTCCTCGAATAAGGGAATTTCAAATCTGGATGATCTCCAGCAACCTCCAAGACCTCTGTAGGTTCCAATCTCAGTTGGGTATATTTCTAAAACCTCCCTCGAGGCCCAGATCGGGATCCTCCCGTAGCATTGCGGTTTCCTGTTCCTCCGGAGTTTCGGGGAGTTTCTGGGCTGGAGCTCCTTGCTGTAGATTCTCTCTTCCTCTCTCCACTAGCTGGTTTCACCTCTAGCCTCTTGATTTGCCTCACCTCTTTGAGGGTGAGATACTTTTCGGCTCTGAAGATTCTCAAGTTCTCTACCCGCTTCAGGTAATCAATCATCCTCTTCACCCACTCTAGTTTTCGGACTTATCGTTTTGTCTGGTTAGGGATATTGGCCTTGATCTTAGGGACCTAAATAGGCTCAATCTCTACTTTCCATTTCCGAGCTTATCTCGAAATCCTCCAGGACTTGGATAGAATCAACCTATAATCTGAAATCTTCTGAACCTACCCAAAGATCCTCCAGAACCTGGATAGACTTAATCTATAATCTGAAATCTTCTGAACCTACCCAGAGATCCTCCAGAACCTGGATAGACTTAATCTATAATCTGAAATCTTCTGAACCTACCCAGAGATCCTCCAGAACCTGGATAGACTTAATCTATAATCTGAAATCTTCTGAACCTACCCAGAGATCCTCCAGAACCTGGATAGGCTGGTATATAATATGAAATTATATCTAAAATATGGAAACATGTTAATCGTGTGCAATAAAAACAATAATTATGTTAATCTTTGCTTCCAAAATCATAATCATCATCAACGTCTAATCATTAATTCTACCACATGAAGTAATTACAAGACTCAACATGTGAATTTCTTACCCATGCTTCTATGATTTCAAGTAATTCTCAATCCTAAGATCGTTTCTAGAGTATCAATCATGTAAGCTTAAGAGAATCATGCTTAATTCAATGGAAAAAATAAGTTTGTGTCATATATGTCAATATCATTAAAATATGCTCATAGCAATATCAAATTACTATAAAAGATCTAATACTTTAGGCTCTATCAAACATCTGTACTAACCTATAGTACCGATGCACTTATCATATCTCTGCCTCGTACTCCCACATTTAGATTTTGGACCTCGAGGCCCTAAATACTCTTCCTCATACCTCCAAGTTTTGATTCTGGACCTCGGGGCCCTGAATACTCTGCCTCGTACCTCCAGATACGATCCTGAGATCCTGGACCTCGGGGCCCTGAATACTCCACCTCGTACCTCCAGATCCGATCCTGGGATCCTGGACCTCGGGGTTGAGTTAATGTTTGTGCAGGAAAAAGAATGTCAATGTAGTGGATTAATGTCAATTAATGTAAAGAGATATATTGTGTGTTGTCAAAAAAAGGAAATAAGTAATTTTCCTTAGGATATATACCTAAAATGAAAAAATGAGTTCCAAACAAAAGGATGTCGGAGACTCAGAGGGCGTATTTATAAAACATGTAATTAGCTAGATTTCTTCTTTCTCTTTTGCAATATGCATAGACTAATGTTTTTGCAGGAAAAAGAATTAGGTGCATAAGGAGGGAGGGAGGGAGAAACTTAGAACAAAAATATATCTCAAACAAAACTTAGAATTTACCTAAAAAAAAAAAATTGATTCAGAATTTACAAAAACTTTGCGAAAAAAATAGAAAAAAAAAACAATTTAATTAAACTCAAGTTTGAGGGGCCTTTACAATGACAAAATGGAGGTTTTGTTGAATCCTAAAACTCCAAAGTTGTACTAGCTAGATTCCCCGCTCTCAAATGATTTCTTTGAACAATATACTTCAAATGATTAGATATTATTTTGGTATTACTTGTCTCTATAAATACTCTATTATGTAAACTCTCTTTCTCAAATAATAAAATTATAGTTTCATAATCTCTATATGGTATCAACGAGCCTCTCGGATCACGCCTCGATCCCCCTCCAAACCTTGTAATCGTCATGCTTTCCAGCAACACTCCACAAATTAATCTAAGTTGACTCGATTTAACTGGCTGAGTCTCCCCTTCATACATTATTATTAGAAATCTAATAATCTAATTTATTTTATTCATGCTAATGAAATTCAAACAAAAGTGTCATTGTTACATTTTTATTATTAGAAATTAGGATATATCACGTGAGAAGCACATGGGGTTTCCGGCCAATTTTTTAATTTCTCGCCGGAAAGGACCTGTCTTGATAACAAAAGGAACACAGTTGAAAAACTGAAAAGGAAAAGGATCAAGTGAGAATAATAAAATTGAACGAAGGTGTATATAATTAATTTAATTAATTTGTTGGTGACAATAATAATGCCCTTTCTTTAGGGTGGTGAGGAAAGTAAGTGGATCTTTGAACCGGCAAGCTTGACAGTAAACTAAGTCTTTCCACTAACTTGCACTTTATAGATTAAAAATTGTAGAGTTGTGACGCTCTCTCAATTGAGAGAGATGAAAGTGTATTGAATAGTATATATAGACTAAGTTACAAAGTAGAGAGAAGAAGTTATTGGTAGTTGAAACTAACAAAGTAACTACCATTATAAACTAATCTAACTAATATATTCCCCCTCAAGCGAAGCGGATGTGACGAGACGCAGAGCTTGTGTTTAAAGTAATCAAACAACGGGCGAGCAAGACTCTTTGAAAAGATGTCAGCAAGCTGGAACGTGGAGGGGACGAACTGAGTGATGAGCCGACCAGAAGTAACGAGCTCTCGAACCAAATGATAATCTATGTCAATGTGTTTTGCTCGTTTGTGAGCTACTAAATTTTGAGAAAGAAAGATAGCACTTTTGTTTTCGTAGAGAAGAGCACTGAAAGTACAGAGGAAGCTCTGTTTTTCTTTTTTCATTTAATTATTAGATTAACTAAAAGATAAGAAATCTGTTTGTCTGTCTACTCAAAATAGACTCTCCATAGAAAAATTTATCACCAATTATAAATTTTGTGGCCCAAATTTCTTACATCCATACAAACATTTTTAAAATCACATTAATTGTGTGAATATTCACCAACAAAATTAAATTCTTGACTATAAATATTTTCCACAAACTTGCAGCGTATAGATTGGTTCTTTTTGACAAGGATGTTCGACCCCTTGAAAATATATGAATCTAATTTTAATAATTTTGTTGTTAATTACTCCCTCCGTTAATTTGGGCTGGACACGGTGTTAGGATTAATTCAATATTGGATATCATCTAGTTTCTATCTATCAAAAGAGTTGTTAGTAGTCTGATCTTGGAGTTCAGTAAAGTTGGGTTAAGGTGTAACTCAGCTGATAAGGTTTAGTGATCTGATTAGGAGTCAACTGATCTGATAAGAGTTTGGACAACTCTGCTGATGCAAGTCGTCTGAAGTCAGTTCATGAGAGTTGGGTCCAAGTCTGCTGAAGCCAACTCAGTTGAGTCAAGTCTGCTGAAATCTAGTTTTCAGAGTTAGTTAATTCTGTTATTTCTGTTAGTTAGTTAGTTGGTTAGTGACGGTTATCCAATGCATTGTACATCTATAAATACACCATCTAGTGCATAGGTTGTGGGTTACTGAAATTGAGAGTTTTGAGAGATCAAGCTTAGTGTATACTTGTAATCTGTAACTTTCATTTGAGATTAGTGAAGAGAGTCTTCTATCCTCCGTGGACGTAGACCATTTGATCGAACCACGTAAATCCCGTGTTCTTTCTTTGAGTTCTTTATTCGTTTCAATTCATTGCGTTTCTAGTTGTCTTGATTTATCATTTGTGAGGAGTTACTTTGTGGATACAATTCCATAACAATTGGCGTCGTTTGTGGGAAGCCGAACGATAGTCAAGAATCAAGAAATGGGCTCTGTGAAGTTGGAGATAGAGAAATTCAATGGTAAGACAGATTTTGGCTTATGGAAAGCCAAGATGAATGCTCTACTGTCACACCATGGGCTGAAAGAGGCCCTTACTCCTCTTGACCCTGCTGCATCCGATGCTGACAAGGCCAAGAAAGAAGAGCTTATGGAAAAAGCTTACAATATTGTTGTTCTGAGTTTGGGTGACAATATTGTTGTTGTGAGTTTGGGTGACAATGCTCTGTATTTGAGGCATTAGATGATCTGTATTTGACACAATCTTTGTCAAATCAGATGTTTATGGAAAGGAAGCTCAATAATTTCAAGATGACAGATGATAAAACCCTTGATGAGCAATTAATAGAGTTCATGCAGGCAGTTGATGATCTTGAAAATGTTGGAATTACCTTGGAAGATCACAAGAAGTCTTTTCTACTCTTAGAAGCATTTCCACCTTCATATGACAGCTTCAAAGATGCTTTGCTAATTACCAAGGAGGGTAAGGCAAAATTCAAAGAAGTCTTGTCTATACTGAAGACCAAGAGTTTACATGCCAAGCCAAATCAGGAAAGAAATGGATATGTAGTCAAGAGCAAGGCTTGCTACAAATGCCATAAAGAAGGACATTTCATAAAAGATTGTCCTGAGCATAAGAAGTTTGCTGATCCTGCCAAAGCTGATGTAGCAGAGGCAAAAGGATATGATAGTGCAGAAGTGATGAGCATAACAGATAGCAAACCTGTTAATGAATGGGTGTTGGATTCTGGTTGTTCTTTTCACATGTGTCCTACCAAATCTTGGTTTCAAAACCTGGAAATGATGGATGGTGGATCAGTTATGTTGGGTAATGATGAAAGCTGCAATGTGAGGGGTATTGGCACTGTGAGGGTGAAGATGTTTAATGATAAACATGTGATCCTGACCAATGTCAGATTTGTTCCAGATTTGAAGAGAAACCTTATATCTCTTGGCACACTAAATGCTTTGGGTTATGAATTCAAGACAGAAAAAGGATGTCTGCTTGTTACCAAAGCTAATACAATAGTGATGCAAGGGAAGAAGTCTAATGGGTTATATTCTTTAATTGGTAAGACAATCACAGGTGCTGCTGATGTTACCACGAGTGTTGATGATGCTATGCTTTGGCATAAGAGGCTAGCACATGTGGGAGAGAAAGGTCTGATGGAGTTATCCAAGAAGGGGGCATTCCACCAGAAGACATTCAAAAACCTAGAGTTTTATGAGCTGTGCATTCTGGGCAAAGCCAAGAAGAAGTCATTCCAGATGGGTGAGCACACTACAAAGGAGATGCTGGATTATGTTCATTTAGATGTATGGGGGCCATCAAGGACTGAAACCATTTGTGGAGGTAAGTACTTCATGTCAATTATAGATGACTATTCTAGAAAAGTTTGGGTGTTCATTCTCAAACAGAAAAGTCAAGCCTTTACAAAATTCAAAGAATGGCTACTTGAGATAGAGAACAAGAAAGGAAAGTCCTTAAAACATTTGAGGACAAATAATGGCCTTGAGTATCTATCAGCTGAATTCAATGAATTTTTTAAAGAGAAGGGCATTACTAGACATAGAACTGTCCCTCTTAATCGACAACAAAATGGATTAGCAGAGAGAATGAATATAACTATTCTAGAACGGGTCAGATGCATGTTAGCTGATGCTAAATTACCTAAAAGCTTTTGGGGAGAAGCTGTATGTACTGCATGTTACTTGATAAACATAACTCCCTCATATGCTTTAGAAGGTAAAACCCCAGATGAGATCTGGTATGGCAAGTTGTCTGATTATTCAAGACTTAAATTGTTTGGATGTCAGGCATATGCACATATTAGACATGATAAGCTTGAGCCAAGGGCTCTGAAATGTATTTTCATTGGCTATCCAATAGGTGTCAAGGGATATAGATCGTGGTGCCTTGAACTAGGTCATAAGAAACTGATAATCAGCAGAGATGTTGATTTTAATGAAAAGGTAATGGGATATCCTCATAATGGAAATTCTCATGACCTAGATGGAATAATTGCAAATGAGTCAGAAGAAAGTTTCTCAGCTGAGGTGGAGCTTCTTGGATCAGATGAGTTGACCCCAGAGGAGGTGGACAACTCTGCTGATACAGAAGACAACACCCCTGATGAGGTTGTTCCAGAACAGGTACCAAAAAATGATCCAGAAGATCATTCAGAAGATGATGCCATAGAGGACAACCCTGCTGATCTGAGAAATTACAGCCTTGCAAGAGATAGGCTCAGAAGGCAGATTCACCCCCATCTAGGTTTGGTCAGGCTGATCTCGTGTCATATGCTCTGATCACAGCAGAAGAGGTGGAGCATTATGAGCCAAGAAACTATAGAGAAGCTATCACCAGTCCTGAAAGAGAGCAGTGGATAGCAGCCATGTCAGAAGAGTTGCAATCCTTAGAGAAGAATGAGACCTGGATCCTTGTGGAGAAGCCAGACAACCAGAAGTTGGTCAGCTATAGATGGTTGTTCAAGAAGAAGCTTGAAGTTGGATTTGGTGGTGCTAGAGAGCACATCAGATTCAAGGCTAGGTTGGTGGTAAGAGGATTCACACAAAGAGAAGGCATAGACTTCAATGAGGTATTCTCTCCTGTTGTTAAACACTGTTCAATAAGATTACGTTTGTCTAAGGTTGCTCAAGATGATCTTGAGTTACATCAGCTAGATGTTAAAACTGCATTTTTACATGGAGAACTAGCTGAAACAATATATATGCATCAACCAGAAGGGTTCATCTTACCTGAAACTGAAAGTATATGCTTGCTTAAGAAATCATTGTATGGGCTCAATATGATGGATGTGTATATATTGGTATAGAAAGTTTTATACATTCATGCTTTCTATTGGTTTCTTAAGAAGCAAATATGATGGATGTGTATATATTGGTAAACAAGATTATCTAGAGAGCACCTATTTACCGATCTATGTAGATGATATGTTAATAGCTAGCAAGAGTATGAGAAAGATTACCCAGCTGAAGCAACAGATAAGTAGCAAGTTCGAGATGAAGGACCTAGGTGATGCCAAGAGAATATTAGGCATGGATATTCTCAGAAACAGGAAAGCAGGGAAGTTGTTCTTGTCCCAGAAAGGTTACATCCAGAAGGTGTTGAGAAGATTCCTTATGCACCAGTCCAGACCTGTTAGTACTTCATTTGGCCAGCAATTCAAGTTGTCAGTGAAGCAATCTCCTCAAACAGCTGAAGAGAAGAAGCAGATGCTTACTGTTCCTTATGCAAATGGAGTAGAAAGTCTCATGTATGCTATGGTTTGTAGCACACCAGATCTTGCCTATGCTGTTAGTATGGTCAGTAGATTCATGGGAAATCCAGGAAAACTACATTGGGAAGCTTTAAAATGGATTCTAAGATATCTGAATGGATCAGAAGACTTTGGATTGTTGTTTGAGAAATCAGTTGATACCAAGAGACCTTTAATAGGATTTGTTGATTCTGATTTTGCTGGAAACATAGATATAAGGAAATCTTTATCTGGATATGTGTTTACATTGTATGGCACTGCTATCACCTGGAGAGCAGCTTTACAATCCATGGTGACCTTATCCACAATTGAAGCTGAATACATAGCATTGACAAAAGCTGTGAAGGAAGCAATGTGGTTGAAAGGCATTCTGAGTGATTTTGGCATATATTAGAAGAGTGTTCCTGTGCTGTGTGATAATCAGAGTACAATCCATCTAGCAAAACATCAAGTGTTTCATGAGAGGTCAAAACACATTGATGTGAAGTTACATTTTGTTAGAGACATCTTGGAGAAGAGCATTGTTGAAGTTCAGAAGGTAGCTTCAGAAGAGAATGCAACTAATATGTTAACTAAGACATTACTAAGCAATAAGTTCAATCATTGCATGGAGTTGGTAAACCTTAGCACTTGGGATGTTCATTAAGAAGAGAATAAACAAACAGCCTTGGGGAGGGCTGGGAAGAAGGCAATCTTGCATTAGGGTGGAGAATTGTTAGGATTAATGCAATATTGGATGTCATCTAGTTTCTATCTATCAGAAGAGTTGCTAGTAGTCTGATCTTGGAGTTCATCAAAGTTGGGTTAAGGTGTAACTCAGCTGATAAGGTTTAGTGATCTGATTAGGAGTCAACTGATCTGATAAGAGTTTGGACAACTCTTCTGATGCAAGTCGTCTGAAGTCAGTTCAGGAGAGTTGGGTCCAAGTCTGCTGAAGCCAACTCAGCTGATCCCAACTCAGCTGAGTCAAGTCTGCTGAAATCTAGTTTTCAGAGTTAGTTAATTCTGTTATTTATGTTAGTTAGTTAGTTGGTTAGTGGCGGTTATCCAATGAATTGTACATCTATAAATACACCATCTAGTGCATAGGTTGTGGGTTACTGAAACTGAGAGTTTTGAGAGATCAAGCTTAGTGTATACTTGTAATCTGTAACTTTCATTTGAGATTAGTGAAGAGAGGCTTCTATCCTCCGTGGATGTAGCTCATTTGATCGAACCACGTAAATCTCGTGTTCTTTCTTTGAGTTCTTTATTTGTTTCAATTCATTGCGTTTCTAGTTGTCTTGATTTATCATTTGTGAGGAGTTACTTTGTGGATACAATTCCATAACACACCGGTTTTAAGAAAAAATAATTGTTTATGTAAAAAGTGAAAGTTTGGGTGAGGAGATAAAGTAGTGAGTGGAGTAATATTTCCATTTTAGAAAAGGGAAATTATAAAATTGGACAGACAAAAAAGAAAAGTGGGAATTATAAAATTAGACAGAGGGAGTATAATTCTTCCGCCCGAATATTGAATTTTTTGGGTGGAAATTTTATTTTTCTATGATCGGAAGGTTGTCTACAATGGATTGAAATTACATGTTCCACTTTTCATGTTTCACATTATGTTCCACTATATGGATGATTGACACTACACGTGTCATATTAAAAAATAATTAACGTTCTATAATATTGGGGGCGACACGTGTTAAAGATCCAGTAGGGTGGAACACCAGTGGAACATGAAAAGTGGAATAGAGGAATTCAACCGGTCTACAATACCAAAACTCTTCGTCTTGTCCAGTCTATTCGCGAATATGTATTTTTTAGTAAATTTCTAGCCATCGTGCCCTATACCAAAACTCTTTGTCTCGTCCAATCCGTTTTATTGCTACATTTACTACAGAAAGTTGTCATTTAATGACAAAATCATGTCACTATAGCTTGTTTCTCTTGTTAAAAGTTTTTAATAATGTCAGAAAACTAACAGATCTTTTCATTAATTCTTAATTTATGTTATTAAAGACGATAAGGTAGAGAAACTATAGTGACATAAGTTTCTTGTAGGGTTTCACTTTCGAAATTTTATTTTGGTAGATGAATTAATCTTTAATCACGAATTTGTACTTCTTAACTGATTTATAATTTATTATTAGAAATTGTAAATAATTCAGGGACAAATTGTAACTCACTCTAATTCAAAAAAAAAAAAATTGTAACTCACTCTCTCTCAAGAAGGCAAAATTGCACTATCATTTTAACTTCTGATTTTGGGCTAGCGGTTGAATTTGTCTAGGCCTGGTATAGTATGTTAGAGAATTAATATAAATGAATTGATTATACACCTCTCTACAAGTTCAAATTTATAGATTAGACGGAATTCTTCAACAAACACAAATCAGTCATACAGATGATCACCATGCAATTCTAACGTCGATCATATGCATATCAAATGACCTCATTTTGCAAATTCCGTCAACGACCTTTTCCCAGTTGGCAGGAGCTTGTGCTTTATCATACAAAATAAATAAATTTGAGACTATATTCAATTTTACTGCTGCTCTTGTCTAAATCACTCTAAGTACAGAGGAAACTCTGTTTTTCATAAAAAAATATTTATTAATTGTGGTCCAAATTTCTTATACAAACATTTTAAAGTCAGGAACGAGAGGGCGGTTCTAGAGAGAAGGGAGAGCTTCTCTCTCTAGAGAGTTGCCCCTCCCTTTCTCCACCGGTCTCCGCCGTCGGTCCGTCGCAGATTCGTTGTTCATGTTGCCGTCATCATTTTTGTCTCCTTTGCTGCTCTATCTTTGTTGTCCTTTCGCGTAAGATGAATGTTGATTTTCCGCTTCTCTCCGATCTCTTCTGGTATTTTGGTTTTCGCAAGATCTGTGTTGTAGGATTTGTATGATCGTTGTAGATCTACAAGATCTGGGTCGTAAATTTGTAGATCTGCAAGATTTGAGTTGTAGATTTATAGATCTGGGTTGTAGATCTGCAGATCTGAGTTGTTGATTTGTAGATCTGTTGTAGTTCTTTTGTGAGTGTCTTTTTTTTTGTGGTTGGGATCTGAGATCTGCAGATCTGAGTTGTAGATCTGCAAATCTGTTGTAGTTTTTTTGTGTGGGTCTCTTTTGTGGTTGGACTCTTGGGATAAACTCGTGAGCCTTGGTTTCTAGTTCTTGAGATCGGGTACTTTGTGGAACTTTGCCTATTTTTTTTTGTTTCCTATTCTTGACATGAAACGCCTTAGTGTGGGGTTGTCTCGTTTAAAGATTGGAGACCTGGACATATGTTAAGGCAAAGGGAAACTCGTCTTTTCTCTTCACATGATTGAAGTGAACGGCGATATCCGCATTGGTTTGAAGATCAAGATCTTAGTTCATGATTTATAATTTTATTTAATGATCTTGTAAAACACCCCTAAAAAAAAAAACATTTTAAAGTCAAATCAATAGTGTGAATATGTGACATTTCCTAATGTTTCTTTTTTAGTCCTTTTCATTTCCTAAGCTTTCTTTTCTTTTCTGTTTTGTTGGAGTTTATTTGCGAAGGGTATACTTGCTTTATGTCGAATTAATGGGTAAGAGTATATGTTGTTATATTATTATACTATTATTGTTTTTTACCTTGATGGGTCGAACAATGTCTCAGTCTAGCTCCCACCTTCAATACGCCGACGACACCATCCTAGTAAGCAATGTCTCGACAAAAAATATTTGGGCATTAAAATGTATCTTAGTCAATTTTGAGCTTCTTTTGGCCGCAAAATAAATTACTCTATGTAGATGTTGTTAATTCTTAAATGTCTTAACATTATCAACAACATCTTAATTTGACCTTCCGAGATTTTTTCTAAGTCTTTTCTGAAATGCTACATTAAATGTTGACCTAAATGTTGTCGCATTTCTGGCAGGATCTAGAAGCTTCTACAAGGATCTGGAACCTGGAAGATTCCAGAACATTGGAGAACATGCTAGAACAGCCTGGATACATTTGGAACGACCTGGAGCAGCCTAAAAGGATCTAGAAAGATCATGGAAGTTGTGGAAGTTGAGTTTCCTAAAAAATAGGACCTCAATGTGGAAGCCTCTAGAATTTCGTATCCCACACTATAAATACCCATTGAAGGCTTCATAATTCAGTGTGCTCTATTCGATCAATATCCTAGACCGAGCGTTCATCCCTGTTAGGAAATTGTGGCCAATAGTTCTACATTTTAGTTCATACGTTGTATACCACCCGTATGACTGTGTGTCTTCTTATCTATTGAGAGTGTAATCATTAGATAGACTAGGCATTTCGACATTGTATAATTTATACACTTAGTTCGTTTTCTAGACTTGGCACCTGCCTCGTTTATAGTTTCGTTGTGAAAGTTATTGTTGTAACATTTCACACAACATTTGTACTTGAAGATAAGTATTGATTTTACGCCATAAGGCAGACATAGATTTTTATTTATAAAATCTATGTTAAAAGTATTTCCATTGTGTCTCGTTTGTTTTTAGTGTTTCAAGTCTTCCGCTGTGTATCTTAATTTCTGACATCCTGTTAGAGTCAGTGTTGCACTATTTGTCTCAACATTCTGTGCAACATTTATCTACTTATACTTAAACACTTTTATACACCACCCCGCACACTTTCAGTTGGTATCAGAGCTGATACCTGACGACACTAGGTTAGATCTTTGGTCAAGTGTGTTTTTAGTTTAGTTTAGCAATGGAAACACATCACATATCCACTGCACTTAGGCCACCCGTTTTAGATGGTTCGAATTATTCTTATTGGAAGCCTAAGATGCGTATGTACATCAAGTCAATTGATGAACGTGCTTGGAGGACTGTACTTACAGGTTGGGAAGCTCCAAAGAGACCAGCAGACTCAAAAGAGAAGTTGATTGGACGGCTGATGAAATAACAACAGCAAGCTACAATTCTAAAGCTTTAAATGCTATTTTTACTTCTGTTGATGTTTCAATGTTTAAAATTATATCTAACTGTTATACTTCTAAAGATGCATGGGACAGGTTGCAAGAGCATTGTGAGGGTTCAGACAGTGTTCGAAGGACAAAGCTTCGAATGTTGGGGACAAAATTTGAGAATCTCCGAATGAAGGAAGATGAAACCATTTCAGCCTACAATGAAAGGTTAAGTGAGATAATCAATGAATCACATTCTCTTGGTGACCCTATTTCTAATGTTAGAGTAGTTCATAAGATATTAAGATCTGTTCCTAAAAGATTTGATGCTAAAATTTGTGCTATTGAAGAGGCAAAAAATACAGATACATTAAGTCAAAATGAGTTAGTGAGTATTCTTAGAACATATGAAATAAACACTAATCAAGTTGATGAAAATGATGCTGATAAGAAAGTTGTAGTTTTTAAAGGAGAAACATCAAACATTTCTGAGTGTCAACCTATCATTACTGAAGTTGATTCTGATGAAGAATTGCTTGATGAATGTCTCAACAATCCTAACAACATTGCCTTGCTCACTAAGCACTTTAATAAGTTTCTTAAGAAATCTGTGAACAAATCTAGAAATATTCAGCCTAAGATTCAAATCAACACATCAACACCTCAACCAGAAAGGAGGAAAGGTCAATTCACACCAAGACTGTCAAAGAGTGAAGGTAAACCAAGGTATGATCCTGAATTTCGAAAATCAGTTCAATGCAATGCTTGTTCTGGTTATGGCCATTATGCAAATGAATGTGCCAATACTAGACTTAAGCAAAAACTGAATTTTAGTGCTACCTTGAGTGATGATTCTGATGATGATCTTGATGAATTAAATCAGAATGAATATTCTAATTTTACCAGAATTGATTATAATGATTCCTCAGATGATGATCTGGATGAAACAGATTCTGATGCTGTACCTGATGCTTCAACATCTACAGCAACATCAGAACAGAGTCACCCAGATTTGAACTGTTTTTATGGTTTAGTTGATGATGCAGGAAAAAGGACTGATGACAATGAATACCAAAAGCTGTTAGATGATTGGAAGAATCAGAAACTCACCCTTGATTCTCTGAATAAAAGGAATGAGGATTTGACAGACACAATCACCAAGCTAGAAGTTATTCTTACCAAAAGAGATCTGGAAATCTGTAACTTAAAGGAGAAACTGATAAATTCTACTTTATGTTTCAAGAAATATTCCAAGAGTGCTTCTGAGGTAAATAATGCTATAGCTACTGGTAAGTCTAACAATCATGGTTTAGGTTATGATGGTACTACTGCTTCTATTTCTGATAAATTTAGAAAACCTGTGAAATTTGTTAAGGCAAATGTTGACACATATGGGTCAACATCTGCAGAAACAGAGTCTCACAAGGTTAAAAGGAAGTATATCTGTCATTACTGTTTCAAAATTGGTCATATTCGTCCTTACTGTATAAAGTTGTTTGAAGAACAGAAAAACTTGAAAATGCTGCATAAGAAACTGTCACATCCTGGTAAACAGTTTTTGAAATCTGCATGGAAACCAAAAGCTACCTGTAATGTTGTTCATACCTCCTTAAAAGCATGTCTACCTGAATTATGGTACTTTGATAGTGGTTGTTCTAGACATATGACAGGTCGTATTGATTTCTTATCTGATTATGTGACCTTGAATAGTGGTAGTGTTACATATGGTGGAGGTTCTAAAGGAAAAATTGTTGGTAAAGGAACTTTGAATGTTGAAGGTTTTCCTAAGCTTAAAAATGTATTACATGTTGATGGCTTACTTGCAAATCTGATTAGCATTAGTCAACTTTGTGATGATAATTTGCATGTGAAATTTGATAAAGATTCATGTTATGTTCTTAATAAAGATGAAGTTTGTGTCATGACTGGTACTAGGTCAGCTGATAATTGCTATCTTATTGGAACAAATATGTGTAACTTGTCAAAACATGATGAAAATGTTCTATGGCATCAAAGATTGGGTCATGCAAATTACAGAGCAATGAAAAAGCTAATCAAAGCAGATGCAGTAAAAGGAATTCCAGAACTGAGGTTTCACAACACCACTGTATGTGGACCATGCCAAAAAGGCAAGCAGGTAAGAATGTCACACAAAATGCTGTCACATTGTACTACACATCGATGCTTTGAATTACTGCACATGGATTTGATGGGTCCTATGGAAACTGAAAGCATTGGAGGAAAGAGGTATTCCTTAGTTGTGGTAGATGATTTTTCTAGATATACCTGGGTAGAGTCTTTGAGAGACAAATCTGAAGCATTTGCTGCATTTAAAATTCTTTATAAGAGGTTCAAAAATGTGTTTAACTTGAAAGTTGACCGTATTAGAACTGATCATGGTAGGGAATTTGAAAACAGCATGTTTAATGATTTTTGTGATAAAAAGGGTATCTTGCAAGAATATTCATCTCCTAAAACTCCACAACAAAATGGAATTGTTGAAAGAAAGAATAGAACTTTACAAGAAATGGCTAGAGTTATGCTTACATCCAAATGTCTTGCTAAGAAATTTTGGGGAGAAGCATTGAATACTGCATGCCATATTATTAATAGGGTTTTTATTCGTTCTAATACTAATCAAACACCTTATGAGATTTTGAACAACAGAAAACCTAATGTGAAATATTTTCATGTATTTAGTTGTGTGTGTTATATTCTGAATGATAGGGATCAACTTCATAAGTTTGATTCTAAAAGTGATAAAGGGTTCTTTTTAGGCTATTCTAGAAATAGTAAAGCTTATAGAGTTTATAACCTTATAACTAACACTGTTCAAGAATCTGTTAATGTTGTGTTTGATGATGATAAAGGTCTTACAGATGACAAAGATGAAGAAGATGTATCACAGGTTACTGACACTTCTGAGAATACACTGTAGTCTGAAAATGTTGCACCAAATGTTAACACATCTGGGTCAACATCTACAGAACAGTCAGCTGTAAATTCACAGAATGATCAGTACATTCCCAAAACGAATCCTTCTTCAAGAATAGGCAAAAGTCATCCTTCTGACCAGATCATAGGCGATGCTACAGTTGGAGTGCAAACAAGAGGAAGAGTAAGATCAAATAAGGTAGATGTGGTAAGAACAATATGCATGTCTTCTATGTGTAATGTTGTAAATGCTGAATGCTATTTATCTGAAATTGAACCTAAGAGTGCTAAAGAAGCCTTAACTGATGAAAACTGGATTAATGCTATGCATGAAGAACTTGGTCAGTTTGAAAGAAATGAAGTGTGGACACTTGTTCCTAGACCTAGTTATACTAATGTCATTGGAACAAAGTGGATATTCAAGAATAAAACTGATGAATCTGGTAATATTGTTAGGAACAAGGCTAGGTTAGTAGCACAAGGTTACACCCAAGTTGAAGGAGTTGATTTTGATGAAACTTTTGCACCTGTTGCTAGGATAGAATCTATTAGATTACTGCTAGCTATTGCATGTTTTATTGATATTAAGCTTCATCAAATGGATGTAAAGGCTGCATTTCTAAATGGCATATTAAATGAAGAAGCATATGTTGAACAACCTATAGGATTTGAAGATCCACAGTATCCTGATCATGTATATAAACTTAAGAAGACATTGTATGGTCTTAAACAGGCTCCTAGAGCATGGTATGGTAGGCTTACTGACTTTCTTTTGGAATATGGATTTATTAGAGGAGAGGCAGATAGAACTTTGTTCATTAAGCACACTGAAAATGATATACTAATTGCTCAAATATATGTTGATGACATTATGTTTGGTTCTACTTGTGATAAAATGTTGAGTAAATTTGTTGAGGCAATGACTGCAACATTTGAAATGAGTATGGTTGGAGACTTGAATTATTTTCTAGGTCTTCAAATCAAACAATGCAGTGATGGTATTTTCTTCTCCCAGAGTAAGTATGCTAAGAACTTGGTTAAAAGATTTGGTCTTGAGAATTCAAAACCAATGAAAACTCCTATGGGATCTTCTTTGAAACTTTGCAAAGACAGTGCTGGAACAAATGTTGATCCAACACTTTACAGATCCATGATAGGTAGTTTACTGTATTTAACCTCTAGTAGACCAGATATTATGTACAGTGTGTGTGTTTGTGCTAGGTACCAAGCTAATCCAAAGGAATCACACCTGAATGCTGTGAAAAGAATCATCAAGTATGTTGCAGGTACAAGTGACCTTGGAATCTGGTATACTAAGGACACCAACAACATTTTGATTGGCTACAGTGATGCTGATTGGGCTGGAGATATAGATGATAGAAAGAGTACGAGTGAAGGATGTTTCTACATGGGAAACAATCTTGTTTCATGGCACAGCAAGAAGCAGAATTGTGTTTCACAATCTACTGCAGAATCTGAGTATATAGCTGCTGGAAGCTGCTGTACACAACTCTTGTGGCTGAGCAAGATGTTCCATGACTATGGTATTGAGAATGGTATACTTACAATCTTTTGTGATAATACTAGTGCTATTAACATTTCTAAGAATCCTGTACAACACTCACTCACAAAGCATATTAGCATAAGACATCACTTTATGAGAGATTTAGTAGAGAAGAACATTGTGAAGTTGGAGTATATACCTACTGAGAAACAAAATGCTGACATTTTTACTAAAGCATTAGACCATGAGAGATTCTCTATCTTGAGGAAATCTCTTGGGATGAGCACTATCTGAAAAATTCGGATGGATGTTGTCACAAATGCGTCAGCATTTGGGACAACATCATGGGTTGTAAAATTTTATAAGTTGAATTTATTTCTTACTTAGTTAAATAATTCCTTTGTAAAATATCTACGAATCTAAGAACCTTGTAGTGCAAAAATAAACATGTCTTACACCTCTCAAATGCATAAAAATGAGAATGTTATTAGCATACTAAAAGATGTACCAAATCACTGAGTAACTATGGAGCACGGAGTTCACTACTACGATGCCTTCTTTTCAAAAGGTGATTCTTTGGTAAAAACATCAATATATTTGTAATCCATTAAGTAAGTATGGGGCACGGAGTTCGCTACTACGATGTACTCTACAGGAACAATGGATCAATACAAATTAGATGCTATAACACAAAAAGAAAAATTATGGTGCAACACAAATGAAGCAAATTCATGTAAAAACCGTGTTGAGGTGTTTGTAACAGTTTTGAGCACAACATTGCCTGATTCGAATTTATTTTTATAAGTAGTAATTATTTAATTATTTATTGAGATTTATTTTATTTATTCAATTATATAACTAACCCACGTTTTTAATTTTCAGATTATGCTTGGACTAAGTAAAGAATTCTAGAAACTTCTTAATTATTTAATTAATTAATAAAATTGATTTTTCCCACTAATTAACCATGATCTAGGTTGTGGCTAAAAATGTGGAGCACTATCAAATTATTTCTGGAATAATTCGTTTTAACCTCCAACTACACATACATTCTCTCCATAAAACTCAATTAATTGTGATTTATTTTGCTAATTGTCTTTTTCGAGTTTTTGTTAAGTACTGTATTTGCAGAAACTGTTCTTTGGCCGTGTATTTCCCAAATTTACTACATACACTCTCAAAAACCTACCTTGGAAATCCAACCGATTCTTCTTAATGGCTGGAAACCACCCTCGATCACACTCTCACTCACACTCTTCTCCTGAATCTTCCAAACAAACTGCCCAAAACTCTCTTGAAATTCTTGCTTCAATGGCTTCGCAACAATCCAACTCCTCAAATGCCGACTCCAATGTCTCTGCAACCCCATCAACAACCGCTCCTGTTCCAACAACTACCCAAATCCCACAAGATTCGACCGTTGAACAGTTTACAAAAGCTGTCGAAGAAGTGTCTGCAACTCTTCGAACTACCGGGCATCTACCCGTGATGCAATTTGGAGATATCACTGTGGATATCTCAAGTTATTTGGCCGATCAAACTGCTCAGATGACTGCTGGAACAAAAAGCCCTAATCCTACTGTTCCAGTTTCAACGGAGGAACATGTCGATACCGTTGTTGAAGGAGAAGCTGCTGCTGCATCCGATTCTGAGGATGAAGAAATGGAGGACGCCCAAGCTTCTGATTCTGGTACAAACTCATCTCTCTCACTTTCTGAAGAGTCTGCTCCTATTCCTTTCAAGAAAAATACACAGAAAGGAAAAAGACAGAGAAGCCCTGTACAAAGAAGGAGATCGTACCGTGTATTCACTCGTGTGGATTACTCTGAATCCATGAGGAAGAAGAAGAAAGCTGGAGCTGATGCTGGTGAACCCATTCAAGTGTTCACAGATTCTGATGAAGAAACCGAAGTTGCCACTGTTGTTGCAAAGAAGCCAAAGACTGTTGCTGAGAAACCAATGAAAGCTGCTGTTGAACGAAGGAAGAAAGCTGCTACTGATCCCAAAGGCAAAGGGAAGGCCAAGATGATCCCTGAAGAAGAACCTGCTGAATCAGACTCTGATTCTGATTTCAATGTTTGCCTAAGAGACATGCAAGAATCTCTTAAGAAGAATGCTGAGTCATTTGCTGCTGCAAAAGAGTCCACACCAGAACCTGATGATGGTGGAAGTGGAGACAGCTCATCTTCTGAGGCAAAGAGCTCATCTGCTGAAGCAAAGAGCTCATCCAAAAGCTCCTCTGCACATGATGGAGACACTGATCCTGATGAGGAACTGCCTTCTGAGACAGAAAATGAAGGTATCTCTGATCACTCCACTTATGTTGAGAAAAGGTTAGAAATTTATTCTAAGAGGAAGCTGTTGATTGAGAAAAGAATAAATGTGCCTGATTTTGATAGTAAGGGTATGCTTAAGTTTTTAGAGGATAGAAATCTGTTGAATGCTGTTACATTTGGTGAAGCTTTTCTTACAAACTGGTCTTATGAATTCTATGCCTGTATGAAGAAAAGTTATGGAAAAAGAAGTTCTAGGTCTTATGGTACTGTTAATTTTAGGGGGAGGGATGTGTCATTCACTCCAGAACTTATTAATGAGTTCTTGCACACTCCTAATGTTGATGAGGATGATGATCCAGATATGGATGTTGTGATTACTGCAATCACAGGGGGTAGAAAGACTAAGTGGACTAGGAAGATGCTAGCTAGACACTTAACCTCCTTACATTCTGTTTTGTATAAGCTGATCATATACAATTGGATTCCCACTACCAACACCACTAAGATTACAAGAGACCAAGCCATTCTTATATATAGGATTTCTATACTTAAGAAGTTCAATCTAGGACATACTATCTTTCACCATATGAGGAAATTTACTGGGAAAACTACTGGGAAAGGAAATCTGCCCTATCCAGTCTTGATTTCAAATTATCTGAAGCACCATGGCTTCATTGCTAAGAAGACTGATGTTTTGAGGGGGAGAGTGCCACTGCTTGCTATTGCTCCTGCCTTATTGATTGGGGACAGAATCATTGATCTGCCCATAGTTGCTCCTGGTACTGATAGTCCACAGAGATCTTCCAGACCCTTTACTTCTGCTCAACCAGGCCCTTCCAGAACACATCAGAGAAATGCACCCCCAAATGTTGAGAACATTCGTGTCAACATTTCTGGTAATGTGTATCTTTCACAGGAATTCATCAAACTCCAACTCCAACACTTGCAGGAAACAATAGATGAACTCCAGTTCCTGAAGGACAGGTGGACCAACCTCCTTTCACCTACAACAGGGGGAGTACCACCACCATCCAACTCCAATGTGGTCATTGAGGAGTTAAATGAAGATGGAGTTCCAGCTGCTGCTGATGCTGGTGCTGTACCTGATGCTGGAGGAGATGTTGCTGTAACTGATGTAGTTGCACATCTTGCATCTATTTACTTTATGGATGAAGTTGATGAACAGGAACATTGATGAACAGGAACAAGCTACAAGACAGGGGGAGATCTGATTTCATAATGGCTGCTGTTTATGCCATTTATTCAGTTCAATCTCTGTAATTAATGTTTAAGTATTCTGAAATTCTGATACACTTGTTATT
The DNA here is from genome assembly GCA_963675135.1 of Galeopsis tetrahit. Classification (NCBI taxonomy): domain Eukaryota; kingdom Viridiplantae; phylum Streptophyta; class Magnoliopsida; order Lamiales; family Lamiaceae; genus Galeopsis; species Galeopsis tetrahit. The sequence continues at coordinate 56,707,729 of OY776124.1, read as the reverse complement.
TAGTTTCTTAGATGATATGATGTTTATTACTGCAACTTGCTTAATGGTTCCACTTGATATTTGTTTACTGCCTTGCTTAATTTGTTTGCAGATTATCATGTGTCTAACATTGCAGGTTGTGTATAGTATTAGTGTCTGTTTTTGTTTTACATTATGTTTTGCTCTATTTTTTTTTTTTTTTTTTTTTGTTAGTGTCATACTTAGATTCTAAGTGAATTTCTTCCAGTTCAACTTATTGTCTTAGTATAGTTACTTATGTTGTGAGTAAGTGTATAGTTTATACTTATTCTATTTTGGATAAAATAGTTTTGATCTTTTGGCACGGATCATTATGAAATTATCCTTGATCTTCAGTTGATTTGATCCAACGATTACAACAGGTATTGTCTTGACTAGTGCTTAGCAATGATGTCAACCTCAACTAAGTACATAAAACTGAGTATGTATAGAAATATATGTGCATCAGGTGTGTTGTAGTCGAAAGGTCAAATTGGGGGAGATTGTAGATGTTGGTAATTCTTAAATGTCTTAACATTATCAACAACATCTTAATTTGACCTTCCGAGATTTTTTCTAAGTCTTTTCTGAAATGCTACATTAAATGTTGACCTAAATGTTGTCGCATTTCTGGCAGGATCTAGAAGCTTCTACAAGGATCTGGAACCTGGAAGATTCCAGAACATTGGAGAACATGCTAGAACAGCCTGGATACATTTGGAACGACCTGGAGCAGCCTAGAAGGATCTAGAAAGATCATGGAAGTTGTGGAAGTTGAGTTTCCTAAAAAATAGGACCTCAATGTGGAAGCCTCTAGAATTTCGTATCCCACACTATAAATACCCATTGAAGGCTTCATAATTCAGTGTGCTCTATTCGATCAATATTCTAGACCGAGCGTTCATCCCTGTTAGGAAATTGTGGCCAATAGTTCTACATTTTAGTTCATACGTTGTATACCACCCGTATGACTGTGTGTCTTCTTATCTATTGAGAGTGTAATCATTAGATAGACTAGGCATTTCGACAGTGTATTATACACTTAGTTCGTTTTCTAGACTTGGCACCTGCCTCGTTTATAGTTTCGTTGTGAAAGTTATTGTTGTAACATTTCACACAACATTTGTACTTGAAGATAAGTATTGATTTTACGCCATAAGGCAGACATAGATTTTTATTTATAAAATCTATGTTAAAAGTATTTCCATTGTGTCTCATTTGTTTTTAGTGTTTCAAGTCTTCCGCTATGTATCTTAATTTCTGACATTCTGTTAGAGTCAGTGTTGCACTATTTGTCTCAACATTCTGTGCAACATTTATCTACTTATACTTAAACACTTTTATACACCACCCCGCACACTTTCACTCTAAATGTAGCCTTTTTGGGCTAAGCATTGATGGGGAGCTGCAGAATGAAATGGCTTCGTTCTTGAGCTGCGGAGTGCGATTCTCAATTTGCTACCCATCAATTATCTATCCTTCTATCATATACCAAAACAAACCCAAAGAGAACTCGCCAAGCTCCAGCGAAATTTCCCAAGGTAGGAGGGTGTGTGAATTAATCGAAAATTTCATGGGTTTCTTGGAATGACATTTGCAAACCAAAGTCAGATGGTGGACTTGGAGTAAACAAATTGTAATTGTATTTGTTGAATGGGTCAAACAAATGTCTCACATCGAAAAGGCATCGTGCGGGACTAAAATCGCAAACACTTAATGGTTATGGGACTAATTCTGCAATTTACTCTCTCATAGACCATAAATCAAACACCTTGTGAGTACGTATATACATAATCAAACATAATTCTTCTTTAAAAAGACATATTCAGCTACATAAAGGACAGATTATGGGCCAAGCTCCAAGGCTGGAGATAGAAGAAACTTTCTAAGGTGGGAAAAGAAACCCTGATCAAAGCAGCACCTCAGGCAGTCCCGAGTTACTGTATAACAACATTCTTACTCTCCGATCCATTACAGTTTTAAAGGAATTGGTGGTGATGATCAATAAATTCTTTTGGGGTAATTCCATCGATCCAACAAAAGGAGTCAATTGGATGCGGTGGGAGAAATTATGTGTAGCAAAAGAGAAAGGTGGCCGAGGCTTTAGGAATTTGCACAACTTTAACATCGCAATGCTAGGTAAAATGGGGTGGAGATTGGAAACGGATCCTACAACCCTCATTTGCAAAGTACTCAAGGCCAAATTATAGATTTTGAGGTCCAAATTTCTTAAAGCCATAATACAAACATTTTAATGTCAAATCAACAACAAAATTCTTCATGGAAATTAAGGAGGCGGCAGACTTGACTATAAATGTTTTCCACAAACTTGCAGCGTATAGATTGGTTAATTTTAATAATTTAATTTGGTGTTAATTATAATCCTTTCACCGGAATATTATTCCACAAACTCCAGACTCATGATGACGAAACTTGAGCTGCGTTGTCCAGAGAAGACTTTCGATGAAGTTAGAGCTATGATGTGGAGTATATTATACGTACCACCAAGCATGTACCTCTTAATTCCAAAATGGAAAGCTTATAGACGGACATGGAGTACCTCTTTTCTGTTCCAAAAAAAGTTGTACTATTATTAATCGTATTGATTGAATTTGTATGAAACTAAAATCGCTACCTTTAAATCTTAACACTTTAAAACCTCATTTAAAGAATTTGATTCACTTAAGATAAGAAATCTGTTTCTTACCGCCAAGGACGGAGCCACATTGAGCCCAGAGGGGCCTAGTGGCCCCCCACCATTTTTTTTTTATATATATATGCTAATTGTTTTTAAAATAATTATATATATTTATTTTGGTAATTATTTTTATTATATATAAATAAAAATAAAAATATTATTTTCATTTTATAACATACCTATTAAGTTTAGACGAAACAAAAAATGAATGCTTACCTACAAAGTTTAGAAGAAAGGATTTTTTTTTCTCTTTTTCATGTATTTTCTTCTTAAATTTGTTTCAAGATACTTTAAAATATACTATATTTTTTTAATAGATCGAGTCAATAGATTGATGGTGTGTTTGAGATTATTGTCTAAATTTTTGCTAAGACTCACACAAATATTCTTAAAATTGAACAATATTATTGATGTTTTTTTTATTTTTAAATAGTGTTTTAAATTTTTTGTACATTTATATTGTTTCGCTTCATGATTAAATTATAACTGAAGAAAAAAAAATTTTTAAAAAATTTAAGGGTATTACTAATATTTTAGCAATTTTTAAATTGTTTCGCTTCATTTTAAGTCGAGGTTATCAAAACTTCTTACAAATCGGGCCCCCCAATCATAATTTTCTGGCTCCGTCAGTTACAGCCATACAAACATTTTAAAAATCACATCAATTGTGTGAATATTCAACAACAAAATTAAATTCTTGACTTGACTATAAATATTTTCCACAAACTTGCAGCGTATACATTGGTTCTTTTTGAAAAGGATGTTCGACCCCTTGAAAATATATGAATCTAATTTTAATAATTGTTTAAAAGCTATATTTTCAGCTTATCATTGAATGAGAAGTGTGTACAATATATATAGAGGACACTACATTCTAGAGTCTTCTTCCTAACTATAGTTTGTTAGATGTAACAAACATGTAACTACTTCATCTTCTAGAGTGTTCTATTTACATGTGTGTGTATTTTACATGTAAGCAAAGGCATGCATGTTGTGCATGGTAAGCAAAGGCATGCACGTGCATGATAAGCAAAGGCATGCATGTTGTGCATGGTGTGTATGTTTGCTGTGTTGTGCATTGTGCACTTCTTTTACTTCAACATGCCCCGGAAGAAACAAGACCACATGTGGCTTTAAACAAGATTGAACCAGGTTCCTAATCGAGTAAAACGAGCTGGAGCAAGCGGTTTGGTGAGAAGGTCGGCCGGCTGATCTTCAGAGGATATAAACCTGATGTCCAGCATGCCTGATTGAACCTTTTCCCTAAGAAAGTGCACATCAACCTCAATGTGTTTGGTGCGTGAGTGAAAGGCAGGGCTGAATGCGAGTGTGATTGCTCCTTGATTATCGCACCAAAGAAGGCCTGGTGTAGAGATTGGAATGTGCAACTCCTTGCATAGGCTGGATATCCACATGATCTCAGTTGTTGCAAGAGCTAAGGCCCGATATTCTGCTTCAGTGCTGCTGCGTGCCACCACTTGTTGCTTCCTTGAGCTCCATGAGATCAAGTTTTGACCCAAAGTAATGCAAAAACCCTGATGTGCTGCGTCTGTCATCCACACTTGAGGCGTAGTCTGCATCAATGAACCCTTGTAACCTGAAATCAGAAACTGAGGAGAAAGATATGCCATGAGATAGTGAACCTTGAATATATCTAAGTACACGTTTGCAAGCTTTCCAATGGTTTTGTGTTGGTCTTTGCAAAAACTGGGAAAGCTTATTGACACTAAAGGAGATATCAGGTCGTGTGAGAGTAAGATATTGGAGGGCTCCAACAATGCTACGATATAATGTAGGATTGTCAAAAGATGGGCTATCAGAGTTGGAGAGTTTTGATGCAGGACAGATAGGTATAGGACAAGGTTTTGAATTATCAAGATGAGCTTTGAGAATGATGTCTTTGGCATATTTGGACTGTGTGAGTTTGATGGAGTGAGGGGTGGAGTGAGCTTCAATGCCAAGAAAGTAATTGATTTCCCCTAGATGCTTAAGGGAGAACTGAGAGTGAAGAGAGTTAATGAGAGACTGGACAAGAGATGAATCATCTCCAGTAATGAGAATATCATCTACATATACCAGGAGAAGTGTAGTTTTGCCATGTAGAAATCTGTGAAATAGGCAATGATCTGAGGTGGAGTGAGTGAATCCCTGCTGAACCAAGAATGCTTTGAGTGTGTCATACCAGGCTTTAGGTGCCTGCTTTAGGCCATACAATGCTTTGTTGAGCTTACAGACATAAGTAGGGTGCTGTGGATCCACAAAGCCTTCAGGTTGAGCCACAAAGACTATCTCATTCAGCAAGCCTTTGAGGAATGCATTGTTGATATCCACCTGCTGAATAGGCCAACCATGAGAGATGGCAAGAGTGAAAACAATTCTGAGAGTCACAGGCTTGATAACTGGACTAAAGGTGCTAAAGTAGTCCACACCAGCTTGTTGTTGGAAACCTCGAGCCACCAACCGAGCCTTGTACCTCTCAACTGATCCATCCTTCTTGTACTTTACTCTGAAAAGCCATTTGGTTGTGATTGGTTGAATAGTAGAGGATGGTGGTACCAATGACCAAGTGTCATTCTGCATCAAGGCATCATATTCTTGTTGCATAGCAATCTTCCATTCTGAGCTTAATAGGGCTTCTGAAACTGAGGTTGGTTCAGGAATTGAGATAACTGAGGTGAGAGCCTTAGGTTTATAGATGCCAGACTTTGATCTAGTTTGCATTGGATGAGAGTGTATAGGAGGGGGTGAATCATGATGGCTTGAGGGAGAAGGAATGACAGTATTTTGGGAACTGATAGAGGAGGGAGATATGACAGGTTGTGGGAGCATGTATCTGGTTGAGCTTGAGGATGAGGAGAGTTCAGTGTGATGAGGAGAAGCATTTGATGCAAGGGGTGATGTGGGAGGCAGTATATTTGAGGTAATAGGCTGAGGAATTTGAGCAGAAAAGATGGGAGATGGGGAAGTAGATTCTGTGAGAGGAGATGAGAATGGTTGAAATGAAGGAAACTCATCTTCATTGAACTGGACTGAGGCAGATATATAGATCTTTCCAGATTCATGCAAGCATAGGTACCCCTTATGATCTGAACTATACCCCAGAAAAACACATTTGGAGCTCCTGAACTGAAGCTTGGATGAATTGTATGGTCTAAGGAAAGGAAAGCAAGCACAACCAAAAATTCTGAGAAACTGATAGTCAGGAGTTTTATGATGCAAAGCCTCAAATGGGGATATGTGTTGCAGTATAGGTGTAGGGAGCATATTAATAACATGAGCAGCTGTAGAGAATGCATGCCACCAAAAGGCCATTGACAAGTTAGACCTAGCAAGCATAGCAAGACCAAGTTCTGTGATGTGTTGATGCTTTCTTTCCACTAAGCCATTCTGAGGGTGAGTGTAAGCACAAGACTTTCTGATGTTCACACCAAGAGGTTTTACTATCCTTGTTATAGGTAAAAACTCAGATCCCATGTCATGCTGTATGGCTTTAATTAAGACTCCAAATGACCTTTCAATGTTTTTCATGAATTGAGTGAACACAGCAGCAACTTCTGATTTGGCCATGAGGGGAAATATCCAGACAAAACGAGTACAGTCATCAACAATAGACAAGTAGTATTTATAGCCTTCCAATGACACACAAGATGCAGGGCCCCATACATCCATATGAATGATTTCAAAAGGAGAAGAAGTATGATGTTTCACAGAAGCAAAATGCTTAAGATGCATCTTTCCAACTTTACATTCATCACAGAACACTACATCAGACTTCTTACAATGAATATTCAACCTATTCAAAACAGCAGAAAGAGTGGCATCACCAGGATGACCAAGTCTACAATGCCACAACCTCCATGTGGATGTGTTTTTATTCAGCTGAGCAACAGAAGTACTGGAAACAGCAACATTATTGATAGGTCTTGAAGCTTTAAGAGACTTCAAGCATCCAAAATCCAAGACATATAACCCATCTTTAAGCACCCCTCTCAACAATGTCTTTCGAGTTCTCAGATCCTTAACACAACAATAATCAGTATAGAACTCAATAACAGCATCATTATCCTTGAGAAACTGAGAAATACTCATGAGGTTTTTGGTAATGGCAGGTACATGCAGAATATTAGCCATAACTATTGGTTTTGAAGCATCAACAGAAGGAATAGAAAATGATCCAGTATGTGCAATAGGGATGGAATCACCATTACCAACAACTAAAGAGTCCATACCTTGGTAAGGGTTGGAAATTTGGAGGTTGGCAAGCTGAGATGTTACATGGTGAGTGGCACCACTGTCAACATACCACATTGGATTGGAATTGGATGAAGTTCCAGAGGTAGATGCACCAGCATCCATGTATCCTGTGAAAGCTTGTGCAGGATATGAAGTAAATGGATAAGAGGGAGCATATGTAGGCTGCTGTTGAGCATAATGTGCTTGATATGGAGTAGAGACAGGAGGGCGAGGTAGGGCATGAGTAGGTACAGTAGCTCTGGGTTGAGGACCTTCAAGACCATGAAAGGAGTGATCAAACCTCTTGTAACACTTGGCTGCCACATGATAAGTACGGCCACATAGTTGACACACAATTTTAGGTATAGTGAAAACCCTACCCTTTCCATTAGGTTTTCCAGCTCCACCAGTATGTCTAGAGACAGCATTAGCAGATGGTGAGGTGATAGAACCACCAGCAAGTTGAACAGATTGAGTGTTGTGGCCAAGTATACGGATCTCATAAGCCTGAAGGATAGACTGAACTTCTGGCAGTGAGGGAATAGAGCCTCTGGTTGTCAATGTGACCACAACTGCATCAAACTCAGCACCTAAACCACCAAGTATGTACAACACCAATTCACTATCATCTATAGCTTGACCAGCATGATAGAGACCATCAGCAACAGATCGCATCTTGAGAATGTATGCATCAATACTTAGATCACCTTTTCTCAATGTCTGTAGTTGCAATCGAAGAATCATCGCTTTTGCACTAGACTGCGATTGAAACAGTGATTCAAAAACTGACCACAGCTGAAATGAATGAGCACATCTACTCACATGTCCAAGCATAGACTCTGAGACAGAGCTTAATAGCCAACTCAGAAGAAACTGATCCTTCCTCTGCCAAGAAATGGAGTCAGAAGCTGAGGCAGTTGGATTTGCAGGTACTGCTGTGCATAATAGCACATCTTCAAAGCAATGAGCACGAACTGAGGCTAAGACTTGAGTGCTCCAAAACGGATAATTGTCATTATCCAAACGGATGGAGAGAGTTATGAATCTGGGAAGAGAAGGAGAAGAAACAGATTGAGAATCCATGAGTTTTGAAGAAACAGAGTACAGCGGAATTGAGATGGATAGAGTAGGATCGAAAAGCTGAAAAGGTAAAACTGGATTGAATGATGATGAACACGACGGTTACAGGGAGAATGATGATGAAGATACACACAGAAATGCAGATTGGCGGCAGTTACAGAAAAGAAGGAAAAAGAAACGAATGAAGATACGAATGAGAAGAAACGGAAAGTGATTGCAAAGATCAAACACTAGCCATGAGAAATCCTGCTCTCATGATACCATGTTTAAAAGCTATATTTTCAGCTTATCATTGAATGAGAAGTGTGTACAATATATATAGAGGACACTACATTCTAGAGTCTTCTTCCTAACTATAGTTTGTTAGATGTAACAAACATGTAACTACTTCATCTTCTAGAGTGTTCTATTTACATGTGTGTGTATTTTACATGTAAGCAAAGGCATGCATGTTGTGCATGGTAAGCAAAGGCATGCACGTGCATGATAAGCAAAGGCATGCATGTTGTGCATGGTGTGTATGTTTGCTGTGTTGTGCATTGTGCACTTCTTTTACTTCAACAATAATTTTGTTGTTAATTTTGTCTCGTCCAATCCGTTTTATTGCTACTTTTACTCAAGAAAATTGTCATTTAATGACAATATCATGTCACTATAGCTAGTTTTTAATGTTAGAAAATTGATAAAACCTGTCATTAATTCTTAAATTTATGTTATTAAAGACGATTAGCTAGAGAAACAATAGTGACAGTTTCTTGTAGTGTTTCACTTTCGAAATCTGAATCTGTCGATTCTTTTTTTCTTGGTAGATGAATTAATCTTTAATCACGAATTTGTACTTCTTAGCCGATATATATTTATTATTAGAAATTGTAAATAATTCAGGGACAAATTAGTCATACTGGTTTTGGAATTTGTTTTCATAAAGATAAGTTGACTTGATTTGGGACATGCAAATTTCTCTGGTCTATAAATAGATTAAGCTGATAACTAATAATATATTCACAATCATATTTCTCTTTTCTCTTTTGCCAAAAGAAAAAAAAAAAGAAATAAAGGAAAAATGGGTTTTATTGACAAAGAAATTAGTATAAAGTTATTTCCATTAATAATAATGCATGGTGGTTGCAGTTGTTTGTGCAGGAGAAGAAATCAACGGCTCCAATTTCTCAGCTGGGAGTATTCCGCCACAAGGTATAACAACTTTCCAGAACCTTCCCTTATTTTTTACACATTAATTAATAAATATAGTAGTGGATTGTCAACATAAAAAGAGATATTGTGTGTTGTCAAAAAGAGAAATAAGTAATTTTCGTTAGGATACCTAAAATGACAAAATGAGTTCCAAATGAAAGGATGTCGGAGACTCAGAGGGAGTATTTATAAAACGTGTAATTAGATTTCTTGTTTCTCTTTTGCAATATGCATATACTAATGTTGGTTGTAGTTAATGTTTAATTTGTGCAGGAAAAAGAATTAGTTGCATAGAGAGGGAGAGAGAAGCCCTTCTCACCATCAAGAAAAGCCGTATAGACGACGAGGGATATCTCTCGTCGTGGGGAAGTGAAGACAGCAAAAAAGAATGTTGCTCCTGGTATGGTGTTGAGTGTAGCAGCACCAATGGTCACGTGACTGGTCTCTCTTTTGATGACTTAAGCGGTGAGATCAGTTCTGCCCTACTTGAGTTGCATCATTTAAATGAGATCACTTTTGATAATTTTGGAGGGAATAGAATTCCAGAATTCATTGGTTCCATAAAAAGCTTACAATACTTGTACCTCTGGTTTCTCTAATTAGGTAACCTTACCAACTTGCGCACACTATGTCTAGGTTACATTTACAACCTTTGGTCCGACAGCCTCGATTGGCTTCCCCGTCTCTCATTCTTAACTAAACTTGACTTGGGTCATTCCAAAATAAGGGATGCCAAGTGGCTACAACATGTACTGCAGCTTCCTTCTCTGCAGGAATTATACTTGACTGATCATGTCATGCCATCTGCAAACCTCTTTGTTAACTCTTCTTCTACATCTCTTTCTATATATCCTTTATTTGGGTGATAACAACCTCACTTCTTCCACCTTTCACTGGTTATTCAACATTAGTACGAATCTTGTTCAAATTGACATGTCGGGTAATGAGTTAGATGGTCCAATTCCACATGACTTTGGAAAATTAATTCATCTTGAAACTCTGGATCTTTCTAGCTAGTAACATGCTTGAAGGTGGAATTCCAAACTCATTTGGAAATTTAATTCATTTGCAAAGTTTAGGACTGACTGGAAATTCCTTAGGAGAGACACTTGACGAATTATTTGGAAATCTATCTTGCAAAGTAATGGGAAGACTAGAGTTATCAAATAATCAACTTACAGGTTCTCTGCCAGATCTGAGTAGTAAATGCACTCAATTAACATTTTTGGATCTCGGAAGAAATAAACTTACGGGGTTAGTGCCTGCAAATATTGGCCAGCTTTCCAATCTTTAGAATTTAGATCTCTCTCGTAATTCTTTTCAAGGCATAATCTCCGATGCTCACTTTGCCAAACTTCGAAGCTTAGAGTGGTTAATTTTATCCTTCAATTCGTTGACCTTTAACTTTAGCCCAGATTGGACTTTCCCCTCTCAATTGAACAGAATAAGTTTAGCAAGTTGCAAAACAGGTCCGTCTTTCCCAACATGGCTTCAGAGCCGAAGGAAATTGGACTGGATAGATCTTTCCAGAAATGGTATATCAGATAAAGTGCCTGAATGTTTCAATCAGACTCTTACGTGAATATCTCTCATAACCAGATGAGTGGCACCATTCCCAATTTATCATCCATTTCCATTTTCGTAATAGATATTAGTTCTAATAAGTTTCCATCCCCAAACTTCAGTAGTTCAGTTTAGCCAAAATAGTTTTTCAGGATCAAACATTTCGTCGTCTATCTGCACACTTCCCTTTAGTAATCTAATGTTATTTGATCTCTCCAATAATCAATTGTCGGGAGCAATTCCCAACTGTTGGGAGATTATGACAAGCTTAGTGGTTCTCAATATGAACAACAATAATCTTTCTTTTGAAATTCCACATTCTCTGGGCTATTTATGAAACCTCCAATCATTGCACTTGGGTCGCAATAATCTCTTTGGTGAAATGCCTTCAACTTTGAAGAATTGTGGAGCTCTAAAATTGATAGATGTTGGAGGAAACAAATTGAGCGGAAATATCACAACATGGATAGGTGAAGAATATGTGGATTTGACGTATCTTAGCTTACGTGGAAATCGATTTTATGGGGGTATTCCACATGAAATATGCAAGCTTACTCGGATTCAAATGTTGGATCTTTCTGGAAACACCATAGCAGGAAAAAATCCTTAATGCTTCAATAATTTTAGTTCATTGGTTGAAAAGAATAGTACAGTCGCCACGACAATTCGCATTCAAATGAATTTTGGCAACTACATTATTTACGCATTAGTTCAGTGGAAGGGTGTTGAAGCGGAGTACAAAAATACCTTGGGACTTCTAAAGCTCATCGATCTTTCAAACAATAAATTAGTTGGCAGCATTCCCAAAGCGTTTTCCACTTAGAGAGAGCTTATTTCTTTGAACCTGTCAAGAAATAGTCTAACAGGAAACATGGATCCAAATATTGGTGAAATGGAGATGTTAGAATGCCTTGATCTATCGCGAAAACAACTCTCAGGTGGGATACCCTTCAGCTTGACAAAACTGACCTTTCTAGGTGTTCTTGATTTGGCAAACAACAATTTATCGGGAAAAATTCCATTTAGCACTCAACTACAGAGCTTCAATGAATCTGCGTTTGGTGGGAATTCAAATCTTTGTGGGAAACCCCTCGCCGAGTTGTGCCCTGAGGACCTCAGGCCTCCCATCAGTGGTGCAGGAGACAATAACGAGGAAGAAAGTGATGGATTTTTGAACTTATCTTCCTTGCAAGAATTTTGCTTATCGATGGTGTTTGGATTTATTGTTGGATTTTGGGGAATAGTTGGGTTTTTGTTACTGAATAAATCATGGAGAAGTGCATTTTTCAACTTGTTTGATGCTGGTAGAGATTGGTTGTATGTGACTACAACTATTTTTGTTAACAAATTCAGGCGACAATGAATTAGAGGTAACTATCTAGAAACTTATTTTTGTGTATACAAAAATTTGAAAATATTTTTCTTCCACGCCAAATTAATAATGAATATTGTGAATTTTATATTCCTACAGATAAAAGGCAAAGCAAGGTAGTAGACCAGCCCACTTCAAGTTTCTGGAGAATTCATCACTTGCTTGTTGCATCCTTTTTTCCCTTCCCTATAAGCTAAGAATTTTGAAATCTGCATTTCAAATTCTTGATAATTTGTACTACTGTGTGTTTGTTGTGAGATTTATGTCGAATCAATTAATGTTTAAGAGTATGCGTTATTGCATTATATATTATATTATTGTTGATTGCAATTTTAATTAGTGTGTTTTTGTTTTGTTGTATTTGCATTAAAATAAAAGTATTTAATAGGACGTTTATAGTTATTTGTAAGAGTGAATGTAATCGGATTCTAAAATTCCAAAATAGAATCAAATTTAATCCGATCAGTAATTTAATCTGGTGCATACATTGAAGGCTTATATGAAGCAGTTATGGAATAGATCTTTCCAGAAGTTTCACAACGTACATCATTTAGTCTAGCCTCCTTGTGGACGTTATTCAGTTTGATCGAACCACGTAAATCTTTGGTGTGTTCTTTCTATTTACATTTCAAAGTTGCTTGGTAGTCTAGCCATAGAGTAGATCGTTTTTCGCACACCAGATGAGCCATTTTCGGGTCGATCCAGCCTGAAGTGAATATTGTAATTTTAGTCCAATATTGACAAGGTTAGAAGTATTTTTAACGCAAAATATTAATTTCAGTTAAAAAATTAAAAAAACAAAATTCACAAACTAATTATCATCTTAAAATAAATAATAAAAAAAAATGTTAACTAAGGACCTAAATTACAGCAATTTAAAAGTCGTAGGATTCAATTTATCAATTTCTATATTTTAATAATTGGAATTCCACAACAAATTTTCATTGTGCTTTTCAGCATATAATTAAGTTGGACTTGGAGCGGGTTGAAGTTGTAGAGACTTAATCCTTTTAATTTACATTTGTTTCTACAATTTTATATGTTTTTTACTATATTAATCAACGACATCAATATACATGCGATGAAAACTCGTCTATAAATTTCATGCAAATTTTTATCATTTAAATATTTGATCATTCGTACGTAAGTGTGGTTAAGGCTCCCTGCTCTGTTTTTTTTTTTTTTTACATAATGTTTTTATTAAAAGTCATTTTCTAAAATATTATTACAAATTAAATATGATTCAAGGGCAAATTAGTCGTTGTGCTTTCCAGCATACACTCCACAAATTCATTTTTTTTATTAATCTAAGTTGACTCGATTTAACTGGCTGAGTCTCCTTTCATACATTATTATTAGAAATCTAATAATCTAATTTATTTTATTGATGCTAATGAAATTCATACAAAAGTCATTTTTACATTTTTATTATTATAAATTAGGATAATTCAAAGACTGATAGTCTTTTTTATTTTCATTACAAACACTTTTGGTCCCATTTTTCAAAAAACATTTTAATTCCAAAAATCCGTTAATTTTTTACTCTAATTTAATTTGTATGGGACCGTTTTTATTAAAAAAAAAAAGGACCATTTTCGTTAGCCTAAATTCTCATGCGACCAAAATTGTAATTTCCCGCCAAACTTACAGTAAAATAAAGGTCTTTCCACTAACTTGCACTTTATAGATTAAAAATATATTAATCATAATTCAAAGACAAATTAGTCATCCTGCTTCTTCGTTAATTAATTTGTGGTCTAATAAAGTAAGTTGAGTTGACTCGTGGTCTCTCCACAAACAACAATTTGTCGGGAAAAAATCCATTCAACACTCAACTGCAGAGCTTCAATGAATATGCGTTTGGTGGGAATTCAAATCTTTAATAATTTATAGAACAGACATATTCTTTATTATTACTTAGCAAATTTTTTTTATTTTTTTTCGTGTACTGGGGTTTTCAACATACTCCCACAGTTAAACTAATTTACAACCTCTCTACAAGTTTGAAATTTTAGATGAGACTAGGCCGGATTCTAATGTTAAGCCAACCTCTCTGCAAGTTCATACATTATTATTGGAAATCTAATAATCTAATTTATTTTATTCATGCTAATGACTAAGCAGACACCTACAGAAACGACAGCCTGATATAACTTCCAAAAGAAGGTCAGAATTCTATGTATATATATTATTTATTTATCAATTTCTTTATAGGTCTAATTTTGTCAGCCCGTAAAATTGTGGTCCTTTTATTGCTACCCTCAAAATTACGGTACTGAAATAACTTGTTTTCCTACTGTATCTATTATTTAAAATTTTATCTTAATCATTATGCTTAAAAGTAGCGAAAAGCTTATAAACGTACTGAGTATAATTTCGTTGGTGACAATAATAATGATGTTTGTTTAGGGTGGGGTGGAAATTAAGTGAATCTTTGAACCGGCAAACTTGACTGTAAATAGAGGTCTTTCCACTAACTAGCACTTTAATTAAAGATTAAAAATCTGTTAATCTAAATTTTTTAATTCATACTAATGGAATTCATACAAAGGTCATTTTTACATTAGTATTATTAGAAATTAGGATAATTCAAAGATATATTAGTCATCTAGCTTTTCCTTAATTAACATCGCTTAAGTGCTATAACTTTTAAAATTTACATCATTTTTGGTTCAATTTACATCCTTTTTCTCGAAAAATTTTCAAACTCATCGGAAAGATTTCTCTTGTTAAAGGTTTTCAAAAAAAAAAAATTTGTTTCTTGAAAGAATAATTTTTCAATTTCTAATATTAAGTTATTACTATATATCTTCTGTTCTTTTTAATTTATAATATTAATAATTTATTATTAGAAATGGTAAATAATTTCAGTGACAAATTAGTCATCCTGCTTTTGGAATTTGTTTCGGTAAAGATAAGTTGACTTGACTTGGAGTCTCTCAGCACAGAAACATGATGCAATGTCTCTGGTCTATAAATAGATTAAGCTTATAATTACTAATAATATATTCACAATCATATTTCTTTTTTCTATTTTGCCAAAAGAAAAAGAAAGGAAAAATGGGTTTTATTGACAAAGAAATTAGTATTAAGTTATTTCCATTACTAATAATAATGGTGGTTGCAGTTGTTTGTGCAGGAGAAGCAATCAACGGCTCCAATTTCTCAGCTGGGAGTATTCCGCCACAATTAGGTAACTTTATCTACGAAAATAATACTCTAAAAAAGTATTAATTAGAAATTTTTCAGATCTTGCTTTAATTTTATTAATTAATTGTCCTCTAAAAAAGTAAGCTAGCTTGATATATAAGCTTCTTCTTGTATTATTAATGTTTGTGCAGGAGGAAGAATTATGTGCTTAGAGAGGGAGAGACAAGCCCTTCTCACCTTCAAAAAAAGCCTTATAGACAACGACTATGGCTCTCTCTCGTCGTGGGGAAGGGAAGACAGGAAAAAAGAATGCTGCTCATGGTATGGTGTTAAGTGTAGCAACACCACTGGTCACGTAACTGGTCTCACTTTTTATGACATAAGCGGTGAGATCAGTTCTGCCCTACTTGAGTTGCATCATTTGAACAAGATCAGTTTTTTTAATTTTGGAGGGAATAATAGAATTCCAGAATTCATTGGTTCCATAAAAAGCTTACAACACCTGGAACTCGATTCCTCTAATTTCTCCGGGATTATTCCTCCTCAATTAGGTAACCTTACCAACTTGCTCACTCTTAATCTCGGGGGTAACCACCTTTGGTCCGACAGCCTCGATTGGCTTCCTGGTCTCTCATTTTTAACTCAACTTGACTTGAGTGATTGCAACATAAGTGATGCCAAGTGGCTACAACATGTACTGCAGCTTCCTTCTCTGCAGAAATTGTACTTGAGTGGATGTGCGCTTACTGATCATGCAAACCTCTTTGTTAACTCTTCTTCTACGTCTCTTTCTACCCTTAATTTGGGTGATAATAAGCTCGCTTCTTCCACCTTTGACTGGTTATTCAACATTAGTACGAGTTTTGTACTAATTGACCTGTCAAGTAATGAGTTAGATGGCCCAATTCCATATGACTTTGGAAAATTAATTCATCTCAAAACTCTGGATCTTTCTTATAACATGCTTGAAGGTGGAATTCCAAAATCATTTGGAAATTTAATTCATCTCAAGTATCTTGATCTTTCTAGTAACATGCTTGAAGGTGGAATTCCAAAGTCATTTGGAAATTTAATTCAATTGGAAGAATTGTACCTATCTAGAAATCTCTTAGGAGAGACGCTTGAGGAAATAATTGGGAATCTATCTTGCAAAGTAATGGGAAGACTAGAGTTATCAAATAATCAACTTACAGGTTCTCTGCCAGATCTGAGTAGTAAATGCACTCAATTAACATTTTTGGATCTCGGACAAAATAAACTTACCGGGTCAGTGCCTGCAAATATTGGCCAGCTTTCCAATCTTTATAATTTGGATCTCTCTCATAATCAGATGAGTGGCACCATTCCCGATTTATCATCCATTTCCATTTTCGAAATAGATATTAGTTCTAATAAGTTTTCAGGCCCTTTACCATTACTCAATAACGAAATTAGAGTTGTTCAGTTTAGCCAAAATAGATTTTCAGGATCAAACATTTCGTCGTCTATCTGCACACTTCCCTTTAGTAGTCTACGGTTGATTGATCTCTCCAATAATCAATTGTCGGGAGCACTTCCCAACTGTTGGGATAATATGCCAAGCTTAGAGGTTCTCAATATGAACAATAATAATCTTTCTTCTGAAATTCCACATTCTCTGGGCTATTTACAAAACCTCCAATCGTTGCACTTGGGTCGCAATAATCTATTTGGTGAAATGCCTTCAACTTTGAAGAATTGCCGCGCTCTACAGTTGATAGATGTTGGAGGAAACAAATTGAACGGAAATATCACAACATGGCTAGGTGGAGATTATGCGAATTTGACGTATCTTAGCTTACGTGGAAATCGATTTTACGGTGGTATTCCGCAGGAAATTTGCAAGCTTACTCGGATTCAAATGTTGGATCTTTCTGGAAACAACTTATCGGGAGAAATTCCCCAGTGCTTCAATAATTTTACTTCATTGGTTGATAAGAACAGTACAATTGCCGCCACAATTCGTATTGTATTTGGTTACAACGACTACATTGACTACACATTAGTTCAATGGAAACGTGTTGAACAAGAGTACAAAAATACTTTGGGACTTCTTAAGCTCATCGATCTTTCAAGCAATAAATTGGTTGGCAGCATTCCCGAAGCATTTTCCAATTTGAGAGGGCTTATTTCTTTGAACTTATCGAGAAATAGTCTAATAGGAAACATGGATCCAAACATTGGTGAAATGGAGATGTTAGAATGCCTTGATCTATCACGAAACCAACTCTCGGGTAGGATACCCATCGGTTTGGCACAACTGACCTTTCTAAATGTTCTTGATTTGGCAAACAACAATTTATCAGGAAAAATTCCATTGAGCACTCAACTACAGAGCTTCAACGAATCTGTGTTTGGTGGGAATTCAAATCTTTGCGGGAAACCCCTCCTCAATTTGTGCCCGGAGGACCTCACGCCTCCCATCGGTGGTGCAGAAGACAATAACGAGGAAGAAAGTAATGGAGTTTTGAACTTATCTTCCTTGCAAGAATTTTGCATATCGTTGGCGTTTGGATTTATTGTTGGATTTTGGGGAGTAGTTGGTTCATTGATAGTGAAGAAATCATGGAGAAGTGCATTTTTCAACTTGTTTGATGCTGGTAGAGATTGGTTGTATGTGACTACAACTATTTTTGTTAACAAACTCAGGTGACAATGAATTACGGGTAACTATCTAGTAACTTTATTTTTTGTATACAAAATTTTGAAAATATTTTTTTTTCATGCCAAAGTAATAATGAATTTTGTGAATTATTATCCCTACAGGTAATAGGCAATGCAGAAGAGTAGACCATCCCACTTCAAGTTTCTAGAGAATTCATCACTTGCTTGTTGCATCTTTATTCATTTCCTAAGCTATGTTTGATTTAAGTATTATAAGGATTTTGAAATCTGGATTTCAAATTTTAATAATTTTTATTATTGTGTGTTTGTTGTGAGATTTATGTCGAATCAATTAATGTTTAAGAGTATGTGTTGTTGCATTATATGTAATTATTGAATGACATTATTATATGTAAATAGAGTAAAGTGTATAATGGAGGATTCTAGAGATACCAATTCAAATACTGGTCCAAGAGACAAAACAAAATTATCACTCCAATGAAATCAATCAACCAATTTACAGAATATCCCCTCGGACAGTGTTGCTTTCTCATCGACATCTCTGCGCCTTATTTAATGGTCTGTCTCTAATAAGGCGCAGATATATCGACGGCACTACTCCGAGGCCTGATGCCGTCGTCCATTTGCTGATTCAAACAGGACCAGCTCCTATTGGATCTGTTTCTCCGGATATACGACTACTGCCCCTGCAGCATGGTCTACGCTTTCTCGGGCCTGAAGACGGAAAAAACAGTAGGGATCACTAAGTTGACTAGGCTTCCACATTATAAGATTAATTTCCATTTACTCCATTGAACAAAAGTATTCAAACAACAGAAGTAATCAAACAATATCCGTGAACAAGCAGACGAACATTAATAGTAATTTATGCCGTTCAAATATTGCCAAGAAATAAATGCAGATTACGAAATAAAGGAATTAATATCAACAGCTTTATTCAAAAAAAAAAAATTCTGATTTACTAAAATTACCGAGGAAACTCTGTTTTTTTTTTTCATTTAAAATCCCAAAATAGAACCGAAACAAAGAAGAATAACTTACAAATCTCTTTTTGACACCTTAACGAAAATTTATCACCAATTATAAATTTTGTGGTCCAAAATTCTTAGCCATAATACAAACATTTTTAATGTCACATCAACAACAAAATTCTACAATAGCAAAACTCGTTTTCTTATTCAGTCTATTCGCGAATATGTATTTCTTTGTCGATTTCTAGCCATCGTGCCCTATACCGAATAAAATAGGATAAAAAATTGGAGTGTAAAAAAAAATTAAAAAATGTTTATAAAATATAGTATGAAAAGCTTATAGAATACTCTTTTTCATTGGAGAATATTTTTTTACTCGAGAGGAATTATTTGGGAATTTATTTTGCAAAGTAGAATACTCTTTTTCATTGGAGAATATTTTTTTACCACACAAAAACTTTGGCGTCTTGTATATGGGATTAAATATGTACATTAAATTACCGCATTTTTTAATTTAGTCCACATGATTATCACTTTTTGAATATGGTCCACTATGTTTCAATTTTTTTTATTTTTTATTTTGGTCCAGTTACATGTTACGACAGGTTTAACAGGTCATTTTTTTTTAAAATACCACATACCCCATAAAATGTTATACACACCCCAAATGTTAAACACACCACACTAAAATTTTAAAATAATTGTTTGTAGCATTTAAGTTATACTTATTAGGGATATTATGTATTAGAGATTAGGGTTTACTGTTGTATATCTTGACCCACAAGTTAACCTAAAGCCCATCCCTACTTCCTTGTATATCTTGGCCCACAAGTTAACCAAAAATCCCTGTTTATAGTTAACCTAAAAGCCCATTATGTAATCTATATATACTCATTCTCATTATTAATAAAATAATATTTCCATTCATACATTCTCTACATAGTATCAAGAGCTTCTTCAGGCTAACGCCTCTTTTTCGATCCTCACGATCACACCTCCATCTCCGAGATGCATGAATATTTTCACATCTCCTAGATCCTATTTTTTTAGGCCAATGCCTCTTTTTGATCCTCACAATCACACCTCCATCTCCGAGATTCAGGAATATTTTTCCATCTCCCAGATCCTATTTTTTTTTTTCTTCTACAGGCCAACGCCTTTTTTTTTTTTCGATCCTCACGATCACACGTCCATCTCCAAGATTCAGGAATTTTTTCACATCTCCTTGATCCTATATTTTTTTCTTCTACCTTTTCAAGATTAGGTCTATTTGATCTCTTCTTCATTAAACCCTACAAAAAAAAAAAAATCCACACACATCCCTCCATGCATCAACTCCTTCTATTGTTCGCCTTCGATACTAAGGCTTATGCCTCGTTTATTTTATTTTCTAATCTCAGGATCACCAAAATACACTAAGATTTGGTTAGCAATACTGCTATCAATTCTTCTCCTAAAGTTGTTGCATACGCCCAAGAGAATTCACTCTCTTCTGCAACAACTCATCAAGAACGAGACCACGTTTTTTCAAACCCAAGAAGACGAATCTTCCTCTTCTCCTCAAGTTTTTGCATATGCCCAAGAGATTCGCCCTCTTCTGCAATAACTCATCAAGAATGAGACCACGTTTTTCCAAACCCAAGAAGACGAATCTTCTTCTTCTCCTCAAGTTATTGCATACGCCCAAGAGCTTCGCCCTCTTCTCACCATAGATCCTGTGTCTTCTGCCGATCCCGTCCTCATCTTCAACCACTTGTGAAAAAGATTGAAATCACCAATGGTGCTTCATATTGAGGGGACGTATTAGGAATATTTTGTATTAGAGATTAGGGTTTACTGTTGTATATCTTGACCCACAAGTTAACCTAAAGCCCATCCCTAGCTACTTCCTTGTATATCTTGGCCCACAAGTTAATCTAAAATCCCTGTTTATAGTTAACCTAAAAGTCCATTATGTAATCTATATATACTCATTCTCATTATTAATAAAATAATCTTTCCATTCATACATTCTCTACAATACTAAACTACGTTTAATTTAAGGATTTCTGAAATCAGGATTTCACATTCTTGATAAATTGTATTATTGTGAGATTTATGTCGTTTCAATTAATGTTTTTTTGCATTATATTTATATATTATATTATTGTTATTGCAATTATTGTAATGATTAAATGACTGTGTTTTATTAGTGTTGTTGTAAAAGGGAGAGTAAAAGATGGGACATTTTGTGGTCCAAACTTCTTAAAGTCATACAAACATTATTAAAGTAGCATCAACAACAAAAAACTTCATGGAAATTAAGCAGGCGGCAGATCGCTTGACTATAAATTTCCCACAAACTTGCAGGCAGTTTGGTTGATATGAATTCAATTTTAATAATTTTAATTTGGTGTTAATTATAATTCTTTCACCGGAATATTCATTTTTTTTTGGGTGGAAATATTATTTTTCTATGACTGGAAGGTTGTCTACAATATCAAAACTCTTCGTCTTGTCCAGACCGTTCTATTGCTACTTTCACTTTCTAAATCTTGTAAAACTCTCAGAAATAGAACTGAACACACTTTTGATGGACGGAGGGAGTAGTATATATATCCTGTTCTTTTTAATTTAGAATTAATATTTTAATAATTTATACAGCCATTTTCTTTATTATTAGAAAATGTAAGTAATTTTGGGACAAATTAGTCAAACTGCTTTTGGAATTTATTTTCATAAAGATAAGTTGACTTGACTTGGAGTCTCCCACCACAACAAACATGCAATGTCTCTGGTCTATAAATAAATTAAGCTGATAACTAATAATATATTCGCAATCATATTTCTTCATTCTATTTTGCGAAAAAAGAAAAAGGAAATGGGGTTTCTTGACAAAGAAATTAGCATTAAGTTAATAAAAAAAAATTATACTAATGGGATTCATACAAAATAATTATTAATTAGAAATTTAGTAAAATAATTCAAAGACAAATTACTCAGATCTTGCTTTTGGTTAACATTAGTATGGATCTTGTTCTAATCGACCTGTCGGGTAATGAGTTAGATGGCCCAATTCCAGATGACTTTGGAAAATTAATTCATCTCGAGGATCTTAGCCGTTCTGGTAACATGCTTGAAGGTGAAATTCCAAAGTCATTTGGAAATTTAATTCATTTGGTTTTACTAGACGTGTCTGGAAATCGCATAGGAGAGACGCTCGAGGAATTATTTGGGAATCTATCTTGCAAAGTAATGGCAGGTCTATACTTAAGTAGTTCAGTTTAGCTAAAATAGTTTTAATTTTCAGGATCAATCATTTCGTCGTCTATGTGCACACTTCCATTAGTAATCTAGTGTTCATTGATCTCTCTAGTAATCAATTGTCAGGAGCAATTCCCAACTCATGTTGAGAGACTTTGACAAGTTTAGTGGTTTTCAATATGAACAATAATAATCTTTCTTCTGAAATTCCACATTCTCTGGGCTATTTACAAAACCTCCAATCGTTGCACTTGGGTCGCAATAATCTCTTTGGTCAAATGCCTTCAACTTTGAAGAATGGTCGATCTCTACTATTGATAGATGTTGGAGGAAACAAATTGAGCGGAAATATCGCACCATGGATAGGTGAAGAATATGCGGATTTGACGTATATTTGCTTACGTGGAAATCGATTTTATGGTGGTATTTCGCAGGAAATTTGCAAGCTTACTCGGATTCAAATGTTGGATCTTTCTGGAAACAACTTATCGGGAGAAATTCCTCAGTGCTTCAATAATTTTACTTCATTGGTTGATAAGAACAGTACAATTGACGTCACAATTCGAATTAACATTACAACGATTACATTGACTACGCATTAATCCAGTGGAAAGGTGTTGAACAAGAGTACAAAAATACTTTGGGGACTTCTTAAGCTCATTGATCTTTCGAACAATAAATTGGTTGGCAGTATTCCCAAGGCGTTTTCTGATTTGAGAGGGCTTATTTCTTTGAACCTGTCAAGAAATGGTCTAACAGGAAAGATGGATCCAAACATTGGTGAAATGGAGATGTTAGAATGCCTTGATCTATCACGAAACCAGCTCTTGGGTATGATACCCATCAGCTTGCACTACAAAAAACGCGCGGTTTACCGACGGATCTACCGACGGAATTGTGGTCGGTAGGCGTGGTTTCCGACGGAACTACCGACAGAATAATTCAGTCGGTTCTAGGCTCGTCGGCCCGATTTACCGACATAATTTTTTTTTCCGTCGGTAGTCCCGACGGAATAAATCAGTCGAGTCTGCCGACGGATCTCATTCCGTCGGTCGGCCGAATGACCCGTTTTGAAACCGGGTCTAATTTATGTCGACAATTCCGTCGGCCGTCTGTCGGTAGTACCGACGGACTTACCGACATAAATTTATTTTAGAATTTTTTTTAACAAAAATATATCCGTCGGCTTCTGTCGGGAATTCCGTCGGTACTTTCCGACGGAACTCGATTTTATATTTTTTTAATTCGGAATTATATTCAGTCGGTGCCCGTCGGTAGTACCGACGGAATTATCCGTCGGTAGTAAGGCAACCCAAAAAAATTACTGGGGCGGATCGGACCGGACCCGACCCCGCCACGACCCGACCCGACCCACGATTTGTTATTAAGGCCACCATTTATTCTGGCCTTGCTAGGAATCGAACCCGGGTGTGTGGGCGCCTAGTGAGGGGCGCCTACCACTCGGACAGGTGTGTTACTTGTTCGTAATTGTAATATTAATTGTATATGTACTCATTTTCGGCCCATTTTTTTTTTAAATTCATAAAATTAATTTCTTTCATATATATCAAATAATTAAATTTGAAATCTATAATTTATATTTTT
Organism: Galeopsis tetrahit; assembly: GCA_963675135.1. NCBI lineage: Eukaryota > Viridiplantae > Streptophyta > Magnoliopsida > Lamiales > Lamiaceae > Galeopsis > Galeopsis tetrahit. The sequence goes on along the minus strand of OY776124.1, from coordinate 56,683,980 downwards.
ATAATTTATATATTTCAAAATACTAAAATATTCATATTTTAACTAAAATACTAATATTTTTTAGTAAAAAATTCATTTTTTTGCTAATTTTTTTTTAAAAAAATTCAAAAAATTAATGTCATTCACATAAATTAAATAATTAAATTTGTAATCTATAATTCATATATTTTTAAATACTAAAATATTCATTTTTTTTACTAAAATATTCATTTTTTTGCTAATTATATTTTAAAAAATTTCAAAAAATTAATTTTTTTTCACAATTTTTAGTTGTAACTTAATGATAAATATTTTTAAATTGTACATCTAATAAAATAATTAGCTTACATTATATAATTTATTATTCATCTTCTTCTTCTTCATCTTCTTCATCTACATTTTGATTATTTGTCTCATCTTCCTCCTCTTCATCATCCTCCTCCCCCTCCTCTTCCTCTTCCTCTTCATTTTCATCATCTTCCTCATTTTCATTATCGTTTTCAATTTCGATCAATTGTGAATTTCCACCCGTCAAGTCTACGTGGATATTCAAATCTCCCGAAAACACTTCAGTTCTAGCCTCTATTTGTTCCGTTTGAAACGGAGAATCATCTTCATCACTCCTGTCCTTTGTAGGGACTTCTACCATTGATCTTGCCTTTACTTTGCAAACAGCGTGCCATTCAATTTTACTTCGTGATCGTACTGGATACTTGCAGTAGTATACTTGAGATACTTGATGGGCAAATACAAATGGATCATTCCCGATATAGCTCCTTTTCGGATTAACATCGACGAGTTTGTACTCCGGATGAATCCTTGTTCCTGAAGGGCCTGAATCAAACCAATGACACTTGAACAACACTACAGTCTTTGTTGGATATCCCGGATATTCTACTTCAACGACTTCGTGCAACACCCCATAGTAGTCACTTGCATCTGCATTGTAGTTTGCACTGCTAACGCAAACACCACTGTTGGTAGTCGCTTTTCTTGATGCATACTCAGATGTATGAAATCTGTAGCCCTTCACAATATAGCCGTTGTAAGTCTTTACACGACGTAGTGGTCCTTTGCTGAGATCCTTTAAGAATCGATTCCCAAAATCGTTTGACCGTCCCTATACAGTTCAAATAATTAACATTAATTATGAATCATATTTATTTACGTAAAATTTAAGGAAATGGTACTCACACAACGTTGGAACCATCGGGCAAAATCACGTTGAAGACGAGCATCTATATCTGTATCTGAGATGTTTTGTTCTGTTCGTCTTAGTTCTTGAGTATACATCCTAATTCACAACATCCAATCACAATTAATATTAAATTACATAAATGAAGTAATGATAAAAATATGAAATACTTACTCAATGTAAGGCTGAACTTCATCACAATTCAATAACACATACGTTTGTGCTATTTCTGCCTCTCTGTTCGACTCCCACTCTCGTTCAGTGAATTTTCCTATTGGTCGTCCCTTAGACTTGAATATAGACAGCATTCCATCAACCTCTTCACCGATATTGGTTGTATCTCTACCACCATAGTTACGTGGTTCACTTCTCAACCGAGTGTTGACATGGTCTTCAAAATAATAAGAACAAAACATGCCAACCTCTTCATTCAAATATGCATTAACAATCGATGCTTCCACATTTGCCTTTTGTTTAGCATTGCGTTTCAAGTTGTGGAGATATCTGATTTATAATAAAAAAACATATATTTTAATTTAGTGAACATGCATGTAGTATATATAAAAAATGAAAAATGTAAGAGTTTACCTTTAAAATGGGTACATCCACCTGTACTGCACTGGACCACAAATTCTGGCTTCATACGCTAAATGAACGGGTAAGTGTTCCATGGAGTTGAAGAAGCTAGGTGGAAAAATTTGTTCCAACTTACACAAAATCACTGGAATGTCTTGCTTCTGCGCATCGACTCAAGTTTGACACGTAGTTGTCTGGAAAATTCAACTCGTGAATCCAACGACACAGTTGTTGTTTCTGTGGCTTATCCAGTGTGTAGCAAGCCTTCGGATATCTACCTGTACTGGGATCCATTTTCAACTCTTCGCGACAACAATAAATGTTCAACTCTTCCCGGGACTTTGGAGTATCTTTCGTCTTGCCTTCTGTGTTCATCATTGTGTGGAACACATTATCAAACACATTCTTCTCAATGTGCATCACGTCCAAATTGTGTCGGATCAATAGTGAACTCCAGTATGGCAAATCCTAAAAAATACTCTTTCTATTCCATCCACCTGGGATTTGACCGTTGTGTTCAGCTGCATTTTCCTCAGTAGATTTTTTCAAACCCGTCCACTGAATCTCATGTAACAAGGTTTGTCCTGTACGGTAACATTATACTAGAAGAAATTAATAAAACATATACGTATAACATTATACTAGATCAAATAATTGTATAATTAAAATACCGTTTCGAAGGGGCGGTCGATTGTGTGTAACTGTTCTGTTCTTCAAGAAGTTGTTCTTATTCCTTCTAAATGGATGATCTCGAGGTAAGAACTTTCGGTGATTATCGAACCATGTAACTTTCCTACTCTTCTCAAGACTGAAAGCTTCAGAAAAATCCATACAATATGGACATGCTTGAAACCCAGCCGTTTTCCACCCAAACAACATAGAATATGCAGGAAAGTCGCTAATGGTCCACAATACAGCAGCACGCATCGTGAAATTCTGTTTTCTGAACACATCATACGTTTGGACACCACTTTCCCATAAAAAGAACAAGTCTTTTATAAGAGGCTGGAGATAAACGTCAAGTTTATCCTTTGGATTCGACGGACCTGGCACCAATACAGTTAGAAACATTGTTTGAGGTTTCAAGCACATCCATGGAGGAAGATTATACGGAGTCAGAATCACCGGCCACAACGAATACTGCTTTCCAAAGCTCCCAAACGGTGCACAACCATCAGTACACAAACCTAGCCTCACATTCCTTGATTCAGAAGAAAAATTGGGATACACGTTGTGAAGGTGTTTCCAGGCCTCCGAGTCCGCCGGATGTCGCATCTCCCTAGACTCGGTCGAAGACGAATCTGTTGCATGCCACATCATGTGTTGTGCTGTGGTAGTAGATTGATACAATCTCATTAAACGGGGAATAATTGGAAGATAATACATCTTCTTGTGTGCCACTTTCTTCTTCGACGACTTCGATTGACCAGCGGGCCCCTTTCGACGTGGCTCTTTGTAACGAGGATGACCACACATCTTACACATGTTCAGATTGTTATCTTCATCACCCCAATATAACATGCAACCGTTTACACAACAATCAATCTTCTCGACCGGCAATCCCATATTTTTCATCATTTGCTTGCTTTGATGATACGTTGTAGGCACCTTATTCTCAAGAGGGCAGATCTCACTGCATAATTGTGTCATTTGCTCATATGCCCTGTTAGAAAGCTTGTTCGCATAATTTGAGCATTTCATAAAACCGAAATGCTTCATCCGTCGGCTGCTCTTCTACATTTGAAAAACCGGCTTCCATTATCATTGTTTGATACATATTGGGTTCTCCCTCCCCAAACTGTTCTTCCCCACCAAACTGTTCTTCCCCACCAAACTGTTGCTCCTCACCAAACTGTTGTTCCCCACCAAATTGTTGTTCATTACTCGTGCCGGCTTGATTACCATATATTTGTCTTTCATAGATACCAGCAGTGTAATAGTATAAAACTTGATCAAAGTTATAAGGCCAACGTCCTTCGCCGTGAAATGTCTAGTTATAATAATTAACAGTGAAACCATTCTTCAGAACATGTACCAAAACCTCATCAATCGACTTAAATATTTTATTCTGACATTTTTTGGCATTACACGGACACTTGATACAATCCCCATGCATGTAATGTGGGTGGAGCTTTGCAAATTCAACAAATGACACAAGTTCATTGTAAAATTCACTATTCACATTTCCTAAAATGAACCTAGGAGTTTCATACATCCATCGACGATCCAGCAATTCCATCTGTTAAACATTTAACATAAAATTCTTACAAACATATAAAAAAATGCACAACTAATTAAACTACACAACTAAACTACAAATATATAAAATGCACAACTAATTAAACTACACAACTAAACTACAAATATATAAAATGCACAACTAATTAAACTATAACCATATAAAATGCACAACTAAACTACAAAATTTAACCAAGTAAAAAAGAAAAACGTACCGAAATTTGCTTGCTCTCATACAATTTCCACAATTTTTTTCGACTGAGTGAGAGAAAGGGGAAGAAAGTTTCTGTAAATATTACGCGCTACCGACGGATTTTGAAATTTCGTCGGTGTGTACATTTTGAATCTACCGACGGATTCCAAATTCCGTCGGTAGGGTGCCGCCCAAAATTCCGTCGGTAGAGTACTTGGCCGACAGAATTTCCGTCGGCAGACTTTTCCGATGAAATATTTATTTCCGTCGGCAGACTTTATTTCCGACGGAATATTTATTTCCGTCGGTAATATTGGCGGGATAAAATAAAAATTGAAAAAAAAAAAAAATATACTTTACTTTATACCAAAATCTAACGAAAAATTATGTATTATGTATAAATTAAAAACAATAACATAAATAAACAATCCATTGACAAACATCGATCAACCGAAATAAATATGTCCAACGGAAAATTAAATAGTTTGACAGAAAAAATAAATAGTTCGATAGAAAATTAAATAATTCGACAGAAAAATAAATAGTTCAAAGATCAACCATTATACTCAAAAAACTCATCATCACCACCACCAATGAAATCCAAGTCGTCGTCTGCCTCTGCATCTGGAGCATTGAAAGGGGGAACTGAACCAACCGGAGCATCGAAATGCGGAGGGGGAACTGGACCAACCGGAGCATCGAAAGGCGGAGGGGGAACGCTCATCGCCTGTTCAAAGCATGTATTTATTTGTTCAGAAGACATCCCCAGCGATCGACCCATAGTATCAGTTAGCTGTCGGAAGTAGTGGTTCATCATGTGTACTACGTTCGGGTCCGGAACAGTAGTGGAGGATACAGAGGCCTGCGATGCACGCTGGGACGAACTGGATGACGCAGCTCTCACTGAGCGGCTCATCCGGCTAAGGCCAAGGACCCGTCCTCGATCAGCCAGAGCAACATTTAGGTAAATCCGGTTAAGATCAGGCGGAGCGCTGGGCCCGGCTTCAGCAGAAGCCTGTGTCGTCTCCTCTTCAATCCTCCGGTTCACATCCAACTACATAATTACAAAAAAATTAAATTAATACATAGTTCAATACATTTAATTAATTAAATATTAAAAAAACATCACAATTTAATTAAACTTACGTGAAGGTGGGTAGTGCGTCCATATGTGGACGCCTGCGAATCTGGATCAAACGGATGAAGAACGTTCAACCGATCCACGTGTGTGGGTTCACGCCCAAGTTCCCGCTCCTATTTCGTACCAAATGAGCATATAAAAATTATTTTATATAATATAATATAAATAATTGAAGTAAATTTAGTGAACACTTACTAGAGCAATTGAGTGCTCATACGCGGATCGCCCCCCCCCCCCCCCCCCCCCGATGCCTTGACATCCCACCTCCCCCATCACTTATATGGTTGGCTCGAGCAGTTGCACACTTCCTCATGTACTCCAGGCTACTCCAATACGTGGTCAACGTGTTCCACACGTTGACTCCATTTTCGTCCTCCCCCAACGTCTGCACCATGCCACGTTTACGCCAAGCATTCCTCCAGGTGTACATTATCTCATTATACCTAGACTGACATGAAGATAGCCAGTGACGGTGGATATCGTTGTCCGAAAAAAATTTTATATTAATATTTAATTGAATGCACTCAAATACCTGGAATTCCTCCCAGTATTCATCCTTTTTCGTCTGCGGCACCTTCAGCCAAGAGTAGGCATTCGCAACAATCTTGCACTTAGTAATCACCACAGTGCAAATCTTCGATATCTCATTACCAGGAAGTAAGCTGTGACATTATATATTAAGAAACAAACACATTATAAATTAAAAAGCGTACAAAAATTGATGCTATTAAATATTGTTAAACCTTAAAATTATTTAATTAATTACTTACTGTACACCCTCAAACCATATTTTCAGTCTGTGTTCTCGGGCCCGCGTGGGATGTCCATGAGCTGCCGACGACTGAGATGACGGCGGCGAATGCTGTGGAACGGATGCCGACGACGTCAACGTAGCAGGCTCAACAGGCCTAAGTGAGCCTCTCCTACGTCGAGATCCTGAGGCCCCACTAGCATCTTGACTCATCTATTTTAATAAATAAAATTTAAAAGTATAATAAATTAATCAATAATTAATATATGTTGGTCCCAAAAGGAGTGTGACACGTGTATGGGGGGGGGAGGAATACACGTGTGTGTGTTTTTCAAAAAACTTTTGCAAGTAATCGACACAAATAATCAGAGTCAAGTAAGTTACACAGTGTGTCAAGTCCTATGAAAATACTAACAGTAGATTCTAAGAATTCTTAACAGTATGCAACTTGTATGCGGAATAAATGATAGGCCCTTTTATACTCCTTAATTAATATGCACTTAGATACCAAGTTATCAAATAGCAAATAGCAGTTATAACAACACAAAAGCTAAAGCAATAAGATAAATGCAGTAAGTAAGAACACAAGACATATAGTGGTTCGGAGACTAAACTGCTCCTACGTCCACTCTCCTAATTTAATAGGATAATTCCTTAATCACTTAGGAATTAGCTTGTTTTTACAGTGCCAAGGTGCACTCTACTTCTTCTCCTTCTCTTCTCTTGATTTCTTACAACCTTCTCTCGTTGCAATACTTTCAATCTCTACTACGAACTCAACAATACTCTCAATCTATCTCTCAAGGTGAAAGTAGGGTTTTGTTCTAGTACCAACTAATTGTGTGATATCCTTTACAATTTAAGAACGAATATAAAGGATAGGATATCACTGTCTAGGCTTTGGATAATCAACAATAAGCTTGCCTAGTGGGGACTTAAGGTAACACTCACAAATGAATATGCTTAAAAGCTTTTTAATCTCTCGAGTGTTTTTGAATGCTTTTGGATGCTAAAACAATTGCTAGAATATGTATGACTTGTAGCTTGATGTCTGTCCCGTCTCCCTTGAAATGATTCAAGATATGGCCTATTTATAGATGAAGTAGACTATCCGTTGGTGGAGATAGTAAAACTTATCCATAAATTTGAACTTTCAAATTGTTCAGGGGCCTGCATGCAAATAGTACATGTATTCACGTCCATTCTGTAATTTGCATTCCAATATCAGAGTTTGTTATGCGCAGTGACAGGTGGCTCTCATTCCTTGGCTAATTTGGAATAATTCTGTCCTTCCCGCTAACGGCCTTGTACTGGGTAAGGTGCCTAGTCATTCCTTGTCTTTGTCCATAAGTATGCCAAGTCCAAGGTATATGAATATCCAAATTCATCATACTTGACTTTTGTTGTCCAGCATACTTGTCTACATGAATCCTTGTCACTTTCTTCATAACACTTCAGCTCATTGTCTTCAATGATACTTGTCTTTTGTGCTTTGTGCTTTCAGGTCATAGATTCAAAGAATAATCTATCTAAAAATTAAAGCTCCCTAACATATATGAGCTTTTCTAACCTGAAAATCTAGACTCGGCAAATCATCATACTTGGGGTTTTACTTAGGGTTTTGGTATCAAATCAAAATCAAAATTTCTTTTATTAATATAAACCATATCCCAACAATTTCCCCCTTTTTGATGATGCCAAAACCTACTTACTTCAAAAGATCCATAGGGATTTCTTTTTCAGTAGATTTGACAAAAACAGGACAGCTAGCATGTATATTCTATACTTAGAGAATTTCACAGAATAAATTCAGATAATTAACCTAAAAGGGCTAAGTTCTCTGAGTTCTATAAAACTTGTTCTAAGCAAGAATCAATTTAAAATCATTTTGCTAGATCCTATTTTCAGACAAATAACACAAGTATAAAGACTCAAAAATTGTTGTCCAGTGCATATGATAGATAATAAGATAGCACAGTAGTAAGAGCAGAAAGTTGTAAGTTCTAGCTCTTAAGGAGCAACAATTGTCTGGGAATAAAAATAAACATAGATTAAAAAGTTCATGAAATTAAATCTTGACTTGACCTTCAGCAGCTTCATCACTTGGCTGCATCTGACTTCTTCTTCAGGAAAGATGGGAGTTCCTTGAACAGTGGAGTTAACCCATACGATGCAAAGTGCCTATTCTTCAAGGCCATGACCTCCTCATTTTTCCCAATCAAATCTTCATCCTTGACAAGTTGCACAAACTCATCAGTAATTGCTTTCCTATCAATGCTTTTACCATCAGTCTTCATTGGTGGAGTCCAGAAAATCCGTTCAGGAGCTTTGACAATCACTTTCTCCTTTTGAGCAGCTCCAAGAATCTTCGTGTACATTTCTGGATAATTCTCCATCATAAAACCTTCATAAATACCATCAATGTCTTCAAAGTCTCCCCATCTCTTCACAACAAAGAAGAGATGATCCGATACTCGATTGGCTTCATCCCAAGCACCATTGAGTTCAGTAGGAACCCAGTTGTCAGTATGAGGGATCCTTTTCAAGGTTTCTGACTTCCTTTTGGCTCTATTTTCCATCATCAAAGCATAAGAACTCTTGTAAGACTTAGAATTTCCTGGATTGAAGTCTTTGTGCCTCTTCAACCTGCACTCTTCAGCATCTATGAACATCTTGGTTCTCTCTTCAATAACAAGCTTTCTTACTCCTTTTCTGGCTTCTGCATCTTGTCCAGCTCCTTCTGCAAAGATGTTCGCAACTTCTTCAAACACATGAGCTTTGTCTTTCACAAGATCAGCAGCAGTAACTTCAGGAGAAGTTCTTCTGACAGGTAGCTTATCTTCCCTTCTAACCAATTTTGAAATTTCCATCTCTTCATCATCATCTGGTTCACTTGACTTGTACTTCTTGCTTTTCTCTTGGTCAGAAATATCTGCAAGTTTCTTTCTCTTCAGATTTGGCTTCCTTATCTTTCCACTTCTGGTTTTGAGGCAATCTTCCTCCTCTGTAGCCTCAGCAATCTCCAAAACTTTTGCTTTCCCTTTCCCTTTGCTACCTTGCCCCTTACTTTTCTCACCCTTCCTCAATAGATCTTCTCCCTTCTTTTCACTTTCCCCCTTTTTGGCATCATCACATGCCTCAAGGTTGGTGGGGTCAGCAGGGTTGGCATCAATCTTAGCCATAGTAAGTGAGAGCTCTTGTTGGTAGTTGTCCATTCTTTTCATCTGGACAGAACTGGGGTCAACATGATTCAATAGAAATGCAGAAATGGTGGAACTTACAGACTCTTCCACTTGCTTCTTCACAGCTTGATCAACTTGGTTCCTCATCATCTTGATTATGCCTTCCAAGTTGTCTTTGAATAAATCAGAAGCAGCATTCAGTGAACTCTTGATGGTTTCTTTGATCAGTTGATCTCTTTGACTCTGCATGGACTGAGTCAGCTTTTCAATGTCCTTTGACAGCATCTGGGAAATCTCTTCCTTCTCTTTGGCAACATCATCCTTTAGCTTTAGAATTTCCTCTCTGTCCTTCTTGATCAGCTCTTTCTCAGTGTGAAAATATGTGGTAACAGCATCTGACATAATCTTTGATGACTCTCCAATCTTGAGGGTAGAGTCCTTCACATCCTTTCTAACACTGTCAATTTTCTTATCAAAGGTCTCAAATCCTTTTTCAACAACTTCCAGTTTTATGGTTGTGGAGTTCATCTTCTCTTCCAAACTCTCAACCTTGATGCTTAAGTCCATAGCATTGTTATCAATGGTTTCCTCCAGGTTCTCCATCCTTCTTGTCATCCTTTTTGCCTTTGTGTTCAGATTGATCAAAGACTTGTGTTGGGCTTCATTTGTTGGAATGATAGTTTCATCCAAACTATCTCTCACATACTTTCCCATGTTTAGGCATAAGCCTACAACATTCTCCAGCCTCTTCCTCTCAACTTCATTGATTTGTTCAATCTCAGAATTGAACTCTTCCATCACTGCCTTCATTCTTCCATCCTCCTTATCAATGATGCAGACTTCAGTCAAAGGAGAAGCATCTAAGTGAATTGGGAACTCCATCGAAGTTGATGGTGCTGCAGCTATTGCCTCATTTTCCAAGGGCTTCTTCATAGCAACTGGTTCCTCAGTCTTCACAGCTTCTTGTTGAGCAATATTGGCCTCCACTTCATCTTTCTTGGCCTCAGCTTCAGTGACTTCAGCAGGAGTTGGCTCATTCAACTCAGCATCATGAATGTCAGGATTTTCAGCAGTCTTCTCAGTTGGAGGTTCAAAAATGACAATCTCCATGGATGCAGTGGCTTCAACAGCTGGCTGTATTTCAACATTTTTAATCAATTGACCTTGGTCAATTTCATCAATCTTTCCTCCTTCACTGATTTCTCCAATCTTCAATTCTTCAATGGCAGTCTCAACTCCATCAAAGAAATCTTTCTCAGCAGGCTTCTGGCTTTCATTTTCTCCTTCAGTGATGTCTGCCTCCATGGCAGCAATCTCTCCATCATCTTTGTCCTCAACAATCTTGGACTCTTCTTCAGTCTTGTCCTCAGTGCTTTTGGACATTTCAACATCTCCATCAGCTTGCTTTGATAACTTATCATCCTCCTCCATTAAGTCTTCAATGTTCAGATCAATCCCAGCAATAATGGATTGAATAGCTTTCTTCTGAATCTTAATGTTTACCAAGTTGGCAAACAACTTTTCATCTGTCAATTCAAAAGTGGATTCCACTTCAGCAAAAACTGTTAATCTGGCTTCCTCATTCTCCCACCAGTCCAGTCCCTTAGACTCAATCACTTTCCCAATATCATACATGGATTTCTTCCTTATATCTACAATCAATCTAAGATCATAGAAGGTTGATCTTAAATCAGGGTATTTGGTAAGTTGGGGATAAAGTTGGTCTAGGAAAAATTTGGATTCATCTCTCAATGACATTTCATAGGTGTATTCAGAGGTTGTATCTAACTTGGATGAGGGTTGAAGTTCATAAAAAAGAATGGGTATGGGGGTCTCAGACTTGTAGACAACTTTATGAATGGTTGGATCATTCAAATGGGGGGTAGTTTCAACAGCTTTTGGGCTATAACTTGAGGGTTCATTCAAATCTAGGTTTTCAGATGATACTCTTTCTTCATCATCATCACCTTCATCATCATCATCTGATCCTTCCAGTTCAGCTTGCTCATCAATATCCATTTCCTCTTTAGAAGTATCAACATACTCCTCTTCAGTTTCATCTTCACTAGGGCTAGACATGGCCCTCTTTTTCTTGGACTTTGAGGCTGTCTCAACCTCCTTTCCTTTCTTTTCCTTCTTGGCTTTTTCAAGAATACTGATCACCATTTGTGTTGCTTCTTCACTCTTCTGCTTGGCAGATTTAGCTTGCTTCCTTGTTGAGGCTTTTGGTGACTTGATCTCCAGCCCCAATCTTTTCTGAGTTCTCACAGATAATTGTCTAAACAATATCTTGGTGGTGTTGAACTTTACTCCATCTTCAACAATATCCTCAGGTCCATACTTGTATAGGAATGCAGCAACTTTTGTACAAAAGGCTAGTTTCTTCTCAATGACTACCTTCCTTACATCCAAAATTTTAAACTTTGCTTTCTCCTCTGCCAGTTTCTTCAGAAAATAACCTTTCCAGTTCATTGGCTTCTTTCCTCCATCAATGACAGCTTTCATCAATCTCACCTTGGATCTGCTGATCTGATCATAGCTCCCTGTGGTGCACATCACAGGCTTTGCCACCACATCTAGCAATAGTTGATATTCCTCTTTCAGAACTCTCTTGTGTAGACCAGATTTGAGTAGTACTGGCTTGTTCATCCATTGGTTGTCAACTTCTTGTTCATTGTGCCTCATATACTCTTCAGGATCTTCTCCAGTAGCATTCAGACCAAAGAATTCATCAAAGTTTTCTTCAGTGAATTCAAACTTCACAGCAGTCTTCTTGGATGTATCTGGTTCATGAGTCATAATGTAACCAGATCCTGAGCTTTTTGGAGTGAATGTGCCTAAGAACTGAGTAGTTGATTGTTCCAGGCATGTCTTGGGGATGACCTCGAGCCATTTTCTCAATCCAGCTTGCTCCAGCCAAGTAACTATTCTCCTTGTGTGTTTATTTGACAGATTGTCAAAGCACACAGTCTGCTCAAAGTGGAGCATGGTTGCTTCACTCAAATAATTCCAGTTGATGTCCAAATCAGGGTGATTGAAGTCAACTAAAAATATAGCCAATATACAGTATTAGTATGGTTTAATGGCACAATATTACTATTAAAACATAAGATTAGGCTATCTTGGAACAGTATCTTGCACTTATGTCTCAGATTTACTATGGATAGATTTACATAACAAGTTCATAGCATCATCATACCATATCCAACAATGTTTTAAGCTTGTAATCATGTTCTCTAAACATAATATGTGTATGAATCTAACACGTTTTTAAGCATTACACATGTATTTAACAGCATATCATTCAATAAATGACTAATCCGTAAACAGATTCATTTAGAGCTAAAAAACAGAGCATGTTATTTTTCTTGAAAGCTTTACAAATATGCATGTCTCTAACAGAAGATTATGAGAAATACTAACCCATTTCCAAAGACATTTTTGTTAAAGTTCTAGAGCTTTGAGCAAAACTTGTAGATAATCTTGAAGATTCTTGAGCGATTTAGCTTAGGGCTTTTTCAGAAATTTTGAAAACGTAAATTGTGAAAAATTCTAAGTTATGCTTTTATATCTCCTCAACTGTACAATTTGAAAAGTGTTAGGTGTAGGGCTGAGATTGAATTGATAAGATTTAATGGTTTAGATCAATTCTGTTACACCAAAGGACGCAAATGTCGTGTCCTGCGCACAGTAAGTTGCTTTTTTTTCAGAAAATCGTGCAGTTGATCGTCTTTTAGCAAAAATCTCTTGTTTGTCTGTTATGAGCATTAAATGCGTACTATAAAGATGAACAGAGTTTAACTTTTATGAAAAAGAAAACTTATCTACAGTCAAGTGACAACTTGACTGAATAACCCTTGACAACTCATGTTCTTTGTCATCCTCTGCGTTGTCCTTCGTAGTTTTCCTCGTACTTGAGTGTCATGTACTTTGTCCAAGTTTCCTGCATGAAAGTTCTTGAAAATAATATCAGAATGTGAAAAATAAATTAATGAACTTTGTATTGTCTCATCAACTTATTCTTCCTAAATCTTCACTCTAAGTTCCCCCTTGGATTAATACTAGTATCTCTGGCATGAGTAAAGTAATTCCTTATACTTTAAACATTCTCTCCAGGATCTAATAAACCAAGTTCCATTGAAAGTTCCTTGAACCTTGTTTCAGCTAGGGGTTTTGTAAGAATATCAGTCTTTTGCTTATCAGTATGAATCTTTTCCATTCTGATGTCCTTTTTCTCTACACGATCTCTTATGAAGTGATGTCTAATATCCACATGTTTACACCTTGTGTGTAACACTGGATTTTGAGTAATAGCTATGGCACTATTATTATCACAATAAATAGGTACATCTTTTGTGACAACTTTATAATCTCTTTGCTGTTGTTTGAGCCATAAGATTTGAGCACAACAGCTTCCAGCAGCCATGTATTCAGCCTCTGTGGTTGAAGTAGCTACAGAAGTTTGTTTCTTGAAAAACCATGAAATCAATTTATTTCCTAAGAATTGACAAGCGCCAGTAGTTGATTTTCTGTCTATTCTACATCCTCCATAGTCGGCATCGGAATAACCAGTCAACTCAATGTTGTCTTCAGATGGATACCACAATCCTAAGTTCACTGTACCTTTTAAATACCTAAGTATTCTTTTGGTAGCCTCTAAGTGACTTTTCTTTGGATTGGACTGAAATCTAGCACAAACACCAACTGCAAAAGTAATATCAGGTCTGCTTGCAGTTAGATATAATAAAGAACCTATTATTGCTCTATATTCAGTGGGGTTGGTATCTAATCCATCACTGTCAAGATCCATTTTCCAATTTGTATTCATAGGAATCCTAACTGGTTTACTATTTTCACAGCCAAACTTCTTGATCATTTCTCTAGTATACTTAGCTTGATTGATGAAGATTCTTTTCTCAGATTGTTTGACTTGTAAACCTAGGAAAAAGTTCATCAATCCCATCATTGACATTTCAAACTCCCCTTGCATGAGAGTTGAAAATTTCTTGCACATATCCTCATTTGGTGAACCAAAAATGATATCATCAACATATATATGTACTAACAGAATATCATTTCCCTTCACTTATCCTAAATAAGGTCCTATCAACTGTGCCTTTCACAAAACCATTGTCCAATAGGAATTGTGATAGTGTCTCATACCAAGCTCTTGGTGTTTGTTTGAGACCATAAAGTGCTTTCTTCAATCTATACACTTTGTCTCCTTCTTCAAAACCAGGTGGCTGCTCTACATAAACCTCTTCTTTAAGTACACCATTCAGAAATGCACTCTTCACATCCATTTGGTATACCTTGAACTTCATATGAGTTGCATATGCTAAGAACAGCCTAATTGCTTCTAACCTAGCTACAGGGGCAAAGGTCTCATCATAGTCTATTCCTTCATGTTGACTATAACCTTTGGCAACTAGTCTGGCTTTATTGTTCCAATCTGCAAGATAAACATTACCTTTCCTTGACCCAGTTAGTAGTAACTGTTGATTTGATTTGTTCTTAATATAACATAAGTTACTAGAAGACTCAACATCAAAACCTTTATCACAAAATTGGCTTATTGAAAATAGATTGTGTTTCAGACCATAGACATATGAAACATTTGAAATACTTACAGTACCAATTTTGAGAGTTCCATAACCTTTGGTTGTTCCTTGTGAGTTGTCACCAAAAGTTACTTGTGGTCCATCTTGTTCAACGAAATCTGACAGAAGTTCCCTGTTTCCAGTCATATGTCTTGAACATCCACTGTCCAAGTACCATGTAAGTTCTTTAGGACTTCTTTTCTTTGTTGATGGAACCACATGAACCTCATCATTGTCTTCAATAACCATTAGACATTCTTCATCACTGCTGTCTGTAAACATCTCAGATGATGAAGATGGAAGTTGATCATCTTCAGAGGTTTCTTCTTCAGCTTTCAATGCTTTCCTCGTTCCATATTTCTTGTCCCTCTTAGCTTGTCTTTCCTTCCTTTCCTTGGAAGTTAGCTCTGGACAATCATATTGGAAATGTCCTGTCTTCTTGCAGTTGTAGCATGTATCCTCATCTTCATCTTTCTTCTTTTCAGCATCTCTCTTCTTGGTTGATGAAGATGGATCTTCTTTGGAGTTGTCCCTTCTGGATCTCCTTTCATCATTCTTCTTCTCAGGTGAGTTGAACCTTCTTCTTCTATCTTGGTAGAACCTTTTGTATTTACCAAATCTAGAATTTAATCTTTCAAATCTTCTAGCCATCATGGCCAACTCATCTGAAAAGTCAGCTTTGGAAGCCCCTTTTCCACTCTTGCTTGATTTACTGGTTTTCTTGGAATCAGGTTCATTGGATTTGGCCTTCAGTGCAATCCCTTTGCTCTCAGGTTCCCCAGTGTTGTTCTTTATGTTCAAGTCATATTCATATGCCTTGAGTTCTGAGAACACTTGTTGCATTGGCATTGTTGACAAATCCTTTGTATTCTGCATCATGACAGCATACACATTCCATTTGGTTGTCAAGCTCCTAAGTATCTTCAGAGCCACTTCTCTCTTGGAGTATACTTTTCCAAGTGAATTGATCTCATTCATGATGTCTGTGAACCTTCCATCCAGTTGATCAATGTTTTCATCAGATTTCATCCTAAATTGTTCATACTTTTGAACAGCAACTTGAAGTTTGTTTTCCTTGATCTTGTCAGTTCCTTCACACATTAGAGCTAATGTGTTCCAGATCTCCTTTGCAGTTGTGCAGTGAAACACTCTACCCATTATAGCATCTGGAATGGTCTGATATAGGGTGTTCATTGCAACATAGTTGAGATTCTGCTTCTTTCTTTCTTCAGGAGTGAGCTCATCATCATCTTTTGGAATTTCTTGTGCTCCAGTTGCTCTTTGGGCTTCTGTAACATTTGTGTTGGATTTCATGAACACAAATGGACCTTTAGTGATCACCCTTAGCATTTCATCATGGAGACAGGCCAATTGAGCTCTCATCCTTATCTTCCAGAAGTCATAATTCTCAATAGAGAACATGGGCAGTTTCTAGTAAGATATCTTGTTGATGGGGTTGGTCCCCATAGTAGTAGGTGGTGGAATAGCTACACTAGAAATCTCAGAAGAAGATGTGTTAGGCATAGTGAATAATCAGAAATAATGAATATCACAAAAAGTGCATATGTAGATCAGTTTAGGTAACCACAGTTGATCCTCAAAGCAGTGGTCTTTAAACCCCTGCTCTGATACCACTTGTTGGTCCCAAAAGGAGTGTGACACGTGTATGGGGGGGGGGAATACACGTGTGTGTGTTTTTCAAAAAACTTTTGCAAGTAATCGACACAAATAATCAGAGTCAAGTAAGTTACACAGTGTGTCAAGTCCTATGAAAATACTAACAGTAGATTCTAAGAATTCTTAACAGTATGCAACTTGTATGCGGAATAAATGATAGGCCCTTTTATACTCCTTAATTAATATGCACTTAGATACTAAGTTATCAAATAGCAAATAGCAGTTATAACAACACAAAAGCTAAAGCAATAAGATAAATGCAGTAAGTAAGAACACAAGACGTATAGTGGTTCGGAGACTAAACTGCTCCTACGTCCACTCTCCTAATTTAATAGGATAATTCCTTAATCACTTCGGAATTAGCTTATTTATACAGTGCCAAGGTGCACTCTACTTCTTCTCCTTCTCTTCTCTTGATTTCTTACAACCTTCTCTCGTTGCAATACTTTCAATCTCTACTACGAACTCAACAATACTCTCAATCTATCTCTCAAGGTGAAAGTAGGGTTTTGTTCTAGTACCAACTAATTGTGTGATATCCTTTACAATTTAAGAACGAATATAAAGGATAGGATATCACTGTCTAGGCTTTGGATAATCAACAATAAGCTTGCCTAGTGGGGACTAAAGGTAACACTCACAAATGAATATGCTTAAAAGCTTTTTAATCTCTCGAGTTTTTTTGAATGCTTTTGGATGCTAAAACAATTGCTAGAATATGTATGACTTGTAGCTTGATGTCTGTCCCGTCTCCCTTGAAATGATTCAAGATATGGCCTATTTATAGATGAAGTAGACTATCCGTTGGTGGAGATAGTAAAACTTATCCATAAATTTGAACTTTCAAATTGTTCAGGGGCCTGCATGCAAATAGTACATGTATTCACGTCCATTCTGTAATTTGCATTCCAATATCAGAGTTTGTTATGCGCAGTGACAGGTGGCTCTCATTCCTTGGCTAATTTGGAATAATTCTGTCCTTCCCGCTAACGGCCTTGTACTGGGAAAGGTGCCTAGTCATTCCTTGTCTTTGTCCATAAGTATGCCAAGTCCAAGGTATATGAATATCCAAATTCATCATACTTGACTTTTGTTGTCCAGCATACTTGTCTTCATGAATCCTTGTCACTTTCTTCATAACACTTCAGCTCCTTGTCTTCAATGATACTTGTCTTTTGTGCTTTGTGCTTTCAGGTCATAGATTCAAAGAATAATCTATCTAAAAATTAAAGCTCCCTAACATATATGAGCTTTTCTAACCTGAAAATCTAGACTTGGCAAATCATCATACTTGGGGTTTTACTTAGGGTTTTGGTATCAAATCAAAATCAAATTTTCTTTTATTAATATAAACCATATCCCAACAATATAGTAATGAAATCAATAATTTTCTATTTTAATTAATAACATTTTAGTAATTTAAGTCAATAATTTCCTAATTTAATCAATAACAAAATCACGTTACTAATGAAATCAATAATTTACCAAACTAATTAATAATGACTTAATTTAAACAATAACAATAATTACTATATTTACAACACCTCTACTTATAAGAATAATTACTAATTTAATCAACAATAATAACCTAGTTTAATTATAAGAATAATTACTAATTTAATCAACAATAATAACCTAGTTTAATTATCAAAACGAACTAACAAAACTACATTATATATTTGAACTAACATACATTAATTAATTACAATTAACCAATAAAAAACATATAATCCACGTACTAACATATATTTGAATGAATTATACATATATATTCATCAACTACGTACATGAAATTTTATAATAATTAACATGCAATTTATAATACAATAACTTAAATAAAATTAATTAAGAATTTACAAAACGTACCGTTTAAATTGAAGAAAATTGGAGTAGATAATCGTAATGCCCTTTGTCGATCAATCCACGCACCACACGCACAAGAAAATCCAATCCACGAGGACAGAACAGGAGACGAACAGGGAGAGGGGGACGAAAGCCAAAAAAAAAAATGTCCCTTATGGGGAAGAACTGCCTCTTCGGCAGTTCTTATAAAAAAAAATTGTGGCTACCGACGGATATTTCCGTCGGTAGCACGCGAATATTAATTAGTCAGTCAAAGCGGTTCGGCTACCGACGGATATTTCCGTCGGTAGCATGCGAATATTAATGTGTCAGTCAAAGCGGGTCGGCTACCGACGGATATTTTCCGTCGGCAGTCGAAATTTGAACGACCGACGGAAAAAATCCGTCGGCAAGTAAGGCTAAACGACACCGTTTGGCCGCGGAACTGAATTCCGTCGGGAAGTCCGTCGGACGGTCCCGACGGATCTTGGATTCCGTCGGGAGTCAGTCGATTCGAGAATTCCGTCGGCGATCCGTCGGGCCGGCCGACAGAATGGATTCCGTCGGTAGCCTTCCGTCGGCAAACTCCGCATTTTTTGTAGTGTTGGCACAACTAACCTTTCTGAATGTTCTTGATTTGACAAACAACAATTTATCAGGCAAAATTCCGTTTGGTGGGAATACAAATCTTTGCGGGAAACCCTTCTTGAGTTGTGCCCAGAGGATCTCACGCCTCCCATTGGTGGTGCAGGAGACAATAATAAGGAAGAAGGTGATGGATTTTTGAACTTATCTTCTTTGCATTTTTGAATTTTGCTTATCGATGGTGTTTGGATTTATTGTTAGATTTTGGGGAGTAGTTGGTTTTTTTATACTGAATAAATCTTGAAAAAGTGCATTTTTCAAGTTGTTTGGTTGTATGTGATTACAACTATTTTTGTTAACAAATTCAGGCGACATTGAATTTTACAGGTAACTATCGTTTGTGTATACACAAACTTGAATATATTTTTCTTCCACGTCAAAGTAATAATGAATTTTGTGGCATATTTTATAATACATTCTGATTTTCGAGAACGAAAATATTTTAAGGGGGAAAGGAGGTAAACACCTCCAAAATTTATAAATTATTCTTTTATAATATTTGAAAAGTTATTCTTCTTTATTGGAAAGATTTAATAATATTCCAAAATAGTTTTGGTATGGATATACATTTCCCACTTATTTAAATTTAATTTTTGGAGTATATATTTTGAGCTTGAATTTTTTTTATAATTTGAATTCTATAATTTTCTTTCCTAATTAAAAAGAATGGTAAGTTGTTTAAAAACTTCCGAAAATCAAGCAAAATGCCTATTTTATTTAAAATAAAATCACAATTGTCATATGATTTAGTTTCAAAATATAACCCAAACTTAAATATTGGTTCCACCGTTTTTATTTCCTTAATTATTATCATCACCATTATTATTAATATTATTATTAAATTATGTTTCCTTATTTAATTACTTTTTTTTATATATGTATATATATATATATATATATATATATATATCCTACGCCAGTATTGTTTGAAATAAAATTTGGAGATTAATCTCTTACCGATAAAACTGCTTACTTATTCTATAATTCAAACATATATTACTCCATACTCAAATTTTCAGATTTTTATAAATTTAAATTCCTAACTTTTCTCAAGAGAAATACTACTTTCTTTCTTATAAATAGAGAGCCTATTCATAAAGCAAAAAGCACACGTACAAAATATTCTCATACAATTTATTTATTCTACTTTGGAATCATCAAAGTCGACCCTAAGAGGATCAAAATAAACTCTAAGAGGATCAAAGTAATTTTCATTGCACGCATTGCATCCACGACATAAAATCGAGGTTGGATTTTCTTACTATTTGATTGGATACTTTGTTACCTTTAAATGTTCATTTGAGTGATATTGTTACTTGCTATATGATTTCACAAGTTAATCGTTAACACATGTTATGACTTCACAAGTTATTCGTTAACGCATATTTTATTCGCGGGAAACCGTGCATCGTTGGTTCAGCTAGCGCATCATTGGTATAGCCAATGAAAAAAATAAGTATTTTATTTGCGGGAAACCGTTAATCGTTGGTTCAGCCAGCGCATCATTGGTATAGTCAATGAAAAATAAGTATTTTAATATGCATGTTTGTGAGTTGATGGTTTTATTCATATGTATATTTAACTGTGACAAAGTTAATCCCACTGAGCTAGTTGTTTTGCTCACCCCAATCTAAACATTTTACAGATTGAAGGAGTTGAAGTGGAGGGACTGTGGATGTCTTTCATGTCATTAAGGAATGTCTTCATGTTATTTTATTTAATTATTTGCATTCAAAATTTAAACTATTTCCATTTTAGGAATGTTCACATCCTTATTTTTTGAACAAGTTTTTGTACTCATTAGTTGAAGTTACATTTTAATATGAATTTCTTAAAAGTGTTTGAGTATTTATGTACCAAAATAATTTTGCTGCCAATTTTTATAAAAATATGCATTGTATAGTATTTTCATCAAGGCCCCCTAAAATCGGGATGTGACAAATGGTATCAGAGCCAGGTTTACGTTCTTGTAGACTTGTTTAAAATAAAAATCTTTTACTTTTTTAGTTAAGGAAATATTTTTGCAAAATACTTTAAATTAGGTATTATTGAGTACAGTATAAGTTATGACATCCTCCGCCGCCCACCGCTTCGACTCCATAAAGGTATAATATGAAATTTTATTTGATCTATTGTTATTAATCATGAAAAGATGATCACATGATATATGAACATGCATCACATACTACGTACATTCCTAGTTATAAGTTCAATGTGATATTATGAAACCATATATGATATTAAGTACATTCACTAAATGTAACACCCCCAAAATTCTCAAGTTTGTTATTTTAAAAATGTATTTAAATTTTCATTTTCTTTTGAACAAGAGATTTCTCGTTTTAAAAAGTAAGTTGTCTTGACTTGGGTCTCTGCAAAAATATGCCTATAAATAGATTAAGCTTTCATAATTAAGTTAGTTAATTAATTTTATATGACATGCCGTGTCTGCTACGCACATAACATTACGTACGTATAAAAAATAAAATTACATTGTTCTTCAAGGAAACTTTTTAAGCTTGGGATATTCTAATTACTCTCCAATTTCGATAAAGTTTTGCTTTAATTATAATTAGGGTTGTAAAAAAAAAAGGCCATGCAGACAAGGGCAGAGCCCATGAACCGGAAATGAATACACGTATAAAAAAATGTATACATAAGTTGCGCCCTACGATTTTTTAGTCGATAAAATTTATACATAATAGAATTAGAATCAATGTTTTCAAACAATTTTACTTCAATATAAACAACCATAGAATTTAATTGATAATCACTCTCCATTTTATTTCGAAAAACACTTTTGACATGTTTCACTAAAATTGTTCGTTCGATCGTTACAATTGTAACATAAAGTGTCAAAATAAGGTGAATCGATCTTGTAATCAAAAGCATGCACTTCCACCCTATTTGTCTCGATTAACTTTTAGAATAGTACAAAAATAGTCGAGAAATTTTGAAAACTTTTTTTAAAAAGACATATAAAATGAAAACTTTATTGAGAAAAACATAACAAATTTGCAATGATGCAATTCAAGTATCTAACATTAAATAACCTGGAGTTGTTTTTGAGATTCAAGGCATGCATCAATAAGTTTAAAAAGCTTAAGTTTAAGAAGTTTCACTTTCTCATATTTGAATTTACTATTATTTTCAGTCAATTGATCAATATTTATTTTTTAAAATGGTAAAAAAATTATTGAAGCGTATCAAGAATACCCCAATAAAAACGAAATAACAACAATTAATAAATAAAAATACAAGTGTAAACATATCTTATTATTAAAGATATCAACTCGTTCTATATGGAAGTCATTGAATCGAAGTTGATATGCCTTTTTACATAAGAAGTTTAAAATTGAGGATTTAATTTAAGGTTTATAATTTTATTGAAATTTTAAATTAGGTAAAGAATTAAATAATCATATTTTAGTATTTTACAAATAATTTAATAAAATGAATTAAGTTTTTAGTAAAGACGTTCTTTTATGCTTAAGAGATGGTTTAATTTGATTGGCTGTAAAAAAAAAATTAATATAATATATATATAAAAAAAAAATCCCTAAAATTAGGGTGGGCTATAGCCCACCCAATCAAGATCTGCCGTTGCATGCAGACTAATTTTATCTAGCTAGATTAGTGTGGCCAAACTTAAATTAATGTGGTTAGGTGGGTATATATACACCAAGAAACTAAAAACTTACATATCATATTCCCTTTGTCAAAAAAAATAAATTGTGTGAGATGTTGGCTATTTGCACTTCTAGTCTAAGGTATATATGCTTGCTTTAATATTACTGTTTTCTTTGCATATATATGTGGAGAAGAATTTCTTTATCAGATAGAAGTCAATTTAGGGGGTGTATTCAATTGATACTCTGTTGGTTTTTTTTGGACTTTTAAAATCTGGGGGTATTCAATCCGGATTTTTAAAAGTCTTTCAAAATTTTGAGGTATTCAATACGAATTTTAAAAAGTCTTTAGAAATTTTTAGGTATTCAACAATCTATGGATTTTAATACTCTTTGGATTTCGTTGGATTCTCCTTCAAAAATATAAATAAATTTCACTATTCAAAATCTCTTCTAAAAAGTAGAGATTTCAATGGATTCTCTCAAAAACTCTGAAAGAGAAGAAAGTAGTGTATTTCAAACCACAAAATTTTACCACAAAATTTTACACAGCCTCATAGTTTACAAAATTGAAAAACTGTCTATCTTCCTGCTCTTCTTCAAACGAATCTTCCTACTCTTTCTTCAAACAAAATAAAATATAACCCTGTTCTTCGATAAGCATCACATATTCTTCACCACCATTATTATTATCGTGAAAACTGTATTTTAAAATTATATTTTTTCTTTAAAAATTATAGTATATCGTTATGTTAGAAATATCAAGGTCGTCACTTCAGTAATCGACGTCAACTCCCCTACGTGGTGTTCGATATCATCTAAAAGATTTTGGTGGTCAAGGTCGTCACTCTAGAAATGGAATTATTCAATCTTTCTTCTTTTTCATGCATCATTAAGAAATGTGATTGAAAGAATTTTTGCTATTTTCAAATCACAAGTTCCCATTTCAAACACAAGCAGAGTTAGTACTAGCAGCTTGGACTGGATTACACACCGCATCTACCACAACAACAAGCTAATGCATTGAGAACCATTATTGCTAATAATAATGAAGATATATTTTTAATATTTTTTCTAAATAATTTAGATACTTTTTTTATATGCAAGTGTGTTCGATATACGTTTGCATCAATAGTTTTAGGGGCGTAGTTTATGGAAATCCATTTAAATAAAAAAAAAAATGTGTATTTCAGAATCCTGTCAAATCCATGAAAATCCATATAAATCAATAAAAAAGTCAGTCAAACTCTGCATAGAGTCTATGGATTTTCTAAATCCACTGGCTTTTTAAAATCCAAAAAAATCAAACAGAATCTCAATTGAATACACCCTCCTTAGTCTCATAACTTTCAATCATTTTTAAATGGTCCCAAAAAAGTTAAATGTATCAATTTAGTCCAATTTTTTTGCAATCTGTTCTATTTCGGTTCAAATAAAAAATGTACCAATTTACTACAATTTTTTGCAATTTGTTCCGTTTTGGTCCCAAAAAAGTTAAATGTACTAATTTAGTCTTATTTCTTCGCAATTACATTTAACTTTTTTTTGAAACCAAAACAGAACAAATTGTAAAAAAAAAAAAAAGACTAAATTGATACATTAAACTTTTTCAGGATCATTTCAAAAAAGGCATAAAGTTATGGAACTAAATTGGTTTCTATCCCATTATATAAATGAATTAATTCCTCACTTCTCTACTTCTTTCACCCAGCTTAAGGCCTGAAGCACCCGGATGCCTTCAGCCTCGATGGACCGCACCACCCCCAGCCTGCACACAGATTTGCAGGCAACAAACTAACCATTCCGAACCCCGTTGCCTGTGAGTCTTAGAATATAGTTGCATCCACATTGATTTGCAAATGAGATTACATGTTCCAATTTTGTGTTCCACATCTTATTCCACTATATGGATGATTGACATGTGTTTTATAAAAAAAAAAATCAATGTTCTATAATATATTGGGGGCGACACATGTTAAAAATCTAGAAGTGTGAAATAGCATTGGAACAAGGAAATCCAACTGATTGATTTATAATTTTATATATGATGTTGAGTTTCATATCAAATAGCAAAAGTGAATACTCAAGAAAAGGGCATGAACCAGTGGAGCAGGAACTCGACAACGCAAAATACGACACCGTTCGAGTTGTTCCTAATGCGAAGAATCCAAAGGGATTATACATGCTCTCAAATTTGGACAAAACACTTCCCATTCCTACAGATATTTTATTTTCATTCCAAACAAACAGCTCCTTAATTAACATTGATGCTGGTCAAATATTAAAGCAGTCTTTGAGCAAAGCCTTGGAGGTGTATTATCCCTTGGCAGGTAGAGTGAAGGTGGGATTTGGTGGGAGGATGGTGGTGGATTGCGATGTCGACGACGGCGTCCCGTTTGCAGAGGCTTTTTTCGACGAGGATATGACGACGGCTGTAGGGGACATCACCATGATTGATCGGAAACTTGCAAAGAAGCTTCTGTATCATAATGAGACACCTTATGAGACGGCACTCGACGTACCACCCTTGGCAATTCGGGTAGCGAATTTCATCTCATTTAAAAGTTTGAACTTGTACTGTGCAGTGTTTTCAAGAGAAAAAAATTATTTAACCTTTTTTAGAAAATGTCCCAAAACAAATAAAAATTTACGTCCCATAATTTTAACCTTTTCCGAAATGGTCCCTAAAAAGTTAAATGTATCAATTTAGTCCCAATTTTTCACAATTACATTTAACTTTTTTGGGACCAAACCAAAACAAATTGTGAAAAAATGGGACTAAATTGGTAAATTTAACTTTTTGGGACCAAATCAAAATAAATTACAAAAAAATGGGACTAAATTGATACATTTAACTTTTTTGGGACCATTTTAAAAAAGGTAGAAAGTTATGAGACTAAATTGGTTTATTTCCCGAACTTGTAGTGTAGTGTTTTCAAGAGATTTTTTTTTTTACGTAAGTAACTTTCACCTTTTTTGGAAAACGTCCCAAAAAAATATTTAATTTACGTCCCATAATTTTGTAAATTGCTTAATTTATGTCCCATAATTACATAAATTGGTTTATTTACGTCCCAAAAAAGAAAAAAAATTAATTTACGTCCCATAATTTCGTAATTGGTTAATGTACGTCATTTTTCTTCATTATGCAAATTATAAATAGTGACTTGTAATTTTTTTTAATCAACATTGACCATTGTTTTTCCACGCTATACAAGTCGAGTTTGGTCACGTTACAACTTATGTCGATTTTTCATAATTTTTATGAACACTAGCTTGAAAAAAATGTGAGTCATGAACCGATGCCCTTTTTGTGTGTCAGCAAAAAATTGGACGTAAATTAAAATTTTATCTTTTTGGAACGTTTTTAAAAAAAGTTGAAAGTTACGGACGTAAATAATATTTCCCTCGAGTTTTCAATTCATTTGTATTATAATAATTGCTTTAACAAGAGTCTTGACTTGTGTCTTAAAACCAGGTGAATAGATTCAAATGCGGAGGAATGATCCTAGGCTTGAGATTCAACCATGTGATTTTTGACGGGAGAGGACTTACAAATTTCTTGAAATCTTGGTCTGAAATTGCTAGAGGTCTTCCTTTATCAATTAAACCACATTTGGATAGATCCATATTATCTCCAACAAAACCGCGTGATTTCCCACACGCTAAATTCGATTTTATGTCACTTACTTCTCTAATTCCCCATAACGGAGAAAAAGCCATAGTAAACAAGTCATTTATCTTCACCCCGAAAATGCTTTCTCGACTCCGAGAATTAGCTATGCAGAATAACAACGACAACGACAGCAAAAAAAATGAAGCTCCCACGACATTTGAACTAATATCGGCATTGACTTGGATATGCTGGACCAAGGCTAAGAAACTCGGCCCCAATGAGACGAGTCGAATTGGCATGGTGGTAGATGGTTACCACAAGTTACAACCTTGCATGCCTATAGGCTACTTTGGGAATTGCTTCGTCATATCTTGTGCTCAATCCAGAGCACGAGACCTGACGAGCTTATCTTACGCAGTAGGGAGCGTACATGATGCCATCAAAACAGTGACAAGAGACTACATCACATCAGTTATAAACTCCCTTGAAATGACAAGAAAACCTCAAAATCGGAATAACATAGTAGGGATCTCCATGTGGACTAGGGTTCCCTTTTACGAGATCGATTTTGGATGGGGAGTGGCGTCACAAGTTGCCCCGGGTGCAAATATTGAAAATTTTATCGTCTTGCTTTCCCATGGAAAGGGCACCAAAAACCTAGTGTTATCAGTGATATTGCCCGATGATGCAATGAATGTTTTCGAGGAGCTCATGACATTGCATTTGAATGAATGATGATTAGCACATTGAATGACACAAATATATAGATATATGGTTTAATTTTCTATAGAATGTATTCTATCTAAAATTCACATGTTTCATTGCATTTTACTAGAAAATGGTCATTTTGTATTTATTTTAATTGCGAAAGAAATAATAATTTGATGCCCGGCCCGGACTATTATTGGTAAAAAAAAAAAAAAAAAAACCACTTTCAATGATCTCATTCGGGTGAGAACTAAGAAACTCAAGTAAAACTATATATATTCCCTCTGTCCGTCTATAGACTTTCTGTTTTGCCTTTTTGATTCGTCAGCCTTAAGCTTCTCATAACTTTTTTTAACAAATACGACAGAAGTAACAGGAGAAAAATGAGAGAAATTACACCAAACAAAGATGAAAATAGACCTTGAAGAAAATCTCATTGCTATTAGAATTTAGTTCTTCAAAGAACACAAAATTTCCCATGGTTCTTGTTACCTAGTGTCCACTAGATTAGTATGGATGATCATACATTTTTTTTTCTTTCAATCATATCACTTATACTATATCGAAAAAAAAATCAGGACAACAACTTTACGGGATGGCAAAATTAGACCTATAACTTTATGGGATGGCAATATTACGGTCCTGAAAAAACTTTTGTTTCTACTATATCTACAGTATTATTTTAACTTTTATCTTAATCTTTATGCCTAAAATTTGAGAGAAGCTTACAGACGTACGTGACAAAAAGATTACACACAAAGGAATTCACACAAAAATGTTTTGAACCCACACAAAATAAAGATACCCTACACCTTAATTTATAATCATGAAAAGGAAATCACAATCATAAATTAAGGGAAAGAAACCACAATCAAGAAAAGTCAAAGATTGAGATTGCCATCAAAACTAGGGCAATACTCAATTGTGATTTTGAGAGAGAAGAGAATAGAGATTTGGGCCTGGGGATTTATTTAGTTGGGCCAAATGCCCATGTACCCATCCTTGGTCCATTACATCTCCACTTATTTGGTCCAACGTCAATACACCGCCCCTTATTTTGGAAAACATTTTGACCTCATCATCGCCCAACCCACTCCCACGTACCTGCAAAGGACAATACACCAAGTTAGTCCACGTACGTAGAAGTCAAGCCACAAAGAAAAACACACAAACACAAGTGCTCCACCTCACTTGGAGCATACACAAAGAGAAACACAAAGACAATATATCACAAAGTATGATCATAAATCACAAAGACGAAATCACTCCACCTCACTAGCTAGGAATAATCTCTAAGCACAAAGAAGCAATCAATCATTTATAACAACACAAAGAGAATGCACTGAAAAAACACACAAAGAAAAGCCACAAAGAAAATACCCACCAAGAACCCACAAAGTAAAATACTTATGAAAACACTAAGAACAAAGTAAATAACACAAAGAAAATGATCACAAAGGAAAAAATCATAAAGACACTAAGCACATAAATCACATCACAAAGATACGAAATAAAACACAAAGCATACAGACTCAATAGACATCACCATAGTCCTCACTCGTCCAATCCGTTTTGTTGGTACTTTTACTCAAGAAAATTGTCATTTAATGACAATATCATGTCAGTGTAGCTAGTTTCTCTTGTTAAAAGTTTTTAATGTCAGAAAATTAACAGATCTTGTCATTAATTCTTAAATTCATGTTATTAAAGACGATAAGCTAGAGAAACTATAGTGATATAATTTTCGTCATTAAAAGTCAATTTCTTGTAGTGTTTGATCACCTTCGAAATCTGAATCTCTAGAATTTTTATTTTGGTAGATGAACTACTCTTTAATCACGAATTTGTATTTCTTAGCCGATTTATATTCATTATTAGAAATTGTAAATAATTCATCCTGCTTTTGGAATTTGGTTTCGTAAAGATAAGTTGACTTGACTTGGGTCTCTCGCACCACAAATTAAACATGCAAATTTCTTTGGTCTATAAATAGATTAAGCTGATCATATTTCTCTTTTGCCAAAAGAAAAAAAGAAATTAAGAAAGAAAGGAAAAATGGGTTTTATTGACAAAGAAATTAGTATAAAGTTATTTCCATTTATAATAATGGTGGCTGCAGTTGTTTGTGCAGGAGAAGCAATCAACGGCAATAAATTTCTCTGGGAGTATTAATTCCGCCACAAGGTATAACAACTTTCCAAAACCTTCACTTATTTCCTCGTCTCCAATTCTTAACTCAACTTAATTGACTTGAATCGTTCCAAAATAAGGCCAGGATGCCAAGTGGCTGTACAACATGTATTGCGGCCGGCTTCCTTCTCTGCACAAATTGTCCTTGACTGATTGCATGCTTACTGATCATGTCATGCGCGCCATCTGCAAACCTCTTTGTTAACTCTTGTTCTGCATCTCTTTCTATCCTTAATTTGGATGGAAATGAGTTCACTTCTTCCATCTTTGAAATTGACCTGTCGAGTAATGAGTACTTAGATGGCCCAATTCCAGATGACTTTGGAAAATTAATTCATCGATCTCGTGTATCTTGATCTTTCTAGTAACATGCTTGAAGGTGGAATTCCAAAATCATTAGGAAATTTAATTCATTTACGGAACCTCCAATCATTGCACTTGGGTCGCAATAATCTCTTTGCTGAATTGCCTTCAACTTTGAAGAATTGTCGAGATCTACAATTGATAGATGTTGGAGGAAACAAATTGAGTGGGAATATCACATCATGGATATATAGGTGAAGAATATGCAATTTTATGGTGGTATATATTCCACAAGAAATATGCAAGCTTACTCGGATTCAAATGTTGGATCTTTCTGGAAACAACTTATCAGGAGAAATTCCCCGGTGCTTCAATAGTTTTACTTCTTTGGTTGATAAGAACAGTACAATTGCCGCCACAATTCGATCGTATTGAAATTGGTTACACTGTATACATTGACTACTCATTAGTTCAGTGGAAAGGTGTTGAAGCAGAGTACAAAAATACTTTGGGACTTCTAAAGCTCATCAATCTTTCGAACAATATATTGGTTGGCAGTATTCCCAAATCGTTTTCTCATTTGAGAGGGCTTATTTCTTTGAACCTGTCAAGAAATAGTCTAACAGGAAACATGGATCCAAATATTGGTGAAATGGAGATGTTAGAATGACTTGACCAACTCTCGGGTAGGATACCCATCGGCTTGGCACGATTGCATTTTCTGAATGTTCTTAATTTGGCAAACAACAATTTATCAGGCAAGTTTCTGGAGAATTCATCACTTGTTTGTTGATTATATGTTACTTTAGCATTTTTATTTTTTTTTTCTTTTTTTTTTATTTGAGAATTTTGAAATTTGAATTTCAAATTCTTGATTATTTATACTATTGTGGGTTTGTGGTGAGATTTATGTTGAATTAATTAATGTTTAAGAGTATATGTTTGTTGCATTATATATTATATTATTGTTGATTATAATTGTAATGATTGAACGATTGTATAAGTTACTCTGGATTTTTATTTTTTTACAACGCACACTATCTCTGTCTTTCTACAATTTTTTTCAGTGCTATGTTTCTCTATCTTTTTTTTAAAACTTCTTATGTTTACAATCCATTACATAGGGTTGGGTATATACCCCTCTAACTTTGTTAGATACACTCCCCCTAGATTTATTAATTAAATATGTATGTAAAATACTATATTTGCCCTTTTAGTAAAATAGGTTAGATAGATGCACTTTCTTAAATCTTAACTCTAATCCTAATTTTTAACCTAACCCTAATTCTAAATAAAGCAGTCGTCATAGCCGCCGCCCCCCTACGCCGACGGTCAATCCTCCACCTCCGGATGTGTTTTGAGGGGGGTGTGTATCGGGGGCGTATTGAACAAAGCTGGAGGGGTATATACCCCAACACCATTACATATAGGAGTAATACTATAGCAGAAGAGAAGGTGGGAGTATATTGTTTAGGGGCGCGGCTAAAGGCACCCAAGGATCATATGAGGACACCCACCAAACATTTTTTTAATCTTTCAGAACATGTGAAATGTCCCATATACCCCTAGGGTAAAATTTATGAAAAAAATGAAGATGAGTACATCCACCCATTCTATTTCACAGAATTATCTCCACCACCAAGACCACCACTCTTCAACAAAAAAAAACTCCAAAATTTCAACAAAAATAAATCGGACGTCGAATTTTTTTACCCAACAAACTGTGTTCGAAAAAAATTCATGAACAACTTAAATTTGTCCGGAAAAAAAGATCGAAAAATTCAAGATTCCATGAAATCCGCTAATCCTATCCCATCAAACACCACATAATTGCCTCTCACTCCTATGATCATACATCCGCACCTGTATCTTGTCACCTATTTTCAAAATGAAAATCGACGATGACACTCCGTATTAAGAGAATACAAATTCCTGAATTAAAACATAAACGGGAATGGTCTGGGACGGGTTTGCTCAATTCCAGAATTACCCCATCACAGTGTGGAGGTGGATTAAAAAATTTGAGTTTGGATACTCGTGATTTATGGACTTGGGACCCGCAATGTCCCTCCTATTTTTGTATTACTTCATATTATTTGTAAAATTAATACAATTTTTGTCCCACAATTAATAAGGTCCGAAAATTTCGAAATTTAGTCCCTTAACTTACTAATTTATCCGATTTCAATCTCGTTTTCGCCGAAAAATCGGAAACAGCGTCGTCGTTTCTGATTTTTCTAATGAAAATAGGACAAAAGTCGGATCCATTAGTAAGTTATTAGACTAAATTGAAAATCCCAAAGGTCCGGGGAAATTAAAAACAATATTTAAAATACAAAATTGAATACCTGAATTGCCAAGGGTGGTACATCTAATACAGTCTCATATGGCATGTGGTTATTGCAACATTCCAATCAATCACGGCGATGTCGCCTACGGCCACTGCCATTTCCTCATCGAGAAAAGCCTCGCCAAACGCCACGCCACCCTCTCCTCCGCCGCAATCCAACACCATCTTTCCATCACTCCCCATTTTCACCCTACCTACTAAGGGATAATACTCCTCCAACACTTTTCCAAGGGACTCTTTCAAAATCTTACATACATCAAGATTATCATACCTAGTTTTCTTGTAAGCCATAATAACCTCAATGATGTAAGGAACTACCTGATCCAGGTTTGAAAGCATGTACAACCCCTTAGGGCCAGTTTGAAGAGGTCGACCAATGTCGATTTTTGCCGTCGAAAACGAGGATTCGTGTTTCTTCCCTGATTCATGTTCTTCTCTTGCAACATGATCAACATTTGAGCATTCCATTTTCCTTGCCTGAATGAAAGTGCATACACACAATACGTAATTATATATATATATAGCGTTAAATCTATATTTTTTAGTCCTCACCACGTGTCATACATTTAAACGTTGAATTATTGATGCAAACGATATCATTCCTTGATTATATAGGGCATTAAAGTCGATCAATTTGGTTCCACAACTTTTTTAATTTAGTCCCACAACTATTTTATGGAATGATTTCGTTCCAAAACTATTTAAATTGCTCAATTTTAGTCCTACGTGGCCGAAAACTCCCAATTTTTTAATTTCCGGCAACATGTGACCAAAATTGAGCAATTCAAATAGATACAGGACTAAATCATTCTAAAAATAGATTTGGAACTAAATCAAAACATTTTTAAGCACGGTAACTTGGGGTGGCAAAATGAGGAGGATAACTTTTAAAAGTTACAATTTGTGGCCAAATTTCACTTGTACCGTCGAGATTTAACAACCTTTTATTTTCTTAAATTAATAGTCTCAACTCTCAAATAGGTATTTAAATTAATGCAGATTCAAAGGGAGAGGCATCTCGTGGAAAGGCTTGGGTGGATGGGAAAATTCCAGCAAGTGTTAGAGGAAACAGGGTATTGAAGGAGGAGTATAAACTCAATTTTGTCCAACCCCCGGCGTACATTCCAATCAATTTGGTGTCCAAAGAGTGGGACAACGTATTGATTGGTTATTTTCTTGGGCGTTTTCCAGGATTTGAGGCGCTCAAGAATTTGTGTAAATCGTGGAATGTTCCACATGAAATTAAACGGCATGAGAGCGGCTGGCTACTATTTTGTTTCGACAAGGGGACGGACCTGGACAACGTCCTAAATGGAGGGCCATACACTGTTTGGGGCAGAAATCTTATGCTAAAGAAGATGCCAATCGGATTTGACTTTAGTGAATGTGAAATTAGCATCATGCCCGTATGGGTGAAGTTGAGGAGCCTCCCATTGCATTGCTGGAATAATAGGGCAGTGGAAATAATTTCTTCGTTCGTGGGCAAACCTCTATATACGGATAGAGCGTCTAATGTCAAAGATAAGGTCTCATATGTGAGAGTCCTTATAGAAGTCGATGCCGCCAAGCCCCTTGTTAGGGAAGTTGGGGTTAAACTAGGGGATGTGAACGAGTGGACGCAAAAGATTGAATATGAATTCGAGTCAATGTTTTGCAGCAAGTGCAGAAAGCTTGGTCACACGATGGAAATGTGCAACCCTATAATCCGATTGCCTAAGAAGCCTAAGGAAAAAGTGGTGGAGTCGAAGGGGAAACTTCTTAAAAATAGGGAGGTCAATGATATGGGGTTCATAAAGATCAAAGGGATGGATCGAGGAAGGCCAAATGGGGGTGAGGGCAGAGCCTACACTTCGAGTCATGGCGAAGGGGATAAGGACATTACCTCTAAAAGAGAAGACAAGATGGAGGAGGTGACTAGTGGACGCTTTGACACCTTACGAGACATGGATGAGGATGATGCTCAATTTGACGATAAAGACCAGGCCGTGATGGAAGAGAGCAATGGCGAAGTCAAAGAAGGGCAGAAACTTGACAATGGGCAATGTAAATCTGCAATGGGAGGAAATGGGCAATCCAAAGTCGCACCAAAAGGGGGAACTTGGGAAGATGGAGAGGGGTCTAAATATAACCCAAAAGGGGGCAACATAAGTGGAGGGAAGGTAGTGCACCATGGAATGAGGAATGGATAGAATTCGACATAAAGTGGTGGAGTGGATAGTCATTTGCGTGCTGAGTTTGGGGATGGACTTATTTCTGGACAAAGAAAGCATGAAATGGAGTTTGAGAAGGGTGAATAATCTAGTTAGTAGGTCATTTGTGGAAGACTATGTGCACTTGTTAAAGTGTTTTGATAGAGTTTTTTGTATAATTTTGTTAGGAACTTTAATGGGCCTGTCCATTGAAAGTTTAAGGGGACTAGATAGGTTAGACACTCAAAGTGGTAAGAGAATAGAAGTTGGTAGAAGGAGGAGTGATAGTAGTGACGAATCATATACTTGTATGAGTCGGATTTGGTTGGTGTTTTCCCTTAGGGGATAATCGTTTTTTTGAGAAATAAAATTTTTAACCTTTTTCTAAAAAAAAAAAATAGGTATTTAAATTTTCTTCTTTTATTTTCCGATTGAAGTAGCTGGTGTGACAAGCACATGCTAAAAAGAAAGTAATATAAATCTACCACATGTGAAGTTCATTAATGATACGATCAATGTTTGGATAATATATAAGACATAAGATATAGTACAGATAGGTCAGTTTAAAGTACATAAAAATTATTACTCCCTCGTCTAAAAAAGATAGTCCACTTTCCTTTTATACACGAACTAATGCATACATTTTTAGCATATAAAATTTATTCTTACATTCTTCTTATGCTCTTATTTAATGTTAATGAACACTATTATTAACTAATCTCAACAATCAATAAAAAAGATCGTATTTCATAAAAAAAAATATATTAATATAAAAGGAAAGTAGACTATAATTTGAGACAAACAAAAAAGGAATAGTGGACTATCTTTTTTAGACTAATGGAGTATAATTTTTGAAATAAATGTTGCAATTAATGTGAAAATCTAGAAATTGTAGAATCTTCGAAAGGTGAGAATGTTACCCCGAATAAGATTTTTGAGGAGATTCGATGGAGTCTCTTTTCCTTATATTTTAGTGGTGTTAACCCCGGCCTATTCGTTTCAGGATTGGTGTTGCAATCCTAGACTTTGTTGTAAGAAACTTTGAGTGATAGGCTTAGTTATACTTAGATTAGTTTTCACGTCATTTTATAATTGTAACTCTGATTGACCCTATTGAGTACCTAATTCACGTATTAAGTAGAGATACTATTGAGTATACGGCGTATATTGTAGCGTGATAAGTACGAGGTCGATCCCACAGAGAGGTGTAGTGTAAAAGTGGAGTTTGTCGATTGAATTCTAAATAGACGGCGATCAATAAGTTAAGTGTGAAATTACCCCTAATTATCTACCCAAAGTTGTCACAAGTAAACAATTAAACGAGTAATATAGAAATCGATCAACAATCATGCAAACCAAAGAAACGAGAGAAATACGGTTAAAATTCAAAGAAGGAAAGGGAGGTTCCAAGGCATATGTCACACTAAGGGGTCAATTTATGATCAAAAGCCTAATTAAGTGGTGTTGTGTTGATTACTATAGGGTTGATCACGAAATAATGAATTAAAAGTTCTCTCGATCCAATTAATCCAAGAGAGTATCACACAAACTAGTATCTCTACCTAGAATGCATAATAAACCTCAAAAAGGGTCCCAAGATCATCTAATACCCTCCCAATAATATTGGGTCGAATGCTTAAATACAATTAATGAAAAAGATTTCTCAATCAAATTTCAATTAATAATGAATCAAACACATTATCATGGCCATTGACAACATGTCTTGCAATGAAAGTTAAGCATTCAAATAGAAATAGCAATACAACCACCAAATAAACAAGAAATTAATTCATAAACATCATCCAAAGTATATACATAGCCCTAGAACCAATGTTCTAGCCAAAAACTAACATAATCAAACTAACACAACTTAATGAAATAACTAAATAAAAAGAGAGAGAAATAAAAAGCTAGATAGTGTAGATGATAGCACTACAAGAGATATCACTTTTAGTGACAAAAAAATGGTGAGAGTAAGATAAACTCTCACTAAATGTGATATTTGTTTACTTTTAGTGAGGGTGGAATAATACTCTCATCAAATTCTTAATATTGGTATGAAAATTTTATGTACCTTCACTAAATGTTAATTGCACTTAGCATTGATGGGGTAAAAAGTACTCTCATTAAAATTATACCAAAGAAATATATATATATATAATCACAGAGATAGTAAAATATAAAAAAGTACAAATTTTATATTATCAATAATTTTTTATATTTTATTTTAAAAAAATTATATATTTATTTATATTATAAGTAAAAACTTAATTTGTAAAAATATGAAACTCTCACCTACAGAAAAAGAACATGTCTTCTTTCTCACACCTCTGCGTACAGAAAAAAAAAATCTGATTTCTCCCCAAATTGAATTCATCCTTTCAATTCGTTCAGATTGTAGGAATTAACCGGCATATTCCTCCTTAATTTTCTTCCAAATCATAATTTAATTCTCAAAGTTCACACGATTGATCCAATTTTTCTTTAATTAGCTGTTACTTCTTCTTCTTCAATAGTATCGTAGCTTCGATTCTTTTTTTCCAGCATAATCTAGAGGGGAAATGAATATTATTCTACTGTCGTGCGAGCTGCATAACCAATCGTGGTAGAAATCTGCAACAACGGTAGAAATCGGCATCATACTGAGTTTAATGTTGTTTTTCTAACTTAGAGATCGGCAACAACACATGAGGTAGTATTTCTTCTCGATCAATATTTATTTCTCCTTGTGTTATTGTATAGACTTTGATTAGGTTTTCTAAGAATGTGCTCAATCTAGGGGCTAGGGCTAGCTCCTTGATTTAATTTTGAGTGCAATACTTTGATTTAACATCTACAAATCAAGTTGTGATAATTTAGTTTTTGCCTTTTGATTTGGATTTGAGATATTATTTAGTTCAAGTTATGGTAATATATTGTATGCCTTTTGAATGAAATAGCTCTGTTTTATACTTGATTTGGTTTATTTTTTACCTTTTGAGATATTATTTGGTTTTTGATTTGAATTAGAGATATATTTACATTCAAGTTGTGTGTTCCGTGATGTTAAAAGTTTAAAAATTCTTCCTGGCCTTGGTAAGCTTGCTTCTAAAATCAGTCCTTTTTTTTCATGTTTTGATTGGTATAATGAATCTCTCTAATTCACGTGTGTTAGTTTATCCCAACGGTGAGGAATCCCTTCGCAGTCTGTTATTGATTCGACATAAATGAGTTCAAAACCTTATGGAGTCAAGAAGATTAGACACTTGGAATATGGGGTTGACTTGCCTTGGTGCCATTATTTAAGTATGTTGTATTATATACTTTTCTATTTCTTTGCCTCGGGAATTTTCTGCTAAAATTATCTAGAATCCTTGGAAACGGGGCTATTATTTAGTTTATAAATTCATGTTTCTGTGATGATTTAATATATGAATTTAAAAAACCCTGCTCTCTGTTCTTCACAGGACATAAAACAAGGTTTCAAGAGAGCTTTCTCTGCTCCCTGGCCTTAGATACTGTGGTACCAGGTTGCAAGATATTCTTAGCTTAGTAGTCAATTTGTGTGAAATAGATTTTTGTCTTGTGTAATAGATCAAAGAGATTAAGACATGATGGCTTATTGATACAATCTTGTTTCAGTAACTATTTGGCTGAAGTGTCATTTAATCACTCGAGATTTCATGCTTACTAAATTGTGTGTTAATTATATTAGCCTCTACCATTTTTTGGTTCTCAGATTGACATTACGAAGACAACCATTTTTATATTTTCCTTTTAGCTAAGATTCTGACATTGAAATGTATCATTGGTGCTAGATTTACTAGTATTGTCATGTGGAGTATGTGTAATTCAATGGATTTATATTCAAGATCATTGCAGATTTATATTCAGTCTTCTTAGTAGTTAAATACATGTCTGGTGCTAGATTTAGTAGTATTGTTATATGTTGAGTGTCATTTTGGGGTCATAACAACAACTTTGATAAGGTTATCTAAGAATATATATATAGACTCTGAATAGAACTTACTCTGATAAGGTTTTCTAAGAATATATATATAGACTAGGAATAGATCATCGCAGATTTATATTCAATCTTCTTAGTAGTTAAAAAGTTTTTGTTTTGTCTCTATACTTTCTTGTTTATTCCTCAAATAATCGTGTGAATGAATAATTCACTTCTTTTGTCTTGATGTTGGGATATGAATCCTAAGACAAGTCCTAAATGATGAAAAAGATAAGATTAGTTTTGATAAGCTGTAGACTTGAATATTTTATAAGTGTTGACTGATCTAGTCTAGTTATGAAGTCGTCTTGAACAGATCAGTAGAGTTCACAAGACAAGTACTAGTTCACAAGACAAGTATTGTTTGAAAAGAAAAGTATATCTGTTTAAAAGACAAGTACATGTTATAAGTACTTTGTATAATTGTTAGGTTTTATACTGAGCTATTTGATATGTATAGAAGCTCATGTTTCATTCATATTCATTGTATAGTTCTTAAGGTGACTAAGCTGATTTATAAAGTTTAATGTAATGTAATAGTCTTGTTAGGATTAGATGATAGGACTAGATTAGTTCTATGCTGAAGTCTATAGTAGAAGACCTGCGTAAGACAAGTCAAGTTGGAGACAAGACAGGTGTGCAACAAGACAAGACAAGAAGACATAAGTTAGTTACAAGAAACGCGTATTGAAGATAAAGATTGAAGGAGTTAGTTAAGGAATAACTAATTAACTGAAGAAACGCGTGAATGGATAAAAAGAAGAAGTTAGAAGTTAGTTTTCAAGAAAAGTTAGTTACATAACAGAAAGTTCTTGAAGTTGAAGCTTATAAATACCCCATGGTATTATACATTTGAAGACTACTGTTACACAGAGAATTAAAGCATTCATAAGAGATATTCAAAGAAAACACACTCTCAGAGTTGAAGTTCAGAAAGTTCAAGCCAGAAGACAAGTGAAGAATTTGAAGAAGGCTGTTGTTAGCCTTAGAGAAGTTTACTTTTACATTTTGTTTCAAGGCGCTAGTTACTTGTATTTAGCTAGTTTTAGATCGAAGAAGCACTTGGAAGTGTTATCGATAAGATCGAAGTCTTATTTCTTAGGACTTAAAATCACAAGACTACTCGATTGGAAGAGTAATAAGAATTTCATGACTGGAGTTGTGAGAGTGGATGTAGACAAGTTGTCGAACCACTATAAAATTGTTGTGTGTTGATTTACTTTACTGTTTGTTTAATTACTTTAATTGATTAATTGCTTATCTAAACAAGACAAGTAGAGTGTTCATACAAAAGTTCGAATTTCGAATATAAGTTGAGTATAAACTTGATTGGGCTCATTGTTACTTTGATTAATTCCGCTTTACGTATTCTGATATATTGAAAGATTTTTTAAAAAAGTCTATTCACCCCTCCCCTCTAGACTTTTACTAGCTTACTCAATATTATTAACTCAACTTGGGACCAACAAGTGGTATTAGAGCAGTAGTTTTCGAACTGCTGTTTCTTGATAACATTTAAAGACTCTAGGTGAAGTCTTGGTTCGTTTTTGTTCTGATTCATACCACACTTTCTTGATATATCTGTATCTTGATTTCTTGCTATTATCATATCTGATCAAACTGCTAAAACATTTCTCTTGAGATAAGTGCTAACAAACTTCCCAAGTTCTCTGTTCAGGACTACGACTACTGGAAATTGAGGATGGAAGCCATTTTCAGTTCAACTCATGATCTGATGGTCTCTGTGATCAAAGAAGGACCAATTGCCAGTAGTGATAGGGAGAAAGCCGTGTCGAAGAATGTTGCTTTTAAGTCTACCACGTCTAAGAGCTCTAGAGTACACAGGTCTAAGCCTGCTAGCATAAAAGACGAGTTAGACAAGTCTGATCTAAGTCTGAAAGATCAGATGAACCTTATGGTTAGGAAGTTTGACAGACTAAACAAGCGCTATGGTAGATATAAGAAGTTCTATAAAGACTATAGAGGTTCTACTTCTTAGAACTCGTTTGAGACCAGACGAGACCGAAACTCGTCAGAAAGGAGAGACGAAGTCTCGAAAAGTAATAGACGAGATAGAGAGTCTAACGATAGGAAGATCAAGCGTTCTGATAGACGAGATAAGAGAAGGGATAAGTCTCGTGATAAAAGGTCTACTAATGATCCTTTATGCTATAATTGTGAGAAACCAGGTCACTACATTTACGAATGTCCGGACCTGAGCACTGATGATCGTGAAGAACGCAAGGCAAGAAGGGAAAGAAGATACAACAGTGGTAAGAAGACAATGATGGCTAATAATGACTCTGAAACGGATTCAGACGAGTTACCATCGTCTTCATCTAGCTACCCGTCTGATCATGATGAAGCATTCATAGCTGATGATGGACTCTGCTGCATGGCTAAAATTGAGCAAGAGGTATCATCTGCAACTTCATTTCAATCATGTGATGAATCAGATTCTAATGAAAGTGATACTGCCGATAGTGGTGTAGGGAGTAGTCTTCATCACTCTACTGGTGTGACTGAAGAAGACCTCCTACTCGCTAATAAGGCATTCATGGAAGTCAGTGACGAAAACATCATATTAAAACAAGAAATCATTGATCTTAAGGAAGCTCAGTCTAAAGTAGATCCTAATATAACAGTCCTAAATGAACGCTTGCAAGAAGAGTTGAGACAACTCAAAGACAAGTGCGCATTGACAGACAAGTTGTATCAAGACCTACTTAAGACACATGCTACTGAGAAACATGAATTTAATGTTTTAAAAAGTAAGTGCAATAAGCTTGAAGACTGAGGTTGTAAATTTGGACCTTAAACTTACTGACTTGATTAAATCTTCAATGACTAATCAAAAACTATCAGATAGGTATAGGGCTCCAAATGATAAGACAGGGTTGGGTGCTGAAACACTTAACTCGCCTACTCAAGTCATTGAGAACCCTGTTGAGGTTGGTTCAAGCTCTTTGGCACATGATAAAGGCAAAAGACCTATGGAATATGATACTAGAACTACATCTCAAGGCACTGTACACAAGCAAACTGGTGTTAGCTATCCGATTACCAATGGTGGTAAAAAGCATGTTAACATCAAACCTGCTCAGTCTAAAACAAGTCGAAAAAGGACCACTAATCGTGGACGACCAAACCAGGCCAGATACGAGGATTGGTATCCTGAGGAGACGAGTACTAGACAAGTACAGACTAGATGGAAAGAGCCTAGACCTCATTTCATAAGGCAGTCTCAGCTCTACTCGTCTAGGCCTAGGAATGCAGCTCCTAAATATCATAGTCAACCAGTCTTATATCCTCCGCCTGAATCGTATGATATCGAAGGAGAAGAAAGACCTAAACATGTCTATAAACCGTATGGCCCCAATGCATACAAGCCCTACTCTGACTATCACAGGCCTATGTCTACTCAAGTAGAGGTTAAGTCAAAAGGCTACCTCAGACGAGTAGACCCAAGGACTGATGATAGGCCAGACAAGGACAACAGGGTCTTATTTTGCAACAAATATGGTCGAAAGCTTAGAAGATCAAACTTGTTCAGGACTCCAATGTATATTTGGATTCCATTGAACTCAACTAACCCCCCAGGACCCCAATAGACAAGGAGGGTACCTAAATTATGGAATATCATCTAATGCAGGGTCGACTCGATCTATACAAGAAGGGTGGCTCAGTAGGAGAAACCTGGTACATAGACAGTGGTTATTCGCACCACATGACTGGTACCAAGGCACTTCTATCAAGCTACTATGAGCAAGAAGGACCAAAGGTTATATTCGATGATAGCTCAACAGCCATCACAAAAGGCTTTGGCTATATCCGAAATGGCGACGTAGAGATACAAGACGTATCTTACGTAGAAGGTTTGAAATATAATCTATTATCTGTTTCACAATTTTGTGATCGAGGTTACAAAGTGCAGTTCAAAAGTCAAAAGTGCGAAATCATAGACAAGAGGACTCATACCGTACTGCTCGTCGGCATAAGACAAGGCAGTGTGTATATCGTGAATTGGAATAGTTGTCCACGGGACACTTGTCTTCTTACTAAGACACCCAAAGAGATCAGTTGGCTTTGGCATAGACGTCTTTGCCACATGAACTTTAAGGTGATTAATAAGATTGCAAGAGATTACCTTGTTGAAGGTATACCCAACGAAATCTATTTCAAATCACATGTATGCGATGTCTGCCAGAAAGGTAAACAGGTAAAGGGTTCCTTTAAATCTATTCCAAACCCTCTCAACAAGTAGAGTTCTTGAACTTCTACATATGGACTTACATGGCCGAATTACTCCTCCAACTTTGAACGGTAGAAGGTACACACTTGTTGTGGTAGACGACTATTCTAAGTTCACTTGGGTAGTCTTCTTACACAAGAAGAGTGATACACAAACACTCCTACCTGATCTGTTGAAGAAGATACAAGTTGAGAAGAATCAGCCCATTGTCAAGATCCGTAGTGACAAGGGTACTGAATTCATTAACTGCTATATCAAAGAATTTTGTTCTAAGTGTGGCATCCAGCACCTTACTAGTGCAGCAAGGACACCACAATAAAATGGAGTAGTAGAACGGAGGAACATAACCCTTAAGGAGGCCTGCAAGACCATGCTGACAGAGTACAACACTCCTCAGAAGTTTTGGGCAGAAGCAATCAATACTGCATGCCATTCCCAAAACAGAAGTGTTATCAATAAAGCACTAGGTAAGACGCCCTATGAGGTATGGAAAGGTCGAAAACCCAGAGTTTCATATTTCCATATATTTGGCTGTAAGTGTTTTATCCATAACAATGGGGAAAGCAAGTTGAATGCATTCGATGCTAAAGCAGACGAGGGGATATTCTTAGGATACTCCTCGACTAGCAAAGCATTTAGAGTATTCAACTACTCTACCCTATGTGTGGAAGAAACACCACATGTAGTTTTCGATGAATCTCTACAGGACTCGTTTGCCGACCAGATCAGTAAGAAGGTAACTGATCTATCGATCCAAACTGATCAAGAATCAGAAGTTTATGAATTTGTTCAAGCCTATAACCCATTCATGAAAGCTCTCGAGTCTGATGATAAGGAGAAGGTAAGTGCTCAAGGTAAATCTACTAGACCAGTTGACATGCCTGAGCTAGTCGACTCGTCTACTCCTATTAAATCTTCTGATGCAAATGATATTGAAATGCATGATGCTATAATTGATCTAGATGATGATAGTATACATGCTAAGACTAGAAAAACATGGAAATCTGCTCATGATACTGAAAATATCATTGGTAACTCTACTGTTGGTGTGAAGACTAGACGACAACTCTTTGAGTCGCAAGAACAGCCTAGTCCATCTCTGTTTTGCTGGTGTTGTTTCCTCTCATCTATTGAGCCTAAAACCGTTAATGAGGCATTAGCTGATAGTAATTGGATCATCGCTATGCAAGAAGAGTTGAACCAGTTTGTTCGAAACAACGTCTGGGAACTTGTCGATAGACCTAAACATCATAATGTAGTTGGCACACGATGGATTTTCAAAAATAAGAAAGATGAGAATGATGTAGTCGTTCGAAATAAGGCTAGACTAGTTGCTCAAGGCTATTCTCAAGCTGAAGGCATAGATTATGATGAAACTTATGCACCTGTTGCTAGACTAGAAGCCATAAGATTGTTTCTTGCATATGCTGCTTATATGAAGTTTACTGTATATCAAATGGATGTTAAAAGTGCATTTCTTAACGGTATTCTTGTGGAAGAAGTGTATGTTGAACAACCTCTAGGTTTCGAAGTGAAAGGCAACCAAGTATACAAATTGAAGAAAGCCTTATACGGACTAAAGCAAGCTCCCAGAGCATGGTACGATACTCTTTCTCAATTTCTATTAGAGAATGGTTTTACTAAGGGCAAGGTCGATAGAACCTTGTTCAGAAGACAGGAAGGTAAGGACATCCTACTTGTTCAAATTTACGTGGATGATATTATTTTCGGATCACCCAACAAAAAGCTGAGTGAAAGTTTTTCAACACTCATGCAAAGTAAGTTTGAAATGTCAATGATGGGAGATATGACTTATTTTCTTGGACTTCAAGTAAAACAAACCCCTGATGGGATTTTCATAAATCAAGCAAAGTATACTCGAAATCTATTAGACAAGTATGGTATTTGTTGGGAATAAAATGATACATGTTTTGATTAAATACCAAAACCCCCTGAGACATGCCTAAGTCAAGATGATTGTGTTCAAAATGTGTTAGAACACATAACATAAGGCTAGATGAGAAGTTGATATGTTAGGCAGCTCTTAGATGACTAGATGCACAATGTGAGGGGGAACCTATGCTTTAAAGATGATCAAGATGAAGTCCCCTCAAGGCTCAAAATCTGGAACAAACACTAGGGACAAGCATACTCCATAGAAAAACCAAATGCTCTGATCAGGAGAGTTGTCCTGAAGAGTTACTTCTGTGAAAATGCTCTGATCAGGAGAGTTGTCCAGAAGAGTTAGTTCTATGCAAAAACAAGATTGCAAAGCTTAAAAGGACAAGATTAGTCAAATGCTCTGATCAGGAGAATTGTCCAGAGAAGTGAACTCTGTACAAGCAACAGCTCTGAAGCTAAAAGAATAAATATGCTGATCAGGAGAGTTGTCCCAGAAGAGTTGTCTCAGCAAGTTTGAACCAGAACAAAGATTCTAATGTTTGAAGGTCAACCATGCTGAAGAGCTAAAGACAACCATATCCTAAAGAACCTCATTGAAACATGCTAAGATCAACTTGAAGTGAAAGAAAGGGAAAGAGTCAAGTCATCTGAAGATGAGCAAGCCAACCTTGCTGATAATCAAATCTGCTGATAGTGATAAGGAGAGTTGTCCATTTGATAAGGAATGTTGTCCTATCATTGGATCAATCTTCAGAAGCCATGTCCAAGTCCTAACAAGAAGTCAAACATTGGGAAAAGTGCTGCAGAAAGAAGACAAAGT
Source organism: Galeopsis tetrahit (assembly GCA_963675135.1). Taxonomy (NCBI): domain Eukaryota; kingdom Viridiplantae; phylum Streptophyta; class Magnoliopsida; order Lamiales; family Lamiaceae; genus Galeopsis; species Galeopsis tetrahit. The sequence continues at coordinate 56,639,017 of OY776124.1, read as the reverse complement.
CTTACAAGCCGTTTATTACCCAAATGAGGACATGTCACTATCAAGAATCTGTCTTCCAGTTTGAAGAACTCAAGGAAGACATTTATAGCAAATTGGGGTTGCCTCTCCAACGGGCAAATCCTCCATTTTGTCTATAAATACAGAAGTGAGAAGACCATTTGAAAGCATCCAACTACCAATCCAACTGAGCAAGTATTCTGAAAGTTCATAGAACTTACAAGCTTTCAAAAGACTATCTTAGTCTTCATACACTTCTTCTAAGCTGAACCTACTGTATATCCATACAAAGCTTAGAGAGATATCATAATCCTTATACACTAATCTCCATTGTAAAGGATATCTCATTAGTTGGAACCTTACTTCAAACCTTACCCCTTTCAAGTGAGAAAGAGAGAAGGTTGTAGTAGTAGAAGTGGTAGGAGCTGACTGTTGAGAGAAGAACAGTTCAGTTCTGAGTTGAGAAGAGGGTACTAGGACTCTAGACATCCTAGGGATCAATTCACCAAGGAGTGGTGTTATTGATCAAGTGCACCTTGGCACTATAAAACAAGTTAATTCCAAGAGTGAAGGAATTATCCTGTTAAATCAGGGAAAGTGGATGTAGGAGCTTGAGTCTCTGAACCACTATAAACTCTTGTGTTGATTTACCTTACAAAGTACTTACATTCATTCAACACTGCACACAAAACTGATCTTTCAAAAGATACATATTCAAAGACTGTGCAAAACTGATTTGGACAAGTTCCCTGAAACTAAACTGGACTGCATTGGATTGACAAAGTGATTTCAGAAACTTAAGGAGTCTAAACTTAAAGGGCCAACCACTATTCCGCACCTATAACTCCCCTAGATAGTTATTCAACTAAGTACTCAATAGTACTTAGTAGTTTGATTATCTTAGTAGAGTTTATCTTCTTCAGCAGGGTTGTCCAAGACAACCTTGCTGAGCTCTGGTTTGATCATAAGTTGAAAAGATTTGCATACAAGTGTATCCCCCCCATACACTTGTTATATACTCCTTTCAAGACCAACAAGTGGTATCAGAGCAGGGGTTCAAAGACCACTGCCTCTGAAAATCCATCTTGATTTTCAAAATTCACATATTTGTGTGGTCACTGAACTGATCTCTATCTGAAATCTATTACTTGTTGACTAACAGATTAGTATTGAGATATGACCAACAACAATGCTGTTCCACCACCTGCTGTTCAAGGATTGGACAACATGGCCACAAATCCAGTCAATCACATTTCACATCATAAATTACCCATGTTCTCAATAGACAATTATGATTTCTGGAAAATTAGAATGAGGGCTCATCTTGCATCTCTTCACACTGACATGTTAAGAGTAATCACAAGAGGATCTTTTGTGTTTACCCAAACTAACCCCAGGGTGACAGAAGAGCAAAGAGCAGATGTAAGGGAACTGATTCCCAAGGATGAGGATGACTTCACTGCTGATGAAAAGAGGAAAGATAATCTAAATTATCTTGCCATGAACACTCTCTATCAAACAATTCCAGATGCAGTCATGGGAAGAGTCTACCATTGCACCACAGCCAAAGAAATCTAGGATACTCTTGCTGAGATGTGTGAGGGTACATAAAAGATCAAGGAGAACAAGCTCCAAGTTGTTGTGCAAAAATTTGAGCAGTTCTCAATGGAAGCTGATGAGTCCATTGACAAATTTGCTGGTAGATTCACTGATGTGATGAATGAAATCAACTCATCGGGCAAGGTGTACTCCAGGAGAAAAGTTGGATTAAAGATCTTGAAAAGTCTCACTCAAAAGTGGGATGTCTATGCTGTGATGATGCGGAATACCAAAGATCTCTCTTCCATGCCCATGCAACAAATCTTCTCAGAACTCAAAGCCTATGAGTTTGACCTCAATAGAAGAAAACCTGTTGAGGAACCTTCAAATCCTACTAAGGGAGTGGCATTCAAAGCCAAAGTTGCTGAACCTGAAATGCAATCCACTCCCAGATCATCAAAGTCAGTCTCAAAGACTGAAATGAAAGAAGAACTAGCCTTGATGGCTAGAAGGTTTGACAAGCTGAACACAAGGTTTGGTAGATATAAGAAATTCTACCAAGACAACAAATTCAGGAGAAGATACAACTCCCCTGAAGATCAGGCCAAGGACAAAAAGCCTGAAGAGAAAAGATCAGAGGACAAGTACTCTGATAGGAGAAGGTCCAGTAGAGCTGACCCTTCATCATCAAAAGGAAGAGATGAATCCAAGAAGGATGATGATGAAGACCTATGCTACAACTGCAAGAAGAAAGGGCACTTCCAGTATGATTGCCCTGAATTAAGCTCTAAAGAAAGAAGAGAGAGGCAAGCTAAAAGAGACAGAAAGTTCACAAATAGAAAGGCCATGATGGCTGGTGAAGAATCTGATAGTGCTGAAAGCTTCAACTCTTCAGATGGACTGTTCTCAAACAGTGATGATGATGATGATGTGTGCAACATGGCTCTTGAGGATGATGAGGTATCCTCCACTTCTAGCTCACCATCATTTTTATCACAGAACACTAGTGAAGTCAACTTGAAACTTTCCTTTGGGAAGTTGATGGAAGATTTCACTAGATTACAAGAATTTCATGATAACTGTGTGAGAGAAAATGAAAGATTGGCTATTGAACTTACCAAAAACTCTGAGGTAGCTGTTGATGTCAAATCTACTGAGTTGTATCAACAAGTCTTGAGAGAGCTTAAGGAAGCAAACCTCAGGATAGTTGACCAACAAAGAGAGATTGATGATCAACTGCTCTCTCAGAAGAGAAAAGACTTTGAACTAAAAATTCTAAATGCCAAGTTTGAAAACCTCTCACATGAATATGATATTCTAAAATCAAGTGAAGAGAGCCTGAAATTAAAAATGTCTGATTTGAACAAATCCTCTAGAGCAATAGAGGAAATTCAGAGTTATCAAAGACCTATGGCTCAAAGAAGTGGATTGGGTTTTGATCCATTTGAATCTTCACCTTGTCTTAGTGTTGCCTCTACAAGTAACACTAAGAAAATCTTTGTTAAATCAGTGGCACAACAAGCTGAAAATGAAATAACTCAGCCACTGAATAAAGGAAAGGGCAAATTAACTGAAATGCCTACTCAAGTGCTTTAGGAGACTAAGCCTGAACCCTTGGAAAAGGTCAAGGCTCCTGAATACAAGAGGAATATTGGTCAGCAGAGTAGACCCAATGGGAGGGCAACTCTCCTGAACAATGTTCAGAGAAGTTATCCAAGGTATAATCAGCCTAGGCCAACTCATCTGAGAAAGCCTCAGCTGAATAAACCTAAGGACAACTATCCTCAAAGGCAGAATAAAATGAGACAACCAAAACCCTTCATGCCAAAGGGTAATGGTCATAAAAATGCCTTTCCTCAAAGATTCCATCAAGCTGCACAAAGAACTCATAAGTTCAGGAGAGTTGACAACTCCCCTGAAACTTACAGAGTTAACACATTCACACATACTTTCCCAAAGGCATTTAAGGGAAAGACAGTGTATGTTGATGCACAAGGAAAACAACTTAGCCACCTTGAATCAATCAGGGTGATTAGGCAAGTTTGGGTTCCTAAAGGTACAGTTAACCTCTCAGGACCCAAAACTCAAAGGGTACCTAAACCTATCTAATTGCAGGTACCATTGGGCCACAGAAAGAGGAGCATGAACAAAAAGACAGCATGGTACCTTGACAGTGGATGCTCAAGGCACATGACTGGAAACAAGGAACTCCTCACTGATTTCATTGAAAAAGAAGGCCCAAATGTCACTTTTGGAGACAGCTCACAAGCAACAACAAAAGGTTATGGTACTTTGATGATTGGTAACATCAAAGTAACCAATGTATCTTATGTAGCTGGTCTCAAACATAACCTCCTAAGTATCAGTCAATTCTGTGATAAAGATTTTAAAGTTGAGTTCTCAAGTGGAAAATGCTTAATTAAGGATAAAGCTCAACAAACTCTATTGACTGGAACTAGGAAGGGAAATGTGTATTTTGTAGACTGGGACAAGTCTACTGATGCTGCATGTTTCATTGCTAAGAGTACTAGTGAACAAAGCTGGTTATGGCATAAGAGGCTAAACCATCTGAACTTCAAATCAATGAACAAACTTGCTAGAAATGCATTAGTTAAAGGACTACCTAATGAGGTTTTCATAAAAGAACATGTGTGTAAGCCATGTCAAGAGGGAAAACAGATTAAAGCCTCATTCAAAGGTAAACCAGTCATTTCTACTGAAAGTGTACTTGAACTTCTACATATGGATCTTTTTGGACCAATCACCCCTTCAAGCATAAATGGTAGAAAATACACATTGGTTGTAGTAGATGACTTCTCTAGGTTCACATGGGTAGTATTTCTCCTTAGTAAGAAGGAAACACAAGTTAAACTACCTGAACTTCTCAAGAGACTGTCAAATGAGAAAAGCCTTAGCATTATCAAGATAAGATCTGATAAAGGCACTGAGTTCATAAATTCATACATCAATGAGTATTGCACATCTAATGGGATAGCTCATGAAACCTCAGCAGCTAGAACTCCTCAGCTAAATGGAGTTGCAAAAAGAAGGAATAGAACATTAAAGGAGGCTGCTAGAACTTTAATTGCTGATTCAAATTTACCTAAGAGGTTTTGGGCTGAAGCCATAAACATTGCATGTCATACTCAAAATAGATGTTTGATTACTAAAGGGCAAGGCAAAACCCCTTATGAACTCTGGAAAGGAAGAATGCCTAAAGTGTCATATTTTCATATAATTGGTTGTAAGTGTTTCATTCACAATAATGGGAAAGAACAGTTAAAAGCCTTTGATAGCAAAGCTGATGAGGGAGTATTTCTTGGATACTCTCAAATCAGTAAAGCTTTCAGAGTCTACAACAAGAAAACCCTTATAGTGGAAGAAACACCTCATGTTGTGTTTGATGAATCTATCTTTGAGATCAGGAATGATAATTTGGAACCTGAAGAAATCACACAGAGGACAACCAGATTGAGCCTAAAAGACAAAGACACTGAATTCATAGATGTTGTCCAAGCCAATCTACCTGAACATACTATATTGGACAACAATCCTGAAGGCAACCTTCCTGAGACAAATCCTACTGATGGAGATGGTGAACTGAATGACCCAATCCCAGTTCACATCCAGGTAACAACTACCAATGAAGAAGCAGTTCCTGCTGAGGTAGTTAATGGGTCAAATAATCAAGGGGGAACTCAAAATGTTGAAAATGCCAATGTCCCTGACATTGAGGACAACACCACTGATTATGATCCTGAATTAGATCCTGCACTAAATTATCCTGAATTTTATGATCAAAATGACTCAACCTCAGTAGAGGACAACTCTACTGAAGGGATCAGAAAAAGAAGAACTTGGTTGTATGACCATCCTACTGATCTGATACTTGGTGACCCAAGTATAGGAGTCAGAACCAGAAAGTTTCATGGTGAAAGTGCTATGTTCTGTTGCTTCTTGTCAGAACAGGAACCAAAAGACATTGAGGAAGCACTTCAGGATGCCAATTGGATCACAGCAATGCAGGAAGAGCTCAACCAATTCACTAGAAATGAAGTATGGGAGCTGGTTGATAGACCTTCACATCAAGATGTTATTGGAACCAAGTGGGTGTTCAAGAACAAGAAGAATGAAAATGATGTGATTGTCAGAAACAAAGCATGACTAGTGGCTAAAGGTTACTGCCAGTATGAAGGCATTGACTATGATGAGACATTTGCACCTGTGGCAAGGCTAGAAGCAATAAGGCTTTTTCTAGCCTATGCAGCCCACAAGAGGTTCAAAGTGTATCAAATGGATGTCAAGAGTGTCTTTTTGAATGGAGTCTTGAAAGAAGAAGTCTATGTAGAGCAACCACCAGGTTTTGAGGTTGGAAACCAAGTATACAGACTGAAGAAAGCTCTATATGGACTCAAGCAAGCCCCTAGGGCTTGGTATGACACACTGTCACAATTCCTATTGGATCATGGATTCACCAAGGGAACTGTGGACAGAACTCTCTTCAGAATCTCTGAAGGAGAGAACATCTTGCTTGTCCAAATTTATGTAGATGACATAATTTTTGGATCCCCTAATGAGAAGCTTTGTGAGAAGTTCTCCAAGCTTATGCAAAGCAAGTGTGAGATGTCCATGATGGGGTTGATGAACTTCTTTTTGGGCTTACAAGTCAAGCAATCTAAAGAAGGAATCTTCATCAACCAAGCCAAGTACACCAGAGAAATGATCAAGAAGTTTGGGTGTACAACAAGAAAGCTAGTAAGGATTCCAATGAACACTAATTGGAAGATGGATCCTGATGAAAGTGGTGTTCCAACCAACTCCACTGAGTATAGAGGAATCATTGGATCACTCCTCTATCTCACTGCCAGCAGGCCTGACATCACCTTTGCAGTAGGTGTTTGTGCAAGGTTTCAAGCAAATCCTAAGAAAAGCCATCTTGAGGCTGCAAAGAGGATCTTGAGGTATCTCAAAGGCACTGAAAATCTAGGCCTTTGGTACCCTGCTGATGACAACATTGAGTTAACTGGCTATTCAGATGTTGATTATGGAGGATGCAGAATTGACAGAAAATCCACTTCAGGAACTTGTCAATTCTTGGGCAACAAACTTATATCTTGGTTTTCCAAGAAGCAAAACACAGTGGCTACCTCCACCACTGAAGCTGAATATGTTGCTGCTGGAAGTTGTTGTGCTCAAATTCTTTGGCTAAGACAACAACTCAAGGACTACAAAGTCAACTCTACTGAAGTGCCAATATTCTGTGACAATAACAGTGCCATTGCCATATCACAGAATCCTGTATTGCACACAAGATGCAAACATGTGGACATCAAGCATCACTTCATTAGAGATCATGTGGAGAAGAAGGATATTAAGTTAGTGAAGATCCACACAGATCATCAAAAAGCTGATATACTAACTAAGCCACTTGCAGAGGCAAGGTTCCTGGAATTATCAGCAAAGTTGGGTCTTCTTGATCCAGGGAAGTTGGACAAATGAGTCCAAAGGAGCTTATTCATTAAGGGGGAAATAAATTCAAACTTCAGCAGACTTGGTCAAGTCTACTGAAATTCAGAAAAGTTGACCTTACTTCCTCAGGACACTTGTCCACAGCTCCTCAGGACACTTGTCCACAGCACTTCAGGACACTTGTCCATGTAGGGTCAGATAAGTTGTCTTGGCTATCAAACCAAATCTTGGTCTGATAAGCACCTATTTTAGGTGATCATTGTCTATTTCGAAATCTGTCCCATTGAAATACAGTTTTCACCTTTCTGGGATTTAATTTGTCTCCCACCCAAAAGGTCACTTTCCATGCATTAAATGCTAAGATTTAACTCTTGTTTGCATTAAACTTTTTGGGACATGATCTATCTCGAAAAACCCCCAGCCTTAAACAAACATTAAAAACCACCCACGTTTTGAATAAAACAGTTCTTTCACTGTTACATTGGTTTTTGACCATTGGATCAAAACTGGCCAACTCCCCTGAAATCAATCCTAGCCGTTCATTTTGGATTTCCATTTTTGTTCACCTTTGAATTGCATCAAGACTTCACCAACTCATTGACAAACATTCTTTTTAGAATATTCACAAGTCTTAAGATCCCCCACAAACACTTCTTCCCCAAGTATTCGAAACCCTAACTCAAATTTTCTTCAAACTCTCTCAATCTTCCCCAAACTTTTCTCTGTAACTTTCAAATGGCCCCCAAAGTTAGAATAGAGATTATTATTGATTTCTCCAACAAGGCTCTAGACCTTGATTTTGGATACTTGAGCAACAAAAATAATCTTCATTTTGAGCCCATAGTATCCTTTGAGAGTGAAGACCCTGAGATTACACCAACTCTAAGATGGCTGAGAAGAGCTGGTTTGCAAAAGTTCATGGAGGAAAGACCAAGTTCATGCTTGGAAAGTTACATGGCTGAATTCTTTGCCTTTCTCAAGTGGAGAGGTGAACCTGCAGATGGTGAAGTTTCCACCAGATTGTCCTATATTGCAGAGGGAGAGGAAGAAGAGAGATTTCATAGAGTGAAATTCTCTTCAGAAGACATTGAAGGAGCTTTTGGATTGCCTTATGAGGGAAGGAATCCAGAAGTTTATGGTACTGGGCATGAAGATGAAATAGCTCAAGAATGGCTATTAGTACCAGGTCCTCTCTCTTCAACACAAAACAAGAAGACTCTCAAGCCAGAATTTCTCAACCTCTTTGAGGTAGTTGCTAAGAGTCTCTTGAGCAATACTGGAAGCTTGGAGCAGGTCAGCCATCCAAGAATAAGAATTATGGCTGCTGTGATTGATGCTAGTGACAAAGGCATCAAGTTTGATTGGAGGACCTTCATTATGTCTGAGATGATGAAGGAAAAGGCTAAATTTAAAGTGAGAGTTCACAACAAGGTTGTGTTAGAAGGAAAACTCAAGTATTGCACCAGGGCAAGCTTGTTGATAGAAAGATTTTCCCACTACTCTCAAATGCAAACATTTGCAAAGCCTCTCCCAGCCCAAAAGATCCTATTTAGGAAGCTCAGCAAGAAAACTGAGCAAAGGAGGATGCTTATGGCCAAACCTGCTGAAGAACAGGTTGAAGAAAAACCTAAGATGAAGAAGAGAACCAAGGCCAGAGCTGTCAAAATAAGGAAAATGTCTCAATTATCTTCAGGAGAAGCCTCAGGAGCATCAGCTGAAGTTGATGAAGTGGCAGAAGAGGGAGTAAGTGTGCCTTCTCACCACTCAGAAGAGTTGAGGCTGAAGTATAATGAGACAAGGCAAAAGAAGAAAGGAGATAAGAGGATCAGGGAAGTTGTCCCTGAAAAGAAAGGTGAAGGAAGTGGGAGCAGTAGGGCCAGCAAGAGAAGGGCCAAGCCTACTGAGAAAGTGTTGGAGCTGCAGGAAGAAAGGTCTCTACAATTGGCTCTAAGAGAGAGCAGAGCTGAAAGCAGGACCAAATCCAAGTCAAGGACTAGCTCATCTGGATCTGGAACTCCAGAATCCAAAGTCCCTGAAGGTCAACCTAAAGAGGCCAACATCCCTGAGTTTCAGAATCCTGAGCCCAACTCCCCTGAAACCCATGTTACCCCTTCCAACCAACCCATTACCCCTGTAGATCTCACTAAGAGATATTCTCCAGAAGGAAGTGTGCAAAGAAGTGGCATTGATGTGCTTGCAGATTTAGTAGTAGATGAGACAAGACTCTTATCTCCCCTTGACTCATCCATGCTCAACTACTCCAAACTCTTAGAACATGCACTCAATGAGCCAACTCCCTTAAGCAAAGCCCCTTCAGATTCATTGCTCTCTAAAGCAACTGAAGTACCTTCATTTGAGCCGAATCCTTCTGAAGCCAACCCTCCTGAACTTAACTTGCCTGAAGCTGCAATTAAGGAAACCACAGCCAACTCCCATATAGCCCAAAGTTCTCCATCTAGTGAGAATGAGGAGGAGTATACCTATGAAAGTATGCTCAGGGGTGGAGCTAAGGCCACAGTGGACAGTTTGTATCCACAACTTGCTGAATTTCCAAGAATTCAGAAGACATTTCATGATCTAAGGATGCTTGTTGATGTAAAAGACAAGTCTATGATGGAGATATCACAAGTCATCCAAGATAAGGGTGCAAACTGGTGGCAAATAGAGGAGAACAGATTGTTGAACTTTGCTGGAGTTTCAAAGACAAGATTTCTCATTGATAAGGAAATTTTTGCAAAGCTGGTAGCTGATAAGATTAAGGAGGAGAAAGAAAGGAAGGCTAAGGGAATCAAACACCCTGACAGTAGCTCCAATGATGATGATTCCCCTGATGATCCCTCAAATCCTTCTAACCCCAACCCTCCTGAAACCCCTCAAGCCAACCTCCCTGAACCTTCTCAGCCCAAGTCTTCTATAGCAGATAGACTATCAAACCCTCCTAAAACCTATCATAGGAAAGGCTCTGTATCTTCAGAGGTGTTGACCAAGGGTGGTAACACAACCAAAGACACATCTGCCAATGAAGGTTCTTCTGAACCCAAGGCACAGCCTAAAGATGTTGAGGTTCCTATGCTAGAGGCTGGTTTGATTAAGGCCTATTCAGTGTCAGAAGAGTTGGACACTGATCAGCCCTTAATCATTCAGGATGACTCAGTGGCTGTTGAAATAAGCACTGTGATCTCCTCACAACTGCCATCTTTGAACCTTGATGAAGGTGGAGATGTTGCAGGTTTAGGAGAAGGAGTTGAAAAGGAGAAGTTAGTGGAAAAATTAGAGGAAGTAGTAGATGAGAGAGATGTGGTGATCACTAGAATAGTGAGTGTACCACCAAATGAGGGTGATATAAGTGAGGAAGGGCAGGCTATTCTTGAAGTCAAATCTGAACTTCAGGAATCCCTTGATGAGAGGAGGCCTGTTTCTTTAAGTGAGGAAATTATTGAAGAAGGGAGAAAAGAAAGAGTTGAAAATGAGAAGAAGGCTGCTGATGTATCAGAGTCTTGTAAATCTTCTAGAGTTCCTTTGCAACCTACCTACAGGATGGATCCAGACGAGAATGGTAAGTGTGTTGATCAAACTCATTACCGTGGTCTTATTGGTTCATTACTGTACTTAACTGCTAGTAGACCGGACATTGCATTTTCTGTTGGCGTATGTGCTCGATTTCAAGCTAATCCAAAAGAGAGTCATATGGAAACCACTAAAAGGATTCTGAAATATTTGAAAGGAACCATCAATCGTGGTATATGGTATCCTTCAAATGATGATTTATCCCTAAGTGGCTACTCTGATTCTGATTTTGGTGGTTGTAGAATAGATAGGAAATCTACATCTGGTTCTTGTCAATTCTTAGGCACAAAACTCATTTCATGGTTTTCGAAAAAACAGACATGTGTTGTGTTGGGAATAAAATGAGATATGTTTTGATCTAATACCAAAACCCCCTGAGACATGCCTAAGCAAATTGATAGTGTTCTAAAAATGTTAGAACACATAGCATAAGGCTAGATGAGAAGCTGAAATGTTAGGCAGCTCTTAGACAATTAGATGCACAATTTGAGGGGGAACCTATGCTTTGAAGATGATCAAGATCAAGTCCCCTCAAGGCTCAAATTCTGGAACAATCACTTAAGAGCAAGAACACTTTATGGAAAACCAAATACACTGATCAGGAGAGTTGTCCAGAGAAGATGTTCTTATGCAAAAACAAGATTGTAAAGCTCAAAAGGACAAGTCCAATAAGATGATCTGATCAGGAGAGTTGTCCAGAGAAGCCAACTCTGTATGAAAAGTGCTCTGATGCTAAAAGACCAAATATGCTGATCAGAAGAGTTGTCCAGAAGAGTTGTCTCAGCATGATTGAATCAGAACAAGTGTTCTAAAGGTTGAAGGTCAACTATGCTGAAGAGAAAGAGACAACCACACCCTAAAAGACCACCAAAGAAACAAGCTAAGATCACCTTGAAGTGAAATAGAGGGAAAGAGCCAAGTCATCTGAAGAAGAGCAAGCCAACATTGCTGAAAGGCAAAACTGCTGATAGTGATAAGGAGAGTTGTCCTATCATTTGATCAACCTTCAGAAGCCATGTCCAAGTCCTAACAAGAAGTCAAACATTGGGAAAAGTGCTGCAGAATGAAGACAAAGTCTTACAAGCCGTTTATTACCCAAATGAGGACATGTCACTATCAAGAAACTGTCTTCCAGTTTGAAGAACTCAAGGAAGACATTTATAGCAATTTGGGGCTGCCTCTCCAACGGGCAAATCCTCCATTTTGTCTATAAATACAGAAGTGTGAAGACCATTTGAAAGCACCTCAACCTTGACAAGAATATCCAACTATCCTACAAGTTGACAAGTGCTCTCAAGCTTTCAAAGAGACTATCTTAGTCTTTATACACTTCTTCTAAGCTGAACCCAATTGTATATCCATACACAAGCTTAGAGAGATATCCTATCCTTATACACTGATCTTCACTGTAAAGGATATCTCATTAGTTGGAACCTTACTTCAACCCTTACATCTTTCAAGAGTGAAAGTGAGAAGGTTGTAGTAGTAGAAGTGGTAGGAGCTGACTGTTGAGAGAAGAACAGTTCAGTTCTGAGTTGAGAAGAGGGTACTAGGACTCTAGACATCCTAGGGATCAATTCACCAAGGAGTGGTGTTTTTGATCAAGTGCACCTTGGCACTATAAAACAAGTTAATTCCAAGAGTGAAGGAATTATCCTGTTAAATCAGGGAAAGTGGATGTAGGAGCTTGAGTCTCTGAACCACTATAAACTCTTGTGTTGATTTGCTTTACAAGTACTTACATTCATTCAACACTGCACATAAAACTGATCTTTCAAAGATACATATTCAAAGATTGTGAAAAACACATTTGGACAAGTTCCCTGAAGCTTAACTGGACTGTGCTGTATTGACTAAGTGATTTCAGAAATTAAAGGAGTCTAAACTTAAGGGCCAACCATTATTCCGCACATATAACTCCCTTAGATAGTTATTCAACTAAGTACTCAATAGTACTTAGTAGTTTGATTATCTTAGAAGAGTTAATCTTCTTCAGCAGAGTTGTCCAAGACAACCTTGCTGAACTCTGGTTTGATCAAATTAGCAAAAGAATTGCATACAAGTGTATTCCCCCCCCCCCATACACTTGTCATATACTCCTTTTAGGACCAACAAGTGGTATCAGAGCAGGGGTTCAAAGACCACTGCTTCTGAAAATCCATATTGATTTTCAAAACTCTCATATTTGTGTGGTCACTGAACTGATCTCTATCTGAAATCTATTACTTGTTGACTAACTGATTATTCTTGAGAAATGGCCAACAACAATGTTGTTCCTCCACCTGCTGTTCAAGGATTAGACAACATGGCCACAAATCCAGTCAACCATATTTCTCATCACAAACTGCCCATGTTTTCAATAGACAATTATGATTTCTGGAAAATTAAAATGAGGGCTCATCTTGCATCTCTCCATACTGATATGCTAAGAGTAATCACAAGAGGACCTTTTGTGTTTACTCAAACTAACCCCAGAGTGATAGCTGAGCAAAAAGCAGATGTAAGGGAACTGATTCCCAAAGATGAAGATGATTTCACTGCTGATGAAAAGAGGAAGGATAATCTGAATTATCTAGCAATGAACACCCTCTATCAAACAATTCCAGATGCAGTCATGGGAAGAGTCTACCACTGCACGACAGCCAAAGAAATTTGGGATACTCTTGCTGAAATGTGTGAGGGCACTGAAAAGATCAAGGAGAACAAGCTCCAAGTTGCTGTGCAGAAGTTTGAACAATTCTCAATGGAAACTGATGAGTCCATTGACAAATTTGCTGGTAGATTCACTGATGTGATGAATGAAATTAACTCATTGGGCAAGGTCTACACCAAGAGAGAAGTGGGGTTGAAGATCTTGAGAAGTCTCACTCAAAAGTGGGATGTCTATGCTGTAATGATGCAAAACACCAAAGATCTTTCCACCATGCCCATGCAACAAATCTTCTCTGAACTCAAAGCTTATGAGTTCGACCTCAATAGAAGAAAGCCTATTGAGGAACCTTCAAATCCTACTAAGGGAGTGGCATTCAAAGCCAAAGTTGCTGAACCAGAGATGCAGCCCACTCCAAGACCATCAAAGTCAGTCTCAAAGACTGAAATGAAGGAAGAACTAGCCTTGATGGCTAGAAGGTTTGAAAAGTTGAACTCAAGGTTTGGTAGATACAAGAAATTCTACCAGGACAACAAATTCAGGAGATACAACTCCCCTGAAGTTCAGGCTGAAGTCAAAAAGCCTGAAGAGAAAAGATCAGAGGACAAGTACTCTGATAGGAGAAGGTCCAGCAGAGCTGAACCTTCATCATCAAAAAGAAGAGAAGAATCAAAGAAAGAAGATGATGAAGATCTGTGCTATAACTGTAAAAAGAAAGGGCATTTCCAGTATGACTGCCCTGAATTGAGCTCTAAAGAAAGAAGAGAGAGACAAGCTAAAAGAGACAGAAAATTCACAAATAGAAAAGCCATGATGGCTGGTGAAGAATCTGATAGTGCTGAAAGCTTCAACTCCTCTGATGGATTATTCTCCAACAGTGATGATGATGATGATGTTTGCAACATGGCTCTTGAGGATGATGAGGTATCCTCTACTTCTAGTTCACCATCATTCATCTCACAAAACACTAGTGAGGTTAACCTGAAACTTTCCCTCGGAAAGTTGATGGAAGATTTCACTAGATTACAAGAATTTCATGACAATTGTGTGAGAGAAAATGAAAGATTAGCTACTGAACTAACCAAGAACTCTGAGGCAGCTGTTGATGTCAAGTCTACTGAGTTGTATCAACAAATCTTGAGAAAGCTTGAGGAAGCAAATCTCAGGATAGTTGACCAACAAAAGGAGATTGATGATCAACTGCTCTCTCAGAAAAGAAAAGAATTTGAACTTAAAATTCTAAATGCCAAATTTGAAAATCTCTCACATGAGTATGATATTCTTAAATCAAGTGAAGAGAGCCTGAAATTAAAGATGTCTGCTTTGAACAAATCTTCTAGAGCAATAGAGGAAATTCAAAGTTATCAAAGACCGATGGCTCAAAGAAGTGGATTGGGTTTTGATCCATTTGAAACTTCACCTTGTCTTAGTGTTGCATCCACAAGTAACACTAAGAAAATCTTTGTTAAATCAGTGGCACAAACTGAAAATGAAGTAATTCAGCCACTGAACAAAGGAAATGGCAAATTAAATGAAATGCCTACCCAAGTGCTTCAGGAGACTAGACCCAAACCTTTGGAAAAGGTCAAGGCTCCTGAACACAAGAGGAATATTGGTCAGCAGAGTAGACCCAATGGAAGGGCAACTCTCCTGAACAATGTTCAGAGGAATTATCCAAGGTATAATCAGCCTAGGCCAACTCATCTGAGAAAGCCCCAGCTGAATAGACCTAAGGACAACTATCCTCAAAGGCAGAATAAAATGAGACAACCAAAACCCTTCATGCCAAAGGGTAATGGTCATAAAAAGGCCTTTCCTCAAAGATTTCATCAAGCTGCACAAAGAACTCATAAGTTCAGGAGAGTGGACAACTCCCCTGAAACTTACAGAGTTAACACATTCACACATACTTTCCCAAAGGCACTTAAGGGAAAGACAGTGTATGTTGATGCACAAGGAAATCAACTTAGCCACCTTGAATCAATCAGGGTTATTAGGCAAGTTTGGGTTCCCAAAGGTACAGCTAACCTCTCAGGACCCAAAACTCAAAGGGTACCTAAACCTATCTAATTGCAGGTACCAATGGGCCACAAGAAGAGGAGCATGAACAAAAAGACAGCATGGTACCTTGACAGTGGATGTTCAAGGCACATGACTGGAAACAAGGAACTCCTCACTGACTTCATTGAAAAAGAAGGCCCAAATGTTACTTTTGGAGACAGCTCACAAGCAACTACAAAAGGTTATGGTACTTTGATGATTGGTAACATCAAAGTATCCAATGTATCTTATGTGGCTGGTCTCAAATATAATCTCCTAAGTATCAGTCAATTCTGTGATAAAGATTTTAATGTTGAGTTCTCAAGTGGAAATTGTTTAATTAAGGATAAAACTCAACAAACCCTATTGACTGGAACTAGGAAGGGAAATGTGTATTTTGCAGACTGGAACAAGTCTACTGATGCTGCATGTTTTATTGCTAAAAGTTCTAGTGAACAAAGTTGGTTATGGCACAAAAGGCTAAACCACCTGAACTTCAAATCTATGAATAAACTTGCTAGAAATGCATTAGTTAAAGGACTGCCTAATGAGGTTTTCATTAAAGAACATGTGTGTAAGCCATGTCAAGAAGGAAAACAGATCAAAGCCTCATTCAAAGGAAAACCAGTCATCTCCACTGAAAGGGTACTTGAACTTCTACATATGGATCTGTTTGGACCAATTACCCCTTCAAGCATAAATGGTAGAAAATACACATTAGTAGTAGTAGATGACTTCTCTAGGTTCACATGGGTAGTATTTCTCCTTAACAAGAAGGAAACACAAGTCAAACTGCCTGAACTTCTCAAGAGACTGTCAAATGAGAAAAGCCTTAGCATTATCAAGATAAGATCTGATAAAGGCACTGAGTTCATTAATTCATACATCAATGAGTACTGCACATCAAATGGAATAGCTCATGAAACCTCAGCAGCTAGAACTCCCCAACAAAATGGAGTTGCAGAAAGAAGGAATAGAACTTTAAAAGAAGCTGCTAGAACTTTAATTGTTGATTCAAATCTACCTAAGAGGTTTTGGGCTGAAGCTATAAACACTGCATGCCATACTCAAAATAGATGTTTGATCACTAAGGGGCAAGGCAAAACCCCCTATGAACTCTGGAAAGGAAGAATGCCTAAAGTGTCATACTTTCATATATTTGGTTGTAAATGTTTCATTCACAATAATGGGAAAGAACAGTTGAAAACCTTTGACAGCAAAGCTGATGAGGGAGTATTTCTTGGATACTCTCAAATCAGTAGAGCTTTCAGAGTCTACAACAAGAAAACCCTTATAGTGGAAGAAACACCTCATGTTGTGTTTGATGAATCTATCTTTGAGATCAGGAATGATCATTTAGAACCTGAAGAAATCACACAGAGGACAACCAGATTAAGCCTAAAAGACAAAGACACTGAATTCATAGATGTTGTTCAAGCCAATCTGCCTGAAAAACCCACATTGGACAACAATCCTGAAGGCAACCTTCCTGAGACAAATCCTATAGATGGAAATGGTGAACTGAATGAACCAATCCCAGTTCACATCCAGGTAACAACTACCAATGAAGAAGCAGTTCCTGCTGAGGTAGTTAATGGATCAAATAATCAAGGGGGAACTCAAAATGTTGAAAATACCAATGTCCCTGACATTGAGGACAACATCCCTGATTATGATCCTGAATTAGATCCTGCATTTAATTATCCTGAATTCTATGATCAAAATGACTCACCTTCAGTAGAGGACAACTCTACTGAAGAGATCAGGAAAAGAAGGACTTGGTTGTCTGACCATCCTACTGATCTGATACTTGGTGATCCAAGTATAGGAGTCAGAACCAGAAAGTTTCATGGTGAAAGTGCTATGTTTTGTTGTTTCTTGTCAGAGCAAGAACCAAGTGATATTGAGGAAGCACTTCAAGATGCCAATTGGATCACAGCCATGCAGGAAGAACTGAATCAATTCACCAGAAATGAAGTATGGGAGCTGGTGGATAGGCCTTCACATCAAGATGTTATTGGAACAAAGTGGGTGTTCAAGAACAAGAAAAATGAAAATGATGTGATTGTCAGAAACAAAGCAAGACTAGTGGCAAAAGGGTATTGACAACATGAAGGCATTGACTATGATGAGACATTTGCACCTGTGGCAAGGCTAGAAGCAATAAGGCTCTTTCTAGCCTATGCAGCCCACAAGAGGTTCAAAGTATACCAAATGGATGTCAAAAGTGCCTTTCTGAATGGAGTCTTGAAAGAAGAAGTCTATGTGGAGCAACCACTAGGTTTTGAAGTTGGAAACCAAGTTTACAGACTCAAGAAAGCTCTATATGGACTCAAACAAGCCCCTAGGGCTTGGTATGATACACTGTCACAATTCCTCTTGGATCATGGATTCACCAAGGGAACTGTGGACAGAACTCTCTTCAGAATCTCTGAAGGAGAGGACATCTTGCTTGTCCAAATTTATGTGGATGACATAATTTTTGGATCCCCTAATGAGAAGCTCTGTGAGAAATTCTCCAAGCTCATGCAAAGCAAGTTTGAGATGTCCATGATGGGGTTGATGAATTTCTTTTTGGGTCTACAAGTCAAACAATCTAAAGAAGGAATCTTCATCAACCAAGCTAAGTACACCAGAGAAATGATCAAGAAGTTTGGGTGTACAACTAGCAAGCCAGTAAGGATCCCTATGAACACAAATTGGAAGATGGATCCTGATGAGAGTGGTATTCCAACCAACTCTACTGAGTATAGAGGAATAATTGGCTCACTCCTCTATCTCACTGCCAGCAGACCTGATATCACCTTTGCAGTAGGTGTTTGTGCAAGATTTCAAGCAAATCCTAAGAAAAGCCACCTTGAGGCTGCAAAGAGGATCTTGAGGTATCTCAAAGGCACTGAGAATCTAGGCCTTTGGTACCCTGCTGATGACAATATTGAGCTAACTGGCTACTCAGATGCTGATTATGGAGGATGTAGAATTGACAGAAAGTCCACTTCAGGGACTTGTCAATTCTTGGGCAATAAACTCATATCTTGGTTCTCCAAGAAACAAAATACAGTAGCCACCTCCACCACTGAAGCTGAATATGTTGCTTCTGGAAGTTGTTGTGCTCAAATACTTTGGCTAAGACAACAACTCAGAGACTACAAAGTCAACTCTACTGAAGTGCCAATTTTCTGTGATAACAATAGTGCCATTGCTATATCACAAAATCCTGTCTTGCACACAAGATGCAAACATGTGGACATCAAGCATCACTTCATTAGAGATCATGTGGAGAAGAAGGATATCAAGCTAGTGAAAATTCACACAGACCATCAAATAGCTGATATACTAACTAAGCCACTTGCAGAGGCAAGGTTCCTGGAATTATCAGCAGAGTTGGGACTTCTTGATCCAGGGAACTTGGACAAATGAATCCAAAGAAGTTCATTGATTAAGGGGAAAACAAACTCAAACTTCAGCAGACTTGGTCAAGTCTACTGAAACTCAGAAACATGACCTCACTTCTTCAGGACACTTGTCCACAAACTTTCAGGACACTTGTCCATGTAGGGTCAGATAAGTTGTCCTAGCTATCAAACCAAATCTTGGTATGATAAGCACCTATTTTTGGTGATCAATACCTATCTCGAAATCTGTCCCTTGAAACACAGTTTTCACCTTTCTGGGATTTAATTTGTCTCCCACCCAAAAGGTCACTTTCCATGCATTAAATGCCAAGATTTAACTCTTGTTTGCATTAAACTTTTTGGGACATGATCTATCTCGAAAAACCCCCAGCCTTAAACAAACATTAAAAACCACCCACGTTTTGAATAAAACAGTTATTTCACTGTTACATTGGTTTTTGACCATTGGATCAAAAATGGACAACTCCCCTGAAATCAATCCTAGCCGTCCATTTTGGATTTCCATTTTTGTTCACCTTTGAATTATCTCAAGACCTTACCAACTCATTGACAAACATTCTTTTTAGAATATTCACAAGTCTTAAGATACCCACAAACACTTCTTCCCCAAGTATTCGAAACCCTAACTCTATTTTCTTCAAACTCTCTCAAAACTCTCTCTGCAAATTTCAATGGCCCCCAAAGTTAGACCTGAGATGCTTGTTGATTTCTCTAACAAGGATCTAGACCTGGATTTTGCCTACCTTAGCAACAAAAACAATCTTCACTTTGAGCCAATAGTTTCTTTTGAAAGTGAAGATCCTGAGATTACTCCAACCCTGAGGTGGTTGAGAAGAGCTGGACTTCAAAAGTTCATGGAGGAAAGACCAAGCTCTTGCTTGGAGAGCTACATGGCAGAATTCTTTGCCTTCCTCAAGTGGAGAGGCAAGCCTGAAAATGGTGAAGTATCAACCAGACTATCCTACACAGCTGAAGGAGAGGAAGAGGAGAGATTCCACAGAGTAAAATTCTCCTCAGAAGATCTGGAAGGAACTTTTGGATTGCCTTATGAGGGAAGGAATCCAGAGGTTTATGGTACTGGGCATGAAGAGGAAATAGCCCAAGAATGGTTATTAGTTCCAGGCCCTCTCTCTTCAACTCAAAACAAGAAAACTCTCAAGCCAGAGTTTCTCAACCTTTTTGAGGTAGTTGCTAAGAGCCTCTTAAGCAACACTGGAAGCTTAGAGCAGGTCAGCCATCCAAGGATTAGAATCATGGCTGCCATTATTGATGCCAGTGATAAGGGCATCAAGTTTGATTGGAGGACCTTCATCATATCTGAGATGATGAAAGAGAAGGCTAAATTTAAGGTGAAAACCCACAATAAGGTGGTGCTAGAAGGGAAAATCAAGTATTGCACCAGGGCAAGCTTGTTGATTGAGAGGTTTTCCCACTATTCCCAGATGCAAACCTTTGCAAAGCCCCTCCCAGCCCAAAAGATCCTATTCAGAAAGCTCAGCAAGAAAACTGAGAAAAGAAGGATGTTACTGGCCAAGCCTGCTGAAGAACAGGAGGAAGAGAAGCCTAAGATGAAAAAGAGAACAAAGGTCAGGGCTGTCAAAACAAGAAAGATGTCTCAATTGTCTTCAAGAGAAGTCTCAGGAGCATCAGCTGAAGTTGATGCAGTGGCAGAAGAGGGAGTGAGTGTGCCTTCTGACCACTCAGAAGAGTTGAGAAGGAAGTACAATGAGACAACGCAAAAGAAGAAGGGTGATAAGAGAATCAGGGAAGTTGTCCCTGAGAAGGAAGGAAGTGGAAGCAGTAGGGCCAGCAAGAGAAGGGCCAAACCTACTGAGAAGGTGTTGGAGTTTCAAGAAGAAAGATCTCTTCAATTGGCTCTAAGGGAAAGCAGGGCTGAAAGCAAGACCAAATCAAGGTCAAGGACTAATTCATCTGGTTCTGGAACTCCAGAATCCAAAGTCCCTGAAGGTCAACCTATAGAGGCCAACCTCCCTGAAATTCAGTATATTGAGCCCAACTCCCCTGAAACCCATGTTACCCCTTCCAACCAACCCATTACCCCTGTAAGTCTCACTAAGAGATATTCTCCAGAAGGGAATGAGCAAAGAAGTGGCATTGATGTGCTTGCTGATTTAGCAGTAGATGAGACAAGACTCCTGTCTCCCCTTGACTCATCCATGCTCAATTATTCAAAGCTCTTAGAGCATGCACTTCATGAACCAACCCCCTTGAGTAAAGCCCCTTCAGATCAATTGCTCTCAAAAGCAACTGAAGATCCTTCTACTGTACCCAACCCATCTGAAACCAATATCCCTGAACTTAATCTGCCTGAAGCCACATTAGGAGAACCCAGAGCCAACTCCCCTATAACCCAAAGTCCCCATTCAAGTGGAGATGAGGAGGACTATACTTTTGAAAGTATGCTCAGAGGAGGAGCCAAGGCTACTGTGGACAGTTTGTATCCACAACTTGCTGAATTTCCAAGAATTCAGAAGACCTTTCATGATTTGAGGATGCTTGTTGATGTGAAAGACAAATCTATGATGGAGATATCACAAGTCATCCAAGATAAGGGTGCAAACTGGTGGCAAATAGAGGAGAACAGATTGCTACACTTTGCTAGAGTTTCAAAGACAAGATTCCTCATTGCTGAGGAGATTTTTGCAAAGCTGGTAGCTGATAAGATTGAGGAGGAGAAAGAGAGAAAAGCCAAGGGAATCAAACACCCTGACAGTAGCTCAAATGATGATGATTCCCCTGATGATCCCTCAAACCCTTCAAATCCCAACCCTCCTGAAACCCCTCAAGCCAATCTCCCTGAATCCTTTCAACCCAAGTCTTCTATAGCAGATAGACTTTCTAACCCTCCTAAAACCTACCATAGGAAAGGCTCTGTGCTATCAGAGGTGTTGACCAAGGGTGGTAATACAACCAAGGACACATCTGCCAATGAAGGTTCTTCTGAACCCAAGGCACAGCCTAAAGATGTTGAGGTTCCTGTACTAGAGGCTAGTTTGATTAAGGCCTATTCAGTGTCAGAAGAGTTGGACACTGATCAGCCCTTAATCATTCAGGATGACTCAGTGGCTGCTGATATAAGCACTGTGATCTCCCCACAACTGCCATCTTTGAACCTTGTTGAAGGTGGAGATGCTGCAGGTTTAGGAGAAGGAGTTGAAAAGGAGAGAATAGCTGAAAAATCAGAGGGAGTTGAGGATGAAAGAGAGGTAGTCATCACTAAGATAGTGAGTGTACCACCATATGAGGGTGGAATAAGTGAGGAAGGACAGGTTATTCTTGAAGTCAAATCTGAACTTCAAGAATCCCTTGATGAGAGGAGGCCTGATTCCTTGAGTGAGAACATTATTAAAGAAGGGAGAAAAGAACAAGTTGAAAATGAGAAGAAGACTGCTGATGTATCAGAGTCTTATATAAAAGAAATTGAGGGTGATGAGTGCTTATTTCCTAACTTGTTTGACTTGTCTGATGTTGCAGGAATTTCTCTTGATCAAATTTTTGCAGATGAATTCTTAACAGATGCACCTATCCAAGTAGACACAGGCTCAGCTCAGGCCTTACTTGGAATGCAATCAGAGAAGTTGGACTCCTTGGCTCATCAAGTCCAATCTGCTCATGCTGAAACTTCAGGAGCATTGAATGAGCAAGGAAGGACTCTAGCATCTGTAGAAATGAGGCTCACTGGCTCTGAAGATGTTGTGCTACCAACCCTTGAGGCAAGAATCAGTGGTGTGGAATCTGGTCTCCAAACCATCTCCACTGAAGTTCAAAATGCCAAATCTACCATGGAAGCCATCTCAGAGGAGGTCAAGAAAGAGCAAAAGCTGCTGAGAGACAATCACAATGCTAATGTCAAAGCTCTCAGGCTAACTGTCAAACAAGCAGTTGGAAAGAAGACTGCACTGCAAAAGAGAAGAGCTGAAGAGCAAAGGCTAGCTATGGTCAAAGCTGCCTCAGAAAAATTTTCCCAAGATGTGCTGGCCAACATTGCTGAAGGTGCAGTGGCCAACCTCACTGAGTTTCTGAAGACCCAATTGGATGCATCTCTTAAGGCAACCATGGAGGAGGTTGTTCAACAGAAAATGAAGCCTGTTCTAGCTTTTCTTAGCTTGAGCAATGATAAAATGCAAGATATACATGATGAGAATGTGTATCTGTTGGAAGAGATGAAGTCCCTAAACCAGGCCCAATCCCTGATGGCCTCAACAATGAGTGACCTCAAGCCCCAGTGTTTTGATGCTGCCAAAAAGGGGGAAAGGGAAAGAGCAAGGGCAAAAGGTGCCTTAGTAATTGGGAGTCCAGTGAAAGGGAAGGACAAAGTCCCTGAAGGAAAGGGAAAAGAGCCAGAAATGCTGAACTTGGAAGATTTGGATGAAGAGGAGCAGTTAGCATTGGCATTGAAAAACTCAATGGCCTCAGCTCAAGAGGAAAGAGTAAGGCTACAACAAAGACCAGGTGGTGAAGTGTCAGGTTTGGACAAAGATGTTGAAGGTGTCCAAACCAGAGGAAAGATCAAGAAGGCCCAAGGAAAGAAGAGACAAATTGAGAAATTCACTGACTTTCCTAGCAGCCTTGATCTTCCACCTGAATTCAGAATTGATGAAGATGAGCCTACATCAAAGAAAGCCAAAACTGCTGAAGAGCTCAAAACTGCTGAAAGTACCAAGTCCACTGAAGACATTGAAGAAATATATGCTGAAGGATTTGGAACTGAACCTAAGAAGAAGACAATTGTTCTAGCCCATGATCCATCAAAGCTGTTTCATGAAGGGTATGGCAAAGACCCTGAAACACAACAGAAACTGGCCATGATGAGGGCCCATGAGAAAATGGATCTCATGGAAGAAGCCAACAGAGCAAGAGATGAAAGGAGAGCAAACTTTCAGAAACCAAGAAGGAGGAGAGCAACTTACAGCAAGATGAAGCCTCAGCTTCTAATCCCAATGGACACCAAATATCCACACTTGGATAAATGGGTGCCAATTCAACTGAATGACACATGGGAAGAAGCCAAAAGGGAGTTTGTCTATGACTACTATGTCATTGACAGATGGAATGGAGGAGATGCAAACTCTGCCTTCACTGAGTTCATGATAGAATACTACAGAGAGTTGTATCAACAACTTCTTGCAGCTGCTGACATTGCAAAATTTGAACTCACAGCTCCCAAGCCAATCATATACATGCCTCCAAAGCTTGAAGGATGGATTGATCAAGCAAGAATTCTGAGAGAATTCACTGAGATCCTTAAGCTAAACAAGATGGTTCTTGGACCTAAGGGAACCAACCAAGAAGCCATGGCATTGAAAAGGAGAGTGTGGGCACAGTATGGAATGCTGCCACCCCCTGAGGATGATCTTTGAAATGGCTAAGTCTTCTGACCTTTCTTGATTGATCAACTATGCTGAAATATGGTCAAGATTGCTGATGTGGTGTGCTAATCTGTTTGCTCTGATCTGCTATGGATTATTTTGATAACAAGCTCTGTGCTCTGATGTTGAAAATATTATTTTTGTCTTGAATTGTTAGAATGAAATGCTCTGATGTATTTAAGTGTTATTGATTCATGCTCTGATATGTTAAATTCAACTATCAACATGCTTGTAATGATCATTGAATGAATGATAGTTGAACTTTTTGTGAATCAAGAAACACTAATCTCTCTATGCCTATCTAAAAACCTACTTGCAACAAAAACAGTGAATACACTAACACATTATCTTTTCAGGAATATTGACCTTAGTCATGTCTTCTGAAGATACATGTAATAGGTGTAGACAAGTCACTTTTGCTTAGATTGTGTAGGTTTTGGCATCATCAAAAAGGGGGAAATTGTTGGGAATAAAATGAGATATGTTTTGATCTAATACCAAAACCCCCTGAGACATGCCTAAGCAAATTGATAGTGTTCTAAAAATGTTAGAACACATAGCATAAGGCTAGATGAGAAGCTGAAATGTTAGGCAGCTCTTAGACAATTAGATGCACAATTTGAGGGGGAACCTATGCTTTGAAGATGATCAAGATCAAGTCCCCTCAAGGCTCAAATTCTGGAACAATCACTTAAGAGCAAGAACACTTTATGGAAAACCAAATACACTGATCAGGAGAGTTGTCCAGAGAATATGTTCTTATGCAAAAACAAGATTGTAAAGCTCAAAAGGACAAGTCCAATAAGATGATCTGATCAGGAGAGTTGTCCAGAGAAGCCAACTCTGTATGAAAAGTGCTCTGATGCTAAAAGACCAAATATGCTGATCAGAAGAGTTGTCCAGAAGAGTTGTCTCAGCATGATTGAATCAGAACAAGTGTTCTAAAGGTTGAAGGTCAACTATGCTGAAGAGAAAGAGACAACCACACCCTAAAAGACCACCAAAGAAACAAGCTAAGATCACCTTGAAGTGAAATAGAGGGAAAGAGCCAAGTCATCTGAAGAAGAGCAAGCCAACCTTGCTGAAAGGCAAAACTGCTGATAGTGATAAGGAGAGTTGTCCTATCATTTGATCAACCTTCAGAAGCCATGTCCAAGTCCTAACAAGAAGTCAAACATTGGGAAAAGTGCTGCAGAATGAAGACAAAGTCTTACAAGCCGTTTATTACCCAAATGAGGACATGTCACTATCAAGAAACTGTCTTCCAGTTTGAAGAACTCAAGGAAGACATTTATAGCAATTTGGGGCTGCCTCTCCAACGGGAAAATCCTCCATTTTGTCTATAAATACAGAAGTGTGAAGACCATTTGAAAGCACCTCAACCTTGACAAGAATATCCAACTATCCTACAAGTTGACAAGTGCTCTCAAGCTTTCAAAGAGACTATCTTAGTCTTTATACACTTCTTCTAAGCTGAACCCAATTGTATATCCATACACAAGCTTAGAGAGATATCCTATCCTTATACACTGATCTTCACTGTAAAGGATATCTCATTAGTTGGAACCTTACTTCAACCCTTACATCTTTCAAGAGTGAAAGTGAGAAGGTTGTAGTAGTAGAAGTGGTAGGAGCTGACTGTTGAGAGAAGAACAGTTCAGTTCTGAGTTGAGAAGAGGGTACTAGGACTCTAGACATCCTAGGGATCAATTCACCAAGGAGTGTTATTTTTGATCAAGTGCACCTTGGCACTATAAAACAAGTTAATTCCAAGAGTGAAGGAATTATCCTGTTAAATCAGGGAAAGTGGATGTAGGAGCTTGAGTCTCTGAACCACTATAAACTCTTGTGTTGATTTGCTTTACAAGTACTTACATTCATTCAACACTGCACATAAAACTGATCTTTCAAAGATACATATTCAAAGATTGTGAAAAACACATTTGGACAAGTTCCCTGAAGCTTAACTGGACTGTGCTGTATTGACTAAGTGATTTCAGAAATTAAAGGAGTCTAAACTTAAGGGCCAACCATTATTCCGCACATATAACTCCCTTAGATAGTTATTCAACTAAGTACTCAATAGTACTTAGTAGTTTGATTATCTTAGAAGAGTTAATCTTCTTCAGCAGAGTTGTCCAAGACAACCTTGCTGAACTCTGGTTTGATCAAATTAGCAAAAGAATTGCATACAAGTGTATTCCCCCCCCCCCATACACTTGTCATATACTCCTTTTAGGACCAACATGTTACTACCTCTACTACAGAAGCCGAGTACATGGCTGCCGGTAGTTATTGTAGTCAATTATTGTGGCTTATTCAACAGCTTAGAGATTATAATATATGTGAATCAAATGTTCCTATATTCTGTGACAGTAACAGTGTTATTACCATTACACAAAATCCTGTTTTGCACACACGATGTAAGCATGTTGATGTGAAACATCATTTCATACGTGATCTTGTAGAAAAGAAGGATATTCGCATGGAAAAGATTCACATTGATTTTCAAAGAGCTGATATTTTCAAAAAACCATTACCTGAGGCTCGATTTCGTGAATTATGCATTAGTTTAGGACTAATTGATCTAGACCCTACTAGTATGTAGCAATGCACTAACCAGACAGGTACATCACTAAGAAGAAAGGAGAAACAGACAAGCTACCACACAAAAAGCAGAGCACTCGTCTACTCGCCCAACAGACAGGTGAACAAGGTCAGACAAGATGACCAAACAACCCGATGAGGAAGCTGGTAAAGCTGAGGGTAATACTAAGGGAATAAACATTTAAGGGGGAATCTGTGATTTCTTAAATATCCTTATGTTGACTCTTAAGTTTGTTAAAAGTCATCTTGTTCGAAACCTTGATTACTATACTAGACTGATATTCAAATTAATTATTCTACTCTACTATCTGTATCTTATCAAATGTATAGCACAAGATAAGACAGGTACAAAAAGTCGTTCGACATTCAGAATAGACAAGCACAGTCGAAGGGGGAACTCGTCTGGTGCGCATTAGTCTACTCATCTGTTTTGGATAGACTCGAACAGACAAGATAAGTGTTCTTATGATTCAATACACTCTAAGTGTTTACACAGTGCGAATTAAGGATATAAATGTAATTTGATGATGCGAAATTTTGAAAAACCTAGAATTGGATTTATACACTCCCTTTAATGAGGTGTATATACCCAGTTCGCGCCTAAACTTTACTATGCTAGGTCAGATGAGTACACTCCTCTGTCTTAACCAATAGAAAAGGCGGATTTCAAATTTTACAATATCAAATCACGTAATATTCTCGATTCTGTAAACTGAATTTCAAAGGACTTTCATATCTGTCCATTAGATCAACCTCTTGATCTCAACCATTGATTCAAAAGCTCAAGGTTTAACAAAACCCAAACTGTTTGATTCTTCAACCTCTCACAATTTCATAACTTCCCACTCTCAAGCATTCAACACTCTTAAAACTGCTCGATTATCATAACTCTTTCACTATGTCAATCGTTTCGATGTTCGATGCTCGCACTAACATGCAGGCAAGATTCGATCTAGGGAAGTATACCACAGAAGGTAAAGTGCATGTGGAAGGTTCTGTGTTTTTCAAAGGAAACCACACAGACGACAACAAAGAGATCCTCATGAAGTGTTGGAGATGTGGTTTAAGACCTTACTTGGAAGCATTTCCAGAGGTGGTTCTAGACGAAGAAGTTCTTGAATTCTATGCCACAGCTACTCGACAAGGCAACTCCATTGAAGCCTTTGTTGGTAGAAGGCGAGTAGAAATTACTCGTGAGATCGTAACTGAAGCTTTGAAGCTACCGTCCGGATCGATTGATATCGAAAGATATGCTGAAGGACAGGAGTTGAGATATCTAAGCATATTTTGTGGAAAGAAGCTGAAATTGAATCGTGATGGAAAGATTCCAGCTGTCAAGAAGAATTAATTGCTTGACAAATTCAAGACTTTGTTGGATATTTCCTCAAAGATGCTGCTCGGAGTCACTGGGAGTTATGACTCTGTGACACTTCAAAAGGCAAGAGTGATGGCCGTAATTCATGATGGCATCACTGAAGGAAACTGGACAAAACTCTTCTTGGATAGATTGATGCATTTCAAGAAGAACGTGCAAGTTGACACCAGTACAGTCAACTGGGTCGTATCTGCTGCAGTAAGTTTTGGAAATAAACTTAGCATTTTGCTACCGATCTTACTTCCAAACAAGACGAGTTGGAGTAAGGGCAAGTCGTTTCATCCATTGAAACATTATCTAAAAAAGGAGGCTCTTGCGAAGCAAGCTGCTGGTAGAACTGCTGCCCCCAGACAAGTTGAGATCAATCCTGAAGATGCTATGTATGATGCTGCCTCGTCTAGTTCTAAGGAAGATGAGTCGGATGCTGTAAATCTGATGAAGTGGCTGAAGCTGGAACTAGTGGAAGACTAGTTCAGTATGTGTCAGAAGAAGCCATGTTTGAGGCTGCAAAGGATTCTGAAGAAACTCAATCAGATAAGGAGTCTAAGGAGAAAGAGGAAGATTTGCAAGTTTATCGACTGGTGAGAGTCGAGTCGAGTCCTTCACCAGACAAGTCGATTGAAGAAAAGGTTGGTACTTCTTCTCGAACTTTGTCAATACCTCTCGCTCTACCTGTTAAAACCAAGGAAAGATCACTCCGATCTCGTGCCAAGCCTGTACCCAAATCCTCTTATGTGTTGGCAGTGCAACCACTAAGAGCCAACATAACCCAAGACACTACTATATTTGACACAACTGATACTCCTACGATTGTCAAACCAAACCTAGACACATCAAAACCCACAGAAACCACAATCCAAATTCCCTCAACCTCAACAGAATATGTTGAACCCATCAACCCATCTGTTTCGGAAACTCCACTAGTTGCCACTGCAACAACTGAGACAAGGACCCCACTTGCTCAGACCCCTTCCGAAATTAGATTCGAATCCCTGGTTTATTATCCGATGTGTTTAAGGGAGAAGAGATTACGTTCGAAGATGTCAAACAATTTAAAGAAGATGTTACCATCAGTTGAGATCGACACATCTTCGGAGTCATATGAGAAACTTCTAAGGATATGCACATGGTTTGCATTGAAGAAAGCCCCGACAGAAGATCTGTTCGAAGTTATTCAAGGAATGGGTGAAATCTCCAATTTTCAAGATTGCGAGATGGAGCAAAAAGAGAACGGTGGAGTCAAGGACCACTCGGAGTTGTTCCCAGCCCATGCATTGACTGCTCTTGTGAAAAGGATGCTGAATATATCTGATGATATCTTGTCTTCAGAGGTCAAGTTTGATGTTGGTGTTCAAACTGATCTTGTGGAAGAAGAGTTGAAAGCTGAGTTAATTGATGTTGCTGCTCATACTGATCATCTTGAAGAATCTACTGAAAGTGCTGAAGCAGAAGACGACTTAGTCATATTCGGTGAAGAAGATGATGAGTTTGTTGAAGCCTTTATATTCAATGAAGATGAGTTAGTTGTGACTGATCAAGTTGATATTGTTGAGACTCAGCCTACTCAAGTTTTTCCTAAAGGTTTTCTAGATGGATTGAAGACAGATTTGAAAAAGGTTGTGCAGTCTTCAATAGATGAGTTCTTAAATTCTAAGTTGAAAGAAGTTCTTGTTGAACATAATCAATCCCTTGTAGACAGTTCAAGAGAGTTGATAGTTGGTGAAGTCAACAAGATGGACTCAATTTTTAGACAAGAAATGTATGATCAAATTGAAGAGTTCTTGAAAAGGCAAGTTGACTACTCGGAGAAGAGATCGATCAACTTTGCAAGATCGTTAGCTGATGAGTCAAGCACGATGGAAAGACTCTACAGAGTTAAAATTGAGATAGCTGATGAACAGAGACGTGAAGCACAATTGATCATTAATTCGAAGAAATTGGAATCTACTGTTGATCGTCTTGACAAGATGAGTCGCGATAAGACGAATCAAAGGCAAATTGAGTTAGCTGCTGAAGCTATGAAGGATGCTCTCAAAGAAGAGATGACTCGCTTTACTTCTCTTTTCACTCTTAAGGCAAGTGATGAAGCCAAAAAGGGGGAAGAGACGAGTAGAGTTGTGGAGAAGTCTAGTGCTGAACCGGAAATGAAAACTGTTGCTACTGCTATAGAAGAGTTGAGAAGGCCGAAGAGAGGAAAGCTTGTCAAGAAAGCTGAGTTAGAAGCAGAAGAGCAGAAGAGACAGGTAAAGGGCAAAGGTGTTGCTCTGCCTGAAGCAGAAGTTCAGACAACTCAAGTTAAAAGAAAGCTGGTTATTGAAGAACCAGAAGAAGAAACTGCAATTGTGAAAAAGCAAAAGATAGTTGAGAAGATTGATGATGAATCTCACTATGCTAGTAAGAAGAAAGTTGGAAAGCATATTAGAAGGTTGCAGAAATTGAAGGCAAATCCAGATCTAGTTGAAGACGCATTCATTGACAACTTCATTGACAATGAACATCGTGAAGATTGGTTCAAAGTCAAGTTGCAATGGGAGTTAGATCACTGGATAGTTCGTAAGTTTGGAGATCTAGAAAGCTCTGAAGAACTTTACTCTATATTTGACAAATTCATGGAAGTTCAAGACAAGAAGCTATGGAATTTGATTATGAGGATAGTTGCTGCTCTGAATTTTAATATTCTGGTGCCTATCTTTCCGAAATGGACTACTCCGATGCTGAGTTCAGGAAAGAGGATCGATTTTAATCACATCAAGAAGTTTGAAGAAGAACTGCTGGATAAAGAGAAGATAGAGACTGAAGAACATATTTCAGTAATTCACAGAAGACTACTTGATGCATTTTGTGTTCCAAATCCAGAAGGGGGTAACATGTCTGACTAAGTGTAATTTCTTTACTTAGTTTTTTTTTTTTTGTTGTTTTTTTTTAATTGGTATGTGTAATCTACTGATCTTACATGAATGAATGAAAAGATAAGTATTATTTTGATGTTTAAAGACAAGATAACTACTTAACTAGTCTATTATTGAGAAAAGATTCAAGTAGTTTTGGCTTCATCAAAAAGGGGGAAATTGTTGGGATATGAATCCTAAGACAAGTCCTAAATGATGAAAAAGATAAGATTAGTTTTGATAAGCCAAAAAGTAGACTTGAATATTTTCTAAGTGTTGACTGATCTAGTCTAGTTATGAAGTCGTCTTGAACATATTAGTAGAGTTCACAAGACAAGTACTAGTTCACAAGACAAGTATTGTTTGAAAAGAAAAGTATATCTGTTTAAAAGACAAGTACATGTTATAAGTACTTTGTATAATTGTTAGGTTTTATACTGAGCTATTTGATATGTATAGAAGCTCATGTTTCGTTCATATTCATTGTATAGTTCTTAAGGTGACTAAGCTGGTTTATAAAGCTTAATGTAATGTAATAGTCTTGTTAGGATTAGATGATAGGACTAGATTAGTTCTATGCTGAAGTCTATAGTAGAAGACCTGCGCAAGACAAGTCAAGTTGGAGACAAGACAGGTGTGCAACAAGACAAGACAAGAAGACAGAAGTTAGTTACAAGAAACGCGTATTGAAGATAAAGATTGAATGAGTTAGTTAAGTAATAACTAATTAACTGAAGAAACGCGTGAATGGATAAAAAGAAGAAGTTAGAAGTTAGTTTTCAAGAAAAGTTAGTTACATAACAGAAAGTTCTTGAAGTTGAAGCTTATAAATACCCCATGGTATTATACATTTGAAGACTACTGTTACAAAGAGAATTGAAGCATTCATAAGAGATATTCAAAGCAAACACACTCTCAGAGTTGAAGTTCAGAAAGTTCAAGCCAGAAGACAAGTGAAGAATTTGAAGAAGGCTGCTACTGGACTTAGAGAAGTTTACTTTTACATTTTGTTTCAAGTCGCTAGTTACTTGTATTTAGCTAGTTTTAGATCGAAGAAGCACTTGGAAGTGTTATCGATAAGATCGAAGTCTTATTTCTTGGGACTTAAAATCACAAGACTACTCGATTGGAAGAGTAATAAGAATTTCACGACTGGAGTTGTGAGAGTGGATGTAGACAAGTCGTCGAACCACTATAAAATTGTTGTGTGTTGATTTACTTTACTGTTTGTTTAATTGCTTTAATTGATTAATTGCTTATCTAAACAAGACAAGTAGAGTGTTCATACAGAAGTTCGAATTTCGAATATAAGTTGAGGATAAATTTGATTGGGCTCATTGTTACTTTGATTAATTCCGCTTTACGTATTCTGATATATTGAAAGATTTTTTAAAAAAGTCTATTCACCCCTCCCCTCTAGACTTTTACTAGCTTACTCAATATTATTAACTCAACTTGGGACCAACACTTGAAGATCTGCTTTGATCGTGGTATATAGAGAGTTTATCATGAAAGAAGAAATAATGTAGTTACTAACACCTCTTACAATGTCATTCATGTTGAAGGTGTAACAAAGACGTTATGTTATTGTCTCAAAACTTTCTACTTGGAATAAATAAATAAGTATTGTCTAGTAGTTAGATATTTGAATTTTCTAGATCTTAAATCTGGGTATTTGATTTGGTTCAGGAGTTGGGCTTTATGTTTAACAGAGCAAATTAACAAGGTATTTGCTTTGTGATTGAGTTGTATATATCCTCCTTATAATGAGTTGTTAGTGGTGTTTAAAGACTGATTTTTTTTTTTATACAAATGAGGGTTACGCATACCTCCATATTCCATATTATTCATTGGAGACTACTTTATTTCTCTCTCTTTCTCTTTTATATAGATGGTCCTCCATATTCCATATTATTCATTGGAGACTACTTTATTTCTCTCTCTTTCTCTTTTATATAGATGGTAAAACTAGAGTTGTTTGTTTTTTACTGATAAGAATTTGAAACTGCAAAACTTATTTAGGTTCCTAGAATTGTGGTATGGTTTTCACTAAATCTGAAGTTTAGTAGTTCAAATTTATGATGAGGTTTTAGTGTGGGTTTATTGAAGAAATTTTTTGTGATTTAAAGAATGTGTATGTGAATTTTATTTACTTGGAATAAGTAAGTAACTTTCTACTTGGAATAATTGGCTGGGTTTTTTAATATAACCAGATTTTGATCCTCTGAAACAGAATATCTACAGCTGAAGATCTTATCAAAATGGTAAAATTGAAAGCTACTGATTCTCCAACTCTTAGAAGTGTAACTAATGTTGAGGGATAAAGTTGTCCTTAGCAGTGGACAATTTCTTCTTTAAAACAAGTATGTTTCTCAATCCCTGTCTTTACCTTATGTGTGTATTTAACCTTTATATATACTTATAATGTATATTAATACTCGCTCATAGGTTCACGCACAATAAATATTATTATATTTATTTTGTCAAGCAATTGATAGCAATGAGTTGAGTTTGTGTCAAGGAATTGATCATATAGGAAACTATAGAACCTGTTTCCTTTTTAGGATAGCAATGAGTTGAGTTTGTGTCAAGCAATTGATCAAGGTGTTTGTGAGAGCTTAACGTATCTGATAAAATACTTATAGTTTTATCTAGCTCTTAAAATTGTAATCTTGGAGATTTAGATGTTCTTTATTTGAGCATACATTAAATTTGTTTCCAGAATTAGTATCATGTTTACGGAAAAATTTAGATGTTGTGCCCTTTCAAGATTATGATATTGATTTTGACGGCCTAGATTTTTTGTAGGATTAGGGTGTTGTCCGGTATAATTACAACGAAGACAAATCTAGCTAGAAGAGGATCGAAAGTTACTGATTCTCCAATACTTAGCGGTGTAACTAAAGTTGAGGGATAAAGTTGTCCTTAGTAGTGGACGATTTCTTCTTTGAAACAAGTACGTTTCTCAATCCTTGCCTTTACATTATGTGTCTATTTAATACAATTCTTGGAATGACACAAACATCATTTAGGAATTCAGCATTCTAAAAAGATGTCTAGCTGCATAGTTTCTTTTTTGTTCTGGTTTTTGTTTTAATTTCTCATTAGTTTATAATTTTCTGGTTTTTGTTTTAATTTTCTGTTCTGGTCTATGAGCCCCTCAATTGGTAATCTGACTCATCTAATTGTTCTTATTACAGGCCTGCAAAATATTAGCCACTATCTTCACAGGTATAACTTTTAAGCCCATCTTCTTCAAATATACATAGTTTTATTTCTCTTTTGTATTCCATTTACAGTTGTATTTGAAGTTTATTAATGTGTAAAATCTATTAACTTTTACCGTGACAATATGTCCTTCCTTTTCTTAATTGTTGATGATTAATTGAAATTAGAGTAATTGACATACTAAAGCTTTTGTAGGCATGAACCACCTGTTAGGCTATGGATGTTCAGATTCTTCACACTGATCTGGATGTCTTAACTATTTGTAAGCCCGCATGAGTTCCTGTAAGTTATTTTGTTAATACATATACCTACAGAATTTATCATTTCATCATTTCTTTTTTTTTTTTATCTTTAAATTTCTGAAATATATCTTTAGTTGTTGAATGCTTTTACACTTTAGAAATGATGAGTGCCTAGGAAACATCAGCTTCATGTTTTCTCATTAAGAAGCTATTTTTCTGTAAAATTTGTAATCTATATGTATAACCACAAACTTGGAGAGTTAGTGACTTGATTTAGAAAAAAACTATAATCTCAACAATAATCTGTAATTTTTATGTATTACCTTCCTTGTTTTTTTTGAAGTGTATATAACTAATAATATATTATGCTGAATTCTTGTGAACTAAAGGTCTGCAATCTAATCCAGCTGATATAAAACAAAGTTTCAAGAGAGCTTTCTCTGCTCCATATAGCTAAATGCCTTGAGCATTTCGGTGGAAAAAAACATGATAGTGGTTTGTGTGTGTCTGTTATGTTTGTGTTGTACAAAAAGTGAGTTCAATGTACATTATTACAAGCCTAATAGTACAATCTTTATTCTAAATCCCCAAGTTTTTTTTTTTTTTTTTGTTATTTCAGAAGAATTAGAAGATTTTAAGAAACTAAAAGCTGAGAAGGACGCAAAGGGAGAAGAACTGTGAGTTGAAACCCTCTCATCCTTGTATATGTTTATTTTGTTCTATTACTTCAGTCTAGAATAACAGAAGTGTACATCACATCCTATTGATCAATCACTGATGTTTTGATTTCAGATTAATTTACTCATGAATTCTGTTGTTTATGTGATCCAGGTTAAACACGAATAATATGATTTACATGATACCACTTGGATTAGGGAGTGCAATAAGGTATTCTACATCACTCAATATTAATTTTCATTCTTGTCACCTCTTCTATGCATATGTAATTAAATTTATACATAAACTTTGCGTAATTTGTCAGTGTAAGAGTGGCAAACGAGCCAGGCGCAGGGCGGCCAAGAGCTGCTCGTCTGGCGGTGTACATGGCCACGTTCATGGTGGCAATAGAGAGCGTTGTGGCAGTGGTAGTGATATTCTTGGGGCGTAAGTTTTGGGAATACTGTTTTAGTAGTGAAGAAAACGTGGTGGCATATGTTGCTGAGATGATGATACTAGTTGCTATTGTCAACTTAGTTGATGGAGTTCTCTATGTTCTAAGATATGATGTATATCAATTGCATGTTGAACCTTTTATCATTGATTATGAGACTTTCTGCGTGGGACCTTTATGATTGTGTTATTGGTTGGTCATTTATATTAGGGTTAATTGCAAATTAAATCACCACCTTTCGATGAATTGCAATTTAATCTAAATTTTTGAATAATTGCAAATAAAATCATCACATTTCAATATTGTTGCAATTTAGATTTCTAGACAATCTCATTTGTGCCCGAATTTGACGTTTCGAGATTAGATCGAAATAAAAAACAATGTTGTTTCATTAAGAAGGTGTCACATCCGCCAACCACGTTAGATTTGAGCACAGATGAAACTATTAAGAAGTTTAAATTGCAACAATATTTAAAGGTGGTGATTTTATTTGCAATTATTCAAAAGTTTAGATTAAATTGCAATCCAGTGAAAGGTGGTGATTTAATTTGCAATTATCCCTTTGTTGGGAATAAAATGAGCTATGTTTTGATTGAATACCAAAAACCCCCTGAGACATGCCTAAGTCAATGAAAAATATGTTCTAAGAATGTTAGAACATATAGATTATAGGCTAGATGAGAAGCTGAAATGTTAGGCAGCTCTTAGACAATTAGATGCACAATTTGAGGGGGAACCTATGCTTTGAAGATGATCAAGATCAAGTCTCCCCAAGGCTCAAACTCTGGAACAAAGAGTAAGGACACTCTATGAAATCTAAGATGCTCTTATCAGGAGAGTTGTCCAGAGAAAATATTCTTAAAGCTCTGATCAGGAGAGTTGTCCAAAGAAGCTAGCCATATGCAAGAACAAACCTACCTAGCTCAAAAGGACAAGACTACTCAAAGGTTTTGGTCAGGAGAGTTGTCCAGATAAGCCAACTCTAAAGTATAAAGTGCTCTGATGCAAAAAGACCAATCATGCTGATCAGGAGAGTTGTCCAGAGGAGTTGTCTCAGCTAAATTGACCAAGATCAAGTGCTCTGAAAGCCTAAGATCAACTATGCTGAAGAGATTGAGACAACCAGTCCCTAAAGGTCCTCAAAGGAATGAGCTAAGACCATACACAAGAGAAATGAAGGGAAAGAGCCAAGTCATCTGAAGAAGAGCAAGCCAACCATGCTGAAAAGCAAAACTGCTGATAGTGATAAGGAGAGTTGTCCAGATGATTAGGAATGTTGTCCTATCATTGGATCAACCTTCAGAAGCCATGTCCAAGTCCTAACAAGAAGTCAAACATTGGGAAAAGTGCTGCAGAATGAAGACAAAACTGTTACAGCCGTTTATTACCCAAATGAGGACATGTCACTATCAAGAATCTGTCTTCCAGTTTGAAGAACTCAAGGAAGACATTTATAGCAATTTGGGGCTGCCTCTCCAACGGGCAAATCCTCCATTTTGTCTATAAATACAGAAGTGTGAAGACCATTTGGAGCACCAACTACTAAGCCAACTATCCTACAAGTTATCAAGTGCTCTCAAGTTTTCAAAGAGACTATCTTAGTCTTCAAACACTTCTTCTAAGCTGAACTCCATTGTATATCCATACAAAGCTTAGAGAGATATCCTATCCTTATACACTGATCTTCATTGTAAAGGATATCTCATTAGTTGGAACCTTACTTCAACCCTTACCCCTTTCAAGTGAGAAAGTGAGAAGGTTGTAGTAGTAGAAGTGGTAGGAGCTGACTGTTGAGAGAAGAACAGTTCAGTTCTGAGTTGAGAAGAGGGTAC
The DNA here is from genome assembly GCA_963675135.1 of Galeopsis tetrahit. Lineage (NCBI taxonomy): Eukaryota > Viridiplantae > Streptophyta > Magnoliopsida > Lamiales > Lamiaceae > Galeopsis > Galeopsis tetrahit. Next base: position 56,601,666 of record OY776124.1, on the reverse strand, counting down.
TAGGACTCTAGACATCCTAGGGATCAATTCACCAAGGAGTGGTGTTCTTGATCAAGTGCACCTTGGCACTATAAAACAAGTTAATTCCAAGAGTGAAGGAATTATCCTGTTAAATCAGGGAAAGTGGATGTAGGAGCTTGAGTCTCTGAACCACTATAAACTCTTGTGTTGATTTACTTTACAAGTACTTACATTCACTCAACACTGCACACAAAACTGATCTTTCAAAGATACACATTCAAAGACTGTGCAAAACTGTTTTGGACAACTTCCCTGAAGCTTAACTGGACTGTTTTACATTGACTAAGTGATTTCAGAAATTAAAGGAGTCTAAACTTAAAGGGCCAACCACTATTCCGCACATATAACTCCCCTAGATAGTTATTCAACTAAGTACTCAATAGTACTTAGTGGATTGATTATCTTAGAAGAGTTAATCACCTTCAGCAGAGTTGTCCAAGACAACCTTGCTGAGTTCTGGTTTGATCATAGTTTACAAAGAATTGCATACAAGTGTATTCCCCCCCCCCCCCATACACTTGTTATCTACTCCTTTCAGGACCAACAAGTGGTATCAGAGCAGGGGTTCAAAGACCACTGCTTCTGAAAATCCATCTTGATTTTCAAAACTCACATATTTGGTGTGGTCACTGAACTGATCTCTATCTGAAATCCATTACTTGTTGATTGATTAATTCTTATTGAGATATGGCCAACAACAATGCTGTTCCTCCACCTGCTGTTCAAGGATTAGACAACATGGCCACAAACCCAGTCAATCATATTTCTCATCACAAACTGCCCATGTTTTCAATAGACAATTATGATTTCTGGAAAATTAGAATGAGGGCTCATCTTGCATCTCTTCATACTGATATGCTTAGAGTAATCACAAGAGGACCTTTTGTGTTTACTCAAACTAACCCCAGATTGACAGATGAGCAAAGAGCAGATATAAGGGAATTGATTCCCAAAGATGAGGATGACTTCACTGCTGATGAAAAGAGGAAAGATAATTTGAATTATCTTGCCATGAACACCCTCTATCAAACAATTCCAGATGCAGTTATGGGTAGAGTCTACCACTGCACCACAGCTAAAGAAATTTGGGATACCCTTGCTGAAATGTGTGAGGGCACTGAAAAAATCAAGGAGAACAAGCTCCAAGTTGCTGTGCAGAAGTTTGAACAATTCTCAATGGAGACTGATGAGTCCATTGACAAATTTGCTGGTAGATTCACTGATGTGATGAATGAGATTAATTCACTGGGCAAAGTCTACACCAAGAGAGAGGTTGGACTGAAAATCCTAAGGAGTCTCACTCAAAAGTGGGATGTCTATGCTGTAATGATGCAGAATACCAAAGATCTCTCCACTATGCCCATGCAACAAATATTCTCAGAACTTAAAGCCTATGAGTTTGATCTCAATAGAAGAAAGCCTGTTGAGGAACCTTCAAATCCTACTAAGGGAGTGGCATTCAAAGCCAAAGTTGCTGAACCAGAAATGCAGCCCACTCCCAGATCATCAAAGTCAGTCTCTAAGACTGAAATGAAGGAAGAACTAGCCTTGATGGCTAGAAGGTTTGACAAGCTCAACACAAGGTTTGGTAGATACAAGAAATTCTACCAAGATAACAAATTCAGGAGAAGATACAATTCCCCTGAAGATCAGGCTGAGGACAAAAAGCCTGAAGAGAGAAGATCAGAGGACAAGTCCTCTGATAGGAGAAGATCCAGTAGAGCTGAACCCTCATCATCTAAGAGAAGAGATGAATCCAAGAAGGATGATGATGAAGATCTGTGTTACAACTGCAAAAAGAAGGGGCACTTCCAATATGACTGCCCTGAACTAAGCTCTAAAGAAAGAAGAGAAAGACAAGCAAAAAGAGACAGAAAATTCACCAATAGAAAAGCCATGATGGCTGGTGAAGAATCTGATAGTGCTGAAAGTTTCAACTCTTCTGATGGATTTTTCTCCAACAGTGATGATGATGATGATGTCTGCAACATGGCTCTTGAGGATGATGAGGTATCCTCTACTTCTAGTTCACCATCATTTATCTCACAGAACACTAGTGAGGTTAACCTGAAACTTTCCTTGGGAAAGTTGATGGAAGATTTCACTAGATTACAAGAATTTCATGACAATTGTGTGAGAGAAAATGAAAGACTAGCTACTGAACTCACCAAGAACTCTGAGGTAGCTGTTGATGTCAAGTCTACTGAGTTGTATCAACAAGTCTTGAGAAAGCTTGAGGAAGCAAATCTCAGGATAGTTGACCAACAAAAGGAGATTGATGATCAACTTCTCTCTCAGAAAAGAAAAGAATTTGAACTTAAAATTCTAAATGCCAAATTTGAAAATCTCTCACATGAGTATGATATTCTTAAATCAAGTGAAGAGAGCCTGAAATTAAAGATGTCTGCTTTGAACAAATCCTCTAGAGCAATAGAGGAAATTCAAAGTTATCAAAGACCTATGGCTCAAAGAAGTGGATTAGGTTTTGATCCATTTGAATCTTCACCTTGTCTTAGTGTTGCATCTACAAGTAACACTAAGAGAATCTTTGTTAAGTCAGTGGCACAACAAGCTGAAAATGAAGTAATTCAGCCACTGAACAAAGGAAAGGACAAATTGAATGAAATGCCTACTCAAGTGATTCAGGAGAATAGGCCAAAACCTAAGGAAATGGCCAAAGCTCCTGAGCACAAGAGGAATATTGGTCAGCAGAGTAGACCCAATGGAAGGGCAACTCTCCTGAACAATGTTCAGAGGAATTATCCAAGGTATAATCAGCCTAGGCCAACTCATCTGAGAAAGCCTCAGCTGAATAGACCTAAAGAAAACCATCCTTTAAGGCAGAATAAAATGAGACAACCAAAACCCTTCATGCCAAAGGGTAATGATCATAAAAAGGCCTTTCCTCAAAGATTTCATCAAGCTGCACAAAGAACTCATAAGTTCAGAAGAGTGGTCAACTCCTCTGAAACTTACAGAGTTAACACATTCACACATACTTTCCCAAAGGCATTTAAGGGAAAGACAGTGTATGTTGATGCACTAGGAAAACAACTTAGCCACCTTGAATCAATCAGGGTTATTAGGCAAGTTTGGGTTCCCAAAGGTACAGCTAACCTCTCAGGACCCAAAACTCAAAGGGTACCTAAACCTATCTAATTGCAGGTACCAATGGGCCACAAGAAGAGGAGCATGAACAAAAAGACAGCATGGTACCTTGACAGTGGATGCTCAAGGCACATGACTGGAAACAAGGAACTCCTCTCTGATTTTATTGAAAAAGAAGGCCCAAATGTCACCTTTGGAGACAGCTCACAAGCAACAACAAAAGGTTATGGTACTTTGATGATTGGTAACATCAAAGTAACCAATGTATCTTATGTAGCTGGTCTCAAATATAATCTCCTGAGTATCAGTCAATTCTGTGATAAAGATTTTAATGTTGAGTTCTCAAGTGGAAAGTGTCTAATTAAAGATAAAACTCAACAAACCCTATTGACTGGAACTAGGAAGGGAAATGTGTATTTTGCAGACTGGGACAAGTCTACTGATGCTGCATGTTTCATTGCTAAAAGTTCTAGTGAACAAAGTTGGCTATGGCACAAGAGGCTAAACCACCTGAACTTCAAATCTATGAATAAGCTTGCTAGAAATGCATTAGTTAAAGGACTACCTAATGAGGTTTTCATTAAGGAACATGTGTGTAAACCATGTCAAGAAGGAAAACAGATTAAAGCCTCATTCAAAGGAAAACCAGTCATTTCCACTGAAAGGGTACTTGAACTTCTACATATGGATCTATTTGGACCAATCACCCCTTCAAGCATAAATGGTAGAAAATACACATTAGTGGTAGTAGATGACTTCTCTAGGTTCACATGGGTAGTATTTCTCCTTAATAAGAAGGAAACACAAGTCAAACTACCTGAACTTCTCAAGAGATTGTCAAATGAGAAAAGCCTTAGTATTATCAAGATAAGATCTGATAAAGGCACTGAGTTCATTAATTCATACATCAATGAGTACTGCACATCAAATGGAATAGCTCATGAAACCTCAGCAGCTAGAACTCCCCAACAAAATGGAGTTGCAGAAAGAAGGAATAGAACCTTAAAAGAAGCTGCTAGAACTCTAATTGCTGATTCAAATCTACCTAAGAGGTTTTGGGCTGAAGCTATAAACACTGCATGCCATACTCAAAATAGATGTTTGATCACTAAGGGGCAAGGCAAAACCCCCTATGAACTCTGGAAAGGAAGAATGCCTAAAGTATCATACTTTCATATATTTGGTTGTAAATGTTTCATTCACAATAATGGGAAAGAACAGTTGAAAGCCTTTGACAGCAAAGCTGATGAGGGAGTATTTCTTGGATACTCTCAAATCAGTAGAGCTTTCAGAGTCTACAACAAGAAATCCCTTATAGTGGAAGAAACACCTCATGTTGTGTTTGATGAATCTATCTTTGAGATCAGGAATGATCAGTTGGAACCTGAAGAAATCACACAGAGGACAACCAGATTAAGCCTAAAAGACAAAGACACTGAACTCATAGAGATTGTCCCAATCAACCTACCTGAACATACAACATTGGACAACCATCCTGAAGGCAACCTTCCTGAGACAAATCCCACTGATGGAAATAATGAACTGAATGATCCAATCCCAGTTCACATCCAGGTAACAACTACCAATGAAGAAGCAGCTCCTGCTGAGGTAGTTAATGGATCAAATAATCAAGGGGGAACTCAAAATGTTGAAAATGCCAATGTCCCTGACATTGAGGACAACACCCCTGATTATGATCCTGAATTAGATCCTGCATTAAACTATCCTGAATTCTATGATCAAAATGACTCACCTTCAGTAGAGGACAACTCTACTGAAGAGACCAGAAAAAGAAGGACTTGGTTATCTGACCATCCTACTGACCTGATACTTGGTGATCCAAGTATAGGAGTCAGAACCAGAAAGTTTCATGGTGAAAGTGCTATGTTCTGTTGTTTCTTGTCAGAACAGGAACCAAAAGATATTGAGGAAGCACTTCAAGATGCCAATTGGATCACAGCCATGCAGGAAGAACTGAACCAATTCACCAGAAATGAAGTATGGGAGCTGGTGGACAGACCCTCACATCAAAATGTTATTGGAACAAAGTGGGTGTTCAAAAACAAGAAAAATGAAAATGATGTGATTGTCAGAAACAAAGCAAGACTAGTGGCAAAAGGGTATTGCCAACATGAAGGCATTGACTATGATGAGACATTTGCACCTGTGGCAAGGCTAGAAGCAATAAGGCTCTTTCTAGCCTATGCAGCCCACAAGAGGTTCAAAGTATACCAAATGGATGTCAAGAGTGCCTTTCTGAATGGAGTCTTGAAAGAAGAAGTCTATGTGGAGCAACCACCAGGGTTTGAAATTGGAAACCAAGTTTACAGACTCAAGAAAGCTCTATATGGACTCAAACAAGCCCCTAGGGCTTGGTATGATACACTGTCACAATTCCTCTTGGATCATGGATTCACCAAGGGAACTGTGGACAGAACTCTCTTCAGAATCTCTGAAGGAGAGGACATCTTACTTGTCCAAATTTATGTGGATGACATAATTTTTGGATCCCCTAATGAGAAGCTATGTGAGAAATTCTCCAAGCTCATGCAAAGCAAGTTTGAGATGTCCATGATGGGGTTGATGAACTTCTTTTTGGGTCTACAAGTCAAGCAATCTAAAGAAGGAATCTTCATCAACCAAGCTAAGTACACAAGAAAAATGATCAAAAAGTTTGGGTGTACAACCAGCAAGCCAGTAAGGATCCCTATGAACACAAATTGGAAGATGGATCCTGATGAGAGTGGTATTCCAACCAACTCTACTGAGTATAGAGGAATAATTGGTTCACTCCTCTATCTCACTGCCAGCAGACCTGATATCACCTTTGCAGTAGGTGTTTGTGCAAGATTTCAAGCAAATCCCAAGAAAAGCCACCTTGAGGCTGCAAAGAGGATTTTGAGGTATCTCAAAGGCACTGAGAATCTAGGCCTTTGGTACCCTGCTGATGACAATATTGAGCTAACTGGCTACTCAGATGCTGATTATGGAGGATGTAGAATTGACAGAAAGTCCACTTCAGGGACTTGTCAATTCTTGGGCAACAAGCTTATTTCATGGTTCTCCAAGAAGCAGAACACAGTGGCCACTTCCACCACTGAAGCTGAATATGTTGCTGCTGGAAGTTGTTGTGCTCAAATTCTTTGGCTAAGTCAACAACTCAGAGACTACAAAGTCAACTCTACTGAAGTGCCAATTTTCTGTGATAACAATAGTGCCATTGCTATATCACAAAATCCTGTCTTACACACAAGATGCAAGCATGTGGACATCAAGCACCACTTCATTAGAGATCATGTGGAGAAGAAGGATATCAAGCTAGTGAAAATTCACACAGACCATCAAAAAGCTGATATATTAACCAAGCCACTTGCAGAGGCAAGATTTCTGGAGCTATCAGCAGAGTTGGGATTACTTGATCCAGGGAAGTTGGACAAATAAGTCCAAAGAAGCTCATTGATTAAGGGGGAAACAAACTCAAGCTTCAGCAGACTTGGTCAAGTCTACTGAAATTCAGAAACATGACCTTACCTCTTCAGGACACTTGTCCACAGTTCTTCAGGACACTTGTCCATGTAGGGTCAGATAAGTTGTCCTAGCTATCAAACCAAATCTTGGTATGATAAGTACCTATTTTTGGTGATCAAAACCTATTTCGAAATCTGTCCCATTGAAATACAGTTTTCACCTTTTTGGGATTTAATTTGTCTCCCACCCAAAAGGTCACTTTCCATGCATTAAATGCCAAGATTTAACTCTTGTTTGCATTAAACTTTTTGGGACATGATCTATCTCGAAAAATCCCCAGCCTTAAACAAACATTTAAAACCACCCACGTTTTGAATAAAACAGTTATTTCACTGTTACATTGGTTTTTGACCATTGGATCAAAAATGGACAACTCCCCTGAAATCAATCCTAGCCGTCCATTTTGGATTTCCATTTTTGCTCACCTTTGAATTGTATCAAGACCTTACCAACTCATTGACAAACATTCTTTTTAGAATATTCACAAGTCTTAAGATATCCACAAACACTTCTTCCCCAAGTATTCGAAACCGTAACTCAAAAGTTCTTCAAACTCTCTCATTCTTCATCAAACCTTTTTCTGCAATTTTCAATGGCCCCCAAGGTTAGACCTGAGATGCTTGTAGATTTCTCCAACAAAGATCTAGACCTAGATTTTGGCTATCTAAGCAACAAGAACAATCTTCACTTCGAGCCAATTATCTCTTTTGAAAGTGAAGATCCTGAGGTTACTCCAACCCTGAGATGGTTGAGAAGGGCTGGTCTCCAAAAGTTCTTGGAAGAAAGACCAAGCTCTTGCCTGGAAAGCTATATGGCAGAATTCTTTGCCTTCCTCAAGTGGAAAGGCAAGCCTGAAGATGGTGAAGTATCAACCAGGCTATCCTACACAGCTGAAGGAGAGGAAGAGGAAAGATTCCATAGAGTTAGATTCTCCTCAGAGGATCTGGAAGGAGCCTTTGGATTGCCTCATGAGGGTAGGAATCCAGAAGTATATGGCACTGGACATGAAGAGGAAATAGCCCAAGAGTGGTTATTAGTTCCAGGCCCTCTCTCCTCAACTCAAAACAAGAAAACTCTCAAGCCAGAGTTTCTAAATCTTTTTGAGGTAGTTGCAAAGAGCCTCCTAAGCAACACTGGAAGCCTAGAGCAGGTCAGCCAGCCAAGGATCAGAATCATGGCTGCCATTATTGATGCCAGTGATAAGGGCATCAAGTTTGATTGGAGGACCTTCATCATGTCTGAGATGATGAAGGAGAAGGCTAAATTTAAGGTGAAAGCCCACAACAAGGTGGTGCTAGAAGGGAAAATCAAGTATTGCACCAGGGCAAGCTTGTTGATTGAGAGGTTTTCCCACTATTCCCAGATGCAGACCTTTGCAAAGCCCCTCCCAGCCCAAAAGATCCTGTTCAGAAAGCTCAGTAAGAAAACTGAGAAAAGAAGGATGCTATTGGCCAAGCCTGCTGAAGAACAGGAGGAAGAGAAGCCTAAGATGAAAAAGAGAACAAAGGCCAGGGCTGTCAAGACAAGGAAAATGTCTCAGAGAATCTCAGAAGAGAATTCAGATGCTTCAGCTGAGATTGAAGAAGTTGCTAGAGAAGGTGTACAAGTGCCATCTGATCATTCAGAAGAACTCAGGCAAAAGTACAATGAGACTAGACAAAAGTCTAAGGGTGATAAGAGAATCAGGGAAGTTGTCCCTGAGAAGGAAGGAAGTGGAAGTAGCAGGGCCAGCAAGAGAAGGGCCAAACCTACTGAAAAGGTGTTGGAGCTGCAAGAAGAGAGGTCTCTTCAATTGGCTCTAAGGGAGAGCAGAGCTGAAAGCAGGGCCAAATCCATGTCAAGGACCAATTCATCTGGTTCTGGAAATCCAGAATCCAAAGTCCCTGAAGGTCAACCCATAGAGGCCAACCTCCCTGAAATTCAGTATCTTGAGCCCAACTCCCCTGAAACCCATGTCACCCCTTCCAACCAACCCATTACCCCTGTAAATCTCACTAAGAGATATTCTCCTGAAGGAAATGTGCAAAGAAGTGGCATAGATGTGCTTGCTGACTTAGCAGTAGATGAGACAAGACTTCTGTCTCCCCTTGACTCATCCATGCTGAATTATTCAAAACTCTTAGAGCATGCACTCAATGAGCCAACCCCCTTGAGTAAAGCCCCTTCAGAACCATTGCTCTCAAAAGCAACTGAAGATCCTTCTACTGCACCCAACCCTTCTGAAGCCAACATCCCTGAACTTAATCTGCCTGAAGCCTTGATAGGAGAACCCAGAGCCAACTCCCCTATAACCCAAAGTCCTCATTCAAGTGGAGATGAGGAGGAGTATACCTATGAAAGTATGCTCAGAGGAGGAGCCAAGGCTACTGTGGACAGTTTGTATCCACAACTTGCTGAATTTCCAAGAATTCAGAAGGCCTTTCAAGATTTAAGGATGCTTGTTGATGTGAAAGACAAATCCTTGATGGAGATATCACAAGTCATCCAAGATAAGGGTGCAAACTGGTGGCAGATAGAGGAGAACAGATTGCTACACTTTGCTGGAGTTTCAAAGACAAGATTCCTCATAGATGAGGAGATTTTTGCAAAGTTGGTAGCTGATAAGATTGAAGAGGAGAAAGAAAGAAAAGCCAAGGGAATCAAACACCCTGACAGTGGTTCTAATGATGATGATTCCCCTGATGATCCCTCAAACCCTTCAAATCCCAACCCTCCTGAAACCCCTCAAGCCAACCTCCCTGAATCCCTTCAACCCAAGTCTTCTGTAGCAGATAGACTTTCCAATCCTCCCAAAACCTATCATAGGAAAGGCTCTGTAACTTCAGAGGTGTTGACCAAGGGTGGTAACACAACCAAAGATACATCTGCCAATGAAGGTTCTTCTGAACCCAAGGCACAGCCTAAAGATGTTGAGGTTCCTGTATTAGAGGCTAGTTTGATTAAGGCCTATTCAGTGTCAGAAGAGTTGGACATTGATCAGCCCTTAATCATTCAGGATGACTCAGTGGCTGCTGATATAAGCACTGTGATCTCCCCACAACTGCCATCTTTGAACCTTGTTGAAGGTGGAGATGCTGCAGGTTTAGGAGAAGGAGTTGAAAAGGAAAGCATAGTTGAAAAATCAGAGGGAGTTATGGATGAAAGAGAGGTAGTCATCACTAAGATAGTGAGTGTACCACAATATGAGGGTGGAATAAGTGAGGAAGGACAGGTTATTCTTGAAGTCAAATCTGAACTTCAGGAATCCCTTGGTGAAAGGAGGCCTGATTCCTTGAGTGAGAACATTATCCATGAAGGGAGAAAAGAACAAGTTGAAAATAAGAAGAAGACTGCTGATGTATCAGAGTCTTATGAAAAAGAAATTGAGGGTGATGAGTGCTTATTTCCTAACTTGTTTGATTTATCTGATGTTGCAGGTATTTCTCTTGACCAAATTTTTGCAGATGAGTTCCTCACAGATGCACCTATCCAAGTTGATACAGGCTCAGCTCAAGCCTTACTTGGCATGCAATCAGAGAAGTTGGACTCCTTGGCTCATCAAGTCCAATCTGCTCATGCTGAAACTTCAGGAGCATTGAATGAGCAAGGAAGGACTCTAGCATCTGTAGAAATGAGGCTCACTGGCTCTGAAGATGTTGTGCTACCAACCCTTGAGGCAAGAATCAGTGGTGTGGAATCTGGTCTTCAAACCATCTCCACTGAAGTTCAAAGTGCCAAATCTACCATGGAAGCCATCTCAGAGGAGGTCAAGAACGAACAGAAGCTGCTGAGAGATAATCACAATGCAAATGTCAAAGCTCTCAGGCTCACTGTCAAGCAAGCTCTTGGAAAGAAGACAGCACTACAAAAGAGAAGAGCTGAAGAGCAAAGGCTAGCTATGGTCAAAGCTGCCTCAGAAAAATTTTCCCAAGAAGTGTTGGCCAACATTGCTGAAGGTGCAGTGGCCAACCTCACTGAGCTCTTAAAAGCCCAACTGGATGCATCTCTGAAAACAGCCATGGAAGAGGTTGTCCAACAAAAGATGAAGCCTGTTCTAGCTTTCCTTAGCTTGAGCAGTGACAGAATGCAGAATATACATGATGAAAATGTATATTTGTTGGAAGAGATGAAGTCCCTACACCAGGCCCAATCCCTGATGGCCTCAACAATGAGTGACCTAAAGCCCCAGTGCTTTGATGCTGCCAAAAAGGGGGAAAGGGAAAGAGCAAGAGCAAAAGGTGCCTTGGTGATTGGGAGTCCAGGGAAAGGGAAGGACAAAGTACCTGAAGGAAAGGGAAAAGAGCCAGAAATGTTGAATTTGGAAGATTTGGATGAAGAGGAGCAGTTAGCATTGGCATTGAAGAACTCAATGGCCTCAGCTCAAGAAGAAAGGGCAAGGAAACAGCAAAGACCAGGTGGTGAAGTGTCAGGTTTGGACAAAGATGCTGAAGGTGTCCAAACCAGAGGAAAAATCAAGAAGGCCCAAGGAAAGAAGAGACAAATTGAGAAATTCACTGACTTTCCTAGCAGCCTTGATCTTCCACCAGAATTCAGAATTGATGAGGATGAGCCTACATCAAAGAAAGCCAAAACTGCTGAAGAGGACAAATCTTCTGAATCTGGAAAAACTGCTGAAGGTGCCAAATCAACTGAAGAGACTGAAGAGTTATTTGCTGAAGGATTTGGATCTGAACCTAAGAAGAAGACAACTGTTCTAGCCCATGATCCATCAAAGCTGTTTCATGAAGGGTATGGCAAAGACCCTGAAACACAACAGAAACTGGCCATGATGAGGGCCCATGAGAAAATTGATCTAATGGAAGAAGCCAACAGAGCAAGAGATGAAAGGAGAGCAAACTTTCAGAAACCAAGAAGGAGAAGAGCAACTTACAGCAAGATGAAGCCTCAGCTTCTAATCCCAATGGACACCAAATATCCACACATGGATAAATGGGTGCCAATTCAACTGAATGACACATGGGAAGAAGCCAAAAGGGAGTTTGTCTATGACTTTTATGTCATTGACAGATGGAATGGAGGAGATGCAAACTCTGCCTTCACTGAGTTCATGCTAGAATACTACAGAGAGTTGTATCAACAACTACTTGCAGCTGCTGACATTGCAAGATTTGAACTCACAGCTCCCAAGCCAATCATATACATGCCTCCAAAGCTTGAAGGATGGATTGACCAAGCAAGAATTCTGAGGGAATTCACTGAGATCCTTAAGCTGAACAAGATGGTTCTTGGACCTAAGGGAACCAACCAAGAAGCCATGGCACTGAAAAGAAGAGTGTGGGCACAGTATGGAATGCTGCCACCTCCTGAGGATGATCTTTGAAATGGCTAAGTCTTCTGACCTTACTTGAATGATCAACTATGCTGAAATATGGTCAAGTTTGCTGATGTGTTAATCTGGTTGCTCTGATCTGTTAAAGATTGCTCTGATACAAGTTCTGTGCTCTGATGCTGAAAATATCATTTTGAATTATTGTAATGAAGTGCTCTGATATACTTAAGTGTTATTGATTCATGCTCTGATATGTTAATTTCAACTATCAACATGCCTGTAATGATTTCTTAATGAATGATAGTTGAACTTATTTTGAATCAAGAAACACAAATCTCTCTATGCCTATCTTAAAACCTACTTGCAACAAAAACAGTGAATACACTAACACATTATTTTTCAGGAATATTGACCTCAGTCATGTCTTCTGAAGATGCATGTAATAGGTGTAGACAAGTCACTTTTGCTTAAAATTGTATAGGTTTTGGCATCATCAAAAAGGGGGAAATTGTTGGGAATAAAATGAGCTATGTTTTGATTGAATACCAAAAACCCCCTGAGACATGCCTAAGTCAATGAAAAATATGTTCTAAGAATGTTAGAACATATAGATTATAGGCTAGATGAGAAGCTGAAATGTTAGGCAGCTCTTAGACAATTAGATGCACAATTTGAGGGGGAACCTATGCTTTGAAGATGATCAAGATCAAGTCTCCCCAAGGCTCAAACTCTGGAACAAAGAGTAAGGACACTCTATGAAATCTAAGATGCTCTTATCAGGAGAGTTGTCCAGAGAAAATATTCTTAAAGCTCTGATCAGGAGAGTTGTCCAAAGAAGCTAGCCATATGCAAGAACAAACCTACCTAGCTCAAAAGGACAAGACTACTCAAAGGTTTTGGTCAGGAGAGTTGTCCAGATAAGCCAACTCTAAAGTATAAAGTGCTCTGATGCAAAAAGACCAATCATGCTGATCAGGAGAGTTGTCCAGAGGAGTTGTCTCAGCTAAATTGACCAAGATCAAGTGCTCTGAAAGCCTAAGATCAACTATGCTGAAGAGATTGAGACAACCAGTCCCTAAAGGTCCTCAAAGGAATGAGCTAAGACCATACACAAGAGAAATGAAGGGAAAGAGCCAAGTCATCTGAAGAAGAGCAAGCCAACCATGCTGAAAAGCAAAACTGCTGATAGTGATAAGGAGAGTTGTCCAGATGATTAGGAATGTTGTCCTATCATTGGATCAACCTTCAGAAGCCATGTCCAAGTCCTAACAAGAAGTCAAACATTGGGAAAAGTGCTGCAGAATGAAGACAAAACTGTTACAGCCGTTTATTACCCAAATGAGGACATGTCACTATCAAGAATCTGTCTTCCAGTTTGAAGAACTCAAGGAAGACATTTATAGCAATTTGGGGCTGCCTCTCCAACGGGCAAATCCTCCATTTTGTCTATAAATACAGAAGTGTGAAGACCATTTGGAGCACCAACTACTAAGCCAACTATCCTACAAGTTATCAAGTGCTCTCAAGTTTTCAAAGAGACTATCTTAGTCTTCAAACACTTCTTCTAAGCTGAACTCCATTGTATATCCATACAAAGCTTAGAGAGATATCCTATCCTTATACACTGATCTTCATTGTAAAGGATATCTCATTAGTTGGAACCTTACTTCAACCCTTACCCCTTTCAAGTGAGAAAGTGAGAAGGTTGTAGTAGTAGAAGTGGTAGGAGCTGACTGTTGAGAGAAGAACAGTTCAGTTCTGAGTTGAGAAGAGGGTACTAGGACTCTAGACATCCTAGGGATCAATTCACCAAGGAGTGGTGTTCTTGATCAAGTGCACCTTGGCACTATAAAACAAGTTAATTCCAAGAGTGAAGGAATTATCCTGTTAAATCAGGGAAAGTGGATGTAGGAGCTTGAGTCTCTGAACCACTATAAACTCTTGTGTTGATTTACTTTACAAGTACTTACATTCACTCAACACTGCACACAAAACTGATCTTTCAAAGATACACATTCAAAGACTGTGCAAAACTGTTTTGGACAACTTCCCTGAAGCTTAACTGGACTGTTTTACATTGACTAAGTGATTTCAGAAATTAAAGGAGTCTAAACTTAAAGGGCCAACCACTATTCCGCACATATAACTCCCCTAGATATTTATTCAACTAAGTACTCAATAGTACTTAGTGGATTGATTATCTTAGAAGAGTTAATCACCTTCAGCAGAGTTGTCCAAGACAACCTTGCTGAGTTCTGGTTTGATCATAGTTTACAAAGAATTGCATACAAGTGTATTTCCCCCCCCCCCCCATACACTTGTTATCTACTCCTTTCAGGACCAACACCCTTTATATTAATTGGTTAAATAATTAGATGTAATGTATAAATAATTAGATGTAATGTATCTGAACGATTTCATTTGGAGGGAATTTCCAGAACATGTTATATTTTGTCAAATATGGATACTACAAATGTTTTAGTGACGGGGGATTGAATTTTAATGAGGGGAATTTTTGTAATTAAATGTACTCAATAGTGAGAGAAAAATGATGGTTTAGTGACAGGAATTTACATCATTAAAAATCTTTTAGTGAGAGTAAATATACTCTAATTATATACTTATTAGTGAGGGGACCCTATCCCGTCACTATTGACATTTAACTAGAGAAACAGTAATTAGAGGCCATGAGAGTCAATTTTCTGTCACTAAAAGTCATTAATGACAGTAATTCAACTTTTAGCCACTGTTTTTACTCTCACTAAAAGCAGTCTTTTTTGTAGTGTAGAGTGTGAAATTCTCAAGCTAATCCACCAATGCAAGCAGCTGGAATGCATCAATTAATCCAGCCCATTAATTAAATTTGGAGGCCCCTTTTAATATTGGTTTCGGCCAATTCCTGGGGGAGATAGACAGTAGCCAATTCAACACAGAGGGCAATTAGCGCACACAGAGCAACTCCCATTGGAGGAGAAAAACCCTCACCTCTCCCACACTTCCACTCATTAGAATAGATTAGTTATTTCATTTCTTAGATAGATTTTAATTTAGTGTTCCAATTTAATGTTGGCATTAAAGATTTTGAAGACTAGAGGTAATATTTTTCTTATTGAAAATTTAACTTGATAATTTCATTTTCATTCATGTCTTGTAGTTTAATTTACATAAATTTTATTCTAGTTGTTAATTTAGACATATATGGGCTAATATCCAATTGTCTTGGGTGTGGATGTTTTGATGAGTATTTAGTGTAATTGTGAAATAATTGCATGATTAGTTTAGGATTTGGGTGAATATGTTTCTAGAGCCGTAGATTGTTTGATTCATTTGATTGATCAACCCTATTAGCAAACATTTTCGATTATGTTAATTGCAATGAGAGTTGGGTTTGCATGATTGGGGTGTGAGTGTGTGCTTTGGTCAATTGAATAGAAGTTAAGTAGTAATTAGCTTAACCGAGAGAGGGTTAATTGCTAGACCGACAACTTTAGACACTAAACGAATAGAGGTCGTCTAGGAGTTTGGTGAGAGGGTGTTTTATGAATATTAGTAACCGTGTTGAAAGTATTTATAAAACACTATCTTACGCGCTTATGGTATTCGGTTACATCCTATAATTGCTAATCAATGCACGATGTTAGCCTATGCCTTTCGAGGGGGTTTGCACACATATGTGATAGCTAGCCTTTAGCTTAATCCGAATTCATAGCTAATTCATGTAATTGGTTCACTAGTTCATTAATTACTCACAAAACGGAAACACCCGAGACAATACACTTCTCTTGCACTTTCAAACGAAAGTTAGATAGTTTGTTGTTTTTGTCACTAGTTTTCATTACTTTAGTTAATCTAGTCTTATACTTTTTTTCTTATTCCCAAAAACCCAAACAAATACGTGTAGTTACTACAATAGCATGCATACTCGTAACTTTAGGGATTCGCTTGCACTCAATTAAATTCTTGGAATGAACAAACTACTTGGTCGTACTTACGTACTACAATCGGACGCATACGCTTGTGGGGCTCGAATTATAAAGTACTTAAAAAGTGTTGAAAAACGAGACAAGTCATGTTCCAAGTGCTAAACCCCAATTCGCTAATATGCTGCCTCTGCTTGTTTCAACAGCTAAAATGGGCTGAAGAATTAATCAAATTAAATGGGTCAGAAAATTAAATAGAAATGGCCCATCTCCTTTCTTTTCTGCTGACCAAATTATATGCAACCTCTCGAATTAAATCAATGGGCCCAAGGCCCATGCCAACTATTAAGCAAATGGCTGCTCTCTTTTCTGCTGCCTGCTTCCCCCAATTGCCGAAATTCCCTCTAGTCCAAAAAATTAATAAAGCATGGGCTGCCAAAGAATGGCCCATTTTGAATTAATTCAATGGGCCTAAGGGGGCCTCAATTGTTTCTCTTGGGCTCAAGTAATTTATCACATTGCTGGACATGGCCCGGACTGCTGCAACTAATTAAATGGACTAAACAATTTAATTGTTAGCCCAAATAATTTCTACTCGTTTTGCTCTCGATCTCAATTTCTTTCTCCGTTGCATTCCCTAAAAAAAAAATTAGGTGAGTGATTTTGCCTTCAAAATAATCATTTTTCCTACAAAATACACAAAACACCACATTTCTCTCTATCAAGTGCAATTAGCCAAAATTGACCAATAAAAGCATGAAATCCTAGAAAAATTGAGCTCAAAATGTGTCATAAAAATATGCAAATTCCACCCGAATCAAACCCCCCCAAACTTAAAATGTTGTTTGTTCTCAAACAACTAAGCACTCAAAGCAATGAGGGTGGAATGATCACAGTGGAATATTCAATGCAAATCACACATGCAAAGTAAAGTGTGGTGATGTCTCTTTCTCAAAGTGCTTTCTCAATGGTAGTACTAGGCTCATCATTGCAATTCACACTCATAGGTCAAAGAATGCACAAGTAAACAACACATTGTAACGGGGAAACATAATCCAAATGCTCAAGTTCTCTACTCACATGATACAGTGTTTCTCTCAAACACACAAACAAAATGAGGATATTAATGCACTCAATAACCAAGTTATGTTATACAATCACCATAAGCTTGCCCAAATTCTACTTTCTGCACCACTCAAGTGTTCAAAAATGTGATCAATAGGACTTAATCAAGGATGTAACATTGGCTCTTTGGACAAGGTGGGGTGAATTTGGGAATTGTGACTCTTCTAGTGGAGGACAAAGCTTGTTATTTTACAATGTGTGCTTTCACTTTCAAAGCTTACAAACTTCATCCCCACTTTTCATTTTCCTTTCTTTTTCAAGCATTCATCATCTCATCTTTTTGAACCATTTTTCTTTTCAACCTTTTGGGGCTCTTTGTCCCTCTTTTCCTTTCCATTGATTTTTTTTTTCATTTTTTTTTTTCAACTTTTCCAATTTCTCCTTTCACCAAAGATATTTAAGCACATGTTTATCCACTTTGTCTTTTATCCTCCACTAGATGTAGGCATCAAAGGCTCAAAAAGGCTAAGTGGATAACATTGTAGTTTTGCCAAGAAAACGAGGAATTAAGCTCAAAGGGGCTAACTACGGAAGATTACTTCGGTTTTAGGAAATTTTGGCTAAGTGACTCTTTAGAACAAGATGGCCTATATCATATCACAAAATCTCACACAATCATGCTTTCAAACAAGAACTTGGGCAAGTTCTAGGATCACTAGCAATAACTTAATCCACTCTCAACTGAACTAAACCGGATTACGTGTTCGATTTAGGGCTCAATTCTCACCGGTTTATTCAATAGAACTCTCACATTCATCAAATGTCCCCAAACAACAACACATCATGCATTCATGCTATCAAAGATCAAAAAATATGAACACAACGTGATACTACTATCCATCACCAATCATGCATACATTCAAAGCAAATAGACATCACCACAACTACTCACTATGGATTTCAAAGATTATCCATGCTCACATTTCACCAAAGATCCACTACCCAACACATGATCAAAACCAACTCAAACAACAATAAGCATATGAAATCAAAGTGTGCGCCGGTGCAAAATATACACAAACGAAATGACAAAACGGTGCAAAGGGTAACAACTAGTAAAAAATAAATAAATAACTCCCCCAAACTTAGAATTTTACTATGTAAAAATTCTAAGTTTTGGGCTAAAAGTTGTTACCTCCCTCCTTGCACATCCAATGCTCTTCAAAGATCACCATTGCACCACTTGATTCCCCTCTCCAAAGTTGGTTTTGCTTCCTTCTTCATTCTCCAAGATATGATGTCCACAATGATTCTCATCCATTACCTACAAAAGAAACTAAGCTATCAAAACTAATAAAGCAATAAAAACATGAAAGCAATAAAATCTTGGGTTGCCTCCCAAGAAGCGCTATTTTTAACGTCCTATGCCGGGCGGTTCTTCCTTGAGATGATTATCAAGTCACCCCATCATCATCCTTGCTCTTGGACTTATTTCCCCATACAACTTTATTAAGTCCATCAAAACATTCACTAGCTAGCCCATCCGGCTCTTCAATCATGTCATAGGAAGTTGATGCCTCATTCAACACCAAGCTTGCACAAGTAGCTTTTCTTGATTTGGGGGAGTTTTCTTCAAAAACTCCCCCAAACTTGGCCTTCTTGTCTATCTTCAAATATTTGTCTTTCACCTTGGGGTTCTCTTTCACAAAATTGATCTTGGGCTCTTCTTCCATCTTCTCTTTCATGGGCATTGAATAATGATCTCCCTTGGAATACATATACTCTTCATCATCATCATCATCGTCATGGAATCTAATGTCTTTGTAGATGTTGATTTAGACTTTCTCATCACCAACATTTAGTTCGAGCTCTCTGTTTCGTACATTGATGATGGCTCCACCCATTTATAGGAACGGTCTTCCCAAGATCAAGGGGATTGCCCTAGCTTCCTCCATATCAAGTACCACAAAATCAACCGGGAATATGAATTTCCCAACTTTGACAAGCACATCATCAACCGTGCCTAAGGGATATACCATGGATCGGTCCGCCAATTGAAGATTCATTGTGGTATGCGTCAATTCTCCCAAACCAAGTGATTTGAAGAGTGATAATGGCATGCGGTTTATGCTTGCTCCAAGATCACACAAAGCACGATAAGTTCCCTCTTTGCCAATCACACAAGGCAATGTAAATGAACCAGGATCCCTTAACTTTGGGGGTAACTTAGCTTTAATGATTGCACTACACTCTTCGGTGAGGTTCACGGTTTCAAATTCTACCATCTTTCTCTTGTTGGACATAATCTCCTTAAAAAACTTGGCATAGTGAGGCATTTGCTCAAGGGCCTCCGCAAATGGGATGTTGATGTGTATTTTTTTGAACATCTCCAAGAATTTAACAAACTTTGCATCCAAACTCGTCTTCTTGAGTCGTTGAGGATATGGGACTGGAGGCTTGTATGGAGATGGAGGCTTGTATGCATCATTCTCTTTCTCACTTGTTTTCTCCTTCTCAACATCTTTCTCTTTAACTTTCCTTCCTTGTTGCTCCTCTTCACCATCTTCCATTGGCATCATAGGGCCTTCATAGCTTGTGCCACTCCTCAACTTAATTGACTTGCATTGCTCTTTGGGGTTCAATTCCGTGGTTGAGGGGAATCGACCCGGCTTGTGTTGATTTCCAATCATACTAGCAATTTGACCCACTTGAATCTCAATGGCTTTTACATCATTCTTGATTCCCATCACCTCATTTGCCAAATGACCAATTTTCTCATCTTGGCTTTCAATCTTTTGCCAAGTCTTTGTCATGAAACTCTTCGTCTCTCCCATGAACTTCTTGGTCTCTCCCATTAATGTTATGAACATTTCTTCCATGGTGAGCTTTGATGAAGACTCTTCTATCACACCATCTCGTGCATTGAAATTCGACGGTGGTTGAATGGCATTGTGTGGGTTAGCATATGAGAAATTTTCATGGTTTCTCAAGCCAGGATGGTATTGATTCGGGTTAGGAGGGTGATAGTTCCCATGAGTTTGTCTTTCTCCCCAACCTCTTTCTCGATAATTTCGGTCCCGTTGGTTGTTCATGTAATGGGCCTCTTCGTATTGTGTATCATTGGGCTCCACTAGTGCTTTGGCCGTCATCAAGGAGATTAATTTATCCACTTTTTGGATAAGTTGGCACTTTCTTCCGAATTTTGAGTGGAAGCTACCCTTCGATTTTGCCTTCGTTCGGATGACCATTGATTGCCATTCTTAGCCATCTCCTCCAAAAGCACATAACCCTCTTTCGTCGTCTTTCCCAACAAAGACCCTCCACCGGTCGAAGCGTCTGACATCCCTCTTGTACGGTGATCCATCCCGTTATAGAAATAACAAATAATTTGATCCCTTGAAAACCCATGTTGAGGACAACTTCTTATGAGATCTTTGAAGCGCTCCCATGCTTCTGCCAATGATTCATCCTCATCTTGTCGAAATGAAGATATTTCCCCCCGTATTTGAATGGTTTTGCTTGGGGGAAAATACTTCATTAAGAAAGCATCCACCAAATCATTCCAATTCTCTATCGTCCTTAGGTCAAGAGACATGTACCATTGTTTTGCACGATCACGGAGTGAGAAGGTGAACAATTGGAGACGAATATAGTCTTGAGGGACTCGGTTTATCTTCACCGTCCCACTTATCTCTAGGAATTGAGATAAATTGAGGTTGGGATCCTCTTTTGACAACCCTCCTAATTGGTTGTTTTGGACCATCATGATCAATGCCGGTTTGAGCTTAAAGTTATGAGCGTTTACAGGCTCCCTACCCGCTCCTCCGTACGTCCTTGGGATAGGTCGAAAGTGATCCCTCAAAACTCTTTGATACCCATGTTCCTCATTCACCCTTAGTACTCTATCTCCTTCCTCTACATTTGGTCCTTGATTCTCAATTTCTTCCTCAACCTCTTCCACGATTGGATTCTCTTTTCTATTCATGGCTTCCAAATCAATTCTTCTTCTTTCAGCGTTTTACCTTCGACAACGAGCTTCGATTTCCGTGTCTAGGGGTAGCAACACTTGTCGATCTCTCCTAGCTCGGGTGATCATAGGCCATGTCTAAACAAGAGTTAAATAGAAGGTGAGAATTGCAAGTGAAATAAAAATAACACAATAAAATATTTTTGGAATTTTTGAAACTAAAGAAAGCAAATAAAATGTCTAAACTAAAATTCTATCAACCTACACTCTAGGACTACAAAACCTCCCCGGCAGCGGCGCCATAAACTTGATTCACGTATTATGCAACACCAAAATACACGACCGCAAGTATACGGCGTATATTGTAGTGTGATAAGTACGAGGTCGATCCCACGGAGAGGTGTAGTGTAAAAGTGGAGTTTGTCGATTGAATTCTAAATAGACGGCGATCGATAAGTTTTAAGTGTGAAATTACCCCTAATTATCTACCCAAAGTTGTCACAAGTAAACAATGAAACGAGTAATATAGAAATCGATCAACAATCATGCAAACCAAAGAAACGAGAGAAATACGGTTAAAACTCAAAAGAAGGGAAGGGAGGTTCCAAGGCATATGTCACGCTAAGGGGTCAATTTATGATCAAAAGCCTAATTAAGTGGTGTTGTGTTGATTACTATAGGGTTGATCACGAAATAATGAATTAAAAGTTCTCTCGATCCAATTAATCCAAGATAAGTATCACACAAACTAGTATCTCTACCTAGCATGCATAATAAACCTAAAAAAGGGTCCCAAGTGTTGGGTTTTCGAGGTACGAACACCATGCTCGTAGCAGCGGAAGTTGAAAATTTAGTTCACCAACACAGATTTTTGATATGACTGTATAACATAATTGAAGGATAATTAAATCGTTAAATAATCCTTACAGTGATTCGTATGCGAGATCCTCTACTACGGTATCCACGTAATCCTCGTCTACGAACTTGTGATCCAGATTGGAATTCTCTAAAAGAATTCTCTAGGATAATTCTATAGAGAGAACCGGAGAAATATTATGAGTAATAAAATTGTTACGACTCAGAACCTCTAACCCTAGAGGTATTTATATAGTAAAACAGAAACCCTGTTTGTGCACATGGGCTTGAGCCCAAGTATATATTTTACCATATTTATGATATACCTAATATATCATCTTATTAATTAAATCTAATTTAATTAAATAAGTTATAACTCTATCAAATAGAATTATTCTATATTTCTCCATAAATTAAATATCTTGATCAAATCAAATAATTAATTCATCCAAACTTTAATTCGTAAATTAAGACTACTTGTTGTGTGACCCATAGGCCCTCACATATCAAACGATTAGTCAAACTAACGGTCTTAGCAGAACCCTAGACAATGAACCAGACACTCTCAATATGTGAGGTACGTTGCGAGGAAATAGCAACAACCTGTAATGTGAAGCTCACAATGATATGATCCTTTCATTCACGAATACTCCGATTAAATCTAGAACATGATGATGTGTCTATTCCAATAATTTAATCACGTTATCTCATTCTACTAATTGATCACAGTGTCGCATTTGAACACAATTTCAAATGTGACGTGCATTGGCCAATGACTAACGATCCAATTAGTTATGAGAAGACGAGTATTCTCTCTAAATCTATTTGAGGAATGAATCCTATTCTTGGCTCAACTACCGCGCACATGTACTTTATGGTGTGCCCAACACATGCCTAATCTACCCCGTTAGGAGTGCAAGTGTCGGTCATGGTCAAAGCCCATCACGCCATACATTTCGCGTGTATTAACCTCAAGTCGAAGGATATTACATTGCTCCACAAATCGATATTCCCGTAGACACGTAAATAGAATACACCAAACGGTTTCTCGATTGGGCAAGCCAATACTCTCAAAATATCTGTGCATCCATCATGAGATATCTAGTATCTCGTAGTTGTGAGAACCACTACATCCTCTAAGGATATGATGTAGATCGCACACCAATCTCAATCGCATCATCGATATCCCAATCTCGATGATCCTTGATTGGGGCTACTTTAAGAACCATGATATAGTCAATCGAGATCTCACATCTCAATGACATCATTGGTTCATGGGAACACATATAAGAATAAATGCAAACAATCAAACATAACATTCTATAAGTGTATTACCGAATATTATTAATAAAGTCAATAATACTTAAGTAACTGAATATGATCAAGTACAATGTCCTCATAATGATTGTCTCTAGGACATCTATACTAACACCAAGATCATCTAATACCCTCCCAATAATTGATCCTCTCTCAAGCTCACAATAATATTGGGTCGAATGCTTAAATACGATTAATGAAAAAGATTTCTCGATCCAATTTCAATTAATAATGAATCAAACACATTATCATGGCCATTGACAACATGTCTTGCAATGAAAGTTAAGCATTCAAATAGAAATAGCAACACAACCACCAAATAAACAAGAAATTAATTCATAAACATCATCCAAAGTATAAACATAGCCCTAGAACCAAAAGTGTTCTAGCCAAAAACTAACATAATCAAACTAACACAACTTAATGAAATAACTAAATAAAAAGAGAGAGAAATAGAAAGCTTAGATAGTGTAAATGATAGAGTGTGAAATTCCCAAGATAATCCACCATTTGAAACTCTAATGGAAGAACACCTTCCAGTAGGTGTGACTGTGTGTGTGAATTCGCAACAGCTGTTCCAAGTGCTAAACCCCAATTCGCTAATATGCTGTCTCTGCTTGTTTCTGCTGTCTAATCCCTTAACAGCTAAAACGGGCTGAAGAATTAATCAAATTAAATGGGCCAGAAAATTAAAGGGTTGGGGTATATACCCCTCCAGCTTTGTTTAATACACTCCCCCTTCCATTTATTAATTCAAAAATATATATGAAATACCATATTTGCCCTTTAGTAAATGGTATAGATACATACACACCCCCTAACCCTAATTTCATCTTCTTCCCAACTTCTTTCTCTACCGTCTCTCTCTTCCACTCCCTTTTTTTTTTTTCGTTTTCTGCACTCCCCATCTCCCCATCTCCCCCTCTCGCCGTCGCTCTCCCCCTCCACCCCCCTCGCCATCGCACTCCCCCTCCACCCCCTTGCCTTCGCCGCCGCCCATCTTCTTCCTCATTTTTTTTAATTCTTCTCTTTCGCTCCGCTCGACGCCGCCCTCCAGCACGCCCTCGCTGTTGCTCCGGCTCTACCTCGACCGTCGCGGTCTACCCGCAGCGCTCACCGCCGCTCCGGCTCGCCCTCGGCCATCGCGGCCCTACCAAAAATACTCCAGCGCCCCACCCTAGCGCTCGGACCGTCGCGGGCCTCGCAGCCCACCCCCAGGTTTGTTTTTTACGGACCATTATTGATCGCTCAAAAATGCTCTTATCGATAACCTATTGTCGACGAGAGTCTTTTTGGGCGATCAATAATAGTCGAAAATTTCAAATTTTTTAAAAAAAAATTCTTTCGAAATTTGGTCGACAAACCAGTGTCGATCGGAGTATTTTTGGTCGACAAACCAGTGTCGACCGGAGTATTTTTGGTCGACAAACCAGTGTCACCGGAGTGTTTATTAAAAAAACTAAGATTTTTTGTGTAGATGCGCATGTGGCTTCTTCTGCTGCTGGGATTTGATGGGTATTTTGTTAACTTTGGGGTGCGGTGTGTGGAGGATTATTGGTGGTGAAAGATGAGAAAGAAGAAGACGGGTGCAGCATTAGCGGCGTCGGTGGTGGCGGCGTCGGCTGTTTAATTCTAGATTTAGGGTTGTATTTTAAATTGTGGGGAAGTGTATGTATCTAACACCCTTAGTAAAAGGGTAAAATTGGTATTTCATATATATATTGAATTAATAAAAATGAAGGGGAGTGTATTAAACAAAGCTGGAGGGGTATATACTCCAACCCAAAATTAAATAGAAATGCCCATCTCCTTTCTTTTCTGCTGACCAAATTATATGCAACCTCTCGAATTAAATCAATGGGCCCAAGGCCCATGCCAACTATTAAGTAAATGGCTGCTCTCTTTTCTCTGCCTGCTTCCCCCAATTGCCGAAATTCCCTCTAGTCCAAAAAATTAATAAAGCATGGGTTGCCAAAGAATGGCCCATTTTGAATTAATTCAATGGGCCTAAGGGGGCCTCAATTGTTTCTCTTGGGCTCAAGTAATTTATCACATTGCTGGACATGGTCCGACTGCTGCAACTAATTAAATGGACTAAACAATTTAATTGTTAGCCCAAATAATTTCTACTCGTTTTGCTCTCGATCTCGATTTCTTTCTCCGTTGCATTCCCTAAAAAAAATTAGGTGAGTGTTTTTGTCTTCAAAATAATCATTTTTCCTACAAAATACACAAAACACCATCTTTCTCTCTATCAAGTGCAATTAGCCAAAATTGACCAATAAAAGCATGAAATTCTAGAAAAATTGAGCTCAAAATGTGTCATAAAAATATGCAAATTCCACCCGAATCACTACCCCTGATACTCGTTAATATATTAACCATTTTTGCTGTTAAAAAAATTTTTTTAATGCATTTAAAAAATGTTTCATACATTAAATTACAAGCTCCAAATAAAACGTCAACATAATATAGCTAGATGCAATATTCAGAAAAGAAAAAGGTCGAACGAAATCAATTCATTATGATTCGACATACAACCCCCAAGTATATATGTATAGATTAGTTGTACCGACACAATTAATATGTTTCATTAAACAAATTCACTTTTAACAAATCAATGTTAAAAGTATGGTATCTAGTGGCTAAAAGTATGGTATCTAGTGTTTAAGTAAAACATGCCAATGTTACATCGAATATTGTGACAAATAGTGCAACACTAACGCTAACAAAATAATCAATTAAAACAATAAGAACACAATGTAAATACTTTTTAACATAGATTTTATTAATAAAATCTGTGCTGGCCTTATGGCGAAAATCTTAACTTGTATATACAAATGTTGTGTGAAATGTTACAGCAATAACTTTCCTAACGTAAACTACAATATATCGAGGTAGGTGTCTGAATCTGGAAAAAAATTAAGTGTATAACACTGTTCAAATACTAATCATATATATGGTTACACTCTCAATAGATCAAAAACTTATTTTGATCTGCACTGAAAGTTAGTATACTTCGACACAATCTAAAAGATGTAGCTACTGGCCATAACTCCTAACAGAGATGAACGCTCGGTCTAAAATGTTAATCGAATAGTACATGCTGAATTGTGAAGGCCTCCTTCGGTATTTATAGATGTAAAATCGAGTTTTAGAGACTTTCATGTAAGATCCTACTTTTTAGGATCTTAACTCCCATGATCTCTCTAGATCATTCTTCAATGTTCCAGGTCGATCTACAATGCTACAGGCTGCTCTAGTACGTTCCCCTAGGTTCTTGAATCTTTCAGGTTCTAGATTCTTGTAGAAGCTTCTAGATCGTCATCTGAAATGTGATAACATTAATTAGCTCAACATTTAATGTAACATTTTCGAAAAGACTTAGAATAAGCACTACAAAAAAAATTGTTTTTAGCATCCGATTTTTTTTGATACCAAAGATGATATATTTGATTCCAAAGGGTATTGGTATCAAATTTATTTTCGATACCACTTCTGATACCTATACTCCAAATCCTAAAGATCGCGTATCAGAAAAAAAAGTTTGATACTAAAGGGTAAGCCTTTAGTATCTGAAATGTATAGTACCTCTTTAGTATCAAAATTGTATTTAGTATCTGTGAGAAGGCCTAACTCTACACTTGTATAGTATCAATAAATATTTTCTGATGTCAAAGGATTGAACTCTTTAGTATCAAAATTGTATTTAGTATCTATGAGAAGGCCTAACTCTACACTTAAAACCAAGGTGTTAAGTGAGAGGATTGCCCAGGCTTATAAGCGCACCCAAGACCATCTCTCTATCCGATGTGGGATACCTTAATAGTATCGGATTATTGTATCAAAATTTTTTGATACAACAATGTATTTATAGTATTGTAAACTTTTACCGATGCTAAACATATAGTATCAATAAATATTTTCTGATACCAAATGATTGAACCCTTTAGTATCATAATAATATTTAGTATCGGATAATGATAGTGTCAATAAATATTTTCTAATACTAAAAGAATTTAACCTTTAGTATCAAAAAAAATATTTAGTATCGAATGGTATCAATTTTTTTTGATACTACATTATATTTTTAGTTTCAATAAATATTTTCTGATACTAAAATAATTTAACCTTTAGTATCAAAAAAATATTTAGTATCTGATAATGATATCAATATTTTTTGATACTCCATTATATTTTTAGTATCCAAAATTTTTATTGATACTATATATAGATAATTATATTAATTTTTTTGATACAATATTATATTTATTGTATTTAAAACATTGACGGTTGATTTTAAAATTAATGGTATTATAAAAAAGTTGTAATATTAATTTCCAAATAACAAAAACAACACTAGCTTCTACTGATTCGGGTGGAATTTACACGTTTTCGAGGCACATGTGAAGCGTATTTTGATGTGGATTTCATTGATTTATGCATTCATTATGATTGTTTGAGCCAAAATGAGAAAAAGGTTGTGTTTTGTTGATTTTGTAGGAAATACGATGAAATTTGGAGCAAAACATCAACCATACTTTACTGGATCAGGAAGAGGAGTGCACGGTTGGATTCGTCTCGAAAAATGGAGTGGATTAGTCAAAGGAATCGAGTCAATCCGACACCTGAGGCAGAAGATATGCACGAAACGAGAAAAGACCGAAATCGAAGAACAAGGCAACTCAGCCGAATCTGAGACTTTTTGCTTTACTGCACACTCGGCCGAGTGAGTCAACTCGGCCGAATCTGAAACTTTGGACATCACTGCGCACTCGGCCGAGTGAGCCAACTCGGCCGAATCTGCGAGTTTCAATTTTACTGTGTACTCGACCGAGTAACCCTAACTCGGCCGAGTCTCGGCTAGACAAAATCGTGGCACGCTTTTTAAGTGATCCACTCGGCCGAGTGACCCCAACTCGGCCGAGTGCCAAGCCCCACCCAAGCCAATTTCCAATTTCGGTGCTTTTTACACATTTTGGCCATTTTTTAGGGACCAACTTGCAATTATGCCATCCAAACCCTACCCAAACACTATATAAACACCTTTTATTGAAATTCAAGCTATTCACCCCCAATTCCTCAATTCCTACACCTAGTTTCACACACTCCAAGGTGATTTGGCAATTTCTCTCTCAATTCTCCATCAATTCAAGGAAGGAAGGATGCAATAGCTTGCAAATTTCATTCCCTACCACAATCTAGACTAGGCTTCTTTGTTCTCTTTCTTTTGATTTAGTTTTTACATTTGGATTTTGTAATTTCATTATGCTAGTAGTTAGCTAAACACTTTGTGGTTCTAAGGCATTGTAAATACTTGGATTGAAGTTTATGAGTAATTTCTTGCTTTAATTGGTGTTTATCTCTTATTTGCATGTTTAATTATCCATTGTAAAGCATGTTGTTAGTAGCCATGATGATTTGCTTAATTCATTGTTAATTGGGGTAGTATCGAGAGATTTATTCCATTTAATCGTATGCAAGCATACAACCCGGTATTATTATGATCTCGAGAGAGGATTAATTATCGGAGAGGGAATTGAATGATCTTAGGGGCTATTTTAGGCGGTGTAATGTTTGTGATGTAGAGATACGAGTCTATGTTACATGCGCTTTTGGATTAATTTGTATCGAGAGATTGATTAGTTTTTCTTGTGTGATCACCCTATATGAGATAACCTTAATGGCCATTTAAACGAGATAACATTCATAAACGGATATCTAGGTGTTACAATTGCCTTGGAACCCACCTTCTTTCTTTGCATCTTCACCCACTTTACTTTCGTTTTATTGATTTGCATGATATTTGATCGACTTTGTATTTACTCTTTTCATTGTTTACTAGTGACAATTTTGGTAGATAATTTAGGGTAATTCAACACTTTCAAGTTATCGATCACGTCCAAATAGAACTCAATTAACAAACTACCCTTTTACGCTTAACCTCCTTGTGGGATCGACCTCGTGCTTATCACGCTACAATAGACGCCGTACACTTGCAGTTGTTTATTTAGTGTTGCATAACACGTGAATCATCTACACGAATAAAATGATAATATTTAAATCTAATTTTATCTGTCCTCCATAGTACTAATTCAAATATCAAAATAACATTTATCAACAATGAACTTGTTCCCTTCTCTTTTCTTCCACTATCTCTTCTAATTCCCTTCTCTTTTCTACCTTCCATTGCTTCTTCTAATTCTTTTCTCTTCTCCTATTCGCTTTTGTTTCTCTGCTGCAATCTCTTCCTCTAGAGCTTCTCTTTTTCGTCTTTCAGCCTTCAATGCATTATTAGTAAAATACATATAATAGGTAAAAGAGCCATTCAATTTTTTTGAAAGAGATAATAATTAAAAAAAAAAGATCTTATCAAATTGCTACAGGATATTACTATTATAATTAAATGTGAAATACTAGCTTTCCTAATGCAGTTGATGTGCCAAAAAATAAAGACCTTTATCATTCATTACTTATAGGTTGCCCTAAACAATTTCCAGTGCATTATAAGTGAACAGTACGTTTGTTTTGTATAAAAATTTCACTAATCAATAAAACTCAAGTGATGCCTCAAACACACAAACACAAATTATATATTGGCTAAAGTGTACAAAAAAAACAACAACATAAAATACTATAATAGCACATTGATCAAAACAGACCTGAATAATTAATATGACATCATCGCTGCTACATTTGTAGCGACGAGAATGGTAAATTTACCAGATCTGAATCCAGAAAGAGTGACATGTAAGCAACAAAGCATATAATTATTAAAGAATTAAGAACACATAGGATGATAAAAAGAGTTTTCAATTAAGTGTCACTTTCCAAAGTTCGATGAGCAACCTAACATTGGTATATTTATGTCATCTACATTCAATCAGAAGATTATAAGAAAAGCAGATGTAAACTGATATTTAAATGAAATGTGTAAACTGATATTTCCAACTATGAATTGTTAACAATAAACGAACAAGTAGTAAAAAGGAGAAATTAAAGAGCATTACTTACCAGCATGGTTGTTGGAGGAAACAGAAGGTGTTAGGAGAAGAATAGTAGATAGAGCAATCCAGTTCCAGAGGGAGCTGTAACAGAGCTTCATTAGCAGTTCACAAATCCAAATGCTGAAATGCAGCAGTTTGTTTCCAACAAAAAAGGGTATGCTTTTAACAATTGCAGCACTACTGCAGAGTGGCAGCGCATGTTAAAATAAATGGGAAACCATAAAAGTGGGAAAACAGTTCTTGAAAAGAAGACATGGAAAGGAAGAAAGTGAGAATGAGTGGTGACAAAAAGCTCCCTTGATTGGTTTCTTTTCCACAGAATCAGTATGGACCAAAGTTTGAATTCTAAACGCTCTGAATTTATTGGGCACGGTAGCTGTACAAGAACAATCATGTACTTAATATATCCAAGTAAACTGCACGAAGATGTCATCAAAATCTCTCGATTATTACCATGGTGTTCTTGAGCTTGTGTATTTAAATTTATTTGAAACAATTGAAGAAAAAACCTATGCAATTCGATGGAAATTAGAATTCAAAGAATCAATATGAAATCAACAAATGGTGTTTACCACACAATTATGCAAACAAATCAGAGAGAAAAACAACATAAACATTTTAATTATTTAGTTCTAAGAGAATTATCAACATTATTCCAAAATGAGCTCAAATAATTCATCAAAGTTGAAATACTTACCATGGAGTAGCCAGAATAAGTTACCATTAGGCATGTAATCATAAACCAACAACTTCTCGTCTCTGGGGAAATAGTAAGCCTTCAACTCTACCAAATTTGGATGCTTAAGTTTCCCTAAAACCTCCATTTGTTGCACCAATGCAACTCTGATCAGATCCTTCAACATCTTCACCGACACCACATTCCCATCATCCAAAACCATTCCCAATCCGCCTTTCCCAAGCATCTCCACCGACGCCCTTAACTGTCTTAAACAATACTAATGAAAACAGAAATTTTGAAAATCCATACCAAAAGCATTTAGATCCAAGAAACACTGCAATGTAAGTTTGCTTATCGTTTAGATAAAAACACAACACATTATTATTCCACAAACTTAATATGCTAATTATAATTAAGTAAATCAACCTAGTCATGTGTACAAACATTGGCAATTTATCACACTAGGTTAAAAAAAAGATGAATTATATATAATGTAAATACTGGCATCCAGACTTACAAGCTAACCAGAAACTTCAATTCTGCAAGAGATGGTGAAAGAGAGGGCCGCCGCCGGTCGGAGGGCCCTGGATGACCTGAAGAGGTCGACGACGTATGATCGGAGCCCTGCGGCGCGGCCGGCGACCGAACGCGACAGCTGAGGGACGGCGAGTGCACCGCGGTACGAGGTGAGGCGGCCGATGGCCGTGGAGTGCGGCCTGGATCGCCGCGGTCGAGGTGAGGCGGCCGATTGCCGTGGAGTGCGGCCTGGAGCGCCGCGGTCGAGGAGAGGAGATGGCCTGGCGCAGCGGCCGTGACTGAGCGCGGCAGCCGCGGATAGAGACGGCCAGGCGCGGCGGCCGTGACTGAGGAAGAACCTCACTGTGTGTAAATCGCACATAGTGAGGGGGTGGTGTTTTTCCTTTTTTTTTATTTTCTTCGAATTGAAGGGGATGGGTTTGGGGAAGAAGATATTTGCTTTTGGTTTGGATACGAGATCGTTCAGGAGAAAGACTTTTAAGAGACCCATAGTGCACATAGTCATATAGAGGAATTGGTATCGGATATTTTTAATATTTACAATTAAAAAAAATTAAATACAAAATGGTATCAATAAATTATATTAAAATAATTAATATCAATAAATAAATTTTTAATACTACTAAAATAATAATAGTATAAAAAAAATATTCGGGGCCTTCTAAGGACAGTCCAGGTGTTGCCTGGACTATCAACAGTCCAGTAATCTGAGCCATCAGATTTGAAATCTAATGGCTTATATTTGATGACCTGCTACCTGTTGCATTTGGCGTCGCAGAATCCATCGCTTTGCATTGCACTTAATTATTATCGTTTTTTATCGCCCTATTACACTTTTAAATTAAATTTAATAATTTTAAATATATAATTATAAAATTATAAATTTATCCTCACATGATTATTAAAAAATTAATTGATATACATAATCTTTATTTTAATGTCAAATTCTCCCATACACTCTTATGCGCCGTACACACCTAATTTAAATTTAAATTTCAATCTTATAATTGACTACACCCCCACTTTTGTTAACTTTACCCTCAAAAATTATATAAACAATTGACCACAGTTATTTACACCTCCACTTTTGTTAACTTCACCCCCAAGAAATTATATAAACAATTGATCACAGTTATTTACACCCCCACTTTTGTTGACTTCACCGCCTAAATTATTATTTTAAAAAAAATATACCTAAAATTACTATAGTACCCTTCTATTAATTTATATATATATTGTATAAACAATTGACCACGGTTATTTACACCCCCACTTTGGTTGACTTCACCCCTAATAATTATTATTTTAAAAAAATTACATCTAAAATTACTATAATGCCCTTCTATTAATTTACATAAAATATAATACAATCAATCATAATTTATATATAAACAATTGACCACGGTTATTTACACCCCACTTTTATTGACTTCACCCCCGCCCCCAAATTATTTTTAAAAACAATTACACCTAAAATTAATATAGTGCCATTCTATTAATCTAAACAAAATATAATACAATCAATCATAATTTATACAGACAAATTTTTATATACACTCTATTGTTTATAAGGATTTACGTATTTTTTCATTTGAATCTAGGTAAATATTTTTCAATTCACTTTTAACTCTAGATGCTGCAACATATAATTGTCTGTGCATGAACATGTTTCAGAAGGTACACACTACACACCTACCATGAAAAGAGACTGACCTTTAACTTTTATTTATCGTCATTGTAAAAGACAATAAAATAAGAAATTATCTTATTCGAAACTTTATGGGAGTCGTGTCATCGAAACACTCAATATTATTTTCAGAATAAAAACTTTACTACCAACATTCTTTCCAAAATAAAAATGTGTCCTCAATAATGTGATTTTCAAGTCTTGTAACAATCAATCTAGTTTCATTGTACAAATCGGACTTTAGGTCAATGTTCTTAAGCAATATTATAAGGGCACATGTTTTTTAGAACTAATCAATGGTCTGAGCATGACGTTTTCCTATAATATTATTTTGTATTAAAATTTAAAAAAATACACATAAAATATGGAAAATAAACGCAGGAAAATAAAAATAAAAAGTAAATAAAAAAAACGAAGAAATTAAAAGTTTGGAATAAAAACTGAAAATGGGAGAAAAAGAGGAAGGGGGAGAAAAATTAAAAACAAAAAAAATCGAGATTTGTGTTTAATTTCGCTAGTTTTTTCTTTTAAATTATGTTTTACGATTTTTTTTCTAAAAATATGGGTGACTTGATGGTGAATCGACGGTATCTCGATAATGACTCGACTACAAATTGTAAATATACAAATTAAGGTTGATTTTATTATATTTTTTGTAAATTAATAAAAGGATAATATAGTCTGTAATTATTTTTTAAAAAATATTTTGGGGTGAACTCATAAAATGAGGGGGTGCAGATAAACGTGGTAAAAAAATAATTTAGGGGTGAACTCATTAAATGAGCGGGTGCACATAACTGTGATAAAAAAATGATTTGGGGGTGAACTCATAAAATGAGCGGGTGCAGATAACCGTAGTAAAAAAAATGATTTTTGGGTGAACTCGTTAAATGAGTGGGTATAGATAAAATATAAATAAAAAATTAAAATTGGTGTGTACCGATATCTTGCATGTACCCAACTATCAACCTACAAATTAGAGTTAATTTTATTATATTTTGTACTCCCTCCGTCCCATACTTGAAGACACATTTTACCATTTTTGGCGTCCCATACTTGAAGGCACATTACCTAAAATAGCAAAAACACTTTTAAACACTCCCCTTAAAACATCACAATATTACAACAAATGCCACGTACTACTTTATTACACTAAAAAGTGACTTTATTACTATTTATAAAGTTGAAAAGTCTTTACTACCCTCACTTTATCTTACACAATATTAATAAACAATTAATTCATTAAAACACGTGCCCAATTGGTTTGAGCCTTCAAATATGGGACGGAGGGAGTATAAATTAATAAAAGGATAATATAGTCTTTAAAATGTAATTATTTGAAAAAAAAATTAGGGTGAACTTATAAAATGAGCAGGTACAAATAATTGTGCTAAAAAAATAATTTTGGGGTGAACTTATAAAATGAGCGATTGCAGATAATCATAGTTAAAAAATGATTTTGGGTGAACTAATAAAATAAGCGGGTGCAGATAACCGTAATAAAAAAATAATTTGAAGGTGTGCTAATTAAACGAACAGGTGTAGATAAAATATAAATAAAATAATAATCTAATCCTGTTAAAAAAAATGTAATTTTACGTTCTAATTGTTTAATTTTAATATTAATATTATTATTATTAATTTTAATTAAGGATAAAATAGTAAATAATAAAATAAATTTTAAATAATTATTTTAAAATATTAAAAAAAGGCAACAAGTATCAAGTTAGGGCGACACAAAGCGATACAATTTGACATCCGGACTATTAATAGTTCAAGCGACTCAAAGACTATCCTAAGAAAACCCCAAAATACTCCCTCCCTCCGTGAAAAGATTTCATACTTTCCTTTTTTGTTTGTGCCTCAAAAGTTTGCATACCCCAAAATAGAAATAACCATCAAAATCTCCATCCTCACAATATACACATATTTACCCATCATGTCATTACTTTTGGGACCCACCATACACTCAACTCACCTACTTTATTTACTTTATATATAAAAGTTTATAAAATTACCTCCCAACATTCTCATCATTACATTTTTTTCTTAAACCATGTGCCCAAGATTCCCCGCAAACTTTTCGGGAACAGAGGGAGTAATGGATGTTATAAAAATACTCAAGATAATTAGTACCAAAAAAAATAATTTAAAGGGGACTTGTATAGGCTGTTAGAGAGAGAAGGTCTCACCTCTCTCTAAAAAAAAAACAACACAGCCCACCGTTTAAAAAAAAACTTGCTCCTCCCCACCGCCTCCTCCCTCTTTCCGACCATCTCCATCAAGTGCATCCATTCGAAGTATTATAGATTGGTGGTCGTCCGTTACCGCCTGCATCGTCGCACATCTCCGCCTACACCGCCATTTGTCATATTCGCCGACACCGCTTTTCTCAAATTTATTTATGGGTTAGCAAGTATTTTTAGTGCGTGGTTGGGATCATCCGGGTAGATTTCACCGACGGAGCCAGGTGGCCGATCGGAGAGTTACCTGGTGATCCCAATTTCTTTATTTCCTGTTTTATTGTACTTTTTTCTAGTTTGTAGCTTAATTTCTATCTAGTTAGCTTGTTCTTGTTCTTCTTCTGCTTCTGCTTGATTTGGTTTTTTCCAGATTGTATCTTCCTTTAGTTCGTGATATCCTTCCCTGTTTTGGGGTTTTTTTTCCTCGTGTTGGACTATTTTTCCTTATGTGGGACTTTCTCTTCCCGTGGGACTTATAATTTTGAGTGGTTTGATGGTTGGTAGGATCCTGGTATTTGGTGGAGCTTTGTTCCTTCTTTTGTTTCCTATTTTTTGATACAAGTAAACCTTAGTGTGGGGTTGTCTCGTATTGAGAATGGAGACCTGGACTTTTATGTGGAGCAAATGGTACACTCATTTTCCTTTTTCTCACGATTAAAGGAGGCAGCGACCGTGAAGATCCGTCTTGGTTTTGAAGATCATTAGTTTTGAACTTAATATTGTACTGTAATTTGACTTTGATCTTGTAACCTCTCAAAAAAAAAAAAAAATTAGTACCAAAAAATAAGTGTATTAATAAAAACATTATTAATACTAAAAATAAAATTAATAGTATCCGAATTTTAATTTTCTATATCAATATCAATGATAAGTAGTATCAAAAAAAATTTGATACAAAAAATAAGTTGTATCAATAAAACAATTACTAATACTAAAAATAAAATTAATAGTATCGAAAATTTAATATCAGATACCAATGATAAGTAGTATATAAAAAAAATTGATACAAAAAATAAGTGGTATCAATAAAACAATTACTAATACTAGAAATAAAATTAATAGTATCGAAAATTAAATTTTCCGATACCAATGATAAGTATTATCAAAAAAAAAAAAAAATCGATACAAAAAAAAAGTTGTATCGATAAAACAATTACTAATACTAATAATATCGGGAATCTATTCGATACCAATGATAAGTAAAATAAAATAAAAATTTAATACAAAAAATAAGTGGTATCAATAAAACAATTACTAATACTAGAAATAAAATTAATAGTATCAAAAATTAAATTTTCGATACCAATGATAAGTATTATCAGAAAAAATATTTGATACAAAAAATAAGTGGTATCAATAAAACAATTACTAATACTAGAAATAAAATTAATAGTATCAAAAATTAAATTTTCGATACCAATGATAAGTATTATCAGAAAAAATATTTGATACAAAAAATAAGTGGTATCGATAAAAGAATTACTATTACTAAAAATAATATTAATAGTATCGGAAATTTAATTTCCGATACCAATGATAAGTAGTATCAATAAATATATTTGATACAAAAAGTAAGTGGTATCAATAAAACAATTACTAATACTAAAAAAAATTAATAATATCGAAAATTAAATTTTCGATACCAATGATAAGTAGTATCAAAAAAAAAATGATACAAAAAATAAATTGTATCAATAAAATAATTACAAATACTAAAAATAAAGTTAATAATATCGGAAATTAAATTTTCAATATCAATGACAAGTAGTATCAAAAAAAGTATATAAGTAGTATCAATAGTTTTATTGTTGATACTAAATGATAAGATTTAGTATCAGAAAATACATCAGATACCAATTTTTCGATACTAAAAACCTCTTTTCTTGTAGTGAAGAAATGTCAAATTAAGATGTTGATAATGTTAAGACAATTACTAGTTAACATTAACATGGGTTTAAAATTACTAGTCTTATAATGAATGAGGTCACCTATTTTAACTTTGGTGTTCCACATCTTATTCCACTATATGGATAATTAATATATGTCATATTAAAAAATAATTAATATTGTATATTGAGAACGACACGTGTTAAAAATTCAATAAAGTAAAATATCATTAAAACACGAAAATTGATTAAAAAAATCCAACCCGCCATATAAAGTCTTATATTGTTTAACAGTCAAATTCTAAGTTTAACACAGTGTTTATAACCAAGTGGGGTAGGCTTCCATTTTATGAAATTCCCCTGTTTGGAATTGTAATGGGCCCTAACGAGTTAATATGGGTCTGTCTATTTACACCTCCATTTCGGTTTAGAACACTCCCCCAATTGATGCACTCCTCCTAAAATTTATCAGAGTGGATGCACCCCCTTCGAATTGTTCTAAATACCCTTTTGTTTCAAAAAATTATTTACTAAACACACACCCACCCCAAAAACCCTAATTTCTCATCTTCTTCCTTTCTCCTTCCCCTTCCCACTCCATTGTCGTCGCCTCCCCCTAACCCACTCACTGCCCCACCTTGATCCCCAGACGCCGCCTCTTCCCTCTTTATTTTTTCTCTCCTGCGTATTTCCTCCCTCCCTCCCTCCCCCTCCATCCTGTAAGTACCAGCAGCAGAAAACAAAAAACCAACCCCTTACTCCAGCCCACCTCCCACCTCCCACCCACCATTCCCAACCTCCCAAAAAGAACAACAGCGTGTGGCAAACAGAAGGTATGCTTTTTTTTTTCTTTTCATCGATAAACCAGGGTCGACCCTTTGCATTCTCGTAGATAAATTGTTGTCGATGAGAATGTATATGGTCGACCAACTGTTGTCAAATTTTTTTAAATTTTTTTCGACCTTTGTAGATCGATCATATACACTCTCGTCGATAAATTATTGTCGACGAGAGTGTATATGGTCGACACTGGTTTGTCGAAAATCTTTAAAAAAAAATTGAGATTTTTCTAAGTTTTTTATGGAATTTTTGAATTTTTTTTGTCCATTTTCTACCGAAAATGGTAGTATTTTGTGGTGGTGTCGGCGGCAGCAGATTTTTGATTTAGGGTTCAAAGGTTGAGTTGGGGTGTAATTAGTAGTGGGGGTGCATTTAATAGTGTAATATTACTCAAAGGATATTTTTTTATTTTTACACTATTATTATATTATTAAACTGACAGGGGGAGTGTTCTAAATCGAGGTGGAGGTGTAAATAGTCAGACCCGTTAATATTGTTTTCAAAATAGCTTGCTATTTTGGGCCTCAAACGGCCTAAATGGGCCCAATTTAAATCGCCCAAACTTATTGAAATGGACTGCTGGTCGTAATGTTGATTAGGCCTATAGTTATGAGGCCCAATTCTTTATAAGTGAATCGGTCAAAATTATATCTAAGCTTTTTTTTTTTTTTTTTTGGAAAGCAAAATTATATCTAAGCTCAAGTATACATTTTGTACAAATTTTGAATTCTTACTAATCTCCAAAACAATTAAACATATATAACAAATGCTTCTGTAACAAAAAACATAAAGGAATTTCATGGGATTACTTGTCTAATCACAAAATCGTTTTAACCTTTGATCTTGTAAAAAATCAACGCCCATTTCTTAGCCGAATGTGCATCCAAGCTTCATCAACTTTCAACATCTTTTCATCAAAACGAAAAGAGCATAAGATAATTATCATAAATCTACCACTTTGCAATCAGAGCAGTGAATCTCCTCTCCTCATTTGTGTACGTATTTTCTTATTTTTTATTTCTCTTTATAATTTGGACGATTAAAGTGGAAGATGAGAAAATTCTGAGAAGATTGGAAAAAGAAGATGAACGGATGAAATAAGAAATTGTTAGACATAATTATAATTATTATAAACATTAATTTAGGGACATCATGAAAAGTTAGAAGAAGATACATGTAAGAAGAGTTTTGAGAACTACTTTTTATTTATGATATAACATTTTGTTAATATATATAGATATTAACAAAATTCCTTTTTACTCGTTTTTATTTTTACGATGTTACCATTAATTAACAAAATAAATTATAGAAGTAGTTACGAGTAATCATGGAGATTATAGTTAAATTAAAGTAGAAAATTGACAGCTGGAATAGCTCAGTTGGTTAGAGCGTGTGGCTGTTAACCACAAGGTCGGAGGTTCAACCCCTCCTTCTAGCGAATTTATTGTTTTTTTTTTTGTGCATCAAACACCAACAAAAGAATTAGACGCATGCATTATAATTACATGATAACGTATAGACGTCGCATAAACTATGTCCTATCATGCTGATGCGAATGATAGTCGTGGACTCAGGATTTACCATCGAGAGCCGGGTTGAAGGGTGAACGAGTTTAGCAGGCCAAAAGGAATTGTCAATTTTGGTCCTTTTTAGTATTGTTTGTTGTTAATTCAATTGGGCCTCGTATCTTACTTGCCTAATTGTGTTGGGCTTTCTTGTTTCAAGGGCCCACAACTATTAGTGAGATTAGGGCTTTTTTAGGCGGTTAGTTGTATACCCCTATATATAGGGATGAAAGAAATCGTAATAAAGGAGGAAAAAAGAATTACTCCCTCCGTCGATTACTTGCACACTTTCTTTATTGGGACGTCCCAAAATTACTTGCACACTCTTAATATGGAAATACACCACAAAATTAATAACCTCATAACATCATTTTATTTTCAAATTTGTCACTCCCCTTTTTCATACATTTCACTTTGGGGATGTTTACTTTTGGTTTTAAAAACCAGGTTTTGGATTTCAAAATCCAAAACCCGTTTTACTTCGGGATTTAAAAACCAGTTTTCAAAATCCACTCAAAACCACCTCTATCAAACATATTGATTTGACATAAAGTTATATCTATATAATATTACTCCAATCATTATATTCTTTCTCAACAATAATATAATAATACTATAATAATACAATAATATAATACATTTAATCATTACACAATCAACTAATCATTATAATCTCACCAAACAATAATATAATAATACAAACTCATTCAATCTTACAACTTGATTTGACATAAAGTTAAATCCTCCACTATTTCAAAACCCAAAAGAAACACCCATATATATTACTATTCATCGGGATTTCAAAAACCCGGTTTTTAAAACCACCCAAAGCCCAAATTAAACACCCTCTTTACACATCATCAAATCCACTTTACACATCATTAAATTACCTAAAATACCCATCTTTTATCTTACATCCACTACAAAAAACGCGAAGTTTGCCGACGGAAGACTACCGACGGAATCCATTCCGTCGGCCGCCCCGACGGATCGCCGACGGAATTTTCGAATCGACTGACTCCCGACGGAATCCAAGATCCGTCGGGACCGACCGACGGACTTCCCGACGGAATTCAGTTCCGCGGCCAAACGGTGTCGTTTAGCCTTGCTTCCCGACAGATTTTTTCCGTCGGTCGTTCAAATTTCGACTGCCGACGGAAAATATCCGTCGGTAGCCGACCCGCTTTGACTGGCATTAATATTCGCGTGCTACCGACGGAAATATCCGTCAGTAGCCACAATTTTTTTTTTATAAGAACTGCCAAAGGAGGCGGTTCTCCTTCCTCATAAGGAAATTTTTTTTTTTGGCTTTCGTCCCCCTCTCCCTGTTCGTCTCCTATTCTCTCCTCGTGGATTGGATTTTCTTGTGCGTGGTGCGTGGATTGATCGACAAAGGGCATAACGATTATCTACTCCAATTTTCTTCAATTTAAACGGTACGTTTTATAAATTCTTAATTAATTTTAATTAAGTTATTGTATTATAAATTGCATGTTAATTATTATAAAATTTCATGTACGTAGTTGATGAATATATATGTATAATTAATTCAAATATATGTTAGTACGTAGATTATATGTTTTTTATTGGTTAATTGTAATTAATTAATGTATGTTAGTTCAAATATATAATGTAGTTCTTGTTAGTTCGTTTTGATAATTAAACTAGGTTATTATTGTTGATTAAATTAGTAATTATTCTTATAATTAAACTAGGTTATTATTGTTGATTAAATTAGTAATTATTCTTATAAGTAGGGGTGTTGTACGGTTTGATTAATATAGTAATTATTGTTATTGTTTAAATTAAGTCATTATTAATTAGTTTGGTAAATTATTGATTTCATTAGTAACGTGATTTTGTTATTGATTAAATTAGGAAATTATTGACTTCATTACTATATTAATTATTGATTAATTTATTATACTTTTAAATTTTATTTATTAAAATAGATGAGTCAAGATGCTAGTGGGGCCTCAGGATCTCGACGTAGGAGAGACTCACTTAGGCCTGTTGAGCCTGCTACGTTGACGTCGTCGGCATCAGTTCCACATCATTCACCGCCGTCATCTCAGTCGTCGGCAGCTCGTCGACATCCCACGCGGGCCCGAGAAACCAGACTGAGAATATGGATTGATGATGTACAGTAAGTAATTAATTAAATAATTTTAAGGTTTAACAATATTTAATAGCATCAATTTTTGTACGTTTTTTAATTTATAATGTGTTTGTTTCTTAATATATAATGTCACAGCTTACTTCCTGGTAATGAGATATCGAAGATTTGCACTGAGGTGATTACTAAGTGCAAGGTTGTTGCGAATGCCTACTCTTGGCTGAAGGTGCCGCAGACGAAAAATGATGAATACTGGGAGGAATTCCAGGTATTTGAGTGCATTCAATTAAATATTAATAAACAATTTATTATATATATTATTTGATAAATATGCAGATCGAATATGTGTAGAAACATGCTTATTGGCATAGGGAGTTTTTTTCGGACAACGATATCCACAGGCACTGGCAATCTTCATGTCAGTCTAGGTATAATGAGATAATGTACACCTGGAGGAATGCTTGGCGTAGTCGTGGCGTGGTGCAGACGTTGGGGGAAGACGAAAATGGAGTCGACGTGTGGAACACGTTGACCACGTATTGGAGTAGCCCGGAGTACATGCGGAAGTGTGCAACTGCTCGAGCCAACCGTAGAAGTGATGGGGGAGGTGGGATGTCAAGGCATCGGGGGGGGGGGGGCGATCCGCGTATGAGCACTCAATTGCTCTAGTAAGTGTTCACTAAATTTATTTCAATTATTTATATTATATAATATAAAATAATTTTTATATGCTCATTTGGTACGAAATAGGAGCGGGAACTTGGGCATGAACCCACACACGTGGATCGGTTGAACGTTCTTCATCCGTTTGATCCAGATTCGCAGACGTCCACATATGGACGCACTACCGAGCTTCACGTAAGTTTAATTAAATTGTGATGTTTTTTTAATATTTAATTAATTAAATGTATTGAACTATGTATTAATTTAATTTTTTTGTAATTATGTAGTTGAATGTGAACCGGAGGATTGAAGAGGAGACGACACAGGCTTCTGCTGAAGCCGGGCCCAGCGCTCCCTCTCCGCTTGATCTTAACCGGATTTACCTGGACGTTGCCCCGGCTGATCGAGGACGGGTCCTTGGCCTTGGCCGAATGAGCCGCTCAGTGAGAGCTGCGTCGTCCAGTTCGTCACAGCGTGCATCGCAGGCCTCTGTATCCTCCACTGCTGTTCCGGACCCGAACGTAGTACACATGATGAACCACTACTTCCGACAACTAACTGATACTATGGGTCGATCGTTGGGGATGTCTTCTGAACAAATAAATACATGCTTTGAACAGGCGATGAGCGTTCCCCCTCCGCCTTTCGATGCTCCGGTTGGTCCATTTCCCCCTCCGCCTTTCGATGCTCCGGTTGGTTCAGTTCCCCCTTTCAATGCTCCACATCCAAATCCAGATGCAGCCGCAGACGATGGCTTGGATTTCATTGGTGGTGATGACTTTTTTTAGTATAATGGTTGATGTTTGAACTATTTATTTTTCTGTCGAACTATTTAATTTTCTGTCGAATTATTTATTTTTTCTGTCAAACTATTTAATTTTCTGTTGGACATATTTATTTCGGTTGATGCTTGTTTGTCAATGGATTGTTTATTTATGTTATTGTTTTTAATTTATACATAATACATAATTTTTCGTTAGATTTTGGTATAAAGTAAAGTATTTTTTTTTTTTCAATTTTTATTTTATCCCGCCAATATTACCGACGAAAATAAACATTCCGTCGGAAATAAAGTCTGCCGACGGAAATTCCGTCGGAAATAAAGTCTGCCGACGGAAATTCCGTCGGCCAAGTACTCTACCGACGGAATTTTGGGCGGCACCCTACCGACGAAATTTCAGAATCCGTCGGTAGATTCAAAATGTACGCACCGACGGAATTTCAAAATCCGTCGGTAGCGCGTAATATTTACAGAAATTTTTTTCCCCTTTCTCACTCAGTCGAAAAAAATTGTGGAAATTGTATGGGAGCAAGCAAATTTCGGTACGTTTTTCTTTTTTACTTGGTTAAATTTTGTAGTTTAGTTGTGCATTTTATATGGTTATAGTTTAATTAGTTGTGCATTTTATATATTTGTAGTTTAGTTGTGTATTTTAATTATATTGTTTGTAGTTTAATTAGTTGGGAATTTTTTTATATGTTTGTAAGAATTTTATGTTAAATGTTTAACATATGGAATTGCCGGATCGTCGATGGATGTATGAAACTCCTAGGTTCATTTTAGGAAATGTGAATAGTGAATTTTACAATGAACTTGTGTCATTTGTTGAATTTGCAAAGCTCCACCCACATTACATGCATGGGGATTGTATCAAGTGTCCGTGTAATGCCAAAAAATGTCAGAATAAAATATTTAAGTCGATTGATGAGGTTTTGGTACATGTTCTGAAGAATGGTTTCACTGTTAATTATTATAATTGGACATTTCACGGCGAAGTACGTTGGCCTTATAACTTTGATCAAGTTTTATACTATTACACTGCTGGTATCTATGAAAGACAAATATATAGTAATCAAGCCGGCACGAGTAATGAACAACAATTTGGTGGGGAACAACAGTTTGGTGGGGAACAACAGTTTGGTGGGGAAGAACAACTCTGGGAGGGAGAACCCAATATGTATCAAACAATGATAATGGAAGCCGGTTTTTCAAATGTAGAAGAGGAGCCGACGGATGAAGCATTTCGGTTTTATGAAATGCTCAAATTTCTCGATCAAGATTTGTATCCGGGTTGTGATTCACACTCTCAACTGTCATTTAATGCCCGACTTATGGCTATCAAGACCGAGAACAAGCTTTCTAACAGGGCATATGAGCAAATGACACAATTATGCAGTGAGATCTGCCCTCCTGAGAATAAGGTGCCTACAACGTATCATCAAAGCAAGCAAATGCTGAAAAATATGGGATTGCCGGTCGAGAAGA
The DNA here is from genome assembly GCA_963675135.1 of Galeopsis tetrahit. Taxonomy (NCBI): domain Eukaryota; kingdom Viridiplantae; phylum Streptophyta; class Magnoliopsida; order Lamiales; family Lamiaceae; genus Galeopsis; species Galeopsis tetrahit. The sequence goes on along the minus strand of OY776124.1, from coordinate 56,557,127 downwards.
TTGATTGTTGTATAAACGGTTGCATGTTATATTGGGGTGATGAAGATAGCAATCTGAAAATGTGTAGGATGTGTGGTCATCCTCGTTACAAAGAGCCACGTCGGAAGGGGCCCGCTGGTCAATCGAAGTCGTCGAAGAAGAAAGTGGCACACAAGAAGATGTATTATCTTCCAATCATTCCTCGTTTAATGAGATTGTATCAATCTACTGCCAAAGCACAACACATGACGTGGCATGCAACAGATTCGTCTTCGACCGAGTCTAGGGAGATGCGACATCCGGCGGACTCGGAGGCCTGGAAACATCTTGACAACGTGTATCCCAATTTTTCTTCTGAACCGAGGAATGTGAGGCTAGGTTTGTGTACTGATGGTTTTGCACCGTTTGGGAGCTTTGGAAAGCAGTATTCGTTGTGGCCGGTGATTCTGACTCCGTATAATCTTCCTCCATGGATGTGCTTGAAACCTCAAACAATGTTTCTAACTGTATTGGTGCCAGGTCCGTCGAATCCAAAGGATAAACTTGACGTTTATCTCCAGCCTCTTATAAAAGACTTGATCTTTTTATGGGAAAGTGGTGTCCAAACGTATGATGTGTTCAGAAAACAGAATTTCACGAGGCGTGCTGCTGTATTGTGGACCATTAGCGACTTTCCTGCATATTCTATGTTGTCTGGGTAGAAAACGGCTGGGTTTCAAGCATGTCCGTATTGTATGGAAAGTTACATGGTTCGATAATCACCGAAAGTTCTTACCTCGAGATCATCCATTTAGAAGGAATAAGAACATCTTCTTGAAGAACAGAACAGTTACACACAATCGACCGCCCCTTCGAAACGGTATTTTAATTATACAATTATTTGATCTAGTATAATGTTATACGTATATGTTTTATTAATTTCTTCTAGTATAATGTTACCGTACAGGACAAACGTTGTTACATGAGATTCAGTGGACGGGTTTGAAAAAATCTACTGAGGAAAATGCAGCTGAACACAACGGTCGAATCCCAGGTGGATGGAATAGAAAGAGTATTTTTTGGGATTTGCCATACTGGAGTTCACTATTGATTCGACACAATTTGGACGTGATGCACATTGAGAAGAATGTGTTTGATAATGTGTTCTACACAATGATGAACACAAAAGGCAAGACGAAAGATACTCCAAAGTCCCGGGAAGAGTTGAACATTTATTGTCGTCGTGAAGAGTTGAAAATGGATCCCAGTACAGGTAAATATCCGAAGGCTTGCTACACACTAGATAAGCCACAGAAACAACAACTGTGTCGTTGGATTCACGAGTTGAATTTTCCAGACAACTACGTGTCAAACTTGAGTCGATGCGCAGACATAAACAGGGGTAAGGTTTCAGGGATGAAGAGTCACGATTGTCATATTTTTATGCAGCGCTTGATACCGATTGCGTTCCGAGACGTTGTTCCTCTCAATGTGTGGAGGGCTATCACTGAATTAAGTCTTTTTTTTTAGAGATTTAACATCTTCAACGATCAAGATCGATGATATGATTCGTTTGGAGCAAGACATTCCAGTGATTTTGTGTAAGTTGGAACAAATTTTTCCACCTAGCTTCTTCAACTCCATGGAACACTTACCCGTTCATTTAGCGTATGAAGCCAGAATTTGTGGTCCAGTGCAGTACAGGTGGATGTACCCATTTGAAAGGTAAACTCTTACATTTTTCATTTTTTATATATACTACATGCATGTTCACTGAATTAAAATATATGTTTTTTTATTATAAATCAGATATCTCCACAACTTGAAACGCAATGCTAAACAAAAGGCAAATGTGGAAGCATCGATTGTTAATGCATATTTGAATGAAGAGGTTGGCATGTTTTGTTCTTATTATTTTGAAGACCATGTCAACACTTGGTTGAGAAGTGAACCACGTAACTACGGTGGTAGAGATACAAACAATATCGGTGAAGAGGTCGATGGAATGCTGTCTATATTCAAGTCCAAGGGACGACCAATAGGAAAATTCACAGAACGAGAGTGGGAGTCGAACAGAGAGGCAGAAATAGCACAAACGTATGTGTTATTGAATTGTGATGAAGTTCAGCCTTACATTGAGTAAGCATTTCATATTCTTATCATTACTTCATTTATGTAATTTAATATTAATTGTGATTGGATGTTGTGAATTAGGATGTATACTCAAGAACTAAGACGAACAGAACAAAACATCTCAGATACAGATATAGATGCTCGTCTTCAACGTGATTTTGCCCGATGGTTCCAACGTTGTGTGAGTACCATTTCCTTAAATTTTACGTAAATAAATATGATTCATAATTAATGTTAATTATTTGAACTGTATAGGGACGGTCAAACGATTTTGAGAATCGATTCTTAAAGGATCTCAGCAAAGGACCACTACGTCGTGTAAAGACTTACAACGGTTATATTGTGAAGGGCTACAGATTTCATACATCCGAGTATGCATCAAGAAAAGCGACTACCAACAGTGGTGTTTGCATTAGCAGTGCAAACTACAATGCAGATGCAAGTGACTACTATGGGGTGTTGCACGAAGTCGTTGAAGTAGAATATCCGGGATATCCAGCAAAGACTGTAGTGTTGTTCAAGTGTTATTGGTTTGATTCAGGCCCTTCAGGAACAAGGATTCATCCGGAGTACAAACTCGTCGATGTTAATCCGAAAAGGAGCTATATCGGGAATGATCCATTTGTATTTGCCCATCAAGTATCTCAAGTATACTACTGCAAGCATCCAGTACGATCACGTAGTAAAATTGAATGGCACGCTGTTTGCAAAGTAAAGGCAAGATCAATGGTAGAAGTCCCTACAAAGGACAGGAGTGATGAAGATGATTCTCCGTTTCAAACGGAACAAATAGAGGCTAGAACTGAAGTCTTTACGGGAGATTTGAATATCCACGTAGACTTGACGGGTGGAAATTCACAATTGATCGAAATTGAAAACGATAATGGAAATGAGGAAGATGATGAAAATGAAGAGGAAGAGGAGGAGGAGGAGGAGGAGGAGGAGGAGGAGGAGGAGGAGGAGGAGACTAGAGCTGACTGAATTATTCCGTCGGTAGTTCCGTCGGAAACCACGCCTACCGACCACAATTCCGTCGGTAGATCCGTCGGTAAACCGCGCGTTTTTTGTAGTGATCATCAACCACTAACTCCACTTTTCTTAAACAACGTGCCGGTCAAACTATGCAAGTTATATATCCTGGGACGGAGGGAGTATGTTCTAGCAAATCTGAATTTGCAATCGTCGTTCTTGTTGGCCCGAGCCAGGGATTCGTCGAATTTACAATTTGATTTTGTGGTTCTCATCAAATTGGTGCTCTCACTGAGAGAAAACCGAGAACCACATAACAATGGCAGGAACTCACCGTGAAAGAATCGAATCTTTGGAAACAAGATTTGAACAGATGGAAGCAGGATTCAACATCATAGGAGACAAGGTGGAAAACATCGATCGAGCCATGGATAAAATGGGGCGCATGATGTCAAAATTACTGCGCAAGAAATCATTAATTAAGAATGGAGTCAAGTTCATCATCATCGGAAGAAAACCAGGTCTTTGATACAAGTTCTGATGAAGAAGTGAATCCTACACGCAGGGAGGATAAGAGCGAAAGGAACAGGGCTGAAGGAAGGGCAAAAGAAGACAAAAGAAAATATTAAAAAAAGACATTGTGATAAATTAATATATTAACATATCACCTAGTTGTAATTAATATCTTCAATTATAAATTAATATATTAACATATCACCTAGTTGTAATTATATATATAGTCAAAAAATGTTAAAAAAAGACATTGTGATAATATTAAAAAAAGACATTGCAAAATAGTCTCGTAACTCTACTCGCGAGTTCATAAAAGGTTCGGTAACCTTTTACTTTTTCAATTTTGATCATTTCAGTCTTACTGATTTGTCCTGTCATGTTCAATTTTTTAAAAGGATAAATTTATTGCTTTCCAGCTTTTTTTTTTACTTTGACTCATTTTATGCACGATATACATATATTTTTTTTATATCCAAAAGATCAAATTTATTGCAAAACGAATTCGTAAACCTTCTAATTAATTAGTATATATATGGGTGATATATGCTTGTGGAAGAAAAAATACTTGTATGCACCATGTTCACCGTGCAATAGTTAATTCGTCTCTTGATAACGAGTATTTTAAGTTGTTCTTCGTGTCTTAACCAACACTTAAATTAGCGCTAATATATACTAGGTCTATTGTAATGCGATTAGTATATGAGTCAATTCCACAGAAAGGAGGATGTGTAAAATTTTAGTATTGTTAGTTAGTCGAGTTCTAAATTAATAGACACGACAATCGAAATTTGAAGGGATTAGTTACCACAACTACTCCTTAAATAACGATTAATACAAATTAAAGAACAATTAATAATAACGATCAAATGTAAACTCATGCAATTTCAATCACAAAAATATGAAAAATACGTATTAAACTCACCTAAGAGAAGATAGGTTTCAATGCATATGCACTACTATAGAGTCAATTTAACTCGGTATTTGATTAAAATTATTTACGTGAACTTTGAAATTTCAGCTTTTGACCGAGTCAAGTAACCCGACCTGCAGTTCAAATCGACCCGGTCTATTTACCTTTTTTATGGGGCCAGGCTGAGGTGACAACAGAGCTGCAATTGCTTTTGCTGCAACAGGTGCGGGTGGCTCAAGCAGCCCCTTTCTTCAATTAAATAAATGGACACGAACAATCTATTGTTGGGACCAAATAATTTCCACCTTTAATTGTTTATCGTTACGGCTTCATTTCCGTCTCACCCCTTCAATTGATTTCATAGACTAATTAAGATGTGTTTTACTTTAAAAATATCAAACTTCTTTACAAAATTAACAAAACACAACTTTTCTCCAAATCAGCTAAAATTAAGTAATAAAGCATAAAATTATAAGAAAATTAAGCTAATTACAACTCAAATCACAAACAAAGCTTCTAATCTCCTTGAATGGAAAATTGTGTTCCAACACCATTTAGCAATTACCTCTGTATTGATTTGCAAATAATCTCTCTCTGGATAAGCCCTTTTTAACCATTATCTCTATAGTTCAATTTATAAGTTTCATATTGAGGCATTTGTGTTCCTTCGGGGACCTCCGATAAAAATTGGAACGATACAGCGAAGATTAACATGACCCCTGTGCAAGGATAAACCGAGAAATGATCATATTTGTTGGAGAAATTGGGTTTTTAGTCCTACTGTGCATGACCCCTTGGCCTTGGATCTTGGCAGTTGGACTAATTGAGAAGTTACCCCCTTGTTGGAGGGAATTCAAAAGCTATCTCAAACACAAACGAAAAGAAATGAGACTCGAAGACTTGATTGTAAAACTTCGAATTGAGGAAGATAATCGAAAAATGGACGAAGTGTCCAATAAAGTGAAAATAGAGGCAAGAGCCAACTTGGCGGAACGTGGAGAACCGTCAAAGAAAAGAAAACGCCCTTACGAAGATAAAGGCAAGAACCTCGTCGTGGAAAAGACAAAGTTCAATGGTGATTGTTACAAGTGTGGTAAGCCAAACCACAAGGCACGTGACTCCCGGGCTCCTCGTCGAAATGAGAAAGACAAAGGAAAAGGCAAACAGTCTAGTGCAGATGCAAACATGGCAGAACTCGAGTTCACCGAAGAAGACATGTCAGCATGAGCTCGTAATCTTCAAAATAAAATTGTAATAGAATAAGATTATGAATAAAGTTGCATTTGTTATGTGATGAAGGTTCCTTCTTATAGAGTTTGAGATTTCTTGACATGTAAATCCAAAACTCAATTAATAAATTTATTAATGTTCCAATATCAACAAACCTAAAAGGTCTAAGATATGTGGAAATTGAAATTTTGACAAAAGTTGTCACTCTAAAAGGAACATTAGACCTCTGCACTTAAGTCACATAGACGTATGTGATTGGAAGATTGTGCAATTAGAGGTGGATTTGCAAATACCTCAAAATGTGGGGGTATTTAAAATATTTGGTCTTAAGCAGATCTGCTACAAAAGGTTTAGAAATCGAGATCAAATAAACGTGCTAAAGGGAATGGATTTAAAATCCACAAAGTAACAGCTGAAACAGTGGCAACCAAACCATGTTGACTGGAGATCCCAAGAACGTGGTTCAATGGGAAAACTAAGCTGTGAATGTTGAGTTGGAACACTTGGTTATTCAAACCATTCCTTAGAAAAGCACAACACCAAGTGTTGTCCCGTAAGATTTATGGTAAGGCTAAGTCTATGACTTTTAATGGTTCCCAAAGACCTCCGGGAGGTAGAGTATTGCGGGATACTCAATATGGGAGTCCACCTATATAAGTGAGAAGTGGGGCCGCTTCACCAATATCACTTATGAACTCAAAGGGTGTCCATGGCCGAAATGGACAAAAACGTGAGAACGAAACACGTTTGAGACGTTGTTGTGTCAGCACCTTTGTTTAAGTGCATTCTAAGGAGGAATAGTTCAAAGTATCAAGTCCACTAGGCCGCCAGTGTACTCGATAGTGATTGACTACGGAAGGTTCAAGGTCACAAGCCACCTTTCCAGATGCAATAGTGTCTCAATTGAACTGGATTGCGAGTCTGCATGATTATAGGTGGTAATTTCCACTCATGTGGGGGATTGTTGGAGAAATTGGGTTTTTAATCAATTTCTTAATATTTAATTGATTTTTAATTAATCAATTATTTGAGGGTATGAATATTTAATTTCCGAGGAATTAAATGTTATAGGATCGTTCTACTCTCGGAGTAGATGATCGTAGTATATTTAAAATCTCAAAACCGAATTTCGGTGAGTGAGAAATTAATGTACGAAGATTAAGACGAAGTGATGCATTGGGATTAGTGTTAATAACTATCCCACATTGATTAATGTGAGAATTAATCTCCTCCTTATTAGTAGGAGTTAGTTAAGATAATTCAAATTGTAGTGACTATTGAACCATTTAATACGCCACGCGCGCGCGCTACCCGCCCGTCCGGTCGTGCCGAGCCGAGCAGCGCCGCGCCGGGTCCGTGGGCCTGGGCCTTGGCCTTGGCCTTGGATCTTGGCAATTGGACTTTAGGTGGACTTTGGGCTTGGGCCGGGGGCCCTCTATCTTTTTGAGGTTCTAAAAACGTGGACCTTGACCCACACGAATTTAGGGCAGCCCAAGTCTGTGGAAGTTAAGCTGATTAGTTGACTTCTGAAATTTGAATTTGAATTGAAACTGAATGTCTTAATGCGTGGAGGTTTCAGAATGGGAAGTTACCATTCCTGAAATTGCAATATTAATGTGCTGGAGGTTACAAGAATGGAAGTTACCATTCCGGGAATAATGACCAGCCGTTACTACCATAAATACCCGCCTGCTACCTACCTGAGTGGCACTGCCTATAAATAGGAGTGCATTGTTTTGGAAAAACACACAATTTTAGCAAGCATAAAATACTTGAAAATTTCCAGCAAAACTGCATCCCGTTTTTCAGCATTCTGCATTGCATTTTAGAGTGCAGTCCAGTTCATACTTGTTTCAGTTCGTCGGAGCTTTGTACGTTGCGGTGTTGCTCGTGCAAAGACGAAGCCGTTTTACCTTTCGAAACATCTCGTCAAACCGTGAACACTAGCCGGGACGTGTTTGTTTTACGGGAAAAGGTATAACCTTGACTCGACTATTCTTTTCCTTAACTTCTTTTCTGTTTCTTTAGTGTCGCTATTCACGGAAAACCGAACCTGCCTAAAGAAGAAAGTTGTCACTTTTGGAAAGTTAGAAGATTTTGAAGACATTGTAATTTCTTTATTTTCTGTCTTTCATTTTCCGTCTATTTTGTAAGCCATTGTTGGTAACATATAAACCAACAATATTGAGATATTTGTTTCAATTATAATGTTCAAATACAAAGGAATATCAACATTAATATTATAATGTTCTTATTTTTCCAGCCACAGAGTATTTGTGGTCTTAATTATTCCATCATACCAATAACAACATCGATCAATTATCAACATCGATCGTACTCTGAACTTCACGGGCGGTGTTATGCCCTAAAGGTCATTCATATGACAAAAACTTATACTCCCTCCATTCCGTAATAACTTTCACATATAGGTGAACACGCAAATTAAAAAAATATAATAATTAGTAGAGTTATGTAAACCTTTATGTATAAAGACAAATATATGTTACTATTATAAATACAAATATGTGTTACTAAGTAACAATATTTACCTTTACAGCGACACACATTTTCTATTATAGTAATATAGATCGACTTGGAAGTAAGTTTTTAATTATGTTTGCCTTATGCAAATTTTATTAGAAGAATGTGTAATATTGCATATAAATTTTTATCGTATATATGTGTATTTATATATATTGTGTGTGCGCGTGGGTACAACCTTAAATTACCTCAAGTTGTGATACTTAAATAATTGTACGTCAGTCTGAAAAGTTACTGTCCTCATTTTGCCATCCCCAAATTACGGACCTTAAAAATATATTTTTTCCCTCAAATAAGTGAGATCTATATAAGTATGAAGCATTGAAAACCAATTAAAAGCTATATTTTGTATAACAATATATAGTCTTGTATCTCCAATTCTAGGTATATATATGCTAGTTTGCTTTAATAGTATTATTCTCTCTCTCTCTATATATATATCCAATTTAGTGATTTAACATGTCACATTTATAGTATTAATTAACTTTTTCTTATTCAGGCAAGTAAAATGGAATTCTCAGAAGTTGGAGATATTGGAAGAGAAGAACATGAATCAGGGAAGAAATCCTCGTTTTCCGCGTCGAAAATCGACATCGTTCGACCTCTTCCAACTGACCCTAAGGGATTGTACATGCTCTCAAACCTGGATCAGATAGTTCCTTACATCATTGAGGTTATTATGACTTACAAGAAAACTAGGTGTGATAATGTTGTTGAGGTTGATGTTTGTAAGATTTTGAAAGAATCCCTTGGAAAAGTGTTGGAGGAGTATTATCCCTTAGTAGGTAGCGTGAAAGTGGGGAGTGATTGAAAGATGGTGGTGGATTGCGACGGAGGAGAGGGTGGCGTGCCGTTTGGCGAGGATTTTCTCGACGAGGAAATGGCGGTGGCCGTAGGCGACAGCACCGTGATTGATCGGAAGGTTGCAAGAACGCTTGTGTATCATAACAAGATACCATATGAGACTATATTAGATGTACCACCCTTGGCAATTCAGGTATTCGATCTTGTATTTCAAATACGATCACTCCGTTCTACAATAAATGATGTTTTAATTTTGAACGGAGGCAATAGTGTGTTTACCTAGCACCCGACTAGGTTAAAATTCAATTTTGTCCCACAACTTTGGTTTTTTCCACAAATGGTTACAAAAAATTTAGGATTTTCAATTTAGTCTATTAAATTACTACTAATTGATTCGACTTTTTTCCTATTTTCACTGAAAATTCAGAAACGACGTATGGTACAAAAAATGTAAGACCTTGTGATGTTGTTTCTGATTTTTCAGCGAAACGGGATCAAATTCAGACAAATTGGTAAGTTAAGGGACTAAATTTCAAAAAAATCGGACCTTTTGCGGTAACTTTTTTAATTGTGGTTCGAAATTGAAATTTAACTTGAACCTGATTACCTATATCATTTTTTTAAATCGGATCTGGTCAAACAGATTTGGTACGAGTCGTGGTTTTAATAAAACCTGTCACATATATATTGCATATGTTATTTTTATGAATTAAATGAACATTAAGTGTTACTTTTAGCAATTGTAGATTCAGGAATTTATATTCTCTTTCATGATATGAATAGTGGTTCATATGTTAATAGAATCTTGATTTTGTATGTTGAAAATGTGACAAGATTTAGGTGTGGAGGTATAATCCTAGGAGTGAGATTCAATCATGTAATATTTGATGGGATAGGATTTGCGGATTTCATGAAATCTTGGTCTGAAATTGCGAGAGGACTTCTTTTATCAATTAAGCCACATTTGGACAAATCCATATTATTTCCGAAAAATTCTCCTAAAATCAAATTCCCTCATCACGAGTTCTTGGAAGGGCCACTCACTCCTATACTTATACCTAATCCACTCATAGTCACCAAGTCATTTTGTTTCACCCAAACAATGCTTTCCCGACTCAGAGAATTAGCTAAAAACGAGCCCATTTCACGAGCTCCAACGAATTTTGAACTGATATCAGCATTGGCTTGGATATGTTGCACCAAGGCCAAGAAAACGGGCCTTGAAGAGACGAGTCAAATCTATTGTCCAATTGATGGTCGCCACAAGTTATAACCTTCTATGCCCAAAGGGTACTTTGGGAATTGCCTCACATGGTCTTGTGCTCAGTCCAGAGCACGAGATCTTGTGAGTCAGCCCTTGTCTTATGCGGTGGGAATCATGTGTGATGCCATCAAAGCAGCGTCAACGACAGAAGACCACGTTAGATCAACGATAGACTTCCATGAAGTGACGAGAAAGCCCCTCGGGATGGTCAACACAATGTATATCGCCAAGTGGAGTAGGCTTCCATGTCATGAGGTTGATTTTGGATGGGGAGTTGCATCGCAGGTCGCCCCAGGGGCAATTTTGGAAAATCTCACCGTCTTCCATTCCCATGAAAAGGACAACAAGAATGTGGTGATTTCACTGAGATTGCCGGTTGATGCAATGGATATTTTCTAGGAGGTCATTATTGATTATATGTTTTATTTGGATTAAGTTGTTTTGTAATTTATTAATTGTATTGCAATAATTCCTTGTTATTTCTTAATAAAATGTGGATGGTTTTGTAATCTTGATTCCTGAAGTAACACATTCCATTATCCAGCCTCGCCATTTTCGATTGAAGTCCAGTCGACCCATCGTAACATCTAGGAAACTCCATTCCACTGAATCAAAGGGCGAAATCAATTTCGATTGAAGTTGTTTCTTTTTTACTTCGTCGATGATTTCATTGAGTTCTTTATCGTACAAAATTAATAAATTTACGACTATATATAATTTTACTGCTGCTTTTGTCTAACTCACTGAAATTACAGAGCAAACTCTGTTTTTTTTTTTAAAATTTATTTATTTAAAGATTTTGATTCACTTAAGATAAGAAATCTATTTGTTGACGTATTTATTCATATTGGAGAGTTATTTAGTTTGGGCTATTTAATTGTTCCAGCCCATTTGTGTTTATTTAATTTATTATCTAGGCCCAGATTAGAAGCCCAGACTCTTGCTGTATATATTTGGGGGGTGCGGTTATACACACACCAACCTATTGAGTACACCCACCAAACATGTGAAATGTCACATATACCCCTAGTGTGAAATTTAAAAAAAAAATGAAGATGAGTACACCCCCTATTCCATTACACGAGAATCATCCCCACCAAAACAAACACAATACTTCAACAAAAAAAAAAAAAAAAAAATCCTAAAAACACAAAATTTCAACAAAATTTAAAATAAAAAATTTCTAAAGTTGTTCGAAAATATTAACTGAACGCGTACGAAATTTTTTACCCAACAAACTTAAGTTGTCTGGGATTTTTTTTCGAGCACTCACATATTGTCCGAAATTTTTTTAGAACAAGATTTTTTTTTCGAACAAACACAAATTGTAGGGAATTTTTTTTCGAACAAACACAAATTGTAGGGAACTTTTTTTCGAACAAACACAAATTGTAGGGAACTTTTTTTCGAACAAACACAAATGGTAGGGAACGTTTTTTCAAATAAATCCAAATTGTCCGAAAAAAATAATGAACTCAAAAAACCCTAATACATCTGTAAATTCTAATAGATCTGTAAAAGCCCTAATTTTTTTTCCAAAAATCTCACATCTAAACCCTAAACTTACCATAAATTCTTCAAAAAACTGGTGGTGGCGTGCGAACAACTACGGGCGGCAGCAAGGCGGAGAGAGAAGGGGGAGGGCGGATCGGGGCTGCAAGGCGCAGGCGGCGAGAGGAGGGAGAGGGGCGGCCTGAGTGCGAGCGACCGGCGGAGGCCGCCTGAGTGCGAGCGAGCGGCGGAGGCCATCTGAGTGCGAGCGAGCGGCGGAGGCCATCTGAGTGCGAGCGAGCGGCGTAGGCGGAAGCAGCGACGCGTTTTAGGGAGACGACCATGGTTAGCGTCATGACTACGAGACGAAGAGGCGGTAGAGAGAGGTAGTCGTGGCTGGGCAACAGGCAGCGGCCATGGAGGATGGGTGACGGGCGATGGCCGGCAATGGAAAGGAGAGGAGAGAAGAGAAAAAGTTGTAAGTGATTAAGTGGGTGTACCACAAATATAATGAAATTAGGGTTAAGAAAGAAGAAGAAGGGCATTTGTGGGTTTTCCACGTGGGTGTCCTCATCTCAGTGTGTGTGTCCTCATCGCGTGGGTGAAATCCCAAAGTAGAACAGGACGGGGGACATTACGTCTCCCATCCGAACGTGATAGTTCCAAAATAAATAGGCCCTAAGGCGGTGTTTGTTTTGGGATTGGCCAATCCGGATTTGGATTGCCCCAATCCGAATTCAATCTCTCTCAATCCATTTCAATCCAAATACAAATTCAAATACCAATTCACACACTCATTATATCTTCTATTTTCTTCTCACTCTTACTTTTCTTTTACTACTAACCATAATAAAATATTATAACATCCCTTTTGATGTGACATAAATTTAAATCTACCCCTACTTCACAATCCTTAACCAAACACAACTTACACACAATTACTATTCATTGATTACCCAAATCCAAATTCAAACCACCACAACCTCAAACCAAACACCACCTAAAAGTTGGGCGGAGAGAGTACTCGAAGTTTTTTTTTTTTGACGGGTACTCGAAGTTGAAAAAATAATCAAAGTAGTGTACTGTATACATAACGCAATCAACAGTGACAAGTCACCCTCAGATTTGTCTTCAATTCGGCGAAATAGTAAGCTAGCCTTAGATTATTATGTCTTCAATTATAGGGTTTAAGTGCAAGTTTTAATTCCTACATTTCTAGGGTTTACGTGTAGGTTTAGATTTTTTAATTTCCATACGATTTGAGGTGATTAATTCTAGTGGGGTAAATTGCAGTTTTGGGTCCACGAAAATTTTTAAAAAATGATTTTGGTCCCACATTCTTTTTTGGTCCATTTTTTTTTAAGAATTTCGTCTTATTTAAAATTTCGAACTTATGGAGAGACAGAGAATTAATTCTTGTCGGATCGGGCTAGTTGATTCGATCGGGTGGGCTCAGTCGGTCCGGCAATCTCTAATTGTAGACTGTTTAGAGACCGTTTTGACCCAAATATTAAACGGGTCATCTCCATATTAGGGTCCGTTTAGTTACCGTAAAATGCGGTTTCAAAATTAGGGATCGAGACCGTTTAGGGCCCGAAAAAAAGGCCGACTCACAATTTGGTACCGTTTTTAGACCGCCTTTTCGGTCTATAATTTAGAGACCGACAAAAAAACGGTCTCTAATTTGAGATCGTTTCATGAATACGGTCTCTGAATATTAGGTACCATGTTTATAAAGACCACCATAAAACGGTCTCTAACGTATTTTGAGACCGTTTTTACGGTCTCTAATCGGTCATTAATTGAGGCGTTTTTTGTAGTGTTTGAAATTCATTCATTTACTTTTTAATTCAAATAAGTGGAGTGGATTTGAATTATGAATTTAAAATTCATAGACCTAAACCCGTCCATCCAAATGGTGCCTAAAAGAATTTCGTCTTATCTAAAAGTCTGAACTTGTAAAGAACGGAGAATTAATTTTGATATATTAATTCATAATAGTGACAATAAAGTCAACATCAATAACTGAACGAGAGTAAGCTATAGCCTTAGATTATAATGTCTTCAATTATAGGGTTAATTCTAATTAATAAAGTGTTGGGCGTAATAGTAAGCTAGCCTTAGATTATTAATATCGATGTTGATCACACTCCAAAATGTCAAATAATTTTAATTTCTACATTTCTAGTAGGTTTAGATTTTTTTTTAATTTTCATACGATTTGAAGTGATTCTAGTGTATACATAACAATATAAGAATATATGTTTTTCAATTGCATAATTTTTTTTGGAATTCGCATGTTGAAATCGCAATTTAAACACGACCGATGTACTCGACCATAACGTGGTCGTCGTATACAAAGTTAAGTGCACGGTCCGTACACCCGTTCATGCACAATAACACATTCCTTCGGCTAAAAGTTCATATAGGCCAGGTAACACAACTGTTTGACCAAAAGTTCATGCTGAGTAACACAAGTGCAATGATACCATAAAGAATTCAATTTCATCTAAAAATTTCAAATCAATTCATTTATATTAATTCTCTAACATATATGGTCAAAAGATATTAAAGACACCCTGATCTATAATCTTTAAACCAATTCAGTTCACACACCTAATTCTAACATCTATATATATGTACCAAGAAACTAAAAACGTACATACACTACAAGAAACAGGGGGAATAGCGACGAAAATTTTGCAACAAATCTAAATTTCATCGCTAAAATAATTTTTTAGCAACGAAATAGAAATTTTCGTCGCTAAATTCTTGCATTTAATATTTGCAACAAAATTTATATATTTCATCGCTATATTAGCAACAAATTGCTTCATTTCGTTGTTAATAATCAAAATAGCAATGAAAATTATATTTCGTCGCTAATATTTTGCAACGAAATAGAAATTTTTGTCACTAAATTCTTAGATTTAATATTTGCAACAAAATTTATATATTTCATCGCTGTATTAACAACAAATTGCTTCATTTTGTTGTTAATAATCAAAACAGCAATGGAAATTATATTTCGTCGCTAATATTTTGCGATGAAATAGAAATTTTCGTGGCTAATTTCTTGAAATTAATTTTTGCAAAAAAATTTATATATTTCATCGCTATATTAGCAACAATTTTCTTCATTTTGTTGTTAATAATCAGAACATCAATGAAAATTATATTTCGTCGCCAATATTTTGCGATGAAATAGAAATTTTCGTGGCTACTTTCTTGAAATTAATTTTTGCAATAAAATTTATATATTTCATCGCTATATTAGAAACAAATTGCTTCATTTTGTTGTTAATAATCAAAACATCAATGAAAATTATATTTTGTCGCTAATATTTTGTGATGAAATAAAAAATTTCGTGGCTAATTTCTTGTAATTAATTTTTGCAACAAAATTTATATATTTCATTGCTATATTAGCAACAAATTGCTTCATTTAGTTGTTAATAATCAGAACAATGAAAATTATATTTCGTTACTAATTTTTTGCGATGAAATTAATGGAAATTTTCGTGGCTACTAGCAACGAATTGCTTCATTTTGTTGTTAATAATCAGAACAACAATGAAAATTATATTTCATCGCTAATATTTTAGCGACAAAATCAAAAATTTGTATGACTAATTTTGTGGATTTAATATTTGCGAGAAAATTAAAATATTTCATAACCTTATTAGCAAAACAATATTTTATTTTATTATTAATAATCAGAACAATAATGAAAATTATATTTCGTCTCTAATATTTTAGTGATTAAATAAAAAAATTCATGTTTAATTCTCATGAATTAAAAATGGTTGTCGTTTAAACATAATAAAGGAAAAAAGTTTGAGTGCATGCATAATGTGAAACAATAGAGACGATTCCAACACTATGATGTTTAAAATAATATGATCAATATAATTTCATTTACACTCATTAATTTGACATATTAAGTTTCTTGTTTGATTTATTTTAGGTATAATTTCTTGATTTCATTATGCATAATTTGTTTTATATTTTTCTGTTTTTCTGTTATCTTGATTTCATTAATTATTTGTTGTTATTTCTACTAAGCATGAGGGAAGAGTACTACTTCAACTATGCATATTAAATCTAGAAAATCGGTTTAAATGTTTAACAATTCTCCCAAATTTTGTATCTTATATAAATCAGTTTGAATGTTTATAAAAATATTTATAAATATGAAGATGCAAATGAAGATGGACATAAATAAAGATGAGAGGATGAAGATTAGATGTAATATTTGTTATTTTTTTGGAATTGTTAAAGTAACATTGATTTTTTTACAATTGAAATTGTTTTAAATATTACAAGTTAATATATGTGTAAAATTAATCAATATTTATAAATATTTTTATAAATTAATCAATATTTATAAATTAATCAATATTTATAAATATTTATAAATTAATCGATATTTATAAATATTACAATTGGAATTATTTTTATTATTTATATAATTGTTACAAGTTAAAAATTAATCAATTGCAATTAATATATGTGAAATAAAACAATTAAATAAGTAAAATTAACTAAATTAGTAACAATTGAATACATATATAATTAATATTAAAAACTGAACCAAAGAGTTGTCTGCCCGAGTGGTGGGTGCCCAGCTATGAGCGCCTATCCACCTGGGATCAATTCCCAAAAAGACCAAATAAATAGTCATTTAAATAAAATAGGGAGGGGTATACGGGTCGGTTGGGTCGGGTGTCGGTCGGGTCGGGTGTGGGTGCGGGTCGGTTGGGTCAGGTCGGGTTGGGGGTCGGTTGGGTCGGGTACGAGTGTGAGTCGGTTATTTAAATAAAATGGGGAGGGGTCACTACAAGAAACAGGGGGAATAGCGATGAAAATTTTACGACAAATTTAAATTTCATCGCTAAAATCAATTTTTAGCAACGAAATAAAAAATTTCGTCGCTAAATTCTTAGATTTAAAATTTACAACAAAATTTATATATTTCATCGCTATATTAGCAACAAAAAAACCAACCCCTTACTCCAGCCCACCTCCCTCCCTCCCTCCCCCTCCATCCTGTAAGTACCAGCAGCAGAAAACAAAAAACCAACCCCTTACTCCAGCCCACCTCCCACCTCCCACCCACCATTCCCAACCTCCCAAAAAGAACAACAGCGTGTGGCAAACAGAAGGTATGCTTTTTTTTTTCTTTTCATCGATAAACCAGGGTCGACCCTTTGCATTCTCGTAGATAAATTGTTGTCGATGAGAATGTATATGGTCGACCAACTGTTGTCAAATTTTTTTAAATTTTTTTCGACCTTTGTAGATCGATCATATACACTCTCGTCGATAAATTATTGTCGACGAGAGTGTATATGGTCGACACTGGTTTGTCGAAAATCTTTAAAAAAAAATTGAGATTTTTCTAAGTTTTTTATGGAATTTTTGAATTTTTTTTGTCCATTTTCTACCGAAAATGGTAGTATTTTGTGGTGGTGTCGGCGGCAGCAGATTTTTGATTTAGGGTTCAAAGGTTGAGTTGGGGTGTAATTAGTAGTGGGGGTGCATTTAATAGTGTAATATTACTCAAAGGATATTTTTTGATTTTTACACTATTATTATATTATTAAACTGACAGGGGGAGTGTTCTAAATCGAGGTGGAGGTGTAAATAGTCAGACCCGTTAATATTGTTTTCAAAATAGCTTGCTATTTTGGGCCTCAAACGGCCTAAATGGGCCCAATTTAAATCGCCCAAACTTATTGAAATGGACTGCTGGTCGTAATGTTGATTAGGCCTATAGTTATGAGGCCCAATTCTTTATAAGTGAATCGGTCAAAATTATATCTAAGCTTTTTTTTTTTTTTTTTTGGAAAGCAAAATTATATCTAAGCTCAAGTATACATTTTGTACAAATTTTGAATTCTTACTAATCTCCAAAACAATTAAACATATATAACAAATGCTTCTGTAACAAAAAACATAAAGGAATTTCATGGGATTACTTGTCTAATCACAAAATCGTTTTAACCTTTGATCTTGTAAAAAATCAACGCCCATTTCTTAGCCGAATGTGCATCCAAGCTTCATCAACTTTCAACATCTTTTCATCAAAACGAAAAGAGCATAAGATAATTATCATAAATCTACCACTTTGCAATCAGAGCAGTGAATCTCCTCTCCTCATTTGTGTACGTATTTTCTTATTTTTTATTTCTCTTTATAATTTGGACGATTAAAGTGGAAGATGAGAAAATTCTGAGAAGATTGGAAAAAGAAGATGAACGGATGAAATAAGAAATTGTTAGACATAATTATAATTATTATAAACATTAATTTAGGGACATCATGAAAAGTTAGAAGAAGATACATGTAAGAAGAGTTTTGAGAACTACTTTTTATTTATGATATAACATTTTGTTAATATATATAGATATTAACAAAATTCCTTTTTACTCGTTTTTATTTTTACGATGTTACCATTAATTAACAAAATAAATTATAGAAGTAGTTACGAGTAATCATGGAGATTATAGTTAAATTAAAGTAGAAAATTGACAGCTGGAATAGCTCAGTTGGTTAGAGCGTGTGGCTGTTAACCACAAGGTCGGAGGTTCAACCCCTCCTTCTAGCGAATTTATTGTTTTTTTTTTTGTGCATCAAACACCAACAAAAGAATTAGACGCATGCATTATAATTACATGATAACGTATAGACGTCGCATAAACTATGTCCTATCATGCTGATGCGAATGATAGTCGTGGACTCAGGATTTACCATCGAGAGCCGGGTTGAAGGGTGAACGAGTTTAGCAGGCCAAAAGGAATTGTCAATTTTGGTCCTTTTTAGTATTGTTTGTTGTTAATTCAATTGGGCCTCGTATCTTACTTGCCTAATTGTGTTGGGCTTTCTTGTTTCAAGGGCCCACAACTATTAGTGAGATTAGGGCTTTTTTAGGCGGTTAGTTGTATACCCCTATATATAGGGATGAAAGAAATCGTAATAAAGGAGGAAAAAAGAATTACTCCCTCCGTCGATTACTTGCACACTTTCTTTATTGGGACGTCCCAAAATTACTTGCACACTCTTAATATGGAAATACACCACAAAATTAATAACCTCATAACATCATTTTATTTTCAAATTTGTCACTCCCCTTTTTCATACATTTCACTTTGGGGATGTTTACTTTTGGTTTTAAAAACCAGGTTTTGGATTTCAAAATCCAAAACCCGTTTTACTTCGGGATTTAAAAACCAGTTTTCAAAATCCACTCAAAACCACCTCTATCAAACATATTGATTTGACATAAAGTTATATCTATATAATATTACTCCAATCATTATATTCTTTCTCAACAATAATATAATAATACTATAATAATACAATAATATAATACATTTAATCATTACACAATCAACTAATCATTATAATCTCACCAAACAATAATATAATAATACAAACTCATTCAATCTTACAACTTGATTTGACATAAAGTTAAATCCTCCACTATTTCAAAACCCAAAAGAAACACCCATATATATTACTATTCATCGGGATTTCAAAAACCCGGTTTTTAAAACCACCCAAAGCCCAAATTAAACACCCTCTTTACACATCATCAAATCCACTTTACACATCATTAAATTACCTAAAATACCCATCTTTTATCTTACATCCACTACAAAAAACGCGAAGTTTGCCGACGGAAGACTACCGACGGAATCCATTCCGTCGGCCGCCCCGACGGATCGCCGACGGAATTTTCGAATCGACTGACTCCCGACGGAATCCAAGATCCGTCGGGACCGACCGACGGACTTCCCGACGGAATTCAGTTCCGCGGCCAAACGGTGTCGTTTAGCCTTGCTTCCCGACAGATTTTTTCCGTCGGTCGTTCAAATTTCGACTGCCGACGGAAAATATCCGTCGGTAGCCGACCCGCTTTGACTGGCATTAATATTCGCGTGCTACCGACGGAAATATCCGTCAGTAGCCACAATTTTTTTTTTATAAGAACTGCCAAAGGAGGCGGTTCTCCTTCCTCATAAGGAAATTTTTTTTTTTGGCTTTCGTCCCCCTCTCCCTGTTCGTCTCCTATTCTCTCCTCGTGGATTGGATTTTCTTGTGCGTGGTGCGTGGATTGATCGACAAAGGGCATAACGATTATCTACTCCAATTTTCTTCAATTTAAACGGTACGTTTTATAAATTCTTAATTAATTTTAATTAAGTTATTGTATTATAAATTGCATGTTAATTATTATAAAATTTCATGTACGTAGTTGATGAATATATATGTATAATTAATTCAAATATATGTTAGTACGTAGATTATATGTTTTTTATTGGTTAATTGTAATTAATTAATGTATGTTAGTTCAAATATATAATGTAGTTCTTGTTAGTTCGTTTTGATAATTAAACTAGGTTATTATTGTTGATTAAATTAGTAATTATTCTTATAATTAAACTAGGTTATTATTGTTGATTAAATTAGTAATTATTCTTATAAGTAGGGGTGTTGTACGGTTTGATTAATATAGTAATTATTGTTATTGTTTAAATTAAGTCATTATTAATTAGTTTGGTAAATTATTGATTTCATTAGTAACGTGATTTTGTTATTGATTAAATTAGGAAATTATTGACTTCATTACTATATTAATTATTGATTAATTTATTATACTTTTAAATTTTATTTATTAAAATAGATGAGTCAAGATGCTAGTGGGGCCTCAGGATCTCGACGTAGGAGAGACTCACTTAGGCCTGTTGAGCCTGCTACGTTGACGTCGTCGGCATCAGTTCCACATCATTCACCGCCGTCATCTCAGTCGTCGGCAGCTCGTCGACATCCCACGCGGGCCCGAGAAACCAGACTGAGAATATGGATTGATGATGTACAGTAAGTAATTAATTAAATAATTTTAAGGTTTAACAATATTTAATAGCATCAATTTTTGTACGTTTTTTAATTTATAATGTGTTTGTTTCTTAATATATAATGTCACAGCTTACTTCCTGGTAATGAGATATCGAAGATTTGCACTGAGGTGATTACTAAGTGCAAGGTTGTTGCGAATGCCTACTCTTGGCTGAAGGTGCCGCAGACGAAAAATGATGAATACTGGGAGGAATTCCAGGTATTTGAGTGCATTCAATTAAATATTAATAAACAATTTATTATATATATTATTTGATAAATATGCAGATCGAATATGTGTAGAAACATGCTTATTGGCATAGGGAGTTTTTTTCGGACAACGATATCCACAGGCACTGGCAATCTTCATGTCAGTCTAGGTATAATGAGATAATGTACACCTGGAGGAATGCTTGGCGTAGTCGTGGCGTGGTGCAGACGTTGGGGGAAGACGAAAATGGAGTCGACGTGTGGAACACGTTGACCACGTATTGGAGTAGCCCGGAGTACATGCGGAAGTGTGCAACTGCTCGAGCCAACCGTAGAAGTGATGGGGGAGGTGGGATGTCAAGGCATCGGGGGGGGGGGGCGATCCGCGTATGAGCACTCAATTGCTCTAGTAAGTGTTCACTAAATTTATTTCAATTATTTATATTATATAATATAAAATAATTTTTATATGCTCATTTGGTACGAAATAGGAGCGGGAACTTGGGCATGAACCCACACACGTGGATCGGTTGAACGTTCTTCATCCGTTTGATCCAGATTCGCAGACGTCCACATATGGACGCACTACCGAGCTTCACGTAAGTTTAATTAAATTGTGATGTTTTTTTAATATTTAATTAATTAAATGTATTGAACTATGTATTAATTTAATTTTTTTGTAATTATGTAGTTGAATGTGAACCGGAGGATTGAAGAGGAGACGACACAGGCTTCTGCTGAAGCCGGGCCCAGCGCTCCCTCTCCGCTTGATCTTAACCGGATTTACCTGGACGTTGCCCCGGCTGATCGAGGACGGGTCCTTGGCCTTGGCCGAATGAGCCGCTCAGTGAGAGCTGCGTCGTCCAGTTCGTCACAGCGTGCATCGCAGGCCTCTGTATCCTCCACTGCTGTTCCGGACCCGAACGTAGTACACATGATGAACCACTACTTCCGACAACTAACTGATACTATGGGTCGATCGTTGGGGATGTCTTCTGAACAAATAAATACATGCTTTGAACAGGCGATGAGCGTTCCCCCTCCGCCTTTCGATGCTCCGGTTGGTCCATTTCCCCCTCCGCCTTTCGATGCTCCGGTTGGTTCAGTTCCCCCTTTCAATGCTCCACATCCAAATCCAGATGCAGCCGCAGACGATGGCTTGGATTTCATTGGTGGTGATGACTTTTTTTAGTATAATGGTTGATGTTTGAACTATTTATTTTTCTGTCGAACTATTTAATTTTCTGTCGAATTATTTATTTTTTCTGTCAAACTATTTAATTTTCTGTTGGACATATTTATTTCGGTTGATGCTTGTTTGTCAATGGATTGTTTATTTATGTTATTGTTTTTAATTTATACATAATACATAATTTTTCGTTAGATTTTGGTATAAAGTAAAGTATTTTTTTTTTTTTCAATTTTTATTTTATCCCGCCAATATTACCGACGAAAATAAACATTCCGTCGGAAATAAAGTCTGCCGACGGAAATTCCGTCGGAAATAAAGTCTGCCGACGGAAATTCCGTCGGCCAAGTACTCTACCGACGGAATTTTGGGCGGCACCCTACCGACGAAATTTCAGAATCCGTCGGTAGATTCAAAATGTACGCACCGACGGAATTTCAAAATCCGTCGGTAGCGCGTAATATTTACAGAAATTTTTTTCCCCTTTCTCACTCAGTCGAAAAAAATTGTGGAAATTGTATGGGAGCAAGCAAATTTCGGTACGTTTTTCTTTTTTACTTGGTTAAATTTTGTAGTTTAGTTGTGCATTTTATATGGTTATAGTTTAATTAGTTGTGCATTTTATATATTTGTAGTTTAGTTGTGTATTTTAATTATATTGTTTGTAGTTTAATTAGTTGGGAATTTTTTTATATGTTTGTAAGAATTTTATGTTAAATGTTTAACATATGGAATTGCCGGATCGTCGATGGATGTATGAAACTCCTAGGTTCATTTTAGGAAATGTGAATAGTGAATTTTACAATGAACTTGTGTCATTTGTTGAATTTGCAAAGCTCCACCCACATTACATGCATGGGGATTGTATCAAGTGTCCGTGTAATGCCAAAAAATGTCAGAATAAAATATTTAAGTCGATTGATGAGGTTTTGGTACATGTTCTGAAGAATGGTTTCACTGTTAATTATTATAATTGGACATTTCACGGCGAAGTACGTTGGCCTTATAACTTTGATCAAGTTTTATACTATTACACTGCTGGTATCTATGAAAGACAAATATATAGTAATCAAGCCGGCACGAGTAATGAACAACAATTTGGTGGGGAACAACAGTTTGGTGGGGAACAACAGTTTGGTGGGGAAGAACAACTCTGGGAGGGAGAACCCAATATGTATCAAACAATGATAATGGAAGCCGGTTTTTCAAATGTAGAAGAGGAGCCGACGGATGAAGCATTTCGGTTTTATGAAATGCTCAAATTTCTCGATCAAGATTTGTATCCGGGTTGTGATTCACACTCTCAACTGTCATTTAATGCCCGACTTATGGCTATCAAGACCGAGAACAAGCTTTCTAACAGGGCATATGAGCAAATGACACAATTATGCAGTGAGATCTGCCCTCCTGAGAATAAGGTGCCTACAACGTATCATCAAAGCAAGCAAATGCTGAAAAATATGGGATTGCCGGTCGAGAAGATTGATTGTTGTATAAACGGTTGCATGTTATATTGGGGTGATGAAGATAGCAATCTGAAAATGTGTAGGATGTGTGGTCATCCTCGTTACAAAGAGCCACGTCGGAAGGGGCCCGCTGGTCAATCGAAGTCGTCGAAGAAGAAAGTGGCACACAAGAAGATGTATTATCTTCCAATCATTCCTCGTTTAATGAGATTGTATCAATCTACTGCCAAAGCACAACACATGACGTGGCATGCAACAGATTCGTCTTCGACCGAGTCTAGGGAGATGCGACATCCGGCGGACTCGGAGGCCTGGAAACATCTTGACAACGTGTATCCCAATTTTTCTTCTGAACCGAGGAATGTGAGGCTAGGTTTGTGTACTGATGGTTTTGCACCGTTTGGGAGCTTTGGAAAGCAGTATTCGTTGTGGCCGGTGATTCTGACTCCGTATAATCTTCCTCCATGGATGTGCTTGAAACCTCAAACAATGTTTCTAACTGTATTGGTGCCAGGTCCGTCGAATCCAAAGGATAAACTTGACGTTTATCTCCAGCCTCTTATAAAAGACTTGATCTTTTTATGGGAAAGTGGCGTCCAAACGTATGATGTGTTCAGAAAACAGAATTTCACGAGGCGTGCTGCTGTATTGTGGACCATTAGCGACTTTCCTGCATATTCTATGTTGTCTGGGTAGAAAACGGCTGGGTTTCAAGCATGTCCGTATTGTATGGAAAGTTACATGGTTCGATAATCACCGAAAGTTCTTACCTCGAGATCATCCATTTAGAAGGAATAAGAACAACTTCTTGAAGAACAGAACAGTTACACACAATCGACCGCCCCTTCGAAACGGTATTTTAATTATACAATTATTTGATCTAGTATAATGTTATACGTATATGTTTTATTAATTTCTTCTAGTATAATGTTACCGTACAGGACAAACGTTGTTACATGAGATTCAGTGGACGGGTTTGAAAAAATCTACTGAGGAAAATGCAGCTGAACACAACGGTCGAATCCCAGGTGGATGGAATAGAAAGAGTATTTTTTGGGATTTGCCATACTGGAGTTCACTATTGATTCGACACAATTTGGACGTGATGCACATTGAGAAGAATGTGTTTGATAATGTGTTCTACACAATGATGAACACAAAAGGCAAGACGAAAGATACTCCAAAGTCCCGGGAAGAGTTGAACATTTATTGTCGTCGTGAAGAGTTGAAAATGGATCCCAGTACAGGTAAATATCCGAAGGCTTGCTACACACTAGATAAGCCACAGAAACAACAACTGTGTCGTTGGATTCACGAGTTGAATTTTCCAGACAACTACGTGTCAAACTTGAGTCGATGCGCAGACATAAACAGGGGTAAGGTTTCAGGGATGAAGAGTCACGATTGTCATATTTTTATGCAGCGCTTGATACCGATTGCGTTCCGAGACGTTGTTCCTCTCAATGTGTGGAGGGCTATCACTGAATTAAGTCTTTTTTTTTAGAGATTTAACATCTTCAACGATCAAGATCGATGATATGATTCGTTTGGAGCAAGACATTCCAGTGATTTTGTGTAAGTTGGAACAAATTTTTCCACCTAGCTTCTTCAACTCCATGGAACACTTACCCGTTCATTTAGCGTATGAAGCCAGAATTTGTGGTCCAGTGCAGTACAGGTGGATGTACCCATTTGAAAGGTAAACTCTTACATTTTTCATTTTTTATATATACTACATGCATGTTCACTGAATTAAAATATATGTTTTTTTATTATAAATCAGATATCTCCACAACTTGAAACGCAATGCTAAACAAAAGGCAAATGTGGAAGCATCGATTGTTAATGCATATTTGAATGAAGAGGTTGGCATGTTTTGTTCTTATTATTTTGAAGACCATGTCAACACTTGGTTGAGAAGTGAACCACGTAACTACGGTGGTAGAGATACAAACAATATCGGTGAAGAGGTCGATGGAATGCTGTCTATATTCAAGTCCAAGGGACGACCAATAGGAAAATTCACAGAACGAGAGTGGGAGTCGAACAGAGAGGCAGAAATAGCACAAACGTATGTGTTATTGAATTGTGATGAAGTTCAGCCTTACATTGAGTAAGCATTTCATATTTTTATCATTACTTCATTTATGTAATTTAATATTAATTGTGATTGGATGTTGTGAATTAGGATGTATACTCAAGAACTAAGACGAACAGAACAAAACATCTCAGATACAGATATAGATGCTCGTCTTCAACGTGATTTTGCCCGATGGTTCCAACGTTGTGTGAGTACCATTTCCTTAAATTTTACGTAAATAAATATGATTCATAATTAATGTTAATTATTTGAACTGTATAGGGACGGTCAAACGATTTTGAGAATCGATTCTTAAAGGATCTCAGCAAAGGACCACTACGTCGTGTAAAGACTTACAACGGTTATATTGTGAAGGGCTACAGATTTCATACATCCGAGTATGCATCAAGAAAAGCGACTACCAACAGTGGTGTTTGCATTAGCAGTGCAAACTACAATGCAGATGCAAGTGACTACTATGGGGTGTTGCACGAAGTCGTTGAAGTAGAATATCCGGGATATCCAGCAAAGACTGTAGTGTTGTTCAAGTGTTATTGGTTTGATTCAGGCCCTTCAGGAACAAGGATTCATCCGGAGTACAAACTCGTCGATGTTAATCCGAAAAGGAGCTATATCGGGAATGATCCATTTGTATTTGCCCATCAAGTATCTCAAGTATACTACTGCAAGCATCCAGTACGATCACGTAGTAAAATTGAATGGCACGCTGTTTGCAAAGTAAAGGCAAGATCAATGGTAGAAGTCCCTACAAAGGACAGGAGTGATGAAGATGATTCTCCGTTTCAAACGGAACAAATAGAGGCTAGAACTGAAGTCTTTACGGGAGATTTGAATATCCACGTAGACTTGACGGGTGGAAATTCACAATTGATCGAAATTGAAAACGATAATGGAAATGAGGAAGATGATGAAAATGAAGAGGAAGAGGAGGAGGAGGAGGAGGAGGAGGAGGAGGAGGAGGAGGAGACTAGAGCTGACTGAATTATTCCGTCGGTAGTTCCGTCGGAAACCACGCCTACCGACCACAATTCCGTCGGTAGATCCGTCGGTAAACCGCGCGTTTTTTGTAGTGATCATCAACCACTAACTCCACTTTTCTTAAACAACGTGCCGGTCAAACTATGCAAGTTATATATCCTGGGACGGAGGGAGTATGTTCTAGCAAATCTGAATTTGCAATCGTCGTTCTTGTTGGCCCGAGCCAGGGATTCGTCGAATTTACAATTTGATTTTGTGGTTCTCATCAAATTGGTGCTCTCACTGAGAGAAAACCGAGAACCACATAACAATGGCAGGAACTCACCGTGAAAGAATCGAATCTTTGGAAACAAGATTTGAACAGATGGAAGCAGGATTCAACATCATAGGAGACAAGGTGGAAAACATCGATCGAGCCATGGATAAAATGGGGCGCATGATGTCAAAATTACTGCGCAAGAAATCATTAATTAAGAATGGAGTCAAGTTCATCATCATCGGAAGAAAACCAGGTCTTTGATACAAGTTCTGATGAAGAAGTGAATCCTACACGCAGGGAGGATAAGAGCGAAAGGAACAGGGCTGAAGGAAGGGCAAAAGAAGACAAAAGAAAATATTAAAAAAAGACATTGTGATAAATTAATATATTAACATATCACCTAGTTGTAATTAATATCTTCAATTATAAATTAATATATTAACATATCACCTAGTTGTAATTATATATATAGTCAAAAAATGTTAAAAAAAGACATTGTGATAATATTAAAAAAAGACATTGCAAAATAGTCTCGTAACTCTACTCGCGAGTTCATAAAAGGTTCGGTAACCTTTTACTTTTTCAATTTTGATCATTTCAGTCTTACTGATTTGTCCTGTCATGTTCAATTTTTTAAAAGGATAAATTTATTGCTTTCCAGCTTTTTTTTTTACTTTGACTCATTTTATGCACGATATACATATATTTTTTTTATATCCAAAAGATCAAATTTATTGCAAAACGAATTCGTAAACCTTCTAATTAATTAGTATATATATGGGTGATATATGCTTGTGGAAGAAAAAATACTTGTATGCACCATGTTCACCGTGCAATAGTTAATTCGTCTCTTGATAACGAGTATTTTAAGTTGTTCTTCGTGTCTTAACCAACACTTAAATTAGCGCTAATATATACTAGGTCTATTGTAATGCGATTAGTATATGAGTCAATTCCACAGAAAGGAGGATGTGTAAAATTTTAGTATTGTTAGTTAGTCGAGTTCTAAATTAATAGACACGACAATCGAAATTTGAAGGGATTAGTTACCACAACTACTCCTTAAATAACGATTAATACAAATTAAAGAACAATTAATAATAACGATCAAATGTAAACTCATGCAATTTCAATCACAAAAATATGAAAAATACGTATTAAACTCACCTAAGAGAAGATAGGTTTCAATGCATATGCACTACTATAGAGTCAATTTAACTCGGTATTTGATTAAAATTATTTACGTGAACTTTGAAATTTCAGCTTTTGACCGAGTCAAGTAACCCGACCTGCAGTTCAAATCGACCCGGTCTATTTACCTTTTTTATGGGGCCAGGCTGAGGTGACAACAGAGCTGCAATTGCTTTTGCTGCAACAGGTGCGGGTGGCTCAAGCAGCCCCTTTCTTCAATTAAATAAATGGACACGAACAATCTATTGTTGGGACCAAATAATTTCCACCTTTAATTGTTTATCGTTACGGCTTCATTTCCGTCTCACCCCTTCAATTGATTTCATAGACTAATTAAGATGTGTTTTACTTTAAAAATACCAAACTTCTTTACAAAATTAACAAAACACAACTTTTCTCCAAATCAGCTAAAATTAAGTAATAAAGCATAAAATTATAAGAAAATTAAGCTAATTACAACTCAAATCACAAACAAAGCTTCTAATCTCCTTGAATGGAAAATTGTGTTCCAACACCATTTAGCAATTACCTCTGTATTGATTTGCAAATAATCTCTCTCTGGATAAGCCCTTTTTAACCATTATCTCTATAGTTCAATTTATAAGTTTCATATTGAGGCATTTGTGTTCCTTCGGGGACCTCCGATAAAAATTGGAACGATACAGCGAAGATTAACATGACCCCTGTGCAAGGATAAACCGAGAAATGATCATATTTGTTGGAGAAATTGGGTTTTTAGTCCTACTGTGCATGACCCCTTGGCCTTGGATCTTGGCAGTTGGACTAATTGAGAAGTTACCCCCTTGTTGGAGGGAATTCAAAAGCTATCTCAAACACAAACGAAAAGAAATGAGACTCGAAGACTTGATTGTAAAACTTCGAATTGAGGAAGATAATCGAAAAATGGACGAAGTGTCCAATAAAGTGAAAATAGAGGCAAGAGCCAACTTGGCGGAATGTGGAGAACCGTCAAAGAAAAGAAAACGCCCTTACGAAGATAAAGGCAAGAACCTCGTCGTGGAAAAGACAAAGTTCAATGGTGATTGTTACAAGTGTGGTAAGCCAAACCACAAGGCACGTGACTCCCGGGCTCCTCGTCGAAATGAGAAAGACAAAGGAAAAGGCAAACAGTCTAGTGCAGATGCAAACATGGCAGAACTCGAGTTCACCGAAGAAGACATGTCAGCATGAGCTCGTAATCTTCAAAATAAAATTGTAATAGAATAAGATTATGAATAAAGTTGCATTTGTTATGTGATGAAGGTTCCTTCTTATAGAGTTTGAGATTTCTTGACATGTAAATCCAAAACTCAATTAATAAATTTATTAATGTTCCAATATCAACAAACCTAAAAGGTCTAAGATATGTGGAAATTGAAATTTTGACAAAAGTTGTCACTCTAAAAGGAACATTAGACCTCTGCACTTAAGTCACATAGACGTATGTGATTGGAAGATTGTGCAATTAGAGGTGGATTTGCAAATACCTCAAAATGTGGGGGTATTTAAAATATTTGGTCTTAAGCAGATCTGCTACAAAAGGTTTAGAAATCGAGATCAAATAAACGTGCTAAAGGGAATGGATTTAAAATCCACAAAGTAACAGCTGAAACAGTGGCAACCAAACCATGTTGACTGGAGATCCCAAGAACGTGGTTCAATGGGAAAACTAAGCTGTGAATGTTGAGTTGGAACACTTGGTTATTCAAACCATTCCTTAGAAAAGCACAACACCAAGTGTTGTCCCGTAAGATTTATGGTAAGGCTAAGTCTATGACTTTTAATGGTTCCCAAAGACCTCCGGGAGGTAGAGTATTGCGGGATACTCAATATGGGAGTCCACCTATATAAGTGAGAAGTGGGGCCGCTTCACCAATATCACTTATGAACTCAAAGGGTGTCCATGGCCGAAATGGACAAAAACGTGAGAACGAAACACGTTTGAGACGTTGTTGTGTCAGCACCTTTGTTTAAGTGCATTCTAAGGAGGAATAGTTCAAAGTATCAAGTCCACTAGGCCGCCAGTGTACTCGATAGTGATTGACTACGGAAGGTTCAAGGTCACAAGCCACCTTTCCAGATGCAATAGTGTCTCAATTGAACTGGATTGCGAGTCTGCATGATTATAGGTGGTAATTTCCACTCATGTGGGGGATTGTTGGAGAAATTGGGTTTTTAATCAATTTCTTAATATTTAATTGATTTTTAATTAATCAATTATTTGAGGGTATGAATATTTAATTTCCGAGGAATTAAATGTTATAGGATCGTTCTACTCTCGGAGTAGATGATCGTAGTATATTTAAAATCTCAAAACCGAATTTCGGTGAGTGAGAAATTAATGTACGAAGATTAAGACGAAGTGATGCATTGGGATTAGTGTTAATAACTATCCCACATTGATTAATGTGAGAATTAATCTCCTCCTTATTAGTAGGAGTTAGTTAAGATAATTCAAATTGTAGTGACTATTGAACCATTTAATACGCCACGCGCGCGCGCTACCCGCCCGTCCGGTCGTGCCGAGCCGAGCAGCGCCGCGCCGGGTCCGTGGGCCTGGGCCTTGGCCTTGGCCTTGGATCTTGGCAATTGGACTTTAGGTGGACTTTGGGCTTGGGCCGGGGGCCCTCTATCTTTTTGAGGTTCTAAAAACGTGGACCTTGACCCACACGAATTTAGGGCAGCCCAAGTCTGTGGAAGTTAAGCTGATTAGTTGACTTCTGAAATTTGAATTTGAATTGAAACTGAATGTCTTAATGCGTGGAGGTTTCAGAATGGGAAGTTACCATTCCTGAAATTGCAATATTAATGTGCTGGAGGTTACAAGAATGGAAGTTACCATTCCGGGAATAATGACCAGCCGTTACTACCATAAATACCCGCCTGCTACCTACCTGAGTGGCACTGCCTATAAATAGGAGTGCATTGTTTTGGAAAAACACACAATTTTAGCAAGCATAAAATACTTGAAAATTTCCAGCAAAACTGCATCCCGTTTTTCAGCATTCTGCATTGCATTTTAGAGTGCAGTCCAGTTCATACTTGTTTCAGTTCGTCGGAGCTTTGTACGTTGCGGTGTTGCTCGTGCAAAGACGAAGCCGTTTTACCTTTCGAAACATCTCGTCAAACCGTGAACACTAGCCGGGACGTGTTTGTTTTACGGGAAAAGGTATAACCTTGACTCGACTATTCTTTTCCTTAACTTCTTTTCTGTTTCTTTAGTGTCGCTATTCACGGAAAACCGAACCTGCCTAAAGAAGAAAGTTGTCACTTTTGGAAAGTTAGAAGATTTTGAAGACATTGTAATTTCTTTATTTTCTGTCTTTCATTTTCCGTCTATTTTGTAAGCCATTGTTGGTAACATATAAACCAACAATATTGAGATATTTGTTTCAATTATAATGTTCAAATACAAAGGAATATCAACATTAATATTATAATGTTCTTATTTTTCCAGCCACAGAGTATTTGTGGTCTTAATTATTCCATCATACCAATAACAACATCGATCAATTATCAACATCGATCGTACTCTGAACTTCACGGGCGGTGTTATGCCCTAAAGGTCATTCATATGACAAAAACTTATACTCCCTCCATTCCGTAATAACTTTCACATATAGGTGAACACGCAAATTAAAAAAATATAATAATTAGTAGAGTTATGTAAACCTTTATGTATAAAGACAAATATATGTTACTATTATAAATACAAATATGTGTTACTAAGTAACAATATTTACCTTTACAGCGACACACATTTTCTATTATAGTAATATAGATCGACTTGGAAGTAAGTTTTTAATTATGTTTGCCTTATGCAAATTTTATTAGAAGAATGTGTAATATTGCATATAAATTTTTATCGTATATATGTGTATTTATATATATTGTGTGTGCGCGTGGGTACAACCTTAAATTACCTCAAGTTGTGATACTTAAATAATTGTACGTCAGTCTGAAAAGTTACTGTCCTCATTTTGCCATCCCCAAATTACGGACCTTAAAAATATATTTTTTCCCTCAAATAAGTGAGATCTATATAAGTATGAAGCATTGAAAACCAATTAAAAGCTATATTTTGTATAACAATATATAGTCTTGTATCTCCAATTCTAGGTATATATATGCTAGTTTGCTTTAATAGTATTATTCTCTCTCTCTCTATATATATATCCAATTTAGTGATTTAACATGTCACATTTATAGTATTAATTAACTTTTTCTTATTCAGGCAAGTAAAATGGAATTCTCAGAAGTTGGAGATATTGGAAGAGAAGAACATGAATCAGGGAAGAAATCCTCGTTTTCCGCGTCGAAAATCGACATCGTTCGACCTCTTCCAACTGACCCTAAGGGATTGTACATGCTCTCAAACCTGGATCAGATAGTTCCTTACATCATTGAGGTTATTATGACTTACAAGAAAACTAGGTGTGATAATGTTGTTGAGGTTGATGTTTGTAAGATTTTGAAAGAATCCCTTGGAAAAGTGTTGGAGGAGTATTATCCCTTAGTAGGTAGCGTGAAAGTGGGGAGTGATTGAAAGATGGTGGTGGATTGCGACGGAGGAGAGGGTGGCGTGCCGTTTGGCGAGGATTTTCTCGACGAGGAAATGGCGGTGGCCGTAGGCGACAGCACCGTGATTGATCGGAAGGTTGCAAGAACGCTTGTGTATCATAACAAGATACCATATGAGACTATATTAGATGTACCACCCTTGGCAATTCAGGTATTCGATCTTGTATTTCAAATACGATCACTCCGTTCTACAATAAATGATGTTTTAATTTTGAACGGAGGCAATAGTGTGTTTACCTAGCACCCGACTAGGTTAAAATTCAATTTTGTCCCACAACTTTGGTTTTTTCCACAAATGGTTACAAAAAATTTAGGATTTTTAATTTAGTCTATTAAATTACTACTAATTGATTCGACTTTTTTCCTATTTTCACTGAAAATTCAGAAACGACGTATGGTACAAAAAATGTAAGACCTTGTGATGTTGTTTCTGATTTTTCAGCGAAACGGGATCAAATTCAGACAAATTGGTAAGTTAAGGGACTAAATTTCAAAAAAATCGGACCTTTTGCGGTAACTTTTTTAATTGTGGTTCGAAATTGAAATTTAACTTGAACCTGATTACCTATATCATTTTTTTAAATCGGATCTGGTCAAACAGATTTGGTACGAGTCGTGGTTTTAATAAAACCTGTCACATATATATTGCATATGTTATTTTTATGAATTAAATGAACATTAAGTGTTACTTTTAGCAATTGTAGATTCAGGAATTTATATTCTCTTTCATGATATGAATAGTGGTTCATATGTTAATAGAATCTTGATTTTGTATGTTGAAAATGTGACAAGATTTAGGTGTGGAGGTATAATCCTAGGAGTGAGATTCAATCATGTAATATTTGATGGGATAGGATTTGCGGATTTCATGAAATCTTGGTCTGAAATTGCGAGAGGACTTCTTTTATCAATTAAGCCACATTTGGACAAATCCATATTATTTCCGAAAAATTCTCCTAAAATCAAATTCCCTCATCACGAGTTCTTGGAAGGGCCACTCACTCCTATACTTATACCTAATCCACTCATAGTCACCAAGTCATTTTGTTTCACCCAAACAATGCTTTCCCGACTCAGAGAATTAGCTAAAAACGAGCCCATTTCACGAGCTCCAACGAATTTTGAACTGATATCAGCATTGGCTTGGATATGTTGCACCAAGGCCAAGAAAACGGGCCTTGAAGAGACGAGTCAAATCTATTGTCCAATTGATGGTCGCCACAAGTTATAACCTTCTATGCCCAAAGGGTACTTTGGGAATTGCCTCACATGGTCTTGTGCTCAGTCCAGAGCACGAGATCTTGTGAGTCAGCCCTTGTCTTATGCGGTGGGAATCATGTGTGATGCCATCAAAGCAGCGTCAACGACAGAAGACCACGTTAGATCAACGATAGACTTCCATGAAGTGACGAGAAAGCCCCTCGGGATGGTCAACACAATGTATATCGCCAAGTGGAGTAGGCTTCCATGTCATGAGGTTGATTTTGGATGGGGAGTTGCATCGCAGGTCGCCCCAGGGGCAATTTTGGAAAATCTCACCGTCTTCCATTCCCATGAAAAGGACAACAAGAATGTGGTGATTTCACTGAGATTGCCGGTTGATGCAATGGATATTTTCTAGGAGGTCATTATTGATTATATGTTTTATTTGGATTAAGTTGTTTTGTAATTTATTAATTGTATTGCAATAATTCCTTGTTATTTCTTAATAAAATGTGGATGGTTTTGTAATCTTGATTCCTGAAGTAACACATTCCATTATCCAGCCTCGCCATTTTCGATTGAAGTCCAGTCGACCCATCGTAACATCTAGGAAACTCCATTCCACTGAATCAAAGGGCGAAATCAATTTCGATTGAAGTTGTTTCTTTTTTACTTCGTCGATGATTTCATTGAGTTCTTTATCGTACAAAATTAATAAATTTACGACTATATATAATTTTACTGCTGCTTTTGTCTAACTCACTGAAATTACAGAGCAAACTCTGTTTTTTTTTTTAAAATTTATTTATTTAAAGATTTTGATTCACTTAAGATAAGAAATCTATTTGTTGACGTATTTATTCATATTGGAGAGTTATTTAGTTTGGGCTATTTAATTGTTCCAGCCCATTTGTGTTTATTTAATTTATTATCTAGGCCCAGATTAGAAGCCCAGACTCTTGCTGTATATATTTGGGGGGTGCGGTTATACACACACCAACCTATTGAGTACACCCACCAAACATGTGAAATGTCACATATACCCCTAGTGTGAAATTTAAAAAAAAAATGAAGATGAGTACACCCCCTATTCCATTACACGAGAATCATCCCCACCAAAACAAACACAATACTTCAACAAAAAAAAAAAAAAAATCCTAAAAACACAAAATTTCAACAAAATTTAAAATAAAAAATTTCTAAAGTTGTTCGAAAATATTAACTGAACGCGTACGAAATTTTTTACCCAACAAACTTAAGTTGTCTGGGATTTTTTTTCGAGCACTCACATATTGTCCGAAATTTTTTTAGAACAAGATTTTTTTTTCGAACAAACACAAATTGTAGGGAATTTTTTTTCGAACAAACACAAATTGTAGGGAACTTTTTTTCGAACAAACACAAATTGTAGGGAACTTTTTTTCGAACAAACACAAATGGTAGGGAACGTTTTTTCAAATAAATCCAAATTGTCCGAAAAAAATAATGAACTCAAAAAACCCTAATACATCTGTAAATTCTAATAGATCTGTAAAAGCCCTAATTTTTTTTCCAAAAATCTCACATCTAAACCCTAAACTTACCATAAATTCTTCAAAAAACTGGTGGTGGCGTGCGAACAACTACGGGCGGCAGCAAGGCGGAGAGAGAAGGGGGAGGGCGGATCGGGGCTGCAAGGCGCAGGCGGCGAGAGGAGGGAGAGGGGCGGCCTGAGTGCGAGCGACCGGCGGAGGCCGCCTGAGTGCGAGCGAGCGGCGGAGGCCATCTGAGTGCGAGCGAGCGGCGGAGGCCATCTGAGTGCGAGCGAGCGGCGTAGGCGGAAGCAGCGACGCGTTTTAGGGAGACGACCATGGTTAGCGTCATGACTACGAGACGAAGAGGCGGTAGAGAGAGGTAGTCGTGGCTGGGCAACAGGCAGCGGCCATGGAGGATGGGTGACGGGCGATGGCCGGCAATGGAAAGGAGAGGAGAGAAGAGAAAAAGTTGTAAGTGATTAAGTGGGTGTACCACAAATATAATGAAATTAGGGTTAAGAAAGAAGAAGAAGGGCATTTGTGGGTTTTCCACGTGGGTGTCCTCATCTCAGTGTGTGTGTCCTCATCGCGTGGGTGAAATCCCAAAGTAGAACAGGACGGGGGACATTACGTCTCCCATCCGAACGTGATAGTTCCAAAATAAATAGGCCCTAAGGCGGTGTTTGTTTTGGGATTGGCCAATCCGGATTTGGATTGCCCCAATCCGAATTCAATCTCTCTCAATCCATTTCAATCCAAATACAAATTCAAATACCAATTCACACACTCATTATATCTTCTATTTTCTTCTCACTCTTACTTTTCTTTTACTACTAACCATAATAAAATATTATAACATCCCTTTTGATGTGACATAAATTTAAATCTACCCCTACTTCACAATCCTTAACCAAACACAACTTACACACAATTACTATTCATTGATTACCCAAATCCAAATTCAAACCACCACAACCTCAAACCAAACACCACCTAAAAGTTGGGCGGAGAGAGTACTCGAAGTTTTTTTTTTTTGACGGGTACTCGAAGTTGAAAAAATAATCAAAGTAGTGTACTGTATACATAACGCAATCAACAGTGACAAGTCACCCTCAGATTTGTCTTCAATTCGGCGAAATAGTAAGCTAGCCTTAGATTATTATGTCTTCAATTATAGGGTTTAAGTGCAAGTTTTAATTCCTACATTTCTAGGGTTTACGTGTAGGTTTAGATTTTTTAATTTCCATACGATTTGAGGTGATTAATTCTAGTGGGGTAAATTGCAGTTTTGGGTCCACGAAAATTTTTAAAAAATGATTTTGGTCCCACATTCTTTTTTGGTCCATTTTTTTTTAAGAATTTCGTCTTATTTAAAATTTCGAACTTATGGAGAGACAGAGAATTAATTCTTGTCGGATCGGGCTAGTTGATTCGATCGGGTGGGCTCAGTCGGTCCGGCAATCTCTAATTGTAGACTGTTTAGAGACCGTTTTGACCCAAATATTAAACGGGTCATCTCCATATTAGGGTCCGTTTAGTTACCGTAAAATGCGGTTTCAAAATTAGGGATCGAGACCGTTTAGGGCCCGAAAAAAAGGCCGACTCACAATTTGGTACCGTTTTTAGACCGCCTTTTCGGTCTATAATTTAGAGACCGACAAAAAAACGGTCTCTAATTTGAGATCGTTTCATGAATACGGTCTCTGAATATTAGGTACCATGTTTATAAAGACCACCATAAAACGGTCTCTAACGTATTTTGAGACCGTTTTTACGGTCTCTAATCGGTCATTAATTGAGGCGTTTTTTGTAGTGTTTGAAATTCATTCATTTACTTTTTAATTCAAATAAGTGGAGTGGATTTGAATTATGAATTTAAAATTCATAGACCTAAACCCGTCCATCCAAATGGTGCCTAAAAGAATTTCGTCTTATCTAAAAGTCTGAACTTGTAAAGAACGGAGAATTAATTTTGATATATTAATTCATAATAGTGACAATAAAGTCAACATCAATAACTGAACGAGAGTAAGCTATAGCCTTAGATTATAATGTCTTCAATTATAGGGTTAATTCTAATTAATAAAGTGTTGGGCGTAATAGTAAGCTAGCCTTAGATTATTAATATCGATGTTGATCACACTCCAAAATGTCAAATAATTTTAATTTCTACATTTCTAGTAGGTTTAGATTTTTTTTTAATTTTCATACGATTTGAAGTGATTCTAGTGTATACATAACAATATAAGAATATATGTTTTTCAATTGCATAATTTTTTTTGGAATTCGCATGTTGAAATCGCAATTTAAACACGACCGATGTACTCGACCATAACGTGGTCGTCGTATACAAAGTTAAGTGCACGGTCCGTACACCCGTTCATGCACAATAACACATTCCTTCGGCTAAAAGTTCATATAGGCCAGGTAACACAACTGTTTGACCAAAAGTTCATGCTGAGTAACACAAGTGCAATGATACCATAAAGAATTCAATTTCATCTAAAAATTTCAAATCAATTCATTTATATTAATTCTCTAACATATATGGTCAAAAGATATTAAAGACACCCTGATCTATAATCTTTAAACCAATTCAGTTCACACACCTAATTCTAACATCTATATATATGTACCAAGAAACTAAAAACGTACATACACTACAAGAAACAGGGGGAATAGCGACGAAAATTTTGCAACAAATCTAAATTTCATCGCTAAAATAATTTTTTAGCAACGAAATAGAAATTTTCGTCGCTAAATTCTTGCATTTAATATTTGCAACAAAATTTATATATTTCATCGCTATATTAGCAACAAATTGCTTCATTTCGTTGTTAATAATCAAAATAGCAATGAAAATTATATTTCGTCGCTAATATTTTGCAACGAAATAGAAATTTTTGTCACTAAATTCTTAGATTTAATATTTGCAACAAAATTTATATATTTCATCGCTGTATTAACAACAAATTGCTTCATTTTGTTGTTAATAATCAAAACAGCAATGGAAATTATATTTCGTCGCTAATATTTTGCGATGAAATAGAAATTTTCGTGGCTAATTTCTTGAAATTAATTTTTGCAAAAAAATTTATATATTTCATCGCTATATTAGCAACAATTTTCTTCATTTTGTTGTTAATAATCAGAACATCAATGAAAATTATATTTCGTCGCCAATATTTTGCGATGAAATAGAAATTTTCGTGGCTACTTTCTTGAAATTAATTTTTGCAATAAAATTTATATATTTCATCGCTATATTAGAAACAAATTGCTTCATTTTGTTGTTAATAATCAAAACATCAATGAAAATTATATTTTGTCGCTAATATTTTGTGATGAAATAAAAAATTTCGTGGCTAATTTCTTGTAATTAATTTTTGCAACAAAATTTATATATTTCATTGCTATATTAGCAACAAATTGCTTCATTTAGTTGTTAATAATCAGAACAATGAAAATTATATTTCGTTACTAATTTTTTGCGATGAAATTAATGGAAATTTTCGTGGCTACTAGCAACGAATTGCTTCATTTTGTTGTTAATAATCAGAACAACAATGAAAATTATATTTCATCGCTAATATTTTAGCGACAAAATCAAAAATTTGTATGACTAATTTTGTGGATTTAATATTTGCGAGAAAATTAAAATATTTCATAACCTTATTAGCAAAACAATATTTTATTTTATTATTAATAATCAGAACAATAATGAAAATTATATTTCGTCTCTAATATTTTAGTGATTAAATAAAAAAATTCATGTTTAATTCTCATGAATTAAAAATGGTTGTCGTTTAAACATAATAAAGGAAAAAAGTTTGAGTGCATGCATAATGTGAAACAATAGAGACGATTCCAACACTATGATGTTTGAAATAATATGATCAATATAATTTCATTTACACTCATTAATTTGACATATTAAGTTTCTTGTTTGATTTATTTTAGGTATAATTTCTTGATTTCATTATGCATAATTTGTTTTATATTTTTCTGTTTTTCTGTTATCTTGATTTCATTAATTATTTGTTGTTATTTCTACTAAGCATGAGGGAAGAGTACTACTTCAACTATGCATATTAAATCTAGAAAATCGGTTTAAATGTTTAACAATTCTCCCAAATTTTGTATCTTATATAAATCAGTTTGAATGTTTATAAAAATATTTATAAATATGAAGATGCAAATGAAGATGGACATAAATAAAGATGAGAGGATGAAGATTAGATGTAATATTTGTTATTTTTTTGGAATTGTTAAAGTAACATTGATTTTTTTACAATTGAAATTGTTTTAAATATTACAAGTTAATATATGTGTAAAATTAATCAATATTTATAAATATTTTTATAAATTAATCAATATTTATAAATTAATCAATATTTATAAATATTTATAAATTAATCGATATTTATAAATATTACAATTGGAATTATTTTTATTATTTATATAATTGTTACAAGTTAAAAATTAATCAATTGCAATTAATATATGTGAAATAAAACAATTAAATAAGTAAAATTAACTAAATTAGTAACAATTGAATACATATATAATTAATATTAAAAACTGAACCAAAGAGTTGTCTGCCCGAGTGGTGGGTGCCCAGCTATGAGCGCCTATCCACCTGGGATCAATTCCCAAAAAGACCAAATAAATAGTCATTTAAATAAAATAGGGAGGGGTATACGGGTCGGTTGGGTCGGGTGTCGGTCGGGTCGGGTGTGGGTGCGGGTCGGTTGGGTCAGGTCGGGTTGGGGGTCGGTTGGGTCGGGTACGAGTGTGAGTCGGTTATTTAAATAAAATGGGGAGGGGTCACTACAAGAAACAGGGGGAATAGCGATGAAAATTTTACGACAAATTTAAATTTCATCGCTAAAATCAATTTTTAGCAACGAAATAAAAAATTTCGTCGCTAAATTCTTAGATTTAAAATTTACAACAAAATTTATATATTTCATCGCTATATTAGCAACAAATTGCTTCATTTTATTGTTAATAATCAAAATAGCAATGAAAATTATATTTCGTCGCTAATATTTTGCAACGAAATAGAAATTTTCGTCGCTAAATTTTTAGATTTAATATTTGCAACAAATTTCTTCATTTTGTTGTTAATAATCAAAACAACATTGAAAATTATATTTCGTCGCTAATATTTTGCGATGAAATAGAAATTTTTGTGGCTAATTTCTTGAAATTAATTTTTGCAACAAAATTTATATATTTCATCGCTATATTAGCAACAGTTTGCTTCATTTTGTTGTTAATAATCAGAACAACAATCAAAATTATATTTCATCGCCAATATTTTGCGATGAAATAGAAATTTTCGTGGCTAATTACTTGAAATTAATTTTTGCAACAAAATTTATATATTTCATCGCTATATTAGCAACAAATTGCTTCATTTTGTTGTTAATAATCAAAACATCAATGAAAATTATATTTTGTCGCTAATATTTTGCGATGAAATAAAAAATTTCGTGGCTAATTTCTTGTAATTAATTTTTACAACAAAATATATATATTTCATTGCTATATTAGCAAAAAATTGCTTCATTTTGTTGTTAATAATCAGAGCAACAATGAAAATTATATTTCGTCACTAATGTTTTGCGATGAAATAGAAATTTTCGTGGCTAATTTATTGAAATTAATTTTTGCGATGAAATTATAATATTTCATCGCTATACTAGCAACAAAGTGCTTCATTTTGTTGTTAATAATCAGAACAACAATGAAAATTATATTTCGTCGGCAATATTTTAGCGACAAAGTTGAAATTTGTATGACTAATTTTGTAGATTTAATATTTGCGAGAAAATTAAAATATTTCATCACCTTATTAGCAAAATAATATTTTATTGTTAATAATCAGAATAATAATAAAAATTATATTTCGTCTCTAATATTTTAGTGATGAAATATAAATTTTCATGTTTAATTCTCATGAATTAGAAGTGGTTGTCGTTTAAACATAATAAAGGAAAATATTTGAGTGCATGCATAGTGTGAAACAATAGAGACGATTCTAACACTATCATGTTTGAAATAATAGGATCAATATAATTTCATTTACACTCATTAATTTGACATATTAAGTTTTTTGTTTGATTTATTTTGGGGTATAATTTCTTGATTTCATTATATATAATTTTTTTATATTTTTATGTTTTCTTGATTTCATTAATTATTTGTTGTAGTTTCTATGAGCATGAGGGAAGAGTACTACTTCAACTATGCATATTAAATCTAGAAAATCGGTTTAAATTTTTAATAATTCTCCAAAATTTTGTGTCTTATATAAATCAGTTTGAATGTTTATAAAAATATTTATAAATATGAAGATGCAAATGAAAATGGACATAAAGATGAGATGATGATGAATGGATGTAATATTTATTATCTTTTTGGAATTGTTAAAGTAACATTGAATTTTTACAATTGAAATTGTTTTAAAAATTACAATATATATATATATATATATAATTGTTACAAGTTAAAAATTAATCAATTAATATATGTGAAATAAATTAATTAAATGAGTGAAATTAACTAAATTAGTAACAATTGAATACATGTATAATTAATATTAAAAACTGAACTAAAGAGTTGTCTGCCCAAGTGGTGGGCACCCATAGCTGGATGCCCATCCACCCGGGATCGATTCCCACAAAGACCAAATAAATAGACATTTAAATAAAATGGGGAGGGGTCGGTTGGGTGTGAGTGCGGGTCGGTTGGGTGTGGGTGCGGGTCGGGTCGGTTGGGTGTGGGTGCGGGTGCGGGTCGGTTGGGTGCGGGTGCGGGTCAGTTGGGTTGGGTGCAGGTGTGGGTGTGGGTGCAGTGAACAATTCGAAAATCGGATATCCATAGTCAAATATTAGCGACAAAAAATATGGGTTTCATCGCTAACATTTGCAACGAAATTAAAATATTTATCGCAAAAAATTAGTAACGGTGTAAGGAGCTATTATTTTAGACACGAAATTTTTTTATCGCTAATTCTAATATTTTCGTCATCGCTAATTCTAATATTTTCGTCGCTAGTGTTAGTTAGCGATGAAATAATTTTGTCGCAGGATTTGTTGCTATACACCCGTCGCTAACGTGTTTGCGACAAATGTTTGATTTTCCTCGCAAATATTTTGCGATGAAATTCATATTTTCGTCGCTAATATTTTGCGATGAAACTCAAATTTTCATCGCTAATATTTGCGACAAAATTAATTTTTTTTGTAACAAACACATTAGCGACGGGTGTATAGCAACAAATCCGGCGACAAATTTATTTCATCGCTAACTCACGTTAGCGACAAAAATATTAGAATTAGAGACAATATTTTTCGCGGCTAAATTGCAGTTTTCTTGTAGTGGGTATGCATTTCGGTTGGGTCAGGTGCGGGT
Source organism: Galeopsis tetrahit (assembly GCA_963675135.1). Taxonomy (NCBI): domain Eukaryota; kingdom Viridiplantae; phylum Streptophyta; class Magnoliopsida; order Lamiales; family Lamiaceae; genus Galeopsis; species Galeopsis tetrahit. The sequence goes on along the minus strand of OY776124.1, from coordinate 56,514,299 downwards.
GCGGGTGTGGGTCGGTTGGGTCGGGTTGGGTGCGCGTGTGGGTGTGGGTCGGGTTGGTCGAGTGTTGAAGTGGATTTAGAGAACAATTCGTAAATCGGATATCCATAGCCAAATATTAGCGACAAAAATATGGGTTTCATCGCTAACATTTGCAACGAAATTAAAATATTTATCGCAAAAAATTAGTCATGAAGTAAGGAACTACTATTTTAGACACGAAAAAAATTTGTAGCTAATTATAATATTTTCGTCGCTAATGTGAGTTAGCGATGAAATAATTTCGTCGCATGATTTGTTGTTATACACCCGTCGCTAACGTGTTTGTGACAAATGTTTGATTTTCCTCGCAAACATTTTGCGATGAAACTCATATTTTCGTCGCTAATATTTTGCGATGAAACTCAAATTTTCATCGCTAATATTTGCAACAAAATTAATTTTTTTTGTCACAAACACGTTAGCGACGGGTGTATAGCAACAAATCCTGCGACAAAATTATTTCATCGCTAACTCACGTTAGCGACGAAAATATTAAAATTAGCGACAAATTTTTTCGCGGCTAAATTGTAGTTTTCTTGTAGTGATATCATATATTTTAGTGTGTGAGAGAGATGTTGGCTATTTGCAATTCCAGTCTCAGGTATGCTTAATTGCTTTAATATGATTTTACTATTTTCTTTGCATATATATGTGGGAGAAGATATATTGAATTTGTTTTTATTTTAAATTCAATTATTTCCTTTACAATTCTTTATTTTTAAATTAAATAATCGTTATGTTTCAGGTTGAAAGCAAGAGAAGCTTGCCAAAATCTAATAAGACCCTCAACTTTATCAAGATTTTTGGGAATCTCAAAATTCTACAGGTTAGTTTAATTAATTTTAAATTAATTAGAGGTGCCTTTTGTATTCCTACATTTTAATTGAAAAAATTGATCTATGAGGCTGATCCAAAGTGAAAATTGAAAATTTCCAATGTCAAAAAAATAAAAAAAGTGTAATAATGAGTGGATATTTGAAGGGTAATTTTGTAAAACTTTATGTATAAACTATAGAAATGAATTGACTTTTTTATGTATGTATGGAGAAAAAGTAACATTTGTGTAAAATTGAGGATATTGTAAGGATAAAGTTTATAAAAGATTTTCCAATTTAAGGGTGTGAAAGTTATTTGGTACATTATGAAAAGAAAAGTGTGAAAGTTATTGTGGAACGAAAAATACTAATTAGTTCTGCATTTTTTTTCTAGAATGGAACGTTTTATAATATATGTTAGTTTATGGTGATGTTGAATTTCATATCAAACCCTTGAGATTAAAGTTAACACTATTCCATAACTTTTTTGATTTAGTTATAAAATTATTTTTTTGAATGATTTAGAGTTACACGAATATTTGAATTGCTCAATTTTGGTCCATGTCGCCAGAAATTAGCCAAGACGACGTCGTTTCTTCAGCGTTTTAAGGCGATGTGGGACTAAAATTGAGCAATTCAAATAATTGTGGGATTAAATCATTCAAAAAATAGTTGCGGGACTAAATAAAAAAGTTATGAAACCAAATTGACTTTAATATCTTATTTAATTTGATCAAGTGGCGGGGGCGCACTTTCAACTTAATTAGTGAGTAATAAGAAAAATATTTATTATGTGTAATGATGAATTAAAGTCAATTTGATCCCATAACTTTTGATATTTTTTATTCAATCCCACGACTAATTTCGGGCAACGTGGGACTAAAATTGAACAATTCAAATAGTACATTGTGGGACTAAATCAATAAAGTTAAAACCCCCGCAAGTGGACAGTGGGATTGGTCCCCTCGGATTGGTCGGTCCTTGGACCGAATACCGTGGCATAAAAAAAAATTAAAAAGTTATGGGACTAAATTGACCGTTTAAATAAACGTTTAAATATGTGATCTAATTAAACACTGCAGCAAAAGTGAATACACAAGAAAATAGCATGAACCAGAGGAGCAGAAATACGACACCGTTCTAGTTGTTCCTAATCCAAAGGGATTATACATGCTCTCAAATTTGGACCAAACACTTTCGATTCCTATAGATGTTTTATTTTCATTCCAAACAAACAACTCCTTAATTAACGTTGATGCATGTCGAATATTGAAGCAGTCTTTGAGAAAAGCCTTGGAGGTGTATTATCCCTTGGCATGTAGATTGAAGGTGGGATTTGATGGTAAGTTGGTGGTGGATTGCGACGTCGATGGTGGCGTCCCGTTTGTAGAGGCTTTTTTCGACAAGGATATGGCGACAGCTGTAGGGGTCATCACCATGATTGATCGGAAACTTGCAAAGAAGCTTGTGTATCATAATGAGACACCTTATGACACGAGACTCGATGTACCACCCTTGGCAATTCAGGTAGAATTTCATCTCATTTAAATGTTCAAACTTGGAGTGCAGTGTGGTTGTTTCATTTATATTTTAATAATTGCTCTAACAAGAGTCTTGGCTTGTGTGGGATAGAAGTCAATTTAGTCGCATAACTTTTAACCTTTTTTTTAAATGGTCCAAAAAAAAATAGATGTACCAATTTAGTCCCATTTTTTCAATTTGTTTTGTTTTGGTCCCAAAAAAGTTAAATGTACCAATTTAGTCTCTTTTTTTTCGCAATTACATTTAATTTTTTTAGGACTGAAACAAAAAAATTGTAAAAAAAAAAAAAAAAGGGACTAAATTGGTACATTCAACTTTTTGAGACTAAATTGGCTTCTACCTCTGACTTGTGTCTTAAAACTAGGTGAACAAATTAAGATGTGGAGGAATGATCATAGGCTTGAGATTCAATCATGTGATGTTTTATGGGAGAGGACTAACAAATTTCTTGAAATCTTGGTCTGAAATTGCTAGAGGTGTTCCTTTATCAATTAAACCACATTTGGATAGATCCATATTATCTCCAACAAAATCCCATGATTTCCCACAAGCTAAATTTGAAATTAAACCACTTACTTCTCACCATAACTAAGAAAAAACCATACTACACAAGTCATTTATCTTCACCCCAAAAATGCTTTCCCGACTCCGAGAATTAGCTAACGACAACAACAAAAATGAAGCTCCCACGACATTTGAACTAATATCGGCATTGGCTTGGATATGCTGGACCAAGGCTAAGAAACTTGACCCCGATGAGGTGAGTTAGATAGGCATGGCCGTAGATGGTTACCACAAGTTACAACCTCACATGCCTAAAGGCTACTTTGGGAATTGCTTCGTCATGTCTTGCGCTCAATCTAGAGCACAAGACCTGACGAGCCAATCCTTATCTTACGCAGTAGGGACCGTACATGATGCCATCAAAATAGTAACAAGAGACTAAATCACATCAGTGATAGACTTTCTTGAAGTGACAAGAGAACCTCAACCTTTGGATAACACAGTAAGCATCTCCAAGTGGACTAGGATTCCCTTTTACGAGATCAATTTTGGATGGGGAGCGGCGTCACAAGTCGCCCCAGGCGCATTCAATTTTGAAAATGTGATCTTCTTACTTTCCCATGGAAGGGACAACAAAAAACCTAGTGTTATCAGTGATATTGCCCGTTGATGCAATGAAGATTTTTGGGGAGCTCATTACATTGCATTTGAATGAATGATGATTAGCACATTGAATGGCACACATATATTGAATGTATTCTATCTAAAATTCACATGAAATATTTCATTGCATTGTTGGGACCAAATAATTTCCACCTTTAATTGTTTATCATAACTATTTCATTTTCGACTCACTCCTTCAATTGATTTCATAGACTAATTAAGACGTGTTTTACTTTAAAAATACCAAATTTCTTTACAAAATTAACAAAACACAACTTTTCTCCAAATCAAATGGAATTTTCAGATGTTGGAGACATTGGAAGAGAAGAACATGAATCCGGGAAGAAATCCTCGTTTTCCGCGGCGAAAATCGACGTCTTTCGACCTCTTCCAACTGACCCTAAAGAATTTTACAGGCTCTTAAACCTTGATCAGATAGTTCCTTACATCATTGAGGTTATTATGACTTACAACAAAACTAGGTATGATAATCTTGATGTATGTAAGATTTTGAAAGAGTCACTTGGAAAAGTGTTGGAGGAGTATTATCCCTTAGTAGGTAGGGTGGAAGTGGGGAGTGATGGAAAGATGGTGGTGGATTGTGACAGAGGAAATGGCGGTAGCCGTAGGCGACATCACTGTGATTGATCGGAAGGTTGCAAGAAAGCTTGTGTATCATAACAACATACCATATGAGACTGTATTAGACGTACCACCCTTGGCAATTCAGGTATTCAGTACGTTCTACAATAAATGATGTTTTTGAACGGAAGGAGTAGTTTTTTTACCTAGCACCCGATTGGGTTAAAATTCAATTTTGTCCAACAACTTTGGATTTTCCCACATATGGTCCAAATTTTTTGAAATTTTCAATTTAGTCTAATAACTTACTAATTGATCCGAATTTTTTCCTATTTTCACTGAAAATTCAGAAACAACCTATGGGGCAAAAAAATTACGACCTTGCAACGCTGTTTCCGATTTTCTAGTGAAAACGAGATCAGAATCAGACAAATTGGTAATTAAGGGACTAAATTTAAAAAAAATCGGACCTTTTGCAGTAACTTTCTTTATTGTGGGACAAAATTGAAATTTAACTTGCACCTGATTCCCTATATCACTTTATTATATCGGATCTGCTCAAACAGATTTGGTATGAGTCATGGTGTTAATAAAATCTGCACCATGAATCAATTTGATTTCCATGTTCCACTGATATTTATTTCACTCTACTAGATTTTTAACACGTGTCGCCCTCAATATTATTATAGAATGTTGATTATTTTTTAATATGACACATGCATGTCAATGATCCATATAGTGGAATAAGATGTGGAACACCAAAATTTGAACGGCTGATCTTAATTCTTAAACCCATATCTTAATAGAATCTTGAATTTGTATGTTGAAAATAAGTGACAAGATTTAGGTGTGGAGGTATGATCCTAGTAGTGAGATTAAATCATGTGATATTTGATGGGATAGGATTTGCGGATTTCATGAAATCTTGGTCTGAAATTGCGAGAGAACTTTCTTTGTCAATTAAGCCACATTTAGACAGATCCATATTATCTCCGAGAAATCCTCCTAAAATCAAATCCCCCCATCCCGAGTTCTTGGAAGGGCCACTATATCAGCATTGGCTTGGATATGTTGCACCAAGGCTAAGAAAGTTGGCCCCGAAGAGACGAGCCAATTCGTCACTATAGTCGATGGTCGCGACAAGTTACATCCCCCCATGCCCAAAGGGTACTTTGGGAATTAATGACAATGTATGGTCTTGTGCTCAGTCCAGAGCATAAGATCTTGCGAGCCAACCACTGTTTTACGCGTTGGGAATCGTGCGTGACACCATCAAAACAGTGACGGAGGATCACGTTAGATCAACGATTGACTTTCATGAAATGATGAGAAAGCCCCACGGGATGGTCAACACAATGTTTATAACCAAGTGGAGTAGGCTTCCATTTTATGAGATTGATTTTGGATGGGGAGTAGCCTCAAAATATTTAAAACGAACCTAATAATGACCGTTTTTGTAGAGACCATTTTTACGGTCTCTAATTGGTTGTTAATTGAGGTGTTTTTTGTAGTGAAGGGCGATAAATGTTCGTCTTGCGTTAGCCCACGTTCAAGCTTGAACTCCTCAGTGGGACTAGTTGTTAACGAGAATGGAATCAGTTGCCGAGGTAACACATTCCATTATCCACCCTCGCCATTTTCGATTGAAGCCCAGTCGACCCATTGTAACATCTAGGAAACTCCATATATTCCATCGAATCAAAGGGCGAAATCAATTTTACTGCTGCTTTTGTCTAACTCACTGAAATTACAGAGCAAACTCTGTTTTTTTTATTTATTTAAAGAATTCTATTCACTTAAGATAAGAAATCTATATATATATTTGTTGACACAATTATTCAAAATAGAAAATTTATCACAAATTATAAATTTCGTGGTCCAAATTTCTTACAGCCATACAAACATTTTTAAAATCACATCAATAGTGTGAATATGCGACATATATAATCCACGAAATTTGTTTCTTGTGAAAGAATAGTTGTTCAATCTTCGTTTTAATTTATAATTTTAATAATTTATAGAACAACAATTTTCTTTATTATCAGAAATTGTAAGCAATGCTTCAATAATTTTACTTCATTGGATGATAAGAATAGTACATGTTGCGACAACAATCCGCATCCAAACGAATTTCAGCGACGACTACATTGACTACACATTAGTTCAGTGGAAAGGAGTTGAAGCAGAGTAAAAAAATACTTTGGGACTTCTAAAACGCATCGATCTTTCAAGCAATAAATTGGTTGACAACATTCCTGAAGCGTTTTTCTTGAACTTGTCAAGAAATAGTCTAACGGGAAACATCGATCCAAATATTGGTGAAATGAAGATGTTATAATGTCTTGATCTATCCCGAAACGTACCAACTCTCCACCGGATACGGTGGTATCAAAAATCTGATGTTGATGGCTCAAAGTCAATATGTTTCCAGTGTAGTGTGCAAATATCAACATTATTTATTTCACGAGGGTAATTTTGGTATTTTGTATTTTTACTGAGGACAATAATGTAATATTCACTTACTCCACTATTCAATAAAGTCCGAACCAGGACTTCAAAAAAAAAAAAAAGTCCGAACCATGCACACAATCACACCTTCAATGTGTGAATACCAAACAACTTAATAAATCCTAATCTAAGACCTAAGGCCCATATAAGCTATATATGACTAGCTAGCTTAAAAATCAGATTATGTATCTAGCTACCAAACGCACCCTTAAAAAATATTAATAGTTTATGTAAAAAATAGATGGTGAAATTCCGAACTAACGTCCCCCGTTCGGACGTGATAGTCCCAAAATATACTGACCCTAAAAGTTAAATACTGAAATTGGACGGAGGGAGCATTCTACTATATATGCCACATAATCAAAGTAGTATACTGTATACATAAGACAATAGAAACACAATCAACTATGACGTAGTGAAATAAATTCGTCTCCTCTAAAAGTTTGAACTCGTAGAGAGATGGAAAATTAATTCTTGTCGGTTCGGTTGGGTCGGGCTAGTCGATTCGGTCGGATCGATTCGGGTGGACTCAGTCGATTTGACAATCTTAATCTTGTAGACCATTTTTGACCCGAATATTAAACGGGTAATCTCCATACTAGAGTCCGTTTAATGACCGTAAAATGCGGTTTCAAAATTAGGGATCGATTTGAGACCGTTTAGGGCACAAAAAAAAGACCGACTCACAATTTGGTACCGTTTTTAGACCGCCTTTTCGGTCTATAATTTAGAGACCGACAAAAAATGGTCTCTAATTTGAGACCGTTTCATGAATACGGTCACTGAATATTAGGTACCATGTTTTTAAAGACCACCATAAAACGACCCCTAACGTATTTCGAGACCGTAGTTACGGTCTCTAATTGATCATTAATCGATGCGTTTTTTGTAGTGTTTGAAATTCATTCATTTACTTTTTAATCCAAACAAGTGGAGTGGATTTGGATTATGAATTTAAAATTCATAGACCTAAACCCCTCCACCCAAATTCGTAACGTGGAAAGTACGAGAAAATTAAACATATATACTTTAGAATGAAAATTAAGCATTATAGAAGGAGCAACCCACATAAATACCAAACAAACATAAAATTAATCCATAAACATCATCCAAGGTACGTTCATACATAGCTCTAGAACAAATTAATACCAACATTTTCTAAATTAAATACGAAAACCGCTAAATAAAAAGATAATGAAAAGAAGGTCTTAGTTTAAATAGATGATTGAGAATGAAAAATTCAAAAGCTAACGCTCCGATCCTTGCTCCAAATGAAGAAATATACGAAGAAAACCTTCAAATGTGTGTTTGTGTCTGGATTTTCTTGGTGTATTTAGCACTTAAATCCCTGAAAAAATGTAGATTTTTTTATTTTTCTCGTGTTGACGAGTTAACTCGGTTTGGAACGGATCACATCTTGGATTGAGTTTGTGAAGCTTCAAATTTTGGCCGAGTTAGGTGACCCGCCGGCTGGTTGAGTAATTTAATAATGAGCTCCTGGAAAATATCCATTGCATCAATTGACAAGCTTAGTAAAATCACTACATTCTTGATGTCCTTTTCATGGGAAAAGAAGACGATGCTATTTTCCACAATTGCCCCCGGGGCGACCTGCGATGCAACTCCCCATCCAAAATCAATCTCATAAAATGGAAGCCTACTCCACTTGGTTATAATCATTGTGTTGACCATGTCCAGGGGCTTTCTCGTCACTTCATGGAAGTCAATCGTTGATCTGACGTGGTCCTCCGTCACTTTTTCGACGGCGTCACGCAAAATTCCCACCGCGTAAGACATGGGTTGGCTCACAAGGTCTTGTGCTCTGGACTGAGCACAGGACCATGAGATGCCATTCCCAAAGTACCCTTTGGGCATGGGGGGATGTAACTTGTCGCGACCATCGATTGCGGTGACGAATTGGCTCGTCTCATCGGGGCCCGTTTTCTTGGCCTTGGTGCAACATATCCAAGCTAATGCTGATATCAATTCAAATGTTGCGGGAGCTCGTAAATCGGGCTCCTTTTCGTTGTTGTTTTGCATAGCTAGTTCTCTGAGTCGGGAAATCATTGCTTGGGTGAAGCAAAATGACTTGGTTACTACAAGTGGATTAGGTATAAGTATACGAGTGAGTGGCCCTTCCAAGAACTCAGGATGGGGGGATTTGATTTTAGGAGGATTTCTTGGAGATAATATGGATCTGTCCAAATGTGGCTTAATTGACAAAGGAAGTCCTCTCACAATTTCAGACCAAGATTTCATGAAATTCGCTAATCCTATACCATCAAACACCACATGACTGCCACTCACTCCTAGGATCATACCTCTGCACCTGTATCTTGTCACCTATTTTCAACATGAAATTCGATGACACTCCGAATTAAGAGAATACAAATTCCTGAATAAATTAAAAAATAAACGGGGCTGGATTGGGACGGCTATGCTCAATTCTAGAATTACAGCATCACAGTGTGGAGGTGGATTATTAAAAAATTTGAGTTTGGATACTCGTGATTTATGGACTTGGGACCCGCAAAGTCCCTCCTATTTTTGTACTCCATTAATTACTTCATATTATTTGTAAAATTAATACTCCGATTATCTTCATTTTGACCATAAATTAAAATCTACAATTGCCAAAAGTAACACTTAATGTTCAGATCCAAGATAATAAAGTGATATATATGGAATCAACCAATCAGGTGCAAGTTAAATTACAAATTTGTCCCACAATTAAGGTTCGAAAATTTTGAAATCTAGTCCCTTAACTTACCAATTTATCCGATTTTAATCTTGTTTCCATCGAAAAATCGGAAACTTTTGCACCATACAACGTCGTTTCTGAATTTCTAGTGAAAATAGGACAAAATTAAGTCTGGTCGTCCATTAATAAGTTATTAGACTAAATTGAAAATCCCAAAGGTCCGGCCGGGCCGGGGGACAAAATTGAATTTTAAAAACAATATTTGAAATACCTGAATTGCCAAGGGTGGTGCATCTAATACAGTCTCATATGGTATGTTGTTATGATACACAAGCTTTCTTGCAACATTCTGATCAATCACGGCGATGTCTCCTACGGCCACCGCCATTTCCTCGTCGAGAAAAGCCTCACCAAACGGAACACCACCCTCTCCTCCGTCGCAATCCACCACCATCTTTCCATCACTCCCCACTTTCACCCTACCTACTAAGGGATAAAACTCCACCAACACTTTTCCAAGGGACTCTTTCAAAATCTTACCTACATCAAGATTATCATACCTAGGTTTCTTGTAAGCCATAATAACCTCAATGATGAAAGGAACTACCTGATCCAGGTTTGAGAGCATGTACAACCCCTTAGGGTCAGTTGCAAGAGGCCGAACAATGTTGATTTTCGCCGTCGAAAACGAGGATTCATGTTCTTCACTTGCAACATGATCAACATTTGAGTATTTCATTTTCCTTGCCTAAATGAGAGTGCATAAACACAATACGTATATATAGCATTAAATCTATACTTTTTCGTCCACACCACGTGTCATATATTATATGCATGCATACAACATAACTTAAAACAATTTAAAATTATGAAAATAGGCCCGGTCCACCTGACCTATGGGCTGGGCTGTAATTTCATTGGCCCAAAAACAATCAGGCCAAATTGGCCCCGCGCACTTGAACAACCGGGCCAATCGGGTTCAGGCCGGGCTAAGTCCGATTTTTCGGGCTGGCCCGGTTCTGTTTGTATTTTGTTTTTTTATATTTTTTTTATTTATTCTAATTTTCTAAAACCTAATAAATGAATATTCTGTATACAGTAACTTTGAAAACCTAATAAATGAATATATTTGATTAGGTAGGTGATTAGGTGAATATATTTGAGGACTTACAATTTTAATCATTTTTCGAAAACTTGTCATCTTGTTTGCTGACATCGTCAGTTTTAATCATTTTTTTTTTGTCATGTTGACTCCATGAACTCGATCTTTATTTCCATATTTATTGTTCTGAAATTATTCATCTTTCCCCCCACCCAATAAAAAATGTTTATTTGGTGTCCTTTAATCAATCTGATCGCTGTATGTTTATTGGGGCATGTATCTTCTTGAGACTTCCCTGGGCCCTGGGTCCTCTAATTGGATATACAAGAGAGTATGAATTATTTTTACTGTTGTTATTAGCATGCTGTAATAAGCAATGATGAGGGCTGTAGCGATAAATGAGAGTTTAAGATTGAAAATTTACTAAACTTGATTGTGATGATGAGGCACATGAACATACTGGCTTGAACATGTCATGGAAGATTAAAAAGGAAGAAGCTTAGTTTGAGCATATGCAATTAAAATAATGCTTTACATCCCTTCTTGTTTACTAGCTTGTCTAATCCCTTGATCTTTGAATTTGTGTTTTTTTATTTATTCTGTTTTGTGCACGTGATTAAGGTGGGTGTTTGTGGATTTGATTGTATTTGACATTCAGTAGGTGGATTTGAAGAGTAGATGTGAAGGTTTTTAGCTATAGTGCTGTGAAGATTGTGCACTTACTATGAAGATTAATCAGTTGTTGATAAATCAGTTAGATGTGAAAGTTTTTGACTATGTTGCTATCGTGCTTTGATGATAACGCAACATGCAATTTTAGAACATCTTATTGCATATATTTGTATATATAACGCAACATGTAATTTTCGTTGCATATATAAACCCAATATATATTTGTATGTATAATGCATATTTTGAATATTTTTAAATAAAATCAATATTTTAGAACATCTTATTATTACAATATACTCCCTCCGTCCCGGGATAATTTGCATAGTTTGACCGGCACGTTGTTTAAGAAAAGTGGATTTAGTGGTTGATGATGTAAGATAAAGGAAGGATATTTTAGATAATTTGACGATGTGTAAAGTTGATTTGATGATGTGTAAAGTGAAATATATGAAAAAAATGAGTGACAAATTTGAAAATAAAATGATGTTGTGAAATTATTAATTTTGTGGGGTATTTCAGACGAAGGGAGTATTATTCTTTCGAAACAGGGCCCCCTCATCCTTGAAAACGTGGTCGGAAGAGGGGCCGAGGAAGATTTAAATTGGATCGAATTACTTTTGGTAATAAAATTCAATTTCAGTTTTTTTTTTTTGATGGAAAGTTAAATACCTATCCCTTTTTTCCCCTCCCCATGACTCGAACCCAGGACCCAGGACCTAAGGCCTAGGTAGTGGTGCTCTAACCACTTGAGCTATCCCACTTTGTCAATTCAATTTCAGTTGTAGTCTTGTACATATATAGTAGTCAACTGTTAATATTTAATTAGCCTTCTGAGTTGTACTTTGTCAGAACATGCAACGTGTAATTTATATTTAAATTAAATTAGCTATTCAACTTTTTTAATGAAATCTACTCATTCCTTTTGTTTTTTTTAGCAAACTACTCTCTTATACATTTTATTATATTCTTCTATGCCATCACATCATTTCTAATATATTTATCATATTTTTTAACCTCAGTGTCTAAAGTTCATGGGTAACTTTCGTCGGACGAAAAGTATTATAATAAAATTCAATTTCAGTTGTAGTCTTGTACTCCGTCCGTCCCATAGGAACTTGCACACTTGGGTGGACACACAATTTAAGAAATGTGTAAGAAAAAGTGTAATGAGTGATGTTTTGAGCGGTAGTTTTGTAAAGTTTTATGAATAAAGTAAAGTAAAAAGTAGATTGAGTGTGGAAAAGTAATGACATATGGGTAAATAAGAGTATATTTTGAGGGGGGAAATTCTTAAATGCACACTGCACACTTTTTTTTTTTACTTCTTCTTTCCCTTTATTTTCTCTCTCACGTCTATTTTCGGAGAGTCTGTTCACTCTAGCTTGTTTCATAGTCCGTAACCCCATCTTCTTCCTTGAATTAATTATTTATTTGCCCACGATTTTAATGACGTTAATCGCAAATCAGATCGAAAGGGAAGCGTCAATAAATTTGGGGCTTTTGTTACTGTTGTTGAGACTAGTCTGTAGTGGGTAGCTTCATCGGGATTGGTGAACGGAAAAGGTAGAACAGAGAAACGGGAAAATGAATGAGGGTTTCGATTTAATTAATTTTTGCACAATTCGTTTTGAGGAACATCTGAGTTGTTGTCGTGGTGAAGAAATTCAGCAATGGTGGAAGATGAAGATATGATCAACACCATAAGTGTGTAAACTTCCCGTTTCAATCAATTTTTTGATTAACTTCACAAATTTATCAATTATCATATATTTGTTTCTGATTTTCTTTTAATTGTGGTTTTAAAAAGGTGATTAGGGTACTATATCGCTGAGGATTTTGTATGTATTGTTTGCAGTTTTCTCTATGGTTGCTTCGTTGTTGGTGAAGAAGATGGGAGAGAAGAATATTATTAGTGAAAAGTGGAAATTTTGTTACTGAAAAGTGGTAACTATTATTATTGAAAAGTGGAAATTTTGTTACTGAAAAGTGGTATCTATTATTATTGAAAAGTGGTAACTATTATTATTGAAAAGTAGAAATTTGGTTACTGAAAAGTGGTAACTATTATTATTGAAAAGTGGAAATTTTGTTACTGAAAAGTGGTAAGTATTACTATTGAAAAGTGGAAATTTTGTTACTGAAAAGTGGTACTATTATTATTGAGAAAAAAAATGGAATAATGTATTGAGAAAAAAAAAAGGAAAGTGGTAACTATTATTATTGAAAAGTGGAAATTTTGTTACTGAAAAGTAGAAACTATTATTATTGAAAAGTGGAAATTTTGTTACTGAAAAGTGATAAGTATTACTATTGAAAAGTGAAAATTTTGTTACTGAAAAGTGGTACTATTATTATTGAGAAAAAAATGGAATACTGTATTGAGAAAAAAAAAATTGAAATTTTGTTAGCAAGATACAAACCTGTAACCTTCATATTTATGAAGGGTGTCTATAACCACTTGGACATCAATTATTTAGTTGTATATATTTATCTTTATTAATACATAAAGAGCTGACCTGTGCATTAGTGTGCACGTGCACACTGTGCACAGAAGACCAACTCTTTTGAGGGTGGGGGTTATGAAGATATTTCTTTTTATGGAGTATACAAATTAGTATAAGACATCCATTTATAGAAAATGTGCAAATTCCTGTGGGACCGGAGGGAGTACATATATATTAGTCAACTGTTAATACTACTTAATTAGCCTTGTGAGTTGTGTGAGTTGTACTTTGTCAGAACCTGCCACGTGTACTTTATATTTAAATTAAATTAGCTATTCAACTTTTTTTTTTTAGTTCTTTTTTAATAAAATATACTCATTCTTTTTTTCTAGCAAACTACTCACTTATACATTTTATTATATTCTTCTCTGTCTCAATTACATCACTTCTAATATATCTACTTATTATTCCCTCCGTTCCGAAATGGTTTGTACCACTTTATGGACAGATAAACTAAGAAAAATGTGTAATGGGTGGAGTGTTAAGGGGTAATTTTGTAAACTTTTATTAATAAAGTAAAGCGAATTATTGAATTGTGGGTAAAAGTAATGACATTTTATGTAAATATATGAATATTGTGAGGATGAAATTTATAAAAAAAATTCCTTTTTGGGAAGTACAAACAATTGTGGAATATACTAATAAAAAAAGAGTGCAAACAATTGTAGAACAGAGAAAGTATATCATATTTTTTAACCTCAATGTCTAAAGTTCATGTGTAACTTTGACGAACGGGGATCACGAACGGGGAGTACTATAATAAAATTCAATTTCAGGTCTTGTACATACTATATACCGAGTATTAAACTGTTAATACTTAATTAGCCTTGTGAGTTGTACTTTGTCAGAACCTGCAACGTGTACTTTATATTTAAATTAAATTAGCTATTGAGTTATTAGTAACCACAAAAATTCCATATTTAATTACTTGTAATATATTTAAATTAGCTTGTTAGTTATATCTGTAACAAAAAATCAACAACAATTAATGTGATCTCATATTTTAGTATTTATTCTACAAAGAAGAGTGAAACACTCCGTTGAGTTTATGAAAATCAATGTGTAATATTTAAAAAATATATTAAAAAATGACATCGAGATCTCAAATTTGAATATATATAATTAATATCGTCAATTATATTGTCAAAATTTTTTTTTTTTTTAAATGGCATCGAGATCTCAAATTGAATATATATAATTAATATTTTTTAAATACGGGCCTAATATATTGCTTTTGAGATTTTTTTAATTTGTAAAACAAACAGGCAGTTCAGGCCCGATGGAGTAGATCGTTTTTCTCAAAGCAGATGAGCCATTTTCGGTCCCATCCAGTGTAATTTTAGTCCTATATTGACAATATTGAAGTATTTTTGCACGCACTACTCATGGGAGCTGCTGAAATTCTAGGAATATAAAGCAATTTAGTCTCATAAATTTCTATCTTTTTTTAAATGATCCAAAAAAAGTTAAATGTATCAATTTAGTCACAATTGGTGAAATTTTGACTGTTTGATGTGGTGTGGAGAGTTGTGATATATTCAAAGTATTTCGACATAATTAGAGGTACATTTTGTATTGCTACATTTGAATTGGTTGCAACTCTTGAATATGTAATAAAAATGGGAAAAGTATTGAGGCCAAATTACTTTCGGTTCTTTTCATACATTTTAGTTTCATAGTAAATTTTCGAGAAAAAAGTCGTTTTGGTCCCACCTGCCACGCACCCTCGTTTTTTTGGTCCCATGACTTTCACATTTAGTCCCAATATGTTAAATTTTATCACATTTGGTCCCCGTATTGTGCAAATTTTGAAATTTCGTCCCAACCCCGTTAAGTTTTAACGGATTGACTCACGTGCCCATCACGTGGCCGTCAGTCAGTTATTTTTCACTCTCTCCAACGTCAACACTTAACATAATTTCCCAAATCGTGCCAAAACCCTAAATCGTGCCAAAAATCCCCAAAGTCAAAAACTCAAAATCCCCAAATTCCAAACAACGATTTCGTGTGAAATCGACGCGAAATGTTGCGACAAAGGCGTAAGTTGAAGAAAGGTGTACCCCCATATTGTAAGTTTCGATTTCACTTCCACCATTCTTATTCTTACAAACAATTGTTTCGTTTTTTGCTCAAGAATGAAGTTTATGGGTCGATTTTTGGAGAAAATGGTAGTATGTTCTTGCGAATGAACTAAATGTGGTCGATTTTAGATGGGTTTTCACTGTAACTAAATGTGAACGAATGTTGTTGTTTTCAGTCGATTTTAGGGTTTTCAAATTTCTTCATTTTTTAAAATGTGAATTCCCTGTAACTCGTAATTTGTTTATTTAGTTTGCAAAATATCATTAGTGTTTTGGGTTTTATATGTTCGAATTCACATGCATGTTTGTTTATGTTAGTGAAAATTCTTGTTTAAATGTTTATAGGTGTCATTGGAATGAGGAAATATTATACAATGTTATTGCAACATGGGGGAACTGTTAGTGCAGATGATAATGGAGATTTAGTATATAATGGTGGGTCAATGAGTGTTTTTGATTTTGTGGATAGAACTAGGGCAGATATTGGCTATATAGGTAAGTTATGTGAGCAACTAGGCTATATTGGGGATAAGCAGTACTATTGGAAGAACAAAGAGGGAAAGTTGGAGGAGGTCCAAGGCATGTCTGACATACAGAAGTTACTTAACCTAGGCATAGAAACTAGGGTGTTCAAAGTGTGCTTGGTTGGCATAAAAACAAACATACCAGATGAATGTGATGATTATTTAGGGGAGGCAGAGTTCTTCACTGAAGGTGATGTTGTAGAGAATGAGGTGTTCAAGTTGTTTGAGGTTCAGATTGAGGTGCAGAATGAATACAAAGAGAAAGAAACTGAGGTGCAGATTGAGGTGCATAATGAAGAAAGAGTGAAAGAAATTGAGGTTCATAATGAAGACAGAGAGGAAGAGATTGAGGGTCAGAATGAGGTGCAGATTGAGGGGCGGATTGAGGGTCAGAATGAGGTGCAGATTGAGGGGCAGATTGAGGGTCAGAATGTATGGTTCAAGCAGCCCCTTTCTTCAATTAAATAAATGGACACGAACAATCTATTGTTGGGACCAAATAATTTCCACCTTTAATTGTTTATCGTTACGGCTTCATTTCCGTCTCACCCCTTCAATTGATTTCATAGACTAATTAAGATGTGTTTTACTTTAAAAATACCAAACTTCTTTACAAAATTAACAAAACACAACTTTTCTCCAAATCAGCTAAAATTAAGTAATAAAGCATAAAATTATAAGAAAATTAAGCTAATTACAACTCAAATCACAAACAAAGCTTCTAATCTCCTTGAATGGAAAATTGTGTTCCAACACCATTTAGCAATTACCTCTGTATTGATTTGCAAATAATCTCTCTCTGGATAAGCCCTTTTTAACCATTATCTCTATAGTTCAATTTATAAGTTTCATATTGAGGCATTTGTGTTCCTTCGGGGACCTCCGATAAAAATTGGAACGATACAACGAAGATTAACATGACCCCTGTGCAAGGATAAACCGAGAAATGATCATATTTGTTGGAGAAATTGGGTTTTTAGTCCTACTGTGCATGACCCCTTGGCCTTGGATCTTGGCAGTTGGACTAATTGAGAAGTTACCCCCTTGTTGGAGGGAATTCAAAAGCTATCTCAAACACAAACGAAAAGAAATGAGACTCGAAGACTTGATTGTAAAACTTCGAATTGAGGAAGATAATCGAAAAATGGACGAAGTGTCCAATAAAGTGAAAATAGAGGCAAGAGCCAACTTGGCGGAACGTGGAGAACCGTCAAAGAAAAGAAAACGCCCTTACGAAGATAAAGGCAAGAACCTCGTCGTGGAAAAGACAAAGTTCAATGGTGATTGTTACAAGTGTGGTAAGCCAAACCACAAGGCACGTGACTCCCGGGCTCCTCGTCGAAATGAGAAAGACAAAGGAAAAGGCAAACAGTCTAGTGCAGATGCAAACATGGCAGAACTCGAGTTCACCGAAGAAGACATGTCAGCATGAGCTCGTAATCTTCAAAATAAAATTGTAATAGAATAAGATTATGAATAAAGTTGCATTTGTTATGTGATGAAGGTTCCTTCTTATAGAGTTTGAGATTTCTTGACATGTAAATCCAAAACTCAATTAATAAATTTATTAATGTTCCAATATCAACAAACCTAAAAGGTCTAAGATATGTGGAAATTGAAATTTTGACAAAAGTTGTCACTCTAAAAGGAACATTAGACCTCTGCACTTAAGTCACATAGACGTATGTGATTGGAAGATTGTGCAATTAGAGGTGGATTTGCAAATACCTCAAAATGTGGGGGTATTTAAAATATTTGGTCTTAAGCAGATCTGCTACAAAAGGTTTAGAAATCGAGATCAAATAAACGTGCTAAAGGGAATGGATTTAAAATCCACAAAGTAACAGCTGAAACAGTGGCAACCAAACCATGTTGACTGGAGATCCCAAGAACGTGGTTCAATGGGAAAACTAAGCTGTGAATGTTGAGTTGGAACACTTGGTTATTCAAACCATTCCTTAGAAAAGCACAACACCAAGTGTTGTCCCGTAAGATTTATGGTAAGGCTAAGTCTATGACTTTTAATGGTTCCCAAAGACCTCCGGGAGGTAGAGTATTGCGGGATACTCAATATGGGAGTCCACCTATATAAGTGAGAAGTGGGGCCGCTTCACCAATATCACTTATGAACTCAAAGGGTGTCCATGGCCGAAATGGACAAAAACGTGAGAACGAAACACGTTTGAGACGTTGTTGTGTCAGCACCTTTGTTTAAGTGCATTCTAAGGAGGAATAGTTCAAAGTATCAAGTCCACTAGGCCGCCAGTGTACTCGATAGTGATTGACTACGGAAGGTTCAAGGTCACAAGCCACCTTTCCAGATGCAATAGTGTCTCAATTGAACTGGATTGCGAGTCTGCATGATTATAGGTGGTAATTTCCACTCATGTGGGGGATTGTTGGAGAAATTGGGTTTTTAATCAATTTCTTAATATTTAATTGATTTTTAATTAATCAATTATTTGAGGGTATGAATATTTAATTTCCGAGGAATTAAATGTTATAGGATCGTTCTACTCTCGGAGTAGATGATCGTAGTATATTTAAAATCTCAAAACCGAATTTCGGTGAGTGAGAAATTAATGTACGAAGATTAAGACGAAGTGATGCATTGGGATTAGTGTTAATAACTATCCCACATTGATTAATGTGAGAATTAATCTCCTCCTTATTAGTAGGAGTTAGTTAAGATAATTCAAATTGTAGTGACTATTGAACCATTTAATACGCCACGCGCGCGCGCTACCCGCCCGTCCGGTCGTGCCGAGCCGAGCAGCGCCGCGCCGGGTCCGTGGGCCTGGGCCTTGGCCTTGGCCTTGGATCTTGGCAATTGGACTTTAGGTGGACTTTGGGCTTGGGCCGGGGGCCCTCTATCTTTTTGAGGTTCTAAAAACGTGGACCTTGACCCACACGAATTTAGGGCAGCCCAAGTCTGTGGAAGTTAAGCTGATTAGTTGACTTCTGAAATTTGAATTTGAATTGAAACTGAATGTCTTAATGCGTGGAGGTTTCAGAATGGGAAGTTACCATTCCTGAAATTGCAATATTAATGTGCTGGAGGTTACAAGAATGGAAGTTACCATTCCGGGAATAATGACCAGCCGTTACTACCATAAATACCCGCCTGCTACCTACCTGAGTGGCACTGCCTATAAATAGGAGTGCATTGTTTTGGAAAAACACACAATTTTAGCAAGCATAAAATACTTGAAAATTTCCAGCAAAACTGCATCCCGTTTTTCAGCATTCTGCATTGCATTTTAGAGTGCAGTCCAGTTCATACTTGTTTCAGTTCGTCGGAGCTTTGTACGTTGCGGTGTTGCTCGTGCAAAGACGAAGCCGTTTTACCTTTCGAAACATCTCGTCAAACCGTGAACACTAGCCGGGACGTGTTTGTTTTACGGGAAAAGGTATAACCTTGACTCGACTATTCTTTTCCTTAACTTCTTTTCTGTTTCTTTAGTGTCGCTATTCACGGAAAACCGAACCTGCCTAAAGAAGAAAGTTGTCACTTTTGGAAAGTTAGAAGATTTTGAAGACATTGTAATTTCTTTATTTTCTGTCTTTCATTTTCCGTCTATTTTGTAAGCCATTGTTGGTAACATATAAACCAACAATATTGAGATATTTGTTTCAATTATAATGTTCAAATACAAAGGAATATCAACATTAATATTATAATGTTCTTATTTTTCCAGCCACAGAGTATTTGTGGTCTTAATTATTCCATCATACCAATAACAACATCGATCAATTATCAACATCGATCGTACTCTGAACTTCACGGGCGGTGTTATGCCCTAAAGGTCATTCATATGACAAAAACTTATACTCCCTCCATTCCGTAATAACTTTCACATATAGGTGAACACGCAAATTAAAAAAATATAATAATTAGTAGAGTTATGTAAACCTTTATGTATAAAGACAAATATATGTTACTATTATAAATACAAATATGTGTTACTAAGTAACAATATTTACCTTTACAGCGACACACATTTTCTATTATAGTAATATAGATCGACTTGGAAGTAAGTTTTTAATTATGTTTGCCTTATGCAAATTTTATTAGAAGAATGTGTAATATTGCATATAATTTTTTATCGTATATATGTGTATTTATATATATTGTGTGTGCGCGTGGGTACAACCTTAAATTACCTCAAGTTGTGATACTTAAATAATTGTACGTCAGTCTGAAAAGTTACTGTCCTCATTTTGCCATCCCCAAATTACGGACCTTAAAAATATATTTTTTCCCTCAAATAAGTGAGATCTATATAAGTATGAAGCATTGAAAACCAATTAAAAGCTATATTTTGTATAACAATATATAGTCTTGTATCTCCAATTCTAGGTATATATATGCTAGTTTGCTTTAATAGTATTATTCTCTCTCTCTCTATATATATATCCAATTTAGTGATTTAACATGTCACATTTATAGTATTAATTAACTTTTTCTTATTCAGGCAAGTAAAATGGAATTCTCAGAAGTTGGAGATATTGGAAGAGAAGAACATGAATCAGGGAAGAAATCCTCGTTTTCCGCGTCGAAAATCGACATCGTTCGACCTCTTCCAACTGACCCTAAGGGATTGTACATGCTCTCAAACCTGGATCAGATAGTTCCTTACATCATTGAGGTTATTATGACTTACAAGAAAACTAGGTGTGATAATGTTGTTGAGGTTGATGTTTGTAAGATTTTGAAAGAATCCCTTGGAAAAGTGTTGGAGGAGTATTATCCCTTAGTAGGTAGCGTGAAAGTGGGGAGTGATTGAAAGATGGTGGTGGATTGCGACGGAGGAGAGGGTGGCGTGCCGTTTGGCGAGGATTTTCTCGACGAGGAAATGGCGGTGGCCGTAGGCGACAGCACCGTGATTGATCGGAAGGTTGCAAGAACGCTTGTGTATCATAACAAGATACCATATGAGACTATATTAGATGTACCACCCTTGGCAATTCAGGTATTCGATCTTGTATTTCAAATACGATCACTCCGTTCTACAATAAATGATGTTTTAATTTTGAACGGAGGCAATAGTGTGTTTACCTAGCACCCGACTAGGTTAAAATTCAATTTTGTCCCACAACTTTGGTTTTTTCCACAAATGGTTACAAAAAATTTAGGATTTTCAATTTAGTCTATTAAATTACTACTAATTGATTCGACTTTTTTCCTATTTTCACTGAAAATTCAGAAACGACGTATGGTACAAAAAATGTAAGACCTTGTGATGTTGTTTCTGATTTTTCAGCGAAACGGGATCAAATTCAGACAAATTGGTAAGTTAAGGGACTAAATTTCAAAAAAATCGGACCTTTTGCGGTAACTTTTTTAATTGTGGTTCGAAATTGAAATTTAACTTGAACCTGATTACCTATATCATTTTTTTAAATCGGATCTGGTCAAACAGATTTGGTACGAGTCGTGGTTTTAATAAAACCTGTCACATATATATTGCATATGTTATTTTTATGAATTAAATGAA
Organism: Galeopsis tetrahit; assembly: GCA_963675135.1. Classification (NCBI taxonomy): domain Eukaryota; kingdom Viridiplantae; phylum Streptophyta; class Magnoliopsida; order Lamiales; family Lamiaceae; genus Galeopsis; species Galeopsis tetrahit. Next base: position 56,492,564 of record OY776124.1, on the reverse strand, counting down.
CATTAAGTGTTACTTTTAGCAATTGTAGATTCAGGAATTTGTATTCTCTTTCATGATATGAATAGTGGTTCATATGTTAATAGAATCTTGATTTTGTATGTTGAAAATGTGACAAGATTTAGGTGTGGAGGTATAATCCTAGGAGTGAGATTCAATCATGTAATATTTGATGGGATAGGATTTGCGGATTTCATGAAATCTTGGTCTGAAATTGCGAGAGGACTTCTTTTGTCAATTAAGCCACATTTGGACAAATCCATATTATTTCCGAAAAATTCTCCTAAAATCAAATTCCCTCATCACGAGTTCTTGGAAGGGCCACTCACTCCTATACTTATACCTAATCCACTCATAGTCACCAAGTCATTTTGTTTCACCCAAACAATGCTTTCCCGACTCAGAGAATTAGCTAAAAACGAGCCCATTTCACGAGCTCCAACGAATTTTGAACTGATATCAGCATTGGCTTGGATATGTTGCACCAAGGCCAAGAAAACGGGCCTTGAAGAGACGAGTCAAATCTATTGTCCAATTGATGGTCGCCACAAGTTATAACCTTCTATGCCCAAAGGGTACTTTGGGAATTGCCTCACATGGTCTTGTGCTCAGTCCAGAGCACGAGATCTTGTGAGTCAGCCCTTGTCTTATGCGGTGGGAATCATGTGTGATGCCATCAAAGCAGCGTCAACGACAGAAGACCACGTTAGATCAACGATAGACTTCCATGAAGTGACGAGAAAGCCCCTCGGGATGGTCAACACAATGTATATCGCCAAGTGGAGTAGGCTTCCATGTCATGAGGTTGATTTTGGATGGGGAGTTGCATCGCAGGTCGCCCCAGGGGCAATTTTGGAAAATCTCACCGTCTTCCATTCCCATGAAAAGGACAACAAGAATGTGGTGATTTCACTGAGATTGCCGGTTGATGCAATGGATATTTTCTAGGAGGTCATTATTGATTATATGTTTTATTTGGATTAAGTTGTTTTGTAATTTATTAATTGTATTGCAATAATTCCTTGTTATTTCTTAATAAAATGTGGATGGTTTTGTAATCTTGATTCCTGAAGTAACACATTCCATTATCCAGCCTCGCCATTTTCGATTGAAGTCCAGTCGACCCATCGTAACATCTAGGAAACTCCATTCCACTGAATCAAAGGGCGAAATCAATTTCGATTGAAGTTGTTTCTTTTTTACTTCGTCGATGATTTCATTGAGTTCTTTATCGTACAAAATTAATAAATTTACGACTATATATAATTTTACTGCTGCTTTTGTCTAACTCACTGAAATTACAGAGCAAACTCTGTTTTTTTTTTTAAAATTTATTTATTTAAAGATTTTGATTCACTTAAGATAAGAAATCTATTTGTTGACGTATTTATTCATATTGGAGAGTTATTTAGTTTGGGCTATTTAATTGTTCCAGCCCATTTGTGTTTATTTAATTTATTATCTAGGCCCAGATTAGAAGCCCAGACTCTTGCTGTATATATTTGGGGGGTGCGGTTATACACACACCAACCTATTGAGTACACCCACCAAACATGTGAAATGTCACATATACCCCTAGTGTGAAATTTAAAAAAAAAATGAAGATGAGTACACCCCCTATTCCATTACACGAGAATCATCCCCACCAAAACAAACACAATACTTCAACAAAAAAAAAAAAAATCCTAAAAACACAAAATTTCAACAAAATTTAAAATAAAAAATTTCTAAAGTTGTTCGAAAATATTAACTGAACGCGTACGAAATTTTTTACCCAACAAACTTAAGTTGTCTGGGATTTTTTTTCGAGCACTCACATATTGTCCGAAATTTTTTTAGAACAAGATTTTTTTTTCGAACAAACACAAATTGTAGGGAATTTTTTTTCGAACAAACACAAATTGTAGGGAACTTTTTTTCGAACAAACACAAATTGTAGGGAACTTTTTTTCGAACAAACACAAATGGTAGGGAACGTTTTTTCAAATAAATCCAAATTGTCCGAAAAAAATAATGAACTCAAAAAACCCTAATACATCTGTAAATTCTAATAGATCTGTAAAAGCCCTAATTTTTTTTCCAAAAATCTCACATCTAAACCCTAAACTTACCATAAATTCTTCAAAAAACTGGTGGTGGCGTGCGAACAACTACGGGCGGCAGCAAGGCGGAGAGAGAAGGGGGAGGGCGGATCGGGGCTGCAAGGCGCAGGCGGCGAGAGGAGGGAGAGGGGCGGCCTGAGTGCGAGCGAGCGGCGGAGGCCGCCTGAGTGCGAGCGAGCGGCGGAGGCCATCTGAGTGCGAGCGAGCGGCGGAGGCCATCTGAGTGCGAGCGAGCGGCGTAGGCGGAAGCAGCGACGCGTTTTAGGGAGACGACCATGGTTAGCGTCATGACTACGAGACGAAGAGGCGGTAGAGAGAGGTAGTCGTGGCTGGGCAACAGGCAGCGGCCATGGAGGATGGGTGACGGGCGATGGCCGGCAATGGAAAGGAGAGGAGAGAAGAGAAAAAGTTGTAAGTGATTAAGTGGGTGTACCACAAATATAATGAAATTAGGGTTAAGAAAGAAGAAGAAGGGCATTTGTGGGTTTTCCACGTGGGTGTCCTCATCTCAGTGTGTGTGTCCTCATCGCGTGGGTGAAATCCCAAAGTAGAACAGGACGGGGGACATTACGTCTCCCATCCGAACGTGATAGTTCCAAAATAAATAGGCCCTAAGGCGGTGTTTGTTTTGGGATTGGCCAATCCGGATTTGGATTGCCCCAATCCGAATTCAATCTCTCTCAATCCATTTCAATCCAAATACAAATTCAAATACCAATTCACACACTCATTATATCTTCTATTTTCTTCTCACTCTTACTTTTCTTTTACTACTAACCATAATAAAATATTATAACATCCCTTTTGATGTGACATAAATTTAAATCTACCCCTACTTCACAATCCTTAACCAAACACAACTTACACACAATTACTATTCATTGATTACCCAAATCCAAATTCAAACCACCACAACCTCAAACCAAACACCACCTAAAAGTTGGGCGGAGAGAGTACTCGAAGTTTTTTTTTTTTGACGGGTACTCGAAGTTGAAAAAATAATCAAAGTAGTGTACTGTATACATAACGCAATCAACAGTGACAAGTCACCCTCAGATTTGTCTTCAATTCGGCGAAATAGTAAGCTAGCCTTAGATTATTATGTCTTCAATTATAGGGTTTAAGTGCAAGTTTTAATTCCTACATTTCTAGGGTTTACGTGTAGGTTTAGATTTTTTAATTTCCATACGATTTGAGGTGATTAATTCTAGTGGGGTAAATTGCAGTTTTGGGTCCACGAAAATTTTTAAAAAATGATTTTGGTCCCACATTCTTTTTTGGTCCATTTTTTTTTAAGAATTTCGTCTTATTTAAAATTTCGAACTTATGGAGAGACAGAGAATTAATTCTTGTCGGATCGGGCTAGTTGATTCGATCGGGTGGGCTCAGTCGGTCCGGCAATCTCTAATTGTAGACTGTTTAGAGACCGTTTTGACCCAAATATTAAACGGGTCATCTCCATATTAGGGTCCGTTTAGTTACCGTAAAATGCGGTTTCAAAATTAGGGATCGAGACCGTTTAGGGCCCGAAAAAAGGCCGACTCACAATTTGGTACCGTTTTTAGACCGCCTTTTCGGTCTATAATTTAGAGACCGACAAAAAAACGGTCTCTAATTTGAGATCGTTTCATGAATACGGTCTCTGAATATTAGGTACCATGTTTATAAAGACCACCATAAAACGGTCTCTAACGTATTTTGAGACCGTTTTTACGGTCTCTAATCGGTCATTAATTGAGGCGTTTTTTGTAGTGTTTGAAATTCATTCATTTACTTTTTAATTCAAATAAGTGGAGTGGATTTGAATTATGAATTTAAAATTCATAGACCTAAACCCGTCCATCCAAATGGTGCCTAAAAGAATTTCGTCTTATCTAAAAGTCTGAACTTGTAAAGAACGGAGAATTAATTTTGATATATTAATTCATAATAGTGACAATAAAGTCAACATCAATAACTGAACGAGAGTAAGCTATAGCCTTAGATTATAATGTCTTCAATTATAGGGTTAATTCTAATTAATAAAGTGTTGGGCGTAATAGTAAGCTAGCCTTAGATTATTAATATCGATGTTGATCACACTCCAAAATGTCAAATAATTTTAATTTCTACATTTCTAGTAGGTTTAGATTTTTTTTTAATTTTCATACGATTTGAAGTGATTCTAGTGTATACATAACAATATAAGAATATATGTTTTTCAATTGCATAATTTTTTTTGGAATTCGCATGTTGAAATCGCAATTTAAACACGACCGATGTACTCGACCATAACGTGGTCGTCGTATACAAAGTTAAGTGCACGGTCCGTACACCCGTTCATGCACAATAACACATTCCTTCGGCTAAAAGTTCATATAGGCCAGGTAACACAACTGTTTGACCAAAAGTTCATGCTGAGTAACACAAGTGCAATGATACCATAAAGAATTCAATTTCATCTAAAAATTTCAAATCAATTCATTTATATTAATTCTCTAACATATATGGTCAAAAGATATTAAAGACACCCTGATCTATAATCTTTAAACCAATTCAGTTCACACACCTAATTCTAACATCTATATATATGTACCAAGAAACTAAAAACGTACATACACTACAAGAAACAGGGGGAATAGCGACGAAAATTTTGCAACAAATCTAAATTTCATCGCTAAAATAATTTTTTAGCAACGAAATAGAAATTTTCGTCGCTAAATTCTTGCATTTAATATTTGCAACAAAATTTATATATTTCATCGCTATATTAGCAACAAATTGCTTCATTTCGTTGTTAATAATCAAAATAGCAATGAAAATTATATTTCGTCGCTAATATTTTGCAACGAAATAGAAATTTTTGTCACTAAATTCTTAGATTTAATATTTGCAACAAAATTTATATATTTCATCGCTGTATTAACAACAAATTGCTTCATTTTGTTGTTAATAATCAAAACAGCAATGGAAATTATATTTCGTCGCTAATATTTTGCGATGAAATAGAAATTTTCGTGGCTAATTTCTTGAAATTAATTTTTGCAAAAAAATTTATATATTTCATCGCTATATTAGCAACAATTTTCTTCATTTTGTTGTTAATAATCAGAACATCAATGAAAATTATATTTCGTCGCCAATATTTTGCGATGAAATAGAAATTTTCGTGGCTACTTTCTTGAAATTAATTTTTGCAATAAAATTTATATATTTCATCGCTATATTAGAAACAAATTGCTTCATTTTGTTGTTAATAATCAAAACATCAATGAAAATTATATTTTGTCGCTAATATTTTGTGATGAAATAAAAAATTTCGTGGCTAATTTCTTGTAATTAATTTTTGCAACAAAATTTATATATTTCATTGCTATATTAGCAACAAATTGCTTCATTTAGTTGTTAATAATCAGAACAATGAAAATTATATTTCGTTACTAATTTTTTGCGATGAAATTAATGGAAATTTTCGTGGCTACTAGCAACGAATTGCTTCATTTTGTTGTTAATAATCAGAACAACAATGAAAATTATATTTCATCGCTAATATTTTATCGACAAAATCAAAAATTTGTATGACTAATTTTGTGGATTTAATATTTGCGAGAAAATTAAAATATTTCATAACCTTATTAGCAAAACAATATTTTATTTTATTATTAATAATCAGAACAATAATGAAAATTATATTTCGTCTCTAATATTTTAGTGATTAAATAAAAAAATTCATGTTTAATTCTCATGAATTAAAAATGGTTGTCGTTTAAACATAATAAAGGAAAAAAGTTTGAGTGCATGCATAATGTGAAACAATAGAGACGATTCCAACACTATGATGTTTGAAATAATATGATCAATATAATTTCATTTACACTCATTAATTTGACATATTAAGTTTCTTGTTTGATTTATTTTAGGTATAATTTCTTGATTTCATTATGCATAATTTGTTTTATATTTTTCTGTTTTTCTGTTATCTTGATTTCATTAATTATTTGTTGTTATTTCTACTAAGCATGAGGGAAGAGTACTACTTCAACTATGCATATTAAATCTAGAAAATCGATTTAAATGTTTAACAATTCTCCCAAATTTTGTATCTTATATAAATCAGTTTGAATGTTTATAAAAATATTTATAAATATGAAGATGCAAATGAAGATGGACATAAATAAAGATGAGAGGATGAAGATTAGATGTAATATTTGTTATTTTTTTGGAATTGTTAAAGTAACATTGATTTTTTTACAATTGAAATTGTTTTAAATATTACAAGTTAATATATGTGTAAAATTAATCAATATTTATAAATATTTTTATAAATTAATCAATATTTATAAATTAATCAATATTTATAAATATTTATAAATTAATCGATATTTATAAATATTACAATTGGAATTATTTTTATTATTTATATAATTGTTACAAGTTAAAAATTAATCAATTGCAATTAATATATGTGAAATAAAACAATTAAATAAGTAAAATTAACTAAATTAGTAACAATTGAATACATATATAATTAATATTAAAAACTGAACCAAAGAGTTGTCTGCCCGAGTGGTGGGCGCCCAGCTATGAGCGCCTATCCACCTGGGATCAATTCCCAAAAAGACCAAATAAATAGTCATTTAAATAAAATAGGGAGGGGTATACGGGTCGGTTGGGTCGGGTGTCGGTCGGGTCGGGTGTGGGTGCGGGTCGGTTGGGTCAGGTCGGGTTGGGGGTCGGTTGGGTCGGGTACGAGTGTGAGTCGGTTATTTAAATAAAATGGGGAGGGGTCACTACAAGAAACAGGGGGAATAGCGATGAAAATTTTACGACAAATTTAAATTTCATCGCTAAAATCAATTTTTAGCAACGAAATAAAAAATTTCGTCGCTAAATTCTTAGATTTAAAATTTACAACAAAATTTATATATTTCATCGCTATATTAGCAACAAATTGCTTCATTTTATTGTTAATAATCAAAATAGCAATGAAAATTATATTTCGTCGCTAATATTTTGCAACGAAATAGAAATTTTCGTCGCTAAATTTTTAGATTTAATATTTGCAACAAATTTCTTCATTTTGTTGTTAATAATCAAAACAACATTGAAAATTATATTTCGTCGCTAATATTTTGCGATGAAATAGAAATTTTTGTGGCTAATTTCTTGAAATTAATTTTTGCAACAAAATTTATATATTTCATCGCTATATTAGCAACAGTTTGCTTCATTTTGTTGTTAATAATCAGAACAACAATCAAAATTATATTTCATCGCCAATATTTTGCGATGAAATAGAAATTTTCGTGGCTAATTACTTGAAATTAATTTTTGCAACAAAATTTATATATTTCATCGCTATATTAGCAACAAATTGCTTCATTTTGTTGTTAATAATCAAAACATCAATGAAAATTATATTTTGTCGCTAATATTTTGCGATGAAATAAAAAATTTCGTGGCTAATTTCTTGTAATTAATTTTTACAACAAAATATATATATTTCATTGCTATATTAGCAAAAAATTGCTTCATTTTGTTGTTAATAATCAGAGCAACAATGAAAATTATATTTCGTCACTAATGTTTTGCGATGAAATAGAAATTTTCGTGGCTAATTTATTGAAATTAATTTTTGCGATGAAATTATAATATTTCATCGCTATACTAGCAACAAAGTGCTTCATTTTGTTGTTAATAATCAGAACAACAATGAAAATTATATTTCGTCGGCAATATTTTAGCGACAAAGTTGAAATTTGTATGACTAATTTTGTAGATTTAATATTTGCGAGAAAATTAAAATATTTCATCACCTTATTAGCAAAATAATATTTTATTGTTAATAATCAGAATAATAATAAAAATTATATTTCGTCTCTAATATTTTAGTGATGAAATATAAATTTTCATGTTTAATTCTCATGAATTAGAAGTGGTTGTCGTTTAAACATAATAAAGGAAAATATTTGAGTGCATGCATAGTGTGAAACAATAGAGACGATTCTAACACTATCATGTTTGAAATAATAGGATCAATATAATTTCATTTACACTCATTAATTTGACATATTAAGTTTTTTGTTTGATTTATTTTGGGGTATAATTTCTTGATTTCATTATATATAATTTTTTTATATTTTTATGTTTTCTTGATTTCATTAATTATTTGTTGTAGTTTCTATGAGCATGAGGGAAGAGTACTACTTCAACTATGCATATTAAATCTAGAAAATCGGTTTAAATTTTTAATAATTCTCCAAAATTTTGTGTCTTATATAAATCAGTTTGAATGTTTATAAAAATATTTATAAATATGAAGATGCAAATGAAAATGGACATAAAGATGAGATGATGATGAATGGATGTAATATTTATTATCTTTTTGGAATTGTTAAAGTAACATTGAATTTTTACAATTGAAATTGTTTTAAAAATTACAATATATATATATATATAATTGTTACAAGTTAAAAATTAATCAATTAATATATGTGAAATAAATTAATTAAATGAGTGAAATTAACTAAATTAGTAACAATTGAATACATGTATAATTAATATTAAAAACTGAACTAAAGAGTTGTCTGCCCAAGTGGTGGGCACCCATAGCTGGATGCCCATCCACCCGGGATCGATTCCCACAAAGACCAAATAAATAGACATTTAAATAAAATGGGGAGGGGTCGGTTGGGTGTGAGTGCGGGTCGGTTGGGTGTGGGTGCGGGTCGGGTCGGTTGGGTGTGGGTGCGGGTGCGGGTCGGTTGGGTGCGGGTCAATTGGGTTGGGTGCAGGTGTGGGTGTGGGTGCAGTGAACAATTCGAAAATCGGATATCCATAGTCAAATATTAGCGACAAAAAATATGGGTTTCATCGCTAACATTTGCAACGAAATTAAAATATTTATCGCAAAAAATTAGTAACGGTGTAAGGAGCTATTATTTTAGACACGAAATTTTTTTATCGCTAATTCTAATATTTTCGTCATCGCTAATTCTAATATTTTCGTCGCTAATGTTAGTTAGCGATGAAATAATTTTGTCGCAGGATTTGTTGCTATACACCCGTCGCTAACGTGTTTGCGACAAATGTTTGATTTTCCTCGCAAATATTTTGCGATGAAATTCATATTTTCGTCGCTAATATTTTGCGATGAAACTCAAATTTTCATCGCTAATATTTGCGACAAAATTAATTTTTTTTGTCACAAACACATTAGCGACGGGTGTATAGCAACAAATCCGGCGACAAATTTATTTCATCGCTAACTCACGTTAGCGACAAAAATATTAGAATTAGAGACAATATTTTTCGCGGCTAAATTGCAGTTTTCTTGTAGTGGGTATGCATTTCGGTTGGGTCAGGTGCGGGTGCGGGTGTGGGTCGGTTGGGTCGGGTTGGGTGCGCGTGTGGGTGTGGGTCGGGTTGGTCGAGTGTTGAAGTGGATTTAGAGAACAATTCGTAAATCGGATATCCATAGCCAAATATTAGCGACAAAAATATGGGTTTCATCGCTAACATTTGCAACGAAATTAAAATATTTATCGCAAAAAATTAGTCATGAAGTAAGGAACTACTATTTTAGACACGAAAAAATTTTGTAGCTAATTATAATATTTTCGTCGCTAATGTGAGTTAGCGATGAAATAATTTCGTCGCATGATTTGTTGTTATACACCCGTCGCTAACGTGTTTGTGACAAATGTTTGATTTTCCTCGCAAACATTTTGCGATGAAACTCATATTTTCGTCGCTAATATTTTGCGATGAAACTCAAATTTTCATCGCTAATATTTGCAACAAAATTAATTTTTTTTGTCACAAACACGTTAGCGACGGGTGTATAGCAACAAATCCTGCGACAAAATTATTTCATCGCTAACTCACGTTAGCGACGAAAATATTAAAATTAGCGACAAATTTTTTCGCGGCTAAATTGTAGTTTTCTTGTAGTGATATCATATATTTTAGTGTGTGAGAGAGATGTTGGCTATTTGCAATTCCAGTCTCAGGTATGCTTAATTGCTTTAATATGATTTTACTATTTTCTTTGCATATATATGTGGGAGAAGATATATTGAATTTGTTTTTATTTTAAATTCAATTATTTCCTTTACAATTCTTTATTTTTAAATTAAATAATCGTTATGTTTCAGGTTGAAAGCAAGAGAAGCTTGCCAAAATCTAATAAGACCCTCAACTTTATCAAGATTTTTGGGAATCTCAAAATTCTACAGGTTAGTTTAATTAATTTTAAATTAATTAGAGGTGCCTTTTGTATTCCTACATTTTAATTGAAAAAATTGATCTATGAGGCTGATCCAAAGTGAAAATTGAAAATTTCCAATGTCAAAAAAATAAAAAAAGTGTAATAATGAGTGGATATTTGAAGGGTAATTTTGTAAAACTTTATGTATAAACTATAGAAATGAATTGACTTTTTTATGTATGTATGGAGAAAAAGTAACATTTGTGTAAAATTGAGGATATTGTAAGGATAAAGTTTATAAAAGATTTTCCAATTTAAGGGTGTGAAAGTTATTTGGTACATTATGAAAAGAAAAGTGTGAAAGTTATTGTGGAACGAAAAATACTAATTAGTTCTGCATTTTTTTTCTAGAATGGAACGTTTTATAATATATGTTAGTTTATGGTGATGTTGAATTTCATATCAAACCCTTGAGATTAAAGTTAACACTATTCCATAACTTTTTTGATTTAGTTATAAAATTATTTTTTTGAATGATTTAGAGTTACACGAATATTTGAATTGCTCAATTTTGGTCCATGTCGCCAGAAATTAGCCAAGACGACGTCGTTTCTTCAGCGTTTTAAGGCGATGTGGGACTAAAATTGAGCAATTCAAATAATTGTGGGATTAAATCATTCAAAAAATAGTTGCGGGACTAAATAAAAAAGTTATGAAACCAAATTGACTTTAATATCTTATTTAATTTGATCAAGTGGCGGGGGCGCACTTTCAACTTAATTAGTGAGTAATAAGAAAAATATTTATTATATGTAATGATGAATTAAAGTCAATTTGATCCCATAACTTTTGATATTTTTTATTCAATCCCACGACTAATTTCGGGCAACGTGGGACTAAAATTGAACAATTCAAATAGTACATTGTGGGACTAAATCAATAAAGTTAAAACCCCCGCAAGTGGACAGTGGGATTGGTCCCCTCGGATTGGTCGGTCCTTGGACCGAATACCGTGGCATAAAAAAAAATTAAAAAGTTATGGGACTAAATTGACCGTTTAAATAAACGTTTAAATATGTGATCTAATTAAACACTGCAGCAAAAGTGAATACACAAGAAAATAGCATGAACCAGAGGAGCAGAAATACGACACCGTTCTAGTTGTTCCTAATCCAAAGGGATTATACATGCTCTCAAATTTGGACCAAACACTTTCGATTCCTATAGATGTTTTATTTTCATTCCAAACAAACAACTCCTTAATTAACGTTGATGCATGTCGAATATTGAAGCAGTCTTTGAGAAAAGCCTTGGAGGTGTATTATCCCTTGGCATGTAGATTGAAGGTGGGATTTGATGGTAAGTTGGTGGTGGATTGCGACGTCGATGGTGGCGTCCCGTTTGTAGAGGCTTTTTTCGACAAGGATATGGCGACAGCTGTAGGGGTCATCACCATGATTGATCGGAAACTTGCAAAGAAGCTTGTGTATCATAATGAGACACCTTATGACACGAGACTCGATGTACCACCCTTGGCAATTCAGGTAGAATTTCATCTCATTTAAATGTTCAAACTTGGAGTGCAGTGTGGTTGTTTCATTTATATTTTAATAATTGCTCTAACAAGAGTCTTGGCTTGTGTGGGATAGAAGTCAATTTAGTCGCATAACTTTTAACCTTTTTTTATAAATGGTCCAAAAAAAAAAAATAGATGTACCAATTTAGTCCCATTTTTTCAATTTGTTTTGTTTTGGTCCCAAAAAAGTTAAATGTACCAATTTAGTCTCTTTTTTTTCGCAATTACATTTAATTTTTTTAGGACTGAAACAAAAAAATTGTAAAAAAAAAAAAAGGGACTAAATTGGTACATTCAACTTTTTGAGACTAAATTGGCTTCTACCTCTGACTTGTGTCTTAAAACTAGGTGAACAAATTAAGATGTGGAGGAATGATCATAGGCTTGAGATTCAATCATGTGATGTTTTATGGGAGAGGACTAACAAATTTCTTGAAATCTTGGTCTGAAATTGCTAGAGGTGTTCCTTTATCAATTAAACCACATTTGGATAGATCCATATTATCTCCAACAAAATCCCATGATTTCCCACAAGCTAAATTTGAAATTAAACCACTTACTTCTCACCATAACTAAGAAAAAACCATACTACACAAGTCATTTATCTTCACCCCAAAAATGCTTTCCCGACTCCGAGAATTAGCTAACGACAACAACAAAAATGAAGCTCCCACGACATTTGAACTAATATCGGCATTGGCTTGGATATGCTGGACCAAGGCTAAGAAACTTGACCCCGATGAGGTGAGTTAGATAGGCATGGCCGTAGATGGTTACCACAAGTTACAACCTCACATGCCTAAAGGCTACTTTGGGAATTGCTTCGTCATGTCTTGCGCTCAATCTAGAGCACAAGACCTGACGAGCCAATCCTTATCTTACGCAGTAGGGACCGTACATGATGCCATCAAAATAGTAACAAGAGACTAAATCACATCAGTGATAGACTTTCTTGAAGTGACAAGAGAACCTCAACCTTTGGATAACACAGTAAGCATCTCCAAGTGGACTAGGATTCCCTTTTACGAGATCAATTTTGGATGGGGAGCGGCGTCACAAGTCGCCCCAGGCGCATTCAATTTTGAAAATGTGATCTTCTTACTTTCCCATGGAAGGGACAACAAAAAACCTAGTGTTATCAGTGATATTGCCCGTTGATGCAATGAAGATTTTTGGGGAGCTCATTACATTGCATTTGAATGAATGATGATTAGCACATTGAATGGCACACATATATTGAATGTATTCTATCTAAAATTCACATGAAATATTTCATTGCATTGTTGGGACCAAATAATTTCCACCTTTAATTGTTTATCATAACTATTTCATTTTCGACTCACTCCTTCAATTGATTTCATAGACTAATTAAGACGTGTTTTACTTTAAAAATACCAAATTTCTTTACAAAATTAACAAAACACAACTTTTCTCCAAATCAAATGGAATTTTCAGATGTTGGAGACATTGGAAGAGAAGAACATGAATCCGGGAAGAAATCCTCGTTTTCCGCGGCGAAAATCGACGTCTTTCGACCTCTTCCAACTGACCCTAAAGAATTTTACAGGCTCTTAAACCTTGATCAGATAGTTCCTTACATCATTGAGGTTATTATGACTTACAACAAAACTAGGTATGATAATCTTGATGTATGTAAGATTTTGAAAGAGTCACTTGGAAAAGTGTTGGAGGAGTATTATCCCTTAGTAGGTAGGGTGGAAGTGGGGAGTGATGGAAAGATGGTGGTGGATTGTGACAGAGGAAATGGCGGTAGCCGTAGGCGACATCACTGTGATTGATCGGAAGGTTGCAAGAAAGCTTGTGTATCATAACAACATACCATATGAGACTGTATTAGACGTACCACCCTTGGCAATTCAGGTATTCAGTACGTTCTACAATAAATGATGTTTTTGAACGGAAGGAGTAGTTTTTTTACCTAGCACCCGATTGGGTTAAAATTCAATTTTGTCCAACAACTTTGGATTTTCCCACATATGGTCCAAATTTTTTGAAATTTTCAATTTAGTCTAATAACTTACTAATTGATCCGAATTTTTTCCTATTTTCACTGAAAATTCAGAAACAACCTATGGGGCAAAAAAATTACGACCTTGCAACGCTGTTTCCGATTTTCTAGTGAAAACGAGATCAGAATCAGACAAATTGGTAATTAAGGGACTAAATTTAAAAAAAATCGGACCTTTTGCAGTAACTTTCTTTATTGTGGGACAAAATTGAAATTTAACTTGCACCTGATTCCCTATATCACTTTATTATATCGGATCTGCTCAAACAGATTTGGTATGAGTCATGGTGTTAATAAAATCTGCACCATGAATCAATTTGATTTCCATGTTCCACTGATATTTATTTCACTCTACTAGATTTTTAACACGTGTCGCCCTCAATATTATTATAGAATGTTGATTATTTTTTAATATGACACATGCATGTCAATGATCCATATAGTGGAATAAGATGTGGAACACCAAAATTTGAACGGCTGATCTTAATTCTTAAACCCATATCTTAATAGAATCTTGAATTTGTATGTTGAAAATAAGTGACAAGATTTAGGTGTGGAGGTATGATCCTAGTAGTGAGATTAAATCATGTGATATTTGATGGGATAGGATTTGCGGATTTCATGAAATCTTGGTCTGAAATTGCGAGAGAACTTTCTTTGTCAATTAAGCCACATTTAGACAGATCCATATTATCTCCGAGAAATCCTCCTAAAATCAAATCCCCCCATCCCGAGTTCTTGGAAGGGCCACTATATCAGCATTGGCTTGGATATGTTGCACCAAGGCTAAGAAAGTTGGCCCCGAAGAGACGAGCCAATTCGTCACTATAGTCGATGGTCGCGACAAGTTACATCCCCCCATGCCCAAAGGGTACTTTGGGAATTAATGACAATGTATGGTCTTGTGCTCAGTCCAGAGCATAAGATCTTGCGAGCCAACCACTGTTTTACGCGTTGGGAATCGTGCGTGACACCATCAAAACAGTGACGGAGGATCACGTTAGATCAACGATTGACTTTCATGAAATGATGAGAAAGCCCCACGGGATGGTCAACACAATGTTTATAACCAAGTGGAGTAGGCTTCCATTTTATGAGATTGATTTTGGATGGGGAGTAGCCTCAAAATATTTAAAACGAACCTAATAATGACCGTTTTTGTAGAGACCATTTTTACGGTCTCTAATTGGTTGTTAATTGAGGTGTTTTTTGTAGTGAAGGGCGATAAATGTTCGTCTTGCCTTAGCCCACGTTCAAGCTTGAACTCCTCAGTGGGACTAGTTGTTAACGAGAATGGAATCAGTTGCCGAGGTAACACATTCCATTATCCACCCTCGCCATTTTCGATTGAAGCCCAGTCGACCCATTGTAACATCTAGGAAACTCCATATATTCCATCGAATCAAAGGGCGAAATCAATTTTACTGCTGCTTTTGTCTAACTCACTGAAATTACAGAGCAAACTCTGTTTTTTTTATTTATTTAAAGAATTCTATTCACTTAAGATAAGAAATCTATATATATATTTGTTGACACAATTATTCAAAATAGAAAATTTATCACAAATTATAAATTTCGTGGTCCAAATTTCTTACAGCCATACAAACATTTTTAAAATCACATCAATAGTGTGAATATGCGACATATATAATCCACGAAATTTGTTTCTTGTGAAAGAATAGTTGTTCAATCTTCGTTTTAATTTATAATTTTAATAATTTATAGAACAACAATTTTCTTTATTATCAGAAATTGTAAGCAATGCTTCAATAATTTTACTTCATTGGATGATAAGAATAGTACATGTTGCGACAACAATCCGCATCCAAACGAATTTCAGCGACGACTACATTGACTACACATTAGTTCAGTGGAAAGGAGTTGAAGCAGAGTAAAAAAATACTTTGGGACTTCTAAAACGCATCGATCTTTCAAGCAATAAATTGGTTGACAACATTCCTGAAGCGTTTTTCTTGAACTTGTCAAGAAATAGTCTAACGGGAAACATCGATCCAAATATTGGTGAAATGAAGATGTTATAATGTCTTGATCTATCCCGAAACGTACCAACTCTCCACCGGATACGGTGGTATCAAAAATCTGATGTTGATGGCTCAAAGTCAATATGTTTCCAGTGTAGTGTGCAAATATCAACATTATTTATTTCACGAGGGTAATTTTGGTATTTTGTATTTTTACTGAGGACAATAATGTAATATTCACTTACTCCACTATTCAATAAAGTCCGAACCAGGACTTCAAAAAAAAAAAAAAGTCCGAACCATGCACACAATCACACCTTCAATGTGTGAATACCAAACAACTTAATAAATCCTAATCTAAGACCTAAGGCCCATATAAGCTATATATGACTAGCTAGCTTAAAAATCAGATTATGTATCTAGCTACCAAACGCACCCTTAAAAAATATTAATAGTTTATGTAAAAAATAGATGGTGAAATTCCGAACTAACGTCCCCCGTTCGGACGTGATAGTCCCAAAATATACTGACCCTAAAAGTTAAATACTGAAATTGGACGGAGGGAGCATTCTACTATATATGCCACATAATCAAAGTAGTATACTGTATACATAAGACAATAGAAACACAATCAACTATGACGTAGTGAAATAAATTCGTCTCCTCTAAAAGTTTGAACTCGTAGAGAGATGGAAAATTAATTCTTGTCGGTTCGGTTGGGTCGGGCTAGTCGATTCGGTCGGATCGATTCGGGTGGACTCAGTCGATTTGACAATCTTAATCTTGTAGACCATTTTTGACCCGAATATTAAACGGGTAATCTCCATACTAGAGTCCGTTTAATGACCGTAAAATGCGGTTTCAAAATTAGGGATCGATTTGAGACCGTTTAGGGCACAAAAAAAAGACCGACTCACAATTTGGTACCGTTTTTAGACCGCCTTTTCGGTCTATAATTTAGAGACCGACAAAAAATGGTCTCTAATTTGAGACCGTTTCATGAATACGGTCACTGAATATTAGGTACCATGTTTTTAAAGACCACCATAAAACGACCCCTAACGTATTTCGAGACCGTAGTTACGGTCTCTAATTGATCATTAATCGATGCGTTTTTTGTAGTGTTTGAAATTCATTCATTTACTTTTTAATCCAAACAAGTGGAGTGGATTTGGATTATGAATTTAAAATTCATAGACCTAAACCCCTCCACCCAAATTCGTAACGTGGAAAGTACGAGAAAATTAAACATATATACTTTAGAATGAAAATTAAGCATTATAGAAGGAGCAACCCACATAAATACCAAACAAACATAAAATTAATCCATAAACATCATCCAAGGTACGTTCATACATAGCTCTAGAACAAATTAATACCAACATTTTCTAAATTAAATACGAAAACCGCTAAATAAAAAGATAATGAAAAGAAGGTCTTAGTTTAAATAGATGATTGAGAATGAAAAATTCAAAAGCTAACGCTCCGATCCTTGCTCCAAATGAAGAAATATACGAAGAAAACCTTCAAATGTGTGTTTGTGTCTGGATTTTCTTGGTGTATTTAGCACTTAAATCCCTGAAAAAATGTAGATTTTTTTATTTTTCTCGTGTTGACGAGTTAACTCGGTTTGGAACGGATCACATCTTGGATTGAGTTTGTGAAGCTTCAAATTTTGGCCGAGTTAGGTGACCCGCCGGCTGGTTGAGTAATTTAATAATGAGCTCCTGGAAAATATCCATTGCATCAATTGACAAGCTTAGTAAAATCACTACATTCTTGATGTCCTTTTCATGGGAAAAGAAGACGATGCTATTTTCCACAATTGCCCCCGGGGCGACCTGCGATGCAACTCCCCATCCAAAATCAATCTCATAAAATGGAAGCCTACTCCACTTGGTTATAATCATTGTGTTGACCATGTCCAGGGGCTTTCTCGTCACTTCATGGAAGTCAATCGTTGATCTGACGTGGTCCTCCGTCACTTTTTCGACGGCGTCACGCAAAATTCCCACCGCGTAAGACATGGGTTGGCTCACAAGGTCTTGTGCTCTGGACTGAGCACAGGACCATGAGATGCCATTCCCAAAGTACCCTTTGGGCATGGGGGGATGTAACTTGTCGCGACCATCGATTGCGGTGACGAATTGGCTCGTCTCATCGGGGCCCGTTTTCTTGGCCTTGGTGCAACATATCCAAGCTAATGCTGATATCAATTCAAATGTTGCGGGAGCTCGTAAATCGGGCTCCTTTTCGTTGTTGTTTTGCATAGCTAGTTCTCTGAGTCGGGAAATCATTGCTTGGGTGAAGCAAAATGACTTGGTTACTACAAGTGGATTAGGTATAAGTATACGAGTGAGTGGCCCTTCCAAGAACTCAGGATGGGGGGATTTGATTTTAGGAGGATTTCTTGGAGATAATATGGATCTGTCCAAATGTGGCTTAATTGACAAAGGAAGTCCTCTCACAATTTCAGACCAAGATTTCATGAAATTCGCTAATCCTATACCATCAAACACCACATGACTGCCACTCACTCCTAGGATCATACCTCTGCACCTGTATCTTGTCACCTATTTTCAACATGAAATTCGATGACACTCCGAATTAAGAGAATACAAATTCCTGAATAAATTAAAAAATAAACGGGGCTGGATTGGGACGGCTATGCTCAATTCTAGAATTACAGCATCACAGTGTGGAGGTGGATTATTAAAAAATTTGAGTTTGGATACTCGTGATTTATGGACTTGGGACCCGCAAAGTCCCTCCTATTTTTGTACTCCATTAATTACTTCATATTATTTGTAAAATTAATACTCCGATTATCTTCATTTTGACCATAAATTAAAATCTACAATTGCCAAAAGTAACACTTAATGTTCAGATCCAAGATAATAAAGTGATATATATGGAATCAACCAATCAGGTGCAAGTTAAATTACAAATTTGTCCCACAATTAAGGTTCGAAAATTTTGAAATCTAGTCCCTTAACTTACCAATTTATCCGATTTTAATCTTGTTTCCATCGAAAAATCGGAAACTTTTGCACCATACAACGTCGTTTCTGAATTTCTAGTGAAAATAGGACAAAATTAAGTCTGGTCGTCCATTAATAAGTTATTAGACTAAATTGAAAATCCCAAAGGTCCGGCCGGGCCGGGGGACAAAATTGAATTTTAAAAACAATATTTGAAATACCTGAATTGCCAAGGGTGGTGCATCTAATACAGTCTCATATGGTATGTTGTTATGATACACAAGCTTTCTTGCAACATTCTGATCAATCACGGCGATGTCTCCTACGGCCACCGCCATTTCCTCGTCGAGAAAAGCCTCACCAAACGGAACACCACCCTCTCCTCCGTCGCAATCCACCACCATCTTTCCATCACTCCCCACTTTCACCCTACCTACTAAGGGATAAAACTCCACCAACACTTTTCCAAGGGACTCTTTCAAAATCTTACCTACATCAAGATTATCATACCTAGGTTTCTTGTAAGCCATAATAACCTCAATGATGAAAGGAACTACCTGATCCAGGTTTGAGAGCATGTACAACCCCTTAGGGTCAGTTGCAAGAGGCCGAACAATGTTGATTTTCGCCGTCGAAAACGAGGATTCATGTTCTTCACTTGCAACATGATCAACATTTGAGTATTTCATTTTCCTTGCCTAAATGAGAGTGCATAAACACAATACGTATATATAGCATTAAATCTATACTTTTTCGTCCACACCACGTGTCATATATTATATGCATGCATACAACATAACTTAAAACAATTTAAAATTATGAAAATAGGCCCGGTCCACCTGACCTATGGGCTGGGCTGTAATTTCATTGGCCCAAAAACAATCAGGCCAAATTGGCCCCGCGCACTTGAACAACCGGGCCAATCGGGTTCAGGCCGGGCTAAGTCCGATTTTTCGGGCTGGCCCGGTTCTGTTTGTATTTTGTTTTTTTATATTTTTTTTATTTATTCTAATTTTCTAAAACCTAATAAATGAATATTCTGTATACAGTAACTTTGAAAACCTAATAAATGAATATATTTGATTAGGTAGGTGATTAGGTGAATATATTTGAGGACTTACAATTTTAATCATTTTTCGAAAACTTGTCATCTTGTTTGCTGACATCGTCAGTTTTAATCATTTTTTTTTTGTCATGTTGACTCCATGAACTCGATCTTTATTTCCATGTTTATTGTTCTGAAATTATTCATCTTTCCCCCCACCCAATAAAAAATGTTTATTTGGTGTCCTTTAATCAATCTGATCGCTGTATGTTTATTGGGGCATGTATCTTCTTGAGACTTCCCTGGGCCCTGGGTCCTCTAATTGGATATACAAGAGAGTATGAATTATTTTTACTGTTGTTATTAGCATGCTGTAATAAGCAATGATGAGGGCTGTAGCGATAAATGAGAGTTTAAGATTGAAAATTTACTAAACTTGATTGTGATGATGAGGCACATGAACATACTGGCTTGAACATGTCATGGAAGATTAAAAAGGAAGAAGCTTAGTTTGAGCATATGCAATTAAAATAATGCTTTACATCCCTTCTTGTTTACTAGCTTGTCTAATCCCTTGATCTTTGAATTTGTGTTTTTTTATTTATTCTGTTTTGTGCACGTGATTAAGGTGGGTGTTTGTGGATTTGATTGTATTTGACATTCAGTAGGTGGATTTGAAGAGTAGATGTGAAGGTTTTTAGCTATAGTGCTGTGAAGATTGTGCACTTACTATGAAGATTAATCAGTTGTTGATAAATCAGTTAGATGTGAAAGTTTTTGACTATGTTGCTATCGTGCTTTGATGATAACGCAACATGCAATTTTAGAACATCTTATTGCATATATTTGTATATATAACGCAACATGTAATTTTCGTTGCATATATAAACCCAATATATATTTGTATGTATAATGCATATTTTGAATATTTTTAAATAAAATCAATATTTTAGAACATCTTATTATTACAATATACTCCCTCCGTCCCGGGATAATTTGCATAGTTTGACCGGCACGTTGTTTAAGAAAAGTGGATTTAGTGGTTGATGATGTAAGATAAAGGAAGGATATTTTAGATAATTTGACGATGTGTAAAGTTGATTTGATGATGTGTAAAGTGAAATATATGAAAAAAATGAGTGACAAATTTAAAAATAAAATGATGTTGTGAAATTATTAATTTTGTGGGGTATTTCAGACGAAGGGAGTATTATTCTTTCGAAACAGGGCCCCCTCATCCTTGAAAATGTGGTCGGAAGAGGGGCCGAGGAAGATTTAAATTGGATCGAATTACTTTTGGTAATAAAATTCAATTTCAGTTTTTTTTTTTTTTGATGGAAAGTTAAATACCTATCCCTTTTTTCCCCTCCCCATGACTCGAACCCAGGACCCAGGACCTAAGGCCTAGGTAGTGGTGCTCTAACCACTTGAGCTATCCCACTTTGTCAATTCAATTTCAGTTGTAGTCTTGTACATATATAGTAGTCAACTGTTAATATTTAATTAGCCTTCTGAGTTGTACTTTGTCAGAACATGCAACGTGTAATTTATATTTAAATTAAATTAGCTATTCAACTTTTTTAATGAAATCTACTCATTCCTTTTGTTTTTTTTAGCAAACTACTCTCTTATACATTTTATTATATTCTTCTATGCCATCACATCATTTCTAATATATTTATCATATTTTTTAACCTCAGTGTCTAAAGTTCATGGGTAACTTTCGTCGGACGAAAAGTATTATAATAAAATTCAATTTCAGTTGTAGTCTTGTACTCCGTCCGTCCCATAGGAACTTGCACACTTGGGTGGACACACAATTTAAGAAATGTGTAAGAAAAAGTGTAATGAGTGATGTTTTGAGCGGTAGTTTTGTAAAGTTTTATGAATAAAGTAAAGTAAAAAGTAGATTGAGTGTGGAAAAGTAATGACATATGGGTAAATAAGAGTATATTTTGAGGGGGGAAATTCTTAAATGCACACTGCACACTTTTTTTTTTTACTTCTTCTTTCCCTTTATTTTCTCTCTCACGTCTATTTTCGGAGAGTCTGTTCACTCTAGCTTGTTTCATAGTCCGTAACCCCATCTTCTTCCTTGAATTAATTATTTATTTGCCCACGATTTTAATGACGTTAATCGCAAATCAGATCGAAAGGGAAGCGTCAATAAATTTGGGGCTTTTGTTACTGTTGTTGAGACTAGTCTGTAGTGGGTAGCTTCATCGGGATTGGTGAACGGAAAAGGTAGAACAGAGAAACGGGAAAATGAATGAGGGTTTCGATTTAATTAATTTTTGCACAATTCGTTTTGAGGAACATCTGAGTTGTTGTCGTGGTGAAGAAATTCAGCAATGGTGGAAGATGAAGATATGATCAACACCATAAGTGTGTAAACTTCCCGTTTCAATCAATTTTTTGATTAACTTCACAAATTTATCAATTATCATATATTTGTTTCTGATTTTCTTTTAATTGTGGTTTTAAAAAGGTGATTAGGGTACTATATCGCTGAGGATTTTGTATGTATTGTTTGCAGTTTTCTCTATGGTTGCTTCGTTGTTGGTGAAGAAGATGGGAGAGAAGAATATTATTAGTGAAAAGTGGAAATTTTGTTACTGAAAAGTGGTAACTATTATTATTGAAAAGTGGAAATTTTGTTACTGAAAAGTGGTATCTATTATTATTGAAAAGTGGTAACTATTATTATTGAAAAGTAGAAATTTGGTTACTGAAAAGTGGTAACTATTATTATTGAAAAGTGGAAATTTTGTTACTGAAAAGTGGTAAGTATTACTATTGAAAAGTGGAAATTTTGTTACTGAAAAGTGGTACTATTATTATTGAGAAAAAAAATGGAATAATGTATTGAGAAAAAAAAAAGGAAAGTGGTAACTATTATTATTGAAAAGTGGAAATTTTGTTACTGAAAAGTAGAAACTATTATTATTGAAAAGTGGAAATTTTGTTACTGAAAAGTGGTAAGTATTACTATTGAAAAGTGAAAATTTTGTTACTGAAAAGTGGTACTATTATTATTGAGAAAAAAATGGAATACTGTATTGAGAAAAAAAAATTGAAATTTTGTTAGCAAGATACAAACCTGTAACCTTCATATTTATGAAGGGTGTCTATAACCACTTGGACATCAATTATTTAGTTGTATATATTTATCTTTATTAATACATAAAGAGCTGACCTGTGCATTAGTGTGCACGTGCACACTGTGCACAGAAGACCAACTCTTTTGAGGGTGGGGGTTATGAAGATATTTCTTTTTATGGAGTATACAAATTAGTATAAGACATCCATTTATAGAAAATGTGCAAATTCCTGTGGGACCGGAGGGAGTACATATATATTAGTCAACTGTTAATACTACTTAATTAGCCTTGTGAGTTGTGTGAGTTGTACTTTGTCAGAACCTGCCACGTGTACTTTATATTTAAATTAAATTAGCTATTCAACTTTTTTTTTTTAGTTCTTTTTTAATAAAATATACTCATTCTTTTTTTCTAGCAAACTACTCACTTATACATTTTATTATATTCTTTTCTGTCTCAATTACATCACTTCTAATATATCTACTTATTATTCCCTCCGTTCCGAAATGGTTTGTACCACTTTATGGACAGATAAACTAAGAAAAATGTGTAATGGGTGGAGTGTTAAGGGGTAATTTTGTAAACTTTTATTAATAAAGTAAAGCGAATTATTGAATTGTGGGTAAAAGTAATGACATTTTATGTAAATATATGAATATTGTGAGGATGAAATTTATAAAAAAAATTCCTTTTTGGGAAGTACAAACAATTGTGGAATATACTAATAAAAAAAGAGTGCAAACAATTGTAGAACAGAGAAAGTATATCATATTTTTTAACCTCAATGTCTAAAGTTCATGTGTAACTTTGACGAACGGGGATCACGAACGGGGAGTACTATAATAAAATTCAATTTCAGGTCTTGTACATACTATATACCGAGTATTAAACTGTTAATACTTAATTAGCCTTGTGAGTTGTACTTTGTCAGAACCTGCAACGTGTACTTTATATTTAAATTAAATTAGCTATTGAGTTATTAGTAACCACAAAAATTCCATATTTAATTACTTGTAATATATTTAAATTAGCTTGTTAGTTATATCTGTAACAAAAAATCAACAACAATTAATGTGATCTCATATTTTAGTATTTATTCTACAAAGAAGAGTGAAACACTCCGTTGAGTTTATGAAAATCAATGTGTAATATTTAAAAAATATATTAAAAAATGACATCGAGATCTCAAATTTGAATATATATAATTAATATCGTCAATTATATTGTCAAAATTTTTTTTTTTTTTAAATGGCATCGAGATCTCAAATTGAATATATATAATTAATATTTTTTAAATACGGGCCTAATATATTGCTTTTGAGATTTTTTTAATTTGTAAAACAAACAGGCAGTTCAGGCCCGATGGAGTAGATCGTTTTTCTCAAAGCAGATGAGCCATTTTCGGTCCCATCCAGTGTAATTTTAGTCCTATATTGACAATATTGAAGTATTTTTGCACGCACTACTCATGGGAGCTGCTGAAATTCTAGGAATATAAAGCAATTTAGTCTCATAAATTTCTATCTTTTTTTAAATGATCCAAAAAAAGTTAAATGTATCAATTAGTCACAATTGGTGAAATTTTGACTGTTTGATGTGGTGTGGAGAGTTGTGATATATTCAAAGTATTTCGACATAATTAGAGGTACATTTTGTATTGCTACATTTGAATTGGTTGCAACTCTTGAATATGTAATAAAAATGGGAAAAGTATTGAGGCCAAATTACTTTCGGTTCTTTTCATACATTTTAGTTTCATAGTAAATTTTCGAGAAAAAAGTCGTTTTGGTCCCACCTGCCACGCACCCTCGTTTTTTTGGTCCCATGACTTTCACATTTAGTCCCAATATGTTAAATTTTATCACATTTGGTCCCCGTATTGTGCAAATTTTGAAATTTCGTCCCAACCCCGTTAAGTTTTAACGGATTGACTCACGTGCCCATCACGTGGCCGTCAGTCAGTTATTTTTCACTCTCTCCAACGTCAACACTTAACATAATTTCCCAAATCGTGCCAAAACCCTAAATCGTGCCAAAAATCCCCAAAGTCAAAAACTCAAAATCCCCAAATTCCAAACAACGATTTCGTGTGAAATCGACGCGAAATGTTGCGACAAAGGCGTAAGTTGAAGAAAGGTGTACCCCCATATTGTAAGTTTCGATTTCACTTCCACCATTCTTATTCTTACAAACAATTGTTTCGTTTTTTGCTCAAGAATGAAGTTTATGGGTCGATTTTTGGAGAAAATGGTAGTATGTTCTTGCGAATGAACTAAATGTGGTCGATTTTAGATGGGTTTTCACTGTAACTAAATGTGAACGAATGTTGTTGTTTTCAGTCGATTTTAGGGTTTTCAAATTTCTTCATTTTTTAAAATGTGAATTCCCTGTAACTCGTAATTTGTTTATTTAGTTTGGAAAATATCATTAGTGTTTTGGGTTTTATATGTTCGAATTCACATGCATGTTTGTTTATGTTAGTGAAAATTCTTGTTTAAATGTTTATAGGTGTCATTGGAATGAGGAAATATTATACAATGTTATTGCAACATGGGGGAACTGTTAGTGCAGATGATAATGGAGATTTAGTATATAATGGTGGGTCAATGAGTGTTTTTGATTTTGTGGATAGAACTAGGGCAGATATTGGCTATATAGGTAAGTTATGTGAGCAACTAGGCTATATTGGGGATAAGCAGTACTATTGGAAGAACAAAGAGGGAAAGTTGGAGGAGGTCCAAGGCATGTCTGACATACAGAAGTTACTTAACCTAGGCATAGAAACTAGGGTGTTCAAAGTGTGCTTGGTTGGCATAAAAACAAACATACCAGATGAATGTGATGATTATTTAGGGGAGGCAGAGTTCTTCACTGAAGGTGATGTTGTAGAGAATGAGGTGTTCAAGTTGTTTGAGGTTCAGATTGAGGTGCAGAATGAATACAAAGAGAAAGAAACTGAGGTGCAGATTGAGGTGCATAATGAAGAAAGAGTGAAAGAAATTGAGGTTCATAATGAAGACAGAGAGGAAGAGATTGAGGGTCAGAATGAGGTGCAGATTGAGGGGCGGATTGAGGGTCAGAATGAGGTGCAGATTGAGGGGCAGATTGAGGGTCAGAATGAGGTGCAGATTGAGGGGCAGATTGAGGGGCAGATTGAGGGTCAGTATGAGGTGCAGATTGAGGGGCAGAATGAAGTGCAGATTGAGAGGCAGATTGAAGACAGAGAGAAAGAAATTGAGAAGGAGTTTGAGTGGGGTAATTTTGAGCAAAATGAAGACATCTTTGATGATGAAGCTCAAACTCAACACATTTTGGAGGTGAAGAAGGAGCTTTGTAGTGATGAGGAAATGATAGATGATATGCATACCTCAGATTCTAATGAAGATTCTGATTTCATTGGTAGAGAGGAAAGTGATGAGGAAATGATAGATGATATTATTTATAAGGAGAATGTTGACAGTGGAGTTGAGTGGGGTGGTATTGATGACCACCATTCTAAGTCTGATTCATCTAGTGAGGGGGAAGAAATTGACCAAGACAATGAATCTGATTTTGAGAGTCTTGGGGAATCTGAAGCTGATGAAGATGGTGATAGGCCAAATCTTGTTTTCAGGAGATCTCAAGTTGAAAACCCTTGTTTCTTCCTTGAGCAAATATTTGCCTCAAAAAAGCTATTCAAAGATGCAATTACCTACCACAGTGTGAAAACAGGGAGAAGTTTGGCAATAACAAAGAATGATGGGAGGAGAGTCTATGCAAGATGCAAGGAAGAAGGATGTGATTGGCACATTAATGCACTAAAGATGGCAGGTGAGGAACAATTTCAAATCAGACAATACAATCTAGATCACACTTGTGCTAGGACTTACCATGTTAAGAATGTGAAATCTGGATGGTTGGCCAAGATTTATGAGGAAGATCTGAGGGTAGAACCTCACAAAGAAGTCAGTGGCTTAAAAAACCAAGCAATGAAGAAACTTGGATGTTTCATCTCTCACAATCAAGCATACAGGGCAAAAAAGAAGGCAATGATGGCAATTGAGGGTGAAATCACAGATCAATACACCAAATTGTGGGACTATTGCAACACCTTAAGGGAGAAGAATCCTGGTTCAACAGTTATACTGAAATTGGATCAAACACCCACTGGTAATAGATTCTCAAAGTTGTACGTGTGCTTGAATGCATTAAAGATGGGTTTCAAAGCTGGATGCAGACCATGGATTGGTGTTGATGGCTGTCACCTAAAGGGACTTGCTCAAGGTGTGCTGCTTACTGCAGTTGGCATTGATCCAAATAATGAACCTCTTTTATTGGCATATGCAGTAGTTGGATCAGAAACCAAGAAAGCATGGGAATGGTTCTTGACCTTATTGAAAGAAGACTTCATTGAAGGAAGGGAAGATGGATACATCTTTATGTCAGACAAGCAAAAAGGGTTGATCCCAGCTTTTGAGAAGGTGTTGCCTTGTGTGGAAAACAGATTTTGTGTTAGGCACTTGCATGGGAATATGAAGAAGGCAGGATTCAAAGGCGATGCATTCAAGAAGGCTTTGTGGTTTGCTGCCAAGGCAACAACAATCCCATATTTTGACAGATGTATGAAAAAATTGAAAGACATAGATGTTAGATGCTTTCAGTGGCTTCAAGAGAAACCAGCTTCTCAATGGTCAAGGTCACATTTCTCCACCTTTGCAAAATGTGATACTTTGGTGAACAACATGTGTGAGATACTTAACTCTGTGATCTTAGAAGCAAGAAGGAAGCCAATATTGACTATGTTAGAATGGATCAGAGAATACATGATGACAAAGCTTCAGAAGAATAGAGATAAATGTGAGAGAAAATGGGAAGGCAGAAAAACTTGTGGAAGGATTACTGCTCTCATTTACAAAGAAATGGATGCTTCAAAGGATTGTATCCCAGTGAAGTCAAATGATTTCAACTATGAGATTTCTGTTTTTGATGGTGCAAGGTATGCAGTGGATTTGAGGGCTCATACTTGTGATTGCAGAAGATGGGAGTTGTCTGGTATACCTTGCAAGCATGCTGTAAGTGCAATCCTTGCTCAGAACCATGACATTGAGGATTATGTAAACCATTGTTATTCTGTTGAGGCATATCAAGCTGTGTATCAGTTTTCAATTAGTCCAATGAATGGAGAAGAGCTCTGGCAGAAAACAGGGTACATACCACCCCTGCCTCCAAACTTTGGTAAGAAAAAGCGTGGTAGGCCTTCCATGAAAAGAAGAATGACAACAGATGAAGGTGGAAATGGAAAAAAGAGAAAGGGTGTGCAAGTAATGCCAAGGCAGAAGAGGTAGAAGAAACAAAGTCAAGGTGGGCAAGGTGCTCAGAGTCAAAGTGGTCAAGACTTACCAAAACAGAAGAGAAAGGTTGTTTGCAAGTTTTGTAAGGATGAGGGTCACATGGAAAAAACTTGTGAGTGGAAGAAGCTTGCTGAAGATTTTACGGCAGAGGTTGAGGCAGAAGAAAGGGCATTGGGTGCTTCAACAAGTAGGGCACCTCCTGAAGTACCTGAAGAGATGACACAAACACAAGATATTCCTCCAATTGACACACAAGAAGACCACCAAGATACTATAAGTGTTGTATTTGTTTGAATACTGTCCTTTGTTGTGGAATTTTTATACATTTTATTTTACAAAATGCAGAGCATGGTGCCAGAAGAGAGTGGTGATGAGATAAGACCTATTCGGCCAAACACTAGGGCAGGGAGAAAAATCATGGTAAATTTTAATTTATTGATATACATGGTTTAATGAATTTGACTCAAATATGTATCTCATCATCAATGTCTTCAAAGGGCAAGATTGGCAAGGTATTATTCTAAATGAAGTTATAATTTGGTCTTGTGTGATTTTATTTGGTTTTGTGTGATTTAAACATGATCCATAATTTGAATTCGCAGAAAACATTGAGTGGGGAGAATGTTGATTCAAGCACTGCAAGTGGTGTTAAAACTAGTCCACCTACACCTGCATCAATGGGTTTTCATCCCCAAAATTTTATTGGTTCAGGATTGGTGTCTTCTGGAGGCACAAGTATGCAACCTCCACCATCCAACAAAATGGCTTTTAGTCCAAATACATTTATTGGATGTAATGTGAATGTGGGGGGCAGTGGTGGTTCAACAACCAACAAGGATGGAATGAGGGTGACAATTTCAGGAGGTAAGAAGTTTGTTGCAATGTCTAGCTTATTGGAGGTTGCTAATCAGAAAAATACTAAAGGTAAGGGGAAGGGAAAGAAGAATTAGTTAGATGGAAACTTTGGTTTATGGCTTTTGTTTATGAGACTCTGTTTTATTGATGAAACTTTGGTTTATGGCTTTTGTTTATGAGACTCTGTTTTATTTATGAAACTTTGGTATGGCTTTTGTTTATGAGACTCAGATTGATATTTGGAATTTGTGGGAATGGAGACTCTGTTTTTTGTTATTTGGATGTTGGTATTATTAATGGAGATTAATGCAGACACTGTTTTTTACTTGAATTGTTATTTGAATGTTTATTCATGCTTATGTGAATGTGTTGTGTGACTCTGTTTGATAGATAAACAACAATTTCATTGAAAAGTGCCTTGAAGTAAGGCTATTGTTGTGGTTACATTACATGCATAGAAGCTGAAATTTAGGAATACATATTAGAATCATAAACTTAGGATTACATTCACCATATGAACTTGAACATATAGGGTAGAACACAAAATATTATTGCCATGATAAAAAAGTTCCTCTGCTTCTTTAGCTCTTCAACTTTTCCATCTTGAAAGCTTACCTCTGTTGTTAGTTGGTCAGATAAGTCCTTATACATTTCCTCAGCTAGTTTCGCATTCTTCAGTTGGTTGGTGAGGCCTTCAATTTCAAGCAATAGTGAGTCAATTCTCCTCACCATGCCCGGAAACATTCCTTGTCCGGCGATTTCGAGTTCATCGGCCCAAACAAAAAACGAGCATCCAACACCAGTTAGTGAATCGGAACAGGTATAAAACAGCCTACCTTTGCTTTTTTCTTGCTTGGAAATGCACGTACGAGCCTCTATTCCACAGTGGCATACCACATGTTTCGGCTTGGATGTGGACATGATTTTTTTGGGTTTTTTTGTTTTTGTGTGGTTTGGGTGTGGATGAAGCAGATTGAGGGTCCATATATATAGATGTAGAAAATTTTCCCTCCAATTCTGTGGTTTGCACCAATTTTCCCTCCTTTTTTGCACCAATTTTCCCTCCAATTGTGTTAGTATCCAATGTTGGCGCCAATTTTCGCTCCAAAATGAAAAAAATATTAACGGGACCAAAAACGCTAACAGCTGACTAACGGCTGAGTAACGGTGGGACCAAATGTGATAAAATTTAACCTATTGGGACTAAATGTGAAAGTCATGGGACCAAAAAAACGAGGGTGCGTGGCAGGTGGGACCAAAACTCCCATTTCCTCTAAATTTTCGCTAGTCTTAAAAGATGAAAATTGGATGGGGAGTTGCATCAGGTCTCCCCGGGGGCAATTTTGGAAAATCTCATGTCTTCCATTCCCATAAAATGGACAACAAGAATGTGGTGATTTCACTGAGCTTGACAGTTGATGCCATGAATATTTTTCATGAGCTCATTATTGAATCACAATGAAAATATATATAAGATGGAAATAAGTATCATGTATCAATATTGATTATATGTTTTATTTGGATTCAATAATCTTGTAATTTATTGTATTGCAATAATACCTCGTTATTTCTTAATAAAGTGAGTACTTTGTTTGAAAATTTCATGAAAATTAAACTCCATTAATATACTCATATAATTAAGAAGAGTATCTTTATTTACAAGAAAATATCAATTTTAGTCCCGTAACTAAGGCTGTGTTCAACTTTAGTTCTATAACTTTGCATTTTTTTAATTTTATATCTAATGGTAACAATTTTAGTTATGAAAGTATCAATTTTAGTCATGACAGTAACAATCGTAGTTTTATAACTTAGGCAGAGCTCAATTTTAGTTTTGTATCTTTGAATTTTTTCAATTTTAGTCTTGTAACTTTGCACTAAAATTGGAGAAAAAAAAAATTATTTAGGTTCCATAAATTTCACTTCTTTTTTTTTAAAAAAAAAAACCGTCCCAATTTTTTTTATTTATATCCCACAAAATTTTAAATTGGTTAATTTACGTACAATTTATATCTTTTTATGTCCAATAACGAAAAACAAATAAATTTACGTCCAGTAATTTTAACATTTTTTTTAACAATGTCCTAAAAATTATTTTAAAAAATTTATATACGTTTCATAATTTTGTAACTTGATTAATTTACGTCATTTTTCTATATTTCGCAAATTGTAAATAATGACCTATGCCCAAGCCCTCTCTCTTTACGATGGAGTAGTTTTTTTTTTTTTTTAATTCACCCACCCCAAATCCTGCACCCAAGCCCTCTCTCTTTACCTAGTTGATTTTTTTTTTTAATTCGACACACCAGGGTCGATGATATACCCTCTTGTCGACAACAATTTGTCGATGAGAGCGTATATCATTGACCCTAGTGTGTCGAAAGTTTCGAAAAAAAAATTACTGGTCGACCATATACACTCTCATTGACAAATTGTTGTCGACGAGAGTGTATATTGTCGACCTTGGTGTGTCGAAAATTATAAATTTGAGATTTCTGAGTTTTTTTTTTGAATTGTAAGTTTTTTTTTTTAAATTTTGAAATAATGGTGATCCTGTTGAGTTTTTTTTTGGAATTGTTTTAGTGGTATTGTCGGTCGGCGGTGATGGGGCGGCGGACGGCGGCTGTTGGCTGTGTTATTAGTGTTAGGGTTTAAAAATTGGGAGGAGTATATCTAACATGTGTATTTTATTAAAAAGGTAAAATGGATAATTTATGTGAATATTAAATTAATAAATTAGTTGGGGGTGTATATCTAAAAAGGTTGGAGGGTTGGAGGGGTATATTGCCAGGGCCTTTCAAAATAGCTGGCTATTTTGGGCCTCAAATGGCCTAAATGGGCCCAAGGTAAATCGCCCACACTTATTGAAATGGGCTGCTGATCGTAATGTTGATTAGGCCCATAATTATGAGGCCCAATTCTTTATAAGCGAATCGGTCAAAATTATATCTAAGCTCAAATACAAATTTTCAATTCTAACAAATTATTTTTACGTGAACTTTGAAATTTCTGGTTTTGACCGAGTCAAGTAACCCGACCTGCAGTTCAAATCGACCCGGCCATGACCCGGCCTATTTCCTTTCTTATGGGGCCAGGCGGCTGAGGTGACAACACAGCTGCAATTAACTGCTTTTGTGTAAGGTGCGGGTGGCTCAAGCAGCCCCTTTCTTCAATTAAATAAATGGACATGAACAATCTATTGTTGGGACCTAATAATTTCCACCATTAATTGTTTATCGTAACGATTTTATTTTCGTCTCACTCCTTTAATTGATTTCATAAAATTATTTAGATATGTCTTGCTCCAAAAGTTAACTTTTTTTTTTTATAAAATAAAAACACAAATTTTCTCCAATTAAATAAATGGACAGAAACAATTAAATAATTTCTGACATGAACAATTCAGTGTTGGGACCAAATAATTTCCACATTTAATTGTTTATCTTTACTACATCATTTTCGACTCACTCTTTCAATTGATTTAGAACGTGTTTTATTTTAAAAATACCAAATTTCTTTACAAAATTAACAAAACACATTTTTTCTCCAAATCAAATGTATTAGCTAAAATTAAGTAATAAAGCATAAAATTATAAGAAAATTAAGCTAATTAATTACAACTCAAATCACAAACAAAGCTTTAAATTTCCTTGAATGGAAAGTTGTGTTCCTACACCATTTAGTAATTACCTCTGTATTGATTTGCAAATAATATCTCTCTATAGTTCAATTTATAAGTTTCATATCGAGGCATTTGTGTTCCTTCGGACATTCGATAAAATTGGAACGATACAACGAAGATTAGTATAACCCCTGCGCAAGGATAAATCAAGAAATTGTCATATTGAGATATTTGTTTCAATTGTAATGTTCAAATACAAAGGAATATCAACATTAATATTATAATGTTCTTATTTTTCCAGCCACAGAGTATTTGTGGTCTTAATTATTCCATCGTACCAATAACAACGTTAAACTTATCAATATATACAGTTTAATTTGTCTTATGTCTTCAATTTTCAACAGCAAATTTGAAAATGACAAAAAATTGCGGGTCCAATAAATCTAACAAAAATAATGGTAATAAAAAATTTGTTCCTAAAACTACCCCTCGTGAGCTGAATTATCACATCTAACCCTTTGGGGAGGAGGTCCATTGAGTGGACAATTTAAATGGATGGAGACGTTGCTTCTAGCAGAAATCGAACCCAGGTCGTTTGCGTACAGGCTTTGATACCATGAAAGAATTCAGTCTCATCTCAAAGTCCGTCCGAACTTGTAGAGAGGTGGAGAATTAATTCCTGCATATTAATTCCTAATTAATATACGAACTTAAAAATATATTTCCCTCAAATAAGTGATATCTATATAATTCCCCTCAAATAAATGATATCTATATAATTCCCCGCTGTGAGTGTTATCTCATAATCTCATAGTTAGCACACTAAGTAAGTAGTGAGCTGATATGATCAGATAAGATGACTTATATAGGCCGAAATCAGATGAGTTGAAGGTTTTCAATCAGCTGAGGAGGTGATGCTTAGAGTTCAGCACAGTTGGTCAGATCAGCACAATACTGGATCAGCACAGTACTTCAGCAGAGTATACCTAGCACAGTACTCACTACAAGAAATGGGGGGAATAGCAACGAAAATTTTGCGACAAATCTAAATTTCATCGCTAAAATCAATTTTTAGCAACGAAATATAAATTTTCGCTGCTAAATTGTTAGATTTAATATTTGCAACAAAATATATATATTTCATCGTATATTAGCAACAAATTGTTTTATTTTGTTGTTAATAATCAAAACAACAATGAAAATTATATTTCGTCGCTAATATTTTGCGATGAAATAGAAATTTTCGTGGCTAATTTCTTGAAATTATATTTTACAACAAAATTTATATATTTCATCACTATATTAGCAACAATTTGCTTCATTTTGTTGTTAATAATCAGAAAAACTATGAAAATTATATTTCGTTGCTAATATTTTGCGATGAAATAGAAATTTTCGTGGCTAATTTTTTGAAATTAATTTTTGCAACAAAATTTATATATTTCATCGCTATATTAGCAGCAAATTGCTTCATTTTGTTGTTAATAATCAGAACAAAAATGAAAATTATATTTCGTTGCTAATATTTTGCGATGAAATAGAAATTTTTGTGGCTAATTTTTTGAAAATAATTTTGGCAACAAAATTTATATATTTCATCACTTTATTAGCAACAAACTGCATCATTTTGTTGTTAATAATCAGAGCAACAATGACAATTATACTTTCTTGATAATATTTTGCGATGAAATTGAAAATTTTGTGGCTAATTTCTTGAAATTAATTTTTGCAACAAAATTTATATATTTCATTGCTATATTAGCAACAAATTGCTTCATTTTGTTGTTAATAATCAGAACAACAATGAAAATTATATTTCGTCACTAATATTTTACGATGAAATAGAAATTTTTGTAGCTAATTTATTGAAATTAATTTTTGCGATGAAATTAAAATATTTCATCGCTATACTAGCAACGTATTGCTGCATTTTGTTGTTAATAATCAGAACAACAATGAAAATTAAATTTTGTCGCTAATATTTTACGATGAAATATAATTTTTTATGGCTAATTTATTGAAATTACTTTTTGCGATGAAATAAAAATATTTCATCACTAAACTAGCAACAAAATCTTTTTTTTTTTTTTTAATAATTAGGACAACAATGAAAATTATATTTAGTCGCTATTATTTTGCGATGAAATATATTTTTTGTGGCTAATTTCTTGGAATTAATATTTGCAACAAAATTAAAATATTTTATCGCTACACTTTTATCAAATTATTTTATTTTGTTGTTAATAATAAGAAAAACAATGATAATTATATTTCGTGGCTAATATTAAATCAACTATGCTTGTTAAATCAAGAAAATCGATTTATATAATTAAATGTTTAATAATTCTCCAAATTTTATGTCTTATAAATCAGTATGAATGTTTATAAAAATATTTATAAATATGATGATGCAAATGAAGATGGACATAATTAAAGATGGGAGAATGAAGATTGGCTGTAATATTTTTTTTTTTAATTGTTAAAGTAACATTGATTTTATACAATCGGAATTGTTTTAAAAATTACAATATATATACATATGTATATATACATATACAGTTGTTACAAGTTAAAAATTAATCCATTAATAAATGTGAAATAAATTATTAAATGAGTAAAAATAACTAAATTAGTAACAATTGAATACATATATAATTAATATTAAAAACTGAACCAAAGAGTTGTCTGCCCGAATGGTAGGCGCCCAGCTATGGGCGCCCATCCACCCGGGATCGATTCCCACTAAGACCAAATAAAATATTTATTTAAATAAAATGGGGGAGGGGGTATGTGGGTGCGGGTCGGGTCGGGTTGGGTTGGGGTCGGTTGGGGCGGGTGTGGGTTGGGTACGGGTTGGGGCGGGGGCGGGTCGAGTGTTGGTGCGGGTTGGGGCGGGTCGAGTGCAGAAGTGGGTTTAAAGAACGATTGAATTGGTTCGATTGGGGTGGGTCGGGTGTGGATTGGGGCAGGTCGAGTGTGGGTGCGGGTTGGGTTGGTCGAGTATGGAAGTGGGTTTAGAGAATGATTCATAAATCGGATATCATAGCCAAATATTAGCAACAAAAATTCTAATATTTTTGTCGCTAATGTGAGTTAGCGGTTGAAATAATTTTGTCGCGGGATTTGTTGCTATACACCCGTCGCTAACGTGTTTACGACAAATGTTTGATTTTCCTCGCAAACATTTTGTGATGAAACTCATTTTTTCGTCGCTAATATTTTGCGATGAAACTCAAATTTTTGTCACTAATATTTTGCGATGAAACTCAAATTTTCATCGCAAACATTTGCGACAAAATTAATTTTTTTTGTCGCAAACACGTTAGCGACGGGCGTATAGCAACAAATCCTGCGACAAAATTATTTCATCGCTAACTCACGTTAGCGACGAAAATATTAGAATTAGCGACAAATTTTTTCGCGGCTAAATTGCAGTTTTCTTGTAGTGACTTCAGCAGAGTATATCAGCACAGTACTTCAACAGGGTATATCAGCACAGTACTATCAGCACAGTGTGGAGTCCATCAGCAGAGTTAGCTTTTGATCATCAGAACAGAAGAGTTGAGTATCAGAACACTAAGTAGTCTTCTGATCTTTATGGACAAGTCCTCTGATATGAAAGTTAGTTAGTATAACTAACTGTATTACAGTTACAACTACTTGAGGGCACAACTACCATTTAGTTAGGTAATAACAGAGCACATGGGTTGTTACAAGCGGTTGCAAACGGTTGATAACTACTCAAAACAGTTCCTAACAGCAGCAACTACCTTTGGTCTTTATATACTCTTGTATGTGTACATTGTAAAGGTTGAGATTTTGGTTTTTGGATGCAAGTACGATTGTAATCTTTGAGTTGTGAGTTCACGAGTGAAGTGAGGAAATATCCTATTCCGAGTGAATGAGTGTGTAAACATTCTTGATCAATCAAAGAAGTACTCGTCTGGTCCAATGGATGTAGATCACATTGATCGAACCACTTAAATTCTTTGTGTGTTGTTTGTCTCTTTGCTTACTTTTTGAATTACTATTCTAGAGCAGTTATTTCTCTTATATTCAAGTATTCTACTTGGTTGGAGACGTCTAATCGACTGGAATTACTTGGCAATTGGCGCCGTCTGTGGGAATCTAAAGTAGCTGCAGATCTAAGATGGGGAATTCTACCAACTACAACATAGAAAAGTTTACAGGCACGGGAGATTTTAGGTTATGAAAGGTCAAGATGCAGGCCCTCCTTGAACAACAAGGATTATTCGAGGTTCTCGAAGAATACGAAGAGATTGTAGAAGAAACTGCAACAGCTGCGGCTGAAAGGAGCAAGTTTCTCAGAAAAGCTCGAAGCACGATCCTACTCTGCCTTGGAGATAAGGTCTTGAGGGAGGTTGCTAAAGAGAAGTCAGCGAAGGAGGTTTGGGATAAGCTTGAGAAGTTATATATGGTGAAAACTCTTGCTAACCGACTCTATTCGAAACAGAAGTTGTATGCCTTTAGAATGGGAAATGGCAAACCCATTACGGAGCAGCTAGATGAGTTCAACAAGATACTTGATGATCTGGAAAATTTGGATGTCAAGCTTGAAGAAGAGGATAAGGCTCTGATCTTGTTGAGTGCTCTTCCTAAGTCCTTTGAAATCCTAAAGGACAC
Organism: Galeopsis tetrahit; assembly: GCA_963675135.1. Lineage (NCBI taxonomy): Eukaryota > Viridiplantae > Streptophyta > Magnoliopsida > Lamiales > Lamiaceae > Galeopsis > Galeopsis tetrahit. Next base: position 56,455,112 of record OY776124.1, on the reverse strand, counting down.
CATCTTGTATGGTAGAAAGGAGGCAATCACATTGGAGGATGTGATCTTGGCTGTCAAATCCAAGCTACTACATAATAAGACATCTCAAGGAGATAAAAGTAGCAGTGGAGAAGGATTGGCAATCAAGGGAGGACAGAAGAAATATGCCTCCAAGAAGGGGTCTAGTCAACCCAAGGGAGCTGATAAGGGAAAATCAGCAGTGTCAAATCAAGGGGAAGTAGTGTGCCACCACTGTAACAAACCTGGGCACTATAAGAGTATTTGTTTCAAGTACAAACAGCTTATGAGAAAATCTGGCCCCAAGAACCCTGTTGATAAGAATCAAGCAAATCAAACCCAAGAGAATAAGGAGCAGAAGGGCTATGAGTCAGCTCAGTCCCTATCCATCACTTCCACTAAAGAACAACAAGATTGGATTTTAGATTCAGGTTGCTCTTTCCACATGACTCCAAGAAGAGATTGGTTTCATGATTTTATGCATCAGAATGGAGGTTCTGTGTTGTTAGGGAATGATCACACTTGCAAAGTCAAAGGTGAAGGTACAGTACACTTGAAGATGTATGATGGAGTAGTGAGGATTCTCAAGAGGGTCAGGTATGTTCCTGAACTCAAAAGAAATTTGATATCTCTTGGTATGCTGGATTCAATGGGCTACAAATTCCAGTCAGAAGATGGAGAGCTTAGAGTTTCAAAGGGAAATCTTACTGTTCTTAAAGGTGAGAGAAGGAATGATCTCTACTTTCTTAAGGGAGGAACAGTGATTGGCAGATCAGATGTGGTAAGAGTGCAAGACAACTCAATGTTGTGGCACAGAAGATTAGGTCATGTAGGAGAAAAGGGCCTACTTGAGCTAAGTAAGCAAGGATTTCTAGGTGGTGATAAGAACACAAAGCTTGATTTGTGTAAGCATTACATTCTTGGGAAATCCAAGAGATTGAAGTTTGGGAAGAGTTCACACTCTACCAAAGGAATATTGGACTATGTCTATTCAGATTTATGGGGGCCATCTAGGAATCAGACCAGAAGTGGTGGGAGATATTTCATGTCTATCATAGATGACTACTCAAGAAAGGTATGGATCACTATCCTAAATTCCAAGTCAGAAGCATTTGAAAAGTTTAAGGAATGGCTCACTGAGGTTGAGAACGTCTCTGGAAAGAAGCTCAAGTATTTGAGAACTGATAATGGGCTGGAGTTCATATCAGAAGAGTTCAATGTTTTCTGCAAGAAGAAGGGTATAATGAGGCATAGAACAGTGCCAGGTACACCTCAGCCGAATGGAGTGAGAGTGGGATATACCGGAAAGGGCAGTGCCACAAGGCTGCTACGCTTGTCCTAATCAAGATCAAGCCAAGAATGCTCTGCGCGCTATACTTTTGCTTTTTACCCGATCCCGGCATAGCGCTTTGCTTTTGGTTCTTCGGAGGAAACCTTACCAGACCACAACCCTCGTTGCTTGTGTGCTTGGACATACATAGCCGAACAGAGGGCAGGGCCTACAGAAGTAAACCTTTCTAAATGCACACGCTTTACTGTGCGGACGGAAAGCCCTCGATTAAATGCCATGGCTAGAATAAGACAGCTTCGAAGACGAGCTATGGCAAACCCTACTTCTTGTGTTTACAGCAAAATCTCTATCTAAGTGTTGATCTAAAATTCCTTCTTTCAAGCTTCCTTACGATATCGCCCATGGTATAAGATTGATAATGATTACGACCATCAGGAGACGGATCAGAGAAAGAATATCATACTGTAACCGCCAAAGAGAGAGGGGTGGGCAATAGACCGTCCCAGCGGCAGTGCCGGATCCCAGTGGTTCTATATACAGTTCCTTATTTTCCTGTGCTTCTGGGGCTTCCCTTTGAGAACTTGTAGTTACCATTGGAATTTGTACGAGAAAAGCATTCTTATATGCTTCTCTTGTTGGCAGCTAGTGGCCTTATTGGCATAAAGAGAGAATGCCCGACCCGTAACTTAACTAGCTTAACTGGCAAGGAAGAGCTCGTCTATTAGCACCTCCCAAGAACGACCAGATCAAGCAGAAGTGAAAGCAAAAGCGAGAGCGGAAGAACGAAGGCTAAACCTCTCTAATAAGGCAGTAGCTCTATCTTGTTTTGATACTGGGATGAAAGCTGTGAAGTTTAAGTTGCTCACGATTTCACTACAACAAAATGCACTTTTTGTAACGAAAATATTGGTTACAAAAAATCTTATTTTGGTTACGAAAATCTTTTGTAACGAAACATTTTGTTACAAAAGTTGGTCTTGTAAAGCTCGTTGCAAAAAGTTTTTGTAACAAAAAAAAATCAATTTCGTTACCAATACAATTGTAACGACACCTCGTTTAGTTACAAAAATCTTAGTAGTGGTAACAAAAGTTTTGTTACAAATTTTTGTAAATTTTAGTTAAAATATCAATTTCGTTACAAATAAGTTGTTACATAAAATTATATATTTTGTACTAAATTATTGATTTGTGACTAATATTTTGTAGCATTTACCAGCCCATTTTATTTTAAAAATAAACAATTACTAGAAATAACTCATAAAATTTATATACGTATTATACTATACAAAGATTTGAAAAACCTTAAAAACATAGGATCGTAATACAATAATATTATTTAAAAAAAATAGTAATTCTTTAAATGGACTAAATCAACATTAATGTCAACATACTAATAAAAATAAAAAAACCCTATCAAAACCGTTCTAAACAATTATACGAAAATGTATATGGACATTTCAATGTATCTAATAACTTGCATTAACAATTATATACTTGATTGAAGTCCCGATAAGTCTTCTTGTCTACGATCAAAGTGAAACTTCATTGTCCTACAAAATATAAAACAATAAAAGTTAGCCTTAATAAGACATCTAAAGGGAAAAGTGAAAAATAGTAAAAGTGTGAAAAGTAATGACAAATATGTACCTGACAAATTGGAATACCTGATTACTATAAGCATCGTAAACTTGCACTCCGTACCACAATTCTTTTAGTTCATCAACTAGCGGTCGAAGGTAAATATCGATATCTTTTCCAGGAGCACGAGGACCAGGTATAAGCAAAGTCATCATGAAAAAATCACCTTTCATGCATTTATATAAAGGCATATTATATGGAATAAGTATAACGGGCCACATACTATAGGAAACACTCATGTTACCAAAGGGATTGAACCCATCTGTAGCTAAACCAAGTCTCATATTACGCGAATCAGAAGCAAAATCAGGGTATTGTAGATCAAAATCCTTCCATGCAGGAGAATGTGCCGGATGACTCATAGTGCCTTCAGAATGGATAAGCTTCTCAGCATGCCATCTCATATCGGATGCAGTTTTAGACGATGCAAATAGTCTTTTTAATCTTTGTTTCAAAGGAAAGTACCACAATACTTTTTGTGGAATCTTTTTTCCTTTTCCTTCATTGTCTTTCCAACGAGGTTCTTTACAAATAGGACAAAAAATCTCGTTTTTATTTTCTTTCCAAAACAAAGCGCAATCAAACTTGCACACATCTATTTTTTCGTAACCAAGCCCAATTCCAGAAAGATGTTTTTTTGCCAAATAAAGAGATTCTGGAACTACATTACCTTCTGGTAACAAATCTTTAAACAACAAAAGTATCAAGTTAATTGCTTTGTTAGATATTTTGTTCATTACTTTAATATTCAGCAATTTCACTAAAAACTCCAGTAGAGTATGATTCTTGCAACCAGGGTACAAATCACGAGTCACATCAGACAATAACCTTTCAAAGTTCTCTGTATTTGATTCTAAAAAAGGTTCATGAGATTCTGCAGCTCTTACTTCACCTATCATTTCAGGTAGTTCATTACCTATGCTAATATCATCATTCTCTTCATCTATTAAGTCTAACTCATCATCTTCGATATGAAGATTATTGGAAGTATTCTGATCAAAGGAAAAGGTTTGCGAGCCTTTAGGTTCCCCATGATATATCCACTCTCGATAATACACATAAAATCCTTTCAACACCAAGTCCCTTTTGACTTCAATAACACTTTTTTTCTTTCTGTTTCGACAACTATTGCACGGGCAAAGAATTCCAGTACTAGACTCAACAACATTTTGTCTTGAAAAATTAATAAAAGATTCGACACCTAAAATGTATTTACTACTAAACCTATCTCTTTCACCAATCCAACTCCTATCCATGGCTGTAAAATTTAATTAAGAAGAAGTCAGTTATTGTGATCAAGTAGCCAATACTTTCTAATAATATTAATTAAATAAATAACTATTATATCACAACAAGAACAAGAAATTACCAGAGTTTACTGACTAATTGTTTAAAATCATAAGAGATTAGTTAACTCTTAACTCTTGTGCAATTAGCAAGGATGATAGCTTAAAATATTAATCAATAATAATATAGGAGAAGCTTTCTTCTGCTGCATTATTTCAACCTAATTGTTTTTTTTTTTTTATTACGGCCAAACAATAGTTTTGAACCCTGCTTTCATTTTTACTACTGTTACACAGTTTACAATTATGAACATTAATCTAATATTCAACATGTAGCACCACATACAACTCTTTTATGAAAGAAAGAGATACAAGCAGCACACACTATGCAACATAATAGTATTTACATTTGATTTAAACAAACTAATATTATAAGGATTTGCATTTTCATAAGCTATTTCAATCTGGTTGCAGTACATTACACACTTATAAGCACATTTTACTAATATTATAATGATTTCAGGCATATATCAACATTTACTCATACCACTACATCCAAAGTACAGTTTAAACTACATTTTTTTGGCAGTACTATTTTGCTTTACTATAGCAATCAATCACGATATCATGTAATACACAATCTTGCATTAATATAAACATATTACACACACTTTTTTATTTTTTGTTGCAAATTGCACAATATCTTAGCAATGCTAGCTTCTGTCTTTGTTTTTGACCAAAAAAAAAAAATATGTACAGAAGGTAGCATTGCAATTGTAAATTTGTAGGATAATAAAAATCAAAATTATTCATTCTTTTTGGTGGGATGGTGACAAGTTCTTTTTATTTCTCTTTTCTTAATTGTTGAGGCCATATTAATTCTTCTCTTCCCTTCTTTTATTTTAATGCATCAGCCCTCATCCCAGTTTAAATCTACTTCATTTAATAATCTTTTTTCTCAATTCATTTCTCAACTAAACAATTTTCAACTAATGTTTTAGTTCTCCACATCAACACAACAAAAAGAGAAACTAAAAGTAAAATATAACGAAAAACTTATTGAATGTTCCCACAACACAACAAAAAGGAAACCATCTTAGATATGAATAATGACATCTGCTTTTTTCAGAAAGAATCCTCCAAAATACTAAACTATATAAAATTCATTATATTTCAACACATTTAGACAGATTCTCAGAGAAAAGAAATTTCAGAATATGCTTTTTGAATATACAAGCAGACACATGAATATAAATGGAAAAATTCCCTTACAAAAACTTCTAAGAAAGCAATTCTCAACATTCTTACCAGGAGCCTAACAGCAATTAACAAGAGAGAAGATTCTGCATGTTTTTTTTTTTTAGAGGAAGATTCTGCATGTTTACACAACACAAACTTGGTACCACACTCAATAAAAAAGAAAGGAAAAAGAATCGCACTATGCTTTTAACATGATTCTTAATTTATTGGGGCACGTGATTATTTGGTGAGATAAGTTTGGATATGCTATGATTTGTTTTGATTAGTTTAGTTGGTTAGGAATACATAAATCAAGGAAGAAAATTGTAAAATGGCACAGTGTTCACCCATATCTCCAGCGACATGCGTGAAATTAAATTCAAAAAAAAAGAAAATAAACATCTAAAAACCCCAAACAATCCAAGTAACACAGCAGATAACCCCACGACCACACAGTACCAGTCCCATAAATCCTCTAACTTTGTGTATACTAGATTTCACATAATTTCCCTAAACAAGGTCTGGGGAATTTTTAACATTCATATATAACTCACAAATCAGAATTACTCTGTCCGCATAAACATAAATACAACAGGATTTAAAATTTGGATCAGCAACAAAATTCAATTTATATACTCAGCGATTTAGAGTCGACAAAAGTTAAGAAAATATTTACCTGAGATAGCAACAATGTGGCAGGCGGCAACGTAAATCGATTTCAACAGGGCTTCATGTGATGATGCGAATTGAAATAACAGAGAGGACTTTGCAACAGGGGCCCGCCGGCAGAGGGGGTAGGCGTAGGTAGAATTTAGAAAAGGGTTGTGGTAGCGGGCCAGAAGAAAAAACGAATTGTGAAGATTTTACGAAGTGAAAACCATAAGTTTTATAGCTTTAGCCTATAGATTGAGGCTGCGTTAGTTTAGGGATTTAGGATTTGGGATTTAGCCTCTAGATTGAGGCTGATATATTTTTTGCGTAAGTTTAGGGATTTAGGATTAGATATTTATATTCCCTCCAAACTTACCCGCCTTTCTCAAAGAAAATTTCTAAGAAAAAATAACTTAACGTACTATTCTCAAATCATGATTTGAAATAACTTTTAATCTACTAAAATATATAAACCCGAAATAATTAAATAAAGAATTTTTTTAAATTAAGCCTTAATAGTTAAAAAAATACTCCTTATATATTATAAATCTCAAATAATAAAAAAATATTTACATATATATAGTAGATAAACAAAATATAATTTTTATGCAGGTCATATTTTTTTTAACAAATATATATATATATATAAAAGCGTAATAATAAATTGATAATTAAGGTTGGATAAAGAAGTTTATCTTTGATTTATTCCCATACTTGGGTGCCTGGGTGGAAGATGTAGCTTGGCGCTAGTTCACGTAGAGCTGGAGTGTCGAGCGACTCTTCAAAAAAAAATTGTAAATCTTGATTGGTTTTCTATATAATCCTTCTCTACTTTTACACTTGATAGATCATGAAACAAATTGCAGTAGTATGTCAAAAGAAAATCAGGGAACCAAATGGAAAGTGTTATTTGCTAAAGCATTATTTGTAATGGTAAAAAATACGAATTAAGGTTTTTTAAGAGTACTATGTTGTTTGATTCATGGTAGTGTTTGAGTTAATGAAACTGAAATTCGTTTTGAAGTCATTTACAATTCGTAACCAATTTTTTGTTATTTGTAACGACAATAATTATTGTTATTTAAAATATAACATTTTGTAACAAAAATATAATTTCGTTAGAAATAAGTCAACTTTTTGTAACCATTTTAGCGTTGGTTACAGATAATTTCGTTACAAGAAATGCATTTTGTTGTAGTGTTTCCTGGTTTTGCAGCAAGGACTCCCCCATTTGATTATGGACCGAGGTAGAGATCGGTGATCCTCTCTATCTTTATTCTAGCCGCTTTGACTCTATTGTTTAGCTATAGCCCTTTCTTCGTCTATTCTTCATAATAAATTCAATAGGTGTTGTCAGACTGGATTTATTAGATATTGAAAAGATCAATAAGGAAATGGCCCTGCTCGCCTGTACCATCAATGGATCTATCTACAATCATAGGTTATTTGACGAATCAATTGCGGCTATTTGATTGAGTTCTTTTCTCTCGATCGTCGGAGAGAACTGGATCTGAAAGAAAATCTCTCCGTCTGCCCCGCTTCAACAACTATAGGCTCAGGTTGAGCTGCGTCCAGTATGGCCTCTCGCTCCTATTCTACACGGCAGTCCATACGTTCCACTTAGCTATCATTGGCTTAAGAAGACGTCGAGATTACCCCGCTGATAAGGCACCTTTAGAATGGTTATATCCAAGTAAAGCTAGAAGTCCCACCACAATTTATTCCTTTCCCCATGAAAATAACCTGCTTGATAAGATACCTCCGATACGAATTACTATCAATATGTGTTAAGGAAAGAAGAATGACCATGATAAAGAAATGCTTTTGACCTCTCTTTCTTTCTCTATTCAAGCTATCAAGCATATCTTTAAGTGGATTGGCTCATATAAGATAAGATAGAAGATCAAAGCCAATCTTTTATGCTCCTACTCGTGGATCACGAAGCCAATCACTCACTTATAAGACTTCATAACTAATCATAGTGCTGAGGAATGGGCTGCTAGAGGACATATTGGTTTACCGGGCTTGCAACCATGCCGCTACTCCATGAGCTGCTTCCACAAGAGTCGCTATACCTATATACCTACGATACTCTGACTTCGTTAAAGATAGATCGCGCTAAGTAAAAGCTTCTGATTCACCATTATGAAATTCTACCTCAACCATTCTCTTTGTGCATTTGCTGAAGACATGAAATTCGAAGTTGATGATTCCGTGGCAAGTCCGGCTTCCTTCTTTTGAAAGAGCTATTTCAAGAGTGAGTACCGGCTTCCAATTGGTATAACCCCAATTAGCGTTCTTGCCCGCATATCTTCTTTTGGGTTCTTGCCCAACCAAATAAGATAAAAGCTTGGCAGCGAAAAGGCTTTTCCAAGAAGCAACTTCCTTATTAGATTAGGGGGGCTCCCCTATGGATATTTAATCACTGTCACACAGGGTGGCAGATAGATACAGAAAAAGACGAATCTAATCTTTTAATTCAACAAGAAGTACCACCAGTGTGATAGATCCGCGATTCGGTATGTTGGAGCAGGCCCACGAGGGTCGGCTTTTGCACGGCTGCTTTACAACAGGGCGTAGGTGGTTAGAACAAGGGGCTTAGGCCCTTTCCACCGATACTGGTTACGAGGTTTGATCGGACAGGTTTGAGTTCTGGGCGTAGAAGGGAATGCCCGTAGCTAAGTTGAGGAAAGAAAAGAGTGAACCCTGGAGCCTAACTTGAGAAGATTGAGGGAAGCCATCTACTTCTCACTTAGGAAGCAATCCACTGGACATTTCAACGAATTCAATGTGTTAAGCATAGCTATAGGCTTAACACATCGTACTTGTCCATCAAGACGACACTTCCTTCTATCTGATTTTTAGAGTCTCCTGAGCTTGCTCTAGTCCCCTATAGAAATAGAAAGAAGGGGAGGCGCAGTTGACTAAATAAAAACATCGGTTGGAACGCCCTCATGTCATGTTTGTACTTTCGATAATAAAGTTGCGTTAAAACGATGTATTTTGGTCATGTATTTTATTTTGACTGTTTTCGCTCACGCCTGAACCTAGTTGGGGGCTCATAACCTAGTCTTTAACCAGTTGACGTCTATTCTGCCAGCATTCCTAACTTAGAAAGGGTCAAAAGACCTCACTAGGGGCGTCGTTAAAAGGATTCATTTTCCCGTGTTTCGTTTTGAGGCTCGTTAGCAAATGGATCTGAGTAAGTACACTTCTTGTCGGCTCCGTACCTTATAAATATAGAATAGAGGAATCCCCCCTTGGGCGCCTCAATCAATCCATCTATTAAAAAGATGGGAGTTACCATCATCAAACTTCCTTTTCAATATCAGGATTAGCTTCATTCTATAACCTTCGTCTAGGCCTTCCTTATTGGACAAGCAGGTACCACAGCAGCTTCGGAGACATTATTGTTATAGGGGAAGCCGCCCCACCGTCACTCGTAGATGCCATAGCTTATTAGTAGTGTATGAAATTGGCCTATGAATAAGGGGCTGATGTATGCTATTCAATATCCGGCAAGTAGCTCTCTATAGATAAAGTTCCACGTCCGGAGTAGGGAGTCGGATAGGCACAAACGAGAATCCCTTACAATAAGGCGGAAGTCGACGATCCCTTAGAGCCCTAGACCACTAAGGGCGAGCCGCAGCCATGCTACTCTTATTGAAGGCTGAGCATCAATTGATCCACTATCCGGTGCAAGGTCTTCTACTAACAAGAGGTAGTCAATCACGGTTGGAACCATCAAGATCACTCGACGGTCCCTTAGCACAAGTCCCGCACTAATTAAGGTAGAAGGCCGATTCATGTGGTTTTTTTCCAACTATTCATTTGATGCTTAGTTGGCCTGCAAGATATCTCGCTTTAGCTGCCCCGACTTCCACAGCTTCCGACCTATTTAAAGGAATAGTCTTGGCTGGTCGTGCTCACGTACGGATGTATCCCGAGCTTAAAGTGGTAGGTTGCCTCAATCACTCAACCAATCGGTAGTTCGCCTCAGGGAGTTACGTTACAAAACTTCCTTTCTTTAGGGCGTATACGCGGCGTTCAAGCTCTCTTCTTCTTCTTGATGTGATGTCTATAAGTGAAGATTGGATGGATGCCCGCGCCTTGGGTATGCTTTCAAAAGGGTTGTTTTCATGCGTGCTGGTGTTCGTGGTCTGTTGGTTTTTCTGTTCTCGTGAGGGAAGGCTGGATTGGCGCATCTACAAGTTGAGAGTGTGCTAAGCAAGTGGGCTAACCAGAACTACTAGTAACGGGATTTGCTTGCAATACGAGTAAGGGGAATGGAACTATTCTTTGAGAACTTTAGCTACGGACTTAGGTTAGCTAGCTCAGCTTCTCATATGCCTATTTGGATGTTGGAACTAGGGTAATGCAAAGACAAAGAAGGCCGGTGAGTCGAATCAGGGGCGGCAGCTCGATTGGACTATTTTAAATAAATAAATTTCCTAGTGTGCTGCTTCCTACCACGACTTTTTGTTAAACCTATATATATAGGTTGAATTCATATTCAAGAGTGAAGTGAGGGCTTTCCGGACCTTCCCCACCCCCTAATACCTAATACATAGTTCCGTCTATGGAGCCTAAAGCTTCAACCATGGCATTCTCTGCCTACTCTTTCACTATGTCATTTTCTTTCCTTAGTCAGCCTTCTGCTCTTCGAATACCGCTCCGTGGGGATTAAGTCAGTTAAGTGACTTCCCTGCCTTCCCCAATCAGTACCTTGCTTCTAGACCTCAAAAGAGCTTATTCAATCACAGTGGATTCCGTGCCTGAATGTGATTTCTTTCAAAACTCCCTAAAAAACGAACTCAGCCCTACTTAGCCCCCTACCTAATACGGAGCAGCACCGCTTGCCCTATCCTAAGGTCTCGAGGCAAGGTTATTGAAAATTCCTTCGGGAAGTGCAGGGAGCTTTGAGCTAGGCTGCTGCTACAAATGCTTGCTGTCGAGCGTGCCCCTTAAATAGCGCCCTCTTAGTAAGCAGCTTGCGGCGCTTCCCACTATGATTGATTGATGTCTTTCCTTCTTCAGCTTGCTTTCTCTCCGGGGGTGCTTTCCAGAGGTTCCAGAGAGGTTGGCTTTGAATTAATAAATCCATCTTACTACCCAGCCGACGGCTAACTTCCCAGCCAGGATTGAGTCAATATAGATAAAGAGCACGAGATGCTTTAGTGGGACCCCCATCAACATGACCACCAGTCTCGCGACAAGATAGGAAGACAAATGCCATAATCATAAAGAGATTCAACCCCGGGTGGCTCAAACAAAGCCAACCACAACTACCGCTTTTAAGCGTGCGTGCCATACATATTAGGAAAAAGTGCCATAGTCAGTCCTCACAACCATAAGTACAGGGCTTTACGGCAAACAAGTGCGCCCGTTTAAAAGAATATTTTTTTAGTACTATTTTTATGGGGGTTGGATCAATTTATTCAAGATCCCCTTTCGCCCTACAACCCGAAATCTCTATAAAAGCACCTGCGGGGGGCTAGGCGCAAGGAGTCTTAGAGTCTCGATATTGTAGAAGGAAGGGTCTCCTGCGGCCGATGTCCGAGCTTTATTCATCTACGGCGCCTCCTTCTTTGAGAGGAAGGGGTGAAATCCCATAGGACTGTCTAAAAGCGACAAAAAGGGCAGAAAAGGAATACAAAACGGAATCCACTAAGTTCGTTCCCTTTCGTCAAGTAGGCATACGAACCACTTTGCCTTAGACTCTATTGGAAGAAAGAAGGAGGCGGAATGGATAAATTGAGAATGAACCAGACTTTGCTTGAGAGTGTCAGGTGCATGTTGAGCAGCTCTGGATTGCCTAAAGTGTTTTGTGGAGAAGCAGTGTCAACAGCAGCCTACTTGATAAACAGAAGCCCTTCCTCAACTGTGCAATTTAAAATCCCAAAAGAGTTATGGTTGTTTAGCATATGCCCATGTCAAGCAAGATAAGCTTGAGCCTCGAGCCTTGAAATGTGTGTTCGTAGGGTATCCTTCAGGTGTGAAAGGGTATAGGTTGTGGTGCCTTGAAGCTGGAATGCAGAAGTGTATTATCAGCAGAGAAGTAACTTTTGATGAAAGTAGAATGCCATTGAAAGAAGAGGCAAGTTCAAGTGCAGCACACAACAAACCAGATGAGACACAGGTTGAGGTGGAGCATGATGACATCAGAAGATCGACTAACTGAAGATCAGATTGATCCAGATGAGGAGGAGACTACTCATAGTGATACTGAGCTTCATGACTATCAGCTCACTAGGGACAGAACCAGAAGAGAAGTCCACCCACCTCAGAGGTATGGTCAAACTGACATTGTATCATTTGCATTATGTGCAACTCTTGAGGTGGAGTCTCTGGAGCCTAAAACTTACACAGAAGTCATCAACTGCCATGACAAAGAGAAGTGGTTAGTTGCTATGGAGGAAGAACTGTTATCTCTGAACAAAAACCAGACTAGGGAGATTGTTGAGAGACCTAAGAACAAGAAACTTGTTGGGTGTAAATGGATCTACAAGAAGAAGGTGGAGGCTTAGAGAGGTGGCAAGATTAGGTACAAGGCAAGACTTGTAGCTACATGATTTACACAGAAAGAAGGTATTGACTTTAATGAAATCTTCTCACCTGTTGTAAAGCACCATAGCATCAGAATCGTGTTGGCTATGGTTGCTCAATATGAATTGGAGCTGTATCAGATGGATGTGACCACAACATTTCTTCATGGGACTTTAGATGAGAAGATCGATCTACATGAAAATACCAGAAGGGTTGGACATAGAAGATGGAGAAGACAAAGTGTGCTTACTCAGAAAATCACTCTATGGCCTCAAACAAAGCCCCAGACAATGGTACTTAAGGTTTGATGAGTACATTTGCTCAGTTGGTTTTGCAAGAAGCTTGTATGACAGCTGTGTTTACTTCAGGACAGTTGGGAGTTCAATTACCTATCTTCTGCTGTATGTAGATGATATGTTGATAGCAGGGGAGTCTATTAACAGTATCAATCAGGTTAAGGAGATTCTCAAAAGGGAGTTTGAGATGAAAGATCTTGATGAAGCTAAAGTGATTCTTGGGATGGAGATCAGTAGAGTTGAAGGAGCAATTCAGCTTAGTCAGCCTACCTATCTAAAGAAGGTGTTAGAGAGATTCAGGATGAACCAAGCTAAGTCAGTTTCTACACCAATTGGTTAGCATCAGAAGCTATCAAATCAGATGTGTCCCAAGAACAACCAAGAAAGAGCTCAGATGAGTAAGGTTCCTTATGCCAGTGCAGTAGGGAGTTTAATGTATGTTATGGTGTATTGTAGACCAGATTTAACTCATGCAATGAGTGTAATCAACAGATACATGAGTGATCCAGGCTTAAGTCATTGGGAGACAGTTAAGTGAGTCATGAGATATGTTCTGGGATCAGGTGAGAAGGGTCTGAAATTTCAGAAAATGTCATATGAGGCAGCAGCACTTGTGGGTTATGTTGATGCCGACTATGCAGCCAATGTAGACACAAGAAAGTCCTTAACATGTTATGTATTCACCTTATTTGGTACAACTATATCATGAAGGTCAATACATCAGTCCGTAGTTGCATTATCTACTACAGAATCAAAATATGTAGCCTTGACTGAAGCAGTTAAGGAGAGCATGTGGCTTAGGGGGATCTTGAAGGAGTTTAGTATATCACAAAGAAGTGTGACTGTCTTCTGTGATAACCAAAGTGCAATACATCTTGCAAAGCATCAGGGGTATCATGAGAGATCGAACTAAACATATAGATGTGAAGCTGTACTTTGTAAGAGATATTGTAGAGAAGGGGGTGGTCCAGGTAGTGAAGATTGCTACAGAGGAGAACCCTGCTGATGCGTTCACTAAGGCATTGCCAAAAGAGAAGTTTGTCTTGTGTCTTAGACTTATTGGACTGCATTAATTCCTCTGAGGAGAAGGCTACTGTTCTTGTTGCAGAAGATCAGTAGTGGAGGCTATTCTTTGAGGAGAATAGTGTTGATGTTTTGTTTTTTGTGGAGATTAGTTCGATTATGAGCTAAAGGTAGAGAATTGTGAGTGTTATCTCATAATCTCAGAGTCAGCACACTAAGTGAGTAGTGAGCTGATAGGATCAGATAAGATGACTTAGGCCGAAATCAGATGAGTTGAAGTATTTCAATCAGCTGAGGAGGTGATGCTTAGAGTTCAGCACAGTTGGTCAGATCAGCACAATACTGGATCAGCACAGTACTTCAGCAGAGTATACCAAGCACAGTACTTCAGCATAGTAGACCAGCACAGTACTTCAGCAGGGTATATCAGCACAGTACTATCAGCACAATAAAAGATCAGCACAGTTTGGAGTCTATCAGTAGAGTTAGCTTTTGATCACAAGAACAGAAGAGTTGAGTATCAAAACACTAAGTAGTCTTCTGATCTTTATGGACAAATCTTCTGATATGAAAGTTAGTTAGTATAACTAACTGTATTACAATTACAACTACTTGAGGGCATAACTACCGTTTCAGTTGGGCAATAACAGAGCACATGGGTTGTTACAAGCGGTTGCAAACGGTTGCTAACTACTCAAACAGTTCCTAACAGTAGCAACTACTTTTAGTCTTTATATACTCTTGTATGTGTACATTATAAAGGTTACGATTTTGGATGCAAGTACGATTGTAATCTTTGAGTTGTGTGAGTTCACGAGTGAAGTGAGGAAATATCCTATTCCGAGTGAATGAGTGTGTAAACATTCTTGATCAATCAAAGAAGTACTCGTCTGGTCCAGTGGATGTAGATCACATTGATCGAACCAATTAAATTCTTTGTGTGTTGTTTGTCTCTTTGCTTACTTTTTGAATTACTATCATACAGTAGTTATTTCTTCTATCTTCAAGTATTCTACTTGGTTGGAGACGTTTAATCGACTGAAATTTCTTGACAGATATTAGTTCTAATAAGTTTTCAGGCCTTTTACCATTACTCCATCCCAACACTTCAGTAGTTCAGTTTAGCCAAAATAGATTTTCAGGATCAAACATTTCGTCGTCTATCTGCACACTTCCCTTTAGTAATCTAATGTTGTTTGATCTCTCTAATAATCAATTGTCGGGAGAAATTCCCAACTGTTGGGAGATTATGACAAGCTTAGTGGTTCTCAATATGAACAATAATAATCTTTCTTCTGAAATTCCACATTATCTAGGCTATTTACGAAACCTCAAATCTTTGCACTTGGGTCGCAATAATCTCTTTGGTGAAATGCCTTCAACTTTGAAGAATTGTTGATCTCTACAATTGATAGATGTTGGAGGAAACAATTTGAGAGGAAATATCACACGATGGATGGGTGAAGAATATGCGAATTTGACATATCTTAGCTTACGTGGTAATCAATTTTATGGTGGTGTTCCGTAGGAAATATGCAAGCTTACTCGGATTCAAATGTTGGATCTTTCTGGAAACAATTTTTCGGGAGAAATTCACCAATGCTTCAATAATTTTACTTCATTGATTGATAAGAATAGTACAACTGCAACCAAAATTCGCATCAAAATTAATTTCATCAACTACATTGAGTTACTTGAGTACGCATTAGTTCAATGGAAAGGTGTTGAAGCAGAGTACAAAAATACTTTAGGACTTCGAAAGCTCATTGATCTTTCAAGCAATAGTCTAACAGGAAACATGGATCCAAACATTGGTGAAATGGAGATGTTAGAATGCCTTGATCTATCACGAAATCAACTCTCGGGTAGGATACCCATTAGCTTGGCACAACTTACCTTTCTGAATGTTCTAAACGAGCGGTCAAAATTGGTAGTCAATTAAAATTTTGGGATTCAGAATTTTTAATACCAATTAAAGACTGAATTGTCGGTTTAGAGATCGAAATTCGGTCTCTAAGCGGTCTGAAAACATAATATTAAAGACTGAATTGAAAACATTTTCAAAACTCGATTTTTTTTAGTATCAGTCTCAAATCAGTCTCTATTTGAGACTGATTTATGTCGGTCTCAAAACATTGGTCTCTAATCGAAGCATTTTTGTAGTGTTAGATACCAAAACCTAGAGAAACCCCAAGTATGATGAATTGCCAAGATATATTTTTAGGTACATGTTAGGGAGCTTTATTTTACTTAGATACATTTTTCTAATCTCTGACAAAGTGACCTGAAAGATCAAGAGCAATGACGACAAGATACATGAAGACAAGAAGGATGTATGAACAGAGTGACAAGTCCAAAAGATAGTTCATTGAAGTTGACACACTGGAAGTTTAGTCAAGTTTCATGAAGAATAATTGAGAAGACTTTTTGGACAAAAGGCATGAATAGAAGTCAAGTGCAATTGTCAAGTTAGAGGAACTCCAAGTCACATGAAGTAAAAAATCAACTTCTCTAAGTGCAGCCTCCTCGGACTTAATGTCGATTTGGAGGTACAACCGGGAATGGTAGATTTCTTAGGATGCTGTGTGGGGTCGCTTCCTTTTAACTTTCTCAGGATTCAGGTTGGGATCAATCCTCATAGGGCAGAAACTTGGAAAGGGGTGATTGAGAAAGTTAAAAACAAAATCAATATGTGGGAAGATTGGCAATTCTCTTTTGGTGGAAGAATTACACTACTCAATGCGGTTCTCGTATCTTTGTCTATTTATTATTTATCCTTATACCGCATTCCTAAAAAAGCCTTGAGTGATTTAGTTAGATTACAACACAACTTTTTATGGTATGGGTGGGGGGGGTGGTGGGTGGGTGGTGGTGTGTGCTCTACAAAAATTCCATGGGTTTCATAGAACGACATTTGTAGACCTAAACAATTTGGGGGACTTAGTGTTCGAAATCTTGATTTATTTAACGTTGTTCTTCTTGGCAGGTGGGCGTGGAGATTACGAACGGAACCCAAAGCTCTCTGGGTCAAAATACTTGATTCCAAATATGACATTTTCTTGACAGGTTCCCTAGAAGTCCAGGCGAACAAAAGTCTACCATCAATCTAGTGAAAAATGCTCAGTAATTTATTCTTTGAAAATGCTCAAAATCCTTGGCTGAGCGACAACATGACCAGGGTTCTGGGAAATGGCAGCGACACATTTCTTTGGCATGATAGATGGTCGGATGATCCTGCGTTAAAACTTCAATATCTGAGGCTCTTCTCAATCTGCGTTAACAAGGAGGCCCGTCTTAGTGAATCTGGAATATGGGCGAATTGCAGTTGGAACTGGGATATATAATGGAGAAGACCTCTCTTCTCCTGGGAAGAAAACCTCGTTGAACAGGTGATTAGATCGCTGGAGAATCTAAATTTGCAGATCTCGTCCTTAGACACATAGCGATGGAAGGCTACAACTAACGGTACATACAGCCCGAAGGCAGCGTATGAAGGTTTCGAGCCTGTTGCGCCAACATAGACCCTTCAAGAAGGGGCTCAGTCTGCACTAAAGTCTATTTAGAATAAATTGACCCCCTCAAAATACTCGGGCTTAGCGTACACAGAACCTTCAAGAAGATGAATTGCCACTTAGAGCGAACTCAGCAAGCGTAATATTTTGGGAAATGACGACGATTTATGCTATGCACTCTGTGGAGCGATTGAAGAAAATATCCTGCACTTATTTTTTGGCTGTATTATGGCCAACAAAATTTGGAAATTTCTCTTCTCTTGGTTCGGCTTTAGCTCGCCGATGCAGATTAGCTCATCTTCACATTTTCATCAAATCTGTGGTATCGCTGGATTCAAACGTAAGAAAACTATCTTGGAGTGCATATGGTGTTTGACGGTCTGGTTTATATGGAATGCCAGAAATAAGAAGATTTTTTCAAACGAGGAGCCGAAACTAGAAAAAATGTTTGACGAAATTAGAGCAAAGGCCTGAAGTATTTTCTGCCTTCACAAAGAATGCCCCGCCCTGACTTTCTTTCATGACTAGTGCGCAAACCCGAGAGCAGCTTGCACATAAGTATCTCTTCATGAGGTTCTAGGTATCTAGATTGAACTGACGTCTTTTGTTACTAATCTATTTTGTAACCTGTAAATTGACATTATTTATTTAGAGCACCTCTGGTACTCTAGGACTATCAATATAATCCATATGGAGAGGGTTTTGGCGAGGGAAAGGCCCTCTTTAAAAGGGATGTCGAGGGAAGTTAGCGTTTTATTCCCTCGCTATTTTTTTTTGCGAGCGATTTAATTAAACTGTCGCTAGTTGGGGAGCGTGAGATTCCCTCACCAAATCGCGAGTACCAGAATTCGTCGCCAATTAGCTAGTGCGGGCGACGCTAGGCAAATGGCGAGCAAAAACCCCTCGCCATTTCAATTTTTTTTTTCTGATTTTTGCCCTCGCCAATTCCGTCGCTAAATCTCCGGATTTAAAAAAAAATGGAAGACCTATGTTTTGAACCCGGGCCTCTAAGGCCCCTATCATACCCCCCAACCACTAGGCCACATTAAATGGCCATTAAAACCGGCCTTGTGCGAGCGTGAGAAATCGAGCTCGGGACCTCCCGGGCGAGAGGTGCTTATGCACTCCTTGTGTGTCTTTTAGGCTAGGAGCTTTAGTCATTATGTTTTGAATGCAATTAATATATATCTCATAATTTCAGTTTTTTTTTCTTTAATTCAATTAATTAATTAAAATTACTTTGTTTATTCTTAAGGTGTCATAACATTTGTACCTAATATATTTATTTCTTAATGTATCAAACCTAAAATGATGTGGTACAAATAATTAGTTATGTTTATTTTTTTTTCCATTAATGTTCCTTGTTTATTTTTAGATTCTCAAAACATACCTAAAATATTTATTTTGAAATTTGAGATTTTGAGATTTGAAATTATAAAATTATGTGTTACAAATAATTAATCATGATTTATTTTCTTTAAATTATGTGTTACAAATAATTTTCTTTTCCTATTTTGTTACAAACATTGAAATCATACGATTGTTAATCAAAATAAATTAAAATTCGTACATAATTAAAACTTAAAAAACAATAAACACAATATAAAAAATAATTAAAATCATTCTCATCTTCACTTCAATTAAAATTAATTAAATAAGTATTGCACACAACATTTAAAATAAATCATTCACGACTTCAAATAAAATTAAACGAAACAAAATAAATGAAAATGTATCACTCCTCATCAGTACAATCGTCCTCATCCCCACCACCCTCAACGGTACTTGACCCCCCACTCATCATCCTCTTCATCTGATGCATCTGTTGCACAAACTCTTAGTGTAAGCACTCCTCTGACTGTTGCATTTGTAGGAGCAACCGAGCCTCTCTCTCTCCTCATTTCGTCTACGCTCTTCAGAAATAGCTGCATCGAGGTCGGCCTGAGAGTATCCATTGAAGGACGTACCAGACGTCGTCTCACTAGGGCCAGGTGAGATGTGTCTATTTTGGGCCACTTGGCCAAGGCCCTTGATGCGTCCATGAGATCTCCCAACTTTCCTAACGTACAATTCAAAGAAGTCAGGAAGTGGCGGAGTCAAGTTCGAACCCTCCTCTGAAGCATTTAAATTCTCCTAGGTCATTTGGGACAACAACTCCTCATGCACTTGATCCTATATACGTGCATATTTAAAAGTAGGTAAATTAATACATAGTTATATACAATTAAATATTATATTTAATGTCGTTATATATGTATACACTTACAAGTAAATCACCCATAAATCCATATGTGTACGTCCCATTGTCATACCAGTGGTAGTACTCAACGATTTCCTAGTTATGGGTGGGTTGTCCGGTCTTCTTCTCCTGTATTTTGTATAATATTAACATAAAAATAAAAAAATATAATCAAAATATATTCAATTAAACATGAATACTTAATTACAATAAGTTGTGCAACCTCTGCTGCTCCACAAGCCCCCTTTTATGACATGCATAACCGATACCCGGGCCTCAGGCTACGACAACCAATTCTTCCTACATAGTTCACTCTTCTTCATCATCTTAGGACTGTTCTAGTGGTTTATCAACGAGTTCCAGACGTTGACATCCCACATTAGCCTCTTCTTCTCAGTAGCCCACGCGGTTTTAATGTCGTTTAACATATCTACGTACTGATAGGCTGCTCTTCTACGAAAGAGCTTGTACACCAAATCGGTATCAGTGGTAGAAGGATCCCACCTAATCTTAGTCTGCCAAAAAAAAAAAAAAATCACAACAAAAGATTAATGTAATTAAAGTTAGTTTACACGTCATTAATTTATACTTGGAACGTCTCCCAATACCGTTGCTTCTAGTCAGGAGATACCTTAGCCCAGGTGTGTGCTCCAAGCTACACACTACCATACATGATACTTCTGATGGTGGTGGCCGGAGAAAGTAGAAGAAGGTATCAGCCTATTACACATAATTAATAAATATGTTATACTTACGTCCCACGATAGATATAGAGTAAAATGCGAGTGTCGGGGGCATCACAA
This sequence comes from Galeopsis tetrahit, assembly GCA_963675135.1. NCBI lineage: Eukaryota > Viridiplantae > Streptophyta > Magnoliopsida > Lamiales > Lamiaceae > Galeopsis > Galeopsis tetrahit. Next base: position 56,434,591 of record OY776124.1, on the reverse strand, counting down.
TTCATGCTGGATGATGTCCCAGCAGATGACGGTCTGTGTGGTGCTTGCATCGAGGGAGGGGATGGTGCTTGCATTGGGGGAGGGGATAATGCTTGCATCGGGGGAGGGAATAGTGCTTGCATCTGGGGAGGGAATGGTGCCACCTGTGTATAATATTAATACGGGTTCGATGCCGGTCATTTCGAGCATATAAAATGGCACTGATATGGGTACACTCGGTGCCTCATCCATCAATGTACTACCTCTACCATCTCTACCTCGTCTCTATCCATGTCCGTCATCATTCGATCCACTCATCTGTAAAAAATAAACAGTAGAATATATCATTAAATTTGTAACGATTAAATATGCATACATGAAAGCTGCAACATCTTAATTCGAACTTTCTTATTTTTTCTAACTTTAAGTTTTGTGTTCTAACTAATGCTGCTTTGGATGTTGTAACATAGCAGGTTGAAGATCTAGAATATTCTACATGGTTCCAGGCTGGAAGGTTTTGGAAGGTTACAGAATGATGTAGATCATGCGGCTGCTTGGAAAAACATCGAGAATTAGCTGGAAGAACCTAGAAGGCGGTTGGGAGAAAAAGAATGAATGAGATCCTACATTTTAGGAGATCATGGATGAAGGTTCTATGCTCCATTTCCACGCCTATAAATAGGCCAGAACCATTTTCATCATCAACCCAACGAATTAAGTGCCATTATTTAATTACTAAACTAGTGTTAATCCTGTTAGGCATTAATTGCCATTGGCATGTTCTTGTCATTGTGTTGAAGTGTTCCATCTTCCTGTGCAATCATAGACTTTTTACACTTGAGCCATCTTTAGACTAGATAAATTATCGAGTCTTATTTCCATTGTGAATATTTGTTCAAACACCATTTGTATTCACTCATTGATTAGTGAAAGTTTAGCCACGAGGCTACACATAGATTTTAAATTAAAATCTATGTAAAAGTTATTTTTTGTGTGTTTGTGTTTTCATTCATTAAAGTCTTCCGCTATTCGTATTCTGATATTCTGTAATCGAGTCAGTGTTGCATTGAGTGTTATAACATTTAGTGTAACATAAGTCTTGTTTTACTTAACACACACACTTTCAATTATAACATTGAAAATACTAATTAACATTCTAATTATGAATCTCTTCTTCGCCTTTGTTTTCTTGTTCTTCCATGTCCATCAGTGTACCGATGAAATCAGTTAATATGAAGAGATCACCATCTACTTGCATAGTCATTTGAGTCTCTATGTTATCCTCCTGGAACGCGCAAAGTTATTCTTCACTAGCATTAGTGGATGACTCGTGTGCGTCCACCAATGATCCCAGTTTGATTTTCCAAACAACTATTCAATTAGTACGGGGTCTAGTGTATGAACAATAATAAACTTGGATTGCTTGACTTGCTAGTACGAATGTATCGTAACGACTGTATCGTCCTCTCTGATGAATGTCCACAAGCTTGGAATGCGTATGAACTTTTATCCTATGGACTGAGGAATCAAACCACCGACTCTTGAACGAAACAACTTTTCTTCTTGTGGCTCCGGGACGGTGGCAGCGGCACACCCCCTTTTTTTGTTAAGCCTCGTCGAATTCTGGCTGAGGAAGAAGGGTACTGGGACCCTAAATTGAATATTGGCAAGCACTTTGGCGAGGGGCCCACCACCCTCGCCAAATTAATGATGTGGCACAATTGACGAACACTAATCCCTCGCCATTTGGCGAGCACTTATTTTCATCGCTAATGCGCTCGTAAATTGGCGAGTGGCACTAAATTCCCTCGCCAATATGCGAGTGTAGTGCTAGACATCGCCATTTCATTCGTAAAACGTGCCCCTCGCCATATTCCCTTATTATCACAATTGCTTAGTACATAAGAATATTGACATCCACGTCTACAATTGAGATGTTCATATCTTCTTATCACAGTTGCTTAGTACATAAGAATATATACACTTATAGATGTTAATCAACACTCAAAGCTAGCCTCCAGATACGAGGACCGCAAAACAACGACCAAAGCTAGTGTACCCCGCTCTAAGATATAAAGATCTTAACTACACTGACCCCATTTTGAATGACAAATGACTCATTAGTAAAGAGAAAAAAAATATTTACGCCCCGTAACTTTCACCTTTATTGAAAAACGTCCCCCAAAAGAAAAAAAAAATTTATTTCCATCCCATAATTTCGTAAATTGCTTAATTTACGTTAAATTTTTTTGCGGAGTCACCAAATCGACATCATTTCATATACGCTTTTGTCAAGTGCGCATACAAATTATGGAAACCGACAAAAATTGTAACGTGGCCAGACCTGATTTGTATAGCGTGGAAAAATAATGGCCACGTGCATTAAAAAAATTACAAGTCACTATTTATAATTTGCATAATGGCTGAAAAAAGAAGATAATTAAGCAAATTAAGAAATTATAAGACTTAAATCAAGCAATTTACAAAATTATGGGACGTAAATTCATTTTTTTTTCACTTTTGAGACGTTTTTAAAAAAGGTGAAAGTTACGGGACGTGAATAATTTTTTTCTCCATTAGTAAACAACACGTCAATAGAAATATCAGAGGTAAGCTTAATAAATGTACACCAATGTTTTAGTTAGATATAGCACCGTAAGCACGTCTAATAGGCAAACATGTTTGTTCACCAAGCACGACCCAACATGCGTGATCAAAATGGTAGAACCATTAGCAACAATAAAGTTATTATTTCCAGAATACGAATGAAGAGTGTTCGTGTCCGACGTGTGAGGAGTCATATATGTGGAAGCACCACTATCGAGAAACTAATCAGATGTCGAAGGCTACGAGACAATGTACTGAGTGTCAAGAGCATGGACAATATTAGCAGTAGATGAGGCTTAGTGAGCATAAAGCTTGAAATAGCGACCATCATAGTGACTCCGACGATATATTTGGCAAATGGGAGTATAAGGCTTGCGAGGTGGGGTAGAGTCACCCATCGAAGAGCAAGAGCCCACCTGTCTGCTAGAGTTTCGCGAGGAGGGGGAGCGAGAATATGAGCTACTAGATTTGTGACCGTGGCGAGGAGCAGCTGCAAAGGCAGGGACACCAACAGGAAAGGAATACATCGAGTGAGTAAACTGCTCATAGTCGAGCTCTTGATGGATTAGGTCATGAAACATAGGCATGGGCGACATAGTTATACGAGTGTCGAAGAAACCACCGATACTTGTCACCATCATCAATATGTTTGTCAATCGAGGCCAGCTTATCGCAGAGAACAAAAAAATTCTTATTGTAATCGTCAACGGGATTGTGAATTGCGACGAAGGAGGAGAAACTGATTGATACGAGAGATTGAGGCATAGCTGAACGCGGATTCGAGGGTAACCTAGATAGCAAGAGATGTTGAATAACCAATGACCTCGAGCATGGCCTCCTCGAAGAGACAAGAGAGAAGGAGAATCGAGATCTTTATATCCTACCCAAACTGAGATTTGGAGTGATTCACCAAATGTGGTGATCGACTAGGCTGGAGTGGCTATCTCGTACCATGAACATGAGAAACAAGATCATGGGCTTGATAGAATAAGAACAACCTGATTTTGTCAAAGCAGGTAATTGGAGGATGATAATTTGATGGAAAAAAGATGAACCAAGGTATTAATAGGAATGGATGGGGAGGCGACGCTGCCATTGGAGAGATGAAAGCTGGTAGGAATAAGAATTTAATGTTAGGCTTTAAAGAGAAATTAGGGTTTATGTGATCTAGTTTGACTGATACCATGTAAGATTATTTTATTCCCTATTAGGTTGGATGGTTTGTGGAGAATTTAGAGAAACTATTTGGTACAATTGGTGTGGGGTTATCTTTAGTCGGGAGATTCCAAAGATTGTTCGATCCAAGTTGTCACCTGACAAGTGGAATTGGAACCTACGGGCATGTAACATGTTGAAACTAAATCAGCTTATAATCCGGAGAGCTCGTGTCCGAAAAACCAATTGCTTGGCATGGAGCACTCTAAATAGAAGGTTGTCCATCAAGTTGTCTCCTTAGATTAATGGTTGTTTCCTTTTAAACCATTGGTAGTGAAAATAAAGTGAGTATTAGAGAGAGATGAGAGCTAGAGAGAAATGGAGTGGAGTGAGTAATTATGAAGTGTGGGGTAGATACTATATAGGTTTAACCTCCATCACCGCCACACAGATAGTTCCCCTGTGAGGCAAATATTTACCCGGCCTCAGCCTCCAACCACAAACTCCCATAGGATAGATAACTCATGGAAGACGAACATTGAGGATCCACTGAGAGAAAGGCGATTCAAAAAGGTCCTAGAATGGATTAGGAGGCTTCAATCCACCACCTTCACTTTCTTCTTCCGCAACTTTCCTGAAGAAATATCCATACCGGACCTCCTTGAGTCCTTCAAGACCATAAGAAAGGTGAAGGACATTTATATTTCAAAAGAGAAAAACAGAAGAAGGGAGTTGTTTGGTTTCTCCCGCTTTTCGGACAGCGGATATCCTCAGAAAATCGAAGAAGGTCTCAATTCAATCTGGTGCGGCTCCTACAAACTCAAAGTAAACCTCTCAAAGTACTTCCGAGGAATGACTTTGGCCCCTAGCTCCCCCAAGAGCTTTGTTATCTCATCCCCGAACAAAACAATGTTTGGTGTGTCCTTTGCGGGAAAAAGTACATAACAGCACGAGGCCACCAACCCCCAGGGTTCATAAAGGTAATGAAACACAACCACTCAATACTAATGAAGGCCACAAATGGACTTCCCTCCGTTTCGTGTTCAAGTTACTCTCGGGAAATTTAGCATGGAAAAATTCATAAAAGGACAAAGATGATTTGATGGGGAATGTTTCCTAAAGCTTGCAATAATGCACATGTGAGGAAATCCCGTCCTGGTTAAATCCAATGTGAATGAGCAAATCCAAGTGGTTCTTAAAGAAAATGAAGACTATGTTCTCCACTAGTTCTATTTTCTCCGCCCCTAGGAACCCATGGATACCTGTAATAAACGTTTGGTCTGGGTCAGATTGTACGGTGTCCCACTACATGCTTGGAACAAGAAATTTTTTGGGCGACTTGAACTCCTCTTCGGAACCATGGTTGATATTGACCTCTCTACACTCACCAAGTCAAGTTTGTCAATTGTCAGGATCAAGATTCTCACATCGGACCCGTCACCTAATAATGGATGCATCTCACCTCAGATTGACGGTACCATCTTTAACATTCAGGATTTTAAAGACACAGAGGAGATTCTCCCACCCCCATTCGACTCAACCTCTAAATCAGATCAATCCGATAATGACTCTGATTCTAGAGATGTTTGGAAAGTAACCGAGGCAGAGCCCGCCTTCTCAGGTGAAGGGGATGACTCCGACTATGAATCAAGTGGCGATGCCGAGATAGGCGTAGAAGATGCAGCCAACTATTAGGGGGGGCCCACTTTGATAGCGGTTCCTCTACAATTGTTTTCGATTCCTTAGTAACTGCTCCTAACACACTTTCCCAAACTGCAATTACACCTATATACTTCTCAAAGATGGCTGTTGGAGATTCTAAAAAAGAGGAATTGAATGTGGAGTTATGCGCATTGAACGCGGGCGCAGACTTGTCTCCAAAGGGGCCAGCCTTTGCAAAAAACTTTTGCCCGACCCTAACATGCTCCCATGCCCATCCTTCCCTTGATGCCCCATTCGACCCTCTTGTCCATTGCCCTTCAAACCCAATCTTTGTCCAAGCCCTTCAGCCCATGCCCAACCCAACCCTGCTGACGACCTCAGCACTGAAACCATCCCTTTGCCTCCACCCTCGGCCTACCCTACTCCGGCCCACCATATCGCCAACACTAATCATCCTCACCTTATTTCTGATCCTACACCCCCTCCCACAACTCTTCTCTTCCCCTGGCTTGCACCAACACCGATACCAACCACAACCTCTCCCTTCACCTTATTGAACTGGCCCCATCGGCCCTGCTTGGAAGCTCTATCTAAGTTCTATTCGTGAAATCCTCACTTGATGAGCACACGAACAAACCAAATTCCCAGGTGCCCTTTTAGACCCTGCAAGACCACCGAAATAAAAAAGAAGATCCCTCATAGCATTAAGAAGAAACTTGCACGAACTGAATGGAGTAACTTTGCTAAAGGTTTCTTGGATAAAGATGCACTGGAATCAGCAAGAAATTAAAACATGGGAATTCGGCCGTCAAATGGGTCTCCGAGAATCTGAACCGGAGAGTGGCATCCTCCAAGTAATTGGTAATGATTAGCGCCTTCACACAAATTTAATGCGTGTTTTATGCTATAATGTAAGAGGATTGGGGACTGGTGTAAAAAGAAACGAGGTTAAGGCACTGATTCAAAAACAAAAATCAGAAGTGTGCTTGATCCAAGAGACCAAGATGGACTCAATGGATGAAAAAATAAGAAGAGGAATTTGGGGTAATAAAAAATGTGGATGGGTATTCGTTCTTCGGAAGGCCGCTCGAGAGGCATCGCCATCTTTTGGGATGCAGACTACTTGTAGTGTGTAAGCTCTTGGCACATAACTAGTATCCTTGTTGTCAATTCAATTCGATGGAGACCTTCTGAGAGAAATGGTCTCTCTCTTGGGGCCCGAGGTACTGTCTCTCCCACTGAATTTCCTCGGCATACAAGTGGACATCAATCACCATAGATCTGAGTATTTCGGTAACCAGCATAATCAATTTTGTCCAAACCCTGTATCTCGAGATCAAAAAAAAGAAACTTTGGACGGGATCAATTTTGTCAAGAGCTTTTTCAACTTAAGGAACCATGCTGCACTAGGAGGGAGTTTGCACCAAACAAATATATCAGACTCCCAACTACTAGGAGTAGTATTAAATGACAGTAAAGGAAGGTACGAGCTAGCCGAAAAGGTTAATTTACAAATTTTTGAAACATCAAACTTGGCTGTCAGCAACCTATTCTGTTTAAATCTCTGTTCAAATTTTATAAACTCAAGTGTAGGGCTGTCAACAACATATTTCTATTCTTTTGAAGCCTCGACAATGAGCAAGAGACAAATCCTTCAAGCAAGGAAATTTAGAAGAGAAGTCATAAAAACAATTGGCATGGACATCGATCCAAGGCAAGAACAAACACTTGAGCTTACGAAACTCGTAAATGATACTCATAGATGAAACAACATAAGATGTAGGATTCGGGGTTTCAAACAAGTATGTGCATTCCAAAAATGACAATTCCTCTATCAACAATATGCCTTTCACTAGAAACATCTGGTGTAAACTAAGAGACTTAAAGTTTCGAACAACAAACCTTTTCATCGACGGCTAGACCAATTTTGCATCCAGACAAAGATAATCTGATAAGATTTTCACATTGAAGCACCTCATGTGGTAAAACAAACTCCCTTGTTTAGAAATAAATTTCACCCTCAACTCTTTTCCCCTTCTCCATATCAAACTCTAGAAATTAGGGATCTCATTTTTCTATTGACTGGCAAATATGTATTTTAGCAATAAATAGGAGAAATTATATATATTGAAATAAAAAGTATTATTCGTTGAAGAAGATCGATGCACCTATGATTTTGCAATATACACTAAATTTCAAAAAATACGAGATCAAAGAATTCGGAATCATACAAATCTGGCAAGTTTTCTGTTAAAATTTTCCCACCATGTTGTTGAGAAATTTTCTTAATTGGTATAGTTGATCCTCCATATTGCAAAGTGTTTCTGAAGAGATACACTCATTAATTAGCTATATCAGGAGGATTAATGTCGGTCTAAATAAGAAGTTGGTCATGTACTGAGGGATTTGGGTGATTTTAATAAGTCTTTTCTTGCCTAGCAAGGTTGAAGGATTATTCCGGATAGTGAATCTTTCTGGCGCGAATTCTCAGAGCTCGCAATTATTGGATTTGGGAATTTCTGATTAAAGCAGACGGGTTTTAAGCCGAGTTACATGGCATAGTATATTGGAGAGAAGGTGTTTGTGGTGGATACAACATTTAACAATGAGATGGGCAAACACTACAAAAAAACTGACTATCGGCAAGGGCTTTGGCAAGGGACGAATTAAGTATACTATTGCACGTATCCAAGACGATCACGTAATAATGAATGGCACGTTGTTTGTAAAGTAAAGGCATGGTCAATGGTAGAAGTCCCTAAAAAGGAAAGAAGTAATGAAGATGAATCTCCATTTCAAACGGAACAAATAGAGGCTCAAACTGAAGTCTTTACGGGAGATTTGAATCTTTATGTAGACTGAATGACTGCAAATACACAATTGATCAAAATTGAAAATGATAGTAGAGGTGCGGAGGAGGGTGAAGGTGATGAGGAGGAGGAGGAGGATGAAGAGGAAGAGGAAGAGGAAGATGAGACAAATAATGAAAATGAAGACGAAGAAGATGAATATTAAATTAATGTAATCTAATTATTCTAATTTGTACAATTTATAAAAGTTAATTATTTATAATTTAGTTACAAATCATAAATTAATCACAACTAATATAAAAAATGGATTTGTTAAAAAAGAGAGTAAAAATGGATATTTTATAATTTTAATAAAGCTTAAAAAATTACATTTTCAATATATAAATTAAAAAAAATTAGAATAAATATAAGTCACAAATTTAGTTATTAATGTTTGGAAAAGAAATAAAATTTTTAAATTTTTTTAAAGGTAAAAAATGAGTACATATTCAATTAATATTACGACTATAAACAAAAAATAGACTTGTCCTAGTTGTAGGCGTCCCTCACTAGGCGCCCACACACTCGCGTTCGAGTCCTAGCTAGGATAAAAAATCGGCTAATAAAATTCAAAGTCCGCGGGTGTGGGCGCGGTTGGGTTTTGTTCAGGGCAGGGGCGGGTCTGACCCGGTTAGGTCGGGTTGGGCCTAGATTCGATCCAATATAAATATATATTTTTTTAATAATACCCGTCGGCAAGAGCGACGGAATTTCCGATGAAATAATTTCACAAAAAAAATATTGCTACTTTAGATTTCGGACGGAAATACCGACGAAATAATTAAATTTTTTTAAAAAAAAAAATAAATAACCTACCGACGGAAATACCGACAAAGTAATTAATTTTTCTTTTTTTTTAAAATAAAAAATAAACTACCGATGGACCCGTGACCCGGTTCGAAACCGGGTCGTAGAGTATACCGACAGACTATTTTTGTCGATAAGTCCAACTATTTTTGTCCATCAGCAATACCGACTAAACATAAATTTACGTCGGTAATAATTACTGACGACGACTGTGTCGACGGAATTATTCCGTCGGTAATTCCATCAGCAACCATTGTTTCCGACGAGGATTCCGTCGATAAACAATGCCTTTTTTGCAGTGGTTGATCTTCCATCTAGCATTGTGGATTTACGATGGAAGAAAATCTTGATAATTCAAGTTTAACGTTCAAAAATCTAACATTTTATTTTTACAATTCACAATCGCCGCCCTTCACGTAGAGCATAACAGACAAAGTGTTTCCAAAGAGATAAACTCAGTAGCTATATCTGGAGGATTCATGCCGGTCTAAATAAGAATTTGGTCCTGTATTGCCGGATTTAGCCTCTTTTAATTAGTCTTTTCTTGCCGAGCAAGGTTGAAGGCTCATTCCGGATAGTGGATCTTTCTGGCGCGAATTCTCAGAGCTCGCTATTATTGGCTTGAGAATTTCTGGTTAGAGCAACTTGTTTTTAAGCCGACCTACATGGCATAGTATATTGGAGAGATGAAAGGTGTTTGTGGCGGATCCAAGATTTAAAAGTGAGATGGGCAGACACTACAAAAAAAACTGACTGTCGACAAGTTTTAACAGTGAATCATAAAATATTTTCATACCACATTACCTAGCATTTTGGAATTAAAAAGATTTTGGAATCATACATTTCTTAATTGGTAGTTGATCCTCAATGATATATCTTTTTTTCTGATAAAACACACACACACACATTCAACTTGAAAGACACCATCATTCTAATTTCCATTCTTCTTAGGGCCCCAAACCCCTCTCGTTAGTTCAGGCCTTGTTCGATGAATTCGATGATGTGTTCCCTGTTGATATCCCCCATGACCTACCACACTTACGGGATGTCTAACACGCCATTGATCTTATCACGAGTGCAACTTTTCCTAACCGTCTTTACTACCGCATGAGTCCGGTCGAGTATGAGGAACTTCGTCGACAAGTGGAAGCCCTCTTGTCTAAAGGTCACTTCCAAGAGAGTCTTAGCCTCTGTACCGTTCCCTCGTCTTGATGATCTGCTCGATCAATTACACGGCACATCCATTTTTCCAAGCTGGACGTTCAGAGTGGTTACCACCAGATCCGTTTTCAAAACTCGGGAGGGTTTATTCGAATGTTTTGTTATGCCCTTTGGCCTATCTAATGCTCCCAACACTTTTATGAGAGTGATGAACCAGACCCTTCGCCCATTCATTGGTAAGTCTGTTGTGGTCTACTTCAATGACATTCTTGTCTATAACTCTACATTTGATTTCCACTTGCAGCACTTACAAAGCGTCCTCGGTGTACTCCGGCAAAATAAGTTTTTTATACAACTCTCCCAACGTGTGTTTTTGGCTCTGCCAGCCTTCAACTGCAATAATTCAGCGGATGGCTTGGCAGTTGATACCTCAAAAGTTGAGGCCATTGCAAACCGGCCAATCCCACACACTACAAAAAAACTGAGATTTAGAGACGCCCCAAACATTTCAATGGCATCATGGCTCGTTTGAGTGCTTGCATGTGTGGTTAGAAATTATCTTGGACGCCCGATGCCACTCCTGCCTTTGCTGAAATTAAGAGGAGCCTCACCTCGGTGCCAATCTTGATTCTGCCGGATTTCCACAGCCCTTTTGAGCTTCATTGTGACGCTTCAAAGTTGAATCTAGGCGCTGTTCTGAGCCAGGGAGGTAAACCGGTTGCCTTTTTCAGCGAAAAGTTGAAGGGCCCGAAGACACGATTTAGCACGTATGATTTTGAACTCTACGCGGTCGTCCAAGCTGTTAAACATTGGCGCCATTACCATTTTGACAGAGAGTTTGTCACCAAGACAAGATATCTGCACGACATGCTTCTTGGCATGCATACCTTCAACAATTCACCTTTCTCATTAAGCATAAATCTGGTGTCACAAACCGTGTGGCTGATGCGCTAAGTCGGCACCACTCCTTATTGAATGTAATGCATGCTTCTGTTCCTGGTTTTTCTACAATTTCTGATTTGTACGCCTCTGATCCTTTCTTGTCAGTGGTATTTGTACGCCTCTGATTTGCGGTGTCAACTTTTTCTCCTTTTGAGATTATGTTGTGAGCAGCCTTGAGTAACTCTCATCTATTTACTGAATTGGTCACAATATGTAACTCTCACTCTGTAACTTTTGATTTCCGAGTACCACTGGTACTCTCTCAATGATAAGTCTTTTTTTTTCTCTGCTTTAAACCTGATAGACCCAATCAATCTCATTTGCATCAGAATTTGAAACTGCATCACGGCTACAAAGGATAGACATTAAGCTGCTATAACCTCTTGTAAACTTTTTCTCTGCTTTTGTAACGTGTTCTTCTGTATTCGTATCGAGTACAAGGGGTACTCGAATTCAAAAAAAAATAAAATTTGGCTGATAAAAGGCATGAATGTACGACAATTTTGTGCTGCGCCATTTAATAATTTCCCTCGATTGTAAGATTTGCAGCTGATTCAATGCCAATAGTGAATGTTGCTGATACGTTTTTATTATTTTTTTAGTATGACTTAAAAAAGTCATTTATTTAATTTCTTGTATTCTTTGGTTTAAATAAAAATCAGATTTTGTGGCTCTCTTTAGTAAAATATCTCGATTTTTGTGGCATTCTATTTTGGCTTTTTCTTTTTTAAAATTGAATTGAAACAGAGAAAGTAATTACACATAGATAGTACTAAAGAGCAAAACTAGCAGCGTATAATATTTCGATAATTATTAACAAACAAAAACACTATGATGACAAATTCTGATAGTGCAGTTACGGGGCTGAAGCACACCTAAAGCAATAATTCACGGATTTGTTATTCAAGAACACAGAAAACAAGAATTGCTAATTAATTAATTATAGTTTGTGTCTGCAATGGCTTTGTCACAAGCGAATAAAAATGATACAACATTGGCAGAATATTTCTAATTAATGATAAAACACATTCAACATATGAGCTCAACAATTTATAACGATAACAGACTCGTTTCATTTAATTTGAATGTAGCAGCTCGATCCTCATCCCCATATCAAACGGAAGCAAAACTTTTGATTATCTGCATTCGTTCGAACTTCTAACAATGAGTTCCGGGGTACACGAACCCAAGAAGAGACAGATTCATCGAAAAATTCAACAATAAATTCCTCAAGAGTGAAACAATATTTTCCACTAACTTGCTGCATCAATCTCTGGTAAACAATCTCGCAGCAATTTCAGGCGTCATGTGCTTTGGCAATTGGGAGTCTGATATATCTGTTTGGTGCGAACGTTCTCCTAGTGCAACATGGTTCCTCAAGTTGAAAAAGTTCTTGACAAAATTGAGCCCGTCCAAAGTTTCTCTCTATCTCGAGATACCTTATTTTAACAAAATTGGTCATGCTGCCCGAAATACTCGATGTTTCGACGACCAGCATAATTAATTCTGTTCAAACCGGTATCTGGAGAAAGAGAGAAGCTTTGAACGGGCTCAATTTTGTCAAGAACTTTTTCAACTTGAGGAACCATGTTGCACTAGGAGAAAGTTTCGTGGACCACTCTTATCATCTCATTAACAGTAATTGAATATAATTCTCACAGTTTTGCACCAAAAAGATATATCAGACTCCCAATTGCCAAAGCACATGACGCCTGAAATTGCAGCAACATTCCACATACTCTTAATTCAGCCTCTATATATATGTGCAATTGTATCTACACTGCAGTATGTAGTACATTGAGCTTCCAGATTTAGGCGTCCTTGTTTCCTCCACACTGGCTGTTACGAAATCAATAAGAAAAATTAATAAATCTAGCTAGCTAAAATGTTGGAGGGATTTGATATATTAATATATTAAAAATTAATATATCAAATCTTCAATGCGAAAATGAAACCCGATTTGAATGGTTGCAAGTTAGCTAAAGAATTGATTGAGGTCGAGACCAACCAATTTCGAGTCACCAAAAAATATGCACACAAGGCAATAAGAGAGAAATGAGAGGAATGATTTGAAAAGAGACTACCTCTCTCTATTTATAGAGATTTAGGAAAATGGAGATTGTGAAAAGAGAGAAATGAGAGGAATGATTTTCAGATTTAATGTACGGTTGAGATTAAAATATAAGATTGGTTATCAACGATTACAGTTGAAAGCACATGGATTGTGTTTTTCTACATTTGGGACATTAATTTTCAGATTTAATGTACGGTTAAGATTAAATGATCGGATAATTGGTTATCAACGGCTATGGTTGAAAGCACATGGATTGTGCTTTCCTACACTCTAGCCACTTTTCAGATTTGAATTTAGGGTAAAAATTATTTTTAGCCCAATAACTTGACCTATTTTTTAATTTGGTCACCAAATTTTTTGACATTTTGACTTTGGTCATTTAGGTTTTCAATTATTTAATATTTTAATAAAATATATTAAAATTTCAAGATTTTATCCTACCTAATTTTAATAAATATATTAAATTTATTTGAAATATATTTTTCAATTAAAAATATTTTAAATTTATTCCAATTTCTGCTAATAAATTATTTTAAAACTATATTAGAATTTTTTAAATTTTAATTTTTTCAAAATTTGGTGTAAAAATTTGATGAATTAATAAATATAAATAAGTCTTAATTTTTATAAGGATTTTTTATTTAATGTGTAAATTATATTTTTTCTTATTATGAATTTATAAATATAAATAACGTTTAAATTGGTAAAAGAAATATAAAAATAAAAAAAAGGGGGGGAGGAGGGGTGGGGGGGAATGAACCATTTTTAAAATTTGAACAAACCTACAGGACCAAAATAAAAAAGAATTGTTCATTTTTGGACAATTATATAAGGGATTATATTTTTTTTTAATCCATTAAGTTACCATGATTTTGAATTTAGTCCATCAGATTACCACTTTTTGAATTTAGTCCATTAAGTTTCGATTTATTTTTATTTTGGTCCCGTTTTGAACAGGTCATTTTTTAAAACACACCCTATAAAATGTTATACACACCCCAAATGTTAAACACACCAAACTAAAATTTTAAAAAATCATTTTTTATTACTATACACACCCCAATTCTTTCCTATTTAATAAATTGCCAAAAATAATTAAAATTAAAAAAAATAAGAATTCAAATTAATATGAAAAATATAAATAAAACCTATAAAATATCGCCTAAATCTTCAAAAATTAAACAAAGCTAAAAAAATTAATTAATTTAATTAGTTTTGAAGATTTAGTTAATTTTTACTATTTTTAAATTTATTTAGCCGTATTTTCGACATTTTTTTATAGAAGTTAGAACGCAAATAAAACATTAATAAAGCAATGGAATTAAAAAAAAAATTTATTTTATTTTCCTTTTAAATATTTCTTTTATATTATATGAACCTACTAACACCCCATAAATATTATATTCACTTCAAATGTTAAAAACAAAAATCCAAATTAAAAAATTTAATTAAAAGAAATATACATATTTAATAAGTTATCAAAAATAATTTAATTAAAAAAGTAAGAATTCAAATTAATATGAAAAATATAAATAAAACCTATAAATATACCTAAATCTTCAAAATTTTAATAAATCTAAAAAAATAATTAATTTAATTAGTTTTAAAATTTTAGTTGATTTTTAATACTTTTAAAGAATTTTATTTTTATTTAATTTAATAATTTTTTCAACGTGATTTTTTTTTAATTTATTAAAAATCTTAAAAAATAGTAAAAAAATCAACTAAATCTTCAAAACTAATTAAATTAATTAATTGTTTTAGCTTTGTTTAATTTTTGAAGATTTTGGTGATTTTTTATAGGTTTTATTTATTTTTTTTATATTTAATTATTTTCAGCAATTTATTAAATAGGAAAGAATTGGGGTGTGTATAGTAATAAAAAATAATTTTTAAATTTTAATGTGGTGTGTTTAATATTTGGGGTGTGTATAACATTTTGTGGGGTGTGTGGTGTGTTTTAAAAAATGGCCTGTTAAACATGTTATAGCAGGTAACTAGACCAAAATCAAAATAAATCGAAATTGAATGGACTAAATTCAAAAGGTGGTAACCTGGTGGACTAAATTAAAAAATGTGGTAACTTAATGGACTAAAAAAAATATAATAATATTATATAATAAGCATCCATTACAATTATTTCCAGCTCACTTTAATTAGCAATTTCCTTTCACATCTATAGTTTTCTTTAAAAATAAAGTTAATCAATGTTATCGATGAGTTAGAACAATTTTTCATGAGTTACAAAAATGTCAATCCTACCGACTGGTTGAGAAGTTGCAGCGTCTTCAACAACTACTTGATTTGTTGCAAATCCAACTTTTAATTGATATGAATATTTTCATCGAAGGTTTTCAAGATACTAATTAACGATCAAAATTAATAATCAATTAATTATATATATTTTTTTAATTTAATTAATAAATAATCAAGTAAGTTAAATATGACCAACATTAACTATAGTTATCTATCTACAAGCGTATAATAATTTGCTCGTTAGCCCTTCCCTGAAGCAAATTTCTGAATACATAAATTAGAAACACACAATGCCACCATATTAATCTGCACATGAGCTGATTGATAACTTTTTAGCTAGGCTCAGCTTTTCAGTTTCAGAGATACCCTTTAATTCTTTGTACACAATTCAATTTTTAATTTTTAAATTTCACACTAATTAAAAGATAACGGAAAAGGCATCAATTATCAGTGACCTAATATTTAATTTTTTATTTTCTCTGGCTAATTAGCCAGGGATTAGAAGCCCTCACTATTTTTTTTTTTTTTTTTTTTATATAGTGGCCAGTTTTTGGCAACAATAGACCGAACATTAATTCTTAGCTTTGAGCCAGCAATGCCACGATATGATTTAAATAAAATCAAAATATATAGTACTCCCTCCTAAGTCTTGATTAGGAATTCTGATGAAACTGGTAAAAATGGTATATCAAAATGAGTTATATATTAATGGTAAAAAAAAAAAAGAATAGATACTAATCTATTTATCAAAATTAGGCGCAAACCCACAAACACATATTTTGAATAAAGATCTCTCTAAATGATTGGAGCAATTTGTCAAACAAACATATTAATTAAATATGGAGTATCTTGGTACTGAGTATAATCTGAACCGTAATAAAATAAATTAAAGTTATAAATAATGATATAATGATATGAAATTACAGAAAGATAAAATGATTGAAGAAAAAACATAAGGAATAATGGGATTCATGGTGCGCAAGCTATGAGAAATGCAATTCCGATAACTACTTGAGATGAAAAGTGAAGTAAAAAAGAAAAATGGTTAAAACATTCAAGAGTGAGAATAAAAGTGAAGAAAAAAAAGAAGAAAATACACAGACATTCAAAACTAAGAAGAAAAGAAATTAAAATATACATATGGTTCATATTGTTTAAGAAGAATTGGAAAAATAAAGAAGTGACAAATGCAATGAAGAAAAAAATAAGAAGAATTAGAAAAAGGAAGAAGGAAAGAAGGGTTAAAAGATTAAATGTTGCATAAAAATCAGGCAAAACATTTGAAAAAAGAAAACTGTAAAAAAAAAATTTGTCACCTCTGATGCATATAATGAAAAATAAAAAATACTCCATCGAATACCTTTTAAAAAAATTAAATTTTAATGAAGATAAAATTTAATATAAAACTTACCAACCTCATAAAAAGAAGCCCGACAACTGAGGAAACATAGAAGAGCAAAACATTAATAAATACGTCAATTTTGCACAATTTATATCGAGAAAATGCACTGGAGAACTAAGAGAGAATTTTGAGATATATTGTATATAGAAAATCATAGATTGAATAACAAAAATACAAATATATATAAATTGAGGGAGAGAATGTTAACCAAACTCAACAATTTCTAAATCACATTATCCAAAAAAAATATTCCCTTAGCATCACCTCTAATGCATATCATAAAAAAAAAAAAACGCATTAGATCATAAAACAGGAAGTCCGGTAAAAAATTAAGAGATACGTCAAATTTCGCCACAATTTATATCTAGGAAAAACTGAGAGAGAATGTAGATAGGAAGTGAGAAAGAATGTACAGAGGAAGAAGAGACCGAAAAAAAAGTGGAAATCGGCAACGGAGAAAATAGAGAAGAGGAACTGAAAAAAAATGTAGAGAAGAAGAAGAGACCGAATAAAAGTGAGGAATATTAGAAATGGACGGTTTCTTATCCAAAATTAAATCGGAAAAAAAATTGTCAAAAGTATTTAAATAAAAAAATGCAAAAATAATAAATAAATAAAAATTGCAAAAAAAAAAAAAAAAACTGACTCACGTAAATTCAGAATTTCAAAATAGAAAGAGTAGAGAAAAACTGTGAAATATACAATGTAAATATTTCAAATTGGAGAAAACACCTGCATCCTGCTCTTCTCTTTTTAAATTCTTTCACAAATCGGAGAAAGCATTTGCATACCCTTCAACGGTTGAAGCATCGCCCAACCGGCCCCCGGAGACTTCATTTGCAAAGGTATGTCTTTGTTTTTCCATTTTTTTTTCTAATAATTATTAGATATCTTCTTCTTATTTTATGAGTCTTATATTTGATTTTAATCTTATTAAAGGATGATGATATTCCCGAATCCTCTCACCATCGTCAACCCGTGACAAACATAGAAGTAACCAAACGTGCGTGCATATATATATATATATATATATATTTTTTTTTATTTGATTAAATCCATTTCCCATAATTCAACCAATGTTTCCAAATTAAAAACCATTATTTTCAACACCAATGATGAGTCGGTGAGTACAGGGGTATTAGTGTCTTAATTTATTTTCCATAGGTTTGAAGAAGTTGGACAATTCCAAATAAAATTCCCCACCTAAGTCACATTGAAATTAATTTAAACCTTGTTGACAAAATATTCCATGATGCCATGCTCAGACTAATAATATGTATATAATGCAGTGGATATATAAAAAAAATACCTTGTGAATAAATTAAACACAGGGTAACATAATCAAGTCTCGATCATGAGCTTGGTGAAGCTAATTCATATATAATTGATTATATGCAAAGTGTAGGGTCGCACGCTGCACGCACGCACCTCACGCATACTTTGTGCAAGATACTAAAAGAACTTGTGCATCATTTAACTCGCACAAATAAATTTATTTTCTATATTCAGGTAAATATTACATTTTCTTTAAGAAAACGAATAAAAAATCTGAGTACATAAAGTATGTCTCTTGTGAAATTTTCTTGCCTGAGCAGATTAAATCTATTGCTTATTATTGATATTATATATATATATATATATATATATTTAAAAAAACCATTGCAAAATTTGTTGCAAATTTGAGACAAAAAATATTTTTGTCGCATAAATTTTTTTAAAAAATCAGTAGCAATAAATAAAAAATACTATCATTTAAAAAAATCGTCGCAAATTTAAGACAAATTAAACGTTCATTGCATATCCATCGCAAATTTGAGACAAATTGAAAAATGGTTGCAAGTTCTGTCGCGAATTTGGGATGGGAGATTTTCAATTTTTACTTTTCTATTAATAACAAAATTATGAACTTCTTTAAACAATTTCAGAAAAATAAATATTATAGCATAAACAATTATATTTTTGCATTTAATTCCTCAACATTTTAATTTTTATGATCATTAATTGTGAATATGTTTCAATACAACTGTCAAAATTGAAATTGCCTAAATATAAGTGCAACTGGAGGTGCACTAGCAGTTATGAAATTGAAACTATTATTGCACACACGACCATGTTGTTGCCCTGGGGACAGATGTTTGCATCAAAATATATTAATTGCATGCATGGCTATAAACTTGATTTTTGTTGGATTTTGGGTTGTGGTTGATAGCCCAAATTTATCTAAGGTGTGGGTTATATACCCCTCTCTCTATTTATGAATTAAATAAGTATGTAAAATACTCAAACTGTCATTTTAATAAAATGTGTCTAGTAGATACAATCCCCTTAACATTTAAACACTAATTTCTTTTTGCAACTCCCGCCAACATTTATAAAAATAATTCAGAAATCCCAAAAACTCTTACAAATCTCAGAAAAAAAAAATCAGACATGTTTCGACACACCAACACTACAAATAATTTTTAAAATTGCGAGGGTCTGAAATCCCTCGTTAAATGGCGAGGGATTTTACGAGGGGAGCAGATGGAGAGGGAAATATCGAGGGTTCAAAAAACCCCCCGCAAAATGGCGAGGGATTTGTAATCCCTCGCCATTTAACGAGGGACGTTGTTTTTAAAAATGATAAAGGGCGAGGGATTAAAGCTCGCTGGCTGGCGAGGGAATTTAATGCTTGCGGCCAGGCGAGGGATAAATTAAAATGCTCGACAATAAATAGCGAGGGAATTAATGCTAGCCATTTTCCTCGTTATTCATGTTGAAGAGGACTTTTCCTTCCCCAAATCCCTCTCTATTTGGATACTTTTTTTTGTAGTGCAATATCGAAATCTAACCTATTTTTCGACAAACTAGTGTCGATTTATTTTTCTACAAAGATTAATTGAAAATTGCAAGGTTGGTGTACAAGAATTGATCGAAAACTGAACGGTTTGTCGAAAATAATTGATCGAAAAATAGATATATTTTCGACAATAGTTTGTTGAAAACAAAAAGATAAAATACCTAAATGTCGCGGTTCATGAAGAAGAATAAGAATAAGAGGGAAGACAATGGAGGAAGATAGGGTGGGGCGGCGGCGGCGCTGAGCAGTGCGGTGTGGGAGGGAAGAGGGGGTGTCGCTAGGCAGGGTTGTTGTAGAAAAAAAAATGGAAAGGAGGAGTGGGTGGCACTGGCCAGCGCATGTTGTTAAAGAAAAAAAACAGAAAGAAGGGGAAAGGAGAGAGGAGGCGGTAGTGCTAGGCGGGGCAGAGTAGGTGGAGGGGCTGGAGTTTTTTTTTTTTTTTAGAACAAAGAGGGGAGAAAGGGAGGAAGAGGAAAATAAGGCTTTTAGTGCTGGGGGTGTATTTACTAAGGGGAGTTTTAGAGAGAGAATGGCAGTTTAGGTAATTCGGGGGAGTGCATCTACTAGTCATATTTTTTGGGAGAAGTGCATGTATCGGGGGAGTGCATCTAATAGTGGTGGAGGGAGAGGGGTATTTAGGGTTACAGTTGTACCCCCAAAATTGAAAAAAATTCACTAATATATACCATGTAAAAAAATATTGTATCACAATTTTAATTTTAGTGACGAAGTTGGATA
This sequence comes from Galeopsis tetrahit, assembly GCA_963675135.1. NCBI lineage: Eukaryota > Viridiplantae > Streptophyta > Magnoliopsida > Lamiales > Lamiaceae > Galeopsis > Galeopsis tetrahit. The sequence continues at coordinate 56,414,120 of OY776124.1, read as the reverse complement.
GCTCAAGTGGTTAGAGCACCACTACCTAGGCTTTAGATCCTGGGTTCGAGTCATGGGGAGGGGAAAAGGGATGGGAATTTAATGTAATTCAAAAAAAAAAAAAACAATTTTAATTTTAGTGTAGGAAAATATTATGAATTAATATATAAGAATTAATTCTCCACCTCTCTACAAGTTCAGACTTTTAGATAAAATAAAATTCTTTCATGGTATCAGAGCCTCCCGTTGGAAGCAACTCCACCTATTTAAATTGTCACTCGTTGGACCTCTTCCCCAATGGTAAGAGGTCATAATTCGGCCCACGAGTGATAGGAATTAATATACAATAATTAATTCTCCACCTCTCTACAAATTCGTATTGCTGCATATATATTAAATTAATTAATTGAGATAAAATTGTTAATGAGTTGTTGTTTCAATTGTGAATTTGTTTATTGTAATCATAATAGTTGCAATTTTATTACTAACTATCAATTCAATTAAAAAAATGTTGAATGGTACACTTAATTTCTTCATGATCGAATGACGTTCAAACAATATATAAAAGAGTATAATCGGTGAAAAAATGTTTCAATGATATGCCACATATCGCATAAAAAAAATGACAACTTTACGAACTCAATTGTATTTATAATTTGATTTGCATGTTATGTGTATTTTTTTAAAAAAAAATCATTTGAATCGAGTTGTATGACTTTAAGTGTTTCGTACCCCCGAATCTAAAATTCTGGATCCGCCACTGGCATCTAACATGGTTAGAGGGGCATTTAATCCACGTCTTTATCTAATACTACAGTTTTAGCCCGTTTAAATAATTTTAGAGTACGATTTTTTTACAATTTTAGGCCCAGGCACATTGTTTTGAGTGAAAACCAAGTAACCTCATTCTTCCAAAAAACCGGGTGTCCCCCTCTTTTCCTTTTATTAATTTACACAAATTTACACAAATAAGGCTGGGCACGGCGGCAACGGGGCTCGGCTGTGGTTGAGTTGTGGCTGGGCGACGGGACTTGCGACAGGGGTGTCCTCGCGGCCGTGCGAAAGGGGTCGTGTGAACTCAATCATGTGGGGGTGAATACAACAAAAGAGGGGGTAAATAACCATGACTTTAAAATATTTGCTAGGTAACATTGTTTGTACAAGTAAGGTTATTCTTTCTCGATCTGGCCCAATTGGAATCAGCCCATTGGACAATGTGCTGGGAACTTAATAGTAAATTTGTTGGCCCCATTAAGATATGTTGATGGGCCAAAAAAAATTAATTACACGACACAAAAATATCATAATATCTGGGGTCGCAATTATATGTGAAACCATGTTTGCATCTACCATTGTTTACTTGCACGCAAGGTTTTAAAAAAGGGCGCGGCTAAAGGCACACACGAATCTTATGAGGACACCCACTGGATGAGGATACCCACAAAATGGATGAGAACACCCACGTGGAAATCCCAAAATTACCCTCCAATCTATTAAAACCCTAAACCATTCCCATTCTCATTCTAGGACACCCACCTCCCTTCCTCTCCCAACGCTCTCTCATCTCCTCTTTCCCCGTCGCCGCCGCCCACGTCGACGCCGCCCTCACAGTGTCGTCGCCCACGTCATAGATCGCGCCGGCCGCCTCCCACGTCGCAGATCGCGTCGGCCGTCTCCCTCCTCAGCCGCGCAACATCGAACGTCGACAACACCCCTTCCCCTCTCCACTGTCCTCGTCGGCGGTTCGCAACGCCGACGGCAACCCTTCCCTCTCCACTCTCCTCGTCGGCTGTTCGCGACACCGAGTGCACCCTTTCCACTCTCCCCCCGGCGGTTCGCGACTCCGACTGCACCCTCTCAACTCTTCCCCCGGTGGTTCGCGACCCCGATGCCCTTCGCGGCCGCACCCCTCCCCCTCTTCTCGTCGCCGCCGCCGTCATACAAATGGTGAGTTGGTTTGGGATTTTTTGTTACAGATCCAAAAAAAAAATTAGGGTTAAGAATTTTTTTTAATTTTTTTTGGATTTTTGGTTTTTGTTCGAATTTTTTTCTCAAACATTTTACCCTTGTTCATGTAAAATTTTCGAACATGTTGAGTTTGTTTTGAATTTTTTTTCGAACATCAAACATATTAAGATTTTATTTTTTGTTGAAAATTTTGAGTTTTTAGGATTTTATTTGTGGTTGTTTTGGTGGTGAATCGGGTGTGAAATAATGACTCGTGTGCAATGGAATGGACGGGTGTACTCATCCGTTCATTTTTTAAAAAAATTTGTAGGAAGGGTACAATCGACATTTCGCATGCTCCCTGTGATAAAAAAAATATTTGGTGGGTGTCCTCATAGGATCCTTGGGTGCCTTTAGCCGCGCCCTTTAAAAAATATTTGTGTTGCATTTAAATTCAGCCCATTAGACCCTGAATAAAAACCAAGTAACCTCATTCTTCAACACAAGCACATGCATTGTGCATGTTCACTCTTCAATACAGGATAACAGGATAGTATTGATAGCATACTGTCACCCTCAATTTTTACAATAGTAAACTTTTCGATAAGAATAGATCGGAAGTGAGAGCCAAAACTTGACACACATTTAATAACATTACTCGAATGTCAGCGGGAGATTTGTCTACGATGGAATGTACTAGAAAATATATTTATTTATATAAATTAGAAAACAGCAATTATTTATGCATATAACATAGGTTGGCAAAATAATTTGGCCAGTCGATCAGACACTAATACATATTTGGCTTTGGAGAGCTTTAAAAAGGGCCTTGGAGAGCTTTTAAAAGAGCTCTCCAAGTGGGAGGTGTCCAAGCTTAATTACACTTGGAGAGCAGTTTTTTAACAGCACTGCATAACCGCTGTCTAAGTCACTTTTTTTTATTTTCGTTTCACTTGGACAGCGGTTATGACCCGCTATCTAAGTATTTTTTTTAATAATTATTTTATATTTTAAAAATCCATTTTATACAAAACCAAAATTTATTTATATACCAATATATATATATATATATACACGTCAAATACCAAAAAATCAAATAAATAAACGTACACTAACATACGTCCAATATACACCAAAAACTTTAAATATCATCACAAATGTATAAGTTAATATATTACATGCTACCAAAAGTTATACTAGCTACTTTAATTATACCCTATACAAAAAACGATTGTACATGTACCCGATCCAATCTTTTTTCCATTTGTCAATTCTTTTGTCGTTGTAAGTCTTGAGCGAACGGGCATAGACAAACTGCAAACAACGATCAATCAATATAGTTAGATATATAGTATATGAATTTTTATTCAATCAATAATAATTTAAATAAATCAATAAATTGACTTATAGTGTTAGGATTAATCTCCAATCCAGAAAAATTGATTATATTCTCAATATAACAACATACAAAATGTCCACAATGGTCTCCATCACGTTGCCTCAGAACCTGTTATGATTAGCAATTATAAGCATGCGTGCATTACAATTATGATTATTTTCTATTAATTTGATAACTTACTAAATTAAATTACCTTAACATCTATCCAGCTCACTTTATTGAAACTAGATCTTGAGGTTTGATTGTGAAGGCGACTCCGATACATCGTTATTAAATATGCATAATTTTAAAAGTAAAACAAATCATTATATTAGAATATTAAAAATGAACTTACGCTTCCATGTATGACATGAGATCACGACGATTTGCAACCACCCCATCAAAAGCTGGGTCCATAAAAAAGACACTTAATGTCTTCATAATAATGGCGACCAACACCCAATGGTTCCTATATTATATTAAAAATATTAAAATTAACTGAAAATGTGCAAATAACATATTATGCATACAAATTTTAACGAAATGTTTATTGTACTCACTCCAAATTTGTTGGCCAAAAAATGAGATGTTCTCTCCCACTTAACCTCAGCATATGTTTGACTATCCCTTCCATGCCCTGTGTCCTATCCACTACAAAAAACGCGGAGTTTGCCGACGGAATTCTCGAATCGACTGACTCCCGACGGAATACAAGATCCGTCGGGACCGGCCGACGGACTTCCCGACGGAATTTAGTTCCGCAGCCAAACGGTGTCGTTTAGCCTTGCTTGCCGACGGATTTTTTCCGTCGGTCGTTCAAATTTCGACTGCCGACGGAAATATCCGTCGGTAGCCGACCCGCTTTGACTGACACATTAATATTCGCGTGCTACCGACGGAAATATCCGTCGGTAGCCACAATTTTTTTTTTTTTATAAGAACTGCCGAAGAGAGGCAGTTCTTCCCCATAAGGGAAAATTTTTTTTGGCTTTCGTCCCCCTCTCCCTGTTCGTCTCCTGTTCTGTCCTCGTGGATTGGATTTTCTTGTGCGTGGTGCGTGGATTGATCGACAAAGGGCATTACGATTATCTACTCCAATTTTCTTCAATTTAAACGGTACGTTTTTTTCTTAATTAATTTTAATTAAGTTATTGTATTATAAATTGCATGTTAATTATTATAAATTGCATGTTAATTATTATAAAATTTCATGTACGTAGTTGATGAATATATATGTATAATTCATTCAAATATATGTTAGTACGTGGATTATATGTTTTTTAATGGTTAATTGTAATTAATTAATGTATGTTAGTTCAAATATATAATGTAGTTTTGTTAGTTCGTTTTGATAATTAAACTAGGTTATTATTGTTGATTAAATTAGTAATTATTCTTATAAGTAGAGGTTATAAATTGCATGTTAATTATTATAAAATTTCATGTACGTAGTTGATGAATATATATGTATAATTCATTCAAATATATGTTAGTACGTGGATTATATATTTTTTGTTGGTTAATTGTAATTAATTAATGTATGTTAGTTCAAATATATAATGTAGTTTTGTTAGTTCGTTTTGATAATTAAACTAGGTTATTATTGTTGATTAAATTAGCAATTATTCTTATAATTAAACTAGGTTATTATTGTTGATTAAATTAGTAATTATTCTTATAAGTAGAGGTGTTGTAAATATAGTAATTATTGTTATTGTTTAAATTAAGTCATTATTAATTAGTTTGGTAAATTATTGATTTCATTAGTAACGTGATTTTGTTATTGATTAAATTAGGAAATTATTGACTTAAATTACTAAAATGTTATTAATTAAAATAGAAAATTATTGATTTCATTACTATATTAATTATTGATTAATTTATTATACTTTTAAATTTTATTTATTAAAATAGATGAGTCAAGATGCTAGTGGGGCCTCAGGATCTCGACGTAGGAGAGGCTCACTTAGGCCTGTTGAGCCTGCTACGTTGACGTCATCGGCATCCGTTCCACAGCATTCGCCACCGTCATCTCAGTCGTCGGCAGCTCGTGGACATCCCACGCGGGCCCGAGAACACAGACTGAAAATATGGATTGAGGGTGTACAGTAAGTAATTAATTAAATAATTTTAAGGTTTAACAATATTTAATAGCATCAATTTTTGTAGGTTTTTTAATTTATAATGTGTTTGTTTCTTAATATATAATGTCACAGCTTACTTCCTGGTAATGAGATATCGAAGATTTGCACTGTGGTGATTACTAAGTGCAAAATTGTTGCGAATGCTTACTCTTGGCTGAAGGTGCCGCAGACGAAAAAGGATGAATACTGGGAGGAATTCCAGGTATTTGAGTGCATTCAATTAAATATTAATAAACAATTTATTATATATATTATTTGATAAATATGCTGATCGAATATGTGCAGAAACATGCTTATTGGCATAGGGAGTTATTTTCGGACAACGATATCCACCGTCACTGGCTATCTTCATGTCAGTCTAGGTATAATGAGATAATGTACACCTGGAGGAATGCTTGGCGTAAACGTGGCGTGGTGCAGACGTTGGGGGAGGACGAAAATGGAGTCAACGTGTGGAACACGTTGACCACGTATTGGAGTAGCCCGGAGTACATGAGGAAGTGTGAAATTGCTCGAGCCAACCGTACAAGTGATGGGGGAGGTGGGATGTCAAGGCATCGGGGGGGGGGGGGCCGATCCGCGTATGAGCACTCAATTGCTATAGTAAGTGTTCACTAAATTTATTTCAATTATTTATATTATATTATATAAAATAATTTTTATATGCTCATTTGGTACGAAATAGGAGCGGGAACTTGGGCGTGAACCCACACACGTGGATCGGTTGAACGTTCTTCATCCGTTTGATCCAGATTCACAGACGTCCACATATGGACGCACTACCCAGCTTCACGTAAGTTTAATTAAATTGTGATGTTTTTTTAATATTTAATTAATTAAATGTATTGAACTATGTATTAATTTAATTTTTTTTGTAATTATGTAGTTGGATGTGAACCGGAGGATTGAAGAGGAGACGACACAGGTTTCTGCTGAAGCCGGGCCCAGCGCTCCGCCTGATCTTAACCGGATTTACCTGGACGTTGCCCCGGCTGATCGAGGACGGGTCTTTAGCCTTGGCCGGATGAGCCTCTCAGTGAGAGCTGCGTCGTCCAGTTCGTCCCAGTGTGCATCGCAGGCCTCTGTATCCTCCACTGCTGTTCCGGACCCGAACGTAGTACACATGATGAACCACTACTTCCGACAGCTAACTGACACTATGGGTCGATCGTTGGGGATGTCTTCTGAACAAATAAATACATGTTTTGAACAGGCGATGAGCGTTCCCCCTCCGCCTTTCGATGCTCCGGTTGGTCCAGTTCCCCCTCCGCATTTCGATGCTCCGGTTGGTTCAGTTCCCCCTTTCAATGCTCCAGATGCAGAGGCAGACGACGACGGCTCGGATTTCATTGGTGGTGGTGATGATGAGTTTTTTGAGTATAATGGTTGATGTTTGAACTATTTATTTTTCTGTCGAACTATTTAATTTTCTGTCGAACTATTTATTTTTTCTGTCAAACTATTTAATTTTCCGTTGGACATATTTATTTCGGTTGATCGATGTTTGTCAATGGATTGTTTATTTATGTTATTGTTTTTAATTTATACATAATACATAATTTTTCGTTAGATTTTGGTATAAAGTAAAGTATTTTTTATTTTATTTTTTCGATTTTTATTTTATCCCGCCAATATTACCGACGGAAATAAATATTCCGTCGGAAATAACATCTGCCGACGGAAATAAATATTCGTCGAAAATAAAGTCTACCGACGGAAATAAATATTCCGTCGGAAATAAAGTCTGTCGACGGAAATTCCGTCGGCCAAGTACTCTACCGACGGAAGTTTGGGCGGCACCCTACCGACGGAATTTGGAATCCGTCGGTAGATTCAAAATGTACGCACCGACGGAATTTCAAAATCCGTCGGTAGCGCGTAATATTTACAGAAAGTTTCTTCCCCTTTCTCTCTCTCTCAGTCGAAAAAAATTGTGGAAATTGTATGAGAGCAAGCAAATTTCGGTACGTTTTTCTTTTTTACTTGGTTAAATTTTCTGGTTTAGTTGTGCATTTTATATGGTTATAGTTTAATTAGTTGTGCAATTTATATATTTGTAGTTTAGTTGTGTAGTTTAATTAGTTGTGCATTTTATATATTTGTAGTTTAGTTGTGTAGTTTAATTAGTTGTTCATTTTTTTATATGTTTGTAAGAATTTTATGTTAAATGTTTAACAGATGGAATTGCCGGATCGTCGATGGATGTATGAAACTCCTAGGTTCATTTTAGGAAATGTGAATAGTGAATTTTACAATGAACTTGTGTCATTTGTTGAATTTGCAAAGCTCCACCCACATTACATGCATGGGGATTGTATCAAGTGTCCGTGTAATGCCAAAAAATGTCAGAATAAAATATTTAAGTCGATTGATGAGGTTTTGGTACATGTTCTGAAGAATGGTTTCACTGTTAATTATTATAACTGGACATTTCACGGCGAAGGACGTTGGCCTTATAACTTTGATCAAGTTTTATACTATTACACTGCTGGTATCTATGAAAGACAAATATATGGTAATCAAGTCGGCACGAGTAATGAACAACAGTTTGGTGGGGAACAACAGTTTGGTGGGGAACAACAGTTTGGGGAGGGAGAACAGTTTGGGGAGGGAGAACCCAATATGTATCAAACAATGATAATGGAAGCCGGTTTTTCAAATGTAGAAGAGCAGCCGACGGATGAAGCATTTCGGTTTTATGAAATGCTCAAATTATGCGATCAAGATTTGTATCCGGGTTGTGATTCTCACTCTGAACTGTCATTTAATGCCTGACTTATGGCTATCAAGACCAAGAACAAGCTTTCTAACAGGGCATATGAGCAAATGACACAATTATGTAGTGAGATCTGCCCTCCTGAGAATAAGGTGCCTACAACGTATCATCAAAGCAAGCAAATGATGAAAAATATGGGATTGCCGGTCGAGAAGATTGATTGTTGTGTAAACGGTTGCATGTTATATTGGGGTGATGAAGATAACAATCTGAACATGTGTAAGATGTGTGGTCATCCTCGTTACAAAGAGCCACGTCGGAAGGGGCCCGCTGGTCAATCAAAGTCGTCGAAGAAGAAAGTGGCACACAAGAAGATGTATTATCTTCCAATCATTCCCCGTTTAATGAGATTGTATCAATCTACTGCCACAGCACAACACATGACGTGGCATGCAACAATTCGTCTTCGACCGAGTCTAGGGAGATGCGACATCCGGCGGACTCGGAGGCCTGGAAACACATTGACAACGTGTATCCCAATTTTTCTTCTGAACCGAGGAATGTGAGGCTAGGTTTGTGTACTGATGGTTTTGCACCGTTTGGGAGCTTTGGAAAGCAGTATTCGTTGTGGCCGGTGATTCTGACTCCGTATAATCTTCCTCCATGGATGTGCTTGAAACTTCAAACAATGTTTCTAACTGTATTGGTGCCAGGTCCGTCGAATCCAAAGGATAAACTTAACATTTATCTCCAGCCTCTTATAAAAGACTTGATCTTTTTATGGGAAAGTGGTGTCCAAACGTATGATGTGTTCAGAAAACAGAATTTCACGATGCGTGCTGCTGTATTGTGGACCATTAGCGACTTTCCTGCATATTCTATGTTGTCTGGGTGGAAAACGGCTGGGTTTCAAGCATGTCCGTATTGTATGGATTTTTCTGAAGCTTTCAGTCTTGAGAAGAGTAGGAAAGTTACATGGTTCGATAATCACCGAAAGTTCTTACCTCAAGATCATCCATTTAGAAGGAATAAGAACAACTTCTTGAAGAACAGAACAGTTACACACAATCGACCGCCCCTTCGAAATGGTATTTTAATTATACAATTATTTGATCTAGTATAATGTTATACGTATATGTTTGATCATCCATTTAGTATATGTTGTTACATGAGATTCAGTGGACGGGTTTGAAAAAATCTACTGAGGAAAATGCAGCTGAACACAACGGTCGAATCCCAGGTGGATGGAATAGAAAGAGTATTTTTTGGGATTTGCCATACTGAAGTTCACTATTGATGCGACACAATTTGGACGTGATGCACATTGAGAAGAATGTGTTTGATAATGTGTTCCACACAATGATGAACACAGAAGGCAAGACGAAAGATACTCCAAAGTCCCGGGAAGAGTTGAACATTTATTGTCGTCGCGAAGAGTTGAAAATGGATCCCAGTACAGGTAGATATCCGAAGGCTTGCTACACACTGGATAAGCCACAGAAACAACAACTGTGTCGTTGGATTCACGAGTTGAATTTTCCAAACAACTACGTGTCAAACTTAAGTCGATGCGCAGACATAAACAGGGGTAAGGTTTCAGGGATGAAGAGTCACGATTGTCATGTTTTTATGCAGCGCTTGATACCGATTGCGTTCCGAGACGTTGTTCCTCTCAATGTGTGGAGGGCTATCACTGAATTAAGTCTTTTTTTTAGAGATTTAACATCTTCAACGATCAAGATCGATGATATGATTCGTTTGGAGCAAGACATTCCAGTGATTTTGTGTAAGTTGGAACAAATTTTTCCACCTAGCTTCTTCAACTCCATGGAACACTTACCCGTTCATTTAGTGTATGAAGCCAGAATTTATGGTCCAGTGCAGTACAGGTGGATGTACCCATTTGAAAGGTAAACTCTTACATTTTTCATTTTTTATATATACTACATGCATGCATGTTCACTGAATTAAAATATATGTTTTTTATTATAAATTAGATATCTCCACAACTTGAAACGCAATGCTAAACAAAAGGCAAATGTGGAAGCATCGATTGTTAATGCATATTTGAATGAAGAGGTTGGCATGTTTTGTTCTTATTATTTTGAAGACCATGTCAACACTCGGTTGAGAAGTGAACCACGTAACTACGGTGGTAGAGATACAGACAATATCGGTGAAGAGGTTGATGGAATGCTGTCTATATTCAAGTCTAAGGGACGACCAATATGAAAATTCACTGAACGATAGTGGGAGTCGAACAGAGAGGCAGAAATAGCACAAACGTATGTGTTATTGAATTGTGATGAAGTTCAGCCTTACATTGAGTAAGTATTTCATATTTTTATCATTACTTCATTTATGTAATTTAATATTAATTGTGATTGGATGTTGTGAATTAGGATGTATACTCAAGAACTAAGACGAACAGAACAAAACATCTCAGATACAGATATAGATGCTCGTCTTCAACGTGATTTTGCCCGATGGTTCCAACGTTGTGTGAGCACTATTTCCTTAAATTTTACGTAAATAAATATGATTCATAATTAATGTTAATTATTTGAACTGTATAGGGACGGTCAAACGATTTTGGGAATCGATTCTTAAAGGATCTCAGCAAAGGACCACTACGTCGTGTAAAGACTTACAACGGCTATATTGTGAAGGGCTACAGATTTCATACATCTGAGTATGCATCAAGAAAAGCGACTACCAACAGTGGTGTTTGCGTTAGCAGTGCAAACTACAATGCAGATGCAAGTGACTACTATGGGGTGTTGCACGAAGTCGTTGAAGTAGAATATCCGGGATATCCAACAAAGACTGTAGTGTTGTTCAAGTGTCATTGGTTTGATTCAGGCCCTTCAGGAACAAGGATTCATCCGGAGTACAAACTCGTCGATGTTAATCCGAAAAGGAGCTATATCGGGAATGATCCATTTGTATTTGCCCATCAAGTATCTCAAGTATACTACTGCAAGTATCCAGTACGATCACGTAGTAAAATTGAATGGCACGCTGTTTGCAAAGTAAAGGCAAGATCAATGGTAGAAGTCCCTACAAAGGACAGGAGTGATGAAGATGATTCTCCGTTTCAAACGGAACAAATAGAGGCTAGAACTGAAGTCTTTTCGGGAGATTTGAATATCCACGTAGACTTGACGGGTGGAAATTCATAATTGATCGAAATTGAAAACGATAATGAAAATGAGGAAGATGATGAAAATGAAGAGGAAGAGGAAGAGGATGAGGAGGAGGAGGAGGAGGAGGATGATGAAGAGGAGGAAGATGAGACAAATAATCAAAATGTAGATGAAGAAGATGAAGATGAAGAAGAAGAAGATGAATAATAAATTATATAATGTAAGCTAATTATTTTATTAGATGTACAATTTAAAAATATTTATCATTAAGTTACAACTAAAAATTGTGAAAAAAATTAATTTTTTGAATTTTTTTAAAATATAATTAGCAAAAAAATGAATATTTTAGTAAAAAAAAATGAATATTTTAGTATTTAAAAATATATAAATTATAGATTACAAATTTAATTATTTAATTTATGTGAATGACATTAATTTTTTGAAATTTTTTAAAAAATAATTAGCAAAAAAATGAATTTTTTACTAAAAAATATTAGTATTTTAGTTGAAATATGAATATTTTAGTATTTTAAAATATATAAATTATAAAAATATAAATTATAGATTTCAAATTTAATTATTTTATATATATGAAAGAAATTAATTTTATGAATTTAAAAAAAAAAATGGACCGAAAATGAGTACATATACAATTAATATTACAATTACGAACAAGTAACACACTTGTCCGAGTGGTAGGCGCCCCTCACTACGCGCCCACACACCCGGGTTCGATTCCTAGCAAGGCCAGAATAAATGGTGGCCTTAATAACAGGTAGCGGGTCGGGGTCGGGTCGGGCCCGGGTCCGATCCGCCCCAGTAATTTTTTTTGGGTTACCTTACTACCGACGGATAATTCCGTCGGTACTACCGACGGAACCACCGACGGGCACCGACGGAATATAATTCCGAATTAAAAAATATAAAATCGAGTTCCGTCGGCAGATCCGTCGGAAAGTACCGACGGAATTCCCGACAGAAGCCGACGGATATATTTTTGAAAAAAAAAAATTCTAAAATAAATTTCCGTCGGCAGGTCCGTCGGTACTACCGACGGACGTCCGACGGAATTGCAGACAGAAATCAGACCCGGTTTCAAAACGGGTCATTCGGCCTACCGACGGAATGAGATCCGTCGGCAGACTCGACTGATTTATTCCGTCGGGAATCTGTCGGTACTACCGACGGAAAAAAAAATTCCGTCGGTAAACCGGGCCGACGAGCCTAGAACCGACTGAATTATTCCGTCGGTAGTTTCGTCGGAAACCACGCCTACCGACTACAATTCCGTCGGTAGATCCGTCGGTAAACCGCGCGTTTTTTTGTAGTGTATCACCCAATACGCAAGACACTTGGGGGCAGACGAAGGAATACATTCCACTTGCTTCGCTATCTCTAGAGAGATATACCTCACCCAAATATCTTTAACCAACATATATACGCTAATTAAAATTTAAAAAAAAAATTCAACTGTATAGAAAGTAAATACTGATAATTAATAAACACATACTTGAATTTGGCAATGAAAATTGAGGAAAAAGATTAGTTGTGAATAAGGACTAATATCTGGAATGAAGATTGATCGCTCCTCGTTTCTTTTTAAACCATTAGATCTAGTTCTACTAATCATATTTATAAGATTTATTATGATTTAATTAGTTGGTAGCATATTTTCACTGGATTTGGATTCAAAATCTGATTTTATAATTATTTGATATTCTTAAATGTTTAATAAAAAAAACAAATTAGATTAAATCTAAAAGTATTAAACTTAAAAGTATTACATTAATCCTAATGTATTAAACTTGTTCATCTCCTAATTGATTTTAACAACGAAATTCCATTAATAAATGAAAGAATCAAATTTATTATGTTAACAATATTAATGTGATTTAATTAATACATAATATTTACTGATGCAATAATTATGATAGAGTTAAAGTTGGAAGAAACACTTTAATTCTTCTTGGTACAAGAATTTAGTGTTTCACTGAAATGCAAAAAGACACCATTTTGAATCTTGATTTGCACTCCCAGTATTCGCAACAACTTTACAAGCACTATAGGTATGCATATTTCTGTAATTTAGTGTTTTTTCATTTGTGGGCTTTTGTTGTTCTGCAAGATGGATCAAGATTCTTGATTTTTCTCTTTAATACCTACTAGAATTTCACCCGTGCGATGCACGGGCTAGTTTTAATTTATTTTATAGTTTATCTTGCTATCAGTGCCTTTATAATTTGCTTGTTTATTAAAAAAAAAAAAAATGTAATATTACCCGCTTTAAACAAAAAATCTATCTTCGTCCTCTTCCATTTATTTCAATCTATAAAAACACTTATGCAATGCATGTGCCTATTTTAATTTTTTGTATAGTCGGTAAAAAAATAAGTATACATATATATAGATATGTTAAAACTCTCTCCCAAAAAGAGTATGGAGTCTGTCTTAATATTACTGCCTTCATATTTTGCTTGTTTACAAAAATAAAATTCTTAAGTATTACTTGCCTTAAACAAAAGGTATATATTTCTCCTCTTTCATTTAATGTCATCTATAAAAACACCCTGAATTAAGTTGTGTAAAGGCATTTTTTTTTGACTAATCATTTTTTCGAAGTGTAGATAAGTTATGTTTGTATTTTATGTGCGTCAGAATAAAATACCCGTGTTTTTTTAATACACCATGCGGAAAGAGATCTATTTCTGACTGATCGAGACATATTTCCCCTCTCTCAAGTTAAATGATCAATAGTCCTATGTTTTGGCAATTCAACATGACAAAGAGAATGTTTACATTCTATTCAATAAAAAATAAAGAAACGATTATCTTTGCAATATTGAAAGCATAAATAAACTTCAAATCTTCACATCTTTTCTTATATATTCAAATTTGGGTCTACCATCAACAAAATCACAATTTTTTAAAGCATGATAAAAAAAATCATAGTGCCCCATTACTTTTAATTGATCATATTTTTCTAAGATCCTAAATTTAGGACATAAAATAGACCTAAGATTGTAATTTTAAAAAAATTGAATAATGAATCTATGCAATGTAAACTAACATATTATATTTTTCCTTCTTTTATAATCATACATAGTGTAAGAAGATAATGCATATTTAGCAAAGAGACTTAACAACAAATCTCAAAATTATACAGATTTCAAAAGGTTTTCTACATTCCTAAGTTTAATAGAGTATGTGAGATATTATACTTATTCTTTTTTGATGTTAGAACATATTGCATCAATTGTTTCTCATAAAATATAGGATAAGCATGACTAAATTTTTGGAATAAACATATTGCAACAAAATTCATCAATTAAGTAAAATTAATAGCATTTTTTATGATCAACAACTTTTTATAATACTTGAAGTGTTGATGCCATCAAATTAGAATCACCACACAAGTACTGCTAGAAAGTCGAAGGGTTTGCAATTGAACCATCAGGATTGGAGTCCACAACTTCACTTGTAGGTGCTCCACCTCTATAATATATATCAGAAAAAAAAAAATGTCCACTTTAACAAAGGGAACACATTCGTGCCCAAATATTCACATACCTAAAGAATAATTTCCATAACCATACGAAAAAATAAAAAACATGAAAAAACGACAACAACATTATAACATAAATATAAAGCAATATCCTGTATAGTTCGTGGATGTTTTTTTAAAGACAAATTTTTAAGCATTAAATAACAAATGCACACTAAATTATTATAAGAATCTTGAAATTAGAAAATGAGACGTTTGAAATACACACTAAATTATTATAAGAATCTTGAAATTAGAAAATGAGACGTTTGAAATACACATTGACAACAATAAAAAATATTAGTTGAAAATTCAAGAAAGTACGGAGTATATGAATTAACTCATCTTTGTAAAACAGTTGTGGGAAGGAGTACAATAACATTTTACAACAGTTAGACACAAATACAAAATAATTTACATGCCTTTCTTTAAATAGAATCACTCTCTTTTATTTCATTTTCATTTCTCTTTGGGAGGAAACTCGCTTTGCTGCATGCAAGAAGATGGAATTGGCATAGGGTAGTTTCTCTGGAATTTGCTTTCATATCCGGATATTGACAAATGAATCCTTCACTGACAAACCATGACATCAAACATATTTACTAATATATTAAAAATAGCAGCAATGTTCTGATAAGAGAAGAATTCCTTGGATCTTGATCACTCATATGATAGAACCATACATCCCATCGCATTTGCATCCATAATTTATAATTTGCACACTATACCATATATAACCTAAAACAGAGTAAACCAATGGTCACTTTACATTAGAAATTGAAGAGATCCAAGACACTTATTTCAGCAATTATACTATCATTAACTGAATTTTGGTTTCAGAATTAATGGTATTTCAGTTTCGCAATAAAAAAAAATGTTAGAAATTGAAGTTTGAGAAAATTAATGAGAATGAAGGGTGAGATTAAAAGTATTTTTAAGAGTCTCTCTAGATTCCTATTCTTGTAATGTATGACATGGCAGACACATGGCAGAAGGAGGAGGGGTCTAAATGCACACGTGTCGAAAGCAGGAGAACCCTCATCCTCCTTTTATATATATAGATTTCCCCTGTTTCAAATTGCAGTTGGATTTCTGGGGAAGATGTTTTATAGTTAAAAGGGCTCCCAATTCTTGATAAATTAAATTATTCTTAAAAAGGAACAAAATAGAATATTACTGCTAATTTACAAAAAACAAACCGACAAAATGATTTATGAGATATTCATTTAGAATGAAGATTAAAACTAACCTAACAAATAAATAAATAAAATCAAGTAATTAATTGATTTAAAAAACACGTCTTTAATTAATCAAGCGCATCCTCTACATCATCAATGTATACTTTCTCTGTGCACCAAAACCAAAAAATTAAACAACAGATTTCTTGCATACAATCATACTCGATAGACATCCCCTCTCTCTCTCAACACAGTTAGAACCCTAAAAATACTAAGTTTTATAGCAGAGAGATTGACAGGTTAGTTTTCATATAAAAATTCTTGACATACAAATTAAAGCCAGAACACAGTGTTTTCAACAGAAAGGATACCAGAAAGAAGGCAGCAGGATAAGACGGGAAACAAATCAACCATTAAATTTCATCGCATCACAACTCACAAGTAAAATCAATCTCATAGAAAAGCAAAACATTAATCAGAAGAGCCAAATACAGGGAATAGAATTGGCAAAGTTTTCCACCCAATACAAATGCAAATAGTTTAAATTATCTCCAGAAATATGTACCAGTAACACTCTAAACACACATACAATTCATAAAGACCATCCTATGTTTCGGAAAAACAAAACTAGAGGATTGAAAATACCTTTTGATTGGCAACGGCGACGGCGACGGCATGCAGGAGAGGGAGGCGATGTGACGGCGACGACTGGAGAGGAAGTCGACGGCGACGAGGAGTACGTGAGAGGGAGTGAGGCGACGGCGCGAGGAGGGAGAGGGAGGGAGTGAGGCGACGGCGCGAGGAGGCGGAAGAGGGAGGGCGGCGACGGCGACGCCGCGAGGAAGGAGGCGATCGACGTGACTGTTGATTTGGGGGAGAAATTAGGTTGAAAATTAATTTAGTGAGGGAGGGAGGCGACGACGACGGCGCGAGGAAGGAGGCGACGACGACGGCGCGAGAAAGGAGGCGACGGACGTACGGCGACGGCGCGAGGAAGCTTCAATTCACAATACTCTGTTTTTTTCTTAATTTTAGGTTAAAACGGTTGTGACTTTGTGGGATTTGGGGGAGAAACTAGTATGCTTCAATTAATTCAAATTCGACACGTCATTACCAGATTCCCGGAAGATAGTTTTGAAAAGGCCTTGATCCGTGGGATCGATCTTCAATCCTGCGAGGATGAGGGCAACGATGCCGAGGATGCGGGAAACGGTGCGGATACCGATTCATCCTTAAGCGATCTCCACTTGGAGGTTGAAAGGGGTGAGGAGGTCGGCCTTGAGATGATCGAAAAGACCCTGAGGAGTAGCCTTCGTGAGGATTATGAAGAACTTGCTCCCTATAAATTGAGCATAAAAGACTTTCTCTGCGGGCGAGAGGAATTGGGAGGGGATGAGCTCATTTAGCGAACATACTCCCAATATGTGACAGAGTATACACTCTTGCCGACCGATCGAACTTATCACCCTGCTCGGCGATCCGTATGGGAAGCTTGCGAGCAAGAAAGCTACATCTCTCCGGCCTCGTTGGTAAATTTTCGCAACAAATATTATATACCTCAGGACGTTCACTTCTTTGTACCGAGGAAAGACGAGAGGGTCGACCAACTACTAGAGGGTATGGTCCCCGTTAACAACAGGATGATGGAGGCCGGCCTGAGATTTCCTTTGCATCCGGGAGTTATTCATTTCTTGAACTTCCTTGGTGTAGCTCCAATGCAAATCACCCCCAATGGATGGAGTAGCATAATCGGACTCTTGACGGTGTTCAGCTTGTGAGTGTCAAAAATGGATGTAAAGGGGTTTATCTTACTCCCCGTGAGATGAATTTCCTTCTTCAAGCTTCCGACGATGGAAAATGTTGGCATTATGTGAGGGGCCGACCGAAGTGGAAGCTTATCTAGGGGGTGCCGAATAAGATTCGGGACTGGAAAAAAGTGGTGGTGGGTGGCCGGCGATTGGAGAAGCGGGATCAAGCCTGCCTTTAGGTGGATTCGCAGTAAGCTTTCAAATTTATGCTCGTTCTCGTCTATATTGAATAACTTCTCTTTCCTTTTGCACGTGTCAATGCTCGAAGAAAAGCCAACGATCATCAACTTTTCTATCTGTTTCACTATCATACTTGCTACGTCGCTGCTCGCCAAAATTGAGAACGCTCTTGTCGTTTCCTTAATCGCCAGTTTTTCAGGGAGCGAGATGGTCTTCGAGTGCCCCCGCATCATTTTACCACATCATTTCCACAAGCTAAAAAGACTACGACGACGACCACACTCAAAGAAAGTCATCGCCCCACTATTTCTCGCCACCCATCTCCACCGAGATAGTCGCCCCAGGTGGAATGTCCAATATACCCCTCTTTCTCAACTTAAAAAAAAAAGAGCAGATGAGTTCACCCACCCTATTATCTATCGCGAGAAGGAATACGGCGATCAAACATTAATAAAAAAAAACACTTACCAAATATTGAAAAGTCGATTTTAGAGGTGGATATGCACGAAAATGGTTGATAATGAGGCAACGACTACTAGTGAGGGTGCCGAATACTCATTTGTATGTTTTTTAACTTGTTTTGAGCTAAAAAAAGATATTCGAGTCGAGCTCGGGTTTAATAAAAAATCTATGAGTTGAGTCGAGTCGATTCATCTTACATGCTCGATAATGTTAAAGAGCGAGCTCGAAACTAACTCGAGGCGAACTCAAACCTTAGGTACTCGTGCGCGCTCTACTTGCAAGTCACAAGAATGGTCTACATGCATGAAGATAGAACTAGAGCACTTTTCAAGTGAGGCTGTGGACAAAGTACCTGAATGAAGACATAGAGATTTTAGCAAGTCAAAAGGCCTACCAAGTCATATTGATAAAGGCTCAGAGGACAAATTTAAGTGAATCAAAGTGTCAGGGAGCCTGAAGTGACATCTAGAAGACTTTGCATAAGTTCATGACTTTTAAGCAAACGTGTTTCCGAAGAGAGACATTCTCTCTCGCATCGATTTGTCTCTCGTCGGACTATGATGCCACCGCTGCCACCACCTAAAATCGACTATTTATACGCCACCGTGAAGGGTTAAAGGGAACTTGGAATGTCCTTCGCGAGAGACTTCCCACACGTGCGAGCTTGAAAAGAAGAAAATTCCTCGGACATGGGGACGATATTAGTTGCGGTCTATGTGGGCAGCTTGAAGAAAGTATTCGACACATTTTTCTCTAATTGTGTATTCTCGCACCAGTTCTGGTCATCGTGTCATGCTTGGCTCGACTGTCCTATGCCATGTAGCTCCAAACCTGCCCAACATTTGCAACAACGCCTCGGTATCTTGGCTGGCAAGAGGAGAAAACATATATTTGAATGCATGTGGATTTGTGCTATATGGTTCATTTGGAAGGCCAGAAATAACAAAATTTTCAAAGGTGAGAACTTTTGAGTAGATCACATCTGAAGTATGGAGTCTAATCTCTTGGCATTATTGCAATGTCAACTTTTAATTTTCTCTTTTTGAGAATATGTTGTAAGCAACCTTGAGTGTGGATGTTCATCTATTTACTGAATTGGTCCCATTATGTAACTCTCACTCTATAACTTTTGATTTCCGAGTACCACTGACATTCTCTCAATGATAAGTGATCTTTTTTTCTGATAAAACACACACACATTCAACCTGAAAGACACCATCAATCTAATTTCCATTCTTCTTACACAATTGTTGGAAGGTATGTTCATTTATTATTGATTCCGAGAGTTGTGAGAATGTAATGGTGGAGAATGTCGTGGGGAAATTGGGTTTATATACCAAGGCCCACCCTCAACCTTACAAACTGGCCTGGTTGAGCAAGGGAAGCGATTTACTTGTTTCTCAACGTGTCTTGGTAACTATTTCTGTTGGTTCAACATATATTGATGACATTATGTGTGATGTGGGGTCCATGGTCGCTTGCCACCTCCTTTTGGGCGTCCTTGGCAATTTGATTGTGTTACTTTCCATGATGGCAGAACTAACACATACCCTTTCATGTTCCGTGGCAAGAAGATTATTTTACTACCCGAGCGTGGTAAATCTCCTCTCGCTCCTCCCACTAATATCACTCTTTTGAGTCATCCCCCCTTTGAATCGACCATGCAAGAGAGCGACATTGCTTTTCTTCTTGTTGTCGTCCACCAATCTGAGGGCCCCAAACCCCTTATGTTGGTTCAGGGCTTGTTTGATGAATTCGGTAATGTGTTCCCTAGTGATATCCCCCATGACCTACCACATTTACGGGATCCAACACGCCATTGATCTTATCCCGAGTGAAACTTTGCCTAACTGTCCTCACTATCGCATGAGTCCGGTCGAGTATGAGGAACTTCATCGACAAGTGGAGGCCCTCTTGTCTAAAGGTCACTTCCGAGAGAGTATTAGCCTCTGTGCCGTTTCGGTCCTCCTTACGCCAAAGAAAGATGGGTCCTAGCGGATGTGTGTCGACAGTCGGGCTATAAACAAAATTATGGTTTGTTACCGATTTTTGATCCCTCATATTGATGATCTGCTCGATAAATTACATGGCGCATCCATATTTCCAAGCTGGACCTTAAGAATGGTTACCACCAGATCCATTTTCAAATCTCGGGAGGGTTTATTCGAATGTGTTATGCCCTTTGGCCTATCCAATGCTCCCAACACTTTTATGAGAGTCATGAACCAGACCCTTCGCCCGTTCATTGGTAAGTCTGTTCTGGTCTACTTCGATGACATTCTTATCTATAACTCCACATTTGATTTCCTCTTACAGCACTTACAGAGCACCCTCGGCGTACTCCGGCAAAATCAGTTTTATGCAACTCTCCCAAAGTGTGTTTTTGGCTCTCCCAGCGTGCAATTGCAAGAATTCAGCGGATGGCTTGGCAGTTAATACCTCAAAAGTTGAGACCATTGCAAACTGGCCAATCCCACACACTACAAAAAAACTAAGATTTAGAGACGCCCCAAACATTTCAGTGGCATCATGGCTCCTTTGACTACTTGCATGTGTGGTTCGAAATTATCTCATAACCAAACGTCTCAGATACATATATAGATGCTCGTCTTCAACGTGAATTTTCCCGATGGTTCCAACGTTATTGGGGATGATCCATTTGTATTTGCCCATCAAGTATCTGAAGTATACTACTGCATATATCCGGGAGCTCCACGTGGTTATGAAAGGCACGCTGTTTGCAAAGTAAAGGCAAGGTCAATGGTAGAAGTCCCTAAAAAGGACAAAAATACTGAAGATGAATCTCCATTTCAAACAGGACAAATAGAGACTCCAACTAAAGTCTTTACGGGAGATTTCAATCTTTCTGTAGCCTTGACGACTGCAAATGCCCAATTAATCGAAATTGAAAACAATAGTGGAGGTGAAGAGGAGGGGGATGAAGAAGAGGATGAAGAGGAGAATGAAGATGAGGATGAGGAGGAGGATGAGGAGGATGATGATGAGGAGGATGAGGAGGAGGATGAGGAAGATGATAAGGAGGAGGATAAGGATGAAGAGGAGGATGAAGACAATGAAGATGAAAATTAATTCAATTAATGTAATGTATTTATTTTTATTTTATAAAAGTTAATTAATTATTTATCATTTAGGTAAAAATTATAAAAATTAAATTTACTATAAATATAAGCCACAACCAATATATTTATTAATATATGTGGAAGAAATGAATTTTTTGATTTAAAAAAAATGAATAAAAAAGTTTAAATATGCATATTTCACAATTTTAATAAAAATCTTAAAATTAAAATTTAAATATATAAATTATAAAAATTAAATTTAATATAAATATAAGTTAAACAATATATTTATTAATATATGTGAAATAAATATAATTTGTGAATTTAAAAAAAAAATGGGTCGAAAATGAGTACATATACAATTAACATTACAACTATAAACAAAAAACAGACTTATCCGAGTGGTAGGTGCCCCTCACTAGGCGCCCACACACCCGGGTTCGAGTCAGTACAGGCGACGGATATTCTGTCGGTATATTTCGTCACTACATTATATTCAAAGTAAATTTTATTAAAATTAATTCTGTCGGAATTCCGTCGGTATTGCGGTGTCAACCTTTTCTCCTTTTGAGATTATGTTGTAAGCAGCCTTGAGTGTGGGTACTCATGTATTTACTGAATTGGTCACAATATGTAACTCTCAATGATAAGTCCTTTTTTCTCTGCATCAGAATTTTAAACTGCATCAAGGCTACAAAGGATAGACATTAAGCTTCTATAATCTCTTGTAAAAAATTTCTCTGCTTCTGTAACATGTTCTTCTGTATACGTATCGAGTACAAGGTGTACTCGAATTCAATAAAAGTTTTTTTTTTCTGGCTGATAAAAACATCAAGACGGATTTTCAATCTCATTAGCGTGTTTACCTAGCTAATGATATATATGCCGTAAAAGGCATGCATGTACGACAATTTTGTGCATGCCATTTAATAATTTCCCTCGATTGTAAGATTTGCAGCTGATTCAATGCCAACAGTGAATGTTGCTGATACGTTTTTATTATTTTTTTAGTATGACTTAAGAAAGTCATTAATTTAATATCTTGTATTCTTTGGTTTAAATAAAAATTAGATTTTTGTGGCTCTCTTTAGTAAAATATCTTGATTTTTGTGGCATTCTATTTTGGCTTTTTCTTTTTTAAGATTGAATTGAAACAGAGAAAGTAATTACACATAGATAGTACTAAAGAGCAAAACTAGCAGCGTATATATCTGTTTGGTGCGAACGTTCTCCTAGTGCAACATGGTTCCTCAAGTTGAAAAAGTTCTTGACAAAATTGAGCCCGTCCAAAGTTTCACTCTATCTCGAGATACCTTATTTTAACAAAATTGGTCATGCTGCCCGAAATACTCGATGTTTCGACGACCAGCATAATCAATTCTGTTCAAACCGGTATCTGGAGAAAGAGAGACACTTTGAACGGGCTCAATTTTGTCAAGAACTTTTTCAACTTGAGGAACCATGTTGCACTAGGAGAAAGTTTCGTGGACCACTCTTATCATCTCATTAACAGTAATTGAATATAATTCTCACAGTTTTGCACCAAAAAGATATATCAGACTCCCAATTGCCAAAGCACATGACGCCTGAAATTGCAGCAACATTCCACATACTCTTAATTCAGCCTCTATATATATGTGCAATTGTATCTACACTGCAGTATGTAGTACATTGAGCTTCCAGATTTAGGCGTCCTTGTTTCCTCCACACTGGCTGTTACGAAATCAATAAGAAAAATTAATAAATCTAGCTAGCTAAAATGTTGGAGGGATTTGATATATTAATATATTAAAAATTAATATATCAAATCTTCAATGCGAAAATGAAAACCGGTTTGAATGGTTGCAAGTTAGCTAAAGAATTGATTGAGGTCGAGACCAACCAATTTCGAGTCACCAAAAAATATGCACACAAGGCAATAAGAGAGAAATGAGAGGAATGATTTGAAAAGAGACTACCTCTCTCTATTTATAGAGATTTAGGAAAATGGAGATTGTGTTTATCTACACTCAAAATAATTTTCAGATTTAATGTACGGTTGAGATTAAAATATAAGATTGGTTATCAACGATTACAGTTGAAGGCACATGGATTGTGTTTTTCTACATTTGGGACATTAATTTTTAGATTTAATGTACGGTTAAGATTAAATGATCGGATAATTGGTTATCAACGGCTATGGTTGAAAGCACATGGATTGTGCTTTTCTACACTCTAGCCACTTTTCGGATTTGAATTTAG
This sequence comes from Galeopsis tetrahit, assembly GCA_963675135.1. Lineage (NCBI taxonomy): Eukaryota > Viridiplantae > Streptophyta > Magnoliopsida > Lamiales > Lamiaceae > Galeopsis > Galeopsis tetrahit. The sequence continues at coordinate 56,390,320 of OY776124.1, read as the reverse complement.
GGTAAAAATTATTTTTAGTCCAATAACTTGACCTATTTCTTAATTTGGTCACCACAATTTTGACATTTTGACTTTGGTTATTTAGGGTTTCAATTATTTAATAAAATATATTAAAATTTCAAGATTTTATCATACCTAATTTTAATAAATATATTAAATTTATTTGAAATATATTTTTCAATTAAAAATATTTTAAATTTATTCTAATTTCTGCTAATAAATTATTTTAAAACTATATTAGAATTTTTTAAATTTTAATTTTTTCAAAATTTGGTGTAAAAATTTGATGAATTAATAAATATAAATAAGTCTTAATTTTTATAAGGTTTTTTTTATTTAATGTGTAAATTATATTTTTTCTTATTATGAATTTATAAATATAAATAACGCTTAAATTGGTAAAAGAAATATAAAAATAAAATGTATCACAATACAAAAAAAAAAAGGGGGAAATGAAAAAATAAGCCACATCAGCATGGACCGGTTAGGTAACCTGCTATTAACGGTAAATGAACCATTTTTTAAAATTTGAATAAACTTACATGACCAAAATAAAAAAGAATTGTTCATTTTTGGACAATTATATAATGAGCATCCATTACAATTATTTCCAGCTCACTTTAGTTAGCAATTTCCTTTCACATCTATAGTTTTCTTTAAAAAGAAAGTTAATCAATGTTATCGATGAGTTAGAACAATTTTTCATGAGTTACAAAAATGTCAATCCTACTGACTGGTTGAGAAGTTGCAGGGTCTTCAACAACTACTTGATTTGTTGCAAATCCAACGTTTAATTGATAAGGAATATTTTCATCGAAGGTTTTCAAGATACTAATTAACGATCAAAATTAATAATCAATTAATTATATATTTTTTTAATTGAATTAATAAATAATCAAGTAAGTTAAATATGACCAACATTAACCATAGTTATCTATCTACAAGCGTATAATAATTTGCTCGTTAGCCCTTCCCTGAAGCAAATTTCTGAATACATGAATTAGAAACACACAATGCCACCATATTAATTAATCTGCACATGATCTGATTGATACCTTTTTAGCTAGGCTCATCTTTTCAGATTCAGAGATACCCTTCAATTCTTTGCACACAATTTAATTTTTAAATTTCACCCTTATTCAAGATGCTATTTTACACTAATTAAAAGATAACGGAAAAGGCATCATTATCAGTGACCTAATATTTAAATTTTTTATTTTCTCTCGCTAATTAGCCAGGGATTAGAAGCACTCACTATCAGTTTTTGGCAACAATAGACCGAACATTAATTCTTAGCTTTGAGCCAGCAATGCCACGATATGATTTAAATAAAATCAAAAAATATAGTACTCCCTCCGTCCAATTTTATTATGCCCACTTCTCCAGGCACGGGTTTTAATGAATATTAATTAGTTTATTCATAAAATAGATAAATTGAGGGTATGATACGGTATTGTGGGGTCCATTTGTAAATAAATGATTGTTTATGAATAAAGTGAATGACAAAGTGGGTAAATAAGCGATGGTAAGAGGGTAGAGATAAAGTAGTATGAATAATGAAATTGATCAGCTAAATTGATCAACTAAAAAAGGGTAAATAAGCGATGGTAAGAGGGTAAATAATGATTGTTTTCAAAAAGGTATGGGCATAATAAAATTGATCAACTAAAAAAGGAAAGTGGGAATAATGAAATTGGACAGAGGGAGAATAAAACAGGATCATTAATTGAACATGATCCACAACTCACTGGTAAAAATACCCCCAACTCTGGTAAAAATACCCCCCGAATCTACACATAACACACTCACTCCCTTGCTACATACACCCCCAACTCTGGCAAGTACACCCACCCGCATCTACGCACCAACTACACTACTACACACACCCCACCCTGTACATACACCCACCCTGCTAGTGCATACACCTTCTCCGCCCACTCGGCTATTTCACATGCCCACTCCATCCCTTGGATCTTGGACTCTGGGGCCTCTCATCATATCACAACTCACCCCCAAAATGTATTCGTTTCCTCTCCATATTCCGGCTCGGATGATGTAGTCATCGGTGATGGTAACGGTTTGCATATTTCGCTTATTGGTTCCTTGTCGTTTCCTCATGTTGATATGTTAAAATTCTCAAACGTCCTTGTTGTTCCACAAATGGCCAAAAATCTTATTTTCGTTTCAACCTTGTGTCGAGATAACAATGTTAACATTATCTTCGGCTCTACTTATTTTCAAGTGCGGGATGGCAAAACGGGGAGCATTCTCCTCGTGGGGAGTCGTTTGGATAATCTCTATGTATGGCCGACTCGAGTGTCTACCTCACTTACAACCTCTATCTCTGAAAAACAACCTACCACCATATGGCATGCCCGTCTAGGCCATCCATCCTCTAAAATCCTGTCTCACACCTTATCCAAGTTTAGTTTACCAACTACGAACTCAAACCCTTTGCATTGTAATTCTTGCAATTGTATAAAGAGTCATAAACTGCCGTTTTACGATTTTAGCATTATCTCTAAAAACCCCCTTGAAGTCATCTTTTCAGATATTTGGTCGTCTCATGTCCAGTCAAATGAGGGCTTCAAATACTATGTCCTCTTTGTTGATCACTTTAGCAAACATACTATGTCCTCTTTGTCCTCCCCAAATTTACCTCATTTAAAAACATCGTAGAAAACTTCTACAATATAAAAATCAAAACCCTATACACTGACAACGGGGGTGAGTTCATTGCTCTATGATCCCTCCTTCAAACCCATGGAATCTCCCACCTAACGACTCCACCCCACACTAGTGAACATGATGGCATGTCTGAACGTAGTCACAGACATGTTGTTGATACAACCTTAACCCTCTTACATCACATGATCACGCCTCTTACTTATTGGCCTCACGCCGTCTATGCTGCAACCTATGTTATAAACCGCCTCCCTAAACCCAACATAAACATGCAATCCTCTTATCAATATCTCCTAAAACAAACTCCTGACCTGTCTAAACTTCGAGTCTTTGGTTGCTTATGCTATTCTTGGCTTCGCCCTTACACCTCCCACAAATTAGAACCTCTATCCACCCCTTGTATCTTCATCGGATACTCTCTTACCCAAAGTGCCTACCTATGCCTTGACTTAAACACCAAAAGAATATATACATCTCGTCATGTTCAATTCGTTGAAAATATATTTCCCCTAGCATCTCCTAAATATGTTCCTGATACACCCACTGAATTAGCAGATACACCCCCCGAATTAGTAAATACACCCCATTTTTAGTAAATACGCCCCCATGCCCACCAGAAAACCCTATGCTCTTTCCACCACCCAATCTGCTTCATACACCCCCTTCCTTACCTACTGATCCTACCCCACCCCCAACATTTCCGAATACACCCCCACCCATAAATATACCCCCTCCCGACGTCAACTTATCAACCCCACCACATCCGATCCATGCACCTCCTGTTCCGCTTAATACACCCACCAGCCCAACACCGAGCCCCGTTGCACCCCCTATTCGGATTAATACACCCCCAGCCCACCACCCACCCTTGCTGCAACCCCAGACTTGATCAGAAAGGAGTATGTAACAAGTTTATGGGGGGGGGGGGGGAATACACTTGTATGCAAATTATTTTCAAACTATGATCAAACCAGAGTTCAGCAAGGTTGTCCTGGACAACTCTGCTGATATGATTAACTCTTGATAGATAATCAAACTACTACGTACTATTGAGTACTTAGTTGAATAATTATCTAAGGGAGTTATATGTGCGGAATTAGTGGTTGGCCCTTTAGTTTAAACTCCTTTTAAATTCTGAAATCACCTTAACAGTTTATCTAGTTCAGGGAACTTGTCCAAATCTTATTTTGCACAGTTTAGGATATGTATCTTTGAAAGTCCAATTTGTGCAGTGTTGAGTGTATGTAAATGCTTTGAAAGTAAATCAACACAAGAGTTTATAGTGGTTCAGAGACTCAAGCTCCTACATCCACTTTCCTTGATTTAACAGGATAATTCCTTCACTCTTGGAATTAACTTGTTTTATAGTGCCAAGGTGCACTTGATCAACCAAACCACTCCTTGGTGCCTTGATCCCTAGGATGTCTAGAGTCCTAGTACCCTTTCTCAACTCAGAACTGAACTGTTCTTCTCTCAACAGTTAGTTCCTTCCACTTCTACTACTACAACCTTCTAACTTTCTCTCTTTGAAAGGTATAAGGGTTGAAGTAAGGTTCCAACTAATGAGATATCCTTTACAATGAAGTTCAGTGTATAAGGATAGGATATATCTTCTAAGCTTTGTATGGATATACAATGAGGTTCAACTTAGATGAACTGTATGAAGACTAGGAATGTCTCTTGAAAGCTTGAAAGCACCTGTCAACTTGTAGGATAGTTGGATAGATAATGGATTGGGTGCTTTCAAATGGTCTTCACACTTCTGTATTTATAGACAAATTTGAGGATTTGCCCGTTGGAGAGGCAGCCTCAAATGTCTATAAATGCCTTCCTTGAACTTTTCAATCTGGAAGACAGATTCTGATAGTGACATGTCCTTAATTTGGGAAATAAACGGCTGTAACCACTTTGTCTTCATTCTGCAGCACTTTTCCCAATGTCTGACTTCAAGATTCACTTGGTCAAACATGGCCATCTCTTCTTATCAATGATCCTGAGATAAGGACAACATTCCTTATCACTTGGACAACTCTACTTATCAGTTTCAGCAGAGTTTTCTTATCAGCAGTGTTGGCTCTTTAGCTCTTCAGATGACTTGGCTCTTTCTCTTTCCATTTCTTCTTTGTGTTGTTATTTGAGCATATATGTCTTGGAAATGTGGATTTGACCTCTTCAGCATAGTTGGCCTTGAACTTCAAAGCTTGGTCTACTTCAATTGTGCTGGGACAATTTTGTTGGACAACTCTTCTGAACTTGACATTTCTTTTAGTAGACTTGATCTTCAGGATCTATTCTACTTAGTTGATCTTCAGATAGATTGTTCTACTTTGACTTGACTTGGATCAGCATACTTGTCCTTCAGCAGACTTGGGGTCAATCCAAAACTGAGCCTTGAGGGGTCTTGGACAGATTTAAACTTATAAGCATGTGTTCCCCCTCAACTAGTGCATCTATTTATCTAAGAGTTGCCTAACACATCAGCTTCTCTACTTGTCTTAGTCTACATGTTCCAACAGTCCTGAAACATGTTCATTCAAATTGACTTATCTACTTGGCATCTCTCAGGGGGTTTTGGTATCATAATCAAAACTCATTTTATTCCCAACAATTTCCCCCTTTTTGATGATGCCAAAACCTATACAATCTATGCAAAGGTGACTTGATTACACTTATTACATTTTAATTCAGTGAAGGTGACTGGAGTCAAGTTCCCTGAAAGAGAATGTGTTAGTGTATTTTCTGTTTTTCAGTGCATAGAGGTTGATAAGTCAGACAAGTTAGAATTCAGTAATGTTGATTCAAAATGTGTTCAACTATCATTCAAATAAGAGATCATTACAAGCATGTTGATAGTTGAACAAACATATCAGAGCATGAACATTACATCAGAGCATAAAATAACTAATGATCAGAACAATACTTAACAAGATATTCTATCAGAGCATTAATCTTTGAGTATCAGAGCAAAAAGTCATCAGAGCAAACTTCACATATCAGTAGTCTTGAGCAAGTTCAGCATAGATGACCAATTTGAACAAGTCAGCAACCAAAGTATTCATTTCAGCACATAAAGGGTCAAGAGAACTTAGCCAATTCAGAGGGTATCTTCAGGAGGTGGCACCATCCCATATTGTGCCCATACTCTCTTCTTCAGTTCCATGGCCTCTTGATTTGTGCCCTTTGGTCCTAGCACCATTCTGTTCAATTTCAGGATCTCAAAGAATTCCTGAAAGATTTTGGACTTGGCAGACTTGTGCCTCATTAACGTATATGCTCCGTGAAGCCCGCATGAGAAAAATAAAAACAAACTCAAATGCGTGACACGGAATTTCAAATTAGAGAATTAGGCAATTTTGTTACTATAAAGGAAAGAAATGGAGGAGTTTGACACTTTTATCACAAATGATAACCTCACGAACATCCCCATTTACGGTCGAACTTACACGTGGTACAGGGCGAATGGTTCTTGCAAAAGCAAATTGGATCGCGTCTTGCAAAATGAGGAGTGGTTATTTGTTGACCCACCCTCACGACTCACTGGACTTCTGAGATCTATATCCGATCACTGACCTTTAATGCTAGAGGATCAACCAATCGATTGGGGTCCCAAACCATTTCGGTTTTTCAACGCCTGGATGCAACATCCTTCATTCAAGGAATTTTTCATAGATGCTGGAAGAACATTCAGATTGAGGGAAGAAGAAGCTTTGTCATTAAAGAAAAATTCAAAAAGGTGAAATCTAGAATCCCGGAGTGGAGTAAATTGGTCTCCGGGGATCTGGATTAAAAAATTGAGAAAAACAAACAGAAGCTCCTTCAGCTAGATATTATGGAGGACACATTCAACCAAGACGATGAGGAGATTGACATTAGACGTAATCTCATGAGTTTGATTTATCAAGATTGTGATACAAGGCAAAACTTCTTGTGTCAAAAAGCCAAAGTTCAGTGGATTAAGGTCGGAGATGCAAATACCAAATTCTTCTACAAGTGTATCAATGGTCGCTAGAAAGCCAACAATCTATCTCACTTATTCTTCGACGGATCTTGGCTCTCCACCCCCTCTGAAATTAAGAACACGGTCTTTGAACATTTTAGAAAGCATTTTCAGGACGATAGATCAACCCGACCCAAAATCCCGCACGACTTCGCTCACCTCAGAGTGAATACAACAGAGAACACCTTACTCACAAAACTTTTCACAGAACAGGAGATCCGCGATGCCGTAAGGAGTTGCGATTCCTCCAAAAGCCAGGGCCTAGACGACTTTATCTTTGCTTTTATTAAAGAGCACTAGCACCTCCTTAAAGAGGACTTTCACAAGCTCTTCGCTGAATTTCAAAAGAATGGAAAGTTAGTAAAAGGCTTCAACCCCTCCTTCATCGCTCTTATCCGAAAGAAGCAGAACCCAGCCTTTATTGAGGACTTTCAGCTCATTTCAATGACAGTGGCAAAAGTGCTTGCTCGGTGACTCTCGAAAACCATTGGTAGCGTAATTTCTGTAAACCAATCTAGATTCATTCATGGACGACATATTATTGATGGAGTCCTCATCGTCATTGAGTTGCTTGATGAGGCAAAAAAGAAGAAGACTGATAGGTTACTATTGAAGATTGATTTTGCAAATGCCTTTGACTCAATTAATTGGGATTCTTAGGAGATATAATGAATTTAATTGGCTTTGACCCTCTATGGACTATGGTGTAAGTGGATAATGGAATGCATCACTACTACGTCTGCGTCAGTCCTTGTGAATGGAAGCCCAACGACTGAATAACGTGGGTTGAGGCAAGGGGATCCGAGAAAAAAATTATTTACGTCCCGTAACTTTTACCTTTTTTGAAAAACGTCCCAAAATAGTTAAAATTTTAATTTACGTCCCATAACTTTTTCAATTGCTTAATTTACGTCCAATTTTCACTGGAAATCCCCAAATTTATGTAAATGGGACGTAAATTGAGCAATTAAAGAAGTTATGGGACGTAAATTAAAATTTTAATTAAAATGGGACGTTATGCGAAAAAGATAAAAATATCCAACAAATGTGTACAATTCATTATAAAATTAATGTAGTTTATGTTATACAATCAAATAAAAAAAATTCATAAATTCATAAATTAAAATATATGTATTATAAAATAAATTATGAATATTGATCAAAGGTTAGAGTCTTACTTTACAGTTACTTTGCTGTTATTTTATCATTCTATACGTACTGTGTCGAGGTTATATTGTTTTTAATCATTTAATTATACGTACGTTCTAATTATTGCATTGCCCAATTAAACTTCATAAAAAAATCAATTAACTACATTAATTAAAATATACGTATTATAAAATAAATTATGAATATTAATTTATGAATAAATGAATTATTTTTTTATTTGATTGAATAACATAAACTACATTAATTTTATAGTGAATTCTACACATTTGTTGAGTATTTTTATCTTTTTCGCATAACGTCCCACTTAAATTAAAAATTTAATTTACGTCCCATAACTTATTTAATTGCTCAATTTACGTCCCATTTACATAAATTTGGGAATTTCCAGCGAAAATTGGACGTAAATCAAGCAATTGAAAAATTTATGGGATGTAAATTAAAGTTTTAACTATTTTGGGACGTTTTTCAAAAAAGGTAAAAGTTACGGGACGTAAATAATTTTTTTCTCCAAGGGGATCCTATCTCCCCCTTGCTATTCATTATCATTGCGGAAGGCCTTAATATTCTGATATATTGGGCAATGGCCGCTAACCTCTATAATGCTGCAAAAGTATGTAGATGAATAATGTTCCGATCTCACATCTTCAGTATGTAGATGACACCATTTTGGTGGGGGAAGCAACACCAAAGAACATTTGGGCACTGAAATGCATTTTGATTAACTTCGAACTCATCTTCGTGCTTAAGATCGATCAATTATTCAAAATGCAGCCTCTTGGGGGTTAACGTCGATGGAGACATATTCTAAGCGAAATGGCCCCTCTCTTGGGGTGCGAGGTAGGCTCTCTCCCACTGAATTTCCTCGGCATACAAGTGGGAATCAATCACCATAAATCTGAGTATTTCGGCGACTAACATAATCAATTTTGTCCAAATACGGTATCTCGAGAAAAAGAGAAACTTTGGATGAGCTCAATTTTGCCAAGAGCATTTTCAACTTAAGGAACCATACTGCAGTAGGGGGGAGGTTGCACCAAACATATATATCAGACTCCCAATTACTAGCAGTAGTATTAAATGACAGGTAAAGGAAGGTACGAGCCAGCCGTAAAGCTGAATTTACGAATTCTTGGAACATCAAACTTGGCTGTCAGCAACCTATTCTGTTTAAATCTCTATTCAAAATTTATAAAGTCATGTGTATGGCTGGCTATTTCAATTCTTTTGAAGCCTCGACAATAAACAAGAGACAAATCCTTCAGGCAAGGAAATTTAGAAGAGAAGTAATTAAAAAAAAAACATGGCATGAATATCGATCCAAGATAAGAACAAACATTTGAGCTTACGAAACTCGTAAATGATACTCAGAGATGAAATAACATTTGATGTAGGATTCGGGGTTTCAAACAAGTATGTGCATTCAGAAAATGACAATTCCTCTATCAATAGGCAGCTCGAGATTATATTCCACAATATGGCTTCCACTAGAAACATCTGGTGGAAACTGAAAGACTTAAGTTTCGAACAACAAACCTTTCCATCGGCGGCTAGACCAATTTTGAATCCAGACAAAGATAATCTGATAAGATTTTCACATTGAAGCGCCTCATGTGGTAAACCAAACTCCCTTGTTTGGAAATAGATTTCACCCTCAACTTCCCCTTCTCCATATCAAACTCTAGAAATTAGGGATCTGGTTTCTCTATTGACAGACAAATAAATATTTTAGCAATAAATAGGAGAAATGATATATATACCATAAAATTTAACTCAATTAACTTGCTGTGAAAAATATAAATTAAACTAGTAGTTATATATTAAAATAATATTAAGACAATTAAATTTAAATGTTTTAAGCAATTTAAATACAAGTATGCTCATTTGATGGGAAAAAAGCCAATTTCCCGTAACTTTTTACCTTTAGTCACAAATTTTCAAAATGTATTTTGTTTTGGTCGCTTTTTCGCTCGAAAAATGACTGGACGGTTGTATTCCGCCTAAAAATGCTGAGTGTATAAATAAAAAAATATTTTAAATTATTTTAAAGTCAAACACAATAAAATAAAATCCATGTCATTATTTTATAAAAATAAAATTATTATATACACTTCGCCAAAGCCGCGTTCATTAAGCTCGGTCGAATTGTAGATCTATTTAAAGGAGTCGTGCCGATCTCCTCTCCCTCCCAATGCCGACTAAAGCCGCCGCCGGTATGATGTTGGCTATGAGCCAAGACTACCTTCTAATGACGTCATCGAGGGGAGTGTTGTACATGAGCGAGATGGATATAGGTATGACTTTACCGGATTATTTTACGGCTTTAATTAGGGCGAAAAACGGATCGAGTGGGGCTCAACGGATGGTGGTGCTGAAGGATTAGAGCGGAGGCGGCGGTGGGGATTGTTTATTCGGCGTACGAAAAGCCGGAGAAGGTGGTGGCTGTGGCGGAGCGGAAGGCGGAGGAGCTGGTGGAGTGGGCTGGACAACAAAGCGAATGAGATTTGAGGATTTGATTTAGGGTTTATGAAATAATTAGTTTTATTTTAATAGTTTAATAATATAATAATTTTATTTTTATAGAATAATTACATGTATTTTATTTTATTGTATTGAACTTTGAAATAATTTTTTATTTATACACTCAGCACTTTCCGGCTGAATACAACCGTCCAGTCATCTTTCCGGGAAAAATGGGACCAAAACAAATTTCGAAAATTTGGGAATAAATTGGTACTTTTAACTTTTTTGGGACCATTTTAGAAAAGGTGAAAAGTTACGGGATTAAATTGGCTTTTTCCCCCTCATTTGAATATGGATTTTTTTGGTTCGTATGAAATAGGAATTATTATTCGAAAAGTCTTTCTATGAAGAAGATCGATGCACCAATGATTTTGCAATATACACTAAATTTCGAAAAATCCGAGATCAAAGAATTTGGAATCATACAAATCTGGCAAGTTTTCTGTTAAATTTTTCCTACTATTCTTAATTGGTATAATTGATCCTCCATCTTGAAAGGTGTTTGTGGTGGATACAAGGTTTAACAGTGAGATGGGCAGACACTAAAAAAAAACTGACTGTCGGCAAGGGCTTTGGCAAGGGACGAATTAACCCTCGACCCTGGCGAGCTGCTTTGTTTCTGATCGATTTAATATGGCAGTTGCACATGCAGGTGCATTTTAGTAAAAAATTTAATATATATATATATTTGGAATGATATGGCTTCAATCCACCCGACGAAGACGACTCTCGACAAGGCGACATTTAAAGCATTTCCTAAAATTTGGAAATAATATGATCCCATCCAAATGGTCCGGTTTGGCTTGGAAAGTCCTTTGCGAGAAACTTCCCATGTTTGCGAGTTCGAAAAGAATAAAATTGCTCGGACATGGGGAAGATATCAGTTGTGGTCTATGTGGGAAACTTGAAGAAAGTATTTGGCACATTTTTCTTTGATTGTGTATTCTCGCACCAGGCCTGGTCACTGTGTCATGCTTGGCTCGGCTGTCCTATATCGTGTAGCTCCAATAATGCCCAACATTTGCTGCAACACATCGGTATCTTGGGTGGCAAGAGGAGAAAACATATATAGGAATTAATGCATATGGACCTGTGCTATTTTGTTCATTTTTCGGAAGGCCAGAAACTACAAAATTTTCAAAGATGAGGAGATCGATTAGCCCGGTGAGAACTTTTGAGTAGATCACAGCTAAAGATTATGTTGTAAGTAGCCTTGAGTGTTGGTGTTCATCTATTTACTGGATTGGTCACAAAATTTAACTCTCAATGATAAGACCTTTTTTTGATTTTCGAGTACCATTGGTACTCTCTCAAAGATACCATCAGTAAATACACACGCACACACACATTCAACCATAAAGACACCATCAATCTCATTTGCATCAGAATTTGGAACCATAAAGACACACATTCAGCTGCTATAACCAGTTCTTGATACCCTAGCTTGTAGACTTTTTGTCTGATTCTGTAAGGTTTTTTTTGTATCAATATTTTTTTATTACTAGAGTACCAGTGGTACTCAAAGGAATATGAGACACTCAAGAGATTACATAGGGGAATTTTGGGGTTCATACGGGAAACTCCATGACAGTAAATTAAGGTAGCCTATTACACACATGCTAATCTATGATTTGCACACCAATGATGAAATGATACAGAAGAGGGGCATTCTTTCTTCTGGGAAAATATTCTCCACGCCACGACTCTATTCGTCGCAAAGACCTTCTCTGGCTTGGGCTCCTCGTTTTACAGTTTCCAAAGGAACAAAGCAGGATGAAGTTCTTCCGCTTATAAGGTCCAAAGGTTCCACTGAATGGATGGAAATAGAATTAAGCAATGAGCAGCAAAGGTGCCATACTTTACTGGAAAAGTTGCAGCAGAAATGGTTTCCTCCTCAAGGCTACAGAAAACACATGAAGTATATTGCAAAGAATGCTCCTTTTCTTCAGCTCAGATTCTCCGAAGTGCTTCTTGGTTATCATCATCAAATAAAAACATCTCAATAAACAGAACTTCAAGTCGACGGTTTTTAAATCTTTGCGTGTTTGCCAAGCTAATGATATGCCGTAAAAGGCATGTACGACACTTTAGTGCTGTGCCAATTAGTAATTTCCCTAGATTAGCAGCCGATTCAATGCCAACAATGAATGTTGCTGATACGTTTTTATTATTTTTTTAGTGTATCTTAATTAAGAAAGTCAATTTTTGGTATGACAATTTGATATCTTGAATTTTTCGGTTTAAATAAAAATCAGATTTTTGTAGCTTTCTATTTTGGCTTTTTATCTTTTAAGATTGAATCAGAGAAAGTAATTACACATAGATAGTATTTAAGAGCACAATTAGCAGTGTATAATATTTCAATAATTATTTACAAACACAAATACTATGATGATAAATTCTTATAGTGCAGTTACGGGGCCGAAGCACACCTAAGACAATAATTCACGGATTTGTTTATTCAAGAAGCACACCTAAAGCAATACTTAATTAATTAATTGTAGTTTGTGTCCGCAATGACTTTGTCACAAACTGAATAAAAATGATAAAAACATTGGCAGAATATTTCTAATTAATGATAAAACACATTCAACATATGAGCTCAACAATATAAGGGATAAATATAATATATAACGATAACAGACTCGTTTCATTTAATTTGAAAGTAGCAGCTCGATCCTCATCCCCATGTCAAACGGAAGCGAAACTTCTGATTAGCTGCACCCATTTGAACATCTAACAATGAGTTCCGTGGTAGAGGAACCCATGCAGAGACAGCTTCATCGAAAAATTCAACAATAAATTCCTCAAGAGTACTGAAACAGTTTCCACTGACATGCTGCATCAATATCTGGTGAACAATCACCAGGAATTCTCTGTTTCTAGACCTAGTTGTGTGTGGGCTAGGAGGCTGCAGACATTGCGTCAAGATTAAATGTGGCCACTGTGACTGGCTTATTAACATGGGGCGACAATACCGAAATAAACTATCAAAAAGAGCAGGACAATCTGAAGGTGGAACATGAAGAGTCAAATTTTCCACTACAGGTATACTTTGAGTATTTCGGGCAGTATATCCAATTTTGGTAAAACATGGTATCTCGAGATAGAGAGAAACTTTGGACGGGCTCAATTTTTTCAAGAACTTTTTCAACTTGAGGAACCATGTTGCACTAGGAGAACGGTTGCACCAAACAGTAATATTAGACTCCCAACTACTTGCAGTAGTATCAAATGACAGTAAAGGAAGAGATGAGGGAGCCGAAAAGATAAATTTACGAATTCTTGGAACATCAAACTTGGCCGCCATCAACTTCTTCTGTTTTAATCTGTGTTCAAATTTTATAAACTCAAGTGTAGGGCTGGCTATTTCTATTCTTTTGAAACCCCAACAATGAACAAGAGACAAATCCTCCAGGCAAGGAAATTTAGAAGAGAAGTCATCAAAAAACTGGTCATGGACCATGACGCTAGACAAGAACAAACACTTGAGCTTACGAAGCTCGTAAATATTACTCGGAGCTGAAACCACACTAGATGTATGATTAGTGGTTTCAAACAATTGTGTGCACTGGGACAGTGATAATTCCTCAATCAAGAGGCAGCTCGAGATTATTTTCCATAAAATGTCATCCACTAGATACACCCCGTCTAAACGGAGAGACTTAAGTTTCAAACAACTGACCTTTCCATCAATTTTGCATCCGGACAAAGATAATCTGATAAGATTTTCACATTCAAGCACCTCATGTGGTAAAACAAACTCCCTTTTTGGGTAATAAATTTTAAAGTGGAGGTCAACGACACCCATTTTCATGGCTTTGAGAATCAATTCGGTAGCACGAGAATAGGAAGAGTACTGTTCGTAGAGTGTACCTAGAATGCATAAGCTTAAAGTCTCGATCTTGAGGTTAGAATTTTGGTACCTTTGCAGAGTGTTTGAAACGAATTCCCAGAAGCCGTTTTGAAAGTTGGCTTCATCAAAATGAATGGTGGGGCGAGTCAACCAGGCGGTGTACCAACATTTGGAGAGAATTGTTGTTTGAGCAGCTTCTTTTCCACTTAGAAGCGATTGGATATGCTGAATTATTCCTTCCGGTAGCAGTTCCATTTCACCCTCAACTCTTTTCCCCTTCTCCATATCAAACCCTACAAATTACGGATCTCACAAATACTGTATATCAAACCCTAGAGATTAGGGATCCCAGCTCGACTCACAAATACTGTATATCAAACCCTAAAAATTAGGGATCTCAGCTCCTTTCTCTCTACTCACTCACAAATACTCTATATATTTTAGATATAAATACGAGAAATAATATATATACCATAAAATTTAACTCCATTGTCTGTCACCGACTGACTGTGTGAAACTTTTTAAATTAAACAGGTAATTATATATTAAAAAATAATTATTTAGATAATTAAAGTTTGAATATTTTTTAATCAATTAAATACAAGTATGATCAATATTTCAATATATATGCATTTATTGGTTGGTATATATGGAGGGAGTATTATTCGATAAGTCTTTCTTTGAAGAAGATGCACCATTGATTTTGCAATCTACAATAAATTTCAACAAATCCGAGATCAAAGAATGTTAAATTTTTCCTATTGCTGTTGTGAAAATTTCTTAATTAATTGGTTTAGTTGATCCTTGTTGGTCCCAAAAGGAGTGTGACATGTGAATGGGGGAATACACGTGTATGTGTTTTTCAAAATCTTTTGTAATTAAGACAACACAAATAATCAGAGTCAAGTAAGTTACACAGTATGTCAAGTCCTATGAAAATACCAAAGAATATTCTATCAGAACTTAACAGTAGGCAACTTGTATGTGGAATAAATGATAGGCCCTATTATACTCCTCAATTAATATGCACTTAAGTACTATGTTACCAAGTAGCAGTAAACGGTTATAACAACACAAATAGCTTAAGTAAGAAACTAAATGCAGTAAGTAAGAACACAAGACGTATGGTGGTTCGGAGGCTAAACTGCTCCTACGTCCACTCTCCTAATTTAATAGGATAATTCCTTAATCTCTTGGAATTAACTTGCTTTTACAGTGCCAAGGTGCACTCTACTTCTTCTTCTTCTCTTCTCTTGATTTCTTACAACCTTCTCTCGTTGCAATACTCTCAACACTTCTACAAACTCAACAATACTCTCAAGGTGAAAGTAGGATTTTGTTCTTGTACCAACTAAGTGTGATATCCTTTACAGTTTAAGAACAAATGTAAAGGCTAGGATATCACTTTTTAGGCTTAGAATAATGAAACAGTAAGCTTGCCTAATGGGGACTAAAGATAACACTCACAAATGAATATGCTTAAAAGCTTTAATCTCTCGAGTGTTTTGAATTCTTTTGAATCCTAAAATATCGCTAGAATATGTATGGCTTGTGGGTCCCGTAATCTCGAAAAGATTCAAGATATGGCTTATTTATAGATGAGGCAAAATTATCCATTGGTGGAGATAGCAAGCTTATCCATAAATTTGAACTTTCAAATTGTTCAGGGGCCTGCATGCAAATAGTACATGCATTCACGTCCATTCTGCATTTTGCATTCCATTCTAATAATTTGTTATGCGCAGTGACAGGTGACACTAATTCTTTGGCTGTTTTGGAATAATTTCGTCCTTTCCGCTAACGGTCTCGTACTGGGTAAAATGCCTCGTCATTCGTCGTCTTTGACCATAAGTGTGCTAAGTCCAAAGTATATGAATATCCAAATCCATCATACTTGACTTTTGTTATTCAGCATACTTGTCTTCATGAGCCCTTGCCACTTTTTCATAACACTTCAGCTTCACTACAAAAAATGCTTTGATTAGAGACCAAAATTTTGAGACCGACATAAATCAGTCTCAAATAGAGACTGATTTGAGACCAATCCGAAAAAAAATCGAGTTTTGAGACTGTTTTCAATTTGGTATTTAATATTATGTTTTCAAACCACTTAGCCACCAAATTTCAGTCTCTAACCCGAAATTAAAATTATGATTTTGAATTTTGTTTAGAGATCGACAATTCAGTCTTTAATTGGTATCAAAATTCTGAATCCTTCAATTTTTAATTGACTACCAATTTTGACCGCTAGTTTAGAGACTATTTTCAGTTCTGTCTTTAATATTATGTTTTTCAGACCGCTTATCCACCGAATTTCAGTCTCTAAACCGAAATTAAAATTCTGATTTTGAATTTTAATTGGAGACCGAAAATTTAGTTTTTAATTGGTATAAAAAAATTTGAATCCTAAAATTTTAATTAACCATCAATTTTGTCTGCCCATTTTAAAACTGTTTTGAGAATTCGGTGTCTAAACCCCATAATATAAAATGTGTCCACTTTCCATTCAGTCTTAGATGCCCAAATCTCTCTCTCTCAAAACAAATCTTTTCAATCGATGTATCTCCTCTTAATAAACGGTACGACGAGCCACCGTCCTAATGAATATTAGTCGTCGCCGTCGTCGCCCTTAAGGTTTTCAACTTGACGAGTCGCCGCCAAGCATTTTAGTCGTCGCCGCCGTGAAGACCTTGCTGGAAATACTCCGTCGCGACCTCTCTCGTGTACTGAACTCCGCCGCCTCTAGTTGGGTCGCCAATCTTATATTTTTCATCTTTTTGCAAAAATTAAGGAACTCGCTCCTCATCTTATATTTTTTCACAAGAACAATTCTCCTACATATGGATTGTCAAAAAAAAAAAAAAAAAATATATATATATATATAGATGATATGGAGCCCATTAATAGCCTACTTATGGAGTCAAATGATGATGTGGCATTATTCAAGTAATCATATTAACTTATTTAATTAATCTAAAATATGAAAAATATATAATTACACGTATATCTCAACCTCTATCCATAAAATTAGAAATAAAATATTTAAAGATTTTTAAAGACTATTTTTAACGTGTTTTAGTATTACATAATTATTAAATATCACACGTTTAATTTATTTATTCTACTTTACATTAAAAAAAATTATTCATTTATATATTTTATCTTTTTAATAATAGTTTAAAAAATAATAACTACATTAATTTACTTAATTCTAAACCCTAAACCCTAAAACCCTAAAACCTTAAACCCCTAAACCCTAAAATCCTAAACCCTAAAACCCAAAAATCTTAAACCTTAAACCCTAAAACCCTAAACCCTAAAACCTTAAACCCTAAAACCCTAAAATTAATGATCCTAAAATTAATGATTTAAGATTTAGAGGATTAGAGTTTTTGTGTAGAATGTAGTCATTATTTTTTATACTTTTAATTTTTATTATTAAAACAATTACATAAATAAATAAATGAATGATTTTTTTTAAGTAGAGTATAATAAAATTAAGCATGTAATATTTAATAATTATATACTAATAATAAAATCCATTAAAAATAGTTTTTAAAAAATCTTAGAATATTTTAATTTCTAATTTTATGGATAGAGGTTGAGATTAATTATATATTTTTCATATTTTAGAATAATTAAATAAGTTAGTATAATGACTCTATTTCCAAACAAATTTAATTGAAATTACAATAGGGAATATAGGCCGAAACATCTCCTCTTTTCAATTTTTTCCACTTAAATTGATTATATATTAAAATTCACATTAATCAAGTTGTAATTTAGACTACACTATGACCCAATTCAATATAACTTTTCTCATATTAATTAATTTATGAAGTGTTCGTTGATAATTTTATTTTCATATAGTTAACTTAATTTGTCACCCTCCCAAATTTAACATAACTTTTAGATCTTTTTACAATTAGCAATGCTTCTTCTATTTGTAATAACTCATTTTCTAAATAGATAATATAAATTATATTTATACTAACTCATTTTCTAAATGAATGATAGATTTTTTTTAATCTAAAAACTTTGGAGAACTTTTTAAAAAACCTTATGCAAAATTATTTACAAGTATTTTATAAATATATTTAGACACTTTCAAAAATTATTAAATGGCACGTTGGGAATAAGGAGGACATTTGATACGTATTAAAATGTACGGCTTTAAAAGTCAGTAAATATATATAGAAGATATATTTGATTTTTACTATTTATTAATTAAATATAAGAGTAAATAAACTAATATAACTCAATTCACTCGTACATTCTACAACCCTATTCTCGATTCTTAGTCTCCTATGGTTACTGATATAATAATTATTGATTCTTATATATTTTAATTTACATTTAATACGCAGAAAATACTCCTCATGGAATGTATGTTAGAGTATTAGGCCTAAAACACCTGAAATCCAAATTGATGAACACTTAACATAAAATTGACGCAATTCAGGGCTCGTTGGGTAAATTAAGGTTGTATTTGGGTAAATTAAGGTGTGTACTTTTATATATATATATATTATTATTAAATAGTAAATAATATTTATTCTTTGAATATAGCAATATTTATTTTATATTTTTACAATTAATTCAATGTTTTTATCAATTAATATATGTGGAAATGATTATTTTATTTGAGAAATTTATTTTGTACTTCTTAAATTAACGTTGATTTTGAAAATTTATTATTTATAACACATACAATAAAGAAATTAATTACATATGTATATAATTAATTTTAAAATTTACACAAGACAATTACTTGTCAAAGTGCCGGGTGCCCATTTCTGGGCACCCATCCACCAGGGATCAATTCCCACCAAGGCTAAAATAAAATGGCCAATTAAATAAAGAGGGTGGGTGTGGGTTGGGGGTAAATAAAGGTGTGGGTCGGGGATGCGGGTGTAAATAAAGAGGGGGGTGTGGATTGGGGGTAAATAAAGGTGGGTGCGGGTATAAATAAAGAGGGGGGTGTGGGTTGGGGGTAAATAAAGGTGTGGGGATGTGGGTGTAAATAAAGAGGGGGTGTGGGTTAGGGGTAAATAAAGGTGTGGGTCGGGGGATGTGGGTGTAAATAAAAATAAGGGACAAAATTTAAATTAAGACCGTTTAGTGACCGAAAAAATGGTCCCTAACTTTAAGACCACTTTGAGACTGTTTTAGGGCCCGAAAATAGTTCGGGCCGACTCATATTTAGGGACCATTTTAAGACCAAATTGTCGGTCTCTTATTTAGAGAATGACCGAAAATCGGTCCCTAATTTGAGTGTTTTAGGGCCCGAACTATTTTCGGGTCCCTAATTTGAGTGTTTTAAGGCCCGAACTATTTTCGGGCCGACTCACGTTTAGGGACCATTTTAAGAACAAATTGTCGGTCTCTTATTTAGAGACTGACCCAAAATCGGTCCCTAATTTGATATTGTGTCATAAATTCGGTCTCTGAATATTAGGGACCAATGAAATAAGGACCCCCATAAATCGGTCCCAAATCAGTCTCTAACGTGTGTTGAGATTGCCTTTACAGACTCAAAATCGGTCTCTAATCGAGGCGTTTTTTGTAGTGCTTCTTGTCTTCAATTTTACTTGTCTTCATGTGCGTTGTGCTTTTCAGGTCATTTGTCATAGATTCAAAGAATAATCTATCTAAGAAAAAATAAAGCTCCCTAACATATATGAACTTTTTTAACCTGAAAATCTAGACTTGGCAAATCATCATACTTGGGGTTTTACTTAGGGTTTTGGTATCTAATCAAAATCAAAATTTCTTTTATTAATATAAACCATATCCAAACAATTTCCCCCTTTTTGATGATGCCAAAACTTACTTACTTTAAAAGATCCATATGGATTTCTTTTTCAGTAGATTTGACAAAAACAGGACAACTAGCATGTATTTTCTATACTTAGAGCATTTCACAGAATGAGTTCAGATTATTAACCTAATATGGCTAAGTTCTCTGAGTTCTATAAAACTTGATCTAAGCAAGAATCATTTAAAAATTTGCTAGAGCCTATTTTTAGACAAAAATAACACAAGTATAAGGACTCAAAAATTATTGTCCAGTGCATGAAATAGATAATCATCCAAATAAGATAGCACAAGGTAAGAGTAGAAAGTTGTAAGTTCTATCTCTTAAGGAGCAACAATTGTCTGCAAATTAAAAATAAACATAGATAAAAAGTTCATGAAAGTTTGAATCTTGACTTGACCTTCATCTGCTTCATCACTTGGTTGCATCTGACTTCTTCTTCAGAAAGGTTGGGAGTTCCTTGAACAGTGGAGTCAGCCCATATGATGCAAAGTGCCTGTTCTTCAAGGCCATGACTTCCTCATTCTTCCCAATCAAGTCTTCATCCTTGACAAGTTGCATAAACTCATCAGTAATAACTTTCTTATCAATTCAATTTCCATCTGTTTTCATTGGTGGAGTCTAGAAAATCTGTTCAGGAGCCTTTTCAACCACTTTCTCCTTCTGAGCAGCTCCTAAAATATTTGTGTACAGTTCTAGATAATTCTCCATCATAAAACCTTCATACAGACCATCAATGTCTTCAAAGTCTCCCCATCTCTTAACAACATAGAAGAGATGATCCCATACTCGATTTGCTTCTTCCCAAGCACCATTGAGTTCAACAGGAACCCAACTGTCAGTATGAGGGAGTCTTTTCACGGTTTCAAACTTCCTCTTAGCTCTGTTTTCCATCATCAGAGCATAAGAACTCTTGTAGGATTTAGAGTTTCCTGGGTTAAAATCTTCGTGCCTCTTCAACCTGCACTCTTCAGCATCTTTGAACATTTTTGTTCTTTCTTCAATGACAAGTCTTCTAACTCCCCTTCTGGTCTTTGCATCTTGACAAGCTCCTTCAACAAATATGTTTGCAACTTCTTCAAAACCAGGAGTTTTGACATTTTCAGGCTCAGCAGCAACTTCAGGAATAGCTCTCCTAACAGGCAGTTTATCTTCCCTTCTTATCAAGGTTGATGTTTCCATTTCTTCCATCTCCTCATCATCATCAAGTTCACTGGACTTGTACTTCTTGCTTTTCTCATAATCAGAAATATCAGTAATTGGGGCAATCCTCCTCCTCTGTAACATCAGAGTGGATTTCCTTAACTTTCCACTTCTGGTCTTGGGGCAATCCTCCTCCTCTGTAACATCAGTAATTTCCAGTGCCTTGGCTTTCCCCTTTCCAGTGCCTTTGCTACCTTCCCCCTTACTCTTCTCTTCCCCCTTCTTCTTATCTTCCCCCTTTTTGCATCATCATATGCCTCAAGGTCAATGGGATCAGCAGGGTTGGCATCAATCTTGGCCACAGTAAGTGAAAGTTCTTGTTGATAGGTGTCCATTCTCTTCATCTGAGCAGAAATGGGGTCAACATGACTTAGCAAAAAGGCAGAGATAGTGGAACTTACAGACTCTTCCACTTGCTTCTTCACAACTTGATCAACTTGGTTTCTCATCACCTTTATTATACCCTCCAAGTTGTGTTTGAAAAGATCAGAAGCAGCATCAAGTGAACTCTTGATGGTTTCTCTAATCAGTTGATCTCTTTGACTTCCCATAGATTGAGTCAGTTTATCAATGTCCTTTGACAGCATCTGAGAAATTTCCTCCTTCACCTGGGCAACTTCATCCTTAATTTTCAGAATCTCCTCTCTTTCCTTCTTAATCAATTCTTTTTCAGTGTGGAAGTATGTGGTAACAAAATCTGACATGATCTTTGATGACTCACCAATCTTGAGGGTGGAGTCCTTCACTTCTTTTCAAACACTATCAATCTTTTTATCAAAGGATTCAAAACCCTTTTCAACAGCCTCCAGCTTGATGGTTATGGAGTTCACCTTTTCTTCCAAACTTTCCACTTTGATACATAATTCCAAAGAATTATTATCAACAGTCTCCTCCAAGTCCTCCATCCTTCTTGTCATTCTCTTGGCTTTAGTGTTCAGATTAAGCAATGACTTGTGCTGGGCTTCATTTGTGGGTATGATTTTTTCATCCAGGTTGTCTCTTACATACTTTCCCATGTTTAGACAAAGACCAACAACATTCTACAATCTTTTCCTTTCAACTTCATCAATTTGTGAATTGAACTCCTCCTACACAGCTTTCAATCTTTTATCCTCCTCATCAATGATGCACACTTCAGTCAGTGGAAGAGCATCTAGGTGAATTGGGAACTCCATCGAAGTTGATGGTGCTGCAGCTATTGCCTCATTTTCCAAGGTCTTCTCCATAGCAGCTCGTTCCTCAGGTTTCACAGCTTCTTCTTCAGCAATATTGGCCTCCACTTCATCTTTCTTGGCCTCAGCTTATGTGACTTTAGCAGAAGTTTACTCAATCAACTCAGCATCATGAATGATAGTGTCTTCAGCAGTCGTCTTAGTTTGAGTGTCATCTACCATGACAATCTCCATTGATGTAGTAGTTTCAACAGCTGGCTGTGCTTCTTCTTCAAATTTTTCAATTAATTTCATTAATCTTCTCTCCTTCACTGGACTCTCCATTCTTTATCTATTCAATGGCAGTTTCAACTCCATCAAAGAAATCTTTCTCAACAGTCTTTTCACCAGCAATTTCTCCTTTATTGGTATCTTCCTCCATATCATCATCCTTTTCCTCTTCTTTGTCCTCAACAATCTTGGACATCTCCTCTAACTTGTCCTCAGTACTTTTATACATTTCCTCTGTTTTGTCCTCAGCTTGTTTGGACATTTCATCACCCTCCTCCATCTTGTCCTCAAGATTCAGATCAATCCCAGCAATAATGGATTGGATAGCTTCTTTCTGAATCTTAATATTTACCAAGTTGGCAAATAATCTTTCATTTGTCAGCTGAAATGTGGATTCCACCTCAGCAAACTCTGTCAGCCTTGACTCCTCATTTTCCCACCAGTCCTGTCACTTGGACTCAATAAATTTCCCAATATCATACATAGACTTCTTCCTTATGTCAACAATCAATCTAAGATCATAGAAGGTGGATCTTAAATCAGGATATTTGGCAAGTTGGGGGTAAAGTTGGTCTAGGAAAAATTTGGATTCATCTCTCAATGACATTTCATAGGTGTATTCTGGGGCATTATCTGACTTTGGTGAGGATTGGGGTTCTTAAAAAAGAATGGGTATGTATGGAGGTATCAGACTTGTAGGCAATTTTAAGAATGGTTGGGTCATTTAAGTGAGGGGTAGTTTCATTAGCTTTTGAGCTATGAATTGGTTTCCAGGTGATACACTTTCTTCATCATCACCTTCATCATCATCCTCTGAACCTTCTAGTTCAGCTTGCTCATCCACATCATTTTCTTCATCAGAAGTATCATCATACTCCTCTGCAGTTTCTTCTCCACTTGAACTAGGGCTTGATATGGCCCTCTTCTTCTTGGATTTTGAGGTTTGCTCAACCTCCTTTCCCTTTCCTTCCTTCTTGGCTTTTTCAAGAATATTGATCACCATCTGTGTTGCTTCAACATCCTTTTGCTTGGCAGATTTTGCTTGCTTCCTTGTAGAGGCTTTTGGTGAATTGATCTCCAAGCCCAATCTTTTCTGGGTTCTCACAGATAGTTGTCTGAACAAAATCTTGGTGGTATTGAATTTTACTCCATCTTCAACAATGTCATCATGTCCTTTCTTGTATAAGAATGCAGCAACCTTTGTACATAAGGCAAGTTTCTTCTCAATAGACACCTTTCTTACATCCACAATCTTGAACTTTGCTTTCTCCTCTGCAAGTTTCTTCAGAAAGTAACCCTTCCAGTTCATTGGCTTCTTTCCTCCATTAATGAATGCTTTCATCAATCTTACCTTGGATTTGCTAATCTGGTCATAGCTCCATGTGGTGCACATAAAAGTCTTTGCAACCACATATAGCAAAAGTTGATAGTCCTCTTTTAGAACTCTCTTGTGTAGACCAGACTTGAGAGGTACTGGCTTGTTCATCCATTGGTTGGCAACTTCTTGTTCATTGTGCCTCATATACTCCTCAGGATCCTCTCCAGTAGCATTTAATCCAAATAAATCATCAAAGTCTTCTTCAGTTAACTCAAACTTTTGAGCTGTCTTCTTGGTTGTATCTGGCTCATGAGTCATTATGTAACCAGATCCTGAGCTTTTCTGAGTAAAAGTGCCTGAGAACGGAGTGGTTGAGAGTTCCAGACATGTTTTGGGGATGGCCTCGAGCCATTTTCTCAGACCAGCTTGCTCCAACCAAGTAACTATCCTCCTTGTGTGTTTGTTTGATAGATTATCAAAACACACAGTCTGCTCAAAATGGAGCATGGTTGCTTCACTTAAGTAGTTCCAGTTGATGTCCAAATCAGCAGAGTTGAAGTCAACTAAAAACATAACCAATACATAGTATTAACATGGATAAATATCAAAATCTTACCATATAGCTACTGAAACTTGTGATTAATATTTTGCATTTATGCCTAAGACTTATTGTGAACAGCTTAATAGAGCATGTTCATAATACCATATCCAACAATGTATTTTAAGCTTGTAATCATGATATCTAGATGCAATATCTGTATGATTCTAAGATTTTAAGCATATCAACATGTATTTAACAACATATCATTCAATAAATGAAGAATCCGCAAATATAGCATATTTAAATTTCAAACAGAAATTATTTGAAATAAAACAGAGCATGTTGTTTGTTCTTGCAATCTTGATGTATATGCATGTTTTCAACAGATGAATATGAGAAATACTAACCCATTTCCAAAGACATTTTTGTTAAGGTAGTAGAGCTTTGAGCAAAAACATGAAGATGAGCTTGAGCATTCTTGAGAAATTTAGCTTAGGGCTTTATTCAGAAATTTTGAAAAACGTAAATGGTGAAAAATTCTAAGTCTTGCTTTTATACCTCCTCAGCTGTACGTTTTGAAAAATGTTAGGTGTAAGGCTGAGATTAATTTGATCGAGATCAATGGTTTAGATCAATTATGTTATGCCAAAGGACGCAAATGTCATGTCCAGTGCACAGTAAGTTGCTTTTTCAAAAAATCGTGCAATTGATCGTCTTTTAACAAAAATCTCTTGTTTGTCGATTATGAGCATTAAATGCGTACTATAATGATGAACAAAGTTTAACTTATATGAAAAAGAAAACTTATCTACAGTCAAGTGACAACTTGACTGAATAACCCTTGACAACTTCTATTGAAGTTTCCCATGTACTTTGTCATCCTCTATGTTGTCCTTCGTAGGTTTTCCTCGTACTTGTTGAGTATCTTTTCTTGATTTTACTCAAGAATGCCATGTACTCAAGAATGCCATGTCCAAGTTTCCTGCATGAAAATTCTTGAAAATAATATCAGTATGTGAAGAATAAATTAATGAACCTTGAGTTTGTCTCATCTATCTTATCCTTAATCTGGATTGTCCTATAATTTCACTCTAAGTTCCCCCTTGGATTAATATTAGTATCTATGGCATGATTAAAATAATTCCTTATACTTTAAACATTCTCTCCAGGATCTAATAAACCAAGTTCCATCGAAAGTTCCTTGAACCTTGTTTCAGCTAGAGGTTTTGTGAGAATATCAGCGTTTTGCTTATCAGTATGAATCTTTTCCATTCTGATATCCTTTTTCTCAACATGATCTCTTATGAAGTGATGTCTGATACCCACATGTTTACACGTTGTGTGTAACACTGGCTTTTTGTGTAATGGCAATGGCACTATTATTATCACAGTAGATGGGTACATCCTTTGTGATAACTTTGTAATCCCTTAGCTGTTGTTTGAGCCATAGGATTTGTGCACAACAGCTTCCAGCAGCCATGTATTCAGCCTCTGTGGTTGAAGAAGCTACAGAAGTTTACTTCTTAGAAAACCATGAAATCAATTTGTTTCCTAAGAATTGACAAGTGCTAGTAGTTAATTTTCTGTCTATCCTTCATCCTCCATAGTCAGCATCAGAATAACCAATCAACTCAATGTTGTCTTCAAATGGATACCACAATCCTAAGTTCATTTTGCCTTTTAAATACCTAAGTATTCTTTTGGTAGCCTCTAAGTGTCTTTTCTTTGGATTGGACTAAAATCTAGCACATACTGCAAAAGTAATATCAGGTCTGCTTGCAGTTAGATATATTAAGGAACTTATTATTGCTCTATATTCAGTGGGGTTGGTATCTATTCCATCAATGTCAGGATCCATTTTCCAATTTGTATTCATAGGAATCCTATCTGGTTTGCTATTTTCACAACCAAACTTCATGATCATTTCCCTAGTATACTTAGCTTGATTGATGAAGATTCCTTTCTCTGTTTGTTTCACTTGTAGACCTAAGAAAAAGTTCATCAATCCCATCATTGACATTTCAAACTTCCCTTGCATGAGAGTTGAAAATTTCTTGCACATATCCTCATTAGGTGAACCAAAAATGATATCATCAACATATATATGTACTAATAAAATATCATTTCCTTTACTTATCCTAAATAAGGTCCTATCAACTGTGCCATTCACAAATCCATTGTCCAATAAGAATTGTGATAGAGTCTCATACCAGGCTCTTGGTGCTTGCTTGAGACCATAAAGTGCTTTCTTCAATCTATACACTGTGTTTCCTTCTTCAAAACCAGGTGGCTGCACCACATATACCTCTTCCTTAAGTACACCATTCATAAATGCACTCTTCACATCCATTTGGTATACCTTGAACTTCATATAAGTTGCGTATGCTAAGAACAGTCTAATTGCTTCTAATCTAGCTACTGGGGCAAAGGTCTCATCATAGTCTATTCCTTCATGTTGACTATAACCTTTGGAAACTAGTCTGGCTTTGTTTCTAACTATAACATCATTTTCATTCTTCTTTTTCTTGTAAACCTATTTAGCTCCTACAACATCCTGATGTGTTGGTCTATCTACCAGCTCTCAAACATCATTTCTTTTGAATTGATTTAGTTCTTCTTGCATAGTTGTAATCCAGTAGGAGTCTTCCATTGCTTCTTCAATGGTTGTGGGTTCTGTTTCAGAAAGAAAACAATGAAATAAGGCACTCTCTCCATGTTGTCTCTTAGTGATTACACCACTAGTAGGATCACCAATGATCTGGTCTGAAGAATGAGCATCTAGCCATGTCCTTCTAGACTGATCATTTACAGATGAGTTAGTCTCATCCGGTTCAACATTTATTTCAACATAGAATTCAGGAAAATTAAAAGCTGGATCAGTTTCATATTCAGGGGTTTTGTCCATGTCATTGACATTGGTATTCTCAAATTGAGTTCCCCCTAAATCATTTGATCCTTGTACTCCCTCAGCATTACCAGCATCTTCATTGGGAGAACTTACCTCAGGTTGAGTGGGTTCATTCAACTCAACATTGCAGTTTTCCTCATAGATGTTGGCTTCAGGTAAGTTGTCTTTATCTTGATTGGCTTCAGATATGTTGGATATCTTGAGGTTGTCCAAGTCAGGATAATTTACATCAATAAATACAGATTCTTTTCTTTCACCATTTTTTAGCCTTGTCATCCTTGTGTTGATTTCACCATGGGATTTGTCTTCTTTGTTTGAGGTCCTGTGCTTGAAAGAAAACTCATCAAAGATAACATGAGGTGTTTCTTCAACAATAAGAGTTCTACAATTATAAACTCTGAAAGCTTTGCTGGATGAAGAATATCCTAAAAAGATTCCTTCATCTGTTTTGCTATCAAATGTTTTTAATTGTTGTTCCCCATTATTGTGAATGAAACATGTACATCCAAAAATATGAAAGTAAGAAATTCTTGGTTTTGGGTGTGACAAGCAGTATTAATTGCTTCTGCCCAAAACCTCTTTGGAATCTTTGCTTCTGCTATCATGGTTCTTCCAGCTTCCTTGAGTGTTTTGACTCTCCTTTCTGCTACACCATTTTATTAAGGTGTTCTAGTTGATGAAGTCTCATGTGTGATTCCATTTCCTTGACAGTACTCATTTATGTATGAGTTGATGCATTTTGTTCCTTTGTGTGGTCTAATCTTCACAATGCTCAATCCTTTCTCATTGGTAATTTTCTTCATAAGTTCTGGTAGCTTCTGTTGAGTCTCCTTCTTCTTTAGCAGAAATATTACGCAAGTACTGTATCTTGAGAAGTCATCTACTACTACTAGTGTATACTTCTTTCCACTGATGCTCACAGGGGTAATGGGTCCAAATAAATCCATGTGAAGTAATTGTAGTACTCTTGCAGTTGAGATGGCAACCTTTGTTTTGAAAGATGCTTTGACTTGCTTTCCTTGTTAACATGCTTGGCAGACATGGTCTTTTGTGAATACTTCATTAGGTAGGCCATCTGCTAAAGATAATCTTGCTAGCTTGTTCAAGGTCTTAAAGTTCAGATGGTTTAGCCTTTTGTACCATAGCCAACTCATATCTTTAGAGCTTTTTGCAATTAAGCAGATATCTTCAAGGGATTTATTCCAATCTGCAAGATAAATATTACCTTTCCTTGACCTAGTTAGTAGTAA
Source organism: Galeopsis tetrahit (assembly GCA_963675135.1). NCBI lineage: Eukaryota > Viridiplantae > Streptophyta > Magnoliopsida > Lamiales > Lamiaceae > Galeopsis > Galeopsis tetrahit. The sequence continues at coordinate 56,361,612 of OY776124.1, read as the reverse complement.
CTGTTGATTTGATTTGTTCTTAATATAACATAAGTTACTAGAAAACTCAACATTAAAACCTTTATCACAAAATTGACTTATTGAGAATAGGTTGTGCTTCAGACCATAGACATATGAAACATTTGAAATACTTACAGTACCAATTTTGACAGTTCCATAACCTTTGGTTGTTCCTTGTGAGTTGTCACCAAAAGTTACTTGTGGTCCATCTTGTTCAATAAAATCATTTAGAAGCTCCTTATTTCCAGTCATATGTCTTGAACATCCATTGTCCAAGTAGCATGTAAGTTCTTTAGGACTTCTTTTCTTTGTAGATGGAACCACTGGAACCTGTTACAAATCAAAACTTAGGTACCCTTTGGAAGTTGGGTCCTAGAGGGTTAGATATACCTTTTGGAACCCAAACTTGCCTTATTTTCATTACTTGAAAAGGGCTAGTTTGTTTTCCATAAACATCTAAATACACAATCTTCCTTTTAAATGCCTTAGGTTGAGATTGGGTATTAGTGTGAATCTTGGATGATTTTGAAGAGTTATAATTATTCTTGTGAATATATCTGCTAAGTATATCTTTTGATTCATGTGCAGCATGCTTGAATCTTTGTGGATAGGCATTCAGATTACTTGAAGTCCTTGGCATATAGGATTCAAGTCTTTTGTACTCATTGTACTTAGGCTGGAAATTCCTTTGATAATTCATTGTAGGCCTTCTCATTTGAGTTGGTCTTCTTTGAGTACCTCGTGGTTTTCTTGCCTGCGTTTGAGAGTTTTTCAGCTGAGTTGTCTTCCATTGACTTTTACTCATCTAAATTGTCTCAGGCCTCTGAATTCTTGTCTTAGGTCTTGCAACCTTTGACTTGTGATTCAGGATTGTTGGTACAATGGGTTGTTTACCTTTGTCCATATTATGTAGCAGCTTTGGTTCAACAATTTCAGTCTGAGCCACAGATTTTATAAAGACTCTCTTAGTAATACTTGTTGAAGTATCATTGAGGCATGGTGAAGATGTTTTATCTGGATTGTAACGAAGTCCAGATTTTTTAGTCATAGGCCTTTGCATTCCTTGTAGTTCATCTATTGAATTAGATGATTTATACATGGCAGCCAGTTTAAGTTTCAGACTCTCTTCACTTGATTTAAGACATTCATGTTCCTTGAAAAGATGTTCAAACTTAGTTATCAATGCTTGGTAGTCTGAGTCCTTACTCTCATGAAGCTTAACTTGTTCTTCCAACTTATTAAGTTGTTCAGATGACTTGTCCTTCAGAGTATTCAACTCTTTAGTTAAGTTATTGCACAACTCATTAGTTCTCAGATCATGTTCAGCTTCAACCTGAGTAATTCTTCCAATCTCAGCATTTAAGTCTTTGTTTTCTTTTAAGGTTTGATCATGAATCTCTTAAAGTCTCATGAAGTCTTCCATCAACTTACCAAAGGTAAGTTTCATGTTGTCTTCATTTGACATCATTGTATTACTAGAATTGACAGAACTAGAAATAGATTGTACCTCATCATTATCTTCAATAGACATTAGATATTCTTCATCACTGTTGTCAGTAAACATCTCAGATGATGAAGATGGAAGTTGATCATCTTCAGAGGTTTCTTCTTCAGCTTTTAATGCTTTCTTTTTTCCATATTTCTTGTCCCTCTTAGCTTGTCTTTCCTTCCTTTCCTTGGAAGTCAGCTCTGGACAATCATATTGGAAATGTCCTGTATTCTTGCAATTGTAGCATGCATCCTCACCTTCATCTTTCTTTTTTTCAGCATCTCTCTTCTTAGTTGATGAAGATGGTTCTTCTTTGGAGTTTTCTCTTCCGGATCTCCTTTCGTCATTCTTCTTCTCAGGTGAGTTGTATCTTCTCCTTCTATCTTGGTAATATCTCTTGTATTTACCAAACCTAGAATTTAGCTTTTTAAATCTTCTAGCCATCATTGCCAACTCATTTGATATGTCGGCTTTGGAAGCTGCTTTTCCACTTATGCTTGATCTGCTGGCTTTCTTGGAGTCAGGTTCATTGGATTTGGCCTTCAGTGCAATTCCTTTGCTTTCAGGTTCCTTAGTGTTGTTCTTTCTGTTCAAGTCATATTCATATGCCTTGAGTTCTGAGAACACCTGTTGCATTGGCATGGTTAACAGATCCTTCGTATTTTGCATCATGACAACACACACATTCCATTTGGATGTCAAGCAACTATGAATCTTCAGGGCCACTTCTCTCTTGGAGTATTCATTTCCAAGTGAGTTGATTTCATTCATGATGTCTATGAACCTTCCATCCAGTTGATCAATGTTTTCATCAGACTTCATTGTAAATTGCTCATACTTTTGAACACCAACTTGATGCTTATTTTCCTTGATTTTGCCAGTTCCTTCACACATTAGAGCTAATGTATCCCAAATATCCTTTGCAGTTGTGCAGTGAAACACTCTACCCATTGTAGCATCTGGAATGGTCTGATATAGGGTGTTCATTGCCACATAGTTGAGATTCTTCTTCTTTCTTTCTTCAGGAGTGAGCTCATCATCATCTTTTGGAATTTCTTGTGCTCCAGTTGCTCTTTGGGCTTCTGTAACATTTGTGTTAGGTTTCATGAACACAAATGGGCCTTTAGTGATTACCCTTAGCATTTCATCATGGAGACAAGCCAAGTGAGCTCTCATCCTTATCTTCAAGAAGTCATAATTCTCAATAGAGAACATAGGTAGTTTCTGGTAAGATATCTTGTTGATGGGTTGGTTCCCATAGCAGTAGGTGGTGGAACAGCTACACCAGAATTCTCAGAAGAAGATGTGTTAGGCATAGTGATTTAATAAAGATAATAAATATCACAGAAAGTGAACAAGTAGGTCAGTTTAGGTAACCAAAGTTGATCCTCAAAGCAGTGGTCTTGAAACCCCTGCTCTGATACCACTTGTTGGTCCCAAAAGGAGTGTGACACGTGCATGGGTGGGGGGGGGGGGGGGAATACACGCGTATGTGTTTTTCAAAATCTTTTGCAATTAAGACAACACAAATAATCAGAGTCAAGTAAGTTACACAGTATGAAAATACCAAAGAATATTCTTACAGAACTTAACAGTAGGCAAATTGCATGTGGAATAAATGATAGGCCCTATTATACTTCTCAATTAATATGCACTTAAGTACTATGTTACCAAATAGCAGTAAACGGTTATAACAACACCAACAGCTTAAGCAAGAAACTAAATGCAGTAAGTAAGAACACAAGACGTATAGTGGTTCGGAGGCTAAACTACTCCTACGTCCACTCTCCTAATTTAATAGGATAATTCCTTAATCTCTTGGAATTAACTTGCTTTTACAGTGCCAAGGTGCACTCTACTTCTTCTTCTTCTCTTGATTTCTTACAACCTCCTCTCATTGCAATACTCTCAACACTTCTACGAACTCAACAATACTCTCAAACTATCTCTCAAGGTGAAAGTAGGTTTTTGTTCTTGTACCAACTAAGTGTGATATCCTTTACAGTTTAAGAACAAATGTAAAGGCTAGGATATCACTTTCTAAGCTTAGAATAATGAGACAGTAAGCTTGCCTAGTGGGGACTAAAGATAACACTCACAAATGAATATGCTTAAAAGCTTTAATCTCTCGAGTGTTTTGAATACTTTTGAATGCTAAAATATCACTAGAATGTGTATGGCTTGTGTGTCCCGTAATCTCGAAAAGATTCAAGATATAGCCTATTTATAGATGAGGCAAAACTATCAGTTGGTGGAGATAGCAAGCTTATCCATAAATTTGAAATTTCAAATTGTTCAGGGGCCTGCATGAAAATAGTACATGCATTCACGTCCATTCAGCATTTTGCATTCCATTCTCAGAATTTGTTATGCGCAGTGACAGGTGGCACTAATTCTTTGGTTGTTTTGGAATAATTCTGTCCTTTCCGCTAACGGCCTGGTACTGGGTAAAATGCCTCGTCATTCATCGTTTTTGACCATAAGTGTGCCAAGTCCAAAGTATATGAGTATCCAAATCCATCATACTCGACTTTTGTTATTCAACATACCTGTCTTCATGAGTCCTTGCCACTTTTTCATAACACTTCAGCTTCTTGTCTTCAGTGCTACTTGTCTTCATGTGCGTTGTGCTTTTCAGGTCATTTTTCATAGATTCAAAGAATAATCTAAGAAAAATTAAAGCTCCCTAACATATATGAGCTTTTCTAACCTGAAAATCTAGACTTGGCAAATCATCATACTTGGGGTTTTACTTAGGGTTTTGGTATCTAATCAAAATTAAATTTTCTTTTATTAATATAAACCATATCCCAACAATCCTCCATCTAGCATTGTGGATTTACGATGGAAAAAAATCTTGATAATTCAAGTTTAACATCCAAAGATCTAACATTTTATTTTTACAATTCACAAACGCCGCCCTTCACGGGGAGAATAACAGACAAAGTGTTTCAAAAGAGATAGACTTGATCATTAGCTATATCCAGAGCACTTTGCAAGTGAAGCAATGGACAAATTACCTGAATGAAGACACATCGATATTGACAAGTTAAAGGAACTACAAAGTCATATGGATGAAGGGCAAATGAACAATTCAAGTGAATCAAGTGTCAAGTAGCCTGAAGTGACATCCAGAGGTCTTTGCATAAGTTCAAAGACTTAAGCGAAAGTGTTTTTTGAAAAGATACACTCATCAACTATATCAGGAGGATTTATGTCGGTCAAAATAAGGAGTTAGTCCTTTATTGAGGGATTTGGGCGCTTTTAATAAGTCTTTTCTTGCCAAGGAAGGTTGAAGGATAGTAGATTTTTCTGGCGTGAATTCTCAGAGCTCGCTATTATTTGCTTGAGCATTTCTGATTAGAGCAGCTGGGTTTTATGTTGAGCTACATGGCATAGTATATTGGAGAGATGAAAGGTGTTTGTGGTGGATCCAAGATTTAACAGTGAGATGGGCGGGTAGACACTACAAAAAAACTGAATGTTGGCAAGGACTTTATAAGGAGGCCTTTTATAATTTTATATCAAATGGCAAGGGCTTTTACTTCTCACCAATGGCAAGGGGAAGGTTGGGATTTTTATAAAGACGAGGGCAATTACGACTCTCACCATTAGCAAGGATTTTTAGTTGTTGCCCTCTCTAAAAGCGAGGACTTTGTAACCCCTGACAAGCTCTCTAAATTATTGTAAAAGGGTAGGGTTTCTCCTCGACTTTTCCCTCACCGTTTACAATAAGATATTGTAAACGTTTCGACACATTAAAATTTATACATTACAAAATATTTTGATGTTAACTTAAGTTGTGCCCTACGAGACTTCCAAGCACACAATTCATCAATAATGCTGAATATTTACATTAATTTCTTGCAATTAATCAATTAAAAAAATTCAAATCAAATAAACATTTGCACCGGTATCAAGACACTCATTCATCTTTGCATTGGGGCCAATATGCAGATATTAAATTTTTTAACTAGTCTAAAACTTTTGAAATACAATTTCGAACAAATAGGCAACATATTTTATTAACTCATATAAACCTCTAGCCTACAGAGGGGTCCATGTACAAAAATTAGATCAACAATAGTTGATTAACGCTCAGGAAAATAAATATTTAAATTTGGGATGGAGATTTTCAATTTAGTTTCATTATTTTGCAGTTTATTCCGTTTTGGTCCCAAAAAGTTAAATGTATAAATTTAGTCCCTGTTTTTTTATGTTTTGTTTTGCAGTTACATTTATCTTTTTTGAGACCAAAATAAAACAAATTGCAAAAAAATGAGACTAACTTGGTACATCTAATTTTTTATTCGGTTGATACATCTAATATGCAAGCTCAGATTCATAAATTCAAAGTCGTATATTGCATTTAATGTTAGTTAAAAGTTGAATTAATTTCATAATGGTCTGGATTTTGCCATTAATTATTAGGGAAAAAAACCAATTTAGTCCTGTAACTTTTTACCTTTTCTGAAATGGTCCCAAAAAAGTGAAATGTACCAATTTAGTCCCATTTTTTTAAAAAAATTTTTGTTTTAGTCCCATTTTCGCCGGAAAGATGTCTAGACAGTTATATTCCGCCGAAAAGTGTTGAGTGTATAAATAAAATATAATTTTAACTTTTTTCCGTCGCCGGGAGTTATCTCCCCTTCCCCTTCCCTTGCTCACTCTCCCCCGTCACCTCCTCCCTCAGATCTCTCTCCTTCTCCGACGGAAGATAACATATCTCCATAAAATTAATTATATCGCAGTTATCTTCCCCAAATCGCATAATTAATCATAATGAGTAAGCAGCAGAGCAATAAAGAATAGCTAGAGAATCTCTCTCCTGGGGGAGGCGGCATAGTTATACAGCGAACGCCGGATGATCCGATGCCACTTCTTGAACACCACCGCTCCTATTCCCACAATGCAAGCAGCGCCGATTACTCCGATCGAGATTCCTGCCTTTTTTCCCTCCGTTCATGCCGCCTGAAATTGAATCATCCTCCGTGGCCAAATCACCAGCAGTCGTTCATATCTGGTGCCGGAGACGGAGAGATGTTATCTGCAACAGCCACATTTGGAGGAGGCAACGGGGGAGAGTGAACAAGGAAAGGGGAAGGTAAGATAACTCCCGGCGACGGAGAAAGGTATATTGCTTCCGGTGACGAAGAAGGGATTACAACTTTCGGCGGAAATTGAATCGTCCTCCTTTTTTATGTTTCTGAAATAATTAATTTTAGTTTAATAATATAATACTTTTATTTTTATAAAATAATGACATGGATTTTATTTTATTGTATTGGACTTTAAAATAATTCAAAATTATTTTTTATTTATACACTCAGCACTTTCCGGCGGAATATATCTGTCCAGTCATCTTTCCGGCGAAAATGGGACCAAAACAAAACAAATTTCAAAAATTTGGGACTAAATTGGATTTAAATTTTTTGGGTCCATTTCAGAAAAGGTAAAAAGTTACGGGACTAAATTGACTTTTTCCCCTTAATTATTACCAACCTTCACTTTTTATAATATATTTCAAATTGGAGAAAAAACCTGCATCCTCTTCTCTTTTTATAAAATTTGAGAATGAATTTTCATCACCCAACCAGCTCCCTGGCGATTTCTCTTTATTTTTTTCGATTAGCTTATTTTGCTTAAATTTATTATTAGTTTTGTTTCATCAAATCTGTTACTAGATCTCTTCTTCATAGTTTTTTTTTTTTTTTATAATTCTTTGAAAGAAATCTTAGTATTTCTGAAACAATTAATCTCATATATACAAAGGTGGTGTTTGCAAACTAGACAGGAAACTCAGAATCAGATTTATTTCTTCAAAAAAAGCAGAGTCTACAAGCTTTCAAAAAGAGTCATAATTTTAATCTTCATGATACACAGTCATGGAGTACATTAAAGTAACCTGAGACCATAAATTTAATTAATTGCATTATGTATGTGTCAATCATCTAAGTGGTATAACATGAGATGTTAGACCATCGTGTGACTAGTGGATCCCATTTAATTAATATATTAAATATTTATATACTTTTAGGTTAGGTATGTAGAATTTGGTCAATTGCTTGATAATTTTATTATACGCAGCAGAATAAATAACAAGAATTACAATGAGAATCCCTGAAAATATGGTAGGGATCAATTTAAAATATTCTTTGACTAATAAGCGGCTGTAATAGAGGACAGTATATAATGAATGATTTTGTTTCCTTCACTTCCCCTCAAGGTGGAGCATGAATGTCTCGAATGCCCAGCTTGCCCAAAAGCAAACGCAAGCACTCTGTCCCAAGTGCTTTAGTGAAGATGTCCCCCACTTGATTCTGGGTGGTGATGACGCAGGGATTTATTTCTTTAGACTCAACTTGTTCCCTAACGAAGTAGCAGTCCATCTCTACGTGCTTAGTCCTTTCATGGAAGACCGGATTATTTGCTATATGTCGCGCAGCCTGATTGTCACAATACAATTTTGTAGGCCCGTGCTGTGGAGCCTCAAGATCTCGCAACAACCATCTCAACCACACAACTTCACTTACAGTAGTAGCCATTGCCCTATATTCGGCCTCCACCGAAGACCTCGAGACAACAAATTGTTTCTTCGACCGCCATGAAACTGGAGCACCCCCTATCGTGATTAAATACCACGTTCTAGACCGACTTGTAAGAGCACAACCACCGCAATCGGTGTCACAAAAGGCTGAAATAACAAGATCACCACCGGACGGCAAAAAAATTCCTTGCCCTGGTGTAGCCTTTAGATATCGTAATACCCGTAGAGCAGCCCCCATGTGTGTTTGGCGTGGCTGAGAAAGGAATTGACTTAGCATGTTGACAGCAAAAGTGATGTCCGAACGTGTGACTTGCAAGTACAAAAGCCTTCCCATCAAACGCCTATACTTTGAAGCATCAACATGGGGACTACTTTCTACCTCATCCAAGCGTATATTTTGTTCCATGGGGAACGGACTGGGACGACACCCCATTAATCCACTTTCTTCTAATATATCTAATGTATACTTGCGTTGGTTAAGCACGAGTCCATCGGGTGTACGCGCCACTTCAATTCCCAAAAATATTTTAAGGGCCCCAAGTCTTTTATGCTAAATTTCTCATCAAGATGTTTCTTCACCTCATTAATCTTCACATCAGAGTTCCCTACAATAATGACATCGTCCACATAAATGAGTGCAGAAACATAAATCACACCTCTCTTATAAATGAAGAGAGAGTGATCTGCACGAGATTGTCGAAAACCAATATCCAAAATGAGCCTTGGTGAAACATAAATCACACCTCTCTCATAAATGAGCCTTGGTGAATTTTTTATACCAATTACGGGATGCATGTCGCAAACCGTAAAGTGATTTTCTTAGTCGACATACTCTAGTTTCACCCTGTTTGGCAAAGCCCTGTGGAATTTTCATATATACTTCCTCGATCAAATCCCCGTGCAAGAAGGCGTTATTTACGTCTAACTGGTGAATGGCCCAATTTTTCTTAGCGGCAATGGCAAGCAAGCTACGAATTATCACCAATTTTTCTACAGGTGCAAAGGTTTCGTGAAAATCGATACCTTCAATTTGGGTGAAGCCTTTCGCCACTAGACGAGCTTTGTAGCGCTCTATTTCTCCTGTAGGCTTGCATTTTATCTTGTACACCCACTTGGAATCAATTGCTCTTTTACACGGCGACAAGGGTTCAAGCGTCCAAGTTCCATTTTGCTTAAGAGCTTCTATCTCCTTTTGCATAGCTTCACGCCATTTTGGATTCTTCACTGCATGGTGAAAGTATTTGGGCTCATCACGTGATGTGATGGCCGACAAGTAAGCTTTATGAGATGGAGAAATTTTTCATAAGATACAAAATGAGTTAAGGGGTGTACCGTTGAGGATCCTGAATTGGCCGTGGGTCGCGAATGGTCTAAAGAGGGTGGCATATCTATTTCATAGCCTTAGAGCATCTTAGACAAAGTTTTTGTCCGTTCACTTTTCCTGCCAATATTCATCTCATGATTGTCTCTCGTAGCTTGATCAACCTGTTGTGGGTTTATTTCATTTTGTCCCAAGTTTGTGTTTATTTCTTCTACCTCCTCACTGATGCCTTCGTGCCCATCACCAGCCCCATCAATTAGGCTAAAGTAATCATGATCCACAAAATTAAAAGTTTCGACAAATCTGACGTCACGTGTTGTGACAATCTTTCTTTCCTTTAAGTCGTATACCATGTATCCCTTTTGCCCATTAGGGTATCCAACAAAAATGCAAGGCCTCCCTCTTGGCTCTAGTTTACCTCCCCCTATTTTATTATCATGCATATAAACTAGGCAACCAAAAACACGAAGGTGATCAGGGTGTGTTACCAAACATAATTTCAAAAGGAGATTTATTCCAACAACCTTGGATGGAAGCCTATTAATGATGTATGTGGCCGTTTTAACACACTCTCCCCAAAAACCAATGGGTAAGTTAGATTGAAACCTAAGAGCTCTTGCAATTTCCAATATGTGTCTGTGTTTTCTTTCAACAACTCCATTTTATTGGGGTGTATAAGGACATGATGTCTGAAGTAAAATTCCACATTCATTATAAAAACTTAGCATGGAATTAGACTTGAATTCACCACCGTTATCGCTCCTAATTCTTTTAACCTTCTTGCCAAATTGCGTATTTATCATGTTTACAAATGAAATTAAACAAGCACTCGCACCAGATTTAAACTTAATCAAATAAATCCAAACAACTTGGCTAAAATCATCCACAATAGTTAAAAAATATCGAGCCCCACAAAGTGAAGGGACTCGATAGCCACCCCAAATGTCACAATGCAAAAAATCAAAACATTGAATAGTTTTAATCGACCTACCAAAAAATGGCAAGTGAGTTTGTTTGGCTTTTACACAGGAATCACATGGCTTATTCTTGAAATTACCAATAAGTTTACCCAAAGAGTCAATGTGGCGAAGTTTATCATCCGAGGCATGACCCAATCTTCTATGCCAAATTTCTGTATCTACTGAGACCGTCAAAGCTGCCTCTTTATTCAATGTCGGCTCCATGTAGTACAGACCATCGCGATTCCTACCCACGCCAATCAGGTTCCTCGAGTGTGAGTCTTGTATCACACAAAGACTCGATGAAAATGTCAATGTACAATCAAAGTCTTTAGTTAATTTACTCACTGACAGTAAATTACACTTGAAATCAGGTATGTGCAAAACATCATTTAATTTCAAACCATTTGGTAGTAAAGAATTACCAACTCCCTTGACTGGAACCATGTCCCCGTTAGGAATGGTTACTGGTGCTCCAAATTCATACTCTCTCCAATCACAAAGCCAATCAATATCATGTGTTATATGCTCACTAGCTCCATAATCAATTATCCAAGGCATATTGAAATTATTCTTACCAGCCATGTTCACGGTGGGTGTCGTGGGGTGAGAAATGAGACCATCACCTTCTGAATAATTTTTGACAAGTCGTGCATATTAGTCCGTCGTGAGACCAGGGATATGACTCGTGTTGGCATTCACATTGGCAGCGCGAGGGTTGCTTCCTCTTACTCCTTTTATTTTCTTGCCTAGCCACCATTCTGGAGTACCAATTATTTTGAAGCATCCTTCGATCGAGTGCCCGGGCTTCTTTCAATGCTGACATCGAACACCATCCTCTATTGAGATTGTTTGTTTGTTCTCAATATTCCTGTTTCTTGATTGTGTGTGCAGTGCATCCGTTTTAGAGGCTATCACCATAGATTTGGGTTGTGCTTGGAAAACAGCGACATCAGGGGTGTTTTTCCTCCCAATCGATATCAGTTTTTGTCGCTCGTCTTCTGAAACCATATGATACGCAGCCCCCAAGGTAGGGGTCGGTTTCATTGTCAAAATATGGGTCTTGACAGTTCCATAACTATCGTCGAGTCCCATCAAGAACTCGTACAACTGTTCTCTTTCCTTTGATTCTACCAACTTTTTTCCGATTCCACACTTGCATTCTCCACACGTACATCTTGGCAATGGTGAAATAGAGTTTATTTCATCCCATAATCCACTTAACTTGGTGTAATATGCTGAAATTGATGCCTTCTCTTGACGAATCAAGGTTAATTCTCGTTTTAATTCATAGGATCGGGGAGCGTTCCTCAGGATCGTCCCATATCTCCTTGGCCGTTTCAGCTTATTTTACGCTATTACGGATGTCCTTTTCCATCGCGGTTGTTAGCCATCCTTTGACCATGGCATTACAACACATCCATAGGTCTTGTTGTGTTCCCTTCTCCTTTGGCATCTGGAAGTTTTGCATCTCTTTAGACCAGTCTCCATAGTTGCTGTCATTTAGGACTTCATTCACGTGCAAGGTTCTTGATATAATCAGATCCATGAAGATAATAAGGGGAACTTGGATCTATTGGCTGAGTTGAGGAACCCGTGTCGTCGCTTGGTTTTGTCATTTGGTGGTTTGGTGTGTATGTATGTTTCTAGGTTTTCTCGGGATCGATTATAATCCTGCTCTGGTACCATGTAGAATTTGGTTCATTGCTTGATAATTTTATTATACGCAGCAGAATAAATAACAAGAATTACAATGAGAATCCCTGAAAATATGGTAGGGATCCATTTAAAATATTCTATGACTAATAAGCGGCTGTCATGGAGGACAGTATATAAGGAATGATTTTGTTTCCTTCAAGGTATGGTTGTTGCGGAATTATCATCAATCACTATAAAACACTCCATTTAAAGAGGGTTTGACCTCGCAAAATGAGTATGACAAGGGTTCAACGAGGACACGATACTGTCGGCAACAAATACATTGCAAAAAATTTACATTGCATAAAAATTCTCAGTTTGTTAAAATGGTAATTTGGAATGGACAAATCCCTCGTGAATGCCTCAGGATTTAACTAGGACAACAACCCTCGTAAAAGTCCTTGGTTGTAAACACCAAATTATGAAACCTGGCCTCGCCATATCCCTCGCCAATATTCAAGGGGGGGAATGGTGCCCTCTTTGTGGGTATGACACATTTTTTGTAGCGAATTACGTACCTTTATACAGATATATGTGAATATTTCACATGCTCATTGAGGCCATACTATTGTTTCTATATACAAACTCTTCACATTACAATATTTTGGATCAACATTGAAATGATGCACATATGAGTTGACTTCTTGAGTTCAATGACGGTAGTCTATTGTTTAAATTAACGTTCTAAATTACATATTGTTTGCAATAACTTTCTAAATAAATATTATTATGCATATTCTAACAGTACATTTTTCTGCTCTAATTACAAGTCTTGATGAGTTCAATGCAGGCTGTATTATTTCAATTAACCATATTTCCACAGATTTAAATTAAAGATGGAATACTCATTATACCACCAATTTTCAATTAAAGAGAGAAGCCGATGAAACAAAGGTGCGTTGTTGAAATATCATGACTTTCTTCACAGAAAACTTGCATTAGATTTTTACATAATTACTTGAAAACATAATTACTTTTTTCTTGTAAAGCAACAAATATTTTTCGTTATATATTTTTTAGACAACTATTTAATTTCAAGATATGATTAATTCCAAATTCTTCTCTTCCCCGTGACATCTCTTAATTAATTCTCACATTCTATCTTAGACTCTTAGTCCTTGTGCAGTATATGTAATTTAATCACCGCAATGCGCGCACATATATATATATATATATATATATATATATATATTATTTTGATTGAAATCCATTTGTTAGAATTCAACCAATTTTTCAAAATTAAAACCATTATTTTCAACACAAATCCTGAGATCAATCCCAGCTTAATCATTTACCCTAACACAAAATTACAGCACGTATGATAAAATCTATACATGTTATTCACTTGAAAAAATATCTCGTATTTAATATATGATGTTATTTTATGATCAAATATAATAATAAAAATATTGGGAATTGAAGAAAATTTGCCACGGCCATTAAATTAATCTGTCGCAAATTTTGCAAACGACAATGCTCGTCTGCAGCCAGTTAGTGTAATAGAAATGCATTGCTTAACCTTTGCGATGAGCAACCCATCGCATTGCATAAATTTGAACGTGCGAAGAGCTTTGCCTGATGCATTACGGTGCGATTATCACGACACCTACTATGACCAGCATAGTTAATTCAACCAACTACAGTCCGAAGGGCAATGATAGTCGCAAATAAAAATTTATGTAATGCGACGACACGCTCCTCAGAAATCAAGCCAATCCAACATAGTTTTGCCTTTAAGGGAACAAAGTTTGTGACGACCACCAAGGTCGTTGTTATGGTTTTTCCGGGATGGACCCTTCCGTAATTCCCCACTTGGTATGATATTGTCCGCTTTGGGTTTGCCAAAACCCTCACGGCTTTACTTTTGAGTTTCCCCAAAAGGCCTCATACCAATGGGGATACTAGTCCATCCTTTTATAGCCAAAAATCCTTTTATGCCTTTCCGATGTGGGACATTTGTTTGACATTTTCTCAACAATCATCCCCTTCAAACAATAGACCACGTGCCTTCCCTCAAACGACCCCGCTCTAACTAGATCACTTAGCTAGCTAGACTACTGTCGCAAAGAGACGGGTTTGCTCTGTCTAGACCATCTTGCCTATCTCATCGAGATTGTCGTTCCTCCAAGGGGTTCTGGTTCGTCCAACTGTTTACTGACATCGAGCACACTCGTCCGAATTATAGCCCTGGGTTCGTTTTTTCCCACAGACGATGCCATTTGTTATGGTTTTTCCGGGATGGACCCTTCCGTATTCCCCACTTGGTATGATATTGTCCGCTTTGGGTTTGCCAAAACCCTCACGGCTTTACTTTTGAGTTTCCCCAAAAGGCCTCATACCAATGGGGATACTAGTCCATCCTTTTATAGCCAACAATCCTGTTATGCCTTTCCGATGTGGGACATTTGTTTGACATTTTCTCAACAGTCGTCTCAAAAGACGCAGCAAAAACTCCATAAATTGTAACAAACAACCTCTTCATCCTCGTTCCATTTCTTCTTCTCTTCTTTACCAAACGAACAAAACTCATTGATCTCTCGGTGGACGACGTTCCTTGAGAGTCCTTGAGGTTCCCTACACTGCTACACTTGTAGTTTTCATTATTCTACAATTTCACCGTAAGTTTTCTCATTTATGCAGTTTTTTTTTAAAGTTATTTATTTCCTTTTAATTTTACTTAGTTTCATTATGTTTGACTATGTAATCAGACATGTTAATTTTTAGTTGGATCTCATTGAGGTTCCCTACCCTCGTCAGCTGGCTAGAGTTTCTCACCCTGCACAATCTTCACCGGCACCACCTCCCTTCCATTCACCAACATCTCCTGTGACTCTTCCCTTCTCCGCAACGACGATGATGTCATCATTAGCTAGCGCTTCTATGTGTCGTCAGAATGCATTCTATCACTCGAGGATGAAGATCTCTGTCGTGGACGGGATGTAAGTCATTATTTAATTTTTTTTTAATTCTACTAATATTATATTTAACTCCATAAATTTAACTCCATTGTCTGTCACCGACTGACTGTAAAAATTTATAAATTAAACTAGTAATTATATATTAAAAAATAATTATTTAGATAATTAAAGTTTGAATGTTTTTTAATCAATACAAGTCTGATCAACATTTGAATATATGCATTTTTTGGTTGGTATATATGAAGGAAGTATTATTCGAAAAGTCTTTTTTCAAATAGAATGCACCAATTATATTGCAATCTACACTATGTTTTGACAAATCCGAATTAAAAAGATTTTGGAATCATAAAATTCTGGCAAGTTTTCCGTTAAATTTTCATACCACCTTACCGGTGAGAATTTATTAATTGGTAGATGATCCTCCGTCTAGCATTGTGGATTTACGATGGAAGAAAATCTTGATAATTCGAGTTTTACAATTCACAACTACGCGCCCTTCATGGAGAGAATAACAAAGTGTTTCCGAAGAGATAGACTCATTAGCTATATCAGGAGGATTTATCCCGGTCTAAATAAGAAATTGGTCATGCATTGCGGGATTTGGGCTCTTTTAATTAGTCTTTTTTGTCGACCAAGGTTGAAGGCTTATTCAGGATAGTGGATCTTTCTGTCGTGAATTCTCATAGCTCGATATTATTGGCATTAGAATTTCTGGTTAGAGCAACTAGGTTTTAAGCCGAGCTACATGGCATAGTATATTGGAAAGATGAATGGTGTTTGTTGTGGATTCAAGATTTAATAGTGAGATGGGCAGACACTACAAAAAAAACTGATTGTCGGCTTGGGCTTTGGCGAGGGACGCATTTAACCCTCGCCACTAGCAAGGACTTATAATTTTACATAAAATGGCGAGGTATTTTATTTTCTCGCCAATGGCGGCAACGGTAAGGTCAGGGGAAGGCGAGGATTTTTATAAAGACGGAGGAAATTATGATCACTACAAAAAAATTGCAAAATACCGACGGAATTTTACCGAGGGATTGAAATCCGTCGAAATTACCGACGGAATAACAAAGTCAACCGATTACCGACAGAATTATTTTTCCGTGGGCAATCACAAAAAAACAAAAAAAATCACGTGATTACCGACGAAAAAATTAAATTATTAATTAAAGAAGAAAATTTGTTAGCTAGGAAATTATGATTGATTGAAATAGAAAATTTGTTGATTAAATTAAAAACATGTGGATTAAGTTAACTAGAAAATTATTGATTAAATTATAAAATTTTATATTATATTAGAAAATTATTGATTAAATTGGGAAATTTTATATTAAATAAGGAAATTATTGATTAAATTATAAATTTTTATTTATATTGTTTGGACATAATTTCTTTAGTTTTTATATCCATTTAGTTTATATGATAATTAAGTCTTTTGTTATGTAAATTAACAAATAAAATAATTATTAATATAAGGTGTTTGCTTACAAATTTATTTTGTTTACTCATAATTACGAAATACTTTTATAAAGTTCTACATTTTTTTTCATAGTAATTTCTAAACCTCAATTGTCATATTTTAGTTCGACCGTCAATAATCATATCATCAATTGCTATTTTTCTCTTATTGACTATGGTGATTGGTTTTTTTATTACGAATGCTTCAGTAATGGTGTAGTTGAATGTGAAACAAATCAATTGGAGGTAACTAAATAAAAGTATTGAAAAGAAAAATTGTACATAATAATTATTTTTAATTCCCGCGTAATACGCGGGTCGTGCACTAGTATACAATACTTATAAGTCACAAATTTAGTACTCCATTAATATAAGTAAAAGAATGTTCAATTATTAAATGGATTTGTTTAAAAAAAAGAAGTAAAACATGTATACATGATATGAACTTTTCAGAATTTTAATCAAAACACACAAAATAAATAAATTAGATTTACAATATATAAATTAAAAAATTAAATTTACAATAGTTATAAATTACAAATTTGGTGATTAATATGAACTTTGGGTGGGGCTATTAACACCCCAAAATATGTTATACACACCCCAAATGTTAAACACACCCCATTAAAATTAAAAAATCAATTTATTTTACTAAACACACCCCAATTTATTCCTTTCATACCCTTTTTTCATTAAAAGGCTAAGATCTTTTTTTTCTAACCTATTACGTACTAAACACACCCCAATTTCTAGGGTTTATATGATTTGTAGTGATTTTTTGAATTATATTGTACACATGGGTATAATTGCATAAAATACATTCAGTTTGATTTTGAATTTGTTGTTTTCGTCTGTAATTTTTGCGTCTATTTTTTTTTCTGTTTCTGTCATGACCGTTCGGCCAAAAACGCAGGTGTGCAACGTATACTGTGTACAGTCGAAACAACCGCACACACAAGAAGGTGTACGGCCAAACAACCGCACACACAAGAAGGTGTACGGCTGAAACGGTCGCACGCACAACAAGGTGCACGGCCGCGCAAATAGAATTACGTTTGATGAATATATGTAGTTTGTAATGTAATTTTATATTACTAATGTTTGAGTAAGTGATGACATGCTATTCGGATTAATGGTATGTGTGTAGTTTGTTATTATTGTTGGTCCTGAAAGGAGTATATAACCAGTGTATGGGGGGGGGGGGGAATACACTTGTATGCAATTCTTTTCAGCTTTTGATCAAACCAGAGCTCAGCAAGGTTGTCTTGGACAACTCTGCTGAAGATGATTAACTCTTCTAAGATAATCAAACTACTAAGTACTATTGAGTACTCAGTTGAATAACTATCTAGGGGAGTTATATGTGCGGAATAATGGTTGGCCTTTTAAGTTAAGACTCCTTTAGTTTCTGAAATCAATTTGACAATCCAATACAGTCCAGTTTAGTTTCAGGGAACTTGTCCAATACAGTTTTGCACAGTCTTTGAATATGTATCTTTTGAAAGATCAGTTTTGTGTGCAGTGTTGAATGATTTAACTATCTAGGGGAGTTATATGTGTTGATCTTTTGAAAGATCAGTTTTGTGTGCAGTGTTGGCCTTTCCCTGATTTAACAGGATAATTCCTCCACTCTTGGAATTAACTTGTTTTATAGTGCCAAGGCGCTCTTGATCAATAACACCACTCCTTGGTGAATTGATCCCTAGGATGTCTAGAGTCCTAGTACCCTCTTCTCAACTCAGAACTGAACTGTTCTTCTCTCAACAGTCAGCTCCTACCACTTCTACTACTACAACCTTCTCACTTTCTTACTTGAAAGGGGTAAGGGTTGAAGTAAGGTTCCAACTAAGGATAGGATATCTCTCTAAGCTTTTTGAATATACAGTGAGTTCAGCTTAGAAGAAGTGTTTCAAGACTAAGAATGTCTTTTGAAGACTTTGAAGCTTTCAGAATAGTTGCTCAGTTGGATGTTTCAATGGATAGGTGCTTCAAATGGTCTTCACACTCCTTGTATTTATAGACAAAATGGAGATTTGCCCGTTGGAGAGGCTGCCCCAAATTGCTATAAATGTCTTCCTTGAGTTCTTCAAACTGGAAGACAGATTCTTGATAGTGACATGTCCTTAATTGGGTAATAAACGGCTTGTAAGACTTTGTCTTCATTCTGCAGCACTTTTCCCAATGTTTGACTTTTTTGTTAGGACTTGGACATGGCTTCTGAAAATTGAACCAATGATAGGACAACATTCCTTATCAACTGGACAACTCTCCTTATCACTATCAGCAGTTTTGCTTATCAGCAAAGTTGGCTTGCTCATCTTCAGATGACTTGGCTCTTTCCCTTTCTTTCACTTCAAGGTGATCTTAGCATGTTTCAATGAGGTTCTTTAGGGTATGGTTGTCTCTAGCTCTTCAGCATGGTTGACCTTCAAACATTAGAATCTTTGTTCTGGTTAAAACTTGCTGAGACAACTCTTCTGGGACAACTCTCCTGATCAGCATACTTGGTCTTTTAGCTTCAGAGTTGGTGTTTTTACAGAGTTAACCTCTCTGGACAACTCTCCTGATCAGAGCATTTGACTAATCTTGTCCTTTTGAGCTTTGCCATCTTGTTCTTGCATAGAAATAACACTTCTGGACAACTCTCCTGATCAGAGCATGTGGTTCTCAATGGAGTATGCTTGTCCTTAGTGTTTGTTCCAGATTTTGAGTCTTGAGGGGACTTTATCTTGATCATCTTTAAAGCATAGGTTCCCCCTCACATTGTGTATCTAGTCATCTAAGAGCTGCCTAACATATCAGCTTTTCTTCTAGCCTAATACTATGTGTTCTAGCATTTTTAGAACACAATTATATTGACTTAGGCATGTCTTAGGGGGTTTTGGTATTTAATCAAAACATATTTCATTTTATTCCCAACAATTTCCCCCTTTTTGATGATGCCAAAACCTACACATTCTATGCAAAAGTGACTTGTCTACACCTATTACATATATCTTCAGAACACATGACTAAGGTCAATATTCCTGAAAAGACAATGTGTTAGTGTATTCACTGTTTTTGTTGTAAGTAGGTTTCAAAGATAGGCATAGAGAGATTTCTGCAATAATGTATCTTGATTCAAAAAGTGTTCAACTATCATTCATATAAAAATCATTACAGGCATGTTGATAGTTGAAGGTAACTTATCAGAGCATGAATTCAAGATAGCATTACAAGATGAACATTTCATTACTACTAAATACTAAACATGGGATCTAAGGTATCAGAGCTAATACAAAATATTCCAGATATCAAAGTAGAACACTGGATATCAACATCAATTCTTGTATCAGAGCAGTCTAAAACATATTGGAGCAAACAGCATATCAATGCATATCACATCAGCAGGCTTGTCCAAACTTCAGCAGATTTGACCATATAGCAAAAATATCTTCAGATAAGATAGTTTTCTATCCAGAAAGAGTCAGAAGACTTAGCCATTCTTAGAGATCATCCTCAGGAGGTGGGTTCATCCCATATTGTGCCCACACTCTCTTCTTGAGTTCCATGGCTTCCTGGTTGGTTCCTTTGGGTCCAAGGGTCATTTTGTTCAGCTTCAGAATTTCTGTGAACTCCCTTAGGATCCTTGCTTGGTCAATCCATCCATAAAGCTTTGGAGGCATGTAGATGATAGGCTTGGGAGCATTGAGTTCAATTCTTGCAATATCAGCAGCTACAAGTAGTTGTTGATACAACTCTCTGTAGTATTCTATCATGAACTCAGCAAAGGCAGAGTTGGCATCTCCTCTATTCCATCTGTCAATGACATAATAGTCATAGACAAACTCCCTTTTTGCCTCTTCCCATGTATCATTCAGCTGAATTGGCACCCATTTATCCAAGTGTGGATATTTGGTGTCCATTGGGACTAGAAGCTGAGGCTTCATCTTGCTGTATGTTGCTCTCCTTCTTCTTGGTTTCTGAAAATTTGCTCTTCTCTTGTCTCTTGCTCTTTGTGCTTCATCTAACAAGTCCATTTTCTCTTGGGCCCTCATCATGGCCAGTTTCTGTTGTGTTTCAGGGTCTTTGCCATACCCTTCATGAAACAGTTTTGATGGATCATGAGCTAGGACAGTTGTCTTCTTCTTAGGTTCAGGTCCAAATCCTTCAGCAAATAGTTCTTCAATATCTTCAGTGGACTTGGAACCTTCAGTAACTTTGACTAGTTCAGTAGGCTTTTTCTTCTCAGCAACTTTGGGCTCTTCAGCAGCTTTGGCTTTCTTTGATGTAGGCTCATCCTCATCAATTCTGAATTCAGGTGGAAGATCAAGACTGTTGGGAAAGTCAGTAAATGTTTCAGCTTGTCTTTTCTTTCCTTTTGCCCTCTTGATCTTTCCTCTGGTTTGGACACCTTCAGCATCTTTGTCCAAACCGGACACTTCACCACCTGGTCTCTGCTGTAGCCTAATTTTTTCTTCTTGAGCCGAGGCCATTGAATTCTTCAATGCAAGTGCTAGTTGCTCTTCTTCATCCAATTCTTCCAAGTTTAGCACTGCAGGCTCTTTTCCTTTTCCTTCAGCAGGTTTGTCTTTTCCTTTGTCTGAGCTTCCAATCACCAAGGCACCTTTTGCTCTAGCTCTTTCCCTTTCCCCCTTTTTGGCAGCATCAAAACACTGAGGTTTTAGCTCACTCATTGTTGTGGCCATTAGGGATTGGGCCTGGTTCAGGGACTTCATTTCTTCCAACAAATATACATTTTCATCATGTATATTTTGCATCCTATCACTGCTCAAGCTAAGAAAAGCTAGGACAGGCTTCATCTTTTGTTGAACAACCTCTTCCAAGGTTGCTTTCAGGGATGCATCCAGTTGGGCTTTAAGGAGCTCAGTGAGGTTGGCTACTGCACCTTCAGCAATGTTGGCCAATACCTCTTGGGAAAAAATTTCAGAGGCTGCTTTCACCATTGCTAGCCTTTGCTCTTCAGCTCTTCTCTTTTGCAATGCAGTCTTCTTTCCAAGAGCTTGCTTGACAGTTAGCCTGAGAGCCTTGACATTGGCATTATGATTATCTCTCAGCAGCTTTTGTTCCTTCTTGACCTCCTCTAAGATGGCTTCCATGGTGGATTTGGCTTTTTGTACTTCAGTGGAAATGGTTTGGAGACCAGTTTCCACACCACTAATCCTAGCTTCCAGAGTGGGTAGCACAACATCCTCAGAGCCAGTGAGCCTCATTTCTACAGATGCTAGAGTCCTTCCTTGCTCAGTCAATGCTCCTGAAGTTTCAGCATGAGCAGATTGGACTTGATGAGCCAAGGAGTCCAACTTCTCTGATTGCATTCCAAGCAGGGCTTGAGCTGAGCCTGTATCTACTTGGATAGGTGCATCTGTTAAGAACTCATCTGCAAAAATTTGGTCAATGGAAATACCTGCAATATTAGACAAGTCAAACAGGTTAGGGAATAAACACTCATCACCCTCAATTTCTTTTGTATAAGACTCTGATACATCAGCAGGCTTCTTCTCATTTTCAACTCTTTCTTTTCTCCCTTCTTCAATAATTTCCTCACATAAAGAAACAGGCCTCCTCTCATCAAGGGATTCCTGAAGTTCATATTTGACTTCAAGAATAGCCTGCCCTTCCTCACTTATATCACCCTCATTTGGTGGTACACTCACTATTCTAGTGATCACCACATCTCTCTCATCTACTACTCCCTATGATTTTTCCACTAGCTTCTCCTATTCAACTCCTTCTCCTAAACCTGCTACATCTCCACCTTCATCAAGGTTCAAAGATGGCAGTTGTGGGGAGATCACAGTGCTTATTTCAACAGCTACTGAGTCATCCTGAATGATTAAGGGCTGATCAGTGTCCAACTCTTCTGACACTAAATAGGCCTTAATCAAACCAGCCTCTAGCATAGGAACCTCAACATCTTTAGGTTGTGCCTTGGGTTCAGAAGAACCTTCATTGGCAGATGTGTCTTTGGTTGTGTTACCACCCTTGGTCAACACCTCTGAAGATACAGAGCCTTTCCTATGATAGGTTCTAGGAGGGTTTGAAAGTCTATCTGCTACAGAAGACTTGGGTTGAGAAAGTTCAGGGAGGTTGGCTTGAGGGGTTTCAGGAGGGTTGGGGTTTGAAGGGTTTGAGGGATCATCAGGGGAATCATCATCATTTGAGCTACTGTAAGGGTGTTTGATGCCCTTAGCTTTTCTTTCTTTCTCCTCAATGATCTTCTCAGCTACCAATTTTGCAAAAACTTCCTCATCAGTGAGGAATCTTATTTTCATCACTCCAGCAAAGTGTAGCAATCTGCTTTCCTCTACTTGCCACCAGTTAGCACCCTTATCTTGGATAACTTGTGATATCTCCATCAAGGTTTTATCTTTCACATCCACAAGCATCCTCAAGTCATGAAACATCTTCTGAATTCTTGGAAATTCAGCAAGTTGTGGATACAAACTGTCCACAGTGGCCTTAGCTCCACATCTAAGCATACTTTCATAAGTATACTCCTCCTCATTCTCATTTGATGGAGAACTTTGGGCTATAGGGGAGTGGGTTGTGGTTTCTCTAATTGCAGCTTCAGGCAAGTTAAGTTCAGGAGGGTTGGCTTCAGAAAGATTAGGCTCAAATGAAGGTACTTCAGTGGCTTTAGAGAGCAATGAATCTGAAGGGGCTTTGCTTAGGGGAGTTGGCTCATTGAGTGCATGTTCTAAGAGCTTTGAGTAGTTGAGCATGGAAGAGTTAAGGGGAGACAGGAGACTTGTCTCATCTACTGCTAAATCTGCAAGCACATCAATGCCACTTCTTTGCACACTTCCTTCAGGAGAATATCTCTTAGAGAGATCTACAGGGGTGATGGGTTGGTTGGAAGGGGTAACATAGGTTTCAGGGGAGTTGGGCTCAGGGTTCTGAGTTTCAGGGAGGTTGGCCTTTTTAGGTTGACCTTCAGGGACTTTGGATTCTGGAGTTCTAGATCCAGATGAGCTAGTCCTTAACTTGGATTTGGTCCTGCTTTCAGCTCTGCTTTCTCTTAGAGCCAATTGAAGAGACCTTTCTTCCTGCAGCTCCAACACTTTCTCAGTAGGCTTGGCCCTTCTCTTGCTGGCCCTACTGCTTCCACTGCCTTCACCATCCTTCTCAGGGACAACTTCCCTGATTCTCTTATCACCCTTGTGCTTTTGCCTTGTCTCATTGTATTTCAGCCTCAACTCTTCTGAGTGGTCAGAAGGCACACTTACTCCCTCTTCTGCCACTTCATCAACTTCAGCTGATGCTCCTGAGGCTTCTCTTGAAGACAATTGAGACATTTTCCTTGTTTTGATAGCCCTGGCCTTGGTTCTCTTCTTCATTTTAGGCTTTTCTTCAACCTGTTCTTCAGCAGGTTTGGCCAGAAGCATTCTCCTTTGCTTAGTTTTCTTGCTGAGCTTTCTGAACAGTATCTTTTGGGCTGGGAGAGGCTTTGCAAATGTTTGCATTTGAGAGTAGTGGGAAAATCTTTCAATCAACAAGCTTGCCCTGGTGCAATACTTGAGTTTTCCTTCTAGCACAACCTTGTTGTGAGATTTCACTTTGAATTTTGCCTTTTCCTTCATCATCTCATACATGATGAAGGTCCTCCAATCAAACTTGATGCCCTTGTCACTAGCATCAATCACTGCAGCCATAATTCTGATTCTTGGATGGCTGACCTGCTCCAAGCTTCCAGTATTGCTCAATAGACTTTTAGCAACTACCTCAAAGAGGTTGAGAAATTCTGGCTTGAGAGTCTTCTTGTTTTGTGTTGAAGAGAGAGGACCTGGTACTAATAGCCATTCTTGAGCTATTTCATCTTCATGTCCAGTACCATAAACTTCTGGATTCCTTCCCTCATAGGGCAATCCAAAAGCTCCTTCAAGATCTTCTGAAGAGAATTTCACTCTATGAAATCTCTCCTCTTCCTCTCCCTCTGCAATATATGACAATCTGGTGGAAACTTCACCATCTTCAGTTTTACCTCTCCATTTGAGAAAGGCAAAGAACTCAGCCATGTAGCTTTCTAGGCAGGAACTTGGTCTTTCCTCCATAAACTTTTGCAAACCAGCTCTTCTCAGCCATCTTAGAGTTGGTGTAATCTCAGGGTCTTCACTCTCAAAGGATACTATGGGCTCAAAGTGAAGATTGTTCTTGTTGCTCAAGTATCCAAAATCAAGGTCTAGAGCCTTGTTGGAGAAGTCAATGATCATCTCTGGTCTAACTTTGGGAGCCATTTGAAAGTTACAGAGAAAAGTTTGAGGAAGATTGAGAGAGTTTGAAGAAAATTTGAGTTAGGGTTTCGAATACTTGGGGAAGAAGTGTTTGTGGGGGATCTTAAGACTTGTGAATATTCTAAAAAGAATGTTTGTCAATGAGTTGGTGAAGTCTTGATGCAATTCAAAGGTGAACAAAAATGGAAATAAAAAATGAACGGCTAGGATTGATTTCAGAGGAGTTGGCCAGTTTTGATCCAATGGTCAAAAACCAATGCAACAGTGAAAATCTGTTTTGTTCAAAACGTGGGTGGTTTTTAATGTTTGTTTAAGGCTGGGGGAGTTTTCGAGATAGATCATGTCCCAAAAAGTTTAATGCAAACAAGAGTTAAATCTTGGCATTTAATGCATGGAAAGTGACCTTTTGGGTGGAAGACAAATTAAATCCCAGAAAGGTGAAAACTGTATTTTCAATGGGACATATTTCGAAATAGACAATGATCATGTAAAAATAGGTACTTATCAGACCAAGATTTGGTTTGATAGCCAAGACAACTTAACTGACCCTACATGGACAAGTGTCCTGAAGAGCTGAGGACAAGTGTCCTGAAGAAGTGAGGTCAACTTTTCTGAATTTCAGTAGACTTGACCAAGTCTGGTGAAGTTTGAATTTACTTCCCCCTTAATGAATAAACTTCTTTGGACTCATTTGTCCAACTTCTCTGGATCAAGAAGACCCAACTCTGCTGATAATTCCAGAAACCTTGCTTCTGCAAGTGGTTTTGTTAATATATCAGCTTTTTGATGATCTGTGTGGATCTTCACCAACTTGATATCCTTCTTCTCCACATGATCTCTAATGAAGTGATGCTTGATGTCCACATGTTTGCATCTTGTGTGCAATACAGGATTCTGTGATATGGCAATGGCACTGTTATTGTCACAGAATATTGGCACTTCAGTAGAGTTGACTTTGTAGTCCTTGAGTTGTTGTCTTAGCCAAAGGATTTGAGCACAACAACTTCCAGCAGCAACATATTCAGCTTCGGTGGTAGAGGTGGCCACTGTGTTTTGCTTCTTGGAAAACCAAGATATGAGTTTGTTGCCCAAGAATTGACAAGTTCCTGAAGTGGATTTTCTGTCAATTCTGCATCCTCCATAGTCAGCATTTGAGTAGCCAGTTAGCTCAATGTTGTCATCAGCAGGGTACCAAAGGCCTAGATTTTCAGTGCCTTTGAGATACCTCAAGATCCTCTTTGCAGCCTCAAGGTGGCTTTTCTTAGGGTTTGCTTGAAACCTTGCACAAACACCTACTGCAAAGGTGATGTCAGGTCTGCTGGCAGTGAGATAGAGGAGTGAGCCAATTATTCCTCTATACTCAGTGGAGTTAGTTGGAACACCACTTGCATCAGGATCAATCTTCCAATTAGTGTTCATTGGGATCCTTACTGGCTTGCTTGATGTACACCCAAACTTCTTGATCATTTCTCTGGTGTACTTGGCTTGGTTGATGAAGATTCCTTCTTTTGATTGCTTGACTTGTAGACCCAAAAAGAAGTTCATCAACCCCATCATGGACATCTCAAACTTGCTTTGCATAAGCTTGGAGAACTTCTCACAAAGCTTCTCATTAGGGGATCCAAAAATTATGTCATCTACATAAATTTGGACAAGTAAGATGTCTTCTCCTTCAGAGATTCTGAAGAGTGTTCTGTCCACAGTTCCCTTGGTGAATCCATGATCCAAGAGGAATTGTGACAGTGTGTCATACCAAGCCCTAGGGGCTTGCTTGAGCCCATATAGAGCTTTCTTCAGTCTGTATACTTGGTTTCCAACCTCAAAACCTGGTGGTTGCTCCACATAGACTTATTCTTTCAAGACTCCATTCAGAAAGGCACTCTTGACATCCATTTGGTATACTTTGAACCTCTTGTGGGCTGCATAGGCTAGGAAGATCCTTATTGCTTCTAGCCTTGCCACAGGTGCAAAGGTCTCATCATAGTCAATGCCTTCATGCTGGCAGTAACCTTTTGCCACTAGTCTTGCTTTGTTTCTGACAATCACATCATTCTCATTCTTTTTATTCTTGAACACCCACGTAGTTCCAATAACATCTTAATGTGAAGGTCTATCAACCAACTCCCATACTTCATTTCTGGTGAATTGGTTGAGCTCTTCCTGCATTGCTGTGATCCAATTGGCATCCTGAAGTGCTTCATCAATGTCTTTTGGTTCCTGTTCTAACAAGAAACAACAGAACATAGCACTTTCACCATGAAACCTTCTGGTTTTGACTCCTATACTTGTGTCACCAAGTATCAGGTCAGTAGGATGGTCATACAACCAAGTCCTTCTCTTCCTGATCCCTTCAGTAGAGTTGTCCTCTACTGAGGTTGAGTCACCATATAGCTACTGAAACTTGTGATTAATATTTTGCATTTATGCATAAGACTTATTGTGAACAGCTTAATAGAGCATGTTCATAATACCATATCCAACAATGTATTTTAAGCTTGTAATCATGATATCTAGATGCAATATCTGTATGATTCTAAGATTTTAAGCATATCAACATGTATTTAACAACATATCATTCAATAAATGAAGAATCCGCAAATATAGCATATTTAAATTTCAAACAGAAATTATTTGAAATAAAACAGAGCATGTTGTTTGTTCTTGCAATCTTGATGTATATGCATGTTTTCAACAGATGAATATGAGAAATACTAACCCATTTCCAAAGACATTTTTGTTAAGGTAGTAGAGCTTTGAGCAAAAACATGAAGATGAGCTTGAGCATTCTTGAGAAATTTAGCTTAGGGCTTTTTTCAGAAATTTTGAAAAACGTAAATGGTGAAAAATTCTAAGTCTTGCTTTTATACCTCCTCAGCTGTACGTTTTGAAAAATGTTAGGTGTAAGGCTGAGATTAATTTGATCGAGATCAATGGTTTAGATCAATTATGTTATGCCAAAGGACGCAAATGTCATGTCCAGTGCACAGTAAGTTGCTTTTTCAAAAAATCGTGCAATTGATCGTCTTTTAACAAAAATCTCTTGTTTGTCGATTATGAGCATTAAATGCGTACTATAATGATGAACAAAGTTTAACTTATATGAAAAAGAAAACTTATCTACAGTCAAGTGACAACTTGACTGAATAACCCTTGACAACTTCTATTGAAGTTTCCCATGTACTTTGTCATCCTCTATGTTGTCCTTCATAGGTTTTCCTCGTACTTGTTGAGTATCTTTTCTTGATTTTACTCAAGAATGCCATGTACTCAAGAATGCCATGTCCAAGTTTCCTGCATGAAAATTCTTGAAAATAATATCAGTATGTGAAGAATAAATTAATGAACCTTGAGTTTGTCTCATCTATCTTATCCTTAATCTGGATTGTCCTATAATTTCACTCTAAGTTCCCCCTTGGATTAATATTAGTATCTATGGCATGATTAAAATAATTCCTTATACTTTAAACATTCTCTCCAGGATCTAATAAACCAAGTTCCATCGAAAGTTCCTTGAACCTTGTTTCAGCTAGAGGTTTTGTGAGAATATCAGCGTTTTGCTTATCAGTATGAATCTTTTCCATTCTGATATCCTTTTCCTCAACATGATCTCTTATGAAGTGATGTCTGATACCCACATGTTTACACGTTGTGTGTAACACTGGCTTTTTGTGTAATGGCAATGGCACTATTATTATCACAGTAGATGGGTACATCCTTTGTGATAACTTTGTAATCCCTTAGCTGTTGTTTGAGCCATAGGATTTGTGCACAACAGCTTCCAGCAGCCATGTATTCAGCCTCTGTGGTTGAAGAAGCTACAGAAGTTTGCTTCTTAGAAAACCATGAAATCAATTTGTTTCCTAAGAATTGACAAGTGCTAGTAGTTAATTTTCTGTCTATCCTTCATCCTCCATAGTCAGCATCAGAATAACCAATCAACTCAATGTTGTCTTCAAATGGATACCACAATCCTAAGTTCATTTTGCCTTTTAAATACCTAAGTATTCTTTTGGTAGCCTCTAAGTGACTTTTCTTTGGATTGGACTAAAATCTAGCACATACTGCAAAAGTAATATCAGGTCTGCTTGCAGTTAGATATATTAAGGAACTTATTATTGCTCTATATTCAGTGGGGTTGGTATCTATTCCATCAATGTCAGGATCCATTTTCCAATTTCTATTCATAGGAATCCTATCTGGTTTGCTATTTTCACAACCAAACTTCATGATCATTTCCCTAGTATACTTAGCTTGATTGATGAAGATTCCTTTCTCTGTTTGTTTCACTTGTAGACCTAAGAAAAAGTTCATCAATCCCATCATTGACATTTCAAACTTCCCTTGCATGAGAGTTGAAAATTTCTTGCACATATCCTCATTAGGTGAACCAAAAATGATATCATCAACATATATATGTACTAATAAAATATCATTTCCTTTACTTATCCTAAATAAGGTCCTATCAACTGTGCCATTCACAAATCCATTGTCCAATAAGAATTGTGATAGAGTCTCATACCAGGCTCTTGGTGCTTGCTTGAGACCATAAAGTGCTTTCTTCAATCTATACACTGTGTTTCCTTCTTCAAAACCAGGTGGCTGCACCACATATACCTCTTCCTTAAGTACACCATTCATAAATGCACTCTTCACATCCATTTGGTATACCTTGAACTTCATATAAGTTGCGTATGCTAAGAACAGTCTAATTGCTTCTAATCTAGCTACTGGGGCAAAGGTCTCATCATAGTCTATTCCTTCATGTTGACTATAACCTTTGGAAACTAGTCTGGCTTTGTTTCTAACTATAACATCATTTTCATTCTTCTTTTTCTTGTAAACCTATTTAGCTCCTACAACATCCTGATGTGTTGGTCTATCTACCAGCTCTCAAACATCATTTCTTTTGAATTGATTTAGTTCTTCTTGCATAGTTGTAATCCAGTAGGAGTCTTCCATTGCTTCTTCAATGGTTGTGGGTTCTGTTTCAGAAAGAAAACAATGAAATAAGGCACTCTCTCCATGTTGTCTCTTAGTGATTACACCACTAGTAGGATCACCAATGATCTGGTCTGAAGAATGAGCATCTAGCCATGTCCTTCTAGACTGATCATTTACAGATGAGTTAGTCTCATCCGGTTCAACATTTATTTCAACATAGAATTCAGGAAAATTAAAAGCTGGATCAGTTTCATATTCAGGGGTTTTGTCCATGTCATTGACATTGGTATTCTCAAATTGAGTTCCCCCTAAGTCATTTGATCCTTGTACTCCCTCAGCATTACCAGCATCTTCATTGGGAGAACTTACCTCAGGTTGAGTGGGTTCATTCAACTCAACATTGCAGTTTTCCTCAGAGATGTTGGCTTCAGGTAAGTTGTCTTTATCTTGATTGGCTTCAGATATGTTGGATATCTTGAGGTTGTCCAAGTCAGGATAATTTACATCAATAAATACAGATTCTTTTCTTTCACCATTTTTTAGCCTTGTCATCCTTGTGTTGATTTCACCATGGGATTTGTCTTCTTTGTTTGAGGTCCTGTGCTTGAAAGAAAACTCATCAAAGATAACATGAGGTGTTTCTTCAACAATAAGAGTTCTACAATTATAAACTCTGAAAGCTTTGCTGGATGAAGAATATCCTAAAAAGATTCCTTCATCTGTTTTGCTATCAAATGTTTTTAATTGTTGTTCCCCATTATTGTGAATGAAACATGTACATCCAAAAATATGAAAGTAAGAAATTCTTGGTTTTGGGTGTGACAAGCAGTATTAATTGCTTCTGCCCAAAACCTCTTTGGAATCTTTGCTTCTGCTATCATGGTTCTTCCAGCTTCCTTGAGTGTTTTGACTCTCCTTTCTGCTACACCATTTTATTAAGGTGTTCTAGTTGATGAAGTCTCATGTGTGATTCCATTTCCTTGACAGTACTCATTTATGTATGAGTTGATGCATTTTGTTCCTTTGTGTGGTCTAATCTTCACAATGCTCAATCCTTTCTCATTGGTAATTTTCTTCATAAGTTCTGGCAGCTTCTGTTGAGTCTCCTTCTTCTTTAGCAGAAATATTACGCAAGTACTGTATCTTGAGAAGTCATCTACTACTACTAGTGTATACTTCTTTCCACTGATGCTCACAGGGGTAATGGGTCCAAATAAATCCATGTGAAGTAATTGTAGTACTCTTGCAGTTGAGATGGCAACCTTTGTTTTGAAAGATGCTTTGACTTGCTTTCCTTGTTAACATGCTTGGCAGACATGGTCTTTTGTGAATACTTCATTAGGTAGGCCATCTGCTAAAGATAATCTTGCTAGCTTGTTCAATGTCTTAAAGTTCAGATGGTTTAGCCTTTTGTACCATAGCCAACTCATATCTTTAGAGCTTTTTGCAATTAAGCAGATATCTTCAAGGGATTTATTCCAATCTGCAAGATAAATATTACCTTTCCTTGACCTAGTTAGTAGTAACTGTTGATTTGATTTGTTCTTAATATAACATAAGTTACTAGAAAACTCAACATTAAAACCTTTATCACAAAATTGACTTATTGAGAATAGGTTGTGCTTCAGACCATAGACATATGAAACATTTGAAATACTTACAGTACCAATTTTGACAGTTCCATAACCTTTGGTTGTTCCTTGTGAGTTGTCACCAAAAGTTACTTGTGGTCCATCTTGTTCAATAAAATCATTTAGAAGCTCCTTATTTCCAGTCATATGTCTTGAACATCCATTGTCCAAGTAGCATGTAAGTTCTTTAGGACTTCTTTTCTTTGTAGATGGAACCACTGGAACCTGTTACAAATCAAAACTTAGGTACCCTTTGGAAGTTGGGTCCTAGAGGGTTAGATATACCTTTTGGAACCCAAACTTGCCTTATTTTCATTACTTGAAAAGGGCTAGTTTGTTTTCCATAAACATCTAAATACACAATCTTCCTTTTAAATGCCTTAGGTTGAGATTGGGTATTAGTGTGAATCTTGGATGATTTTGAAGAGTTATAATTATTCTTGTGAATATATCTGCTAAGTATATCTTTTGATTCATGTGCAGCATGCTTGAATCTTTGTGGATAGGCATTCAGATTACTTGAAGTCCTTGGCATATAGGATTCAAGTCTTTTGTACTCATTGTACTTAGGCTGGAAATTCCTTTGATAATTCATTGTAGGCCTTCTCATTTGAGTTGGTCTTCTTTGAGTACCTCGTGGTTTTCTTGCCTGCGTTTGAGAGTTTTTCAGCTGAGTTGTCTTCCATTGACTTTTACTCATCTAAATTGTCTCAGGCCTCTGAATTCTTGTCTTAGGTCTTGCAACCTTTGACTTGTGATTCAGGATTGTTGGTACAATGGGTTGTTTACCTTTGTCCATATTATGTAGCAGCTTTGGTTCAACAATTTCAGTCTGAGCCACAGATTTTATAAAGACTCTCTTAGTAATACTTGTTGAAGTATCATTGAGGCATGGTGAAGATGTTTTATCTGGATTGTAACGAAGTCCAGATTTTTTAGTCATAGGCCTTTGCATTCCTTGTAGTTCATCTATTGAATTAGATGATTTATACATGGCAGCCAGTTTAAGTTTCAGACTCTCTTCACTTGATTTAAGACATTCATGTTCCTTGAAAAGATGTTCAAACTTAGTTATCAATGCTTGGTAGTCTGAGTCCTTACTCTCATGAAGCTTAACTTGTTCTTCCAACTTATTAAGTTGTTCAGATGACTTGTCCTTCAAAGTATTCAACTCTTTAGTTAAGTTATTGCACAACTCATTAGTTCTCAGATCATGTTCAGCTTCAACCTGAGTAATTCTTCCAATCTCAGCATTTAAGTCTTTGTTTTCTTTTAAGGTTTGATCATGAATCTCTTAAAGTCTCATGAAGTCTTCCATCAACTTACCAAAGGTAAGTTTCATGTTGTCTTCATTTGACATCATTGTATTACTAGAATTGACAGAACTAGAAATAGATTGTACCTCATCATTATCTTCAATAGACATTAGATATTCTTCATCACTGTTGTCAGTAAACATCTCAGATGATGAAGATGGAAGTTGATCATCTTCAGAGGTTTCTTCTTCAGCTTTTAATGCTTTCTTTTTTCCATATTTCTTGTCCCTCTTAGCTTGTCTTTCCTTCCTTTCCTTGGAAGTCAGCTCTGGACAATCATATTGGAAATGTCCTGTATTCTTGCAATTGTAGCATGCATCCTCATCTTCATCTTTCTTTTTTTCAGCATCTCTCTTCTTAGTTGATGAAGATGGTTCTTCTTTGGAGTTTTCTCTTCCGGATCTCCTTTCGTCATTCTTCTTCTCAGGTGAGTTGTATCTTCTCCTTCTATCTTGGTAATATCTCTTGTATTTACCAAACCTAGAATTTAGCTTTTTAAATCTTCTAGCCATCATTGCCAACTCATTTGATATGTCGGCTTTGGAAGCTGCTTTTCCACTTATGCTTGATCTGCTGGCTTTCTTGGAGTCAGGTTCATTGGATTTGGCCTTCAGTGCAATTCCTTTGCTTTCAGGTTCCTTAGTGTTGTTCTTTCTGTTCAAGTCATATTCATATGCCTTGAGTTCTGAGAACACCTGTTGCATTGGCATGGTTAACAGATCCTTCGTATTTTGCATCATGACAACACACACATTCCATTTGGATGTCAAGCAACTATGAATCTTCAGGGCCACTTCTCTCTTGGAGTATTCATTTCCAAGTGAGTTGATTTCATTCATGATGTCTATGAACCTTCCATCCAGTTGATCAATGTTTTCATCAGACTTCATTGTAAATTGCTCATACTTTTGAACACCAACTTGATGCTTATTTTCCTTGATTTTGCCAGTTCCTTCACACATTAGAGCTAATGTATCCCAAATATCCTTTGCAGTTGTGCAGTGAAACACTCTACCCATTGTAGCATCTGGAATGGTCTGATATAGGGTGTTCATTGCCACATAGTTGAGATTCTTCTTCTTTCTTTCTTCAGGAGTGAGCTCATCATCATCTTTTGGAATTTCTTGTGCTCCAGTTGCTCTTTGGGCTTCTGTAACATTTGTGTTAGGTTTCATGAACACAAATGGGCCTTTAGTGATTACCCTTAGCATTTCATCATGGAGACAAGCCAAGTGAGCTCTCATCCTTATCTTCAAGAAGTCATAATTCTCAATAGAGAACATAGGTAGTTTCTGGTAAGATATCTTGTTGATGGGTTGGTTCCCATAGCAGTAGGTGGTGGAACAGCTACACCAGAATTCTCAGAAGAAGATGTGTTAGGCATAGTGATTTAATAAAGATAATAAATATCACAGAAAGTGAACAAGTAGGTCAGTTTAGGTAACCAAAGTTGATCCTCAAAGCAGTGGTCTTGAAACCCCTGCTCTGATACCACTTGTTGGTCCCAAAAGGAGTGTGACACGTGCATGGGTGGGGGGGGGGAATACACGCGTATGTGTTTTTCAAAATCTTTTGCAATTAAGACAACACAAATAATCAGAGTCAAGTAAGTTACACAGTATGAAAATACCAAAGAATATTCTTACAGAACTTAACAGTAGGCAAATTGCATGTGGAATAAATGATAGGCCCTATTATACTTCTCAATTAATATGCACTTAAGTACTATGTTACCAAATAGCAGTAAACGGTTATAACAACACCAACAGCTTAAGCAAGAAACTAAATGCAGTAAGTAAGAACACAAGACGTATAGTGGTTCGGAGGCTAAACTACTCCTACGTCCACTCTCCTAATTTAATAGGATAATTCCTTAATCTCTTGGAATTAACTTGCTTTTACAGTGCCAAGGTGCACTCTACTTCTTCTTCTTCTCTTGATTTCTTACAACCTCCTCTCATTGCAATACTCTCAACACTTCTACGAACTCAACAATACTCTCAAACTATCTCTCAAGGTGAAAGTAGGTTTTTGTTCTTGTACCAACTAAGTGTGATATCCTTTACAGTTTAAGAACAAATGTAAAGGCTAGGATATCACTTTCTAAGCTTAGAATAATGAGACAGTAAGCTTGCCTAGTGGGGACTAAAGATAACACTCACAAATGAATATGCTTAAAAGCTTTAATCTCTCGAGTGTTTTGAATACTTTTGAATGCTAAAATATCACTAGAATGTGTATGGCTTGTGTGTCCCGTAATCTCGAAAAGATTCAAGATATAGCCTATTTATAGATGAGGCAAAACTATCAGTTGGTGGAGATAGGAAGCTTATCCATAAATTTGAAATTTCAAATTGTTCAGGGGCCTGCATGAAAATAGTACATGCATTCACGTCCATTCAGCATTTTGCATTCCATTCTCAGAATTTGTTATGCGCAGTGACAGGTGGCACTAATTCTTTGGTTGTTTTGGAATAATTCTGTCCTTTCCGCTAACGGCCTGGTACTGGGTAAAATGCCTCGTCATTCATCGTTTTTGACCATAAGTGTGCCAAGTCCAAAGTATATGAGTATCCAAATCCATCATACTCGACTTTTGTTATTCAACATACCTGTCTTCATGAGTCCTTGCCACTTTTTCATAACACTTCAGCTTCTTGTCTTCAGTGCTACTTGTCTTCATGTGCGTTGTGCTTTTCAGGTCATTTGTCATAGATTCAAAGAATAATCTAAGAAAAATTAAAGCTCCCTAACATATATGAGCTTTTCTAACCTGAAAATCTAGACTTGGCAAATCATCATACTTGGGGTTTTACTTAGGGTTTTGGTATCTAATCAAAATTAAATTTTCTTTTATTAATATAAACCATATCCCAACAATCCTCCATCTAGCATTGTGGATTTACGATGGAAAAAAATCTTGATAATTCAAGTTTAACATCCAAAGATCTAACATTTTATTTTTACAATTCACAAACGCCGCCCTTCACGGGGAGAATAACAGACAAAGTGTTTCAGAAGAGATAGACTTGATCATTAGCTATATCCAGAGCACTTTGCAAGTGAAGCAATGGACAAATTACCTGAATGAAGACACATCGATATTGACAAGTTAAAGGAACTACAAAGTCATATGGATGAAGGGCAAATGAACAATTCAAGTGAATCAAGTGTCAAGTAGCTTGAAGTGACATCCAGAGGTCTTTGCATAAGTTCAAAGACTTAAGCGAAAGTGTTTTTTGAAAAGATACACTCATCAACTATATCAGGAGGATTTATGTCGGTCAAAATAAGGAGTTAGTCCTTTATTGAGGGATTTGGGCGCTTTTAATAAGTCTTTTCTTGCCAAGGAAGGTTGAAGGATAGTAGATTTTTCTGGCGTGAATTCTCAGAGCTCGCTATTATTTGCTTGAGCATTTCTGATTAGAGCAGCTGGGTTTTATGTTGAGCTACATGGCATAGTATATTGGAGAGATGAAAGGTGTTTGTGGTGGATCCAAGATTTAACAGTGAGATGGGCGGGTAGACACTACAAAAAAACTGAATGTTGGCAAGGACTTTATAAGGAGGCCTTTTATAATTTTATATCAAATGGCAAGGGCTTTTACTTCTCACCAATGGCAAGGGGAAGGTTGGGATTTTTATAAAGACGAGGGCAATTACGACTCTCACCATTAGCAAGGATTTTTAGTTGTTGCCCTCTCTAAAAGCGAGGACTTTGTAACCCCTGACAAGCTCTCTAAATTATTGTAAAAGGGTAGGGTTTCTCCTCGACTTTTCCCTCACCGTTTACAATAAGATATTGTAAACGTTTCGACACATTAAAATTTATACATTACAAAATATTTTGATGTTAACTTAAGTTGTGCCCTACGAGACTTCCAAGCACACAATTCATCAATAATGCTGAATATTTACATTAATTTCTTGCAATTAATCAATTAAAAAAATTCAAATCAAATAAACATTTGCACCGGTATCAAGACACTCATTCATCTTTGCATTGGGGCCAATATGTAGATATTAAATTTTTTAACTAGTCTAAAACTTTTGAAATACAATTTCGAACAAATAGGCAACATATTTTATTAACTCATATAAACCTCTAGCCTACAGAGGGGTCCATGTACAAAAATTAGATCAACAATAGTTGATTAACGCTCAGGAAAATAAATATTTAAATTTGGGATGGAGATTTTCAATTTAGTTTCATTATTTTGCAGTTTATTCCGTTTTGGTCCCAAAAAGTTAAATGTATAAATTTAGTCCCTGTTTTTTTATGTTTTGTTTTGCAGTTACATTTATCTTTTTTGAGACCAAAATAAAACAAATTGCAAAAAAATGAGACTAACTTGGTACATCTAATTTTTTATTCGGTTGATACATCTAATATGCAAGCTCAGATTCATAAATTCAAAGTCGTATATTGCATTTAATGTTAGTTAAAAGTTGAATTAATTTCATAATGGTCTGGATTTTGCCATTAATTATTAGGGAAAAAAACCAATTTAGTCCTGTAACTTTTTACCTTTTCTGAAATGGTCCCAAAAAAGTGAAATGTACCAATTTAGTCCCATTTTTTTAAAAAATTTTTTGTTTTAGTCCCATTTTCGCCGGAAAGATGTCTAGACAGTTATATTCCGCCGAAAAGTGTTGAGTGTATAAATAAAATATAATTTTAACTTTTTTCCGTCGCCGGGAGTTATCTCCCCTTCCCCTTCCCTTGCTCACTCTCCCCCGTCACCTCCTCCCTCAGATCTCTCTCCTTCTCCGACGGAAGATAACATATCTCCATAAAATTAATTATATCGCAGTTATCTTCCCCAAATCGCATAATTAATCATAATGAGTAAGCAGCAGAGCAATAAAGAATAGCTAGAGAATCTCTCTCCTGGGGGAGGCGGCATAGTTATACAGCGAACGCCGGATGATCCGATGCCACTTCTTGAACACCACCGCTCCTATTCCCACAATGCAAGCAGCGCCGATTACTCCGATCGAGATTCCTGCCTTTTTTCCCTCCGTTCATGCCGCCTGAAATTGAATCATCCTCCGTGGCCAAATCACCAGCAGTCGTTCATATCTGGTGCCGGAGACGGAGAGATGTTATCTGCAACAGCCACATTTGGAGGAGGCAACGGGGGAGAGTGAACAAGGAAAGGGGAAGGTAAGATAACTCCCGGCGACGGAGAAAGGTATATTGCTTCCGGTGACGAAGAAGGGATTACAACTTTCGGCGGAAATTGAATCGTCCTCCTTTTTTATGTTTCTGAAATAATTAATTTTAGTTTAATAATATAATACTTTTATTTTTATAAAATAATGACATGAATTTTATTTTATTGTATTGGACTTTAAAATAATTCAAAATTATTTTTTATTTATACACTCAGCACTTTCCGGCGGAATATATCTGTCCAGTCATCTTTCCGGCGAAAATGGGACCAAAACAAAACAAATTTCAAAAATTTGGGACTAAATTGGATTTAAATTTTTTGGGTCCATTTCAGAAAAGGTAAAAAGTTACGGGACTAAATTGACTTTTTCCCCTTAATTATTACCAACCTTCACTTTTTATAATATATTTCAAATTGGAGAAAAAACCTGCATCCTCTTCTCTTTTTATAAAATTTGAGAATGAATTTTCATCACCCAACCAGCTCCCTGGCGATTTCTCTTTATTTTTTTCGATTAGCTTATTTTGCTTAAATTTATTATTAGTTTTGTTTCATCAAATCTGTTACTAGATCTCTTCTTCATAGTTTTTTTTTTTTTTTATAATTCTTTTAAAGAAATCTTAGTATTTCTGAAACAATTAATCTCATATATACAAAGGTGGTGTTTGCAAACTAGACAGGAAACTCAGAATCAGATTTATTTCTTCAAAAAAAGCAGAGTCTACAAGCTTTCAAAAAGAGTCATAATTTTAATCTTCATGATACACAGTCATGGAGTACATTAAAGTAACCTGAGACCATAAATTTAATTAATTGCATTATGTATGTGTCAATCATCTAAGTGGTATAACATGAGATGTTAGACCATCGTGTGACTAGTGGATCCCATTTAATTAATATATTAAATATTTATATACTTTTAGGTTAGGTATGTAGAATTTGGTCAATTGCTTGATAATTTTATTATACGCAGCAGAATAAATAACAAGAATTACAATGAGAATCCCTGAAAATATGGTAGGGATCAATTTAAAATATTCTTTGACTAATAAGCGGCTGTAATAGAGGACAGTATATAATGAATGATTTTGTTTCCTTCACTTCCCCTCAAGGTGGAGCATGAATGTCTCGAATGCCCAGCTTGCCCAAAAGCAAACGAAAGCACTCTGTCCCAAGTGCTTTAGTGAAGATGTCCCCCACTTGATTCTGGGTGGTGATGACGCAGGGATTTATTTCTTTAGACTCAACTTGTTCCCTAACGAAGTAGCAGTCCATCTCTACGTGCTTAGTCCTTTCATGGAAGACCGGATTATTTGCTATATGTCGCGCAGCCTGATTGTCACAATACAATTTTGTAGGCCCGTGCTGTGGAGCCTCAAGATCTCGCAACAACCATCTCAACCACACAACTTCACTTACAGTAGTAGCCATTGCCCTATATTCGGCCTCCACCGAAGACCTCGAGACAACAAATTGTTTCTTCGACCGCCATGAAACTGGAGCACACCCTATCGTGATTAAATACCACGTTCTAGACCGACTTGTAAGAGCACAACCACCGCAATCGGTGTCACAAAAGGCTGAAATAACAAGATCACCACCGGACGGCAAAAAAATTCCTTGCCCTGGTGTAGCCTTTAGATATCGTAATACCCGTAGAGCAGCCCCCATGTGTGTTTGGCGTGGCTGAGAAAGGAATTGACTTAGCATGTTGACAGCAAAAGTGATGTCCGGACGTGTGACTTGCAAGTACAAAAGCCTTCCCATCAAACGCCTATACTTTGAAGCATCAACATGGGGACTATTTTCTACCTCATCCAAGCGTATATTTTGTTCCATGGGGAACGGACTGGGACGACACCCCATTAATCCACTTTCTTCTAATATATCTAATGTATACTTGCGTTGGTTAAGCACGAGTCCATCGGGTGTACGCGCCACTTCAATTCCCAAAAATATTTTAAGGGCCCCAAGTCTTTTATGCTAAATTTCTCATCAAGATGTTTCTTCACCTCATTAATCTTCACATCAGAGTTCCCTACAATAATGACATCGTCCACATAAATGAGTGCAGAAACATAAATCACACCTCTCTTATAAATGAAGAGAGAGTGATCTGCACGAGATTGTCGAAAACCAATATCCAAAATGAGCCTTGGTGAAACATAAATCACACCTCTCTCATAAATGAGCCTTGGTGAATTTTTTATACCAATTACGGGATGCATGTCGCAAACCGTAAAGTGATTTTCTTAGTCGACATACTCTAGTTTCACCCTGTTTGGCAAAGCCCTGTGGAATTTTCATATATACTTCCTCGATCAAATCCCCGTGCAAGAAGGCGTTATTTACGTCTAACTGGTGAATGGCCCAATTTTTCTTAGCGGCAATGGCAAGCAAGCTACGAATTATCACCAATTTTTCTACAGGTGCAAAGGTTTCGTGAAAATCGATACCTTCAATTTGGGAGAAGCCTTTCGCCACTAGACGAGCTTTGTAGCACTCTATTTCTCCTGTAGGCTTGCATTTTATCTTGTACACCCACTTGGAATCAATTGCTCTTTTACACGGCGACAAGGGTTCAAGCGTCCAAGTTCCATTTTGCTTAAGAGCTTCTATCTCCTTTTGCATAGCTTCACGCCATTTTGGATTCTTCACTGCATGGTGAAAGTATTTGGGCTCATCACGTGATGTGATGGCCGACAAGTAAGCTTTATGAGATGGAGAAATTTTTCATAAGATACAAAATGAGTTAAGGGGTGTACCGTTGAGGATACTGAATTGGCCGTGGGTCGCGAATGGTCTAAAGAGGGTGGCATATCTATTTCATAGCCTTAGAGCATCTTAGACAAAGTTTTTGTCCGTTCACTTTTCCTGCCAATATTCATCTCATGATTGTCTCTCGTAGCTTGATCAACCTGTTGTGGGTTTATTTCATTTTGTCCCAAGTTTGTGTTTATTTCTTCTACCTCCTCACTGATGCCTTCGTGCCCATCACCAGCCCCATCAATTAGGCTAAAGTAATCATGATCCACAAAATTAAAAGTTTCGACAAATCTGACGTCACGTGTTGTGACAATCTTTCTTTCCTTTAAGTCGTATACCATGTATCCCTTTTGCCCATTAGGGTATCCAACAAAAATGCAAGGCCTCCCTCTTGGCTCTAGTTTACCTCCCCCTATTTTATTATCATGCATATAAACTAGGCAACCAAAAACACGAAGGTGATCAGGGTGTGTTACCAAACATAATTTCAAAAGGAGATTTATTCCAACAACCTTGGATGGAAGCCTATTAATGATGTATGTGGCCGTTTTAACACACTCTCCCCAAAAACCAATGGGTAAGTTAGATTGAAACCTAAGAGCTCTTGCAATTTCCAATATGTGTCTGTGTTTTCTTTCAACAACTCCATTTTATTGGGGTGTATAAGGACATGATGTCTGAAGTAAAATTCCACATTCATTATAAAAACTTAGCATGGAATTAGACTTGAATTCACCACCGTTATCGCTCCTAATTCTTTTAACCTTCTTGCCAAATTGCGTATTTATCATGTTTACAAATGAAATTAAACAAGCACTCGCACCAGATTTAAACTTAATCAAATAAATCCAAACAACTTGGCTAAAATCATCCACAATAGTTAAAAAATATCGAGCCCCACAAAGTGAAGGGACTCGATAGCCACCCGAAATGTCACAATGCAAAAAATCAAAACATTGAATAGTTTTAATCGACCTACCAAAAAATGGCAAGTGAGTTTGTTTGGCTTTTACACAGGAATCACATGGCTTATTCTTGAAATTACCAATAAGTTTACCCAAAGAGTCAATGTGGCGAAGTTTATCATCCGAGGCATGACCCAATCTTCTATGCCAAATTTCTGTATCTACTGAGACCGTCAAAGCTGCCTCTTTATTCAATGTCGGCTCCATGTAGTACAGACCATCGCGATTCCTACCCACGCCAATCAGGTTCCTCGAGTGTGAGTCTTGTATCACACAAAGACTCGATGAAAATGTCAATGTACAATCAAAGTCTTTAGTTAATTTACTCACTGACAGTAAATTACACTTGAAATCAGGTATGTGCAAAACATCATTTAATTTCAAACCATTTGGTAGTAAAGAATTACCAACTCCCTTGACTGGAACCATGTCCCCGTTAGGAATGGTTACTGGTGCTCCAAATTCATACTCTCTCCAATCACAAAGCCAATCAATATCATGTGTTATATGCTCACTAGCTCCATAATCAATTATCCAAGGCATATTGAAATTATTCTTACCAGCCATGTTCACGGTGGGTGTCGTGGGGTGAGAAATGAGACCATCACCTTCTGAATAATTTTTGACAAGTCGTGCATATTAGTCCGTCGTGAGACCAGGGATATGACTCGTGTTGGCATTCACATTGGCAGCGCGAGGGTTGCTTCCTCTTACTCCTTTTATTTTCTTGCCTAGCCACCATTCTGGAGTACCAATTATTTTGAAGCATCCTTCGATCGAGTGCCCGGGCTTCTTTCAATGCTGACATCGAACACCATCCTCTATTGAGATTGTTTGTTTGTTCTCAATATTCCTGTTTCTTGATTGTGTGTGCAGTGCATCCGTTTCAGAGGCTATCACCATAGATTTGGGTTGTGCTTGGAAAACAGCGACATCAGGGGTGTTTTTCCTCCCAATCGATATCAGTTTTTGTCGCTCGTCTTCTGAAACCATATGATACGCAGCCCCCAAGGTAGGGGTCGGTTTCATTGTCAAAATATGGGTCTTGACAGTTCCATAACTATCGTCGAGTCCCATCAAGAACTCGTACAACTGTTCTCTTTCCTTTGATTCTACCAACTTTTTTCCGATTCCACACTTGCATTCTCCACACGTACATCTTGGCAATGGTGAAATAGAGTTTATTTCATCCCATAATCCACTTAACTTGGTGTAATATGCTGAAATTGATGCCTTCTCTTGACGAATCAAGGTTAATTCTCGTTTTAATTCATAGGATCGGGGAGCGTTCCTCAGGATCGTCCCATATCTCCTTGGCCGTTTCAGCTTATTTTACGCTATTACGGATGTCCTTTTCCATCGCGGTTGTTAGCCATCCTTTGACCATGGCATTACAACACATCCATAGGTCTTGTTGTGTTCCCTTCTCCTTTGGCATCTAGAAGTTTTGCATCTCTTTAGACCAGTCTCCATAGTTGCTGTCATTTAGGACTTCATTCACGTGCAAGGTTCTTGATATAATCAGATCCATGAAGATAATAAGGGGAACTTGGATCTATTGGCTGAGTTGAGGAACCCGTGTCGTCGCTTGGTTTTGTCATTTGGTGGTTTGGTGTGTATGTATGTTTCTAGGTTTTCTCGGGATCGATTATAATCCTGCTCTGGTACCATGTAGAATTTGGTTCATTGCTTGATAATTTTATTATACGCAGCAGAATAAATAACAAGAATTACAATGAGAATCCCTGAAAATATGGTAGGGATCCATTTAAAATATTCTATGACTAATAAGCGGCTGTCATGGAGGACAGTATATAAGGAATGATTTTGTTTCCTTCAAGGTATGGTTGTTGCGGAATTATCATCAATCACTATAAAACACTCCATTTAAAGAGGGTTTGACCTCGCAAAATGAGTATGACAAGGGTTCAACGAGGACACGATACTGTCGGCAACAAATACATTGCAAAAAATTTACATTGCATAAAAATTCTCAGTTTGTTAAAATGGTAATTTGGAATGGACAAATCCCTCGTGAATGCCTCAGGATTTAACTAGGACAACAACCCTCGTAAAAGTCCTTGGTTGTAAACACCAAATTATGAAACCTGGCCTCGCCATATCCCTCGCCAATATTCAAGGGGGGGAATGGTGCCCTCTTTGTGGGTATGACACATTTTTTGTAGCGAATTACGTACCTTTATACAGATATATGTGAATATTTCACATGCTCATTGAGGCCATACTATTGTTTCTATATACAAACTCTTCACATTACAATATTTTGGATCAACATTGAAATGATGCACATATGAGTTGACTTCTTGAGTTCAATGACGGTAGTCTATTGTTTAAATTAACGTTCTAAATTACATATTGTTTGCAATAACTTTCTAAATAAATATTATTATGCATATTCTAACAGTACATTTTTCTGCTCTAATTACAAGTCTTGATGAGTTCAATGCAGGCTGTATTATTTCAATTAACCATATTTCCACAGATTTAAATTAAAGATGGAATACTCATTATACCACCAATTTTCAATTAAAGAGAGAAGCCGATGAAACAAAGGTGCGTTGTTGAAATATCATGACTTTCTTCACAGAAAACTTGCATTAGATTTTTACATAATTACTTGAAAACATAATTACTTTTTTCTTGTAAAGCAACAAATATTTTTCGTTATATATTTTTTAGACAACTATTTAATTTCAAGATATGATTAATTCCAAATTCTTCTCTTCCCCGTGACATCTCTTAATTAATTCTCACATTCTATCTTAGACTCTTAGTCCTTGTGCAGTATATGTAATTTAATCACCGCAATGCGCGCACATATATATATATATATATATATATATATATATATATTATTTTGATTGAAATCCATTTGTTAGAATTCAACCAATTTTTCAAAATTAAAACCATTATTTTCAACACAAATCCTGAGATCAATCCCAGCTTAATCATTTACCCTAACACAAAATTACAGCACGTATGATAAAATCTATACATGTTATTCACTTGAAAAAATATCTCGTATTTAATATATGATGTTATTTTATGATCAAATATAATAATAAAAATATTGGGAATTGAAGAAAATTTGCCACGGCCATTAAATTAATCTGTCGCAAATTTTGCAAACGACAATGCTCGTCTGCAGCCAGTTAGTGTAATAGAAATGCATTGCTTAACCTTTGCGATGAGCAACCCATCGCATTGCATAAATTTGAACGTGCGAAGAGCTTTGCCTGATGCATTACGGTGCGATTATCACGACACCTACTATGACCAGCATAGTTAATTCAACCAACTACAGTCCGAAGGGCAATGATAGTCGCAAATAAAAATTTATGTAATGCGACGACACGCTCCTCAGAAATCAAGCCAATCCAACATAGTTTTGCCTTTAAGGGAACAAAGTTTGTGACGACCACCAAGGTCGT
Organism: Galeopsis tetrahit; assembly: GCA_963675135.1. Classification (NCBI taxonomy): domain Eukaryota; kingdom Viridiplantae; phylum Streptophyta; class Magnoliopsida; order Lamiales; family Lamiaceae; genus Galeopsis; species Galeopsis tetrahit. Next base: position 56,316,737 of record OY776124.1, on the reverse strand, counting down.
TGTTATGGTTTTTCCGGGATGGACCCTTCCGTAATTCCCCACTTGGTATGATATTGTCCGCTTTGGGTTTGCCAAAACCCTCACGGCTTTACTTTTGAGTTTCCCCAAAAGGCCTCATACCAATGGGGATACTAGTCCATCCTTTTATAGCCAAAAATCCTTTTATGCCTTTCCGATGTGGGACATTTGTTTGACATTTTCTCAACAATCATCCCCTTCAAACAATAGACCACGTGCCTTCCCTCAAACGACCCCGCTCTAACTAGATCACTTAGCTAGCTAGACTACTGTCGCAAAGAGACGGGTTTGCTCTGTCTAGACCATCTTGCCTATCTCATCGAGATTGTCGTTCCTCCAAGGGGTTCTGGTTCGTCCAACTGTTTACTGACATCGAGCACACTCGTCCGAATTATAGCCCTGGGTTCGTTTTTTCCCACAGACGATGCCATTTGTTATGGTTTTTCCGGGATGGACCCTTCCGTATTCCCCACTTGGTATGATATTGTCCGCTTTGGGTTTGCCAAAACCCTCACGGCTTTACTTTTGAGTTTCCCCAAAAGGCCTCATACCAATGGGGATACTAGTCCATCCTTTTATAGCCAACAATCCTGTTATGCCTTTCCGATGTGGGACATTTGTTTGACATTTTCTCAACAGTCGTCTCAAAAGACGCAGCAAAAACTCCATAAATTGTAACAAACAACCTCTTCATCCTCGTTCCATTTCTTCTTCTCTTCTTTACCAAACGAACAAAACTCATTGATCTCTCGGTGGACGACGTTCCTTGAGAGTCCTTGAGGTTCCCTACACTGCTACACTTGTAGTTTTCATTATTCTACAATTTCACCGTAAGTTTTCTCATTTATGCAGTTTTTTTTTAAAGTTATTTATTTCCTTTTAATTTTACTTAGTTTCATTATGTTTGACTATGTAATCAGACATGTTAATTTTTAGTTGGATCTCATTGAGGTTCCCTACCCTCGTCAGCTGGCTAGAGTTTCTCACCCTGCACAATCTTCACCGGCACCACCTCCCTTCCATTCACCAACATCTCCTGTGACTCTTCCCTTCTCCGCAACGACGATGATGTCATCATTAGCTAGCGCTTCTATGTGTCGTCAGAATGCATTCTATCACTCGAGGATGAAGATCTCTGTCGTGGACGGGATGTAAGTCATTATTTAATTTTTTTTTAATTCTACTAATATTATATTTAACTCCATAAATTTAACTCCATTGTCTGTCACCGACTGACTGTAAAAATTTATAAATTAAACTAGTAATTATATATTAAAAAATAATTATTTAGATAATTAAAGTTTGAATGTTTTTTAATCAATACAAGTCTGATCAACATTTGAATATATGCATTTTTTGGTTGGTATATATGAAGGAAGTATTATTCGAAAAGTCTTTTTTCAAATAGAATGCACCAATTATATTGCAATCTACACTATGTTTTGACAAATCCGAATTAAAAAGATTTTGGAATCATAAAATTCTGGCAAGTTTTCCGTTAAATTTTCATACCACCTTACCGGTGAGAATTTATTAATTGGTAGATGATCCTCCGTCTAGCATTGTGGATTTACGATGGAAGAAAATCTTGATAATTCGAGTTTTACAATTCACAACTACGCGCCCTTCATGGAGAGAATAACAAAGTGTTTCCGAAGAGATAGACTCATTAGCTATATCAGGAGGATTTATCCCGGTCTAAATAAGAAATTGGTCATGCATTGCGGGATTTGGGCTCTTTTAATTAGTCTTTTTTGTCGACCAAGGTTGAAGGCTTATTCAGGATAGTGGATCTTTCTGTCGTGAATTCTCATAGCTCGATATTATTGGCATTAGAATTTCTGGTTAGAGCAACTAGGTTTTAAGCCGAGCTACATGGCATAGTATATTGGAAAGATGAATGGTGTTTGTTGTGGATTCAAGATTTAATAGTGAGATGGGCAGACACTACAAAAAAAACTGATTGTCGGCTTGGGCTTTGGCGAGGGACGCATTTAACCCTCGCCACTAGCAAGGACTTATAATTTTACATAAAATGGCGAGGTATTTTATTTTCTCGCCAATGGCGGCAACGGTAAGGTCAGGGGAAGGCGAGGATTTTTATAAAGACGGAGGAAATTATGATCACTACAAAAAAATTGCAAAATACCGACGGAATTTTACCGAGGGATTGAAATCCGTCGAAATTACCGACGGAATAACAAAGTCAACCGATTACCGACAGAATTATTTTTCCGTGGGCAATCACAAAAAAACAAAAAAAATCACGTGATTACCGACGAAAAAATTAAATTATTAATTAAAGAAGAAAATTTGTTAGCTAGGAAATTATGATTGATTGAAATAGAAAATTTGTTGATTAAATTAAAAACATGTGGATTAAGTTAACTAGAAAATTATTGATTAAATTATAAAATTTTATATTATATTAGAAAATTATTGATTAAATTGGGAAATTTTATATTAAATAAGGAAATTATTGATTAAATTATAAATTTTTATTTATATTGTTTGGACATAATTTCTTTAGTTTTTATATCCATTTAGTTTATATGATAATTAAGTCTTTTGTTATGTAAATTAACAAATAAAATAATTATTAATATAAGGTGTTTGCTTACAAATTTATTTTGTTTACTCATAATTACGAAATACTTTTATAAAGTTCTACATTTTTTTTCATAGTAATTTCTAAACCTCAATTGTCATATTTTAGTTCGACCGTCAATAATCATATCATCAATTGCTATTTTTCTCTTATTGACTATGGTGATTGGTTTTTTTATTACGAATGCTTCAGTAATGGTGTAGTTGAATGTGAAACAAATCAATTGGAGGTAACTAAATAAAAGTATTGAAAAGAAAAATTGTACATAATAATTATTTTTAATTCCCGCGTAATACGCGGGTCGTGCACTAGTATACAATACTTATAAGTCACAAATTTAGTACTCCATTAATATAAGTAAAAGAATGTTCAATTATTAAATGGATTTGTTTAAAAAAAAGAAGTAAAACATGTATACATGATATTAATTTTTTAGAATTTTAATCAAAACACAAAAAATAAATAAATTAGATTTACAATATATAAATTTAAAAAATTTAATTTACAATAGTTATAATTCACAAATTTAGTGATTAATATAAGTAAAAGAATGTTCAATTATTAAATGGATTTGTTTAAAAAAAAAAAAAAAGAGTAAAACATGTATACATGATATGAACTTTTCAGAATTTTAATCAAAACACACAAAATAAATAAATTAGATTTACAATATATAAATTAAAAAATTAAATTTACAATAGTTATAAATTACAAATTTGGTGATTAATATGAACTTTGGGTGGGGCTATTAACACCCCAAAATATGTTATACACACCCCAAATGTTAAACACACCCCATTAAAATTAAAAAATCAATTTATTTTACTAAACACACCCCAATTTATTCCTTTCATACCCTTTTTTCATTAAAAGGCTAAGATCTTTTTTTTCTAACCTATTACGTACTAAACACACCCCAATTTCTAGGGTTTATATGATTTGTAGTGATTTTTTGAATTATATTGTACACATGGGTATAATTGCATAAAATACATTCAGTTTGATTTTGAATTTGTTGTTTTCGTCTGTAATTTTTGCGTCTATTTTTTTTTCTGTTTCTGTCATAACCGTTCGGCCAAAAACGCAGGTGTGCAACGTATACTGTGTACAGTCGAAACAACCGCACACACAAGAAGGTGTACGGCCAAACAACCGCACACACAAGAAGGTGTACGGCTGAAACGGCCGCACGCACAACAAGGTGCACGGCCGCGCAAATAGAATTACGTTTGATGAATATATGTAGTTTGTAATGTAATTTTATATTACTAATGTTTGAGTAAGTGATGACATGCTATTCGGATTAATGGTATGTGTGTAGTTTGTTATTATTGTTGGTCCTGAAAGGAGTATATAACAAGTGTATGGGGGGGGGGGGGGAATACACTTGTATGCAATTCTTTTCAGCTTTTGATCAAACCAGAGCTCAGCAAGGTTGTCTTGGACAACTCTGCTGAAGATGATTAACTCTTCTAAGATAATCAAACTACTAAGTACTATTGAGTACTCAGTTGAATAACTATCTAGGGGAGTTATATGTGCGGAATAATGGTTGGCCTTTTAAGTTAAGACTCCTTTAGTTTCTGAAATCAATTTGACAATCCAATACAGTCCAGTTTAGTTTCAGGGAACTTGTCCAATACAGTTTTGCACAGTCTTTGAATATGTATCTTTTGAAATATCAATTTTGTGTGCAGTGTTGAATGAATGTAAGTACTTTGTAAAGCAAATCAACACAAGAGGTTATAGTGGTTCAGAGACTCAAGCTCCTACATCCACTTTCCCTGATTTAACGGGATAATTCCTCCACTCTTGGAATTAACTTGTTTTATAGTGCCAAGGTGCTCTTGATCAATAACACCACTCCTTGGTGAATTGATCCCTAGGATGTCTAGAGTCCTAGTACCCTCTTCTCAACTCAGAACTGAACTGTTCTTCTCTCAACAGTCAGCTCCTACCACTTCTACTACTACAACCTTCTCACTTTCTTACTTGAAAGGGGTAAGGGTTGAAGTAAGGTTCCAACTAATGAGATATCCTTTACAATGAGGATCAGTGTATAAGGATAGGATATCTCTCTAAGCTTTTTGAATATACAGTGAGTTCAGCTTAGAAGAAGTGTTTCAAGACTAAGAATGTCTTTTGAAGACTTTGAAGCTTTCAGAATAGTTGCTCAGTTGGATGTTTCAATGGATAGGTGCTTCAAATGGTCTTCACACTCCTTGTATTTATAGACAAAATGGAGATTTGCCCGTTGGAGAGGCAGCCCCAAATTGCTATAAATGTCTTCCTTGAGTTCTTCAAACTGGAAGACAGATTCTTGATAGTGACATGTCCTTAATTGGGTAATAAACGGCTTGTAAGACTTTGTCTTCATTCTGCAGCACTTTTCCCAATGTTTGACTTTTTTGTTAGGACTTGGACATGGCTTCTGAAAATTGAACCAATGATAGGACAACATTTCTTATCAACTGGACAACTCTCCTTATCACTATCAGCAGTTTTGCTTATCAGCAAAGTTGGCTTGCTCATCTTCAGATGACTTGGCTCTTTCCCTTTCTTTCACTTCAAGGTGATCTTAGCATGTTTCAATGAGGTTCTTTAGGGTATGGTTGTCTCTAGCTCTTCAGCATGGTTGACCTTCAAACATTAGAATCTTTGTTCTGGTTCAAACTTGCTGAGATAACTCTTCTGGGACAACTCTCCTGATCAGCATACTTGGTCTTTTAGCTTCAGAGTTGGTGTTTTTACAGAGTTAACCTCTCTGGACAACTCTCCTGATCAGAGCATTTGACTAATCTTGTCCTTTTGAGCTTTGCCATCTTGTTCTTGCATAGAAATAACACTTCTGGACAACTCTCCTGATCAGAGCATGTGGTTCTCAATGGAGTATGCTTGTCCTTAGTGTTTGTTCCAGATTTTGAGTCTTGAGGGGACTTTATCTTGATCATCTTTAAAGCATAGGTTCCCCCTCACATTGTGTATCTAGTCATCTAAGAGCTGCCTAACATATCAGCTTTTCTTCTAGCCTAATACTATGTGTTCTAGCATTTTTAGAACACAATTATATTGACTTAGGCATGTCTTAGGGGGTTTTGGTATTTAATCAAAACATATTTCATTTTATTCCCAACAATTTCCCCCTTTTTGATGATGCCAAAACCTACACATTCTATGCAAAAGTGACTTGTCTACACCTATTACATATATCTTCAGAACACATGACTAAGGTCAATATTCCTGAAAAGACAATGTGTTAGTGTATTCACTGTTTTTGTTGTAAGTAGGTTTCAAAGATAGGCATAGAGAGATTTCTGCAATAATGTATCTTGATTCAAAAAGTGTTCAACTATCATTCATATAAAAATCATTACAGGCATGTTGATAGTTGAAGGTAACTTATCAGAGCATGAATTCAAGATAGCATTACAAGATGAACATTTCATTACTACTAAATACTAAACATGGGATCTAAGGTATCAGAGCTAATACAAAATATTCCAGATATCAAAGTAGAACACTGGATATCAACATCAATTCTTGTATCAGAGCAGTCTAAAACATATTGGAGCAAACAGCATATCAATGCATATCACATCAGCAGGCTTGTCCAAACTTCAGCAGATTTGACCATATAGCAAAAATATCTTCAGATAAGATAGTTTTCTATCCAGAAAGAGTCAGAAGACTTAGCCATTCTTAGAGATCATCCTCAGGAGGTGGGTTCATCCCATATTGTGCCCACACTCTCTTCTTGAGTTCCATGGCTTCCTGGTTGGTTCCTTTGGGTCCAAGGGTCATTTTGTTCAGCTTCAGAATTTCTGTGAACTCCCTTAGGATCCTTGCTTGGTCAATCCATCCATAAAGCTTTGGAGGCATGTAGATGATAGGCTTGGGAGCATTGAGTTCAATTCTTGCAATATCAGCAGCTACAAGTAGTTGTTGATACAACTCTCTGTAGTATTCTATCATGAACTCAGCAAAGGCAGAGTTGGCATCTCCTCTATTCCATCTGTCAATGACATAATAGTCATAGACAAACTCCCTTTTTGCCTCTTCCCATGTATCATTCAGCTGAATTGGCACCCATTTATCCAAGTGTGGATATTTGGTGTCCATTGGGACTAGAAGCTGAGGCTTCATCTTGCTGTATGTTGCTCTCCTTCTTCTTGGTTTCTGAAAATTTGCTCTTCTCTTATCTCTTGCTCTTTGTGCTTCATCTAACAAGTCCATTTTCTCTTGGGCCCTCATCATGGCCAGTTTCTGTTGTGTTTCAGGGTCTTTGCCATACCCTTCATGAAACAGTTTTGATGGATCATGAGCTAGGACAGTTGTCTTCTTCTTAGGTTCAGGTCCAAATCCTTCAGCAAATAGTTCTTCAATATCTTCAGTGGACTTGGAACCTTCAGTAACTTTGACTAGTTCAGTAGGCTTTTTCTTCTCAGCAACTTTGGGCTCTTCAGCAGCTTTGGCTTTCTTTGATGTAGGATCATCCTCATCAATTCTGAATTCAGGTGGAAGATCAAGACTGTTGGGAAAGTCAGTAAATGTTTCAGCTTGTCTTTTCTTTCCTTTTGCCCTCTTGATCTTTCCTCTGGTTTGGACACCTTCAGCATCTTTGTCCAAACCGGACACTTCACCACCTGGTCTCTGCTGTAGCCTAATTTTTTCTTCTTGAGCCGAGGCCATTGAATTCTTCAATGCAAGTGCTAGTTGCTCTTCTTCATCCAATTCTTCCAAGTTTAGCACTGCAGGCTCTTTTCCTTTTCCTTCAGCAGGTTTGTCTTTTCCTTTGTCTGAGCTTCCAATCACCAAGGCACCTTTTGCTCTAGCTCTTTCCCTTTCCCCCTTTTTGGCAGCATCAAAACACTGAGGTTTTAGCTCACTCATTGTTGTGGCCATTAGGGATTGGGCCTGGTTCAGGGACTTCATTTCTTCCAACAAATATACATTTTCATCATGTATATTTTGCATCCTATCACTGCTCAAGCTAAGAAAAGCTAGGACAGGCTTCATCTTTTGTTGAACAACCTCTTCCAAGGTTGCTTTCAGGGATGCATCCAGTTGGGCTTTAAGGAGCTCAGTGAGGTTGGCTACTGCACCTTCAGCAATGTTGGCCAATACCTCTTGGGAAAAATTTTCAGAGGCTGCTTTCACCATTGCTAGCCTTTGCACTTCAGCTCTTCTCTTTTGCAATGCAGTCTTCTTTCCAAGAGCTTGCTTGACAGTTAGCCTGAGAGCCTTGACATTGGCATTATGATTATCTCTCAGCAGCTTTTGTTCCTTCTTGACCTCCTCTAAGATGGCTTCCATGGTGGATTTGGCTTTTTGTACTTCAGTGGAAATGGTTTGGAGACCAGTTTCCACACCACTAATCCTAGCTTCCAGAGTGGGTAGCACAACATCCTCAGAGCCAGTGAGCCTCATTTCTACAGATGCTAGAGTCCTTCCTTGCTCAGTCAATGCTCCTGAAGTTTCAGCATGAGCAGATTGGACTTGATGAGCCAAGGAGTCCAACTTCTCTGATTGCATTCCAAGCAGGGCTTGAGCTGAGCCTGTATCTACTTGGATAGGTGCATCTGTTAAGAACTCATCTGCAAAAATTTGGTCAATGGAAATACCTGCAATATTAGACAAGTCAAACAGGTTAGGGAATAAACACTCATCACCCTCAATTTTCAACTCTTTCTTTTCAACTCTGATATAAGACTCTGATACATCAGCAGGCTTCTTCTCATTTTCAACTCTTTCTTTTCTCCCTTCTTCAATAATTTCCTCACATAAAGAAACAGGCCTCCTCTCATCAAGGGATTCCTGAAGTTCATATTTGACTTCAAGAATAGCCTGCCCTTCCTCACTTATATCACCCTCATTTGGTGGTACACTCACTATTCTAGTGATCACCACATCTCTCTCATCTACTACTCCCTATGATTTTTCCACTAGCTTCTCCTATTCAACTCCTTCTCCTAAACCTGCTACATCTCCACCTTCATCAAGGTTCAAAGATGGCAGTTGTGGGGAGATCACAATGCTTATTTCAACAGCTACTGAGTCATCCTGAATGATTAAGGGCTGATCAGTGTCCAACTCTTCTGACACTAAATAGGCCTTAATCAAACCAGCCTCTAGCATAGGAACCTCAACATCTTTAGGTTGTGCCTTGGGTTCAGAAGAACCTTCATTGGCAGATGTGTCTTTGGTTGTGTTACCACCCTTGGTCAACACCTCTGAAGATACAGAGCCTTTCCTATGATAGGTTCTAGGAGGGTTTGAAAGTCTATCTGCTACAGAAGACTTGGGTTGAGAAAGTTCAGGGAGGTTGGCTTGAGGGGTTTCAGGAGGGTTGGGGTTTGAAGGGTTTGAGGGATCATCAGGGGAATCATCATCATTTGAGCTACTGTAAGGGTGTTTGATGCCCTTAGCTTTTCTTTCTTTCTCCTCAATGATCTTCTCAGCTACCAATTTTGCAAAAACTTCCTCATCAGTGAGGAATCTTATTTTCATCACTCCAGCAAAGTGTAGCAATCTGCTTTCCTCTACTTGCCACCAGTTAGCACCCTTATCTTGGATAACTTGTGATATCTCCATCAAGGTTTTATCTTTCACATCCACAAGCATCCTCAAGTCATGAAACATCTTCTGAATTCTTGGAAATTCAGCAAGTTGTGGATACAAACTGTCCACAGTGGCCTTAGCTCCACATCTGAGCATACTTTCATAAGTATACTCCTCCTCATTCTCATTTGATGGAGAACTTTGGGCTATAGGGGAGTGGGTTGTGGTTTCTCTAATTGCAGCTTCAGGCAAGTTAAGTTCAGGAGGGTTGGCTTCAGAAAGATTAGGCTCAAATGAAGGTACTTCAGTGGCTTTAGAGAGCAATGAATCTGAAGGGGCTTTGCTTGGGGGAGTTGGCTCATTGAGTGCATGTTCTAAGAGCTTTGAGTAGTTGAGCATGGAAGAGTCAAGGGGAGACAGGAGACTTGTCTCATCTACTGCTAAATCTGCAAGCACATCAATGCCACTTCTTTGCACACTTCCTTCAGGAGAATATCTCTTAGAGAGATCTACAGGGGTGATGGGTTGGTTGGAAGGGGTAACATGGGTTTCAGGGGAGTTGGGCTCAGGGTTCTGAGTTTCAGGGAGGTTGGCCTTTTTAGGTTGACCTTCAGGGACTTTGGATTCTGGAGTTCTAGATCCAGATGAGCTAGTCCTTAACTTGGATTTGGTCCTGCTTTCAGCTCTGCTTTCTCTTAGAGCCAATTGAAGAGACCTTTCTTCCTGCAGCTCCAACACTTTCTCAGTAGGCTTGGCCCTTCTCTTGCTGGCCCTACTGCTTCCACTGCCTTCACCATCCTTCTCAGGGACAACTTCCCTGATTCTCTTATCACCCTTGTGCTTTTGCCTTGTCTCATTGTATTTCAGCCTCAACTCTTCTGAGTGGTCAGAAGGCACACTTACTCCCTCTTCTGCCACTTCATCAACTTCAGCTGATGCTCCTGAGGCTTCTCTTGAAGACAATTGAGACATTTTCCTTGTTTTGATAGCCCTGGCCTTGGTTCTCTTCTTCATTTTAGGCTTTTCTTCAACCTGTTCTTCAGCAGGTTTGGCCAGAAGCATTCTCCTTTGCTTAGTTTTCTTGCTGAGCTTTCTGAACAATATCTTTTGGGCTGGGAGAGGCTTTGCAAATGTTTGCATTTGAGAGTAGTGGGAAAATCTTTCAATCAACAAGCTTGCCCTGGTGCAATACTTGAGTTTTCCTTCTAGCACAACCTTGTTGTGAGATTTCACTTTGAATTTTGCCTTTTCCTTCATCATCTCATACATGATGAAGGTCCTCCAATCAAACTTGATGCCCTTGTCACTAGCATCAATCACTGCAGCCATAATTCTGATTCTTGGATGGCTGACCTGCTCCAAGCTTCCAGTATTGCTCAATAGACTTTTAGCAACTACCTCAAAGAGGTTGAGAAATTCTGGCTTGAGAGTCTTCTTGTTTTGTGTTGAAGAGAGAGGACCTGGTACTAATAGCCATTCTTGAGCTATTTCATCTTCATGTCCAGTACCATAAACTTCTGGATTCCTTCCCTCATAGGGCAATCCAAAAGCTCCTTCAAGATCTTCTGAAGAGAATTTCACTCTATGAAATCTCTCATCTTCCTCTCCCTCTGCAATATATGACAATCTGGTGGAAACTTCACCATCTTCAGTTTTACCTCTCCATTTGAGAAAGGCAAAGAACTCAGCCATGTAGCTTTCTAGGCAGGAACTTGGTCTTTCCTCCATAAACTTTTGCAAACCAGCTCTTCTCAGCCATCTTAGAGTTGGTGTAATCTCAGGGTCTTCACTCTCAAAGGATACTATGGGCTCAAAGTGAAGATTGTTCTTGTTGCTCAAGTATCCAAAATCAAGGTCTAGAGCCTTGTTGGAGAAGTCAATGATCATCTCTGGTCTAACTTTGGGAGCCATTTGAAAGTTACAGAGAAAAGTTTGAGGAAGATTGAGAGAGTTTGAAGAAAATTTGAGTTAGGGTTTCGAATACTTGGGGAAGAAGTGTTTGTGGGGGATCTTAAGACTTGTGAATATTCTAAAAAGAATGTTTGTCAATGAGTTGGTGAAGTCTTGATGCAATTCAAAGGTGAACAAAAATGGAAATAAAAAATGAACGGCTAGGATTGATTTCAGAGGAGTTGGCCAGTTTTGATCCAATGGTCAAAAACCAATGCAACAGTGAAAATCTGTTTTGTTCAAAACGTGGGTGGTTTTTAATGTTTGTTTAAGGCTGGGGGAGTTTTCGAGATAGATCATGTCCCAAAAAGTTTAATGCAAACAAGAGTTAAATCTTGGCATTTAATGCATGGAAAGTGACCTTTTGGGTGGAAGACAAATTAAATCCCAGAAAGGTGAAAACTGTATTTTCAATGGGACATATTTCGAAATAGACAATGATCACGTAAAAATAGGTACTTATCAGACCAAGATTTGGTTTGATAGCCAAGACAACTTAACTGACCCTACATGGACAAGTGTCCTGAAGAGCTGAGGACAAGTGTCCTGAAGAAGTGAGGTCAACTTTTCTGAATTTCAGTAGACTTGACCAAGTCTGCTGAAGTTTGAATTTACTTCCCCCTTAATGAATAAACTTCTTTGGACTCATTTGTCCAACTTCTCTGGATCAAGAAGACCCAACTCTGCTGATAATTCCAGAAACCTTGCTTCTGCAAGTGGTTTTGTTAATATATCAGCTTTTTGATGATCTGTGTGGATCTTCACCAACTTGATATCCTTCTTCTCCACATGATCTCTAATGAAGTGATGCTTGATGTCCACATGTTTGCATCTTGTGTGCAATACAGGATTCTGTGATATGGCAATGGCACTGTTATTGTCACAGAATATTGGCACTTCAGTAGAGTTGACTTTGTAGTCCTTGAGTTGTTGTCTTAGCCAAAGGATTTGAGCACAACAACTTCCAGCAGCAACATATTCAGCTTCGGTGGTAGAGGTGGCCACTGTGTTTTGCTTCTTGGAAAACCAAGATATGAGTTTGTTGCCCAAGAATTGACAAGTTCCTGTAGTGGATTTTCTGTCAATTCTGCATCCTCCATAGTCAGCATTTGAGTAGCCAGTTAGCTCAATGTTGTCATCAGCAGGGTACCAAAGGCCTAGATTTTCAGTGCCTTTGAGATACCTCAAGATCCTCTTTGCAGCCTCAAGGTGGCTTTTCTTAGGGTTTGCTTGAAACCTTGCACAAACACCTACTGCAAAGGTGATGTAAGGTCTGCTGGCAGTGAGATAGAGGAGTGAGCCAATTATTCCTCTATACTCAGTGGAGTTAGTTGGAACACCACTTGCATCAGGATCAATCTTCCAATTAGTGTTCATTGGGATCCTTACTGGCTTGCTTGATGTACACCCAAACTTCTTGATCATTTCTCTGGTGTACTTGGCTTGGTTGATGAAGATTCCTTCTTTTGATTGCTTGACTTGTAGACCCAAAAAGAAGTTCATCAACCCCATCATGGACATCTCAAACTTGCTTTGCATAAGCTTGGAGAACTTCTCACAAAGCTTCTCATTAGGGGATCCAAAAATTATGTCATCTACATAAATTTGGACAAGTAAGATGTCTTCTCCTTCAGAGATTCTGAAGAGTGTTCTGTCCACAGTTCCCTTGGTGAATCCATGATCCAAGAGGAATTGTGACAGTGTGTCATACCAAGCCCTAGGGGCTTGCTTGAGCCCATATAGAGCTTTCTTCAGTCTGTATACTTGGTTTCCAACCTCAAAACCTGGTGGTTGCTCCACATAGACTTATTCTTTCAAGACTCCATTCAGAAAGGCACTCTTGACATCCATTTGGTATACTTTGAACCTCTTGTGGGCTGCATAGGCTAGGAAGAGCCTTATTGCTTCTAGCCTTGCCACAGGTGCAAAGGTCTCATCATAGTCAATGCCTTCATGCTGGCAGTAACCTTTTGCCACTAGTCTTGCTTTGTTTCTGACAATCACATCATTCTCATTCTTTTTATTCTTGAACACCCACGTAGTTCCAATAACATCTTGATGTGAAGGTCTATCAACCAACTCCCATACTTCATTTCTGGTGAATTGGTTGAGCTCTTCCTGCATTGCTGTGATCCAATTGGCATCCTGAAGTGCTTCATCAATGTCTTTTGGTTCCTGTTCTAACAAGAAACAACAGAACATAGCACTTTCACCATGAAACCTTCTGGTTTTGACTCCTATACTTGTGTCACCAAGTATCAGGTCAGTAGGATGGTCATACAACCAAGTCCTTCTCTTCCTGATCCCTTCAGTAGAGTTGTCCTCTACTGAGGTTGAGTCACCAATGTTATAGAATTCAGGATAATTGAGTGCAGGATCTAAATAAGAATCATAATCAGGGGTGTTGTCCTCAATGTCGGGGACATTGGGATTTTCAACATTTTGAGTTCCCCCTTGATTATTTGACCCATTAACTACCTCAGCAGGAGCTGCTTCTTCATTGGTAGTTGTTACCTGGATGTGAACTGGGATTGGCTCATTCAGTTCACCATTTCCATCAGTGGGGTTTGTCTCAGGAAGGTTGCCTTCAGGATTGTTGTCCAATATAGTATGTTCAGGTAGATTGGCTTGGACAACATCTATGAATTCAGTGTCTTTGTCTTTTAGGCTTAATCTGGTTGTTCTCTGTGTGATTTCTTCAGGTTCCAAACTATCATTCCTCATCATCCTCAAGAGCCATGTTGCACACATCATCATCATCACTGTTTGAGAACAGTCCATGTGAAGAGTTGAAGCTTTCAGCACTATCAGATCCTTCACCAGCCATCATGGCTTTTCTATTTGTGAACTTTCTGTCTCTTTTAGCTTGCCTCTCTCTTCTTTCTTAAGAGCTTAATTCAGGGCAATCATACTGGAAGTGCCCTTTCTTCTTGCAGTTGTAGCATAGGTCTTCATCATCATCCTCCTTGGATTCATCTCTTCCTTTTGATGATGAAGGGTCAGCTCTACTGGACCTTCTCCTATCAGAGTACTTGTCCTCTGATCTCTTCTCTTCAAGCTTTTTGTCCTTGGCCTGATCTTCAGGGGAGTTGTATCTTCTCCTGAATTTGTTGTCTTGGTAGAATTTCTTGTATCTACCAAACCTTGTGTTCAGCTTGTCAAACCTTCTAGCCATCAAGGCTAGTTCTTCCTTCATTTTAGTATTTGAGACTGACTTTGATGATCTAGGAGTGGGTTGCATTTTAGGTTCAGCAACTTTGGCTTTGAATGCCACTCCCTTAGTAGGATTTGAAGGTTCCTCAACAAGTTTTCTTCTATTGAGGTTAAACTCATAGGCTTTGAGTTCTGAGAAGATTTGTTGCATGGGCATGGAGGAGAGATCTTTGGTATTCTGCATCATCACAGCATAGACATCCCACTTTTGAGTGAGGCTTCTCAAGATCTTCAATCCAACTTCTCTCCTGGAGTACACCTTGCCCAAGGAGTTGATTTCATTCATCACATCAGTGAATCTACCAGCAAATTTGTCAATGGATTCTTCAGCTTCCATTGAGAATTGTTCAAACTTTTGCACAGCAACTTGGAGCTTGTTCTCCTTGATCTTTTCTGTGCCTTCACACATCTCAGCAAGAGTATCCCAAATTTCTTTGGCTGTGGTGCAGTGGTAGACTCTTCCCATGACTGCATCTGGAATTGTTTGATAGAGGGTGTTTATGGCAAGATAATTTAGATTATCTTTCCTCTTTTCATCAGCAGTGAAGTCATCCTCATCTTTGGGAATCAGTTCCCTTACATCTGCTCTTTGCTCATCTGTCACCCTGGGGTTAGTTTGGGTAAACACAAAAGGTCCTCTTGTGATTACTCTTAACATGTCAGTGTGAAGAGATGCAAGATGAGCCCTCATTCTAATTTTCCAGAAGTCATAATTGTCTATTGAGAACATGGGCAATTTATGATGTGAAATGTGATTGACTGGATTTGTGGCCATGTTACCCAATCCTTGAACAGCAGGTGGAGGAACAACATTGTTGTTGGCCATATCTCAAGAATATACAGTCAGTCAACAGATTATAGATTTCAGAAAGAGATCAGTTCAGTGACCACACAAATATGTGAATTTTGAAAATCAAGATGGATTTTCAGAAGCAGTGGTCTTTGAACCCCTGCTCTGATACCACGTGTTGGTCCTGAAAGGAGTATATAACAAGTGTATGGGGGGGGAATACACTTGTATGCAATTCTTTTCAGCTTTTGATCAAACCAGAGCTCAGCAAGGTTGTCTTGGACAACTCTGCTGAAGATGATTAACTCTTCTAAGATAATCAAACTACTAAGTACTATTGAGTACTCAGTTGAATAACTATCTAGGGGAGTTATATGTGCGGAATAATGGTTGGCCCTTTAAGTTAAGACTCCTTTAGTTTCTGAAATCACTTTGACAATCCAATACAGTCCAGTTTAGTTTCAGGGAACTTGTCCAATACAGTTTTGCACAGTCTTTGAATATGTATCTTTTGAAAGATCAGTTTTGTGTGCAGTGTTGAATGAATGTAAGTACTTTGTAAAGTAAATCAACACAAGAGGTTATAGTGGTTCAGAGACTCAAGCTCCTACATCCACTTTCCCTGATTTAACAGGATAATTCCTTCACTCTTGGAATTAACTTGTTTTATAGTGCCAAGGTGCACTTGATCAATAACAACACTCCTTGGTGAATTGATCCCTAGGATTTCTAGAGTCCTAGTACCCTCTTCTCAACTCAGAACTGAACTGTTCTTCTCTCAACAGTCAGCTCCTACCACTTCTACTACTACAACCTTCTCACTTTCTCACTTGAAAAGGGTAAGGGTTGAAGTAAAGTTCCAACTAATAAGATATCCTTTACAATGAGGATCAGTGTATAAGGATAGAATATCTCTCTAAGCTTTTTGAATATACAGTGAGTTCAGCTTAGAAGAAGTGTTTCAAGACTAAGAATGTCTTTTGAAGACTTTGAAGCTTTCAGAATAGTTGCTCAGTTGGATGTAGAATGGATAGGTGCTTCAAATGCTCTTCACACTCCTTGTATTTATAGACAAAATGGAGATTTGCCCGTTGGAGAGGCAGCCCCAAATTGCTATAAATGTCTTCCTTGAGTTCTTCAAACTGGAAGACAGATTCTTGATAGTGACATGTCCTTAATTGGGTAATAAACGGCTTGTAAGACTTTGTCTTCATTCTGCAGCACTTTTCCCAATGTTTGACTTTTTGTTAGGACTTGGACATGGCTTCTGAAGGTTGAACCAATGATAGGACAACATTCCTTATCAACTGGACAACTCTCCTTATCACTATCAGCAGTTTTGCTTATCAGCAAAGTTGGCTTGCTCATCTTCAGATGACTTGGCTCTTTCCCTTTCTTTCACTTCAAGGTGATCTTAGAATGTTTCAATGAGGTTCTTTAGGGTATGGTTGTCTCTAGCTCTTCAGCATGGTTGACCTTCAAACATTAGAATCTTTGTTCTGGTTCAAACTTGCTGAGACAACTCTTCTGGGACAACTCTCCTGATCAGCATACTTGGTCTTTTAGCTTCTGAGTTGGTGTTTTTACAGAGTTAACCTCTCTGGACAACTCTCCTGATTAGAGCATTTGACTAATCTTGTCCTTTTGAGCTTTGCCATCTTGTTCTTGCATAGAAATAACTCTTCTGGACAACTCTCATGATCAGAGCATGTGGTTCTCAATGGAGTATGCTTGTCCTTAGTGTTTGTTCCAGATTTTGAGCCTTGAGGGGACTTTATCTTGATCATCTTTAAAGCATAGGTTCCCCCTCACATTGTGTATCTAGTCATCTAAGAGCTGCCTAACATATCAACTTTTCTTCTAGCCTAATACTATGTGTTCTAGCATTTTTAGAACACAATTATATTGACTTAGGCATGTCTCAGGGGGTTTTGGTATTTAATCAAAACATATTTCATTTTATTCCCAACAATTATTATATTAAAGTTCGTTTTATGCTTATTACCGTGTAAGAAAATATTGATCGATGGTTAAATGATGGAGGAAGAATTTAAGAATGAGTTATTGAGGTGTGAATAATATATGTGGTGTTTATAATTTTTTTGATATATTTAAAAGGACTACTTAGTAAATTTACCTATGTCTATTTTTGTATTAAAATATTTGGGGAGTGTATAATATATATTGGGGTGTTATTAGCCCCACCCATGAACTTTTTAGGATTTTAATCAAAACAAAAAAAAAAAAAAAATTAGATTTACAATATATAAATTAAAAAAATTAAATTTACAATAGTTATAAATCACAAATTTAGTAATATTAATATATAGAAAGAAATTAAATTTGCGAATTTTTTTTTAAAAAAATGGGTCGAAAATGAGTACATATACAATTATAAATGAAAAACAGACTTGTCCGAGTGGTAGGCGCCCCTCATTAGGTGCCAACACACCCGGGTTCCAGTCCCACGAAGGCCGAAATAATCAGCCTATTATTCTCGTGCCTTGCAAGTCTGGGCTGGGCTGGGCCAGATGTTGGCTTGGGCCCCCGCGTACAGATTTTTTTTTTTTTGAATTTAAAATTATCGACGGAATATTCCTTCGATAATTAAAAAATAAAAAAAAAATTATCGGTAAATCCGTCGGTAATTAAAAAAAAAAAGGTGATCTCGATATCGCAACTAGAGCTTTCATAGAAGTGGAAGAAGAGAACAAAGATTTAAGAAAAGAAATTGCTAGGTTAAAAAGGGCCAAGTTTGAAAGCACCCCTGAGTTATTAACAATGAATGAAAGACTAAATAAAGAAGTTGAACTCCTTAAAGAAGAAAACACACGCGTACAATTTTTTTTTTTTAATTTAAAATTATCGACGGAATATTCCTTCGGTAATTAAAAAATAAAAAAAAAATTGTCGGTAAATCCGTCGGTAATTAAAAAAAAAAAGGTGATCTCGATATCGCAACTAGAGCTTTCATAGAAGTGGAAGATCAGAGAACAAAGATTTAAGAAAAGAAATTGCTAGGTTAAAAATGGCCAAGTTTGAAAGCACCCCTGAGTTATTAACAATGAATTAAAGACTAAATAAAGAAGTTGAACTCCTTAAAGAAGAAAACACAACAAAAGAGCTAAAAACTCAAGGAATTGCTAAAAACTCAAGCCCAAGAAACCAAGGAATTTCGTACACTTCAATCTAAGTTCGATGATCTTTTCCAAGCAAAAGAGCTCTTAGAAAAGGAGAAGGAAAGCCTAGATCAAAAGATATTAGAGTACAATAAAGCCTCGGCTACTATTGAAAACATCTCTGAATATTATAGATCAAATGGCAACAAGATGGGTTTTGGTTTTGAATTTAACCCATCAACGCCTTCTCCAGCTAAAGGTAATACACCTAACCAGTGTACTACTCAATTACATGAGATAGGTGAGTGTTCTAAACACAATGAACCTAATATGGATCAAAAGGCATCTGTACCAGCTAAGGTTAACTCGTGTAACACCAAAAATGGTAAACAACAAGTCAACCCCAAGCATGCACAACCAAGGCGACCTCATCTGGGTCCAACTCAGCTGAGTGCGTCAAAGCAAGTACAGAGGAGCAACAGACAACCTAGACCATCTCGTTTGAGACAGTCTCAACTGTATGCTGCTCCAGCCAAGAAGAAGAAGTCTTCTTCATACAAATTTGTTCTCTTTGCACCTCCTATATCTTATGATATTGTAAGAACAGAAGAGTATGGTCCTTATAATCGTGTACATCGTTCAGCCAATGCACCCAAGCCGAATGTAACTAGTTAGAAGATATTTCACACTCACTCTTATCAGAAGAAATCATCTGACAGTTACCTAGCTGACGCAAATAAAAAATTAAACCATGCTAAGGTGTCAGCTGGTAAGATTTGGTTTTATGATGCCCGAGGGAGACAACTCAAATGCTCAAGGTTATTCAAAAGACCAATGTATATGTGGGTCTCCAAGGGTACTACTAACACCCAAGGACCCAAGACAAAATGGGTACCTAAAGTTTAATCTCTATTGCACGAAAGAAGAGACCTAAATAGGAAAGGTGGTCAAGCAGGAGAAACTTGGTACATAGACAGCGGATGCTCATCTCACATGACTGGAACCAAAACCCTGTTGACCACCTACACAGAAAAGAAAGGTGCAAAAGTCTTCTTTGGTGATAATGCGCACGGTAACACAAAAGGATATGGCACCTTAAAGAATGGTGACATTGAGGTAGATGATGTATCTTATATAGAAGGTTTGAAGTTCAATTTACTGTTAGTATCTCATTTCTGTGACACTGGATATTCGGTAAAATTTTTTTAAGATAATTGTCACGTAAGTGATAAACGAACAAGACAAACTCTTCTAACAGGTTCTAGAAAAGGTAGTATGTATCTTGCAAATTGGAACAACTGTCCTAAGGATTCCTGTCTGCTTGTAAAAAGCCCTGAAGATATCAGTTGGTTATGGCACAAACGTCTTAGCCACTTGAACTTTAAGACTTTAAACAAGCTAGCAAGGGAATCCTTAGTTGACGGTCTGCCTAATGAACTCTACTATAAAGATCAGGTATGTGATGCATGTCAACAAGGGAAGCAAACAAAGGTTTCCTTCAAGACCAAGAAGACTGTATCAACCAACAGAGCTTTAGAACTACTTCATATGGATCTCTTTGGACCGATCACTCCAACAACCCTGACAGGAAGAAAGTACACTCTCATTGTTGTAGATTATTACTCCAAGTACACTTGGGTTATCTTTCTATACAAGAAGAGTGAAGACAAGTAGCATTGAAGACAAGAAGGTAGAGTGTTTTGATTAAAATTCTAAAAAATTCTAAAGAAGGTAGAGTGAAGACAAATGATTCATGAAGACAAGTACGCTAAGAGACAATATGTCAAGTGTCATGAATTTGGACATTCATATACTTTGGACTTGGCACACTTATGGTCAAAGATGATGGATGACAAGACATTTACACAGTACGAGTTCGTTATTCTTAAAGGACAGAATTATTCTAAGAAGGCCAATGATTTAGTGCCAATTGTCACTACACATAACAAATTCTGAATATGGAATGAAGATTCCAGAATTGGACGTGAATGCATGTACTATTTACATGCAGGCCCTTGAACAATTTAAAAGTTCAAATTTATGGATAAGCTTGCTGTCTCCACCAACAGATTGTTTGCTTCATCTATAAAAAAAAAATAGGTCATATCTTGAAACATTTCAAGATTACGGGACATACAAGCCATACATATTCTAGCAATATTCTAGCATTCAAGCATTTAAAAGCATTCAAAACACTCGAGAGATTAAAGTTTTTAAGCATTTTTTGTTTGTGAGTGTTATCTTTAGTCCCCACTAGGCAATCTCAAAGATTATTATCCTAAGCCTAGAAAATGATATCATAGCCTTTACATTTGTTCTTAAATTGTAAAGGATATCACACTAAGTTGGTACAAGAACAAAACCCTACTTTCACCTTGAGAGACAGTTTGAGAGTATTGTTGAGTTCGTAGAAAGTTTGAGAGGGGAGAAGGTTGTAAGAAATCAAGAGAAGAGAAAAAGAAAAGGAGAGTGCACTTTATCACTGTAAAAACAAGTTAATTTCAAGTGATTAAGAAATTATCCTATTAAATTAAGAGTGTGGACGTAGGAGCAGTTTAGCCTTCGAACCACTATATGTTTTATGTTCTTATTTACTACATTTATGTTGGGAATAAAATGAGATTTTGATTAAAATACCAAAACCCCTTAAGATATGTCATGTAAGATAAGTCAAATTTTAATAAGTATGTTTCAGGGATGTTGGAACATGTAGATCAGACTAGATGAACAACTGACATGTTAGGCAGCTTATAGATGTTTAGATGCATAAGTTGAGGGAGAACTCAAGCTTAGTATATCACAAGAATCAAGTTCTTAAAGGCTCAGAATCAGAAAACTTCAACCTTGCTGAAAAGTCAAATCAGAAGAGTTCAACACTGCTGATAGTAAATTCAGAAGTGTGAGATCAGAAGAGTCACCCTCTCTAATAGTCCAATACTAGAAGATCACATCAATTGGACCAAGCCCTCTGACAAGTACTCTATCAAGATCCAAAGAGATGTTCAACAGAGTTAATTAGCACATTAATTCAGAAGTGTTCAAATGCAGTCTAAGTCAAGAGACAACTATGCTGATGAGGTCAACTTCACTGATATGGAAGATATGCACTTAGAAGTAATCTCAAGATTGATCAGTGAAGATGAGAAGCCAACTCAACTTAAGAAGCTAGCCAACACTGATGATAAGCCAAGTCAGTTGATGAGATAAGCTTGAGCACAAATCTGTCCTGATTATAAGGAATGTTGTCCGTAATCATATATCAATGATCAGGAAGAATGTCTTCAAAGATTGACTTCTGAATCTACAAGTCAGACATTGGGAAGAGTGCATATAAGTCAAGGCAAGAAGTTCTAGTCGTTCACCTCCCAAGTTGAAGATATGTCACTTTCAAGGAATTTGTCCTCAAGATGCAGAGTTCAAGGAAGATGAAAATATAATATTTTAGGCTGTCTCTCCAACGGACATAACCTCACTTCGCTCTATAAATATTGGAGTATGGAAACCATTCAAGGTGTGGAAACTACAAGCATTCAAAGCCTACAAGCCTTCAAGCTCTAACAAGAATATACCATTATTAAGTTTCCATACACTTCGAGTTACCAACTAAGCTGAACCTATTGTATATCAATCAAAGCTTAGAAGAGATATCCTATCCTCATACAGTACTTCATTGTAAAGGATATCTCAACCTAGTTGGAATCAACCTCAACCCTTAAACCTTTCAAGGAAAGTTAGAAGTGTTGTTGTAGAAGTGTGAGAACTAGAACTGTCAAGTGAAGAACAATTTAGTTCGAGTTGAGTGAGTAATAGGACTCAGAATTCCTAGGGATCAAGGCACTAAGGAGTGGTGTGGTTGATCAGTGCACCTTGGCACTATAAAACAAGTTAATTCCATGTGAAGGAATTATCCAGTTAAATCAGGGAAGTGGATGTAGGAGCTTGAGTCTCTGAACCACTATAAACTTTGTGGTATTTCCTTTCAAGTCATTTCATACAAGCAACACAATCATACACTGCACACAAATTGATCATCAAAAGATATTCAACACAAACTGTGCAAAACAGATTTGGGACAAGTCCCCTAATAACTGTTAAGTGTTAAGAAAGTTTTTCAGAATTTAAAGGAGTTTAAATATAAAGGGCCAACCATAATTACGTACTTATAACTTACTTAGATAGTTATTCAACTGATTACTTCATAATTTTCAGTATAGTTTAATTATCTGATCAAAGTTATACATACTCAGAGAAGTTGAATAGACAACTATCCTGATAGCTTGATTGTTTAAAAATAAAAGAATTTACATACAGAAGTGCATTCCCCCCCCCCCCATACACTTGGGTCATAATCCTTTCAGGACCAACAAGTGGTATCAGAGCAGGGGTTCAAACACCACTTCTTCTGAAAATCCATTTTGATTTTTAAAAACAAAATTCTAGTGTGGTCACTGATTCCTGTTCTTAATTACATATATCTGGAAGTATGATTTCTAACAATGCAGTGCCTGGAGATGCTGTGGAGATGATCAACAACATGGCTCCAAACCCATCCAACCGCATATCTCATCACAAGCTACCTATGTTCTCAATTGAGAACTATGACTTCTGGAAGATCAGGATGAGAGCTCATCTTGCCTGTCTTCATGATGAGATGCAGAGAGTCATCACTAAGGGACCATTTACCTTCACAAAGCCTAACCCTAAGGTCACAACTGCTCAAAAAGCTGATCTAAGGCAAGAATTCCATAAAGATGAAGATGACTTCACTGCAGAAGAGAAAAGGATGCACGACCTCAACTATTTGGCCATGAACTTCCTCGGTGTGGCTCCAGTGCAAATCACCCCCCAATGGATGGATGGAGGCCGGCATAAGATGGAGGCCGACTTAAGATTTCCCGTGCATCCGGGAGTTGGTCATTTCTTGAACTTCCTCGGTGTGGCTCCAATACAAATCACCCCCCAATGGATGGAGTAGCATAAACGGACTATTGACGGTATTTAGCCTGTGATTGTCGAAAATGGATGTAGAGGGGTTTATCTTACTCCCCGTGAGATGAAATTCCTTCTTCAAGATTCCGACGATGGAAAATATTGGCATTATGTGAGGGGCCGACCGAAGTGGAAGCTTATCGATGGGGTGCCGAAAAAGATTCGAGACTAGAAAACCAAGTGGTGGTGGATGGCCGGCGATTGGAAATCACTTTTGAACCTGAGGTTTGTAAATGGTCTTGTTTGTTGCGGATTTGGTCATGTAAGTTATTTTTTTAATGGAAACCGTTAGTTGACCAAAAAATATTCCTAAAAAATAATTATAATTAAAAAATAAAAATATATTTTTAAAACTAATAATAAATTATACTTAAAAAAAATAATTATAATTAAAAAAAAATCAATAGAATTTAGAATATTAATTTATTTTACTATAAATGAAGAAATCTCAATAAGTTTTTTTTTTTTTTTTTAATTCCAAGATTTGAATATAATTAAAAATTACTAGAAAAATAGTGCATGCAATCTAAATTTAAGTAACTTTTGAAGAAATTTCTTGTATTAAAATTGAAATATACAAAAAATTCAAATTTAAAAGTAAATTTTGAAAAATAATTTGAATACACAAAAATATCAAATTGAAAAATATACAATGTGAATATACAAAAATACCAAAAGTGCAATTTTCCCCATAATGTCTGGATTTTGTCTACCCGCGTATCATCATTACCAGCTTTTACTTTTAATTAATTATATATTTCAAATTCGTGCATCCCAGTCTTCTCTTTTTATAGTCTTTTCACAAATCGGAGAAAGCATTTGCATACCCTTCAACTGTTGAAGCATCACCCAACCGGCCCCGGAGACTTCATTTGCATACCCTTTATAGTCTATTTTTTTTTCTAATAATTTTAGATATCTTCTTTTTCTTCTTTTTTTTTTTTCCAGGTATTTCTTCAAAATATATATTACAGTTGTGGTTTTTGAAATGATTAATCTCATACGATGGTGGTGTTTACAAATAAGATAGGTAACTCAGAGTCAAATTATTTTTTCTTCAAAAAAGCTGAGTCTACTAGCTTTGAAAAAGTAAGTGATTATGCATTTCTATATAGAGCTTGAAAACATACCCTAAAATTAGTGAATAAGTCATACAAGTTTCAAATCTATTGTTTAAATGAACTAATATGAAAAAGTTAATTGATAGACATCATGAAGTATTTTATGAGTCTTATATTTGATTATAATCTTATTAAAGGATTATGATATTCCCAAATTCTCTCAGCATCGTCAACCCGTGCCAAACATAAAAGTTACAAAATACATTTGCCCAATCTGCATGCATGGAGGATCTGGTCGAAGAGACCGCAACGTGCGTGCATATATATATATATATATATTAATTCTCACATTCGATCAATGTTAGTCCTTGTGCAGTATATATAATTTAATCTCCGCAATGTGCGTGTATATATATATAGGTAATTTGTTATTAGAGTCATTTCACTACCACTTTTTTCTAGTAGAGACTAGCTTATTATTTTTTATCCAATAGATTCAAATTGGGACTTAGGAAGACAAATTTGCCCTTTTGCAATTTAAATAAATTCGAATTATTAAATATTAGTCAGCGTTAACATCAAATCAGTTTTTAAATGCATATTCTAAAAAATCACGTAATTCTATCACCTTCCATGATTCAAAATTTCCTAAAAAGACGGTAATTCAAATTAATTAGAAGAATTTGTGTAGCTAAAAGATTTCCTTCCACAATTTCTGCATTTCGTTCGAGAGATTTCCAAAAACCCAAGTTCCTAAAATTTTAAATCATTCCTAAAAAGAAGGTTTCACATTCAATTGGATTCCAAATTTCAAATCCTTCCTAAAAAGAAGGTCTTCACATTTAATTGGTTGCATTTGTTAACTTGAGAGATTTCACCTTCCAAACTTCATCTGCAAAAAAGTATACAATTATGCAATAATAAGTGAATAGGAAAATGCGTATTAAAGTACCGCATATAGATAATTTTGCATAGAAGCATGCAATCTAAAGTGCAGTCTAAACATATGTATATTGAAGTTCATGTGAATTACATACAGTAGTATGCAAACTAAAGTGCATTTGGATAATATGTATATTGAAGTGCATTCATAATCCAAAAAAATTATCTCTTCACTGCTATAGGCTTTACTCAGATTATTGTCATCCAAACCGTCATCGTTTCCTTCATTGCCATTCTTAAATACGATTAAACACAAAAACCCAGTATCCTACATTTGCCACTAAACTCCACAAAAACAAAAGCTCAAAACTAAAAAAGAATCAGATGCTTGTAATTAATAATTAAATTAAATTAAAGAGTAACATGAACTATATTTCTATAGAACATCTAAACAAGACCAAATTCTGGAATCAATTTGCATAATTATATAATTTAAAAATCATAGGACTGAAGATCCGTCTTTCCCCTCCTCGTCATCTTCACGAAAGGATGAACGGCGGCATCATTCGAGTCGGCGTCATCCATGGAGGATCGGGTCTTCACGATTACAAAATTCTTCTTCACAAAATTGAAGGAGAAGGCGAGGATTCCTGTTGGTACTGGTAGAGAGGTGGAAACCCTCATCCTCGAAACTGGCCTCTACATCTGCGCCACTCTTGAAGGGATCTTCAATTTCCAGAATCGAAAATATGCCCTAAAATTATGGAATTGATGAGCTGCAAAAATTATGGAATTTAAAAATTGATTTAATTATTAATTTTTGAAATTAAAGTAAAATATGTATGTTAAGGGTATTTTTGGTTTTTTAACTCTAATTTGACTCTATTAGAAACTTTTTAAAATTGTAGTTTCTATTTACTTAACGTGCTATAGTATTGACTCTATTAGGGAAAATTCTCTCTCTCTATATATATATATATTTTTTTTTTATTTGATTGAAATCCATTTTCCATATATCAACCAATTTTTCCAAATTAAAAACCATTATTTTCAACAACTATGATGAGCCGGTGGAAGAAGAGCTACTACACTAAGGGGACCATTCCAAGGACATCCACGGTAGATGCGTGGAAAGCATTGGTGGCTCACTGGGAGGACCAAGCGACGAGAGAGACGGTGGAGCAGAACCGTCGCAACCGTCTTAGCAAGCGCGGTGGGCAAGGTAGTGTTAATAGGGAGGGAAGATAAACCAATTTCAAGAATGTGTTAATGCTTCCTTTCGAATAAACCATTTTGTTGGTGAGTACAGGGGTATTAGTGTCTTAATTTATTTTCCATAGGTTTGAAGAAGTTGGACAATTCCAAATAAAATTCCCCACCTAAGTAACATTGAAATTAATTTAAACCTTGTTTACAAAATATTCCACGATGCCATGCTCAGACTAATAATATTTATATAATCAGTGGATATATATAATTAAAAATACCTTGTGAAAAAATTAAACACAGGGTAACATAATCAAGTGTTGCTCATGAGCTTGGTGAACCTAATTCATATATAATTGATTATATGCAAAGTGTAGGGTAACCGCACGCTGCACGCACGCACCTCGCGCATTCTTCATGCAAGATACTAAAAGAACTTGTGCATCATTTAACTCGCACAAATAAATTTATTTTCTATATTCAGGTAAATAATACATTTTCTTTAAGAAAACGAATAAAAAATCTAAGTACATAAAGTATGTCTCGTGAAATTTTCTTGCCTGAGCGGATTAAATCTATTGCTTATTATTGATATATATTAAAAAAAACCATTGTAAAATTTGTTGCAAATTTGAGACAAAAAATATTTTTGTCGCATAAAAAAAAATCAGTCGCAATAAATAAAAGAATACTATCATTTAAATAAATCGTCGCAAATTTACGACAAATTAAACTTTCGTTGCAAATCCATCGCAAATTTGAGACAAAATGAAAAATAGTTGCATGTTCTGTCGTGAATTTGGCATGGTGAAGATGTTTTATCTGGATTGTAACCAAGTCCAGATTTTTGAGTCATAGGCTTTTGCATTCTTTGTAGTTCATCTATTGAATTAGATGATTTATACAGGG
The DNA here is from genome assembly GCA_963675135.1 of Galeopsis tetrahit. Classification (NCBI taxonomy): domain Eukaryota; kingdom Viridiplantae; phylum Streptophyta; class Magnoliopsida; order Lamiales; family Lamiaceae; genus Galeopsis; species Galeopsis tetrahit. Next base: position 56,289,434 of record OY776124.1, on the reverse strand, counting down.
CAGCTGGTTTAAGTTTCAGACTCTCTTCACTTGATTTAAGAAATTCATGTTCCTTGAAAAGCTGTTCAAACTTAGTCATCAATGCTTGGTAGTCTGAGTCCTTACTCTCATGAAGCTTAACTTGTTCTTCCAGCTTATTAAGTTGTTCAGATGACTTGTCCTTCAGAGTATTCAACTCTTTAGTTAAGTTATTGCACAACTCATTAGTTCTCAGATCATGTTCAGCTTCAACCTGAGTAATTCTTCCAATCTCAGCATTTAAGGCTTTGTTTTCTTTTAAGGTTTGATCATGAATCTCTTGAAGTCTCATGAAGTCTTCCATCAACTTACCAAAGGTAAGTTTCAGGTTGTCTTCATTTGACATCATTGTGTTACTAGAATTGACAGAACTAGAAATAGATTGTACCTCATCATTGTCTTCAATAGACATTAGACATTCTTCATCACTGCTGTCAGTAAACATCTCAGATGATGAAGATGGAAGTTGATCATCTTTAGAGGTTTCTTCTTCAGCTTTCAATGCTTTCCTTTTTCCATATTTCTTGTCCCTCTTAGCTTGTCTTTCCTTCCTTTCCTTGGAAGTCAGCTCTGGACAGTCATATTGGAAATGTCCTGTCTTCTTGCAATTGTAGCATGCATCCTCATCTTCATCTTTCTTCTTTTCAGCATCTCTCTTCTTAGTTGATGAAGATGGTTCTTCTTTGGAGTTGTCTCTTCTGGATCTCCTTTCATCATTCTTCTTCTCAGGTGAGTTGTATCTTCTCCTTCTATCTTGGTAATATCTTTTGTATTTACTAAACCTAGAATTTAGCTTTTCAAAATCTTCTAGCCAACATTGCCAACGCATCTAAAATGTCAGCTTTGGAAGCTGCTTTTCCACTTTTGCTTGATCTGCTGGCTTTCTTGGAGTCAGGTTCATTGGATTTGGCCTTCAGTGCAATTCCTTTGCTTTCAGGTTCCTCAGTGTTGTTCTTTCTGTTCAAGTCATATTCATATGTAGGGGTGAGCATCGGTCGGTTCGGTTTCCGAACCGAACCGAATTTCCAAAACCGAAAAAACCGAAATGGTCAATTTCGGTAACCGAAACCGAACTTTTCGGTTCGGTTACGGTTATTAAACGAAAAACCGAAAATTACTAGATTTAAAAAATATACCAATTATATATGATATATTCCTAAACATTAAATTAGATTTCATAAAATTAAATACATAAAATCAGATTAAGGCTAAGCAGTATAAGGAGTAGAAATTTACCTCTAGGCTCTAGGTGTATACGGACTACGGAGTGGGGCTAGTGTCGCCGGTGTGAGTAGCCGTTGTGCGCCGTGCACTGGCCGCTGTGCGCCGTGCGTTGGCCGCCACCGCTGTGCGCCGTGCTCTGGTTGTTGTGCGCTGGCCGACTGAAATGGGGGCAGAGGCCGAAGACGGAGAGTGAGGATGGGGAGGGACGGAGGGTTGCTGGATTTTGGGTTCGGACTGCGGAGAGGAGTAGGACTAGGGTTTTTCTTTTCTGCCTTTTCTGGAATGAGGCTCTCAATTACATTAGGTATAAAATATATTACTCCCTCCGTCCCGGAGGAACTTGCACCCTTTGACCGGCACACATTTTAAGAAATGTGTAATGATTGATGTTTTGAGGGGTAATTTTGTAAATTTTTATGAATAAAGTAAATTAAAAAGTAGATTAAGTGTGGAAAAGTAATGGCATATGAGTAAATATGAGTATATTTCAAGGGTGAGGGTTGTGAAGATATTTCCTTTTATGGAGTGTGCAAATTGGTATGGGACATCCATATATGGAAAGTGTGCAAATTCATGTAGGACGGAGGGAGTAACTTTTTAGGTTTTTACTTTTTAAGACATAGTACTATATATATAATATAAATATAATATATATATATATATATATATATATTTAATTTTCGGTTTTTCGGGTTTTTTCGGTTTTTTCCATAAAAAAAACCGAACCGAACCGAAAACCGATTTTTGGAAAAAATTAAAACGTGACCGAACCGAAAATCGAATAATCGAACCAAACTTGTAGTTTCGGTTCGGTTCGGTCGGTTTTTTCGGTTTCTTCCGACTTCTGCTCACCCCTATTCATATGCCTTGAGTTCTGAGAACACCTGTTGCATTGGCATGGTTGACAGATCCTTCGTATTTTGCATCAGGACAACATACACATTCAATTTGGATGTCATGCTCCTAATAATCTTCAGGGCCACTTCTCTCTTGGAGTATTCCTTTCCAAGTGAGTTGATTTCATTCATGATGTCTGTGAACCTTCCATCCAGTTGATCAATGTTTTCATCAGACTTCATTATAAATTGCACATACTTTTGAACATCAACTTGAAGTTTATTTTCCTTGATCTTGTCAGTTCTTTCACACATTAGAGCTAATTTGTCCCAAATCTCCTTTGCAGTTGTGCAGTGAAACACTCTACCCATTGTAGCATCTGGAATGGTCTGATATAGGGTGTTCATTGCCACATAGTTGAGATTCTGCTTCTTTCTTTCTTCAGGAGTGAGCTCATCATCATCTTTTGGAATTTCTTGTTCTCAAGTTGCTCTTTGGGCTTCTGTAACATTTGTGTTAGGTTTCATGAACACAAATGGGCCTTTAGTGATTACCCTTAGCATTTCATCATGGAGACAAGCCAAGTGAACTCTCATCCTTATCTTCAATAAGTCATAATTCTCAATAGAGAACATAGGCAGTTTCTGGTAAGATATCTTGTTGATGGGGTTGGTTCCCATAGCAGTAGGTGGTGGAACAATTACACAAGAATTCTCAGAAGAAGATGTGTTAGGCATAGTGATTTAATAAAGATAATAAATATCACAGAAAGTGCACAAGTAGATCAGTTTAGGTAACCAAAGTTGATCCTCAAAGCAGTGGTCTTTAAACCCGTGCTCTGATACCACTTGTTGGTCCCAAAAGGAGTGTGACACGTATATGGGGGGGGGGGGGGAATACACGCATATGCGTTTTTCAAAATCTTTTGCAATTAAGACAACACAAATAATCAAAGTCAAGTAAGTTACACAGTATGAAAATACCAAAGAATATTCTTACAGAACTTAACAGTAGGCAACTTGTATGCGGAATAAATGATAGGACCTATTATACTCCTCAATTAATATGCACTTAAGTACTATGTTACCAAATAGCAGTAAACGGTTATAACAACACAAACAGCTTAAGCAAGAAACTAAATGCAGTAAGTAAGAACACGAGACGTATAGTGGTTCGGAGGCTAAACTACTCCTACGTCCACTCTCCTAATTTAATAGGATAATTCCTTAATCTCTTGGAATTAACTTGCTTTTACAGTGCCAAGGTGCACTCTACTTCTTCTTCTCTTGATTTCTTACAACCTTCTCTCATTGCAATACTCTCAACATTTCTACGAACTCAACAATACTCTCAAACTATCTATGTTGGTCCTGAAAGGAGTATATAACAAGTGTATGGGGGGGGAATACACTTGTATGCAATTTCTTTTTAAACTTTGATCAAACCAGAGTTCAGCAAGGTTGTCCTGGACAACTCTGTTGATATGAATAACTCTTCTAAGATAATCAAACTACTAAGTAATATTGAGTACTTAGTTGAATAACTGTCTAGGGGAGTTATATGTGCGGAATTAGTGGTTGGCCCTTTAGTTTAAACTCCTTTTATATTCTGAAATCACTTAAGCAGTTTATCACAGTCTATCAGGGAACTTGTCCAAATCAGGTTTTGCACACTTTGTGAAATGTATCTTTGAAAGTCCAGTTTTGTGTGCAGTGTTGAATGTATGTAAAGTACTTTGAATGTAAATCAACACAATGGTTTATAGTGGTTCAGAGACTCAAGCTCCTACATCCACTTTCCCTGATTTAACAGGATAATTCCTTCACTCTTGGAATTAACTTGTTTTATAGTGCCAAGGTGCACTTGATCAAGAACACCACTCCTTGGTGAATTGATCCCTAGGATGTCTAGAGTCCTAGTACCCTCTTCTCAACTCAGAACTGGACTGTTCTTCTCTCAACAGTCAGCTCCTACCACTTCTACTACTACAACCTTCTCACTTTCTCACTTGAAAGGGGTAAGGGTTGAAGTAAGGTTCCAACTAATGAGATATCCTTTACAATGAAGATCAGTGTATAAGGATAGGATATCTCTTCTAAGCTTTGTTTGGATATACAATAGGATTCAGCTTAGATGAAGTGTTTGAAGACTAAGATAGTCTCTTTGAAAGCTTGAAAGAACTTTTCCTTGTAGGATAGTTGGATATTCTTGTCAAGGTTGAGGTGTAGTGGATGCTTTCAAATGGTCTTCACACTTCAGTATTTATAGACAAATTTGAGGATTTGCCCGTTGGAAAGGCAGTCCCAAATTGCTATAAATGTCTTCCTTGAGTTCTTCAAACTGGAAGACAGATTCTGATAGTGACATGTCCTTGTTTTGGGAAATAAACGGTTTCAACAACTTTGTCTTCATTCTGAGCACTTTTCCCAATGTCTGACTTCAAGATTCACTTGGTCAACCATGGACATCTCTTCTTATCAATATTCCTAAGATAAGGACAACATTCCTTATCATTTGGACAACTCTACTTATCAGATTCAGCAGAGTTCATTCATCAGCAGTGTTGGCTTTTAAGCTTCTTCAGCTGACTTGGCTCTTTCCCTTTCCACTTCTTCTTTGAGTTGTCATTTAAGCATATATGACAGGGAAGGATGGACTTGACCTCTTCAGCATAGTTGTCTTGGTGACAGATTCCAGTTCAAGTGTACTGAGACAACTTTTCTGAACCATTTAGTGACCAACTCTTCTGAGCTTTGTATGAAGCAGTAGATTGGTGCTTTGATGATGCATCTTAACTTATGTTGGCATTCACTAGATTGTCTTTTGACTGAATCCACATGATCAACATACTTGTCCTTCAGCAGACTTGAGATCATTCCATAACTGAGCCTTGATGGGACTGATATAGCTTTAAGCAATCAAAGCGAGTGTTCCCCCTCAACTAGTGCATCTATTCATCTAAGAGCTGCCTAACACATCAGCTTCTCCACTTGTCTTAGATTATATGTTCCAACATTCCTGAAACATGTTCATTACAAATGCCTTATCTACTTGGCATGTCTCAAGGGGGTTTGGTATATTCATCAAAACTCATTTTATTCCCAACAATTTCCCCCTTTTTGATGATGTCAAAACCTATACAATCTATGCAAAGGTGACTTGATTACACTTATTACATTCTACTATAGTGAAGATGACTGAGGTCAAGTTCCCTGAAAGAAAAATGTGTTAGTGTATTTTCTGTTTTTATTTGCATATAGGTTTATAAGTCAGAGAAGTTGTAGTTTGGTAATGTTTAGTTCAAAATGTGTTCAACTATCATTCAAATAAGAGATCATTACAAGCATGTTGACAGTTGAACAAACATATTAGAGCATGAACATTACATCAGAGCATAAGACTTCTAAATTACAAATTCAGAGTAATAAACTATCTATTGATTTGAGCAATATTGAGTGAGATAGTCTATTAGAGCATTGATTCTTGAGTATCAGAGCAAATAGTCATAAACAAAGCACATCAGCAGTTTTGATCTATTTCAGCATAGATGACCAATTTCAATAAATTATCAGTCAAAAGCATTCAGAACAGCAAATAGGGGTCAAGAGGACTTAGCCAATTCAGAGATTGTCTTCAGGAGGTGGCCCCATCCCATATTGTGCCCACACCCTTTTCTTCAACTCCATGGCCTCTTGGTTTGTGCCCTTTGGTCCAAGCACCATTCTATTCAATTTCAGGATTTCAAAGAACTCCTGAAGAATCTTGTTCTGATCAATCCATCCATCCAGCTTTGGGGCAGTGAGTTCAAATCTTGCAATGTCAGCAGCTGCAAGCAATTTCTAATATAGCTCTCTGTGATATTCTATCATGAACTCAGCAAAAGTGGAGTAGGCATCTCTTCCATTCCATCTATCAATGACATAGTAGTCATAGACAAACTCCCTTTTGGCTTCTTCCCATGAGTCATTCAGCTGGATAGGCACCCATTTATCCAAGTGAGGATATTTGGTGTCCATTGGGATCAGTAGCTGTGGCTTTATCTTGCTGTAGGTTGCTCTCCTTCTTCTTGGCTTTTGGAAATCAGCTCTTCTCTTGTCCCTTGCTCTGTTGGCTTCCTCCATCAAATCAATTCTTTCTTGGGCCCTCATCATGGCCAGCTTCTGTTGTGTTTCAGGGTCCTTGCCATACCCTTCTTGAAACAACTTTGATGGATCATTTAGTAGGACAGTTGTCTTCTTTTTAGGTTGAGGTCCAAAACCTTCTTCATATAGCTCCTCAATATCTTCAGCAGCTTTGGCACCTTCAGCAGCCTTGTCAGTTTCAGCAATCTTGGTTATTTCAGCAGATTTGACCTTCTCAGCAGCTTTAGACTTTTCAGCAGTCTTGCTCTTCTTGGAGGTAGGCTCTTCTTCCTCAATTCTGAACTCAAGAGGAAATTCTAGACTTTTGGGGAAGTCAGTGAATGTTTCAGCCTTTCTTTTGTTCCCCTTGGCCTTCTTGATTTGGCCTCTAGTTTGGACACCTTCAGCACCTTTGTCCAAACCAGATCCTTCTCCTCCTGGCCTCTGCTGAAGCCTAGCTCTCTCTTCTTGTGCTGATTCCATAGAAGCCTTCATTGCTATGGCTAGCTACTCTTCTTCATCAAGATCTTCCAAGTTTAGCACTGCTTGCTCCTTGCCCTTATCTTCTACAGCCTTTTCCTTGCCCTTGTCTGAACCACCAATTATCAAGGCACCTTTGGCCCTTGCTCTTTCCCTTTCCCCCTTTTTGGCAGCATCAAACCACTGAGGCTTGAGCTCACTCATGGTTGTTTCCATCAAGGATTGGGCTATGTTCAGAGATTTCATCTCTTCAAGCAGATATACATTCTCATCATGTATATTCTGCATTATATCACTGCTCAAGCTAAGGAAAGCTAGATCAGCCTTAACTCTTCTGCTCTTTTCTTTTGTAGAGCTGTCTTCTTCCCAAGGGCTTTCTTGACAGTTAGTCTGAGAGCTTTGACATTGGCATTGTGATTATCTCTGAGCAATTTTTGTTCCTTCTTGACCTCTTCTGAGATAGACTCCATGGTAGCTTTAGCTCTTTGAACTTCAGTGGAAATAGTTTTAAGACCAGATTCCACACCACTTATCCTTGCTTCCAATGTAGGTAGCACTACATCTTTAGAGCCAGTCAATCTCATCTCCACAGATGCTAGAGTTCTTCCTTGCTCATCCAATGCACCAGAAGTTTCAGCATGAGCAGATTGGACTTGATGAGCCAAAGAGTCCAACTTTGCTGTTTGCATTCCAAGTAAGGCTTGTGCTGATCCAGAATCCACTTGGATGGGTGCATCTGTTAAGAACTCATCTGCAAATATTTGGTCAAGAGAGATACCTGCAATGTCAGAAAGATCAAAAGGGTTAGTGAACAAACACTCATCACCCTCAATATTTTTTGCATAAGACTCTGATACATCAGCAGTCTTCTCCTCATTTTCAACTAATTCTTTTCTCCCTTCATAGATAATGTGCTCACTTAAGGAATCAGGCCTCCTTTCATCAAGGGATTCTTGAAGTTCAGATTTGACTTCAAGAATAACTTGTCCTTCCTCACTTATTACACCCTCATATGGTGGTACACTCACTATCTTAGTTATTACTACCTCTCTATCATCCAAAACTCCCTCTTGTTTTTCAATTCTACTTTCCTTTTCAACCCCTTCTCCTGCAACACTTCCACCCTCAACAGGGTTCAAAAGTGGCAGTTGTTGGAAGATCACAGTACTTTTCTCAGCAGCCACTGTGTCATCCTGAATGATTAAGGGCTGATCAGTGTCCAACTCTCCTGACGCTGAATAGGCCTTAACCAAACCAGCTTCTAAAATAGGAGCCTCCACATGTGTAAGCTTTGCCTTGGGTTCAGAGGAACCTTCATTGGCAAATGTGTCCTTGGCTGTGTCACCAACTTTTGTCAACACCTCTGAAGAGACAGAGCCTTTCCTATGATAAGTAACAAGAGGTTCTGAGAACCTGCTGGATTCAGAAGGTTTAGGTTGGGAAGGCTCAGGGAGGTTGGTCTGGGAGGGTTCAGGAGAGTAGTCTGAAGGGTTTGAAGGGTTTGATGGATCATCTTTGCCATCATCACTTGAGCTGCTATCAGGATGCTTGATCCCTTTAGAAAGCCTCTCTTTCTCCTCTTCAATTTTGACAGCAACTAGCTTGGCAAATACTTCCTCATCAGTGAGGAACCTTGTTTTGTTTACTCCAGCAAAATGGAGTAATCTGCCCTCTTCAATTTGCCACCAGTTGGCACCTTTATCATGAATGACTTGTGCAATCTCCATAATGGACTTATCTTTTACTTCTACAAGCATCCTCAGATCATGAAATGTAGCTTGAAGTCTTGGAAATTCTGCAAGTTGAGGATATAAGCTGTCCACAGTAGCCTTTGCTCCACCTCTGAGCATACTTTCATAAGTATACTCCTCCTCATTCTAATTTGATTGATAACTTTGGGCTATAGGGGAGCTGGCTCTGGTTTCATTAATTGCAGCTTCAGGTAGGTTTGGTTTAGGAGGGTTGGCTTCAGAAGGGTTGAGCACAATTGAAGGTACCTCAGTTGCTTTTAAGAGCAATGCTTCTGAGGGGGCTTTGCTCAGGGGGGTTGGCTCATGAAGTGCTGATTCTAATAGTTTGGAATAATTGAGCATAGATGAGTCAAGAGGAGACAGGAGTCTTGTCTCATCTACTGCTAAATCTACTAGCACATCAATTCCACTTCTTTGCACACTCCCTTCTGGAGAATATCTCTTTGTAAGATTGACATGGGTGATGGGTTGGTTAGAAGGGGTAACATGGGTTTCAGGGGAGTTGGGTTCAGGGTTTTGGGTTTCAGGGAGGTTGGCTTCTAAGGGTAGGCCTTCAGGGACTTTGGACTCTGGGGTTCCAAAACCAGAAGAGTTGGTTCTAGACTTGGATTTGGTCCTGCTTTCTGCCCTGCTCTCCCTTAGAGCTAATTGGAGAACCCTTTCTTCCTGAAGTTCCAGCACCTTCTCAGTGGGCTTGGCTCTCCTCTTGCTTGCTCTACTGCTTCCACTTCCTTCCTCTTTTTCTTTCTCAGGGACATCTTCCCTGGGTCTTTTATCACCCTTTTTCTTCTACCTTGTCTCATTATACTTCAGCCTCAACTCTTCTGAGTGGTCAGAAGGCACATTCACTCCCTCTTCTGCCACTGCATCAACTTCAATTGAAGCTCCTGAGGCTTCTTCTGAAATTACTTGAGACATCTTCTTTGTTTTGACAACCCTGGTCTTTGTTCTTTTCTTCATTGTGGGCTTCTCTTCAACCTCTTCAGCAGGTTTGGCCATCAACATCCTCCTTTGCTCAGTTTCTTGCTTAGTTTCCTGAACAACACTTTCTGGGCAGGGAGGGGCTTTCCAAAGGTTTGCATTTGAGAATAGTGGGAAAACTTTTCAATCAATAAGTTTGCCCTTGTGCAGTACTTCAATTTCCCTTCCAACACAGCCTTGTTGTGAGCTTTCACTTTGAACTTGGCTTTTTCTTTCATCATCTCAGACAAGATGAAGGTCCTCCAATCAAACTTGATGCCTTTATCACTGGCATCAATTACTGCAGCCATAACTATGATCCTTGGAAAGCTTACTTGTTCAAGACTTCCAGTGTTGCTTAGCAACCTCTTTGTAATTACCTCAAAGAGGTTGAGAAACTTAGCTTTGAGAGTTCTCTTGTGTTGAGTAGATGAGATTGGTCCTGGAACAAGGAGCCAATCTTGTGCAATCTCCTCCTCATGGCCATTGCCATAGAATTCTGGATTCCTCCCTTCAGAGGGCAATCCAAAGGCAGCATCTACATCTTTCTCAGAGAATTTCACTCTGTGGAATCTTTCTTCATCTTCTCCTTCAGCCCTGTAGGATAGCCTTGTAGTGACCTCACCATCTTCTGGCTTTCCTCTCCATTTCAAGAAGGCAAAAAACTCGGCCATGTATGTTTCCAAGCAAGAATCTGGCTTTTCTTGCATGAACTTCTGGAGTCCTGCTCTTCTCAACCATCTCAAGGTTGGAGTACGTAATTTTTGGATCTTCACTCTCAAAGGATAGGATGGGCTAAAAAATTAGGTTGTTTTTGTGGCTTAGGTAACCAAAATCAAGGTCTAACTCCTTGTTTGTGAAATTAACAACCATTTCAGGTCGTACTTTAGGACCCATTGAAGAATAGTAAGAATTTTGAGAGTTTTTTAGAGTAAGAAAAAAAACTAGGGTTTCAAAGGATTTTGAATGTGTGGGGAAGAATGAAGTGTTGTATGGCTTCTTAAGACTTGTGAATATTCCAAAAGGAATGTATGTCAATGAGTAGGTGAGTCTTAAGGCAATTCAACGGTTTACTAAAGTGGAAATCCAATTTGGACGGCCAAGATCACTTTTAAGGGGAGTTGGCCATTCCATGGAAGGGCTGCCATTTACTAGAACCGAAGCAGAGGCAGTTGAGATGCACTCCCTTATCCATTTACGTCATGTCGGGTTGAAGCCCATACTTATCATCATGTCATCAAGGAAGATCCAGTCGATCGAATCAAAGGCCTTGACAAAGTCTATCTTGAATAGGAGTCTTTTAAGTTTCTTGTTCTTTGCCTCGTCGATAATTTCACTCAGCACCAGGACCCCGTCTAAAATTTGACGTCCGGGGATGAAGGAAGTTTGGGACTCAGAAATTACACTGCCAATGACTTTGGTAAGTCTTTTAATACATATCTCGTGTTAATTAGTAATAGTCGTTATGTAAAGTTGAACTCTGTATATGTTAATTAATTGATAATTTGCATTTATGACTTATAACTTGCAGAGAGTAATGTTTTTTATCACAGTGGGCAGAGAGAAGACTATGAAACAAAGGTGCGTTGAGATATATCATGACTTTCCTCACAAAAACTTGCATGAGATTGCTGCTATATATACTATAAAAACATTGTTAATCACTTTTTTCTCATAAAACATTTTTTACACTCAGCATAACAATTTAATTTCAAGATATCATTGATTAATTGAAACATATATATTATACATTTACCCATTATGAATTTCCTAATTCTTCTCTTCCCCGTGACACCTCTTAATTAATTATCGCATTCTATCTTAATCCTTGTGCAGTATATATAATCCTTGTGCAGTATATATAATTTTTCTCGGCAATTAATGCCCGCATATATTTTTTTTTTTTGAAAAGTAAAGATGGTACTTTGTATTAACGTATAAGAACTAGGGGTACCAATACCCGTATACAATTGTGAACTCTTTTACATTGTTTGACTAAAGCAGAATTATGTTATGTTACGAGTACATCTGGGATGCACATCCAAGGTTCTCTCTCCCAATCAATAAAAGGCGAATTGATGATTTTGTGAGCCTTTAACCATTTCCATGAACTGAACTTTATGCTTTCTGAAATCTCTTCCGACGTTGATGATGTCTCGTTGAAAATAATATTGTTCCTATTCCTCCAAATTTTCCAAATCGTGCATTGCCAAATGAGTCCAAGTATATTTCTTTGAATGGATTTTTTCCCACCTTTGACAAATTCTTTCCAATGATCCCCCAATATAATAGAGTGCACCATACTGCCTTTAATCCAAGTTACTATCTCCTCCCAAATCAACAAGGAGACAGTACACGAATTGAATATGTGTTGCCCTGTTTCCATGATAACCTTACACATTGGACAGAGGGAGTTCGCCCCAGCAGGGTTAATTCCTCTTCGCCTTAGATTGTCCGCCGTGGCCACTCTATTTTGTAGCACCTTCCATGTCAAAGCCGATACTTTTGTAGGCGTACATTTCCACCAGATTTTTGCCCATTCCACATTCGAATCGTCAACAGGTGCCGCTCTCTCCGCGATTTTATTGTACATGGTCTTCGTGTTGAATAGTCCGTTTTTTACCCCTTTCCACCTGAACGAATCCTCTCTAGAGTTGTCTAACCTGTATCTGCAAATACATGACCATAAAGAAACAAACTCCAAGAATTCATTAGTATTAAAAGGCCTATTCCATTGAAGCAGCCAAGTTTCTCCATCATTTAAAAAAAAATTCTTTACACACCCAAATTTATCATCTGATAGCATATACAGGGATTTGAATTTATCTTTAACACATCTTTTATCTTCTGTCCAAGGATCGGACCAGAATTTAATTTTTGATCCCTTGCCCAAACTTACTTCCAAATTCTCATAAAAAATATAGCCCTCGTCCCCTGCTGCGATTTTGCCTATAGCTCTCCACCAAATGGAATGATCATTGTTGCCTAAACCTGTATGATTAAAAAAGCCATACCTGGACTTAAGAATTCTCGCCCATAATGCCTCTTTCTCGTTAGCCCATCTCCATATCCACTTGCATAATAAGGCTTTGTTGAAAAAATTAATATCTCTCACTCCAAGACCCCCTGCATCTCTACTTTTGCAAACTTTCTCCCAACTCACCCATGCAATTTTCCTCGAACTTTCATTTCCTCCCCAAAGGAAATTCCTTTGCAATATTTTAATAGAATTAGAGACACTCACCGGAATTTTGTAGAAAGATATGTAATATAGAGGCATGGCCGTGAGAACCAAATTCAGTAGTGTAATCCTCCCGCCAAGAGACAGATGTCTCCTAGCCCAGCCCGATAGTTTTTTCCGGAGTCTGTCGATAAGTGGTTTCCACGTTGCGCTGCATCTAGGGTTAGCGCCAATAGGAAGGTCGAGATACGAGAACGGGATAACGCCAGTGGTGCAGCCCATGATTCCAGCGTATTGAAGTAGTTCGTCTGATCTAATACCAGACCCGAACAGTGAGCTTTTAGAGTAGTTGACCTTCAGACCAGATGCTAGTTCGAAAATACGAAGAACCCCTTTCATGATTTTTGCATTTTCCACATTCGCTCTTCCCAGAATAACTGTATCATCAGCGAACTGTAAATGACTAACACGTGTTTTAAGGCGCCCAATTTCCAGGCATTTAAATCTTCCGATATTCACTGCTTGTTGCATTAAAGCACTCAGGCCTTCGGCCGCTATAAGAAATAAAAAAGGAGATAGGGGATCGCCTTGGCGCATCCCTCTCTCAAGTTTGAACTCACTTGTAGGGCTCCCGTTGACAAGAATAGCCATAGTCGCCGAAGATAGACATCCGCGGATCCATTTCCTCCACTTCCAGTTGAAGTTCATACCTTCCATAATTTCGTCCATGTATTCCCAGTAGACCGAATCATAAGCCTTTTCGAAATCCACTTTGAAGAACAGCCCGTCGGTGTTTTCCTTTTTGATGAAATCCAGGGATTCGTTGAGTACCAAAATGCTATCTAAAATTTGTTTGTTTTCCACAAAGGCGCTTTGATTCTCAGATATCACCTCACCAATAACCGAAGATAGCCTATTAGCGAGAACCTTGGCCAAAATTTTATAGAGGCATCCGATCAACGATATAGGTCGGAATTCGCTCATAATTGAAGCACCCTTCTTTTTTGGGATGAGCGTCACGAAACTCGGATTACCACCTTTGACGATCTTCCCATTCTGATGGAATTCGTCCAAGGCCTTGATAATGTCGCCTTTGATTGTAGGCCAAACTCTTTTGATGAGTTTGAAAGTCATGCCATCAGGACCTGGACTCTTACTCCCACCGCAACTCCATATTGCTTTTTTTATTTCCATCTCACTAAATGGAGCCGTAAGGTACTCGTTTTCCTCTCTCCCTATTTTTTTTGACACCAAATGCTTTAGGCGGGGCCTAGCTGTTGGCTGTTTTGAAAATTGTTGTTTGAAGTGTTCGTATATAGCGTGCTTGATTTTCAGAACATCATCACACCATACGTCTTCGATCATCATCCCTTCGATTTTATTGCCAGCCCTCCTATAGTTGATAATTTTGTGAAAATATGCAGTATTCACATCTCCCTCTCTGATCCATTGAATTCTTGATTTTTGAAAGGAATCCCTGTCTTTTAATTTTCGGAAGTTCCAGATTGTACTCCTAGCCGTTTTCAGTCGCTCCTTTTCCTCCTCCGACAAATCCCTATTTTCTTGTGCTCTATCCAGATTGTCCATTTCAGTCCTGGCTTCTTTTAGTTTTATTTCTGATATGTTTGTATTTCTGCAACACCATTCTTTGATATCATCTTTTAGCTTCTTCAGTTTTTCTTTGAACCTATAGCTTTCGGTTCCTCTCACGTCGTATCCATTCCATTGGCTTTGGATATGGTCGACTAGGCCAGGGTTATCGAGCCAACTAGTGAAGAAACGAAACGGTTTAGGCCCCCACTTCTGCGTACTCTTGTGAAGAAAGATAGGACAATGGTCGGAATTGTTCTTATCTAGACCCTTCAAATTAAATTCACCCCATTCATCCGCCCAATCGTCTGAGACAAAAGCTCTATCGATCCTGCTGCAACATTTCCCATCAAGTCTGGACCAAGTGAATTTTCTACCTGTTAATTGGATTTCGTTGAGCCCGGCCTCGGATAGGAACTCGTCGAATTTCCTGCTGTTAGCTGAAGGTGCATAGATTGCTCTACCTTTCCTCTCTGATGCACATCGAACCTCATTGAAATCACCGATAAGGCACCAACTTGTGATGTTGCTGGACCTGATTTTCCCCAGTATAGCCTCCCATAGAATAATTTTGCCCCCTATATCACATGGACTGTATATATTTACCACTACGACTTGTCTTCCATTGTGCGCCCATTTACCTTCAACTCCTACTGCCCCTTCAAGTGCCCATTCATGTACTATTTCCAGTTTCTCCTTATTCCAAATGCTGATGATTCCTCCCGATCTTCCGATTGCGTTCTTTGCTGCCCATCCAGTGTCTCCTTCGCCCCAGACCGCTCCTGTAGTTATTTTTGTGTGATCTGTATACTTAGTCTCTTGTATGCATAGCATATCTGGATTGTATTTAGCTACCAATTCTCTGACCTCCTGCTTCTTCAATCTGCCCCCTAGTCCTCTAATGTTATAAGATAGGATCTTCATTAAACAACTTTAGAATTGGTGATTCTCTTCTCTGTGTCCTCCTTCTGTTTCATCTCTTTCAGTTTCCTTAGTATCTCTTGTTCGTTCTCGTCGTTGATTGCCTCGAGTTGTTTTCCCAATTCCCAAATCTCTACTGGGTCGAGCGTAATGTTTGTGTTTTGGACTGTTTGGTCTCTTCGTTCTTCTAGGCTATTTGGATCTCTTTGTTGTTTTTTTGGTGAGGACTCTGTCATTCCGCGAGCGAAAGCCATCCACTGATTCCGTTTTGATTTTGCTTCTCTCTTGCGTTGGATCTTCCTCATTCTCTTCCTTCGAGCTTTTTTACTCTTGTTTGTATGATTGTTTTTGGTATCTTCTCCGCTTCTGTCTTCCAGTTCGCTCTCCGATGTAGCAGGACTATTGTAACCGTCACCCACGTTTAGTGTTTGCTTATAAGTTGGTTCTTCTCCTCTAGATTCTCTTGTTTCACCCCGAGTGTTTCCCACAGAGGTGTTGAATGTCATCTGGATTTTCTGGGCTTTTAAGATGTCTTCCTTCGTAGCTTCCACTCTTTGCTGTGGGTCTTCTTCGTTTGGTTCCTGGTTGCTTAAAATCGGTTCTTTGAGTCTAATGTCGAGCGGCGAGTAGCTTATCTGTTCCGTTATTAAGTGGGTGTGATCTCTAGATATGATGATGTTCTGGCCTTGTGCGTTAGTTGTAGCCCGATCCTGCTCGTTCATTGACCTCTGTTGCTTCTTATAATCCTGATTTTCGTTGACAACTGGCTTATCATAGGCTACTGGTGTATCTTCTATTTCGATATGAGATGGACTAAGGCCCATGTATTGGACGGACTTGATTGCTGCAAAATCCGCGTCGTCCAGATTTTGGATATCATCTCCTGTTGCTTCGACCATCGTGTCATATCTTGGTTCTGTTTCCTTACCCAAAATTTTTGGGACCCACTGTTGTGCTGCATTATTTCTGTCTAGAAAATCAGGAATTCTCCTTTTAATAGCCTTAATTGTCTCAATATTTCACCTGTCTCTCTTGGGCTGCCCCACATTACTTTGTTCCAGGTCATCCGCATCAGATTCGAGGCAACCCTGGACCCCTGACGCTTCGACTGGCACCCTGGCATTGGAACCCTGCGTCTGGCTTGCCCAGCCTTGTGTAGCCGTTTCCGGCACCGACGACTCTTAGGATTCCTCATCTTCCTCCGCTGTTTTGCACATGTTGCCAATGCCAATTACAACACCATCTGGTAAACAGGGGAGACAGAGATCATCACCCACAGGCCTGGACGGGGTTTCCTCATGTATATGCACATCGAATGTGGTACCATCCATACCAATGGACACTTGCGTCCAAATCATCTTGAAAGACTCGGTTCTAATTTTCACTCTTGCGACGTCCATCTGGATTCTATAATTTGTGATGGGGTCGAAGTTAATTATAATGTCGATGTCCCCGATAATCCACTAGAACGTGGCTTTATTCCAGCAGATAATAGGAACCCCCCGAATCTGAATCCATGTTTCTCTATCTTCAATCCCGTCCTTGAGCCTCATTGGTCTCCACTCCACAAGGTATTCCTTAATCCATTCTTTTTCTTCCACCAGGAATTTACTCATCGCCTCTGTGTTTTTTCCAAAGACCGCCCAAATATTTCCATTTAGAACGCTAATGGTGATATTCGTTTGGCCACCGGATCTTAGGACTTGTGACGCATACCCCAGCTTCTGTGGATCGTGAGGGCGTCCGATAATAGCCCCCTTCGCCCATGAGCATTCCTTTTCCGATAGGTGATATTGATTGCCTTCCGATTGTGTGTCGCTCCTTGAGAGTGACCAATCTCTTATAATCGTAGCGGATTCACCGTACCTATCTCTCTGCTTCCGTGACATTCGGCTGGTTCTTTGGATTTACTGTTGTTGTTCTTGCTTTAGCCATGTCTGCGAAAGTCGTATCGTCCTTCAACTTTGCGGGGTAATTTATCTTTGGATTCAACGAGGCTTTTGCGAGTTCTTTCCTGAACTGGTCTGCGTACCTTGAAATATTGACTCTTAACTTGTAACTTCCGATCCAAATGCTATCAAGCTTCCTCTCTAGAGCCTCCATGTCTTCACCTCCTGAGAATCTCGCATAACCGAATCTCCACCCTCTCCCATTCCTTTTGTCTGGTATTAGTGTGTCCACGACCTTCCCGTACCGAGCCAGTATCTCCATAAGGTCTTTCGAATTCCATTGATTAGGGAAGTTTGTTATGTAGAAAGTGCTCAAACTGCCCTCCTTTGAGTGGGGCGGGTAGCTTAAGCTCTGTTTAGAGGTATCCTTCACGGCTGGGCGGCTAGGTTTCCGGTGCAGGGTGTGTAGCCTCTCTCTCACTCCTCTCTCTCTCATCCTTTTTTCTCATATATATATATATATATATATATATTTTTTTTTTTTTTATTGAAATCCATTTGCCAAAATTCAACCAATTTTTCTAAATTGAAAACCATTATTTTCAACACAAATCCTGAGATCGAACCCAGCTTATTCATTTACCCTAAATCAAAATTACAGCACGTAAATAAATTCTATACGTGTTATTCACTTGAAACAGTATATCGTATTTAATATACGATGTAAATATATGATCAAATATAATAATAAAAAAATTGGGACGAAAATTTTCCACGACCATTAAATTGGTCGCAAAATTTGCGATAAAAAATAAATCTGGAGCAATTTGCGACTGACAATATTGCTTGTCTACATCCAGTTATTGTAATAAAAACGCATTGCTTGACCTTTGCGATGAACAACCCATCGCATTGCATAAATTTGAGTTTGCGACGAGCTTTGCGTGTGGCATTACTGCGCGATAATCACGACGCCTACTATTACCAGCTTAGTTAATTCAACCAACTATAGTGCGACGGGCAAGGATCATCGCAAATTAAATTTTTTATGTGATGTGACGGCATGCTCCTCGGAAATCAAGCCAATCCAACATCGTGTTGTGTTTAAGGCTGCAAAATTTGCGACGGTCACCAAGGTCGTTGATTCATGTATTCTACAACTCTAAAATACACAACCGCAAGTATACGGTGTATATCGTAGTGAAGTAAGAATACAAGGTCGATCCCACAGGGAGGTGTAGTGTAAAAGTGTATTTTATCGATTGAATTCTAAATAGACGTGATCGATAAGTTTGAAGGTTGTAATTACTCCTAATTATCTACCAAAGTGTCAATAGTAAGCAATTAAAGAGTAACAAAGAATCGATCAAATATCATGCAAATCACGAAAACAAAGAAGAGACGATTAAAATTCAAAAAAAAGAAAATAGGTTCCAAGGCATTTGCAATATTTAGATATTCATCTATGGTTAATGACTCATTCAAATGGCAATTAAGTTTGTTCTTATATGGTTGACCACTAAAGAAGAATTAATTAATCTCTCGATCTAATTAATTCAAAGGAAAACACAATATAAGTCCGTGTCTCTACCTCACACATATTGTATCACTCAAATTAGCCCAAAGGATCATTCAATTCCCTCCCAATAATTAATCCTCTCTCGAGCTCATAATAATATTGAGTTGTATGCTTATGTACGACTAATGAAATAAATCTCTCGATCTTATCCCAATTAACAATAGATAAAACACATTATCATGGCCACTAATAACATGCTTTCGAAATAATAATTAAGCACACAAATAAGAGACAAACACCATTTAAAATAAGAAATTAAGTCATAAACTTCAATCCAAATATTTACAAAGCCTTAGAACCAAAAGTGTTCTAACCAATCAACAACATAATCAAATTAACAAAACCAAATGAAATAACTAAATAAAAAGAGAGGGAAATAGAAAGCTTAGTCTAATGGATGGTGTTCTCCTCGTGAGCGGATTCTCCAAACGTATGCCTCCCTCCTTCTTCCTCTTTTTCTCTCCTTTCAAAGTATGACTAGAGGGTTTATTTATAACTTGAAAATTAGGGCTAAAACTTCTAGAAATTGATTATAAAAATCATTCCAAAAATATAATTTTCTTTTCTCTCTTCAATTTCCAAATCTTCTCTCTTCCCTTTTTCTTCAAATTTCTTTTTCTCTCTTCAATTTCCAAATCTTCCCTCTTTCCTTTTTCTTCAAATTTCGTTTTCTTCTCTCGGTCCCTTGCTTGGGGTTCAAGCTGCTTATTGGGCCCAAATTATTTCTTTGAATTAATTTGGCTCGTTTTACCCACGAACTCAATTTCTTCCTTCGTTGACTTCACTGAAAATTAGGTATGTATTTTTACCTTCAAAAATAGTCATTTTCCTACAAAAATGACAAAACACCACCTTTCTCTTACTTTGACCAAAACATCTGTAATCGACCAATAAATCAATGAAATCACAATTAAAATGAGCTTCACATGTGCATAAAAAACGTGTAAATTCCACCTGAATCAGTCGTCTCAAAATCCGCAGCAAAAACTACATAAATTGAAACAAACAACCTTTTCATCTTCGTTCCATTTCTTCTTCTCCTCTTCCTCAATGGTTATGATTTAAATCCGCAATTAATATGTTACCTAAGGAAACTTCAACCGCCGCCTACGAGAAGACATTAGCATTAAAAATGTTCTTGTTTATCTCGTGACTTAATGAATCATTAGGGTGGCCCCTCGCTGGGGGGGGGGGAAGCCCCAACATCTATCGGTTCCCCATCCATAAAATCTTGATTGGAGTTCTCAATTCCGCCTCTAAATTCTTCCATTCCCACTGGATTCGTAGTCAGATTGATAAGATTCTGATGAGATTTCTTCTACGGGGATTGGAACTTCTTCAGGTTCTTCCATGGTTCCGATTGAGAAGGTGAACCCATCAATTTTTGGGGAGATACATCCACTGATGGGCAGGGCGTTTGATGTGGGGATGCGAATTCTTGCGAAGGCTAAGCTTGATTTCAATTATGTGCAATGGTTTGTTTCCACCATGGATCCAAATAGGAGGGCAAGGCGTGTGAAGAATCTTTTATTCCACGCGTGTATTAGAACCCCATAGATCCTGACCCAGACCATTCGATTATTGCAAATGTCTAATGGAGACCATTTAGAGAGAAAGTCGAACCGGTAGGACGCCCATTCCTAATAATCCTTCAAGATTTTTTCCAACTTTTCTTCTTCCTTTGATTTGAGTAGAACAAGGTTGCCTCCCATATGTGTTATTATAATGTTCTGATAGTATTCACCCGTCATATCATCTTTGTGTTTATCCCAAGTAAAACCTTTTTTCAATTACCCTATGTAATTGCCCTCAGCCCATTTTCGTTATTCCGGTGTAGTGCGGAATATGAAACATTGATGGGGTCTTCCAACGGTAAGACCTTAGTTGAACCCAATTGGGTGACGAGATCACAAAGGTTTTTGGGGCTTTTGGAGACGCTTTACCGTTTCTAGAAAATTTTCTATATGTTCGCTCGAAGTTTATAAGAGCCAAACCAAATGATATTGAGGTTGACTTCAATCTCTCGAGGGCAGCCGCTGTTTGGGAACCGTCGGCCTAATATTCCTCGCTGTCAAATCTGTCGGGGCGAACACTATGCAGAAAAATGCCCTGGTCGCTATGCTCGTCCCCTCACGCACTCTGCTGCCCCATCATGTGCTCGCCCGCCCCTACATCTGACTGGTACATTGACTCTGGGGCTTCGGCGCACATGACATCTCGCCCTTCCGACATGGACTCTTGTTCACCCTACTCTGGTTATGGTTCTATGATTATTGGTAACGGTTCTACTTTACGTACTTCACATATTGGTTCTCGCTCTATATCTAGTACAGTTCAACTTCGTGATGTATTGGTTGTGCCCGATATCACGAAGAATCTTTTGTCTATCAGGAAATTAACCTCTGATCTAGCTGTTGATGTTGTTTTTTCCGACAAATCATTTAAAATTCAGAAGCGAAACACCAGGGAGGTGGTCGCTCGGGGCAGATGTGAGCAAGGACTATATGTGTTGGACTCCTCTTTTCCAGCCTTTGTTGCAGCTGTTCAAGTCATTATAGCTAAGGCCTCTTTCGATTTATGGCACTTAAGATTGGGACATGTTCCCTTTGATGTTTTGAAACTTTTGCATAAACTAGGAGCTATTTCAGTTACATCAATATTACCCACTCCAGGAGTTTGTTCTTCATGTCAGTTAGCCAAGAGCAAAAGATTATCTTTTCAAGTTAATGAAAAATGAGCTTTGTCTATTCTCAATTTAGTGCATTGCGATTTATGGGGTCCTGCACCTGTTTTGTCCACAGAAGGTTATCGATATTATGTTGTGTTCGTCGATGATTTCTCCCGTTTCTCTTGGATATACCCTATGCGAGCTAAGATTGAATTTACGATCATTTTGGAGACATTTCACACCTTTGTCTGCAACCAGTTTTCCACTTCTATGAAGATGTTCCAGAGTGATGGAGGAATGGAGTTCGTCAATAGCAAAGTTTCCACCGTCTTGCGAACACATGTTGTTCTCCATACATTATCACGTCCATACACTGCCGAGTAAAATGGCAGGGCTGAGCGTAAACATCGACACATCACCGAAACAGGGCTCACTATGATGTTTGATGCTTTTTCGGCAGCTATTTATGTCATTAACCGACTGTCCTCCACCATCTTGAGTGGCACCTCTCCATTTCAGGCTCTCTTCTCTGAGTCGCCGAACTATGGGAACTTCAAGCCCTTTGGCTGCCGAGTTTATCCATTTCTTCGCGACTATGCTTCACACAAGCTCGCACCTCGTAGTCGCCCATGTATGTTCTTGGGATACAGCTGCATTCACAAGGGTTTTCGCTGTCTTGATTCAAACTCGAACAAAGTATTCGTCACTAGACATGCTAAATTTGACGAGCACTACTTTCCCTTCTCGGCTTCAACTCGCTCCTCTCCCATGCCACTATTGGATTTTTCGGTATTTTTGGAGCCTATCTGCTCGCCCTCTCCTGCCAATCAGTCTCCTCCGGAATCACCTTGTCCCTGCTTGCTATGCCCCACTGAGCTAGATCCAGCTGTCGCCTTGGTGGTCGTCCAACCGCCACCGCCGCCTCTGCCTCCGCCTACTTCCTCGCATCAAATGGTCACTTGGAGTAAGACAGGTATCTTTAAACCCAAATATCCTATTGGTTCAAGTCACTCGCACTTGTCTCTGCTCTGGCTCTACCATTTGAACCACGGGGGTTCAAGTTCGCTGCCAAGTCTCCCCTTTGGTTGGCGGCTATACAAGAAGAAATTGATGCTCTTCGCAATAATCACACCTGGGATCTGGTTCCTCGCCCATCTAGTGTTAATATTGTAAGATCGAAATGGGTATTTCGGACAAAATATCACCCTGATGGTTCTGTGGAACACCATAAAGCTAGCTTGGTCGCTCAGGGATTCACTCAGATCCCTGGCGATGACTTCTCCCATACCTTTAGTCCCGTGGTCAAGGCAGCGACTGTTCAGATCATTCTCGCCATTGCTGATCAATCGAACTGGTCGCTCCACCAGCTTGATGTCAAAAATGCATTCCTCAATCGTTTCCTAGACAAGCCCGTCTTCATGGCTCAACCCCCTGGCTATGTCGATGCTCGCTTCCCAAATCAGGTTTGTCGTCTCAAAAAGGCATTGTACGGCCTGCGACAAGCTCCACTTTCTTGGTTTCATAGGTTTAATACCTTTTTATTCGGACTCGGTTTCTCTGCTTGCAAGTCCGACTCCTCGCTCTTTTATCTCTATAAAGGCAAGTCTGTTGTCTATCTGCTTCTATGTGGACGACATTACCATCACCGGCAATGATCCTCCTCTCCTTGCTCGCTTCATCTCGCAGGCCCACAAGGAGTTCGCCTTGAAGGACATAGGTCGCCTGAACTATTTTTTGGGACTTGAGATCTCCTACACTTCAGATGGCCTCTTTATTGGTCAGTCCAAGTATGCTCACGACATTCTCGACCGAGCATCCCTGGCTGACTCCCGACCAATTGCTACCCCATTGGTCGCCGGTGAATCTCTGACAAGCACGGGTGCCTCGTTCTCCGATCCGACTCTCTACCGCTCACTTGTTGGTGCTCTTAAATATCTGACGATCACTCGACTAGATCTCTCTTTTGTGGTGAATCATGTTAGCCAATTCCTTCAAGCGCCTTCTGTCGATCACTGCGATTAAACGCATCATCCGCTATGTAAAAGGAACTCTTTACTACGGGCTTTCCTTTACTCGTCGATCTGATCGATCAATTGTCGGTGATCAAACCCTAATTCTCACACCCACCTAATTAAGTCACATTGAATGAATTTAAACATGCATGCACGTGAAGTTAATTCCCTTGAACCTTGTTTACAAAATGTTCCATGACTGATGCAACCTCAGACTTATAATATAATGCAGTGGATATAAAAATTAAATACCTTGTGAAAAAAGTGAAACATAGGGTAACATAGTCAAGTCTCGATCATGAGCTTGGTGAAACTAATTCATATATAATTCATTATATCGGGATATATCGGATTAGAGTACCCCTTGTACTCCATGTTTATTTATCAATTTATTGCTGTTTCAAAAATATATATATACAATTGATTATATGCAAAGTACGTATAGGGTAACCGTGCGCTGCACTCACGCGCCTCTTGCATTCTTCATGCAAGATACAAAACGAACTTGTGCATCACTGAAATCGCACAAATAAATTTATTTTCTATATTGAGGTAAATAATACATTTTCTTTAAAAAAACTCATAAAAATATGAGTACATAAAGTATGTCTCTTGTGAGATTTTCTTGCATTAGGGGATTAAATCTTTTCTTCATGCGTAGTCAAAATAAACGGATTTTGGTTTCACGAAAGAGTGCGTACGGACAAATTTATTATTGGATTCACAAAACATTAATTTCGTACATATTCCGTACAGACAAATAAGTTTTTGGTTTCACAAAACTTTCCGTACGACCGTGTCACGAATTTAATGAACTAGGTAAAGTATAGGTTTTAGTCCCTAAAATTTATTTATTTTCCAGATTTGGTCCCCTTATTTCACTCACTCTCAAATTATTCATGAAATTTAACTTGTGCTCCCACTTTTAGTCGTGCAGAATGTAATTATATATACTTAGGTCATGTTTGATAGTTTAGATTAATTTTATCTCAAATTTATAATTTGTTTGATAACTTGGATTAAGGGTACATTATGCTTTAAAATCTAAAAAGTTTAGATATCATCCTAATCTAGTTTAATCAGTCTTTGCTATTATGGATGACTTTATATGTTAGTGAAAATGTAATTATATTTAAATACAAACTTTTATATAATTACATTTTATACTCCAAATATTTGATTCCTTCAGTCAAATCAAAGAGAAATCAATTGACTGAAGGAAGAAAGTGGGAGCACAAGTGAACCTTCATGACCAATTTTGATATTAATTAAAATAGGAGGACAAAATAAAAAAAAAACATCTAGAGTCTAAAAAATAATATTATCCAAACTAATTAAATGCAAGCGCAGATTTATTAATTCAAAATTATCAACTGCATTTATTGTTTGGTAAAAGGAGAATTAACATAATGTCTGGATTTTGTCTACCCGCGTATCATTATTATCAGCTTTTACTTTTAATTAATTGTATATTTCGAATTCGAGAAAGCACCTGCAACCTGCTCTCCTCTTCAAATTCTTTCAGAAGTTGGAGAAAGCTCTGCACCCTTCATCTGTTCAAGCGTCACCCAACCGCCCCCTGGAGAATTCATTTGCAAAGGTACGTCTTTGTTTTTCCTTTTAGTTTATTTTTTTTCTAGATCTCATCTTTTTCTTCTTTTTTGATTTAAATATATAATTCTTCAAAATAAATATTATATACAGTTGTGTTTTTTGAAATGATTAAAGCATAGGTAACTCAGAATCAAATTATTTTTTCGTCAAAAAAGCTGAGTTTGAAAAAGAGTGATTCTGCATTTCTCTGTAGAGCTTGAAAACAGACCCTAAAATTAGTGAATAAGTCATACATGTTTCAAATCTAATGTGTAATTTGACAGACAAATTAGAGAAGCAAGAGAAAAGTGATGCAGTTACACCTGCTACCTATTTCACCATGATCTCCAAAATCACTTTTAATAACAGAACAATTCTTTTGTTTTAATTATTAATTAAATCCAATATATATATATATATATATATATATGTTTTATCATTTTGTTGGTTTGTTAAGAATATAAATCTGTATCCTTATAATTTAAATGTCAAAGTATTGTTCCTTAGGAATCTGATGTATAATAAATAATTATGTAATATTGTTTTCTATTTGTATTAGTATCATTTTTATTTGTAGAATCGTCAATTTATTAAATCCATGTGTATGTCAAAAATCAAAATATAATCCTTCTGCTAAGTCATGTTACGTCTTTTGTTACACCCATTTTCATGAATGATACATATGTAGTAAGAGATGTTCGGCCATCGTGGGACTAGGGGATCCTTTGGATGATAACCGTAATTTATTGCATCGGATACGTGTCAATCATTTAAGTGGTATAATAAGAGATGTTCGACCATCGTGGGACTAGGGGATCCCATTTGATATATTGTAATTATTTTTATCTTCTTTAGGTTAGGTATGGTTGTTGCAAAATCTTTATTACTCACTGTAAAAAAATGCCTGATTTAATGAGGGCAATAATGAGGATTTGTCCGACGAAATTAATTAGTATAATGAGGTAGAGAACGCGGACACACAATTGTTCAGTAAATACTGAGGTCACAGCCCTTGTTAAAATGATAATTTAAAATGGACAAATCCTTTGTGAATGCCCTCGGGGTGTAACGAGGACAACAACCTTAGTGTGTGTGTGTATATATTAATGGCGAGGGCATATTTAAGTCCTCGGAAAACTTGGTACGTATTTCATTTATACTCGTTAAAACCTTCTATGTATATATATATCAATGGTTGCGTAACCCTCGTAAAAGCCCCAGTAAAAACCAAATTATAAAACCCAAACCCAAAACCAAAACCAATTTTTTTGTAGTGAATTATCTTTATACAAAAATACTCCATCCGCCACGTAATAAACTTCACATTTTCCTTTATCATATGGCCCCATGATAGGCTTCCCACCTTTAAAACGGAAAAACCTTCATAAACTTCACCCTCACAATATCCACAGATTTACACAAACTGACATTACTATATATTGTTTCTATACATTAACTCTTCGCATTACAATATTTTATATCTTTATATCATGCACGAACATTGTTCTAAGTATTTATATGTTGAATCATCATTGAACTCATCCGCATATGCATATGTGTTGACTTGTCGAGTTCAATGAAAAATTAGGAAATACTGCTGTTTACATTATATACTGTATCATGATTTTTTCTTATATATCATTATTTATTTGTTTCTGCAATAATCATTAAAAATTAATTCCACTTATTCACTTGCTAACTTCATAAAGGTCAGTACTACCTATTGTTTGCATTGGCTGCTTTGGTGTTCTGCCTCTAGCTAGTTGTATTGTTTCACATGTAACTCTTTTTCATGAGGATTTCTGGTACTCCGGCAATGCTATTTCTCTTTTCCGATAAAAAAAACATATATATATTGTCTGCAATAACTTTATCAATAATTATACATATTTTTAAGCCTTGGTATATGACTGATTAACTCATAAATATTTCTGTTCTTTTGTATTGTATGTTCAGATGATGAACAATGTTGATCTCAACAATTCACCTTATCCTGAAGATACGAACTTGAATTTGGATCTTCAATTAGGTCACACTCAAGCACCTAATACTAATGATGATGTAACAATACTCTCTCACCAATAATTTCAATTTTGTATGTATAGCATACATGACATGAATTATTTATCTAGAAATTTAATAATGTTAATTTCATATCGTCTCAGGCAGTCAACAGCTCTAGAAGAAATCAAACAAGAGAACAGACTCCTTCTGCAGAAGGTAAATATATATATCAGAGGTTTTTCCTAATTCATTACAGTTTATTAAATTTGAATAAATTAAGTATTAGTCAAACAGGTTAATTATTTATACAAATGTCATGACAAAATCTTATGTGAGACCAGTTTCGCGATGAGATAATGTTACATAATTACTTTCATAAGATAATATCATTATCGCCAGATCGACGATATTACAATCTGATGAATGCAATTTTTTGGATCTCATGTCAAAACGTTGTTAAGCATAAATGACCTGAAAATGCCAGGGAAGTATATAGATGACCAAAAATGTTTAGGATCATTTCCTTTTTCATTATAATACATATATCGTACCTGTTAATTAGTGATAATCTGTTACATAAAGTTGAGCTATGGAGTTCAGGAATATTTGCCATTTGATATTAATAAAATTTCATGTAAATCGGAAATTCAATCACTTTTAATTTAGCATCAGAAATCATCTGTCATTTTCTCATATAATCAGTTATAAAATTGTCTCTTTTAAGTTAAATAATATTATATGTTACCATACTATTGATTGATATTTTGTAAAGCGAACATTTAATAAAGATGCATGATTCTGGAATACAGTGATACATATGTATGTTCTTTAGTGGGATGGAATATACTTTAGGTGTTACCTATGGACCACCAAAAAAACGAGGGGAATAACCGAATAACGAGGAATTTACCAAGGGTTAATTAGTCTAAATCGACAGCCTCGCTTAGGTTTAATGAGGGCAAGAAAATGCACTCGGGATTAATAGTGAGGGCTAAATGACCCTCGGCAAATAACGAAGGACAAGGCCCTTGACAAATGGGAATCAGACTACAGATTTTCCCTTTCGCCACACCCTCGGTATTTAACAAGCCAAGTTGCCCTTTGCATTTAACGAGGGCTATGGCCCTCGGTAAATATTCCACGTGTTTTTTGTTGCATCAAATATAAATGTTTTTTGTACCATCTATAACTAGCTTTCAACATCTTCTAGGAAATGTTATTTATTCCTGTCCAAAATTTATTTCTCAAGCTATGAACATTCTTTTTAGCATAACTTTGGACTTTATATTTATGAACAATAATTTTACTTCTGTTGTAACATTAAAAATATTTATATTTAATCTCTTGCATTTAGCAAAGTAAGTAGATCTTTATCTAATATCTTAATTAATGATATAACTGCAGAGAGTTGGGATAATTCTTACTATACCGCCAATTTTCAAGAACAATGTAATGCTTTTCAGAGCATGCAGGCAAACAACGAAATTAAGGTGCGTTGATTTATGGTGACTTTCTTCACAAAAACTGGAATGAAATTGTCGCTAAATGACAAAAACATAAATACTTTCTTCTTGTAAAGTAAGGAATATTTTTTGTTATAAATTTTACGCTCTTTAAAAAAAGTTAACTATTTAATTTTGCACTCTTTAAAAAAGTACAACTATTTAATTTTGCACTCCAAATTCTTCTCTTCCCCACGATATTGTCTTTCCACAATATATCGTATTAATGTGATGTGTGTAATTATATGATTGAATATAACATGCTCTACGAAATGAAATACCATAATACTTTTACCCTTCATGCCTTATTAATGTGATGCATGTAATTATATAATTGAATATATGTTTTACAAATCAAAAAACTTATTTACTTACTTTTACCTTTCATGCCTTATTCATTTACATAAGGAATTAAAAAAAAAAAAACCACGCTAGCACGGGCAAACATTAAAAATAGCAAATTAAGCATTCTTTTACTAGGCTTGTATTACTCTATAACGTGTGCTTCTTATGAAAAAGTTACTTGTTTACTTCAACAATTTAAGACATATATAATATCACATTTAATTTTACTCCATTTTGATTTTAATCTTATTAAAGGATGATGATGTCCCCGAATCCTCTCACCATCGTCAACCCGTAGAAGTTACAAAATATGTTTGCCCAATATGTATGGAGGAACTGATCGAAGAGACCACAACGAGGTGTGGCCATGTCTTCTGTGAACGGTGTCTAGAGGAAGCGTTGTTTTATCAAAAGAAATGTCCTGTTTGTAGAAAAAAGGTGAGTAAACGAGACTACTTTAGGATCTATCTAGTAAGTAATAGGGGATGAAAGAGTTAATATCACAGATTCATGTTTTGTAACTTAATTAACTTGATGACGGTTTTGGTCCTATAACTTGTTATTTTATCATTTCTTTTCTTTGTTGGACAGAAAAAAGAGTTATATTATTGGAGTACCAGGGGTACTCGAATCAAAATGTTTTTACGAGGACAATTTCAGCCTACAGTCTCTATTATAGTGTACACAATCTTGGGTTTGAGCACCAATTAATCCTGAAATCATTTATATTCCTCATGATGTCAATTTTTTACTTTTTTGCTCTAAATTTCAATTTTCACAAAATCAGTTTTCGGATTTTAGGCCTTCCAACCAAATAAATGATCGTTTTACCTGCCAAATTTTAGGGTAAATTGCATTTCTTGTCCCAAGAGAATTTTCAAAAGCAGTTTTGATCCCACGTTTTTTTTGTCCCTTTTTTTGTAAAAACAATTTTGTTTTATTTTCGTTGGAGAAAATGGTTCACAAATGCGCCATTAAACAGCCTGCCTCTCTACCCCAAACCACAAATACTCCCAAAAAAATGCAGTGTACAAAAAAGCAATTCTTCATCTAACATAGAGCCAACCAACTACCGGATATAGTCATATTTTATCCTATAAATTTTATTTTTTTAAGATTATAAAATTTTTAAAAACTGCGACCAAATTTTCCGCCTAAAAGAAAAAAATGGACTGAAACTGACTCAGATTAGCCCAACACGGCACGAGCCAAACTGAACCTGGTTCGGTCCCAACCCAGAACCGATCTGACCCTACCTGGAACACAATCTAGCAATTTAATTTCTGGTCATTATTGGGTATCGAACCCGCTACCTCGTGGTAGTTAGCGTCGCTTTTAGCCACTTGGGCTAGAAGACCTTTTCTTTATTTGT
Organism: Galeopsis tetrahit; assembly: GCA_963675135.1. NCBI lineage: Eukaryota > Viridiplantae > Streptophyta > Magnoliopsida > Lamiales > Lamiaceae > Galeopsis > Galeopsis tetrahit. The sequence continues at coordinate 56,259,387 of OY776124.1, read as the reverse complement.
TGATAAAAATTATATAAATATGCATATTTAAAAATGGCACAAATTTGAGACGAATTAAATTTCCGTCGTCAAATTTGTCCCAAATTTGAGACTAATTGAATTTACGCCGCAATTTCTTTAAACAATATATTAAAAAAAAAGATTGCAAAATCCGTTGCAAATTTGAGATGACTTTAAAAAACGTCGCAAATTTTGTTGACTTTGTCAGACCATTTTCATCAAAAATCCCGAGTCTGGAAATTTGAGATGACTTTAAAAACCGTCGCAAATTTGCGAATCTGGATTTTTTTGTTGTGAATGTGTCTCTAGTCCTGACTCCCGAGTCCCTTGGTTTTTGTGTAAGGCTAGAAAATGCATATTTTTTGCGAATGAGGAGGTTCGACGTGAGAAGGACTTCGAGGAATCAAAGCTAAGATGTGGCTTCTCCTTTATCAAAAATGCTTTTGTGCCCCACTTTTCTTTCAAGATTGGCGTTCCAATATTCCCAGATTGTGTTGTATGTAATGGGGATTGTACGCTTTTGCTGATGTTCTATTTCTTTTTTAAACTCTATATATGTAACCTACTTTTTGTACAGTATTGGTACAATATTCCTTTTTTGTCGTTGATAAGTTTGGAAAATATGCAAAAGTATTTCATAGATCATGTATTTGTGTTACAACGGGGGCACAATAATGTGCATATATATATTAACCAAGAAAATTTGTAATAAGCTAACTAAACCCCTAACAAACTAAGTGTCATGGCCCTTCATCAATTAGTCCTAGAACTGAATGCGTCAAAACCACACATAACTCCCAATACTCCTCCTCAAGCTAGAGTGTCAAGAACACGAACACCCAACTTGGTTCGTAGAAAGCAAAAACGGTCAGCACCAAGTGTTTTGGTGAATATATCCGCAATTTGACCCTAGGTGGAAACGGCGCAAGGACGAATATCACCATTTACGACCTACTCTCGTACAAAATAGTAATCCATTTATATGTGTTTTGTACGTCCATGAAAAACTGGATTCATAGCAATGTGTCTTGCAGCTTGATTATCGCAGAACAGAGAAGTTGAACATGATAACCGTACATTAAAATCCTTCAATAACCACCGAAGCCATACCACTTCACAAACGGTCGTTACCATTACCCGATATTCCGCCTACGAGCGAGACAGGACCGATTGTTTCTTAGTTCGCCGTGAAATGGGTGAGAAAGCGATCGTGATGAGATAACATGTGGACGACTGCCTCGTAAAGGGACAACCAGCCCAATCGGCATCACATTGAGCAACCTAGTCGAAACCACCCGTTGCGCTCAGAAAAATTCCCTGCCTTGGGGTCTGCATTATGTATAGCAGCAGGCGATGCACGTCAGTAAGGTGTGTGTGTGTGGTGGACGTTGCAAAAATTGGTTGAGTTAGCTCACTACATACATTATGCCGGGACGTGTGACCATGAGGTATAATAATCTACCCACCAATCGTTGATATTGTGTTGCATCCACAAGTGGGATGTCATCGTCGAGTTGAAGCTTTAAGTTTTGTTCCACGGGGAATGCACTTGGTCATCCTCCCTGAAGTCCACTTTCCTCAAGAATGTCCAATGCATATTTGCGGTGACTTAACACGAAACCTTCGGGTGATCGAGCCACTTCAATTCTGAGAAAATACTTCAATTTTCCCATATCCTTAATGCTGAACTGGTTATCCAAATGTAGCTTAACAAAGGAAATTTGGGTTGTGTCGTTCCCATCCAGAAAAACATCGTCCACATAAATCAACGTTGTGATGTAGGTGTCACAATCTCGAAGTATAAATAGTGAATGATCAGCACGGGATCGAAGAAATCCAATGGCAATAAGAGTTTGAGTAAATTTATCATGCCAATTCCGGGACGCTTGGCGAAGGCCGTATAATGATCTTTCAAGTTTGCAAACTCGATTGTCACTACAAAAAAGAGGTGTTTTACCGACGGAAATAGAGACAGAAATTCGGTCGGAAACACTATTTTTCGACGGAAATACCGATAGAAAATTTCGGTCGGTGCTAACCTCGTCGGTAATTTTTACTGACGGAAATTTTCATTCCGTCGGTATTACCGAAGCAATTATCGACGAATTTTTTTTTTAATTTTTTTAATTACCGACGAAATTATCAATGAATTTTTTTTTAATTATTTTTAATTTTTTAATTACCGACGGAATATTCCGTCGTCGGTATATTCCGTCGGTAAACCAAATTAAAAAAAAACAGTTTTGAACCCAGACCCAGCCTAGCCCAGAACAGGCAGGGCCCACTCCCAGCCAGCGAGGGCCCGCGCGTAATTGGCTTAATATTCAGCCTCCATGGGACTCGAACCCAAGTGTGTGGGCACCTAGTGAGGGACGCCTACCACTCGTACAAGTCTGTTTTTGTTTATAATTGTAATATTAATTGTATATGTACTCATTTTCGACCCATTTTTTAAAAAAAAATCACAAAATTAATTTCTTTCTATATTAATATAACTAAATTTGTGATATATAACTATTGTAAATTTAATTTTTTTTTAATTTATATATTGTAAATCTAATTTTTTTTTTTTTTTGTGTTTTGATTAAAATTCTAAAAAGTTCATATCATGTATACATGTTTTACTCTTTTTTTTTTAAACAAATCCATTTAATAATCGAACATTCTTTTACTTATATTAATCACTAAATTTGTGGCTTATAACTATTGTATTTGTGTGAATCTTATTTTCAAATAGTATATGAATAATATATTAGTAATTTTATGTATGCACGCGTCATATTTTTATTCAAATTAAAAAAAAAAATCATTTAATAATTGACATTCTTTCACTTATATTAATCACTAAATTTGTGACTTATAATGATTGTAAAATTAACTTTTTAATTTATAAATTGTAAATGTAATTTTTTTTGTTTTAATTGAAATTCTAAAATCCACATGTATAATTTTTTTTGTTTTAATTAAACATTATTTCACTTAAATTAATCACTAAATTCGTGGCTTATAATTATTGTAATTTATTTAAATTTATAAATTGTAAATGTAGTTTTATTTTTAATTCGTTTGTTCATTAATAATTCTTTTATTTGTTAATTCACACAACAAAGACTTAATTATACTATAAACTAAATTTATATAAAAACTAAAGAAATTATGTCCAAATAATATATATAACATAAAAATTTCTAATTTAATCAATAATTTTCTAAGTTAATCAATAATTTCCTAATTTAATATAAAAATATCTAATTTAATCAATAATTTCCTAGCTAACTTATTTAACAATTTCTAGTTTAATCGACATGTTTCTAATTTAATCAACAAATTCTCTATTTTAATCAATTATAATTTCCTAGCTAACAAATTTTCTTCTTTAATTAATAATTTAATTTTTGCATAAATTTTTAATTTTTAATTTTGTGATTAGCGACGGAAATATCCGTCGGTAATCACAAATTTTTTAATTTTTTTTAATTTTGTGGTTAGAGACGAAAATTTCTGTCGGTAATCACACGTATTTTTTTTTGTGGTTGCCGACGGAATATCCGTCGGTAATTACCGACGAAAAACAAATTTCGTCGGTAAATCCCGACGGATTTCATTCCGTCAGTATTTCGCAGTTTTTTTGTAGTGTAAATCCCCATGAATAAATGCATTGTTCACGTCCAATTGGTGAAAATCCAGTTTCCTCTTGGCCGCAATAGTTAACATACATCGAACCATAACAAGCTTTGCAACAGGCGTAAACATCTCGTGGAAGTCAATACCCTCGATTTGAGTAAATATTTTAGCAACCAATGGAGCCTTATATCACTCTACCTCCCCGTTTGATTTATACTTGATTTTGTAGACCCACTGGGAGCCTACGGCTTTCTTTCCAAGTGGCAGCTTAGTCAATTTCCAAGTGTCGTTCTCCTCTAAGGCTTGAATTTCCCTCTTCATCGCCTCACGCCATAAAGGGTCTTTAATGGCTTGTGATAAAGACTTCGGCTCATCACCAGAGGTGATAGCCGTCAAGAAAGCCTTGTGATTTGCCGAAAACTTAACATATGCAACAAAGGAGGACAAAGGGTATGCCACTGAGTTTGTAGTTGGTCATGAGTGGTCCACTGAAGGTGGCAAGGCTATAAATAATCTGAAAGATGTATTGGTTGGCGTCTGATTCTAGGTCTATCGGTCACGACGGCATTATCCCGATTCGGGGTGCTGATGTCGGCAGCAGGCGGCTCAATGTACCCATTGTCGGCTGTAATTGGATCAATAAAAAAATTGGGACCATGGGCTGCTCAATATGTCCATCAACAGAGGACGTCTCCACCATTGGTGGAATTGATGGACGATGGACGAAAAGGCGCGACGGAAGAGCAGGAGCATTGGAGGCAGACTCCTCTTGAATGTGGGCGCGATCGCTGGAAACAGCCTTAGGGAAGCCCAAGTTGTTGCTGCCTTGAAAAGGAAAAATCTCTAGCTTCAAAAAAGGTCACATCCCGAGAGCTAAAAAAAATTTAGTTTTGCAAATCAAACACCCTATAAGCCTTTTGGCTATTTGGACAACCCACGAATACACAAGCACTGCCTCGTTCACCATATTTATCCTTACGATGGTTCTCATGTGCATAAATCAAACAACCGAAAACTCGAAGATGTTCATAAGAGCACGACCAGTTAAATAACTTCTCAAAAGGTGTTTTATGTGAGATGACCGTAGACGGGACATGATTTTTGATATAAACAGCCGTGAGAATGCATTCACCCCAAAACTCAATCGAGAGACAGGACTGAAAACGTAAAGCACGTGCAACCTTCAATATGTGTTGATGTTTACGTTCTACAACTCCATTCTGCTAAGGTGTATATGTACAAGAACTTTCAAATAGGATGTCGTTATCACCATAATATTTAAGTAATGAAGAAGAGTGGAATTCGACCTCATTATCCGATCTAACCCGTTCAACTTTAACGTGGAATTGTGTGTGGACCATATTGCAAAAATGAACCAAAAAACTAGCAACTTCAGATTTATGTCGGCAAAGAAATACCCAAATTCCACTACTGAAATCATTGACAATAGATAAGAAATATCTAACATCAGAAAAAGTAACACATTTATACGGCCCCAAAATATCACAATGTATGAGCTCAAAACATTTAGTAGTATTGCTCGTACTCGCATGAAATGGCAAACTGGTTTGTTTAGCCCGGACACAAGAATCACAAAAAATAGTGTTTTATCTAAAAAAAATTCAAAGAATTAATAAGCCGCAACTTTCCATTTGAAGCATGCCCCAACCTTCTTTTCCATAATCACGAACTAGCTCCCAATAACAGCTAAAGCCTTCATCTTTGTTGGCCCCATGTAATAGAGACCGTCACGACATCTACCTAGTCCAATTAACTTCTTTGAGCGTGTGTCTTGTATAGTGAAAAATTCCGCAAAAAAAAAATGAATATGCAATTCAATTCTTTTGTGAGACGACTAATCGAAATAATGTTACAATGGATTAATGGAACATGCAACACACGATTGAGTTGCATTCCAATGGAATAATGGAACTATCTCTCCGTTTTGAATTTTCATAAAAGGTTAGACAAAGAACTTCCATCATAGAAGGTTCGGCATGATCCAAGAATATTGAAAGGAATCTGTTATACGTGCCATATGTACGACATATCCAGGAGCAACTTCTCCTCCGCGTTCCATCCGCATGAACTCACCAAGGCATTAGAGTTGCTCGGTACTCAGCTAGTCCGGGTACTGGACTAGGGTCTGAATCAACTTGTGTTACACGTGGCCCACCAGTACGTTTACCACCGTCCATCGGCATAGATCGCCCATCACAATTGTTGTTACCCTTGCCATCTTGGCCCCTTCTATTATTGTTAGGCGGGTAACCAATTCTCTCGAAACAAGTCTCATATGTATGATTCGTTTTCCCATAGTGATCACAATATCGATCTTCCTTCGAGGATGATTTGCGATTTGAATCAGGGGGTTTCTTAGACTGAAATTGGTACGCGTTTGTCTCAGGGACTGGTTTCTTTACTATCGTGATCATCTGATGTTGTTCGTCCTCCAAAACCAAATGTACATTGCACCTAATGACAAAATTGGTCTTGTGCTCAGAATTTGTGTCCAGATCGAACTGTGTACATTATTAAGCCACATCAAGAAATCATATAGCTAGTCCGTCGCGATCCACACTCTCTTGTAATTGTTTCATCAGATTGCAGGTACAGCCTCCAGAAGAACGCATAGGTGTAAGCGAAATTGAACTGGCCTTGTCCCAAATTCTTCGCAATTTGCTATAATACGCAGAGACAAAATCATCGTTTTGGCGAATGTTTCCGAGCGAACAACGCAACTCATAGGCTCGAGACGCACTTTCTTTGCCAAATCGTTCCTTCATATCTACCCAAATCTCACGAGCTGTCCTAAACTTGACGCTCTGTCGTATTTCGGGTTCCATGCTGCTTAATAGCCAACCTTTTACCATTGCGTTGGCGCGTTTCCAGTACGGCAAATATGGATATGTGACTGAATGCATTGGGATCTCTCCATCCACAAAGCCAATTTTATTTTTGGCATATAGCGAGTTGGTCATGTCGTCTATCCAATTGTCCTAATTGCCGTCTTTAAGAAGAACCCCCACGAACACATCTTCGGGCTTATCCGATGCATGATGGTAGTAGGGTGACATGGGATCAATCACGACAACCGGTGCCTTTGAACCGCTGTCGGTCCCAATTTCTTTTTCAGCGACCTTGTCATCTACTATGACCCAGTCTCTCCACAAGAACTCAACAAGAATTAGAAAGGAAGGACGGTAAGCTTGAATATTTCACCAGAAATGTTTCCGCTCTGGGACCATGATAAGTTTGAAAAAATTGCAAAAGTATTTCATAGATTTTTTATCTGTGTTACAACGGGGGCACAATAATGCGCATATATATATATATATATATATATTAACCAAGAAAATCAGTAACAAGCCAACTAAACCTCTAACAAACTAACCAACTGGGCTATTCTAACGAACATGGGCCTTCATCAATTAGTCCCAGAACTGAAATCGTCGAAACCACACATAACTCCCAATAGCCATTAAAAAAAATCTTACTCTTATATTTAAAAATATATCACCTATGAGAGAAATTATTCTTTAATGTTATTTAATCTTTTTTTTTTCCACCTCTTACTTCTCATTAATTCATTTAATTAGATTTTACGCTATTGTATAGTAGGAAATTTAAATTTAATTTTAATTTGCGAACAAGAACAAAATTACGCAATTTATGACCCCCAAAGTTAGTGTCCTTAAAATTAAATATCCCACATGGAAAATCATTTATATATGGGTTAATTCAACAATGAGTCTTAAATGTTACTAAATATCTTTATCTAATGTAAGATAAGATAAGATAAGAAGTGTAATGCAAATTCCCCTAGGTTTTTTTTATCCTTAAAATAGTAGACTTTCTTAAATACGACTCACACACGATAATATGTTCTGGTTTAACAAAAATGTTGTAGTTTTAACCAAAAGATTCGAGAGCTAGAGTAATATTAATGTTGAAATAAAGAATATCTAAAAAGAACATATTGAAGTACTCCCAATTTGAATTTGAAGAGCCCTCTCAAATCTAATCAGCAAAGAGAGGAGAGCAAAGCTGAGTTAAATTTAATGAAATAATAAATGAAAAAACCAACATTGTAAGATATCTCAAATTCCCAAGTTTATCAAAGAAAAGAAAAACCAATGCTACTCAAGATTCTTTGAAATTCTAAGGATTACAAAACTTGGCAAGGTTAGGATACCGGAGAGGGGAATTGGGGTTAATCTTCTAAAATCATATTCCTCTTTGCTACACTAAATTAAATCTCTATATTAATTATTTGTTTGAAATGGTGTTCAAACCTCTCCCTCCCTTGGAGGACTTGCATCGCCTGAGCGCTCGTATGTCGTGCACGACATCGAGGTGCCTGCCATGTCCTTTGTTTTGTGAAGGAGAAAAGTTCCACTTAGAATGGTAATAAAACCACACAGCTCTGTAGCAATAGGCGATGCTGTTTGATTATCAATTTCCTAAATATTCATAGAGGAAAAATATCGGCCACGCGTGCAAGATAAACGTACTTAAGAGTACACATCGATAAATAAGCAAGAACCAACTCGAATAGTTTAATGTTTGAGCACAAAGAAAATTTTGAATTAGGCCAAGATGCATAGATGTTCATCACCTTAAACATTATCATATTGGCAAAGATGGTGAGGGAGGTAAACATGACGTAATATACCGGCGAAACCACTGCAGTGTTGAAGGTGTCCAGTGCCTGCAAATGATGGATGTTCGAAGATTATATTTCTCGAAATAAATATCTAAAGATTCGCCAACTTTTATTCATTGATATTAGCTCATTTGGTTTCTCAAACTCTTCATATATTAAGAAATATCACAATAGATAACCATACTATAAGAGGAAAGCTGACCTATTATAACTATAAGAGTCAATATCATTTTTTATCTTGTAACTTAGGGCGGTTCCAATAAAAAAATTATTTTTATTTTATCAATTTTAGTCCACCTGTGTCCAATATTAATCCTTTTTTTAGTAATCTTTTTGACAAATTTCAGTTCTCTTAATTCAAGAAAGGCCTGAAATTAATCAAACAAATTATTTAAATTGGACACATGTTGACTAAAGATTAATAATAAAAAGAAAAATGACTGAATTTTGTTGAAATGATTCAAATTAGACAATAGTGTACTACAATAGATAAAGTAGAAAGATAAAGGATTTAGTTTGAATTTGCCCTAAGTTAACCTGAGTTACAGGACGACAAATGAAATTATCTCTTGTAACAATTAATACCTTGTTTAAATATATCAGCTGCATAACACAGCCAAATATGACGACAAGAGTGAAAAACCAAGTCTCGAAGTATTTGAACTGATTTGATCCTTGAAATGTAAGCTTCACAGCAATAGCAACTGCTTTAACCGCCACAACCTGAGCAAGTTTAATAATACATGAGTAATTTTGTCTTAAGAGGAATGATTCTTATATAATAACACGGAGTCGTTAGATTAGGAAATGAACTAACCGTAAGAGAACCCATTAAAGAACAAATTCCTATGTACACCATCATATTTTTTTGTCCGTAGCGTGGCACGAGTACAAAAATTAGAACGACAACAACAATCAGAACTACGACCAAGTAGATGATAAATCCTGCCAACCCCATATACTAAATCAGTTAGAAGTGAAAAACACATGAATCTGAAAGTGGAATATCATTTGTTATCCCTAAAGTTTACCACTTTTCAGCTTTGGTCCCCCTCTTTCATTCACTATCATTGGTTATTACTCTCACATTTGGTCTCTACGGTTAGATGACTCTCCGTTGATTGACATAATCAACTATTTTTGGGTACAAATGTAAATATTATAAACGTTTCATTATGTAAATTTAGCACCGACAAGTAATTATTAGTTACATTTATAACCCAAAAAGGTAACATTAAGCACCCCAAATAGTTCGTCAGTCAACAAATGGTCAACACAAATATTGAGACCACATGTATGTTTAGGGACATAAAATGATATTATGTAGTAAAAAAATTAATAGGGAGTAGCATTTTTACCAGGTTCGGTTGCAAGATGCCACACGTGCTTGACAGATTCAATCTCCTTCTCCAATGGGGCATGTAAAACGATAGTACACGAACCCACCAAACAAAGAACACAACCAACCCAGCCGAACATATGGAGGCGTTCACGCAGAATAAAATGAGCTAACACAGCACTGCATCATGCACAATTAATGTATATACATTTGAGTAGACAGATTGCTCCATGGCCTCTATAATGGTGCTATGGACATCGTACCTAAAAATGATACTTAGAGCTCCCATGGGAGTGACGAGAATAGCTGGAGCATACGCGTAGGCAGCAAAATTTAAACCCTCGCCAAGGAGCACTGCATAAATTTGTACAATTGAGTCCAATAACCATGAGTTTTTTATAAAAAAATTGTCGCAAATTTATATGCATTCTAGATCCGTGTGACGGGATTTAAGACAAAAAAAAATTGCGAAAATTTTTTTTTTGGTTTCACCTTGTTATTTTTTTTAAATATGTATACTTATATATTTTATATCAACAAATAAACAAAACATCTTCTAGCCCCCCTGGGGCGGGTTTAGTCCCCCCACACCCCCCCCCCCCCCTTTTTTTGAGACGTCAAATTTGCGACGGTTTTTTGGTTGCAAATTTCTTTGCAAACAAGATTTGTGATGGTCTTTTTGTCGTAAAATCCGTCGCTAATCAAATTTTTTTTTTTTTTTAGTGACTTACTCAAACTTTTTTAACAGAGTAAATGAAAGAAGTTAAGCATTTGTAGTTGAGGATATCTATAACAAAAGGTGTTGAAAGAACCTTAATTAGAAAGGCATGTCTTACTTGCAATCATCCCAATCCACCACAAAGGCTCCGTCAGATATGAGAAGCCTCCATCGCCTGATAAAAAGTGTTATATTTCAGTAGCAATTTAAATAGTGATACTGGGATGTAATTGGAATTGAACTCCAATTAATTGAGTCCAATGTTGGGTCAATGAGTAAATTGAATATTAAATTCAAAGTGTCACTCAATTGCATGGAGAATTTGCCCAAGTTTAAATATTCTCAAGAATCATTGAAGCAAATTTTAAATAACACACATATTTTCTTGAACCCAAAATCAAATAGCTATACATTGTCTTATAACATGATTCTGAACCACTCAGCCATCTCTCCTACATAATGATCGATCTTTAATTAACCAAAATACTTAATTGAAAAAATAGTGTTAATCATATAACTAATTGTGAATATTTTATTTTATTTTGAAAGGCAAAAGAAATAGTGAAGTGACAATTGCTTAAGTCTCATTTAGAGCCATATATTGCATTACCTTATAATTCAAACATGTAACACTTGATACCAAAAATTAATACTACCAAATATTAGGCAGGTATATATTATACCCACTTAGTCGGGATCGGAATGTGCCATACTTTTTTTGAAACGGGAAAAGGGGACTTATTAACGAGTACCACGTGTACTGAAATAGAGAAAGATTGTGTGCTCTTTGCGGTGGTGTGCTTCTTTCTGAAATTCTATACGTACGTAACCTTCTACTTGTACCGTTTTTGAGTACCCCTGGTACTCCAAAAATATATGTTTTTTTGCCGTTAAAATATTTAAGTGAAAGAAAAAAGACTAACATGCTCGAGTTCCAGTAGATCCAGCACCAGCCCTTTTTAGGCCCTTTTTCTTGACGATGAAACTCGAACCAATGAAGATACTTGAAGCCAATGCCAAACCAAACCCGAGGACATTATCTTCTATTCCCACCACCATTTTTACAAAACGGAGGAAAGGAAATTGAAGGGCTCAGCCAATGAAATCCCTGCACACATAACAATATTCCCATAATTCATTTAATTGATTCAAAACACAAAAAAAGGAGGGGGGGCATTTTTTTTAGGCACGTAAACAGGAGGTTGTGTTTTAATTAAGGGCACGGGCATGTAAATGTAGAACAAAGCCCCCAATAAGCCCAAATCGGGCGATTGTCCTACATCTACAGATATTAGGACATATTATGGCAACCACACAACGTACTCACGTGACATTTCAGCCCATATTGGACTTACATTGACATTTTAAAACATAATGTTCAAAATTTACATGCTCGTAAAATTATTGTAAACTGGATGATAACTGACCCTCTGGGCTTGAATTTGGTTATGGGGAAAAGGCTACAAACGTAGAAGCAGCATGGGAGAAGAATGAAGATCGGTTTTTCAGCTCGAAATGTGGATGATGGATCAGCCTAATTAATGTGAATTTCAGATAATCCAATGTGAGGATGGCACAAATTATATATATATCTGGAAATATTACTGTATCTGTGTTTCTCCCCTTTGTTTCTCTCTCCTTTCTGCAAGAAAGGATGAGGAGAGAGAGAAGATGGAGGAAAGAGAGCAGATTCATAGCCAAGTTGGATATTTGGTCTCCGAATCTATCGTTCTTAATTAAAACAAATGCATCCTTCATTCCCCTAATTCCCTATTTATATACACTACCACTTCCCTCTATCTCAAATTAGTGTGAAAACTGATCTGAAACGGAACTAGTATTTTATAACGAAAATATTCACATATATTTATTTTTTGAAAAACACATGTGTAGATAGATAGACATCAGTATTCCATTATTATTATTACTACTCCCTCCCTCAAATAAATGATGCACATTTTTACGGATATTGAGGGTATGATGGGATATTGTGGGGTCCATTTGTAAATAATATGATTGTTTATGAATAAAGTGATAACAATTTGAGTAAATAAGTGATGATTGGAGAGTGGAGATAAAGTAGTGTGAACAATAACGATGTCCCGACTTTACCTATGCTCCAGCATCATCCGACCCATCATCTCAGCCATCCTACTCTAGCCCGTCGGCTCACACGGCTGCCTCCACTCCAGCTCCCTGATAAACGTTTTTTTCCTATAATTGCAATGCTCAAATACGTGCCATTTTAACATCGTATTACATTTGTTTATAGTTTAAGTTTCAATCACTAAGAAAGATTAAATCATCTCTTGTAATACCCGAAATTTATAATATATATATATATATTTAATTATCTACTTTATTTCTTTTAGAGATATATTATAATTCTTAATATATTCAAATAAGTATGCAAAGCCCATTTAGTTCTTAATCTCCCTCAAGTCAAAGCCCAACCCTAATATTAACACATTATAAATATAAGATTTACCCTAATTTTTCCATTTCAAAAATACCCATCACGAATTAAACTCACGGTATCATTTCTTCCCCTCTATCTTTATAATTTGTACAATTGTTATACATATCTAATTAATTAGTGTAATTGAAAATTGTCTCTCCATTATATCTAACATATATTTATATGGTGTACTTGTAGATTGGTTGATTGTTTTTGAAATATGTCAGAAGATAGTGGCTAATGGGTTTGGTGTTTGTTTAATATTTTTATTAGGTTAATTTTAATTTAAATATTTTTTTTTTAATTTTGAAGATACGTAGGGTGTGTTTTAGGGGTTTAGGGTTAGATTAAGATTATTCTTTTGAATTAAAACAGATTTATTCATTAATCTCATAAAGCTGATTAGTAACATCTTCAGGTAGGTTCATGAGTCTCTATATTTTGTTTCATGATTTGTTAGATTAATAATTATTTAATTTATTAGTCCTAATGATTTAATTAAAAAAAATTAGATTATGAGTTATAGTGTAAAATCAGTATGTGAGCTCTGACATTTCATAGTTTAGGAAGTTGATTAATGAAAAAGAGGTTGGTGGATTTACAATAGACTTTTATAGCTTTATTTACGAATTAATTTCATTATTTATTTTAGGTGACGGTAATTACAAGAAGGATTAAAGCTACACTTTCTTCATCAAAAGTATTTCAGTAAACTTTGAGGTGGGGATTTCTATCTTGATTTGTTTGTCATTATTAAATGTGATATGTGATTAAATTGATAATCATGCGAAATATATGATTTCTAACTTATTATGTTTGTCACTATTAAAATCATGTGCGATTATTTTGATATTGAAGTGAAAGATATACAAGGATAGGTCATTTCACCTTTATAAACGAGGATATGTCTTCTGACCTTTATAAACGAGGATGGGTCCTCTAACCTTTAATTATAAACGAGGTGATGTTATTGAAATGCTATTAAATTACATGTTAGTGTGATCTATTGATATTATTGCTTGTTGTATTTACTTTTGACAAACTTGTCTCCACTGAGTTGTGGTTTGTTCACCCCTTCATATTAATATTTCAGATCGAGGGAGTTGATTGCGAGGAGGGGCGGTGGATGACAATCATTTAACTAAACTAATTGAGCTAGTACTTTTTCTTGTTAAACTTTTCATAAATAATACTTAGACAATACTAAAATTCTTTTGAGTTGTTATTTATTCTATAAGCTTCCGCTGATTTGTCAATTATTTATAATGTAATTAAAGTAAATTGTAAGCCTCATTTTTTAAGTATAAATGTTGGTTCATGCCCTTTTACTTTTAAATTATCAATTATTTCGTAACTTTTAAATTATCAATTATTTCGTAAAATGCTCATTTATGAAAATTGGGGTGTGACATCTCTCGATCTCATTAACCTTGATTATATCTTCGCTAAATTCATGGCTTCTGTTGGGCTCACATGGCAGCCCATCTTCTTATATATTTTCTGATTTTCTGTAATTTTTCGTAAAAATCACAGGTCCATGTTTAATTTTTTTCGCCTCCTCTCGTCACTTTTTACCCTTTTTTTCATAACATGGGCTTCCGAACTCGGATTTACTCAATTCTTGTTTCGTTGCGACCATCTCTTCGACGCGCGTGCTTCAAATGTGATGTCTTTGGATTATCTTGGACTAACTTTTAAATCTCATTTTTTCCTGAAAACATTCGAAATAACACAACTAGCTTGTGCTATTCTTCATGAAACCGTCACTAACTACAAAAAATTGAGTTTCAATGACAAAATTCTCTCATTATAAGATTTTAATGACAGGTTTGTTATTTCCCAATTTTCCTCATTAAAGAATAAAAACTTTTAACTAGAGAAACTATAATGACATAATTTTTGTCATTAAAGAACAATTATCTTGTAGTGACTTAACATATTTTTAAGCTATAAACAAATGTAATACGAGTTTAAGTGACATGTATTTGAGAATTTAAATTATAGAAAAACGTTGTTTAACACTCCCTTAGATTGAATTCTGGAATAAGGAGCATCTCATCCCATTACAACCAATCTGGTCAATCTCTCTTTGCCCTCTCCTTATGTCGGTACTAACTCAGTTATCATTGGTGATGGTAAACTTTCTTCATATTATGCATATTGGTACTTTAGTTTTCCCGACTACCAACCAGTTACACTTTTTGAATACTCTGCATGTGCCTCACATGTCCTGTAACCTAATCTCGGTTTTCCACTTATGTGCAAACAAGGAACATTCGTCTACACGACCTATGGGTTAATGGGATATATGTTTGGTTGGCTGTCACCCGTCTTTCACCCACCACTCACCCAACCATCCGTCAGTCTCTCTTCCCACTTACCATGCCAGACTTGACCATCCTTCATCTAAAATACTAGCCTCTACTTTTTCATGTCATAATCTCTTACTTAATAACTCTTTATGTTTTTCTTGTGACTATTGCAAATGTATCAAAAGCGACTAATTGCCTTTCCATAACTCCTCGCTTGTTTCGTCTATGTCACTTGAACTAATATATATGTTATCTTTGTTGGTCCCTTTACCAAATGTGTCTTCATATATCCCCTAAAATAAAAATCTAATGTCGTCGCTTCCACATTCACAACCTTTAAACATTACAAAAAACACGTCTTTTACCGACGGAATGGCGGTCAGTACCCGTGGTTACCGACGGAATTTTTCAGTCGGTGTTAGCCTCGTCGGTAAGGTCTAGCGACAGAATATTTTATTCCGTCGGTAGTCCCGACGGACCAAAACATTCGAGACTACCGACGGATATCATTCCGTCTATCCGTCGGTAACATGGATGACCCGTTTTCAAACCGGGTCTTTATTCCATCGGCAATTCCGTCGGTAAGGCGAATAAAAATAATTAAAAAAGAAATAAATTCCATCGGTGGTCCGTCGGTAGTACCGACGTAGTTACCGACGGAAATGTATTTTAACATTTTTTTTATAAAAAAAATGTCCGTCGGGTTCTGTCGGTGTTTATCTCAAGATCTCTTTTACGGTATTCTGTGTGAATCAACATATCTGAGTTTTACTACTTCTCCAGGTATTCGTAGAATCAACGGATAGTGTGTGTTCTTTTGTGTTCTTCGTATATTTATCTTTTTTATATGCTTCCCACGCTGCAGTAATTGGTATTAGAGCCCAGTCAACGCTCCTAGTATGTTGATTCACGTGGATAATACCACTATGGATGTCAATATCACCCAAAGTTTATTTTCTGATAGTTTTTCAGTTACATATGATGATGTCAATGTGGGCTATGAGGGTCCACCGATTTTTGATGAAGATGTGGATATTTTTCGCGTGAAAAATGATATTTTAGAAGATTTGGTGTCTACAGTTGGAGACTATGATGGTCCTCCAATTTTTTATGAATAGGTCAATTTTAAAAATGACGACTCTTCATTTTTTAACGATGATGCAATGCTTGTGCCTCGTGAAGATTTTGTCCCGATAAATTTTGAACCCTTAAAAGTGTCTTTTGTCGTGGTTGCTTCATTGGTGGATGTGTGTCCCACACAACGACTTTTTTTGGTGTCCGTGCCTTCTAAGGAGCAATATACAAACTATTTGAGGAGAGATACATCAATCCACCAACTAAATATTCTTTATTCTAAGGATGTTGTTGCAGATCAATCTCGACGCACTCTTCAGACTTTCGATTCGAGGACGAAACTTTTCTACCCCGGGAGAGATGATGCAGATCAATGGGAGTTAAATTATTTGGAAGCTTTGAACCGAAAAGCATAATTGAGGATACTGCTTTAAGTCTTGATATATTATGCTCCAATTACGTGATTTACTACCTTAGTTTGTTAATTCATTTCCTTATTTAATGTTCTATTTTAGTTCATTATTATTGTAATAAAGCCCACGGATACTTATGGGCCTTTTTAGGGTTTTTATATTTTGAACCTTATTTATAGTTGGTATTTTTGCATTGTAAGGGTGGTGATTTGATTAATAAAAAACGAGAATTTATCTCAAGATCTCTTTTATGGTATTCTGTGTGAATCAACGTATCTGAGTTTTACCACTTCTCCGGGTATTCGCAGAATCAACGGATAGTGTGTGTGTTCTTTTGTGTTCTTCGTATATTCATCTTTTTTATATGTTTCCCACGCTGCATCAGTTGGTATCAGAGCCCAGTCAACGCTCCTAATATGTTGATTCACGTAGATAAAACCACTATGGATGTCAATATCACCCAAAGTTTATTTTCTGATAGTTTTTTAGTTACATATGATGATATCAATGTGGGCTATGAGAGTCCACCGATTTTTGATGAAGATGTGGATGTTTTTCGCGTGAAAAATGATATTTTAGAAGATTTGGTGTCTACAGTTGGAGACTATGATGGTCCTCCAATTTTTTATGAAGAGGTCAATTTTAAAAATGACGACTCTTCATTTTTTAACGATGATGCAATGCTTGTGCCTGGTGAAGATTTTGTCCCGATAAATTTTGAACCCTTAAACGTGTCTTTTGTCGTGGTTGCTTCATTGGTGGATGTGTGTCCCACACAACGACTTTCTTTGGTGTTCTTGCCTTCTAAGGAGCAATATACAAACTATTTGAGGAAAGATACATCAATCCACCAACTAAATATTCTTTATTCTAAGGATGTTGTTGCAGATCAATCTCGACGTACTCTTCACACTATCGATTCGAGGACGAATCTTTTCTACCCCGGGAGAGATGACGCAGATCAATGGGAGTTAAATTATTTGAAAGCTTTGACCCAAAAAGCATAATTGAGAATACTGCTTTAAGTCTTGATATATTATGCTACAATTACGTGATTTACTACCTTAGTTTGTTAATTGATTTCCTTATTTACTGTTCTATTTTAGTCCTTTATTATTGTAATAAAGCCCACGGATACTTATGGGCCTTTTTAGGGTTTTTATATTTTGAACCTTATTTATAGTTGGTATTTTTGCATTGTAAGGGTGGTGATTTGATTAATAAAAAAAATGAGAGTTTGTCTCAACATCTCTTTTACGGTATTCTGTGTGAATAAACGTATCTGAGTTTTACCATTTCTCCGGGTATTCGTAGAATCAACGGATAGTGTGTGTGTTCTTTTGTGTTCTTCGTATATTCATCTTTTTTATATGCTTCCCACGCTGCATCAGTTGGTATCAGAGCCCAGTCAACGCTCCTAATATGTTAATTCACGTGGATAAAACCACTGTGGATGTCAATATCACCCAAAGTTTGTTTTCTGATAGTTTTTCAGTTACATATGATTATGTCAATGTGGGCTATGAGGGTCCACCGATTTTTGATGAAGATGTGGATGTTTTCTCTTGAAAAATGATATTTTAGAAGATTTGGTGTCTACAGTTGGAGACTATGATGGTCCTCCAATTTTTGATGAAGAGGTCAATTTTAAAAATGACAACTCTTCATTTTTTAACGATGATGCAATGCTTGTGCCTCGTGAAGATTTTCTCCCGATAAATTTTGAACCCTTAAAAGTGTATTTTGTCGTGGTTGCTTCATTGGTGGATGTGTGTCCCACACAATGACTTTCTTTGGTGTTCGTGCCTTCTAAGGAGCAATATACAAACTATTTGAGGAGAGATACATCATTCCACCAACTAAATATTCTTATTTCTAAGGATGTTGTTACAGATCAATCTCGACGCACTCTTTAGACTTTCGATTCGAGGACGAATCATTTCTACCCTGGGAGAGATTATGCAGATCAATTGGAGTTAAATTATTTGGAAGCTTTGACCCGAAAAGCATAATTGAGGATACTGGCATACTGCTTTAAGACTTTATATATTATGCTCCAATTACGTGATTTACTACATTAGTTTGTTAAATCATTTCCTTATTTACTGGTCTATTTTAGTTCTTTATTATTGCAATAAAGCCCACTGATACTTATGGGCCTTTTTAGGGTTTTTATATTTTGAATCTTATTTATAGTTGGTATTTTTGCATTGTAAGGGTGGTGATTTGATTAATAAAAAAACGAGAGTTTATCTAAAGATCTCTTTTACGGTATTCTGTGTGAACCAACGTATCTGAGTTTTACCACTTCTCCAGGTATTTGTAGAATCAACGGATAGTGTGTGTGTTCTTTTGTGTTCTTCGTATATTCATCTTTTTTATATGTTTCCCACGATGCATCAGTTGGTATCAGAGCCCAGTCAACGCTCCTAATATGTTGATTCACGTGGATAAAACCACTATGGATGTCAATATCACCCAAAGTTTGTTTTCTGATAGTTTTTCAGTTACATATGATGATGTCAATGTGGGCTATGAGGGTCCACCGATTTTTGATGAAGATGTGGATGTTTTTCGCGTGAAAAATGATATTTTAGAAGATTTGGTGTCTACAGTTGGAGACTATGATGGTCATCCAATTTTTGATGAAGAGGTCAATTTTAAAAATGACGACTCTTCATTTTTTAACGATGATGCAATGCTTGTGCCTGGTGAAGATTTTGTTCCGATAAATTTTGAATCCTTAAAAGTGTCTTTTGTCGTGGTTGCTTCATTGGTGGATATGTGTCCCACACAACGACTTTCTTTGGTGTTTGTGCCTTCTAAGGAGCAATATACAAACTATTTGAGGAGAGATAAATCAATCCACCAACTAAATATTCTTTATTCTAAGGATGTTGTTGCAGATCAATCTCGACGCACTCTTCAGACTTTCGATTCGAGGACGAATCTTTTCTACCCCGGGAGAGATGATGCAGATCAATGGGAGTTAAATTATTTGGAAGCTTTGACCCGAAAAGCATAATTTAGGATACTGGTTTAAGTCTTGATATATTATGCTCCAATTACGTGATTTACTACCTTAGTTTGTTAATTCATTTCCTTATTTACTGTTCTATTTTAGTTCTTTATTATTGTAATAAAGCCCATGGATACTTATTGGCCTTTTTAGGGTTTTTATATTTTGAACCTTATTTATAGTTGGTATTTTTTCATTGTAAGGGTAGTGATTTGATTAATAAAAAAAATGAGAGTTTATCTCAACATCTCTTTTACGGTATTCTGTGTGAATCAACGTATCAGAGTTTTACCACTTCTCCGAGTATTTGTAGAATCAACGGATAGTGTGTGCGTTCTTTTGTGTTCTTCGTATATTCATCTTTTTTATATGTTTCCCTCGCTGCATTAGTTGGTATTAGAGCCCAGTCAACGCTCCTAATATGTTGATTCATGTGGGTAAAACCATTATGGATGTCAATATCACCCAAAGTTTGTTTTTTGATAGTTTTTCAGTTACATATGATGTTGTCAATGTGGGCTATGAGGGTCCACCGATTTTTGATGAAGATGTGGATGTTTTCTCTTGAAAAATGATATTTTAGAAGATTTGGTGTCTACAGTTGGAGACTATGATGGTCCTCCAATTTTTGATGAAGAGGTCAATTTTAAAAATGACGACTCTTCATTTTTTAACGATGATGCAATGCTTGTGCCTCGTGAAGATTTTGTCCCGATAAATTTTGAACCCTTAAAAGTGTATTTTGTCGTGGTTGCTTCATTGGTGGATGTGTGTCCCACACAATGACTTTCTTTGGTGTTCGTGCCTTCTAAGGAGCAATATACAAACTATTTGAGGAGAGATACATCATTCCACCAACTAAATATTCTTATTTCTAAGGATGTTGTTGCATATCAATCTCGACGCACTCTTTAGACTTTCGATTCGAGGACGAATCATTTCTACCCTGGGAGAGATTATGCAGATCAATGGGAGTTAAATTATTTGGAAGCTTTGACCCGAAAAGCATAATTGAGGATACTGTTTATTTTGTTAATTCATTTCCTTATTTACTGTTCTATTTTAGTTCTTTATTATTGTAATAAAGTCCACGGATACTTATGGGCCTTTTTAAGGGTTTTATATTTTGAACCTTATTTATAGTTGTATTTTTGCATTGTAAGGGTGGTGTTGGTCCTGAAAGGAGTATATAACAAGTGTATGGGGGAGGGGGAATACACTTGTATGCAATTTTTTCCAACTTTTGATCAAACCAGAGCTCAGCAAGGTTGTCTTGGACAACTCTGCTGAAGATGATTAACTCTTCTAAGAATCAAACTACTAAGTACTATTGAGTAGTTAGTTGAATAACTATATAGGGGAGTTATATGTGCGGAATAATGGTTGGCCCTTTAAGTTTAGACTCCTTTAGTTTCTGAAATCACTTACCCATAATTGCATCTGGAATTGTTTGGTAGAGGGTGTTCATGGCAAGATAATTCAGATTATCTTTCCTCTTTTCATCAGTAGTGAAGTCATCTTCATCTTTGGGAATCAGTTCTCTTATATCAGCTCTTTGCTCATTTGTCACCCTGGGGTTAGTTTGAGTAAACACAAAAGGTCCTCTTGTGATTACTCTTAACATGTCAGTGTGAAGAGATGCAAGATGAGCCCTCATTCTAATCTTCCAGAAATCATAATTGTCTATTGAAAACATGGGCAGTTTATGATGTGAGATGTGGTTGACTGGATTTGTGGCCATGTTGTCCACCCCTTGAGCAGTAGGTGGAGGAACAGAATTGTTGTTGGCCATATCTCAAGAATACACAGTTAGTCAACAGGTAATAGATTTCAGATAGAGATCAGTTCAGTGACCACACAAATATGTGAGTTTTTGAAAATCAAGATGGATTTTCAGAAGCAGTGGTCTTTGAACCCCTGCTCTGATACCACTTGTTGGTCCTGAAAGGAGTATATAACAAGTGTATGGGGGGGGGGGAATTCACTTGTATGCAATTCTTTCCAACTTTTGATCAAACCAGAGCTCAGCAAGGTTGTCATGGACAACTCTGCTGAAGATGATTAACTCTTCTAAGATAATCAAACTACTAAGTACTATTGAGTACTTAGTTGAATAACTATCTAGGGGAGTTATATGTGCGGAATAATGGTTGGCCCTTTAAGTTTAGACTCCTTTAGTTTCTGAAATCACTTAGTCAATTCAATGCAATCCAGTTTAGTTTCAGGGAACTTGTCCAATACAGTTTTTGCATAGTCTTTGAATATAGGTTCTTTGAAAGATCAGTTTTGTGTGCAGTGTTGAATGTATGAAAGTACTTGTAAAGCAAATCAACACAAGAGTTTATAGTGGTTCAGAGACTCAAGCTCCTACATCCACTTTCCCTGATTTAACAGGATAATTTCTTTACTCTTGGAATTAACTTGTTTTATAGTGCCAAGGTGCACTTGATCAATAACACCTCTCCTTGGTGAATTGATCCCTAGGATGTCTAGAGTCCTAGTACCCTCTTCTCAACTCAGAACTGAACTGTTCTTCTCTCAACAGTCAGCTCCTACCACTTCTACTACTACAACCTTCTCACTTTCTCACTTGAAAGGGGTAAGGGTTGAAGTAAGGTTCCAACTAATGAGATATCCTTTACAATGAAGATCAGTGTATAAGGATAGGATATCTCTCTAAGCTTGTGTATGAGTATACAATTGGGTTCAGCTTAGAAGAAGTGTATGAAGACTAAGATAGTCTCTTTGAAAGCCTCGAGACCACTTTTACTTGTAGAATAGTTGGCTTGTTAGTTTCTGTTGTGGTGCTTTCAAATGGTCTTCACACTTCTGTATTTATAGACAAATTTGAGGATTTGCCCGTTGGAGAGGCAGCCCCAAATTGCTATAAATGTCTTCCTTGAGTTCTTCAAACTGGAAGACAGATTCTTGATAGTGACATGTCCTTATTTGGGTAATAAACGGCTGTTAAGACTTTGTCTTCATTCTGCAGCACTTTTCCCAATGTTTGACTTCTTGTTAAAACTTGGACATGGCTTCTGAAGATTGATCCAATGATAGGACAACATTCCTTATCAAATGAACAACTCTCCTTGTCACTATCAGCAAGGTTGGCTTGCTCTTCTTCAGATGACTTGGCTCTTTCCCTTTGCTTCACTTGGAATTGATCTCAGCATGATATAATGAAGTCTTTTAGGGTGTAGTTGTCTTTTTCTCTTCAGCATAGTTGACCTTCAAGCATTAGAACATTTGTTCTGGTTCAATTTTGCTGAGACAACTCTTCTGGACAACTCTCCTGATCAGCATACTTGGCCTTTGAGCTTCAGAGCTATTGTTTTTGCACAGAGTCAACCTCTTTGGACAACTCTCCCGATCAGAGCATTTGAGTAAACTTGTCCTTTGGAGCTTTACAACCATGTTCTTGCATAGAGACAACCTCTCTGGACAACTCTCCTGATCAAAGCATTTGGTTTTCAATAGAGTATGCTTGGCCTTAGTGATTGTTCCAGAATTTGAGCCTTGAGGGGACTTGATCTTGATAATCTTCAAAGCATATGTTCCCCCTCACATTGTGCATCTAATCATCTAAGAGCTGCCTAACATTTCAGCTTCTCATCTAGCCTTATGCTATGTGTTCTAGCATTTTTAGAACACAATCAATTGTGACTTGGCATATCTCTGGGGGTTTTGGTATTTAATCAAAACATATGTCATTTTATTCCCAACAATTTCCCCCTTTTTGATGATGCCAAAACCTATACATTTTATGCAAAAGTGACTTGACTACACCTATTACATTTATCTTCAGAAGACATGACTGAGGTCAATTTCCCTGAAAGAAAATGTGTTTGTGTACTCACCATTCATGTTGCAAATAGGTTTCAAGAATAGGCATAGAGAGATTTGTGTTTCTTGATTCAAAAAGTGTTCAACTATCATTAAAATGAATATCATTACAACATTTTGATAGTTTGAACAAAAACATATCAGAGCATGAGAAACATTACAAATAAGCACATATTTACTACAAAAGTTTGATATACTCTTAAATCATCAGGCATTTAGGTATTAGAGCAAATCATGTCAGCAGCTTGAGCATCTTCAGAATAGTTGACCAAAAACACAAGTTAGTAACCAACTTAAGTTTTCATCCATTTCAGCATATAAGAGTCAGGAAGACTTAGCCATTTCAGAGATCATCTTCTTTAGGTGGCACCATCCCATATTGTGCCCACACTCTCTTCTTGAGTTCCATGGCTTCCTGGTTGGTTCCTTTGGGTCCAAGGGTCATTTTGTTCAGCTTAAGAATTTCTGTAAACTCCCTCAGGATCCTTGCTTGGTCAATCCATCCATCAAGCTTTGGAGGCATGTAAATGATAGGCTTGGGGGCATTGAGTTCAATTCTTGCAATATCAGCAACTGCAAGCAATTGTTGATACAATTCTCTGTAATACTGTATCATGAACTCAGCAAAGGAGGAATTGGCATCTCCTCCATTCCATCTGTCAATGACATAATAGTCATAGACAAACTCCCTTTTAGCCTCTTCCCATGTATCATTCAGCTGAATTGG
Source organism: Galeopsis tetrahit (assembly GCA_963675135.1). Classification (NCBI taxonomy): domain Eukaryota; kingdom Viridiplantae; phylum Streptophyta; class Magnoliopsida; order Lamiales; family Lamiaceae; genus Galeopsis; species Galeopsis tetrahit. The sequence continues at coordinate 56,235,191 of OY776124.1, read as the reverse complement.
CACCCATTTATCCAAGTGTGGATATTTGGTGTCCATTGGGACTAGTAGCTGAGGCTTCATCTTACTGTAAGTTGCTCTCCTTCTTCTTGGTTTCTGGAAGTTTGCTCTTCTCTTATCTCTTGCTCTTTGTGCTTCATCCATCAAATCCATCTTTTCTTGGTCCCTCATCATGGCCAATTTCTGTTGTGTTTCAGGGTCTTTGCCATACCCTTCATGAAACAACTTTGATGGATCATTGAGTACCACAATCTTTGTCTTCTTTGGTCCAGGTCCACAGGTCCAAAGCCCTCTTCATATAGTGCTTCCACATCTTCAGTAACTTTGGCACCTTCAACAATGTTGACCATTTCAGAAGACTTGTCTTTTTCAGCAGTTTTGGGCTCTTCAGCAGCTTTGGCCTTCTTTGATGTAGGCTCATCATCATCAATTCTGAATTCAAGTGGAAGATCAAGGCTGTTAGGAAAGTCAGTAAATGTCTCAGCTTGTCTTCTCTTTCCTTTTGCCCTCTTGATCTTTCCTCTAGTTTGGACACCTTCAACATCTTTGTCCAAACCAGACACCTCACCACCTGGTCTCTGTTGTAACCTCATTATTTCCTCTTGAGCTGAGGCCATTGAATTTTTCAAGGCAAGTGCTAGTTGTTCTTCTTCATCCAATTCTTCCAAGTTCAGCATTGTTGGTTCTTTTCCTTTTCCTTCAGCAGCTTTGTCTTTTCCCTTGACTGGGCTTCCAATCACCAAGGCACCTTTTGCTCTAGCTCTTTCCCTTTCCCCCTTTTTGGCAGCATCAAAGCACTGGGGTTTTAGCTCACTCATTGTTGTGGCCATTAGGGATTGGGCCTGGTTTAGAGACTTCATTTCCTCCAATAGATATACATTTTCATCATGTATATTTTGCATCCTATCACTGCTTAAGCTAAGAAAAGCTAGAACAGGCTTCATCTTTTGTTGGACAACCTCCTCCAAGGTTGCTTTCAGGGATGCATCAAGTTGGGCTTTAAGGAGCTCAGTGAGGTTGGCCACTGCACTTTCAGCAATGTTGGCCATTACCTCTTGGGAAAAATTTTCAGAGGCTGCTTTCACCATAGCAAGCCTTTGTTCTTCAGCTCTTTTCTTTTGTAATGCAGTCTTCTTTCCAAGAGCTTGCTTGACAGTCAGCCTGAGACCTTTGACATTGGCATTATGATTGTCTCTCAACAGCTTTTGTTCCTTCTTGACCTCCTCTGAGATGGATTCCATGGTGGATTTGGCTTTTTGCACTTTAGTGGAAATGGTTTGGAGACCAGATTCCACACCACTAATCCTTGCTTCCAATGTGGGTAGCACCACATCCTCAGAGCCTGTAAGCCTCATTTCTACAGATGCTAGAGTTCTTCCTTGTTCATTCAGTGCTCCTGAAGTTTCAGCATGAGCAGATTGGACCTGATGAGCCAAGGAGTCCGATTTCTCTGATTGCATTCCAAGCAGGGCTTGTGCTGAGCCTGTATCTACTTGGATAGGGGCATCTGTCAAGAATTCATCTGCAAAGATTTGGTCAAGAGAAATACCTGCAATGTTAGACAAATCAAACAAGTTAGGGAATAAACACTCATCACCCTCAATTTCTTTTGTATAAGACTCTGATACATCAGCATCCTTCTTCTCATTTTCAACTCTTTCTTTTCTTCCATCATTTAAAATGTCCTCACCCAAGGAATCAGGCCTCCTTTCATCAAGGGATTCTTGAAGTTCAGATTTGACCTCAAGAATAACCTGTCCTTCCTCACTTATACCACCCTCTATTTGTGGTACACTCACTATCTTAGTGATTACTACCTCTCTATCATCCACTACTCCCTCTGGTTTTTCCACTAAATTCTCCTTTTCAACTCCATCACCTAGACCTGTAACATCTTCTCCTTCAACAAGGTTCAAAGATGGCAGTTGTGGGGAGATCACAGTGCTTATTTCAGCAGCCACTGAGTCATCCTGAATGATTAAGGGCTGATCAGTGTCCAACTCTTCTGACACTGAATAGGCCTTAATCAAACCAGCCTCTAGCATAGGAACCTCAATATCTTTAGGCTGTGTCTTGGGTTCAGAAGAACCTTCATTGGCAGATGTGTCTTTGGTTGTGTTACCACCCTTGGTCAACACCTCTGATGATACAGAGCTTTTCCTATGATAGGTTCTAGGAGGGTTTGAAAGTCTGTCTGCTACAGAAGACTTGGGTTGAGAGGGTTCAGGGAGGTTGGCTTGAGGGGTTTCAGGAGGGTTGGGTTTCGAAGGGTTTGAGGGATCATTAGGGGAATCATCATCATCTGAGCTGCTATCAAGGTGTTTGATACCCTTAGCTTTTCTCTCTTTCTCCTCAGTGATCTTCTCATCTACCAACTTTGCAAAAACTTCCTCATCAGTGAGGAATCTTGTTTTCATCACACCAGCAAAGTGTAGCAATCTGCTCTCCTCTACTTACCACCAGTTTGCACCCTTATCTTGGATGACTTGTGATATCTCCATTATTGTTTTGTCTTTTACATCCACAAGCATCCTTAAATCATAAAATGTCTTCTGAATTCTTGGAAATTCAGCAAGTTGTGGATACAAACTGTCCACAGTGGCCTTGGCTCCACCTCTGAGCATACTTTCATAAGTATACTCCTCCTCATTCTCATTTAATGGAGAACTTTGGGCTATAGGGGAGTGGGCTGTGGTTTTAACAAATGCAGCTTCACGCAAGTTAAGTTCAGGAGGGTTGACTTCAGAAGGATTAGGCTCAAATGAAGGTACTTCAGTTGCTTTAGAGAGCAATGAATCTGAAGGGGCTTTGCTCAAGGGGGTTGGTTCAAAGAGTGCAGCTTCTAAGAGCTTTGAGTAATTGAGCATGGATGAGTCAAGGGGAGATTGCAATCTTGTCTCATCTACTGCTATATCTGCTAGCACATCTATCCCACTTCTTTGCACATTCCCTTCTGGAGAATATCTCTTGGTGAGATTTACAGGGGTGATGGGTTGGTTGGGAGGGGTAACATGGGTTTCAGGGGAGTTGGGTTCAGGATTCTGAATTTCAGGGATGTTGGCCTCTGTTGGTTGACCTTCAGGGACCTTGGATTCTGGAGTTCCGGAACCAGATGAGTTGGTCTTGACTTGGATTTGGTCCTGCTTTCAGCTCTGCTTTCTCTTAGAGCAAGTTGGAGAGACCTTTCTTCCTGAAGTTCCAACACTTTATCAGTAGGCTTGGCCCTTCTCTTGCTGGCTCTACTGCTCCCACTGCCTTCACCATCCTTTTCAGGGACAACCACCCTGATCCTCTTATCTCTTCTAGACTTTTGTCTAGTCTCATTGTACTTCTGTCTTAATTCTTCTGAATGATCAGAGGGTGTTGGTCCCAAAGTTGAGTTAAGATTGATTAAGCTAGTAAAAGTCTAGAGGGGAGGGTGAATAGACTTTTAAAATTCTTTCAAAATATCAGAATATGCAATGCGGAATTTAGTCTTCTTATGTACTGTACTGTGCTTACTCAGCTCAGATCAGTACTTTTCAAAACAATATGGGCCTTACTAGTTTATACTCAACTTTTCTTTAGATCTTTATCTTTGTAAATTCTTAATGTTCTTAGTTAAACAATTCAAACAAATATCAAACAGAAAATGTAAAGAACACAGAATTTTATAGTGGTTCGACAAATGTCTACATCCACTCTCACAACTCCAGTTGTGAAGTTTTATTAACTCTTCCTTCTTGAGTTTCTTGTGGCTTAAAGTCCCAAGATTAAGACTGTGATCTTATCGATTATACCTCCAGGTATATCTTCGATCTACTACTAATTCTACAAGTAACTAGCACACTTGTTTTACAACATACAAACTTAAACTTGAAAAGTAAAACTTCTCTCTGAATAGCCTTTGATTCTTCTCTTCAATTCAGTGGCTTCTCTTCTTTAATCTCCTTCAACTCTGTGAGTTCTTCTTGTGCTCTGTAGACTTAGATTGCTTGTGAATGTTTTAAGATCAGTAGTCTTAGCAGTAGGAGATCACACAGTATTTATAGAACTTAGTATGACAGTTAGCAGTTTGTGAACTAACTCTCAACTAACTCTAAAACTGTTTTTTTGTAACTTCTTCTTGTAACCGACTTTGCAACTTCCTTCTAAGTCAGCATATCTTCAAATATATTCAGTTACGCCTTAAATAAGTTTTCCAAACTTATTCTTCAATTTTACCAAATCAGCACAGTAACTTACTGTTCTGATTTTTACTCTTCGGATTTTTACTCTGCTGAGTCAGTCAGCATAGTAACTTAAAACTGTTCAAAACTTCTCCAGATTTCTTTTAATCTCTTCTTCAACTCTTCTTGAAGTCTTCTTATTCTGAAGTAGTCCTCTGAGTCTTCTTTAGTCTTCTGATCTTCTTCTAATCTAGTTCTAAACTTACTATTCTGAACTTTACAATGCTGAATACAATAGAATACAACTTTACATATATAAAACCTATCTATACATCAACTGAACTATATACAGATGAGTATAATTAAGTCCTATACTATAAGCTGTCTATACAATACAAAACATCAGCTTAGTTCCTAACAGTTCATATATTAGATCAGTAAACAATAAGATCAGTAAACACTAAGACCAGTAAACACTTAAGATCAGTAACTTACATATAAGACCAGTAAGCATTTAAGATCAGTAAGTATATAAGATCAGTAAGTATATAAGATCAGTAACTCAGATTCAAATATCTCATATAAGATCACTAAAATTATTCTCAGTTTCCATACTCAGATCAGTAATCTTATTCCATATAAGTCAGTTAAGATTAGTAATTTTATTCCTACTATTACTAAATAAGATCAGTAAACTTATTTCAGATATCATTAAGATTAGTAATCTCATTTTCAGTTTCTCATCAGATGACTTAGTTAAGATGACCTAGAACCACATAGATCACTAACTTTAAGTTGCTTTTGGCCATCAAAACATACTTTCATCAACTAGAACATTGTTTCAAGGATTCATATCCCAACAATTTCCCCTTTTTTGATGAAGCCAAAACTACTTAAATGTTAATAAATCAGTAGTTAAGTATGTAGTCTATCATAACAGTTCATCAATTCAGAAATCATATCATATTCACAATCAGATCAGATAATTCACATATTACACATACTAACAAAATATGCAACACACAAAAATATAGAAATAAAGATTAAGGATAAGAAATGTTATCTTCTGAGCTTGTCCTTCATCTTCATTCTGTATCTTCAGATTCTGAATGCAACATACATCCTTGCCTTGATATCCATCATATGTTGATGATCAGTGATTCCTTCTTCTTTGATAATCTCAGCAATTATGTTGTTGATTTCCTTGTAATCAGGTTCTCCATTTTCCAGTCTTGGAGGTTCCCAATTCGGTTCTTCAGGACATAATATCTTTGTTCCAGCACGAGCAGCAACTTGTGCTATGTCTTCCCAAAACTCTTGATCAATGTTCAGCATGAACTCTTCAAAATCAGCAAATTCAGCTTCTTTGCTCGAATGATCACCAAACTTCCTCACAATGAAGTTTGCAATCTGCCACTTCTTCTTCAGATTTTTCCAATGTTCCATATTTTCTGTTAGAACAATAAAATCCACAAAGTTCTCATCCTGAAATTTTTTATCAAATTCTTTTCCTTCAGCTTTCCTTTGAGCATTCAATTTCTTCTTCAAAGTAGCAACTTTATTATCAAATCTTGTTTTTAAGAACTTGATATCCTTTTCTTTCTTCTTTTTCAGCTCTGCTTCTTCAGCTTTCTTTTTCTTCAAAACTTCAAGTTTTTCTTGCTCTTTACTTGAAATACCAACTTTCAATTTGCTTCTTGATCTGGTAAGTCTACCAGTTTCTTCTTCTTCTTGTTCTTCATCAGACAAGACTAACTTTCTCTTCTTCTGAATAGAACTTTCAGCAATATCAGGTCTCTTCTCAACAATTTCTTGACCTTGCTGTTTCTGTTGCTTCCTCAGTTTGATTTTCTCATTCAAACTAGCAATTTCTTCTTTCAACTCATCCTGACTCACAACCAACTGAGCTTGTTGTGACTGAGTTTGTTCCATCACTCTCCTTGTCTTATCTTCCCTCTTTTTGGCTTCATCATGCCACTCTTTTAAGGAAGATATGTGTTGCTCCAGCTTCTTATGCAACACTTGAGACAGGTTCTTCTCTTGCAATCTATGAAGATCATAAATTTTAGACATTGTATGCTCCATAACCTTTTCATAAGAGTGTTCAGAATTCATCTTATTCATTCTGTCAGTAGCTTCTTGAAACATTTTCACAACATCTTCCAATTTAGCTTGAAGCTCTGCATTCTGCTTTTTCAACATTTCAAAGCTTGAGTTATCAGTTTCCTTTTCAACAGGAACTGTTCTGATCTGTTCCTGTACATCCTCAGGAATAATAGGATCAGTAGACTGAATTGGAATGCTTTCCATCTCTTCAGTATCTAAGTCTTGATTCTCCAAGGCTTCTGTTTCTTCAATCACAACAGTGTTCTCAAACACTTCTGTTGCATTGTCAACATCCTCATCAATTTCCATAAAATCCTTTTCAACAGCATTCTCAGCTTCATCAACATCCTTTTCTTCATTTGCCACAAACAAATCATCATCTGTAGTAGGAGTTGCAACCTTTTCAATAGAATATTTAATTCATGTCAACCTTTCACCAAGGTGAACTACAGATTCTGGAGTAACTAACTCAAGAAATGAGTTAACACCAGTTGCTTGCATCTGCTCTGCTTCCCAATCATCAAAGATTGAAGCACCTCCCATACCTTCCATAATAGCCAAATTCTCTTTCAAAGTACTCCTCTTAAGATACACCCATGTGCCAATCCTAAGGAGTTTCTCAAACTCAACTGAGCTTTCATCCAATCCAGGAAATTGCTTCAACAAAGCTATCCTCAAATCTATCCTGATTCTATCCTCTTTATCACAGATAGTATACTCCATTAAATCAGCAGGTTTAGGAGTTATAAATTCAGGTTCAGGGGATGATGAAATGTCAATTGGTATAGTAGAAGGTTCAAATTCATGTTCAGTAGAGTGATCATGAACCTGTGTTGGGGAATGATGTGGTGAAGGTTGATGTGAAGTTTGATGTTGAGGACTAGAAATAGGAGTAGGATCAAAATTAGTGTTCTGAGGGGATGAATGGGGAGTGTTCTAAGTCACATAAAAATAGTGAGCTGATTGTTCAGAACATGAAGGTTGAGGGTTTTGGTTTTCAGCTGGGCTTGGCTCAGAGTTTGAAGGGGTAGAAGAAATAACAACTAACTTCCTCCTAGAACTTCTCCTCTTAGTTCTCTTATGCAAAGCAATAGGACTAGGAACACTAACCTCTTGCTCTTCTGAACTTGCTTGCACCACAGTCTCAACAAATCTAACTGTTGGCTCTAAGGCAGCTGTAGCAGACCTTCCTCTCTTTGGTCTAATACTGCTCGGATCATGCCTCGCCTTCGATCTAATCTCGGGTTGATTATCATCAGATCGGTACATTGAAGCTCCAGAATCTTGTGCTTCAAGCTCTTGGGGTTGCTCCAAAGGATTCTCTTGTTCAAAGCGAACAGACTCCTTCTTCATCAAGAATTTTCCATGATGGAATTTCTTGGGATTACTCCAATACGGCTTTTTGACCAACTGCGGCAACAAGAAACTCAACTTGTTTCCGAACCCTAATTTCGATTTAATCGAAAATTCCATAGTATCCTCATCGAACAAAACTTTGTCTTTCTCATTTAATAATCTTTCCAAGAAAAATCCTTGCCAATCACCTTGAACTCTGTCGATGATTGCAGCCATAATTCGAATCTTGGAACTTGATAGAGCATCCTGGCTATGATGTTGCCCTAACAAACATTTTCCGGCTATGTCCATCAAAAATTGAAGACCAGTAGGAAGAACATCCTTCTTCAGATTAGTCAAGGACTCTGTTTCAACACCTGACCATCTTCCTACACATTACTTCTCTTCTCCAGCTTTGTAATTCATAATGTCCACTGGGCCTTGAGGCAAGTCCAACATGACTTCGAGTATTTCCCTCGTAATCGTGACCTTATGCCCAGAAAGCATGGAGTGGACACCATTGCTATCTCCTTTGAGTTGCAAATAAAATTCCATAGCCTCCGGTTCATAGACATTCAGTGGAGATGATTCCAGAAATTTCCTCAGCCCACACTCCTCGCACATTGTCAGAATGGCTTGATTTTCAGCGTTGTGTCGGCCATTGAAGTATACAGCATTTTCTACAAAAATGCCCTTTTCGCGAACCCAGAAATTTGAATCAAATGTTCCTGCAACTTCGTTAGTTTCACTGATAATATTGATAGTTGCCATTTGTAGAATTTTGTAGAAACCAGATTTTTCAGTAGTTATGAAGTTATGAGATTTCCAGAAATGAACTCGTAAGAAAGAAGATGAAGAGTGATCGTTTTTATCGAATTCAAAACCAATCTAGGGCTAGGATTGAATTTGATTATCACAAGGAATGGTTGAGATTAAGTCTCGAAATTCGTGTTTTAAAAATAAACTGTTCATATTCTAGTACCATCCTTAATTTTGGAGCCAATTTGTGTTTGATAAATACACCACCATTTTTAGGTTAGAAATAGAGGAGTGTATTAATCTTCTCTATTAGTAATCTAAAATTGAACAATTTTTTACTTAGAATATTCTAAACCAAAAGACTGTTCTGATGCAAATCAGCACAGTAGTTTCCAAAACTATTTCACTTCATTTTCTTACTTATATATATAAAGAAAATTTCACTTATCTGGATCAGCTGAGTACTGTGATCAGCTGAGTAACCTTTTTGGAAATCAGATCAGTAGATGAATCAGCACAGTAGATTTCAGATCAGTAGATGGGTCAGCACAGTAATGTTCAGATCAGTACCCAATTTTCCTGATTTCACCTTTTTGATATCAGCACAGTAATCCTCAGATCAGTACTGTGTCAGATCAGTAGAATTCTGTAGACAGATTAGTAGTAAACAAATCTTTCTGTCGACAGATTAGTCAGTAATCAGATTAGTTCTGTAGAATAACTGATTTGTAATCAGATCAGTACTGTAGACAAAGAAGCTTTGTAATCAGTACAGTTCTGTAGACAAGTCAATGTATTAATCAGAATATATCTGTAGACTGCTATAGCCTGTAATCAGATCAGATTAGTAGACTTTTCAAATCTGTAATCAGATCAGTTCCCCCTTCAGTGGAGAATTCCTCTTCTGTGCATGTTTCACCTTGGTAGAAGTGTTAGTTCATCAATAATTGGTGAATTACAGTACAAATTAGTAACAATATTTTTTAATTTAATGATCACATCAAGGTTTATACTAAAATGACTTTAGTGTTCTGAGTCAACAAAAGGATCTTTAAGAAATCACAGATTCCCCCTTAATGTATGTTCTCAGTGTCCCTCAGCTTTACCAGCTTCCTCATCGGGATTAAGGTCACTTTAGTAACCTTGTTACCTGTTTTAAGTGTTGTGATCTGACATAGGGTTGTCTCTTCTGAATTTTGAGTTTTGATATACTGCTCTTAGTTTCTGCTTCATATCCTTCTTGGTATAAGATCAGTACCTGAAATGTTAGCACAGTTCTATATACATACAGAATCCATATCTATCAGACCTAAGCTAATGCACAATTCTCTGAATCTCACTTCAGCCAATGGTTTTGTAAAAATGTCAGCTCTTTGAATATCAGTATGAATCTTTTCCATCCTAATATTCTTCTTTTCAACATGATCCCTAATAAAATGATGCTTAATGTCAACATGTTTGCATCTAGTATGTAGAACAGGATTTTGTGTGATGGCAATGGCACTATTACTGTCACAATATATAGGTACATTAGATTCTACAACATTGTAGTCTCTGAGTTGTTGTATTAGCCAAAGAAGCTGACTACAACAACTTCCTGCAGCCATATATTCTGCTTCAGTAGTAGAGGTTGTCACAGTTGTTTGTTTCTTTGAAAACCATGAAATGAGCTTAGTTCCTAAGAATTGACATAAACCTGAAGTAGATTTTCTATCTATTTTACAACCTCCAAAGTCCGAGTCTGAATAACCACTTAAAGATATATCATCATCTGCAGGATACTATAATCCTCGATTAATGGTCCCCTTTAGATATTTCAATATCCTTTTGGCAGCTTCCAGATGACTTTCCTTGGGGTTTGCTTGAAATCTTGCACATACACCAACAGAAAAAGCAATATCAGGTCTGCTGGCAGTTAGATAGAGTAGAGAGTCAATCAAAGCACGATAGTGAGGTTGGTCAGAAGACTTACCTCCTTCATCAGGAGCCATTCTGTATGTAGGTTGCATGGGCACACCAACTGTCTTACAGGTTTTAATACCAAATTTATCTAGCAAATTCTTAGTGTACTTTGCCTGATTTATAAAGATACCTTCTGAAGTTTGTTTTACTTGAAGACCAAGAAAATATGTCATTTCTCCCATCATAGACATTTCAAATTTACTTTGCATGAGTGTAGAAAAGCTTTCACTCAAGGTTTTGTTGGGTGATCCAAATATAATATCATCCACATAAATTTGAGCAAGTAATATATCATTACCTTCTTGTCTTCTAAACAAAGTTCTATCAACCTTGCCTTTTGTAAAACCATTTTCAAGTAAGAATAGAGAAAGAGTATCATACCATGCTCTTGGGGCTTGTTTCAATCCATAGAGTGTTTTCTTTAACCTGTATACTTGGTGACTATTCACTTCAAAACCGGGTGGTTGTTCCACATAAACTTCTTCAGCAAGTATGCCATTCAAAAATTCACTTTTCACATCCATTTGATACACAGTGAATTTCATATGTGCAGCATAAGCAAGGAACAATCTTATAGCTTCTAGTCTAGCTACAGGGGCAAAAGTTTCATCATAATCGATACCCTCAGCTTGAGAGTAGCCCTGAGCAACTGATCTAGCTTTGTTTCTAACTACAAGATCATTTTCATCCCTTTTGTTCTTGAAAATCCACTTAGTGCCTACAACATTATGATTACTAGGTCTATCAACAAGTTCCCAAACTTCATTTCTAGTGAACTGATTAAGTTCTTCCTGCATGGCTATAATCCAGTTACTATCACTTAAAGCTTCAATCACAGTTTTAGGCTCAATAGATGATAGAAAACAACACCAGCAAAATAGAGACTTACTAGGTTCTTCCTGGGAATCAAACAATTGTTTTCTAGTTTTGACACCTTTACTTGAATCACCTAGAATCAGATCAGTAGAATGAGCAGACTTCCATGTCCTTCTATTCTTAACAGAAATGCTATCATCATTTTCATCATGCAAATTATCATGCAGATCAATATTATTTATATCAGCAGATTTGTTCACAGGAGAGCAGTCATCCAATTCTTGTATTTCAGAAGTTTTAGATGACTCACCTTTGTCTTTTACCTTTTCTTTATCAGAATCTTGATCTAGGACTTTCAGGAAAGGATTATATGCTTGTACAGATTCATATATTCCTGTATTATCATCTTCATGGTTGATTTGAAGCTTTAGTTTGTCAATTTCCTTACTGAGCTGATGATCAGCAGAGTCCTGCACATTCTCATCAAAGACTACATGGGGTGTTTCTTCCACACATAGGGTAGAGTAATTAAATACTCTAAATGCTTTGCTTACAGAAGAGTATCCTAAGAATATTCCTTCATCAGCTTTTGCATAAAAAGCATTTAATTTACTTTTGCCATTGTTATGTATGAAACACTTACATCCAAAAATATGAAAATAAGAAACTCTTGGTTTTCTGCCTTTCCATACCTCATAAGGTGTTTTACCATGCACCTTATTAAGAGCACTTCGATTTTGGGAGTGGCAAGCTGTGTTAATAGCTTCTGCCCAAAATTTCTGAGGTGTTTTGAATTCTGCAATCATGGCTCTGCAAGCTTCTTTTAGTGTTCTGTTTCTCCTTTCTGCAACACCATTTTGTTGAGGGGTTCTGGCTGCACTTGTCAAATGCTGTATACCAGACTTAGAACAGTAGTCAAAGATGTAACAGATAATAAATTCAGTCCCCTTGTCACTCCTAATCTTGACAATGGGATGACCTTTTTCAACCTGCAACCTCTTCAAAAGATCTGGAAGTAGTGTTTGTGTATCACTCTTTTTGTGTAGAAAGACTAACCAAGTGAACTTAGAGTAATCATCTACAACAACTAGAGTATACCTTCTTCCATTCAATGTAGGAGGGTTGATAGGACTCTGCTTGTTGAAAGGGTTGGAATGGACTTAAATGAAACCTTTACCTGTTTACCTTTTTTACAGGAATCACATACTTGTGATTTGGAATAGATTTCATTAGGAATGCCCTCAACAAGATGTTCTCTAGCAATCTTGTTGATTATCTTAAAGTTCAGATGGCAGAGGCGTTTATGCCAGAGCCAACTGTTTTCTTTAGGACTCTTAGTAATAAGACAGGCATTCTTAGGACAGCTATTCCAATTCACAATGTATACACTTCCTTGTCTTGTGCCAACAAGTAGACTTAGGATCTATTTTTCTGAGATAGCCTTTCCTTGGTTCTATCCTTTTTTCAGTAAGATCAGTATGCATGTAATAGTTTGAATATGGTCTAAAAGCATGTGGACCATACGGCTTATAGATGCGTTTTGGTCTTTCCTCTCCAATGGTATCATAGGATAAAGGAGGAGGATAAAGAACAGGTTTGTTATGATAATGAGGCACAAATCTCTTAGGTTTAGTTGAATACAGTTGAGACTGCCTTATAAAAGGAGGTCTAGGCTGTTCCCAACTTGCATGTGCTTGTCTTGACCTACTGTTCTGAGTTTGTCTCTTCTGATTCCAGGACTGATCTGATCTGTTCAGATGAGTATAACTCTTCTGGTATGGTCTTGACTGTACTGGTCTTAATACATTCTTCATTGTACCATTCTTGGTAGTAGGAGGGATGTATTTAGACTGTACTTTGAGTTTTGGATCATCATCATAAGTCATAGGTTCTTTTCATTTATCTAGTTGTAAAGAACTTGAACTAGCTCCATTAGTGTTCTTAAATTCTGAAGTAGAACAGCTAGGCAGATCAGTACCTATTCCACTTTTATCATTTGGAGCTCTATATCTGTCTGAGATAGTTTGATTAATTCTAGTAGAGTTAATCATCCCAGATAGCTTTCGATCTAGGCTCACTACTTCAGATTCTAAGAATCTATTGCGCTCTTCAAGTTTTTCACACTTAATCTTTAAATCATTGAATTCATTAGTCTCTTTGGCTTGAGTTTTGAGCATACCCTGATATAGTTTGTCAATGGATGCATACTTTTCTTGGAGTTGAGACAACTCTTCTGATAGCCTTGCATTTATGACAGCTATATTATGATCTACTTTTGACTGAGCTTCTTTCAGATTAATGATTTCTTGCTTTAAAGTTATATTCTCATCACTAATTTCAATGAATGCTTTGTTAGCTTGTAGAAGGTCTTCTTCAGTCACTTCTTGGGAATGATGAAGACTACTTCCTACACTGCTAACAGCAGCATCACTTTCATCAGTGTCAGAATTGTTACAAGATTGAAAAGAGTTAGCAGATGATACCTCATAATTTATTTTGGCCATCATTACCAGTCCATCATCTGCTATGAAGGCTTCATCTTCATTGCTAGAGGGGTAGTCAGAGGAAGACGGTGGTAACTCTTCTGATTCCGAATCAGAGTCATTGTAAGCCATCATTGCCTTCTTACCCTTGGCATATTTTCGATCTCTTCTGGCTTTCCTTTCTTCTCGATCTTCAGAACTCAGATCAGGACATTCATAAGCATAATGACCTGGCTTATCACAATTATAGCAAACAGGATTGTTAGAAGTTCTTTTAGGAGGAGAATGTTTTCGGTTCCTGTCATGCTTATCAATTGAGTTCCTGTCTTTCGTATCAGAATACTTTATATCCCTCTTTTCAGATGAGTTCCTATCTCTCCTGTTCTCATTAGAGATCTCATCCCTTCTTTCAGAAGAGTTTTGATCCCTTTTGTTCACAGAAGAGTCCCTGTTATTAGAACCCTTAGTTTCCTTATAGAATCTTTTGTACCTACCATACCTCTTATTCAGTTTATCAAATATTTTGATCATAAGGCTCATCTGATCTTTCAGACTAAGATCAGAACTATCTAGTTCATCTTTTATGATTGAGGCCTTAGACTTAGATGATCTAGACCCCTTAGAGGTAGAGGCTTTAAAAGCTATGTCCTTAGAGGCATCCTTATCCTTATGAATCACAGTAATAGGATCTTCTTCATCTAACTCAAACTCGTGTGCCTTAAGTGTTTGGAACATAGTTTCTGCTGGCCAAGAATCAATGTCTTGTGTGGTTTTAATGATCATCTTGACCATTTTCCACCTTTCTACCAAGGCTTTCAAGATTCTCAGGTTAACTTCTCTATCAGTATAAGTCTTTCCTAATACATCAAGATCATTCATAATTTTGGTAAATCGAGTATCCAACTCATCAATTGATTCTCCTGGCTTCATCTTAAATGATTCAAACCTTTGGACAGCAGTGGATAACTTGCTTTCTTTGATCAGTGTAGTACCTTCACAAAGAATAGCCAATTTGTCCCACATTTGTTTTGCAGTCTTACATTTTAGTACTTTACCAAGATACTCATTTGGTAAGGTGTGTAAAATGTAGTTCTTAGCAAGACTGTCCAAATTGTTTTGTTTCATTTCTTCCGAAGTCAGTTTTGACCTTGGTTTAGGGACCAGTGCTCCAACTGGTTTAGATGGATCCAGAACAGCAGTGTTTTCCACCATGATGACAATTGGTCCTTCAGTCACCACAGACACCATTAGATCATGGGTTGAGCTAAAGATGGTCTCCATCCTAAGCTTCCAGTAGTCATAATCTGCAATCTTGAACTTAGGCAGTTTGTTCACATTAGTATCATCCATGTTTGTTTAGACAAATAGGATTAGTAGTATAGCAGATAGATTTCAAGTATTCAGATAGTGACAGATATCAAGAAAGTGTAGCAAGATCAGTAAGTTTTCCCTCAAGATCTGCAAGGTTATCAAGAAACAGCAGTCCAAAGAACTACTGCTCTGATACCACTTGTTGGTCCCAAAGTTGAGTTAAGATTGATTAAGCTAGTAAAAGTCTAGAGGGGAGGGGTGAATAGACTTTTAAAATTCTTTCAAAATATCAGAATATGCAATGCGGAATTTAGTCTTCTTATGTACTGTACTGTGCTTACTCAGCTCAGATCAGTACTTTTCAAAACAATATGGGCCTTACTAGTTTATACTCAACTTTTCTTTAGATCTTTATCTTTGTAAATTCTTAATGTTCTTAGTTAAACAATTCAAACAAATATCAAACAGAAAATGTAAAGAACACAGAATTTTATAGTGGTTCGACAAATGTCTACATCCACTCTCACAACTCCAGTTGTGAAGTTTTATTAACTCTTCCTTCTTGAGTTTCTTGTGGCTTAAAGTCCCAAGATTAAGACTGTGATCTTATCGATTATACCTCCAGGTATATCTTCGATCTACTAGTAATTCTACAAGTAACTAGCACACTTGTTTTACAACATACAAACTTAAACTTGAAAAGTAAAACTTCTCTTTGAATAGCCTTTGATTCTTCTCTTCAATTCAGTGGCTTCTCTTCTTTAATCTCCTTCAACTCTGTGAGTTCTTCTTGTGCTCTGTAGACTTAGATTGCTTGTGAATGTTTTAAGATCAGTAGTCTTAGCAGTAGGAGATCACACAGTATTTATAGAACTTAGTATGACAGTTAGCAGTTTGTGAACTAACTCTCAACTAACTTTAAAACTGTTTTTTTGTAACTTCTTCTTGTAACCGACTTTGTAACTTCCTTCTAAGTCAGCATATCTTCAAATATATTCAGTTACGCCTTAAATAAGTTTTCCAAACTTATTCTTCAATTTTACCAAATCAGCACAGTAACTTACTGTTCTGATTTTTACTCTTCGGATTTTTACTCTGCTGAGTCAGTCGGCATAGTAACTTAAAACTGTTCAAAACTTCTCCAGATTTCTTCTAATCTCTTCTTCAACTCTTCTTGAAGTCTTCTTATTCTGAAGTAGTCCTCTGAGTCTTCTTTAGTCTTCTGATCTTCTTCTAATCTAGTTCTAAACTTACTATTCTGAACTTTACAATGCTGAATACAATAGAATACAACTTTACATATATAAAACCTATCTATACATCAACTGAACTATATACAGATGAGTATAATTAAGTCCTATACTATAAGCTGTCTATACAATACAAAACATCAGCTTAGTTCCTAACAGTTCATATATTAGATCAGTAAACAATAAGATCAGTAAACACTAAGATCAGTAAACACGTAAGATCAGTAACTTACATATAAGACCAGTAAGCATTTAAGATCAGTAAGTATATAAGATCAGTAAGTATATAAGATCAGTAACTCAGATTCAAATATCTCATATAAGATCACTAAAATTATTCTCAGTTTCCATACTCAGATCAGTAATCTTATTCCATATAACTCAGTTAAGATTAATAATTTTATTCCAACTATTACTAAATAAGATCAGTAAACTTATTTCAGATATCATTAAGATTAGTAATATCATTTTCAGTTTCTCATCAGATGACTTAGTTAAGATGACCTAGAACCACATTGATCACTAACTTTAAGTTGCTTTTGGCCATCAAAACATACTTTCATCAACTAGAACATTGTTTCAAGGATTCATATCCCAACAGAGGGCACACTTACTCCCTCTTCAGCAACTTCTTCAATCTCAGTTGAAGCTCTAGAGTTTTCCTCTGAGGGGATTTGATACATTTTCCTTGTCTTCACCACTCTGGCCTTTGTCCTCTTTTTCAATTTTGGCTTTTCCTCAACCTTTTCTTCAGCAGGTTTGGCCATAAGCATCCTTCTTTGCTCAGTTTTCTTGTTGAGCTTCCTAAACAGAATCTTTTGGGCTGGGAGGGGCTTTGCAAAGGTTTGCATTTGAGAGTAATGAGAAAACCTTTCAATCAACAAGCTTGCCCTGGTGCAATACTTGAGTTTTCCTTCTAGCACAACCTTGTTGTGGGCTCTCACTTTAAACTTGGCCTTTTCCTTCATCATCTCAGTCATGATGAAGGTCCTCCAATCAAATTTGATACCTTTGTCACTAGCATCAATAACTGCAGCCATAATTCTAATTCTTGGATGGCTGACTTGCTCCAAACTTCCAGTATTGCTCATAAGACTCTTAGTGATTACCTCAAATAGATTGAGAAATTTTTGCTTGAGAGTCTTCTTGTTTTGTGTTGAAGAGATGGGGAATGGAACCAAAAGCCATTCTTGTGCTATCTCATCTTCATGATCAGCACCATACGGTTCAGGATTCCTTCCCTCAGAAGGCAATCCAAAAGCTCCTTCAAGATCTTCTGAAGAGAATTTCACTCTATGAAATTTCTCTTCCTCCTCTCCTTCTGCCTCATATGAAAGCTTTGTAGTGAGTTCACCATCTTCAGGCTTACCTCTCCACTTGAGAAAGGCAAAGAACTCAGCCATGTAGCTTTCCAAGCAAAAGCTTGGTCTTTCCTCCATAAACTTCTGCAATCCAGCTCTCCTCAACCATCTCAGGGTTGGTGTAATCTCAGGATCCTCACTTTCAAAAGATACTATGGGCTCAAAGTGAAGACTGTTTTTGTTGCTCAAATATCCAAAATCAAGGTCTAGAGCCTTGTTGGAGAAATCAATGATCATCTCTGGTATAACTTTGGGAGCCATTGAAGGTTTACAGAAGGAAAATTTGACAGAGATTGAGAGTGTTTGAAGAAAATTTGAGCTCGGGTTTCGAATACTTGGGGAAGAAGTGTTTGTGGGGGTCTTAAGACTTGTGAATATTCTTAAAAGAATGTTTGTCAATGAGTTGGTGAAGTCTTGATGCAATTCAAAGGTGAACAAAAATGGAAATCAAAATGGACGGCTAGGATTGTCTTCAGGGGAGTTGTCCAATTTTGATCCAATGGTCAAAAATCAATGTAACAGTGAAAAACTGTTTTGTTCAAAACGTGGGTGGAGTTTTAATGTTTGTTTAAGTCTGGGGGATTTTCGAGATAGATCATGTCCCAAAGAGTTTAATGCAAACGAGAGTTAAATCTTGGCATTTAATGCATGGAAAGTGACCTTTTGGGTGGGAGACAAATTAAATCCCAAAATGGTGAAATCTGTATTTTTAATGGGACAGATTTTGAAATAGACAATGATTACCCAAAATAGGTGCGTATCAGACCAAGATTTGGTTTGATAGCTAGGACAACTTATCTGACCCCACTAGGACAAGTGTCCTGAAAAGATGTGGACAACTGTCCTGAGATTCAATGGACAAGTGTCCTGATCATTTCATCTGAGTTTCAGTAGACTTGACCAAGTCTGCTGAAGTTTGAAATTTGTTCCCCCTTAATGAATGAACTCCTTTGGACTCAATTGTCCAATTTCCCTGGATCAAGTAGACCCAACTCTGCTGATAATTCCAGAAATCTTGCCTCTGCAAGTGGTTTTGTCAATATATCAGCTTTTTGATGATCTGTGTGGATCTTTACCAACTTGATATCCTTCTTCTCCACATGATCTCTAATGAAGTGATGCTTGATGTCCACATGTTTGCATCTTGTGTGCAATACAGGATTTTGTGATATTGCAATTGCACTGTTGTTATCATAAAATATTGGCACTTCAGTAGAGTTGACTTTGTAGTCTTTGAGTTGTTGTCTCAGCCAAAGGATTTGAGCACAACAACTTCCAGCAACAACATATTCAGCTTCAGTGGTGGAGGTAGCCACTGTGTTTTGCTTCTTGGAAAACCAAGATATGAGTTTGTTGCCTAAGAATTGACAGGTCCCTAAAGTGGACTTTCTGTCAATTCTACATCCTCCATAGTCAGCATCTGAGTAGCCAGTTAACTCAATGTTGTCATCAGCAGGGTACCAAAGGCCTAGATTTTCAGTGCCTTTGAGATACCTCAAGATCCTTTTTGCAGCCTCAAGGTGGCTTTTCTTAGGATTTGCTTGAAACCTTGCACAAACACCTACTGCAAAGGTGATGTCAGGTCTGCTGGCAGTGAGATAGAGGAGTGAACCAATTATTCCTCTATACTCAGTGGAGTTGGTTGGAACACCACTCTCATCAGGATCCATCTTCCAATTTGTGTTCATTGGGATCCTTACTGGCTTGCTTGTTGTACACCCAAACTTCTTGATCATTTCTCTGGTGTACTTGGCTTGGTTGATGAAGATTCCTTCTTTTGATTGTTTAACTTGTAGACCCAAAAAGAAGTTCATCAACCCCATCATGGACATCTCAAACTTGCTTTGCATGAGCTTGCAGAACTTTTCACACAGCTTCTCATTAGGGGATCCAAAAATTATGTCATCTACATAAATTTGGACAAGCAAGATGTCCTCTCCTTCAGAGATTCTGAAGAGAGTTCTGTCCACAGTTCCCTTGGTGAATCCATGATCCAAGAGGAATTGTGACAGTGTGTCATACCAAGCCCTAGGGGCTTGCTTGAGTCCATATAGAGCATTCTTCAGTCTGTATACTTGGTTTCCAACCTCAAAACCTGGTGGTTGCTCCACATAGACTTCTTCTTTCAAGACTCCATTCAGAAAGGCACTCTTGATTTCAAGACTCCATTCAGAAAGGCACTCTTGACATCCATTTGGTACACTTTGAACCTCTTGTGGGCTGCATAGGCTAGGAAGAGCCTTATTGCTTCTAGCCTTGCCACAGGTGCAAAAGTCTCATCATAGTCAATGTCTTCATGCTGGCAATAACCTTTTGCCACTAGTCTTGCTTTGTTTCTGACAATCACATCATTCTCATTCTTTTTGTTCTTGAACACCCACTTGGTTCCAATAACTAGGGGTGGTTCGGTACGGTATACCGAACCATATCGCGCCATACCGTTATCATACCGAAAATTTCGATATCAAAAATATTGATACCGTTATCATACCGAAAATTTCGGTATACCGAAAATCCGGTATAAAAAATCTCATACCGAATGTCGTACCGAAATTTCGGTATGTCGTACCATACCGAATTTTCGGTATTTACCGAATCATACCGAAATATCGACACGCCGAATCATACCGAAAATTTCGGTATACCGAAAAATACCGAAATATCAAAAAATACCGAAATACCGAAAAATACCGAAATATCGGTATACCGAATTATACCGAAATACCTAAATTAATTATAAAAATCATAATAGCTGAATATATCAAAGTATCAAACACGAATGAAAAGAGAATACAATCCTACTTCAAATTCAACAATACAAAATACAACTCTCATTCAAATTCAACAATACGAAATACAATTCTCGTTCAACTTCAATAATCTCCAAAGACTTGCAAAAGATAATACTTAATCAATTTGAATTTATAGATATTAAAGTGTAATAAATAAATATATTATTTCTTTTTCACCTTTTCAAGCTTAAGATTAGACGGTAGTAAGAGAAGAATCTTGGTTTGTAATTGAAGCTTGAAAGTTATAAAAATAAAATCTGATATTTATAAGAAAATCTGAAATGTATATCAAAATTTAGGGATTGAACTCTTAAAAATAGATAACAGAAGTTGATACTAATTTATGGTATAATTATACCAGAAAAATAGATAACAGAAGTGGAATTATACCAGAAAATCGGACGATTCGGAATCTTGTAGGCTGTAACAGAAGTGCATGACAAAGAAAAAGTCAAGAGGGAGATCTGTTACAGAACTATTAAAAACAGATATCGAAATTTAGTAGAAATAATTATTAAAACTTAAAGTAGATACTATCTACTGTATAAGAAAACCGGTCATTAAAATCTGATATGTAGAAATAATTATATTAAAATCTGATATGTAGAAATAATTATATTAACATCTGATATGTAGAAATAATTATTAACAGACCTCGATCATTATCAGATTTTCTTATACAGTATTCTAATGTATAAGAAAATTAATGTATCTACTGACTAATTAAGAAAATTCTTAAAAATTTACACTACAAAAAAGAGGTGTTTTACCGACGGTTATACCGACGGATATTCAGTCGGTATTGGCTCTTACCGACGGAATTACCGACGGATTTTATCCGTCGTCAATGAATTGGTCGGTAGTGGTTACCGACGGAAAATATGCGTTCGTCGGTATATGCCGACGGATTCCCGACGGATTCAAACCAACCCGTTTTCAAACCGGGTCGCCTATACCGACGGATTCAATTCCGTCGGCAGTCAAGCCAACCCGTTTTCAAACCAAGTTTTCAAACCGGGTCGCCTTTACCGACGGATCCCAAATCAATTTTTCGTCGGTAGATCCGTCGGTATATGTTGGACTTAAATTTTATTATTTTAATTTACCGACGGAATTTTCCGTCGGTAAGTATTAAATGTTTTTTAAAAAAATGGAATTCTGTCGGCTCGCCCGTCGGTATTACCGACGCTACACCGACGGATTAGTCCGTCGGTAAGTACCAAAAATTTTTTTTTAAAAAATTATTTGCAATCGGGATCCGACCCGATCCCGATTGCTTACATAATTGCTTAAAATTCAATACACGATCAAAATTGCTTAAATAATTCAATACACAAATCTACATTACATCCAACCGAATAAACAAAATCGTGCTAAGGCATCGAATGGTGTTCCGGAATTGACAGAGGATCGATCAAGTAAGAAGCAAATAGAATTTTGCTCCGGATTATGACAAATATACCCCTCACTAGAATGCTTGAAAAAGCTCTGTGAAATATTAAAACAACATAGTAAACATTAACAAAAACTTATATGAGAAATAATTTAACAAGAATGTGAGTATATTAATACGTACCGTGGAGTATATTAAATTGTCCTTCACTGACTCGACTCCATCCCTGCCATTTCAAAATCAATTCCAAAGAATCAAGATTCAATTGTCATTTTATATATTTAAACATAAATTAAATTATCATAAAAATTGAACATACCTCAACAGTGATCAAGTAACTTCATTAGGCTCGCATAGTTTCTGTCGGTCTCAGCAAACTTCATTACTACAACATCATGAATTAAAAATCCATTCACTCTATCTTCAGTCAAATAAAATTCAATTTTGGACACAATGCTTGAAAAAGACTCTTAATGCAGGAACAAAAAAAAGCAGAAATCTAATCTTTTTCTTGCAGACTCATTTCATAGAGCATTACCTGATATATTACTACAATTACACCTTAACCATTAAAGAAGATAAACTGAAAAACAGAAGTTGTGGCTCACTCAAAAACAAAAAACAAAAACCCTGTTCTATCTTTTGTTTAAGGAATTCATAACACGGTTTTCTCAACTGGTTTGTCCCTCGGAATCAGAATATGAAATCAAATTTCGCAAAGTAAACTATCAATAACATTTCAATAATTGAATATTACATGACAGCCCTAATGAAAATCACAATTCAATTCAACAAAGATAACACGACAATCAAAAGCACGAACTGAGATCTTATGAAATTAGATTCTTGACAGATAGAGGCACATTAATCAAGTCAAAAACATTACTACTCCACAAAAAATTGGGGCGAAATTCTCGAACGGTCACAGGTCATGCTCAACAATACGAGAATAATCAAAACAATTCGTGAATAATTCAAGAAAAGCAGCACACTAACCATCAAAACGTAATTCGTAGATGTGGACGGCGGCGTGTCGGGGAGGGACGGTAGGGTGACGCGGGACTGCGACGCGGACGGTGGGATGGGCGGACTCCGGCCGGAAAAGGGGGTGGCGCCGCTGCGAACGTGGGCAAGGGGCAGCATGTGGCGAAGCCTAAAGGAGGAGACGATCGGAGTGGGGGAGAGGGAGAGGGAAAATACGCGTGAAATGAGAGAAAGTTACATTTATAATCGGAAATGCCGACGGAATTGGCGACTGATAATTCGGTCGGCTTTGGCTCGTTGCCGTTAGTGACGGAAATGGCGACGGATATTTCAGTCGGCTTTGGCTCGTTGCCGTTAGCGACGGAAATGGCGACGGATATTTCGGTCGGCTTTGGCTCGTTGCCGTTAGCGACGGAAATGGCGACGGATATTTCGGTCGGCTTTGGCTCGTTGCCGTTAGCGACGGAAATGGCGACGGATATTTCGGTCGGCTTTGGCTCGTTGCCGTTAGCGACGGAAATGGCGACGGATATGTTCCGTCGCCATTGGATTTTTATAACCAAATGATAAATAATTAAATTAAATTATAAGTTAATTAATAAAATAACCAAATGATAAATAATTAAATTATAAGTTATAACCAAATGATAAATAATGAAATCTTATAAATTGTACAAAATAAAATAGCTAGGTTACATTAATTTAATATTCATCTTCGTCTTCATTTTCATTATTTGCCACATCTTCCTCTTCCTCCTCATCTTCTTCATCCTCATCTTCTTCATCCTCCCCCTCGTCATGTTCATCCTCCTCCTCATGTCCACTATCGTTTTCAATAACAATCAATTGTGGATTTGCAGCCGTCAAGTCTACCGAAAGATTAAAATCTCCCGCAAACACTTCAGTTTGATTCTCTATTTGTTCCATTTGAAACGGAGGTTCATCTTCATCGTTGTTTTCCTTTTTGGGGACCTCCACCATTGACCTTGCCTTCACTTTGCAAACAGCGTGCCATTCTGATCTATTACGTTTTCCAGCTCCTGGATACGTGCAGTAGTAGACTTGAGAACCCTGCGATGCCGTCTGGGACGGACCAGCGCCGGAAATGACATCAGCGCTCATACGACCAAGGCCCAGAACTCGTCCGCGGGTGGTGGGGGCAACTTCCAAATAAGCCCGGTCCACCTCCTCGACTGTAGGGGCACTGCTGGTTCCGGGTTGAGTAGGGTCGACTTGAGTTCCGATCTCGGCAATCCTCCGGTTCATCTCCAACTACATAATTAATAATTTTAAATTAATAGAATAAATTATAAAAAAATGTATTTAATTAAACAATTTTATTACTTACGTGGAGGTTAGTTGTGCGCCCGTATGTGGATTGCTGTGTATCAGCATTAAACGGATGAGCAATGCTCATCCGGTCCAAGTGAGTGGGTACACGCCCCGTATCCCGTTCCTAATAATTTAATTTATGTATTATATATATTAAATATATAATTAAATTTATTGAAATTAATTAAAAAATTAATAAACACTTACAATGACCATCGACTGCTCAAGGATGGACCGGGCTCCAGTCCGATGCCTGGACATCCCACCCCCATCGTCGGATCTCCGGTTGGCCTTAGCAATCTCACACTTCCTGATGTACTCCGGATCCAGCCACTCCCTCGTCAATGAATCCCACAACACAACATCATTATCATCCTTACCCAAGCTCTGCGTCGTCCCATCGCGCCGCCATGCCATTCTCCATTCGTACATTAAATCCTTATACCGCTGTTGCGCCGATTTACAGAAATACCTGAACATAGCCTGGTCTGAGTACATATTCCGATCCCAAGTGGTTTGTTTCTACACATATAATAAATTGTTTATTATTGAACAAATTAAAAAACATTAATTAAATAATTAAGTAATTAATTACTACCTGAAATTCCTCGAAGTACGCCAACTTTTTTGGTTTTGGGACCTTCGACCAGGTATATGCACCCGCAGAGATCGGTAAAGAGCCAAAAGCAATCGTGCATGCCCTGGAGACCTCGTTACCAGGTAACAATCTGTGACATTAATTAACAAACAAAACACATTATAAATTAAAACGAATGTGAAATTAATTAATTATTAATTATTAAACAATAAAAGTATTTAATTACTTACACTCCTCCACTTGTAGCCCAAACGCGCTCCCGGGCATCCTGAGCAGGAACAGCAGGATGGTCCCGGACAGACGAATGAGACGACGACTGATCAGGCGACGGGTGTGGAATGGGTGGCGGAGGCGACGATAATGGTGTTCGTGACAGTGTAGGCGCCGGCGCCTCGGGTCTAAGTTTGGATCGACTCTTCCTCGATCGGCTACGTGACCCGGAGGCCCCGTGAGATCCCGAGCCACCAGAGGCACCAGCACCATTTCCAGTCATCTATTTAATTTAAACATTTAAATTAATAAATTATATATATAATACTAATTAATTAATAATAAATTTCTTAATTTAATAAAAAACAATAATCTAATAAATTAAAATTTAATAAAAACCTAATTTAATCAATAATAACCTATTTTAATAAATAATTTCCTATTTTATTCAACAATAACTAATTTCCTATTTTATTCAACAATAACTAATTTATTCAATAATTTTCAACTTTAATTAACAATTTTCTATTTTAATTAACAATCTATAACCTAATAAATTTAGTAACAATTTTTTCTAACTTTAAAATAACAATTTCCTAATATAATTAACAAAGCCCCTAATTTAATCAATAATTTCATAATTAGTAAATCAACAATATTAATCTAGCTAATTATAACGTACAATATCATAATTTAATTATGTAATTAACTCCACTCCAACGTATATGCAAATTCAACAATAATATCAATTATATATATAACATCAATTATGCAAAACATGCAATATCGATCTTAACAAATCACATCAATTTATTATAAATAACTATATACATCAAATAGCTATACATATAGGCAATTATCCACTTACAATATCAACTAATTAATTAGATATATCAACTACATACATTCAAAATAATTAACTATATACATCAACTACAAACAATTAATTTCATATTAATCTATATAACAATTTAAATTAACACATGCAATTTAATTCATAATTATAGGCAATACATATATAACTTAAAAATTAATTACTAACAAATTAAGAAAGCGTACCGTATAGATTTTCTAATCGAGTCGAGAGATCACCTCGGCCGAGCCTCTTCTTCGCGCGATGAAGATGAAGAAGGAAAGAGTGGGGAGGGAGGAGGGAGGAGGGAGGGTTTCTGTAATCTGTTCTTCAGTTTATATACAAAAAAAAAATTGCCTTTACCGACGGATATTTCCGTCGGTAATGACCAGATTAATTATGGTAGTTATTGCGGGTCGGTTACCGACGGATATTTCCGTCGGTAATGACCACATTTAATTTTGGGAGTCGATCAAGAAGGCGGTTAGTTAATGCGGGTCGGTTACCGACGGAATATTTACAATACCGACGGAACGATCCGTCGGCCGGTGACCCAAAAACGACACCGTGTAGAGAGTTCTGAGTGTCCGTCGGCATATCCGTCGGTATCCCGTCGGGAAAGCCGACGGAAATTGAATTCCGTCGGTAGAGTCTTCTGACTTTGAATTCCGTCGGTAATCCGTCGGTACAGCCGTCGGAAAGGAAATCCGTCGGTATACATCCGTCGGCAAAAACAAGCGTTTTTGTAGTGTTAAAAAATTATTAATTACCAATTACCAATTTCAACAGAACTCCAAAATTCAAAATCTGTAATATCAATATGAACTCCAAATCCCAAAATCTAAAATCTATAATCCAAAATCTGTAATATTCATAAAATCTAAAATCTGTAAATAATATTCATAAAATCTGTAAAAAAAAAAAACGAAACCATACCTGATGGCGAGCGTGGAGAGGCGGCGGTGGCGACGCGAGCGTGGAGAAGCGGCGGTGGGCGGTGTGCAGTGGTGGCGAAGCGAGCGGCAGCGAGGGGCGTGGAGCGTGCAGCGAAGGCGTGGAGCGGCGGCTTGTAGCGGCGCGGTCCGAATCGTCCGCCGTCGATTCCCTTGAAGGCTGAAGTTGAACCGCCGCTGAAGAGATAAGAGTGTAGGAGAAGGCAAAAGTTTTAGGGTTGAAGTACTGAACGGCTGATACTTAGATTTAGGGCTTTTAGTTATAATCTTTTAATTTATTTTTTAATTTAAAATTTTAATTATATTATTAAATAATTATTTTATTAATATTTCGATATTTCGGTATATACCGATATTTTTGGTATATCGAACTTATCGAAATTTTCGGTATATACCGAAATACCGCGGTATGGCCATTTTCCATACCGTTATCATACCGAAAATATCGGTATGATATCATACCGTACCGAAATTTTCGGTATACCGAAAATTTCGATAATTTCGGTATTTTTTTGATACGATAAGCTCGGTATACCGAAATTTCGGTATATTTACCCACCCCTACCAATAACATCTTGATGTGAAGGTCTATCCACCAGCTCCCATACTTCATTTCTGGTGAATTGATTCAGTTCTTCCTGCATGGCTGTGATCCAATTGGCATCTTGAAGTGCTTCTTCAATATCACTTGGTTCTTGTTCTGACAAGAAACAACAGAAAAGAGCACTTTCACCATGAAATCTTCTTGTTTTGACTCCAATACTTGGGTCACCAAGTATTAGATCAGTAGGATGGTCAGACAACCAAGTCCTTCTTTTTCTGATCTCTTCAGTAGAGTTGTCCTCTACTGAAGTTGAGTCATTTTGATCATAAAATTCAGGATAATTGAGTGCAGGATCTAATTCAGGATCATAATCAGGGATGTTGTCCTCAATGTCAGGGACATTGGCATTTTCAACATTTTGAGTTCCCCCTTGATTATTTGACCCATTAACTACCTCAGCAGGAACTGCTTCTTCATTGGTAGTTGTTACCTGAATGTGAACTGGGATTGGATCATTCAGTTCACCATTTCCATCAGTGGGGTTTGTCTCATGAAGGTTGCCTTCAGGATTGTTGTCCAATGTGAGTTTTTCAGGTAGGTTGGCTTGGACAACATCTATGAATTCAGTGTCTTTGTCTTTTAGGCTCAGTCTGGTTGTCCTCTGTGTGATTTCTTCAGGTTCCAGGTTTTCATTCCTGGACTCATGAATAGATTCATCAAACACAACATGGGGTGTTTCTTCCACAATAAGGGTTTTCTTGTTGTAGACTCTGAAAGCTCTACTGACTTGAGAATATCCAAGGAATACTCCCTCATCAGCTTTGCTGTCAAAGGCTTTTAACTGTTCTTTCCCATTATTGTGTATGAAACACTTACAACCAAAGATGTGAAAGTATGACACTTTAGGCATTCTTCCTTTCCAGAGTTCATAAGGGGTTTTGCCTTGCCCCTTAGTAATCAAGCATCTATTTTGAGTATGGCATGCAGTGTTTATAGCTTCAGCCCAAAACCTCTTAGGTAAATTTGAATCAGCAATTAAGGTTCTAGCAGCTTCTTTTAAGGTTCTATTCCTTCTTTCTGCAACTCCATTTTGCTGAAGAGTTCTAGCTGCTGAGGTTTCATGAGCTATTCCATTAGATGTGCAATACTCATTGATGTATGAATTTATGAACTCAGTGCCTTTATCAGATCTTATCTTGATAATGCTAAGGCTTTTTTCATTTGACAGTCTCTTGAGAAGTTCAGGTAGTTTGACTTGTGTTTCCTTCTTATTAAGGAGAAATACTACCCATGTGAACCTAGAGAAGTCATCTACTACAACCAATGTGTATTTTCTACCATTTATGCTTGAAGGGGTGATTGGTCCAAAAAGATCCATATGTAGAAGTTCAAGTACCCTTTCAGTAGAGATTACTGGTTTACCTTTGAATGAGGCTTTAATCTGTTTTCCTTCTTGACATAGCTTACACACATGTTCTTTAATGAAAACCTCATTAGGCAGTCCTTTAACTAATGCATTTCTAGCAAGTTTGTTCATTGATTTCAAGTTCAGGTGATTTAGCCTCTTGTGCCATAACCAGCTTTGTTCACTAGTGCTCTTAGCAATGAAACATGCAACATCAGTAGACTTGGCCCAGTCTGCAAAATACACATTTCCTTTCCTAGTTCCAGTCAATAGAATTTGTTGAGTTTTATCTCTAATTAAGCATTTTCCACTAGAGAACTCAACATTGAAATCTTTATCACAGAATTGACTGATACTTAGGAGATTATATTTGAGACCAGCTACAAAAGATACATTGGTTACTTTGATGTTACCAATCATCAAAGTACCATAACCTTTAGTTGTTGCTTGTGAGCTGTCTCCAAAAGTGACATTTGGGCCTTCT
Source organism: Galeopsis tetrahit (assembly GCA_963675135.1). Classification (NCBI taxonomy): domain Eukaryota; kingdom Viridiplantae; phylum Streptophyta; class Magnoliopsida; order Lamiales; family Lamiaceae; genus Galeopsis; species Galeopsis tetrahit. The sequence goes on along the minus strand of OY776124.1, from coordinate 56,206,115 downwards.
TTTTCAATAAAATCAGTGAGGAGTTCCTTGTTTCCAGTCATGTGCCTTGAGCATCCACTGTCAAGGTACCATACTGTCTTTTTGCTCATACTCCTCTTCTTGTGGCCCATTGGTACCTGCAATTAGATAGGTTTAGGTACCCTTTGAGTTTTGGGTCCTAAGAGGTTAGCAGTACCTTTTGGAGCCTAAACTTGCCTAATTACCCTGATTGATTCAAGGTGGCTAAGTTGTTTTCCTTGTGCATCAACATACACTGTCTTTCCCTTAAATGCCTTTGGGAAAGTGTGTGTGAAAGTATTCACTCTGTAAGTTTCAGGAGAATTGTCTACTCTCCTGAACTTATGAGTTCTTTGTGCAGCTTGATGAAATCTTTGAGGAAAGGCATTTTTATGACCATTACCCTTTGGCATGAAGGGTTTTGGGTGTCTCATTTAATTTTGCCTTTGAGGATAGTTGTCCTTAGGTCTATTCAGCTGAGGCTTTCTCAGATGAGTTGGCCTAGGCTGATTATACCTTGGATAACTTCTCTGAACATTGTTCAGTAGAGTTTCCCTTCCATTGGGTCTACTCTGCTGACCAACATTCCTCTTGTGTTCAGGAGCCTTGACCTTTTCCAAAGGTTTGAACCTAGTCTCCTGAGGCACTTGAGTATGCATTTCATTTAATTTGCCCTTTCCTTTGTTCAGTGGCTGAATTATTTCATTTTCAGCTTGTTGTGCCACTGATTTAACAAAGATTTTCTTAGTGTTACTTGTAGATGCAACACTAAGACAAGGTGAAGATTCAAATGGATCAAAACCTAATCCACTTCTTTGAGCCATAGGTCTTTGATAACTCTGAATTTCCTCTATTGCTCTAGAGGATTTGTTCAAAGCAGACATCTTTAATTTCAGGCTCTCTTCACTTGATTTAAGAATATCATATTCATGTGAGAGGTTCTCAAACTTGGCCTTTAGAATTTTCAGTTCAAAATCTCTTCTTTTCTGAGAGAGTAGTTGATCATCAATCTCCTTTTGTTGGTCAACTATCCTGAGATTTGCTTCCTTAAGCTCTCTCAAGACTTGTTGATACAACTCAGTAGATTTGACATCAACAGCTACCTCAGAGTTTTTGGCAAGTTCAATAGCCAGTCTTTCATTTTCTCTCACACAATTATCATGAAATTCTTGTAATCTAGTGAAATCTTCCATCAACTTCCCAAAGGAAAGTTTCAAGTTGACTTCACTAGTGTTTTGTGAGATGAATGATGGTGAGCTAGAAGTAGAGGATACCTCATCATCCTCAAGAGCCATATTGCAAACATCATCATCATCATCACTGTTTGAGAACAGTCCATCAGAAGAGTTGAAGCTTTCAGCACTATCAGATCCATCACCAGCCATCATGGCCTTTCTATTGGTGAACTTCCTGTCTCTTTTGGCTTGCCTCTCTCTTCTTTCTTTAGAGCTCAATTCAGGGCAGTCATACTGGAAGTGCCCTTTCTTCTTGCAATTGTAGCATAGGTCTTCATCATCATCCTTCTTGGATTCATCTCTTCCTTTTGATGATGAAGGGTCAGCTCTACTGGACCTTCTCCTATCAGAGTACTTGTCCTCTGATCTTTTCTCTTCAGGCTTTTTGTCCTTGGCCTGATCTTCAGGGGAGTTGTACCTTCTCCTGAATTTGTTGTCTTGGTAGAATTTCTTGTATCTACCCAACCTTGTGTTGAGCTTGTCAAACCTTCTAGCCATCAAGGCTAGTTCCTCCTTCATTTCAGTCTTTGAGATTGACTTTGATGATCTGGGAGTGGGTTGTATTTCAGGTTCAGCAACTTTGGCTTTGAATGCCACTCCCTTAGTAGGATTTGAAGGTTCCTCAACAGGCTTTCTTCTATTGAGGTCAAACTCATAGGCTTTGAGTTCTGAGAAGATTTGTTGCATGGGCATGGAGGAGAGATCCTTGGTATTTTGCATCATCACAGCATAGACATCCCACTTTTGAGTGAGACTTCTCAAGATTTTTAATCCAACTTCTCTCCTGGAGTACACCTTGCCCAATGAGTTGATTTCATTCATCACATCAGTGAATCTACCAGCAAATTTGTCAATGGATTCTTCAGACTCCATTGAGAATTGTTCAAACTTCTGCACAGCAACTTGGAGTTTGTTCTCCTTGATCTTTTCTGTACCCTCACACATCTCAGCAAGAGTATCCCAAATTTATTTGGCTGTGGTGCAGTGGTAGACTCTACCCATAATTGCATCTGGAATTGTTTGGTAGAGGGTGTTCATGGCAAGATAATTCAGATTATCTTTCCTCTTTTCATCAACAGTGAAGTCATCTTCATCTTTGGGAATCAGTTCCCTTATATCAGCTCTTTGCTCATTTGTCACCCTGGGGTTAGTTTGAGTAAACACAAAAGGTCCTCTTGTGATTACTCTTAACATGTCAGTGTGAAGAGATGCAAGATGAGCCCTCATTCTAATCTTCCAGAAATCATAATTGTCTATTGAAAACATGGGCAGTTTATGATGTGAGATGTGGTTGACTGGATTTGTGGCCATGTTGTCCACCCCTTGAGCAGCAGGTGGAGGAACAGCATTGTTGTTGGCCATATCTCAAGAATACACAGTTAGTCAACAGGTAATAGATTTCAGATAGAGATCAGTTCAGTGACCACACAAATATGTGAGTTTTTGAAAATCAAGATGGATTTTCAGAAGCAGTGGTCTTTGAACCCCTACTCTGATACCACTTGTTGGTCCTGAAAGGAGTATATAACAAGTGTATGGGGGGGGAATACACTTGTATGCAATTCTTTCCAACTTTTGATCAAACCAGAGCTCAGCAAGGTTGTTTTGGACAACTCTGCTGAAGATGATTAACTCTTCTAAGATAATCAAACTACTAAGTACTATTGAGTACTTAGTTGAATAACTATCTAGGGGAGTTATATGTGCGGAATAATGGTTGGCCCTTTAAGTTTAGACTCCTTTAGTTTCTGAAATCACTTAGTCAATTCAATGCAATCCAGTTTAGTTTCAGGGAACTTGTCCAATACAGTTTTTGCATAGTCTTTGAATATAGGTTCTTTGAAAGATCAGCTTTGTGTGCAGTGTTGAATGTATGAAAGTACTTGTAAAGCAAATCAACATAAGAGTTTATAGTGGTTCAGAGACTCAAGCTCCTACATCCACTTTCCCTGATTTAACAGGATAATTCCTTTACTCTTGGAATTAACTTGTTTTATAGTGCCAAGGTGCACTTGATCAATAACACCTCTCCTTGGTGAATTGATCCCTAGGATGTCTAGAGTCCTAGTACCCTCTTCTCAACTCAGAACTGAACTGTTCTTCTCTCAACAGTCAGCTCCTACCACTTCTACTACTACAACCTTCTCACTTTCTCACTTGAAAGGCGTAAGGGTTGAAGTAAGGTTCCAACTAATGAGATATCCTTTACAATGAAGATCAGTATATAAGGATAGGATATCTCTCTAAGCTTGTGTATGAGTATACAATTGGGTTCAGCTTAGAAGAAGTGTATGAAGACTAAGATAGTCTCTTTGAAAGCCTCGAGACCACTTTTACTTGTAGAATAGTTGGCTTGTTAGTTTCTGTTGAGGTGCTTTCAAATGGTCTTCACACTTCTGTATTTATAGACAAATTTGAGGATTTGCCCATTGGAGAGGCAGCCCCAAATTGCTATAAATGTCTTCCTTGAGTTCTTCAAACTGGAAGACAGATTCTTGATAGTGACATGTCCTTATTTGGGTAATAAACGGCTGTTAAGACTTTATCTTCATTTTGCAGCACTTTTCCCAATGTTTGACTTCTTGTTAAGACTTGGACATGGCTTCTGAAGATTGATCCAATGATAGGACAACATTCCTTATCAAATGGACAACTCTCCTTGTCACTATCAGCAAGGTTGGCTTGCTCTTCTTCAGATGACTTGGCTCTTTCCCTTTGCTTCACTTGGAATTGATCTCAGCATGATATAATGAAGTCTTTTAGGGTGTAGCTGTCTTTTTCTCTTCAGCATAGTTGACCTTCAAGTATTAGAACATTTGTTCTGGTTCAATTTTGCTGAGACAACTCTTCTGGACAACTCTCCTGATCAGCATACTTGGCCTTTGAGCTTCAGAGCTTTTGTTTTTGCACAGAGTCAACCTCTTTGGACAACTCTCCTGATCAGAAAATTTGAGTAAACTTGTCCTTTTGAGCTTTACAACCTTGTTCTTGCATAGAGACAACCTCTCTGGACAACTCTCCTGATCAAAGCATTTGGTTTTCAATAGAGTATGCTTGGCCTTAGTGATTGTTCCAGAATTTGAGCCTTGAGGGGACTTGATCTTGATAATCTTCAAAGCATATGTTCCCCCTCACATTGTGCATCTAATCATCTAAGAGCTGCCTAACATTTCAGCTTCTCATCTAGCCTTATGCTATGTGTTCTAGCATTTTTAGAACACAATCAATTGTGACTTGACATATCTCAGGGGGTTTTGGTATTTAATCAAAACATATGTCATTTTATTCCCAACAGGTGGTGATTTGATTAATAAAAAAAACGAGAGTTTATCTCAAGATCTCTTTTACGGTATTCTGTGTGAATATCGTATCTGAGTTTTACCACTTCTCTGGGTATTCGTAGAATCAACGGATAATGTGTGTGTTCTTTTGTGTTCTTCGTATATTCATCTTTTTTATATGCTTCCCATGCTGCATCAGATTACAACCCCGTAATGGTCAATGTGACATTTAAACTCTTTCCGTCGGCAAATTAATTCTGTCGTCTCTCCATTTTTTTTATAGTGGTTTAACTCTTTCCCCGGCATCAATCTAATCAATGTTAGCTAATTATTCCTGGCTTGTTACTATTGGAATTAAATTTGCAGAAGCTTTATTCCAGTTGAAAGAGAGCAGAACTCAAAACAGTATGATCATTTTATACTTATTTCATCTTTTTGTACATATTGAGCTCGAGAATCAAACATAAAACTAATATCCAATTAAATATATCTTCTCTCTAAAGAACTAACCAAAACAATAATGTTCAAAAAATCTAATTCAAACAAATATTGAAGATAAAGTCTGGCATGCATGAGGCTGTCTTATAGGAGACATGATACTTTTGAACGTTTTTTATCATACTTTACAAGCATAAGTATTACAAAAAACATGCAAAAGTATCACGTTTCACGCACAAGAACTTTAATAGTATAAAATCTTTTCTAGAACTGAATCAACACAAAGAGAAATTGAAAGAATGTTGGGAACAAATCATTAATTAATTATTTTCTTTACTTTCTTCAATGATGAACAAGTAATACTCCTTGACGCCATTCTAAAGAATCTAAACAAGTCACCACTTACCTATAAAAAACTGTGTGAAGGCTCTCTGATAGATTCATATTTCTGAATCTGAGATTAGTAATTAATCCTAATTTGCTAATTTCTATACATATATATTATATGTATATGTACTATGAAATATTTGGGTCGTCGTTACTTTCCGGTGCTGTTTGGTTGTCTTCCTCAGCCACGGGTGGTTCATCCGCTGGAGTTGGCTCAGCCGCAGGTGGCTCATCGGCTGGAGGTGGCTCGACTGATGCAGTCCTAGTTGGCTTAGCAGGACTATACTTCTTCAGTACTCTATCTTTGTTTTCTTTCCACCATTCTTCTGCTTGCTGCTCTTTAAATCTTCTCTTGCTGTGTAGAAATACCCAAGACATGTTATGAACTGATTATAATAATTTGAATAGATTTTAGAGCTCATTGCTTAGTTCAAAAGGACAAAAGAAAGGTGAAAAGTTTGATTTTAAACAACGGAATAATACCAGGTTTTTGTCCCTAAACATAACCCTTTTTTCATTTTCACTCACTATTACTCCCACATTTGGTCCCACCGCTAGTTTACGTTGACTGACGGAATCAATTGTTTTCAACTAATTACATTTAACATCCACAAATAATCATTAATTACATATATTTAGAAACTCAAATAATTGATTTCGTCAGTCAATGGAAGGTCTACCAACAGTCGTATGCTTATACAGAAAACCGACACTTGGAAGAAAGAAGAGAGTTGAAACAGAGTGAGAGTACAGTGAAAACTACTCTATTAAGACTGAAAATGCTTTCAGTACTAAAAAATTAGTATGGTTATTTTAGTGTCAGAAATAAGAGGCATTATCATTCAGATCTGGCAAAAACATATAATAGGCAATATCAACTGATATTCAACTTTAAATAATATAGGAAAAGTAAAAAATACCTGAATCGAACACGCTTGAAGATCTTGGTTCCATTTCCAAGTTGAATGAGTGTTACGTAAACACCTGGTTCAAATTGTTCGATAATTTCCTTTTGTCCCCCTGCTTTAGCAGCTTCAGGATCTCCTGAGCCATTTTCTGTGCTTGATTGAGTTGTACCTTGTGCATAAGAAACAGAAGCTTCTGTTGGAGTTCCATCAACAACCTGGGTCATGTCCTGAACCTCAGTACTGGCCAACGTTGTTTTATCAGAATGATTTTGTTCCACGTTGGTCAGTTCAGATTGAATAGCGGAAATGTCTTGAGATGCTTCAGTTCCAATTGTTTCTAGAAGAGATTCCAATTGAGAATGCATGTTTATAAAAGATTCACTCTCTGATACCTCTGGTGGCAACTTGTCTGTAATTTCCTTCAACTGGGAACAGAAAGGACCACCAAATATATATTAATCTATGTTCTTAACATCATGTGTGTGAGTGTGTGTGAGAGAGAGAAGCTGCATGCAATGCAACTATTGCTAAGTGATCACAAGTAACAATTAGGGAAAATAATTTTTTTAGTCTTGTAAGTTATCCCGATTTTGTATCAGTCCTTCCGACTTTCACAAATTAAAAATAGTCTTGTAACTTCCAATTTCTGACATTTTGATCTGGTGACCGGCTGACGGCTGTAAGAGGTAAAACATCCAGTCAACCAATCAGACTGCCACATTAGCATCAACCAGGTGTTTCACCTACTACAGCTAGTCGTAGGGCCAAAATGTCCAAAAAATGAAAGTTACAGAATTATTTTCAATTCTTGAAAGTAAACCGGACTAAAACCAAAATAGGAATAACTTACAAAACTAAAAAAACTATTTTAATTCCCTAACATTTAACTAATGTTAGACAATATGGACATAGACAAGCTGAGACAAATGTTCAAATTGAATGTCTACTTGTCGGTCGTAGCATGAAGAGTCATATTCAGGCTTCTTACTCTATCACACACCTATTTTTACAATAACTAAAAGGCATAAACTCAAAACTTTGACATCAATTAACCAAACAAATTTTTTGAATCCAGTTAAAAGTTATCAGCGGAAGACTTTAAATAAATTTCAGCTTAATTAAGCTCGACTAAAATTCAAACACTACACAAATTGAAAACCTGTTATTAAGAGTTTAATTTTTTTTAAGAATTTTTCTTGGTTAAGATAGCATGAGGCCTTGGTTCCAAGATTAATAGAAAAATGTTAAATTATTTGAAATAAGAAACAATTGGAATTAATTACTTGATCTGTGATAGTCTTGACCACTTGTATTGCTTTGATGCACTTCGAAGATCTATCTGCAGCCAGCGTAGTAGCATCTCTAGCAGATTTCTTTAACTTCTGAATTTCTGTATCTTGGACTTCGCCCTTTTGCTTTAAACTATTAACCTGAAAAGAACAGAAACAAATCATATATATGGCGACTGTACAAAGTAAAACAAGGGAAAACATCAGTTTTAGTCCTCAAAGTTTACTTTTTTCCAGATTTCATCGCCCTATTTCACTTGCTCTCAAAATTGGTCATGAAAGTTAACTTTTGGTCCTGCCGTCAGTTGAGTGCGTGTTTGACTGATGTAATCAACTATTTGAGGGTACTAAATGTAATATTTAAAAGTTTTTCTAATTCTTCCTATTTTTTAATTACATTCAAGTACAAAATATTTAAATAAATATATTTAACACCCCAAATAGTTGATTCCGTCAGTCAATGGACTGTGAGACATAATGTGGGACCAAAATTGATAGTGGGTGAAATAGGTAAACATTAGGGACAAAAAATGATATACCCACTAAATCAGTGATAACCAACTTTCTTATGATTAGGATTCCATACTTGGTTTTGCAATTTGGAGATTTCTTGGGTTAAAACATCATTAGTCTTCTTCAAAGTATCAATAACACCCCTCGAAAACACTGGTGTAGCAGAGCGTGTAGGACTTGGTCTTCTTGAGTACGGAGAAACTGGCCGTGAGATCGAAGGAAACTGCTGTTGGGTTTGCTGAGGTTGTCCTGACGATGATGTGACAGCTGGCTTTAAAGCATACTGAAGAGCACTGAGAGAACTCGGGAAGGCAACATCCTTCAACTGTACAAGAGATGGAACTTGAGAAGCTCTCACTATCGAATAATCCTCCGAATTCACCACACTACTTCCTGATTTGACCTCAAGGTACTTCACCGGCTCAACTGTAGGGGACAGCAGAACTCGCGAAGAACTTCTTGTCTCTCCCCGCTCTAACCGTACATTCGTATCTGAACGACGATGGCCCGATACTCTTCGATTAATAGTCCCTGCATTCCCCATCTCTGATGCCTTTTTAAGCTTCGAATAACAAGAGTCACAAACCCTGTGTGGTTTCCCAGGAGTTGGAGCAAGAGCTGCTTTCATGGCCTTCTTCGAGCTACATCCATGACAATGAACTAGCCCACAGTTGTAACAATTATGTCGTTTTCTAGTAAAACCAAAAGCTTGTTTACAAGCAGTGCAAACTGACTGATCTGCCCCTGAAACCCATTTTTGAATGCATATAGCTGTGGTATAGTTTGATCCACATTCTATACTTCTTACATGCTTGTCTTTTAAAGCTTCAATCATCGTTGGAGTATTACGATCTTCAGTATCCCCGTGTCCTAATCTTCCATTCGCCCCTCTACCCCAGGTAAAGACTTCCCCTCTTAGAGTTAGAACAGCAACATGATCATCTCCACATGAAATTTGTTCAACAAACTCCCCCACCAATCTATCTTGTACCTGATAGAGTAAAGGGAGACACTAAAAAAGACGAACAATAATAATCAAAAAATCAATCAACCACAGAATTCCAGAAGCAATTCTGCCCAAACCTAAGGTGGTGTTTGCAAATGAGATAGTAAACCAACAATCACCTTTTTTTTATCTGAGTTTACTAGGTTTGTAAAAAAAGTGATTTTGGGATATTCAGTAGAGTTAAAACAGGCCTTAAGCCGCATAAAAAATCCCAAATGAATTTTGATCTAACCCTAGAACTAACAGGCCTCAAGGGAATAATATTTTTTTAGGACTGTAACTATGGGGTAGTAATTGGACAATATGTTTTCAGTCTGGCAAATTTAGGTCATTAAATTTTATTTTCACACAATTAGGCCCATAAGTGTGGGTGTTTCGGGCCAAATTTGGTGTAAATGTGCAAAATTTAAAATTTTGCGGGCCAAAATATGTGAAAATAAAATTTAGTGTCCTACATGCCAGACTGAGAACATATTGTCCTTCAATTTCTACCCACATAATTACAGTCCTAAAAAACATTATTCCTCCGTTGATTAAATACTCCCCAAGGGCACAGCCCATGGGCTTAAAAACCAAACCAAGCAAATCCAAATGAATCTGCCTAGTCCAAAAAGAATCTAAAAAACCCTAACTATAATAATAAGAAGAAGAAGAATAAGAATAATAGGACTAATGAATCATATCAGTACCAAAGTAGGCGACTTCCCATCGGATTGTGGGTTACCAAGCTGCCCGTATCTATTATTTCCTGCACTAAAAACATGGCCTGATGATGTAAGAACAATAGTCATGTTATGGCCACATGCTACTTTCTGGATGTTGTATTCGATGATGCTAGAGACACAAGTTGGTAGAAGATGAGTGTCCTTATTCCCATGACCTAGACGGTTTTTATCCCCGTCCCCCCAAGTGAACAGCTTTCTAGAGCAAACACTTGATCCTGATTGATTTGTAACTTCTATAATAGCTGCAGTATGCCATATACCACAAGAAACAGCAACCGCTTTAAGCCCACTTAACGATTGGACCTCTTTCGGGTATGCAACGCTTTCACGATTCCCATGCCCTAAAGCTCCAAAGATTCCATCCCCATATGTGAATAACCTTCCTGTACCGGTGGCCAATACTGAATGGCCCGTTCCACACGCAACGGATAGAACTTGATGGCCTTCTAGAAGGCCCGAAACCCGTTTTGGAATCCAGTGGCTAACATCATTCCCATGACCAAGAAGGCCCGGATTATGGGACCCATCACCCCATGTGTATAAATCACCTGAAGCTGAGATAGCACATGAGTGAAACTCACCACATGCAACAAAATCAATATTTGTAACAGCCAAGAATTCCACTAAACGAGGGCGAGTAAAATCCTTATCAATTCCATGACCAAGTCTTCCTCCCGATTCTTCTCCCCACGTGAAAACCTCGCCTTGCCTTGTAACAAGAGCGATATGCCTAACACCACAAGCGATTTGATGCACATCGAGAACTATGTTTGTTTCTAAGGGTGTAGGAGTTAGGACATCTACTTTTATTGGAATCGGTTTTCCAGTTCCATCTGTTTCAGTTCCATCAGACCAAACTTCTCCCCAAAGATAAACGTCTCCAAGTGATTCTATATCATCTGGGGCAGAAGCTTGACTTGAACAACTAGGAGTACTCGAAACACTAATTCGAAAACCATCAGCACCACTTGTTCTTAGTTGCATATTTGAAAAGTCAGGGGATGCATGTAAGCTTGAACAACTAGAATCAGTGGAAGCTCTGCCTCCGGTAAGACTTGATATGGATTCTAACCTTGCTCCGGATAGGCGATTATCTTGAGAAAAATCACTAATACCATGTAACTGAAACACACATGTGAATCATGAATCAGTTTTGTAGAAATCTTGAGGTAATAGTATTTTGTAAGGACCGTAACTATGGGGAGTAGCAACTGAAGGGCAATATGTCTTCGGACTGGCAAAAGTAGGCCATTAAATTTTAGTTTCGCACATTTAAATCCTTAAAATTTTAAGTTACACACATTTAGGCACACGTAAGTGGGGTGTTTCAGGCCAGTTTGACCTAAATCTGCGAAAATTAAAATTTGCGGGGCTAAATGTGCAAATATAAAATTTAATGACCTAAATTTACCAGACTGAAAACATATTGTCCTACAATTTTTACCCCCATAGTTACAGTCCTAAAAAAAGTATTATTCACAAATTTTGATCAACATATCAAGCAGCTTCATAAACATCAGCTACAAAGTACAGTTGCACAACTTAATTTTGACAATGTAGCATAGTGCATGATTAACCATAATAATAGAATATGTAGAAAATGATTCTCTTCTTTGAAAACTGGAAATCCTGGGGTGACCCATATATGAATATGATGGAATCCCTTTTTATTCTAAATTTATTATGGTAGGAGAATGTGACAAATATGAAACATAAACAACAAAAGAAAAGGGATATTTTATTATGGGATAAGAGCTGCAATCAAATTACTTCATAAATATCACTTCTTGTACGCCTACTGCGTGATTGGCCAGTTGATGTTAAAGCCTTCAGGCCAGCAAGCCAGGCCTCAGATTCGACTTTGTCCTTACAGATCTGTTAGATGGAAAAGATATCACTGAGTTATTGTGGACAAAAGTATCACTTCAAACCATAAAGGTTGAGTTAGACCACTGACCAGATCAAGAGATCTTTCACCATTATTATATATCAGAGAGAAGGATAAGTACTCCTTCTCTGGGCGCAAATATCGTTTAAATACAGGCTGTACAGATATAAGACAGCAAAAAATACTTTCTGGTTAATTAGTTTCTCTCTGAAATAGTAATAGGTAGTATCATAACCAAAGCAAGTCCTCAAGATTATAATCTTTGAAAAATTTTGGGATCATTGATTTTTTTAGTTCCTTTAAATTACCCTTATTTTGAGCATTGTCCAGTTGACTATCACAAATTGAAAATAGGGTGTAACTTTCAATTTTTTCACATTTTGGTCTGGTGACAAATCAGACATTGTTATGTGGACAAATCAAACTCGTCATTCCAGGCTTCCAGCATCAGTTGGATATTTCACCTCCTACTAATATATTGTTTACCGGACTGAAATGCCAAATTTGAAAGTTACAGGAGTATTTTCAATTCGTTAAAGTCCATAGATTGGAATCAAAATAGAGATAACTTAAAGGACTAAAAAATCTATTTCCCTATATTTGCCAACTTACGGTTCTTTGTCCAGGAATAATACGTGAAACAGAAGATAATGTCAAATTCCTTTCTGATCCATGTGAGTACCAGATTAGTGTTGTTTCATCCTGGAAACAGAAAAACTCTTATCATATTCACTCTTGTCTGAGAGAAAATAAAAAGTAGAAGACTATGGGTTTATAACATGCTTTCTTCAATATATTTTAAGATTTTAACCAACATGCAACTGGGATACGTAATTAATGCACAAAGAAAACATAGTTTTCCAGTAAGCATGAAATTCCACATCACCTTTTTGATCCAAATTTTCAGCAGGACATTGATTTTATATTGATTTTTGGCTAATATTTTATAAAGAAATCGAATGTTTTGCATGACCACTTTTTCTTGATTCTCTTCAAATTAAAGAAAGAGATTAGAAATGCAAGCACTAAGCTTTTTCAAGATTTTAAAAGAGTTTATTGTTATTTTTATTGTAAGCAGCCGACAGTCTTTATTTCGAAACATTCAATATAGCCAATCCTACAATGTGAGTAAACATCCTCCAGAGCACCAACAAGACAATTGTAGATACAGCAGCTCTCTGAAATTTGTTTTATGGAATCATTTTCTCCATTAACCATTTTTTTATTGCCTCATTTTCATTGACGTTTGCCTAGTAAAATTCCATCAAATCACTAGGAGTTTCGAACAAGACCCTTGGTAACTAACAATTCCATTCACAAAAAAAGAAAAAAAAGTAAATCAAGCTAATCAGTTTAGAATGAAATAACAAAATGTACGAAGGTGGAAAAAGTATCTCAATGGTTAAGATAATTTAAACTTAAAATTGCTTACTGGAGAAAGTCTGAATGCACAGAACTTTGGCTTCCCTTTTCTGCTGTACTTGATTAACTGAGTCCCTTTCTTCAAAGCAATGAGTGCCTTCACGGAACAAATATAGCTCCACAAGGTTAAACGTCTAACCAATCAATAATTGGAAATTTATTACAGTGTATCTAGTAATATCAGAAGTACTGAACAAAGTTCCAATTAATGACCTCCAAGGAAGAATTTGGAAACTACTCTTAACTACCCAATGGTTTCAAGTGTTGCAATCGTTGTTAGAATATTTTGAGATATTTATTAGACACTGAAAATCATATTGTTGTTATTTCCTTTTATTTTCATAATGCGCATAGGAAAATGATAATATCCTTTTCTTTCAGTTGATCAGACACTCAAAAGAATACCTCTATTTTCTAAATTCACAAACCCCCAACCCAACCAATTTTTTCAAACATCTGCTACATATATACAGTACATTTTTACTCTGTAAAGTTGAATATTCTGTAAGAGAAAGTTTTCATTTAAGATGCCCTACATCTCATTAACTGACAACGGATGCTCATCTAAGGGACTGCAGACAATCCTTTGATGACATAACTTCTCCTTCATAAACTAACACTAAAATAATTCTTGTATACCACTCTGCATCTAATCTTCTAACTAGTACAACACCTAACCAAATTACCTAAATAAATGTGCAGCTCCAACACAAATGCAATCCCTAAATATAAGAGAAACAGAGTGTGGTAGCTAATATAATACTACCTCCTTCCCTTCGAAAGTTGCCCATTTTAACAAAAGTGTCCCACCGAAAGTTACCATTTCCTTTTTTTTCTTTTTTTTTTTCAACTATCTCCAACTTTTATCTTTTCTACCACTCTCTATTCCTTTTTTTTATTCATACGTATATCTGCCCCCAACCCCCAACAACTCACTATACATATAATACTTAATCAACGTGCAAAAAGTAAATGGACAACTCTAGGAGGGACGGAGATAGTATAAAACAGGGATTCACCACAACTAGTACAATGATTCTTTACAAATAAATTAATTAATTAAAAATACTAATTCAAGATTGCACAAGTAAAATAGAGAGAGGAAGCAAGGGAACCTGGTCAATGTCTCGGTCATGGTTTCCATAACTAGCAGGATCTGCCATTCCATCTGAAATCAATCTTAGGTATCCACCGAAGAAACCTATTTAATGTCCCAACCATCCGTATTGTCTTCATAGATGATCCCACTGCACTAGTCTTCTGTGGATAATCATTAACTTCCTCGAAAATAAGAGATTTAATATTTGCCCTAAAAATTAATGTGGTCTTCAAAATGTATTTTCTTCGATTGGCTGATAGATTCTGCAGTGATTCGAAAATTTTAGTACTGATCCACTAGAGATTTACGTATAACATTCGAGAGTTTGAGCGAATTCATGATTTTTGAATGACAATTGGAAATGGGTTTCTGCAGTTTGGTGATCATCAGACGCCCTAGAGGGAGAGAGAGAGTGTTGAAGAGAGAGAAGGAGAGTGGCACGAGATTAGGAGAAAATTGGCAGCTGAAGAAAATGAGATGCGAATTTGGCGCGCTTATTTTGTCCTCTTAACTACCTTGTACTAATAATTTCTTAATCACGTTTAATCATAATTAACAACCTATTTATTTATTAATCCACGTGGATCTATTTAAGTATGTCTCTTAAACATACTATCAAGACCTACCGCTTTCTATCATTTTTTAGAAACACTTACTTTGTTATATAGTATTCCCCCCTTCCAAGTTTGTTTGTAAGGAACTCCTACATGTAGTCAAGGTGTTGTAAGGTGTCGTAATGACTACCGTAATCAGTTAATCTAAGCTTTAAAAATCTAATCTAAAGGCTTAAACTTAATGATCTGTTACCTTTTGTAAAATTTACGGTATGTATTCATCGTATGTGTCGTAATGTATTATAAATTTGTATTTTCTATTAAATTAAATTTTATAAAATATATTATTGTAAAATTACATTTTTATATATCCTTATACAATAAAATAATTTATTATATTTATTAATGTAATTAAAATATGTAATGTTAAAATTACATATTTGCCCTTATGATATTAATAAAATTAATAACAAAAAATAAATCAAATCAATTTATTAACAAAAAATAAATCATATTAAACCTTAAAGAAATCAAATTCATTAAAACCTAGTCAATACATGCGTTTTCAATTTCATCCGTTTTTTTCCTCCTGCGACCCATCATCCGCCGCCACGATCTGGAAAAGCTTTGCACCATCTAAAGTCATCACCCACGCGTGGAGATTGATGTGGGGACGCTTACCAACTAAATCTAACCTCAAGAAACTAAAGATACTCCAACCAAATGACGACACAAGGTGTGTACTCTGCGACACACATGAGGAAACAGAGAGGCATATCTTTTTTGAATGCCCACAAGCATATGATATATGGATGAAATGTATTGCCTGGCTTCAAATAAAGACAACCCTTCACTATGACACATTAATTAGCCTGAACAGCTTTGGTGGTCTTCCTAGAAGGAGGAGGGGAAAGAGGAATGCCACTTGTATTTGGTTAGGAGTCGTATGGCTTATTTGAAAGTGGAGAAATGCTATAATTTTCAGGAACGAGATTCTATCAATACCGAGATTTATGGAGGAACTCAAGGCAAGGCTATGGAGTTGGGTCGCGGTGAAATATCCTTTAAGGTGTATCTTTTCATACAAAGATTGGCTGATGAAGCCAACAAAATGCCTTGGAGAATGAAGTAATCCGATATGCAACAACTGTTAGCTGTTATTATGTTTTGATTTCATTTGTTCTTTTGCTTTTTATTTGTAAAACCTTAATGGGTATGGCTTATACCCCACTTTTTATGAATAATCGTTTACCGATCAAAAAAAAAAAAAAATACGCCGTCTGCCAGCCGCCGCCGAGCGATTTTGAAATTCTTGTTAGAATTTTCGATTTTCTCTAATTGATTTTGTTTACGAGTTCTATGCTTGATTTCTTGAATTCTACACTCAAACTTGGGGTTAAAATTAGGGTTGAGTTGTTTAGTAGTAATTGTTTTTTAAATTGACTCAAATCAAATAGAAACTTGATTGATCAACAAGTGTTCGACAAAATGTCTCAAAGAAAATTTGGATTGATTTATTTAATTTTTAAAATAATAATATTTGTATAAAAAAGGGTAGAGCAGTAATTTTACCTAATATATATGTATATATTTTAAAAATAATTTAAATAAAAGAAGGGTAATATAGTAAATAACAAAATACAATTTAAAAAATGATATAAATAATTTAAACATGTATAATAGGTGACAGGTCGTTACGACGTTTACGACGCCACGTGGCGCGATTCGACAAAGTGAATATATAGTCACTTTGTAAAATTTGACTACCGTAAGAATTGCCATTGTTTGTATATTTACTTTGAATCTTGTTCTTTCTTAAAAAAAACTCTATGTGAAAGGACCTTATTGATTAAATCCCTTATTTACTGTGTGCACATAGTTTAATACTCTCTTTGTTCAATAAAATTTTGTTCACTTCTTTTTATACATATTTTTTTAAAGTCATATTTTAATTATAAAAAATATATGTGGGATAACGAGTAAACAATAGTGTTGGTACATACTCAATCTTGTTAATAAAATAGAAAAAAATACTCAAAAGTTAACTATTTAAATAGAATAAACATATACTTTGTGAACCCAAAAATCTGTTTGAGCAAAATTTTACAGGACAAAGAGAGTACATAATTTGTTTATTACTCCCTCCGTCCCACAAAGATAACTACATTTCCTCTTTTACTTTAGTATTAAATATTTTATTGTTAATTTTACCCTTAATTAATAGGAGTAGTTAAGGCTTAGCAGATTTTGGAGAATGTGATTTGAATGGAAAAATTGACACATTAGCTAAATTTAACTACATTTATTAATTTTTCTTAATCTGTGTGTAAAGTCAAATGTAGCTATCTTTGTTGGATGTAGGGAGTAGTATTAAAGGGATAAACTAGAAGATATAAAAATCTTTTGAGTAATAAAGTAAATAATAAAATATTGTGAGTAATAAAGTATAGTGATAAAGTAATAACATGTGATGTAATTTTAAGATGTTTGAAGTGTGTAGTTTATTTAAAGTGAAAAAGGTGATTTATTGTCAAATAAGGAAATGAAAAATCTAAATTGGGACATCAATTTTTGGCAAATGCACAATCTAACTTGGGATGGAGGTAATATATTTTAAGAAATGATCAATATATTTAAGGAAGGGTCAAAAACTCGCGAATCTTTTGTGGGTCATACCAAATCAAAGGGGTCTTTCTAAAAAATCGTGCAAAAGGCTTATAGAAAAACTTGTCCCATATCTGTGTTACGATAAAAATAATTATTACTCCCTCCGTCCAATTTTATAATGTCCATTTGAGTTGGACACGGGTTTTAAGAAAAATTGATTGTTTATGTCAAAAGTTAAAGTTTGAGGAGAGAGATAGAGTAAAAATAAAGTTGTGGGTGTTAGGGGTGTGCATCGGTCGGTTCGGTCACCGAACCGAACTAGCAAAACCGAATAAAAACCGAATTTTATTATTTGTAACCGAAATCGAACATAAATGATTTAAATCTGAAACTAACCGAACCGAAATAATTTGGTTCGGCTTCGGTTAAAACCGAAAAAATAAAAGAAAACCGATTTTTTTTTTGAAAATATATAATTTGTAACGCGTACCAGCAGCAGGTTATCAAATTGGAACCACCATTGCAATTCACCATTTACAATTACTACTCCAAATTTTAAACATTAATATCTCAATTTCACAAGAATATTCGATCTGTGTCGTAGGGCTGTGTTGTGCGAGTGGAATGGAGTTCACAGGTAGCAAGGCCATCCTTGCGTCTCGCCTTTGAAGTGTGAATCGCCCGGTGCCGATGGGTGGACGGAGAGGAAGTCAGGATGGCGCTGCACTGTGCGCAGGGGGCTAGGGATTTGTGAATTAGATTTTGGGATAATTATTAGGGTTTTATATATATATATATATATATATATATATAAAATATTAGGGATATTTAATATTTTTAATAATTCGGTTCAGTTACGGTTAACCGAATTAATTTTTTACAAAACCGAAACCGAAATTGAATACCAATTTTCTAAAAAATACAAACCGAAAACCAAACCGAAATTTACGGTAACCGAACCGAACTCATATTTCGGTTCGGTTCGGTTTTCGGTTAAAATCCAAATTATGCTCACCCCTAGTGGGTGTGAGTAATGTTTCCTTTTTAGGAAATGAGAATTATGAAATTGGATAAAAAAAGGAAAGTGAGAATAATAAAATTGGATAGAGTGAGTATATGTTATTCTAAGTAGAAATAACACATACTTGACTTTTCACATGAAATATTAGGTGGTGTTTGTTTTGGGAGTGACCAATCCGGATTTGGATTGGGTCAATCTCTCTCAATCCATCTCAATCCAAACACAAACACAAATTCAAATATCAATACACCTCTATAATATACATTTACACATATTTTTATACAATCAAATCACTATTTTTTTTTCAGTCATTCTTTCTCATACTTTCTTATCTCTCTTACTTACATACTCATTATTTCTCTTATTATTCTTCTACCCCACATATTTTCACTCTTATTTTTATCTAATCATATAAAAATTATCAATAATAAAATATTACAACATCACTCTTGATGTGAAATAAAGTTACATCTACCCCTACTTCTCAATCTTTAACCAAACACAATTTATACACAATTAGTATTAATTGATTACCCCATTCCACTTTTTTCAATCACAATCTCAATTCAATTCACCACAATCTCAAACCAAACACCACCTTAGTACATTTAATTTAAGGAAGGGGCAAAAACTCATAAATCTTTTGCGACTCATTTCAAATCAAACAGATATTTCAAAAAAAAATCACGTAAAAGGTAAACAGAAAAACTGGTTCCAGAGTTGTGTTACAATAAACAGAATTATATGTTATTGTACGTACGAACAAATATGTGTTATTATAAGGACAAGTAACACATAATTGACTTTTGAGTAACACATATTTGTCCTTAAAATAACACATGTAAGGTATTGAAAATTGTGTTTCTATATAAACAAAAGTGTATTACTTTATAGAGAAAGATGTATCACTACATGAATAAAATTGGGGTAGTTAGTATATAGGACATTTCACCTATAGAAATTTAAAATAAAGACAAAATTTTTAAAAGTTAGGAAAGAGGACAATTTGATTTATAAAAATACAATTTTAACCTTCCTTTATAATTAAAACCGAAATTTGCATATTCAATTAAGATAAAATATTAAATTTAAAATAGGAGCTGATAAAATATTAAATTCTCGGAAATCTCGGTCATAATTGCGTTCGAAATTTCAAACCTTCCTAATAAGATAAAATATTAAATTCAAAATAGGAACTGATAAAATATTAAATTCTCGGAAATCTCGGTCATAATTGCGTTCGAAATTTCAAACCTTCCTAAAACGGAGCTGGAGTATTGGAGAAGCTTCTTTCAAAAAAAAAATAAAAAAATACATATAATGTAATTAATCCAGTAACGTGGAACAGATCGTAATGGAATATATGCGCACGTATATGCCAAACAAATATGCACATTGTGATATGTGCAGTAAAAATGCAAAATACACCATTTTTATCTATATTTATGATTACTACGATAATCATTGTATTATTACGTGAATCATTTGTTTATAGATGTTATATATAAAAAGTATTATTATAATATTGACGTGTACTTTTTTTGCAAACGTGGATATCAAAATAAACTATTCATTTTAGAAATTGTAATTATAATATTATTTATAGAAAAAAATTACCATTTAATATCAATATGTTTGAAAATGTCAAAAATATATTGTTGGTTTGGATTACGTGAGATAATTGTGGGGAATAGTGGATATATTTAAAATTAATAATATTATATTAATGATGATTGACTTAAAACTTGTGGATTGTAACTTTCCATGAAATGAAACTGGTAATAACTGCCCATAATTATGATTGGTAAATTAAATGATGATTGAATTAAAACTTGTGGGTGGTAACTTTCCATGAAATGTAACTAGTAATAATTGCCCATAATTATGATTGGTAAATTAAAATCTTTTAATATTAATTTTATATTTGTATGCATTATTTTAATATGAGATTCATTATTCTGGTAATGAAGACATATCTAATTAATGCATATATTGAAATATATGTTAAATACTTAGAGCATATGTGAACATATACGTTGCATATAAGCTAAGATTGTAAACCATATGCAAAAAAATATCATCTAAACAAACAAACAAACAAAAAAAACATACGCAATGTCAACACGATTATCAGGTATATTTGACAATTGAGTCTGGGATGCAGAAGCATTAACACGATCATCACTGATTGCCAAACTAACACCCAAACTTTGTGAATTATGCATATCAAGTACTAAATTCTTAGATTGTGTAGAACAAACATAAACTTCAACTAATTTTTCCGATGAAATCTGACAAAATTCAACTAAACTAACCAAATCAGAATCGGATGATAAAGAACAATTCTTTATGCAACCAACAGAATAACACATGCCTATCTTAGAATTCGATAATATGGGCCACATACCGATTATTTCATTAACAATGTCTTCGAACTTTGAAAATTGTTGAACACGGATCAACTTGATTTTATCCTCGAATTCGAACTTTAAAATCACAGCATATTCCATCTCTGATTCTGTAAATTAGCTTCTCCAATTAACTCCTTCAATAAAGCCCTAAATCGCATAATATAAAATAGTGACGATGCAGAAAATATCGAAGATCAGACTTTATGAATTTGGAAGAACCATGAACTGAACGAATTATTGATTATTGCATTAAGACAACACCCAATAAAATTGCATACCTTGATAATGGAATGATTATCGGATGAGATATTGCAGATCAAACTTTCTGTATTTTGGGAATTTCGGTCATGATCGCTAGATTTTATGTATTTTGGGGCAGTGATCGCGTATATCATATGGAATTTGGGTATCGAATTATTGCGTATAAGACATGGGATTTGGGTATCGAATTATTGCGTATAGCATATGAGATTTGGGTATTGAATTATTGATTAGGTATGTGATATCGAAGATTGGATAGTTGACCATGGAATGATTTTGTTATGAGATATTATGATTTAAAATTTAAAATCTAATTTTATATTAAATTGATTTAAAATTTAAAATCTAATTTTATATTAAATTGATTTAAAATTTAAAATCTAATTTTAATTTCCATTATTAGTGTCTATAAGCATAAAGGGCATAATAGGTTATTTGGTTATGAATTTAACCTTAATTCTAATACTATAATTTTTTGTCTTTATTTCTAGTTGTGTCTATAGGACCTTATCTTAGTTAAACTCAATAAAATTTCATTACTGAGCGCGAATGAAATAATCAATTCATCCCAAAAAAATAAAATAATAAGAACCACGCATGTTGAATAGTTCATCCCTAAAATTAAAAATACATAACAATCAACAGTTAATTGGAATAGATTCACATGTGGTATTATTGTTTTATTATTTTCATTCAGTAATTCACCCAACAAGACTGTATTAATGTCTTCGCCATCCATTCAAGACTAGCAAATCGAATTTAATAAAAATCTTAATAGAAGTGATCAACACTAGTGATCTAATTTTCTAATAATTTTCTCTCTTTCTTTTTATTTTTGCTATGAACGATCTTAACAGGAGCTAACGAATTTGGTAGGGTGGGTCAAAATTGCACGGATCTAAGTTTCGTGCAATATTTTATATAAGTGTTTTTGTCATCATTTTTTATATTTCATTAAGAAATAGTAGAAGTAGAGGTAGGAAAAATAAGTAGGGGGATAGGAAATGGGTTTTTTTACCCATGTGTATTTTTTATCCCTTTCCTTTCTTTTACATTTTAGTGCTAACTTTTTTTAAAGTTATTATAAGATGCAAAATGGATAGTAAAATAGTATTCTTTATATCCTGTATAAAAAGACGCTCTCTCTCACTCATACCTCATTCTTTCTACCCTATATACAAAGAATCTCTCTCTCATTCATACCTTATACCTTAGCACGATCATTTTGTTAAGGCGTGTATGGACAAGATAAACAATGATGAATGTCGTGTAAGTCCATAAATGAGCGATAAATCCAAGTGAAGCGAGAGTAGTCATCAACAAAGGATGCATAATACTTATAGGCGCCAACAAATGAAACAAAAGGAGTGGGACCCCATAAATCGCGCTCAAGAACAACACTAACATGTTTTTCATTTAATGTAAAGAGGTAAACGTTTACTTTTGACTAAAGCACAAAAAAAAATAAAAAAATCCAAGAGTTGTAACAAAGAGGTGATTGACAAGTGTCCTAGTCTCTTTAAAGCAATAATAACAAAAAAGGGTACATGTCATAAATTAAAACCACGAGAATTTTGTCCACCACAAGGACTGTCCGAGTTATTGTGGTTACCCCTATGATGACCCTAGGCAAAATGAGAGGCGTCGGGCGAGGGATGAGACTGCCCTCCACGATCTAACATGATGAAGGAGGCAAGAGGCGAAACAGCGTCGCTCATATGCGGTTGTAAAATTTCGGCTGCTAATTGATCGCATAGATATTTGAATTTTTTGTCATAGTAAAAAACATTCATTGAACTTTTATTGAGACAAAGGAGCTCCTCGCGCAGTTGATGATCGCGAGATCGATACGAATGGGCAAACGAAGCCTTGAGGGCCCGTTGTTGAGTTGGTATTTTTGTATATTTTTTGTGCTTTAATTGAAAGTTATATAAGAATTCATTGGTGTTCTATTGCGTTTTCCTGACTTGTTATTCGGGTAAAACGAATCATTTTGAAAATATATGGACGAGTCCCCGTGTTAGAAGAAATTGAAGGGACACTAATTCCACGAAAAAATGGGAACGAAGCCCAAAAGGAAAAAAAAAAAAATTCCAATTTTGGGCTAGAGGAATTGGCGTTGGCTATATACCCCTCCAGCTCTGTTAAGTATACTCCCCCTCTACATTTATTAATTTAATATTAATGTAAAATATCTAAACTACCCTTATATTAAAATAAACTAAAATAATCATGATAAATACACTCCCTCACTTTTAAAACTCTAACCCTAATAGTTGTCGTCGCTGCCGCCTCCTCCGGTGACCAACACCAACTCATTTTCAACATAGAAATTTTAAAACATAAAATAAAAATCAAAAACATATTTTCGACAAACCAGGGTCGACGGAATGCATTATCGTCGACAAATTGTCGTCGACGATAATGCATTCCGTCGACACTAGTTTGTTGAAAAAAAAAACTTAAAATTTTCGACGAACCAGTGTTGAAGAAATGCATTATCGTTGACAACAATTTGCCAACGACAATGCATTCCGTCGACAACAATTTGCCGACGAGAATGCATTCCGTCGACACTGGTTCGTTGAAAGTTAAAAAAAAAAAAGAGAACTTACCTGCGCGGACTGTCGTGTGGAGAGGGAGAGTGTGGCACAGCGAAAGAGGGGGAAGAGACAGTGCTACATGGCCGATTCAGGTTTCTGGAGAAGGTTGTCGTGGGAGGGAGGGGGCGGCACCACACAACAAATTTTTTTTAAAAAAAAAAACCCTAAACTTACCTGCTCGCGCGGAAGGAAGGCGACGACTGGCGAGCAGCGAGCGGCGCGCGAGGGGAATAGAGAGCGGCGGGCGGCGTTGGGCAAGGGGGCGCCGCCGCCGCGTCGCTTGAACAGAAAATAAGAAAAAAAAATCACCTACGGCGGCGCGCGGCGAGGAAGGGGGCGGCGGTGCTCGGAGGCAGCAACGCTTGGAGTGTTGGTAGGAAGAAGAAGAAAAATCACCTTCGACGGCACGCGACGAGGAAGAGGGCGGCGGTGCTTGGAGGCGGCGGCGTTTGAAGTGTTGGTAGGAAGAAGAAGTAGGGTTTATGATTTAATAGGGGGAGTGTATTTATAAGGGTAGATTAGGTGTTTTATAGGGGAGTACATCTAACATATGACATTTTAGGGGGAGTACATTAATCGGGGGAGTACATCTAACAGAGCTGGAGGGGTATATAGCCAGGGCCAATTCATTTTGTAGGAATACGCACTAGGCCGCAAGTTTAAGAAAGCCCAAATGAATGAAAAGAGGAATATACTTTTATTTATTTATTTTTATTTTTTGTAGTTGGGTCGTGAATACTTTTTTGGGCTTTTTGGGCATAAGCAACAACCCTGATTAGCAATGGGTCTGACTATTTACACATTCATTTTGGTTTAGAACACCCCGATTGATTCACTCCCCCTAAAATTTGTCAGAATAGATGCACTACTCTAAAATTGTCTTAATTACCCTTTTCTCATTTTTATCTATATAATACAACTTTACTTACCACACCCTCCCTCAAACTCGAATTCTCTCCTCATTTTCCCTTGCCGCCACCGCCACCACCCCTTGTCGCCGCCGCCGTCCCCTTCCTCCCCATTTCTTCACGGACGCGGCGTCCTCCCTCTCCCTCGGCCGCGACGTCCTCCCTCTCCCTCGGCCGCGACGTCCTCCCCCTCCCTCTCCCTCAGCCGCGACAACCTCCTTCTCCCTCAGCCGCGGCAGCCTCCCTCTCCTTCTCCCTCGGCCGCGACGGCCTTCCCCTCCTTCTCCCTCGGCCGCGACGGCCTTCCCCTCCCTCGGCCGCGACGACATCCCCTCCCCTCCCTCTCTCTCTGATTTCTGTAATTTATTTTTTGTTCAACCCATCGTGCCGCTCCTGATCGAAGATGCCGCCCCGCCTCCTGGTCGAAGATGCCGGCCACCCCCACCCCAGGTAAGTGTATCGCCGCCGCCGTCTGGTAAAGTTCAGTCGGCGACAATTTTAATTTTTAGGTTTTAGGTTTTTCTGCAATTCTGCAACAAAAACCCTTTTTCTTTAATTTTTTATAATTTTTGACAATGTAATGTCGACCATGTAACCTCTCGTCGACAAATTTTAAATTTTTTTTTAAGTTTTTTTTCGACAAATTAGTGTCGACCATATACACTCTCGTCGACAAATTTTTGTCGACGAGAGTAAATATGGTCGACACTGGTTTGTCAAAATTTTTGAAGTTCTTGAATTTTTTTTGTTTGGAGTGAAATTTTGTTGTTTGTTGTTTGTGTTTGGTGGCGGCGGCGGCGGTGGTGATGGGAAAAAAATTAGGTTTAGGGTTTAAAGGTGAAAGAGGGGTGCAGTAGTAATGGATGTGCATTTAGTAGTGTAATATGACTTAAATGGTATTTTTTGTTTTTTACATTATTATTATATTATTAAACTGACAGAGGAAGTGTTCTAAACCGAAATGGAGGTGTAAATAGTCAGACCCTTAGCAATATGCGCAACCGTCTTCTAGGGGAAGAGAGAAGTTAACGCTGGGAGGTAGAGGAGATTGGCCGTCAGTTTTGGAGGCAGAAGAACATTCATTTTGGTTTTTATTCTCTCCTGCGAATTGACAAACTATGAATTCTCCATTTATTTTTGTTATTTTCGTTAGTTATGCGTAGCTAATTTTTATATTCTATCCCGAGGATGTGAAACCTTGAATTAGTTATGTCTTTTTAATTAATCGATTAACAGTTTATCTCAATCCATGCTTCAATTTTTTTATTATTTGATTTTATGTTAAGTGTGGTTTGATTAATAGATTTATGAGTTGGTCTCCTGTGCACAGCGTGCACGTGCACGCTAGTGCACAGGTCAACTCTCTATATGTTAATAAAGATGAATACATAAAATTAAGTAATTGATGTCCAAGTGGTTATAGACAACCTTAGTAAGCTTGATGTCACAGGTTCGAATCCTGTAACTTTCATGACTTTTTTCATTAACAAAATTTCCACTTTTCAATAATAATAGTTACCACACTTTTCAGTCACAAAATTTCTTTCATTAACAAAATTTCCACTTTTCACAACGTTTCACTAACAAAATTTCACTTTTCAATAATAATGCTTACCACTTTTCAGTAAAAAAATTCAATAACAAAATTACAATTTTTCAATAATAAAATCACCACCACTTTTCAATAACAACATTTACACTTTTCAATTATAAAATTACCACTTTTCAATAATAAATTTACCACTTTTCAATAAATAAATAAAAACAAATTTTCCACTCTTATTGTTCGTTTCCACTTTCTCTCTCTCATCACTTTCTCTCTCTCCATCAATTTCTCTCTCTCTCATCACTTTCTCTCTCCATCAATCAATAACAACATTTACACTTTTCAATTATAAAATTACCACTTTTCAATAATAAATTTACCACTTTTCAATAAATAAATAAAAACAAATTTTCCACTCTTATTGTTCGTTTCCACTTTCTCTCTCTCCATCAATTTCTCTAACTCTCATCAATGGAGACCCTCTCAACTCCACGGAAGAAAAAAAAAAGTGATTCCAATGGACTCAACTCACGTCAAAAAGCGTGTGCACCAATTTTAGTTTGGTGCACACGGTGCATTTAAGATTTTCTCTAGATTTATTAGGACTAGTCATCCGAATTTTGAACCTCGTTTAAGATTTTCTCTAGATTTATTAGGACTAGTCATCCGAATTTTGAACCTCGAATATATGTTTTGGGGTAATTCATATAGAAATAGATTAATTAGGGGTCGTACCTTCTAGTTAATTAAAAATAAGAAATAATTTGAACTAGTTTAATTTGATCGTACCACTGGTTTATATATGGATAAGATTCGAGATTAGATTGAGATTATCGAGTTTACTAATTAAATTGGTAAAATTAATCAAGATGTTTCTATTTAGGGGCTAGATCGTTTTTATTATTTGAATACTCGTTCTTTTTCTTGCAATTTATTATTGTCTTGCTTTATAGTATTCTCTCTATCCACGTTTACAATTCCCACTTTTCTTTTTTATATGTTCAATTTTATAATTCTCATTTCCCAAAAAAGGAAATATTACTCTCATCCACCACTACTTTATTTCTACTTCTCTTCTCTTCCATCTTTCACTTTTTACATGAACAATCAATTTTCATTAAAATCCGTGTCCAACCCAAATAAGAATTATAAAATTGGACGAAGGGATTAGTTAATTAGTCAAACAACCGAACTCTCACTCTTTTATTGCTCTTATACGTGACAAATTAATTATTTCACTTAAATTACACTGTTCTCAACGGGATCGGCCCTTACTTACCCTAATATATATATTACTGTGTCGATTAAGAAATTTATTTTTTGATGTCGACGATAGCACACCACCAGCCACGTTGCGTGTGACGTGGCACAATTGATGGCCTCTGCTAGATATATACTTTGTGGTGAGGGAGGAGAGGAAAATAGATATGATGCGCTAATCCTTTAAACACCAAGCAAGATAAGTCGGATTAAGAGTAATGTCCTCATCAACAGTAATAGTGACTACAGGCGAAGCCGAACATATCGAGGTTGTGAATCATAGCGACAACATGCTTCATCCATAAAAGATAGTTAGACGACAAGAGTTTAACCATCACAAGATGGCTGAGGGCGTTGATTAATTGGGATCGTGTCGGTTTGTGGTGTGGCCATAGAGAGTCAGAGAGAAGCGATGCGGACAAGGTCACTAGAGGGGAAAAGAAAGCGGGTATCGGTCGTGGGAAATTGCAAGCAAGTGCGAAACGGATTGGCATGACCTACGAAGGGGACAAGTTCAACACATCGAGCGAGCAGACGATAAAAGAACAGGGCGCTGTGAGGGCGGAGCGAGATAAAAGAACATGGCGCTGAGAAGCGATGAACAAGTGGTAGGAGGGTGAAGTACATTTGTAAGGGTGAAGGGGAAAGAATTTAGGCCGTGTTTGGTTTGGGATTGATCAATCCAGATTTAGATATTGGTCATTCTCAATCCAATCACTCTCAATCCAAATATCAATTCACCCTTATAATACATTTCACACACATATTTTTATACAATCATATCACATTTTCTTTTTTCAATTATTTATTCTCTATCTTACTTTTCTTTCACACTCATTCTATCTCATACTTTTCTTTCACACACTCATTTTTCTTTCCTATTATTTTTTTACCAACTTATTCTCACTCTTATTTTTATGCAATCATATAAAAGGATCAAACTAATAGTATACATAAAATACATATATTTAGTACATTAAATAAAAATAATATAAATATAAATACATATGTTAATATAAAATATAATGCATATATTTACACTACAAATAAAATAATAATTAAACTTCATTTAATTATTATCTCATTAATTAACAATAATAAAATAATACTATGGTATATCATTTACTACGTACATTCATATATAGGGTTGGCAACGGGGCGGGTATGGGACGGGTATGGCCTGTCCCAGGACCCGCCCCGCCAAAAAAATTTATACCCGTTACCCGCCGCGCCCCACCTCAAAATCCGCCAAAACCCGCCCCGTCCCGTCCCGCGAACCCGGCGGGTATACCCGCCCCGCTATCACTTTTTTTTTTTTATAAAATAAATATGTTATTTAAATAAAATAGCACATTTAAAATCGACTTATATAATCACAATAAAACATCAACTCCAACATTAAATAGATAAAAACCATACATATTGTTCAATGCAAAATTAACCTAATAAAATTAAATGCATAACACAATTAATATCTCAATTCTCAACACTCGTTGATAGATAATTCTACATACATGTTCTGTTACTGTGTAAACCCAAAAATTAGAATTTATAAAGTTTTTTTAATATATATTTATTATATTAATATATATATTTTTATATTAAAAAATATATATAAATTATTATATATATGCGGGTCGGGTATATACAATCCCATTACCCGTCCCATACCCGGCGGGTATTCGTTGACCGGGTATTTACCCGCCCCGTGCGGTCCGGTTTCATGCGGGTCCGGATTTTTATCCGTCCCATTGTCAACCCTATTCATATATCCCTACTTCTTAATCTCTATCCATACACAATTTAAACACAATTATTATTCATGGATTATCAAACCATGCACTTTTTTCAATCTCAATCTTGATCAATTCAATCTACTACAATCTTTAATTAAACACCACTTCAGAATTTAAGTGTTTTCGGCTTATTCTATATGAAAAAGAGATTTTTATTACTGTTGACTTGGTGAGTGAGTAATCTTGATATTAAATAATAAAGATTACAACCGTGTTACAAAGATTACATAAAATTTCAATATTTGAATTTACAAAATAAGATATAAAAAAAAAATCTGAAAACTAATATCTATTACGTCCCTTTCGAAGATGTACATTTTTTTTAGCATAGAGATTATAGAAGATAGTATAGAATGTACATTGAATAGTTGAGGTAGAGAGGTAGGAAGAAAAAAGGTAAAAAAATGTATGAAAAGAAAAAATGTAGCGAGAAATAGCAATGAGAAGAATTTTGTCATTTAAGAAAATAAGAATCTTTAGTAAATTTGTATTATTTTCCTTTAACTAAATTTCTAACAGCCTTCTCAATCGACCTCCTCTTCCCCAACCACCTCCTCCCTCAGCCTCTTCTGCCCGCCATCGCCCCCTCTCGGCCTCCGCCTTCTGCTAGGCTTCCGGAAATGCCACGCTATGCCGATGGAGGTTCCTGCTGCGCACGCCGGCGCCAACCCTCCCACCGCTTCTCTCATGGGCGCGGACTGACCTGCGCTTGGGTCGGCATGGTCGACGCCGTCGGACACAGAATGGCCGCCTCTCCTGGATAGTCGCGGTCCCACCTCACTCCGCTCCTTGATCGTTGGCTCTGCGCACGACGACGCTTGCTCCTTTGCCGCTGATGCGGCTAGCCACGCCCCACCCCCTTCTTCGGCGGTTACCTTCTCCACTGGCGAACCTCCTGCCGCTCCCGTTTGGCCGCCATCCCTGTGCGGGTAAGTGAGCACCTCCGTGCTGATTGATCTTTCTCCTCTAGTGATATTGCACTGGCTAAGCAACTTCTAGCTCGGTTTTCAAGCCTGGTCGTCTTTATGAAATCTCTAGACCAGACCGTCCCAATTGGTGTCCACATCCCTTCTTTGGAGGCACACTTTCCTGGGTTTTTTACCTTTCTCGAACCTTTTGCTGGATCTTTGCATGCGCTGTTATCTCCTACCTCGTTTGTGGCTCACTTGGTCGGTCAAAGCACTTCGGCACCGCGCTTTGCTACGACGTTCACACTACCTGCTAACCCCGCTCCCACGAGTCCAATGGTTTTTTCAAACCACATGCTCCCGTTTAAGTAGGGAGATTATTACACGATTTTGATTGATAACACAATGCTAAATGATGGTGTGAATGAGTTCAAGGATGCTCTGATTGGTCGCTTACTTACTCCTCGTGGCAAAGCCACGATCCCGTATGCTAATTTGTAAAAGAGGCTCTTCGAGACGTGGTCCCTTCAAGGACGCCTGTCCGTTGTTCCAATCGGAAAATTATTTGTTGTTATTAAATGTCACTCTCTCGAAGAGTGCAACATATTTCATAAGCTCAGGTTCCAGCCGGCTACAAAAATGGTCTCCTAGTATCAATCCGAACCAGGCCCCGACTTCGATGGCTCAGGTTTGGGTACGTCTCGTTGGCCTTCAGATTGAACTTTGGCAGCCAACGGTTGTCTCGGCTACAGCCTCGGCGGTTGGCACGCTCGTTAATATGGATGCTCACTCATCGACTAAGACCATGGCATAGTATGTTAGAATCTTGATCGAGGTGTATATGAAACAACTCCTTTTCCAGTCTCTACGCACTTTTCCAACCATTAATGGTGGCCTGGTGGTGAGGGGCATGATATGTGGCCTTAGAGACCTGGGTTCGAAACCCAGGTTTGCATTTTTTTAAATCATACAGGTTGGTGAGTGGGCCAACTCTCGCAAATATGCGAGCAGCCTCGCTCTCGGGAAAAGTCGACGGTCAGCGCTCTCGGGAATAGGCAAGGGTTAAGACCCTCTTTAATTGGCGACGGGACTTGCCCTCGAGACTGGGCGACGGGACCCACTATCGCAAAGAAGCGACGATACGTGCCCTCTTTAATTCGCGAGTGTGATTCTGCCCTCGTAAATAGGCGATGGTGCTCTCACCAAGAAACTAGCGAGGAGATCTTTCGCGACAGTGTGTGCCCCTCGCCTATGCTGTCGCCAGTCTAGTTAAAGAGGGTGACTCCCCCGGCCTTACCCTCTTTAGATGACCAATTTGTTATGTATAAAGTAAAGGAATGAGTTGACTTTTGGGTATGTGTGGAGAAAAAGTAATGACATTTGTGTGAATTTGAGGATATTGTGAGAGAGGAGTATTTAAAGAGTTTTTAATTTTAAATGTGCGAAAGTAGTTGTGAGACGTCTTAAAAAGGAAAGTGTGAAAGTAATTACGAGACGGGGGAGTATGAAGAAAAAAAATACTATTTCTAAAATTTTAGCTGCATAATGCTGAAAAAAATATGTTTAAAAGTCTGATCTTGTATATATTAATGAGTTTATTAACAATATAGACCAAGATCCAAGCCCATCTTTTAAATCAAGGCAAAAATTCTGGATATTATCAGTTTAGACAAATCTATATTTTACATTCCTAATATGCCCTGAACCCAATATATTAAACGAATTAATATTATTTAACTAGACAATTAATATTAAAATTGAATAAGTCTCCCTTAATTATAGCTGACCTTTCCTTATACCGTTTATTTCCAATTGAATCACTCATTTCCATTTTTTCATTACTAATGTAATCAATTCATCTCGTTCTTCGTTTCCAAAAATCTGCAATCAATTTCAGCGTTTATCTCCATGAATCGATGATAACTGGCCTCTATCATCCTCATGCATTTCTGTTAAAATTTGGGGATAATCAATTCACACGGGTACGTTATCATATAGCATCAATTGTCTTATCAATTTCAAGCCCATCTGCCATGGATTATAATGTGTTCCTAAAGGTTGATTTCGAAGAAAAGTGTAAAATGATTCTTGTCACCGCCGGATCCTCTTTCCAGGTGATTGTTGATCAAATTACTGCATCGTGGCCTCATATATCTTCAGGTAATCCGATAATCTTATACTCGGTTGGTGACATTAATAAAATGTTGTTTAGAATCTGATTCAGATTTATTGGGGATGATAGAGTTATGCATATATTTTATATGCACTACATTATCGCATACTACATTAGATATGCACTACTTTGTGTATAATAGTTATGCATATTATATATTATAAGTATTGTTTGTATTTTCAAATAACAATACCGAAACTATTAAATTAAAGTATATATATTCGATCTTTTTATGTATAATAATATTGCATATTATATAATATATGTATATTTCTATGCATATATTTCAGCTATATGCACAACATTATCATATGCTATTTTTTATATGCACTACGTTGTGCATATGTTATGTACCCCTACGTTTCTTTTCCTGTGCATATTTAATTATACTAAAACAATAATAATGTATATACCTTTTTTATACTGAATATTTAATTTGAAAAAAATATGTATTAATTAATGAAATAATTTTTCTTGTTTTGCAGGAGATGATTTTTACACTAAATACCTTGAAGGATTCTCGGCACAAGGGTTCTTCTTGCTTTCCGTTTTCTTCTTTTTCTTCTTTCAACTTCAATGGAGAGAGAATGGTCAATGTTTTAGGAATTAATGTTGGCTGAGGTATTAGGAAAGTTTTTTGAATTAAGAATCATGCGCGATTATGGTGCAAAAAAATCTTCCAGATTTTTATTAATGTGTTTGATTTTAGTTGACTTTACATTAATTTAATTATTTAAATCTAATTATTTCGAAATTGAAATTCTTATCAACACAGTATGGGTATAATTGTACTTCAATTGGTTAATTTGCCTTGATTTGTAACTGCAAAAATTTTCCTTGATTTACAAAGACTTAGGGTAAAATGTCCTATAGTGTAATTCTCCCTATATTAATTCAATCTATAACACTTCACCTCACCCGTAGAACGAATTATCACCTCCACCCTTAAGGGATGAGACTCATCGAGTGAACAATTTAACGAGACTTGAATTCAATACGTGTCTGATACTATAAAATAATTTTATCTCATCTAGAAATTTGAAAATAATTAATTCATTTATATGAATTTAATAATCGATTGATACACTAGTGCGATATTAAAAAAAAATGTAACATACCCTATGTTTTTTGCAAATCAATAGTATATTGAACACCTTATACAAATTGGTTTAGTCTAGTATACACTCGAGTGCATGTTGTGCACTCTAGTCCATGTTGCACTTTTCAGTTGTATTGAATTGTACTTTTTCATGATTTACACTTTTTGGTAAAATGGTGTTGCACTTTTCAATTATTAAACTGTATAATAATATTTTTCAATTTTATCCCACAATCCAAACAACTTGATTATAAATTATCATATAAACTTTAAAATTTAGTCCATCAATCCAAACATGAATTTTAAATCAATTTTTCAAATTGTCCCACTAAATCGTATCCTAATATATCTATCCTATCTAGCAAAGCAAACAAGCCCTAAAAGTATAAGTTAGTATAACTAAAAGTGAAATATGATATTTCTGAAATGTGCAAGTCGGTATTACTGAAAAGAGCATCACAATATTAATGAAAAGTGTAAGTCAATATAACTGAAAGTGTGCAACCACTATGCCAAATAAGCTGATAGACAGCGGTTAAAAACCGCTGTAAATTGGAATCAGTAACTGCTGTGGTAATAAGGGCTGTAAAAAGGGGGCGCTGATAGACAACGGTTATTAGCCGCTGTCGTATCTATATACAACAGCGTTTATTAACCGCTGTTATTCCATCAAAACCGATGTGGTATGTGCTCGTTTTGAACCCTTACAATATTTACAATAGCGGTTTTATTAGTTGTGACAGCGGTTATAAACCGCTGTTGTTTGAATTTACTACAGCGGTTTTTAACCGCTGTTGTTTGGAATTACTACAACGGTTTTTAAACGCTGTTGTTTTGAATTTCTACAGTGGTTTTTAACTGCTGTTATTTATTAACAACCGTTGTTGTACTTTCTCTATAACAACAGTTGTATTAGCTATAACAATGGTTATTAGCCGTTGTTGTATATATCCAATATTTTAAAAAAAATAATGAAATTTTCATTTGCTAAATTAATAAAAATAAAATATTTTCGTCAATTTGAGGCTTTCATTTCAGATCAACCCCGATCTTTATTCTTATGTCCTTCAAGCTCCGTCGCATAACGCTTCTCCTAAAGTCAAAAAATGAAAGTAGATACATGAGTACTGTTAATTATAAATATTATTCTTATGTACAATACAACAAGAATCTTACCTTGAATATAGTGGACAGTTGAATTATGACCGTCTCTCCAATCAAGATCATTAATTTGTATGCTTGATCAAACTCTCTCGTGAGATAATTTTTGAAGTTCCTCCTTGATCTCGCTGACATCAAACACCCTTTCTTCTTTTTATTGTCTGCCAACTAAAAGTAAATGCATATAACATACTAACAAAAAAAATTCATAAGAGGATGTTAATGTACTTACAAGCACAGCGTCCCGTTCCTTTGGAAGAAGGTGCCTTGCTCAAGTATGCGGAATGAAGAAGGGAAACTGTGCGAGTATATAGGCAAGAGATTATGTGCACAAGGCACTAAGGGCACTGAAATTTATATTTTAATTAACCGCACATTCTCACTTAACATATATACAGGGTGGTGGGACACTCTCACTTAACATATACAGGGGTGGTGGGACGGTTATATATAATATAATATCTACTTTATAACATTGATTAAATAACTAATTAAATTTATGATATATATATAATATATATAACTCTGTATTGTACGTATTAGATACAAATCTTAAAAAACCAATAAAATTTATATTTACATGAGAATAATAAAATCTAGAAATTATTTTAAATAAATATCAAATTTATTTTGTAACCATATAATAGTTAAAATATCAAATTTATTTTATAAGACTTCTATCTTTCAGTCTACAGCAAAATACATTAAAAGAATGTTTGATATTTTTTTATTGATTTATAAATATTTAAATAAAATTCTTTATTTTATTTTTATTAATTAATCATATATATTAAATTTAAATGCTATATATAATTTATATATAATTTTTAGGGATATTTCTTTTTCTTTTAATGGTATGGTGAATTGAGGATATAGGTTGAAAGTCTTGTGCTTTTCAAAAGAGTCAACCTAATAATATGCGTTAGAGAAATAGAATGATTAAAGGAGTTTTCATACATCTTTCTTTTTTATTTGTTTATGAACTATCGTGATTTTCTTTCTAGATTTTTCCTAATTCTTTAATTTGTTTCTTATGTTCTAACATTTTAGAACTACTCATTGATTTCATGAAATCTAACAATCAATTTTCACACCAACAAAAAAAAGAAGAAATGAATGATCAATTTATTTCTCCTTAATGTGCGACGACGGACAACGTGGGTGCAATGCAGGCGAAAAATGTGTCGAAAAATGTGTCTCTGATGGCGACCCCTCTCACAGAAAGAGGGGCGCTTGTAGGAGATAAGAAAAAATATTAGATTTTCTTAATTTGTGTAATAATAATATAATATATACGACTTCATATTTTATAGATTTTCTTGATTTTTTTATTAATAATATAGTAATATATAGGAACAAATATATTTAAACTTATATCTTTGTTTAATCAAAATCGTATATTGTGTTAATCATTATATATTTCTTATTGATAAAACTTAAAAAATAATAAAATTAAAAATAAAAGTCTTTATAAATCAATAAAATCTTAAAAATATGAAATAATCAAATACAATTTTGAAGATTAATTACAAGATTTATTTTTTTAATTGATTTTTTTAATATATTTATTTTTGAAAATTTAATCGTATTTCATTAAAAGATTCAGTAATTTTTTTAAAAAATTATCACATTTTTTTATTTAATTATTTTTAAAGATTAATTTGATTATATTCCATAAAAGAAGCTATTACAGCGCATTACTAAAACAGATCACAGCGGTTACAAAAAACCGCTGTCTATCAGCGCACAAATGGAACCTATGACAGCGGTTCTAAAAAAAGATGCATATGACAGCGGTTTTTGAAGTTTTAACAGCTGTTTTAAAAATAACCGATGTTTTAAAAATAACTGCTGTTATTCAACTGCTGTAAAAAGCATAATTTGGCATAGTGAACAAATTTTTTTACTGAAAAGTGCAACACAATATTATTAAAAAGTGTAAGTCAGTATCACAATTTTTAATGAAAAGTGTAAGTTATTAAACTGAAAAGTGCAACACAATATTACTAAAAAGTGTAAGTCACTATAAATAAAAGAGATTATTCCCTAATAGAGTCATTTCTATAGAGTTTTAAGCAAGTAAAACCTACCACTTTTAAAATTCTCTAATATAGTCAAATTAATGTCAAAAAACCTTAAATGCCCTTAATATTCATATAACTCCTTAATTAATATATTTTACCCATTAATTCGAATTTTAAATTCAAATCTTAATTGCAGCATATCAATTCCCCAATTATAGTGCATATTCAAAAAAAATATTGTCTTTCCCAAAATCGCTGCAATTGGGAAGAACACATCGATGCATTTTGGGAGGAACGAAGGAGAATTCACCATTGTGTTGCTGGGCTACAGAAACGATTCAATCTATGCTGCTATTGATGCGATTTGGGAAAAATCACAAACGGTTAGTCCTAATTTCTGCCATTGTTGATGAGCTTTTTAGAAATTTGCCATTGTTGATGAGCTTTGTTCGAAATCTGCCATTGTTGATGCGATTGGTGCGAAATCGGCCACTGTTCATGCCATTAAAACTGGAGTTTCTAGAGTCCATTGGTGAACGTTCACTGCTGGAATTGTTAATCTTCGCTTGGAAGAATTCAGATCTGCTGGAATTACCGGTTAGTATTTTTCTGAGCAAGAATCGTCCTAATTATTAGGTCTTTAGGTTGCAACTTAGTACTCGGGGATTAGGCGAAAAAATGAGAAGTTTCATGGATACAACAGCTTGACATGGAGGTGAACATTAGATATGCACATTACCATATGCATGTATACATGTATATCGTATAGTGCATTTCACATATGCACATATGTAAAATTCATGTACCCCGTTTTCGTGCATATTAATATGCATATCCATGAATGAACCTTTTTTCTAAGCTTATAAACTCATAATTTTCTTATGACCCATTTCTACATACCAAAATTCATTTCATTGTTTATATTAAACTTCAGAATCTGTTTTCATATATGTATGCATATTCAAATAAACGGGAACTACATCCACTATGACACGCTTATTTAGTCTTTTTGTGATTTAATTGTGTTATGAGTCTTGTGTAATTTAATTATGGATCATAAAATGCAGAATTATTAAGATCATAAAAGTTAGCTAATTAATTCGAATTGCCTTATTTTTAGGAATATTTGAATTAAGGGAGGTGATAGATTTTTGCGTTTTTCAAGACTATGCACTTATAAAATTTATTTGATGTTAGTCTATCTAATATTAATTAATTTGAAATTATTTAAATGGGAAAATGACAATTTTGTCTTCTTAAGTGCCAATTTGACTCAATTGGATAAAAAATCAAAAACCTATTCCCTATTAGATAAAAGTCTTAGTGAAATAATCTTATTAAGAATTTACCCTAAATAAAAATATTATTATACAATTTAATAATTGAAAAGTGCAACACCATTTTACCAAAAAGTGTAAGTCATGAAAAAGTGGAAGTCAATACAACTGAAAAGTGCAACATGGACTAGGGTGCACAACATGCACTCGAGTCCATAGCAGATCAACACATACAAATTTTATTCCAGATCGTATATATATTTTATTATTCAATTTTTTAATATAATAAAAAAATAAAGTTGACGCAGTTTAATATCTTAATCATATATTTATTTAAAACATAATTAAGTTGAAAACCATAGAACTATCTCATGTCACTAATCCATATAATTGTGTACGTTTTTGTCTAAAATAATAAATATATAGAAATAAATTAAATAAAATTGATGAGAAATTCAGGCGGCGTAGGTCGACAAATGTACGAGCCTCAGCACGCTGATGCCACATAGCACTATGTGTAAAAATATGGAAGAAACAACAAATACACATGCAGAAAGGGTTATGACAAGTGTCCCATTCTCCTGCACTCTATGATTTTCCATTCGCCACATCCATAGCACTTATCATTTAAATTGATATATGAATTTACTTGAATTTCCACAAAAGTAAAAAATTAAATACATGACTGAATTTAATTACCAACTTTTTACAGCTTATAATTAAATTCATACCTCGCAAAAACTTATACTTACGTACTCTCCCCCATCCACAAAATTTATACTTTACAATACTCTTATTTTATCTATTTTTTTTTAATATATGTTCATCTCAATTGAACTAAATTTTATGGATGAAGAAAATATAAAATATTTTATATGTGAAGTATAACTAATTAAGGTAAATTTTAGATAAAAATCTACCAATTAAATCTGAATCAACGAGGGTCAACATAATTGAAATTGATTTTTTCGCTCCTAAATATTGTCTTAATTACTTCAACACCAAAACTATATTACTACGTACAAGACCAAAATATTGTCACTACAAGATCAACGTTGTATTACTGCAAGTCAAAAAAATTTCTGAATTTTTTTTTTTTAAATTCACTAAAATATTTTTGGAGTTATAGTTACATATTTTTAACATTGTAGTAACAATACTATGGCTTGTAGTAGCAATACTCTGACCTTGTATTAGCAAAATATTTTCTGATTTTGTAGTAACATATTTTAATCAGTAGCATATTTTTAGCCTTGTAGTAACAAAATATTTATGCTACTACATAGTAAAAAATATTATGCTACTATAGGACCAAAATATGTTACTATAATTAAGCCAGACTCATATATAATAGCCTGGACACTTAGATTTTTGAGTGAAATTCGTCCAAATATTTTTGGACTTTTAGTAGTATCATCTATTTGCGACCCACAAATTCTTTGAACTAAATATAATATTTTAGACAAATGTTGGTGCTAATAAACTGTATGAGCCTCAACTCAACACCTTCAATTCACGCCACCTAGCAAGATTCGTAGCCTTACGTGTAAAATAAACAAAAAAAATACAGTGCATGCAGAAACAACAAATACGCATGCAGAGAGGCTTAAGACAGGTGTTCCCAACTCAATTTACGTGTCCCATTCCCCCCCTCTATAAATTCTGCCATTTTCCATTCTCCACAACCATCACAGTACTCATCACATATCTGCAATGGATAAACTTGTTTACTTGTCTCTCTCTCTTGCCTTACTCTTCCATGCCTCCTTAGCTCAATTCGATATCCCACAGCGGCAGCTCTGGGACTCGCTGCAGAACCAGCAAAACCACCGCCTCCGGGCCAGGACTCAGTGCCGCATCCAGCAACTCAGTGCCCGGGAGCCGAGTTACACGTTCCAGTCGGAGGCCGGTGTGACCGAGTTCTGGAGTACTAACAACCAAGAATTCGAGTGCGCTGGTATTGAGTTCCTTCGCCACGTCATTCAACCCAAAGGCCTCTTGCTTCCCTACTACACAAACGCCCCTCGACTCGTCTACGTTGTTCAAGGTTAATCAGAACTGTCTTATATATATATATATGAGATCGTCTCATGAATTTTTTTTAATTGCTCCAAAATTTTCACTTATTAAATTTAGTCTCATATATATTCAAATTAATAATATACTGAAAAATTATGAAATAATTTCGAAAAGGGTAAAATATTAGTTATAGTACAAATTTAGTTTTTTATGTTGGTGAGCAAATTTTGTATGTATGCAGGAAGTGGAATTCAGGGGACAGTGATTCCGGGATGTGCTGAAACATTCGAATCAGAATCGAGATCGGAATCGAAACAAGGGGAGAGGAGGAGCGACCGCCACCAGAAGCTAAGGCGTTTCCGTCAAGGTGATGTGTTGGCACTGAAAGAAGGTTTGACGCACTGGACTTATAACGACGGAGACACCCCCATAGTCACCGTTTCACTTATCGATGTAGGGAATGAAGCCAACCAGCTCGATTTCAAATTCAGGGTAAGTTCCTTCCACTTATTAAAAAATTAATAATGAATAAAACGTTTAAAATTGGACAAAATTTTGTGTAAATATACATCTAAATATGTTAGAACCATATCAAAACTGTGGCTCAATATATATATTGCATCAACAATTTTATCATGCAATTGATACTAAAATGTGGTCCATGACATACTATGCAGCAATCCTTCCTAGCTGGAAACCCAGAATCAGTTAGAATCGAAAGTTCGAGATTGAGAACGCGCGGAGACGAAGAAGAGAGGGAGCAACAAAGGGGCAACATGTTCAGCGGATTCGATGCAGAGATCTTAGCTGAATCTTTCGACTCTGAAGTCGAGTTGATAAGGAAATTGCAAGGTAAGCAGGACAACAGGGGTATTATTGTCCGAGCGGAAAACCTGGACTTGGTGATCCCAGAGTACGGAAGACAAGAGCAAGAGAGGGAGCAGGAGAGGGAGAGGGAGAGAGGAAATGGTCTGGAGGAGACTTTCTGCTCCATCAAAATGAGGCAAAATATTGACAATCCAGCTAGGGCTGACGTGTACAACCCACGTGGCGGCCGTATCACCACTGTCAACAGCCTCACTCTTCCCATTCTCGCCCACCTTCGCCTCAGTGCCGAGAAAGGAGTCCTCTACAAGGT
Source organism: Galeopsis tetrahit (assembly GCA_963675135.1). Lineage (NCBI taxonomy): Eukaryota > Viridiplantae > Streptophyta > Magnoliopsida > Lamiales > Lamiaceae > Galeopsis > Galeopsis tetrahit. Next base: position 56,165,161 of record OY776124.1, on the reverse strand, counting down.
ACATATTTTTCATTTATGTTGACCGGTTGAAATGACCTAAATGACAACATTCCGGCTCAACCACAGATATGTTGACATCTAATGTTTGTCGTGTTATTACAGAACGCCATAAGGGCACCACACTTCACCGCAAACGCGCACACCGCACTTTACGTAACTCGAGGTAGTGCGAGAATCCAAGTTGCTGGAAACAACGGACAATTGGCGTTCGACGACGAGGTGAAACAAGGACAACTCTTGGTCCTTCCTCAAGACTTTGTGGTCGTGAAGAAAGCCAGTAATGAGGGATTCGAGTGGATTGCCTTCAAGACCAACGACAACGCCATGAACACCCAACTTGCAGGACGACTGTCAGCCCTTAGGGCAATGCCGTACGAGGTTCTGATGAACTCGTACGGTATTTCCAGAAGCGAAGCAAAGATTTTGAAATATGGAAGAGAGGAATCGACTCTGTTTAGCCCAGTGTCGAGATCAGGAGGATATATGTAAATGGTGTGTTTCTAAAGTTTTGGTTGTAAGAATAAAAAGGTCTCCTTGTGCCTTGTGGGTATGGAGCTAGAGTGTATATTTTGTATCTGTATTTCTTATAATAAGAGGTTAACTTGCCTTGTTAAATTAGTTCATGGTTTTCTGTCATAAATTCTTGCAATTTCCTCACCTTAATTTCTAGTTGAACAGTTTAATTTTAACTCAATATTTATATTTGTCCGCTCAAAAATAGATAAATTATAGGAATATTCAGAAAAATGAATTTAAATACTATATAATAAAAAATATTACAACTTTCGTCCAATTTTATTACTTTTTACTTTGAGTAAACTTGTGTGCATTCAATTGCACTATACAGTTGGTATAATTGAGCCACGATTTTAACTTGATTCTTTTTTTAAACGAAAAATCGGATACTTGTATTATCAAAAATTATAACCAAGAGTTAAATAATGTCAAAATATCAAGAAATGGTCGAGACAATTATAGTAGTAGTTCTAGCTCCCTACTTACAAACTAATCTTGGATTTTCACATCAGTCTTGAAAAGAGAGGATAGAGTTGCAAGCTGGTTTGCGAATAATTTCGTCGAAGGTCTTTTCCGGTTGTATCTCCAGCTGGTTTGCGAATATTTTTTTGTTCCTTGTTTTCCACAAAAACCATACCATACACCCCCAAGAATTCCGCAATTTGAGGAAAGTGAGACGATGCATAGTTTGATGTGCGAAGCCATTGGCGACTTCATCCATGAGTAGCAGGGATTCCACAATTTGTTAGAGTAACTACAGTCGAAGAAAAGATGTCGGATTGTTCCTTCACCTGAACCACAGAGTCCGCAAGAGAGATCATCGTTGTCGTTGAGCACATGCCTTTTCTTCAGTTCGATGCGAGTTGGTAGCCTTTCCCGCATAATTTTCCAGGCTAATCCCGAGACTTTTTTCGGGGTTAGTCTATTCCAAATCTTTTGAAGAGCGGCGCGAGTTTCGTCATCGAGAGTCTTAACTGGTTTTTGGATCGTCTGTCCTTTGTATGTCGAGCTTGTTGTATATAAGGACAACAAATTTAATAATTGGAAGTGAATATATATTGATCAGAGGCGTGTGTATATATAGTTACACAGTAGGGTTTACATCAGATAATATTTGCTAGATTATCTCAACAGGCCTAACTAAGTCAATGCTAGAAATATGGAAATTCAAATATACATTATTTAAATCTTATCATCTGGCGGCATCCTTAATCACCCCCGCAAAATGGACGTTTCGTTAGCAACAACAATTTTGGAATTAAGGACTTCGAACCAGGCTCGAGGGAGCGACTTATATAGGACATCCGCAAGTTGATCAATATTGCCAACATAAGATACTGGAAGCAGGCCCTTGGAAGCTAGGTCGCGGACAAAATGAACATCAATAGTTATGTGTTTCATGCGGGAATGTTGAATAGGGTGAAGGGCCAAACGAGTCGCACTCATATTATCACATAACAACATTGGCGTGATTTAAATTGCGATTTTGAGTTCCTTAAACAGGTTGACAATCCAGCTAAGTTTAGACGCAGCTGAAGCTAAAGCTCGGTATTCCGCTTCCGTCGAAGAACGAGCAACCCCCGTTTGCTTCCGAGATCGCCAAGAGATAGGATTGTCCCCCAAAAATATTACGTATGCAGATGTCGACTTGCAGTCCACAAGATCACCAGCAAAATCAGAGTCGGAATTTGCCGTAAGATGGAGAAGAGTGGGCTTGCGTAGGAGCAGGCCATGGTGAATGGTGCCTTTTAGATACCTGAACAGACATTTGACGGCGGTCCAATCGGACACATTTGGAGCGGACATACGTTGTGTCAAACGACTGACAGTGAAGGATATATATGGTCGGATGAGTGCGAGGTATTGTAAACCTCCAATTGCATTTTTGTACATAGACGGATCAACCGTGTTGTCATGTGAAGGACCCTTTGGATTTCTAGGTGTTCGTAAAGGCTTCGCCCCGTCCATGTGGTGGCGATGAAGCAGATCGACTATATATTTGTGTTGAGAAAGAAAAAGGCCCTCCTTGCAACGTGCTACTTCCACTCCAAGAAAGAAGGAAAGTGGGCGTAAATCCTTTACAGCAAACTTGGATTGCTGGTGCTTGAGTAGCCGAGTGACAGTAGAGGCACAAGAACCAGTTACAATCAAGTCGTCGACATAAATAAGAACAAAGATGCGAGTGCAGTCCCGAGTGTAGATAAACAAGTATGTATCAGCATGTGACTGAGAGAAACCAAACGCAACAAGGACAGTGCTAAGAGCAATGTACCACGCGCAAGGAGCTTGGCGTAAACCATAGAGAGATTTGCGAAGCAGGCACACATGCGAAGGATTAATAGCATCAATAAAGTCGGGGGGTTGTGACATATAAACATGCGTCGTTAAATCACCATGTAAGAAGGCATTACTTATGTCAAGCTGCCGTTAGGGCCAATTTGCAGACAATGCAAGGATTAACACTGTGCGTATTGTTACCGGTTTAATCACGGGGCTAAAAGTCTCAAAGAAATCTACACCAGGGCACTGATGAAACCCCTTTGCTACGAGTCCCATCTTGTTTTCATTTGATGCGGAACACCCATTTGCAACCGACGATATTAGCATGGGTAGGAGGAGCAACAAGATCCCATGTGCCATGACGCTGTAATGCGGTGAATTCGTCGGCCATAGCCTGTCGCCATAGAGGATTAGTCATTGTCTGAGAAACGCAGGTTGGTTCAATATCATCTGGAAGAGGGTGTTTTGTAGCTGTGAACAACTGTTTAGGTTTAAAGATTTGATCTTGTGCTCGAGTCCTCATGGAGTGTGTACGAGTCAGAGGAGGAGGTGGAAGTGGTGGATCAATAGTAGGGACTGACGGTACGGGAGAAGCAGGATGGGAGTCCAATGTTGGCGATGTGGCAGTAGGTGTGCGGGGGCATGCAGTTGGCGTAGGTAGTGTTTCTAGATGGAGATGAGCATGTTTGACTTCAAGGTTGTCAGGTGGAGGCGATGCAGAAAATTTAGACCAAAATGTGGATTCTGAGAACATAACAAAACGAGAAGTGAAGATTCAGTCGAACTCCGGATCGTAGCAACGGTAGGCGCTTTGACTTGTAGAATATCCCACAAAGATGCATGGTTTGGATAGGAAAGTTAACTTGCCAATATTGTATGGTCGGAGCCAAGGAAAGTATATACATCCGAATGTGCACAATTTGAAGTAGTTGGGCTCTTTTCGAAACAACACTTGAAACGTGCTCATATTATTCAAAACACTCGTCGGAGTTCGATTAATAAGGTACGTGGCAGTTTGAATTTACCCTTTTAGTAAATATATCAAAGATAAATACACCCCCTAACCCTAAAAACCCTAACCCTAAAAATGCAGCCTCCTCCCCTCAATTTTGCTGTCGTCGCCGTCAGCCACCCCTCCGACCGTCGCCCCTCAAATAAATTTAGAAATTAAAAAAAACCTTAAAATTAAAAAAAAAAAATCGACAAACCAGAGTCGACAAAAAGCACTTCCGTCGACACTGGTTTGTCGACCAAACACACTTTGGCTGGTAAGATCTAGTCGAAAGTAAATTAAAAAAAAAAAGTAAAAAATTTGAAATTTTCGACAAAGATAGATCGACCAAAAAGAGTACCGTCGACACTGGTTTGTCGACCAAACACACTTTTGTTGGTAAGATCTAGTCGAAAGAAAATTAAAAAAAAAGTAAAAAAATTTAAAATTTTCGACAAAGATGGATTGACCAAAAAGACTCCCGTCCACACTGGTTTGTCGACGAGAGTGTTTTTGGGCAATTGATTATTACCGAAAATTTAAAAAAAAATGCAGTTGATTATTTTCGACGACGACAACGATGTTTGGCGAGGGAGGAGGGCGCGTTTGGGTGGGGGAAGGCAGGGCGGCAGGCCATGGACGCCGGGAATGTGGCCCCGTGCAGGTGGGGGCCGTGCCGGTGACCTCCATGGCGGAATAGGGTAGAAATTAAAAAAAAAAAAAAAACTTACCTGGGCGACGGTCGGAGGGGTATATAGCTATTAAAGCCCAATATTTATGGCCGACTTTTTTGGATCTATGTAGCGGCTGGGGCTGGGGCGGGGGCCGCACGCAGGGACGATGGCTGGAGCAGGGGCCGCGCGTAGGGAGGGGTCCGCGCGCAGAGAGGCGGGGGCCGCGCGTTGGGCGGAGCCGTCGCCGGCGGCGGTTAGTGGAGAACATTAGGGTTTTTTTTTTTAGAAAAGAGGAAGAAGAAAGATGGGGAAAAGTGAAATTAGGGTTTTGAATGGGGGAGTATATTTAACATTTGTCCATTTTGAAGAAAAGGGTAATTTGGGGGGGAGTACATTTAACATTTACCGTATATAGGGGAGTACATTAATCGGGGGAGTATACTTAACAGAGCTGGAGGGGTATATAGTAGTCTAGGCCCGGACATTAAGGTCAGATGGGATATTGGGTTGGGTTTGCGTTGTTTCCATCGGCCCAATTAATAAGATGAAAAGAATAGTTTAAAAAGGACTACCAGAGTTCGACCGTTCAAGTCCCTCGTGGGAGGTTCCTGCATTTAAATCAACAACAAGTTTAATGCCTCAGAAAGCATCATGCGCCAGTCTTTGGTAACACCAGGGAACGAGGGATTTGGCATGGGCAACCTCCAAGGAATCTGGGGCTTCCTCCAAGGAATTTGGGATAAACGATGAGGAATAATTAACTGAGATGTCGAATTGGTCCTCCTGAAGTTTTTTTTTTTTTTTTGAGATTATCCTCCTGAAGTTTTTGCCCGGTTGAAATTTCTGCTCTTTCGTTGTTGTCTGAATCATGATTGGAATTATCATCACCACTTGAGAACGTCGGTTCCGCCTCAACTACGTTCCATCTATTGATGATATCCTCATCGTTTTCAGATTGATGAAAAGAACTAATGTTATAAGTAGAACCATCTATCTAGGGGGAGATCAGCCCATTGATAGGGTTCGGACCCGACGTAGAATTCTAATCCTCGCGAAGGCAAGATTTTATATTTATTACGTGGTCGGGTCTATGTCGATCAAACTTCCGAAGAGCAAAGCTAGTCTCTTGAAGAATCTCTTGCCCTAAGCATGTTATAACTTTTCATTTGGAAACAACCCACAAAATTAATATTCTCACAATATCATGGTATATTCAAAATTGTCACTCATTTTGAGTTTACATTTTATTTTAGGGTTGGTCTGCTATGGACTCGAGTGCATGTTGTGCACCTTAATCCATGTTGCACTTTTCAGTTTACTGACTTACACTTTTTGGTAAATGGTGTTGCACTTTTCAATTATTAAACTGTATAATAATACTCCCTCCGTCCATGAAAAGTAGTTCCATTTGCTCTATATTTCTTGTCCACAAAATGTAGTCCCATACCCTTTATGTAAACTATCACCCTTCAACCATCACTTAATTACTCAAATTGCCATCAACTTTATTCACAAACAATCACTTTATTCACAATGGGCCCCACAATACCCTATAATACCCTTACTTTATCTACTTTATCTACCTTTTTCTTAAAACACGTGCCCCACTCCCATGTGACTACTTTTCATGGATGGAGGGAGTATTTTTAGTAATAATTGAAAAATGCAACACCATTTACCAAAAAGTGTAAGTCAGTAAACTGAAAAATGCCCATGGACTAGGGTGCACAGCATGCACTCGAGTGCATACTAGACTTTACCTTTATTTTATCATACACCGCACTAAGTTTTATACCTCACTAAATCAACTTTGAGAATAAAAAAAATTCAGGACGTACCCTAACTTTAATTTGAGAATAAAAAAATCAGCTTCAATTTATATATACCGTAAAAAGAGGACTGCAACTATACTGACAAAATTAGACTCAAACTTACCTAAAATACCCCTTCTTTATTTGACCCTACACAACACTAAACCTTTTTATATTTAAAAAGAGAACCGATCAAGGTATTCAAGTCATCACAGGACGGATGGAGTAATAAATTTGAGGTCGACATTTGCATGCACCTCAACTCAACACCTTCACGCCACCTAGCAAGATCCATAACCTTACGTGTAAAACAAACAAAAGAAATAGAGTGAGCATGCAGAAACAACAAATATACATGCAGAAAGGCGTAAGACAAGTGTTCCCAACTAAATTTGCGTGTCCCATTCTCCCCTTCTATAAATTCTGCCATTTTCCATTCTCCACACTCATCACATCTGCAATGGCTAAACTTGTTTGCTTGTCTCTCTCTCTAGCCCTTCTATTTCATGCTTCCCTAGCTCAATTCGATATCCCACAGCGGCAGCTCTGGGACTCGCTGCAGAACCAGCAGAACCACCGCCTCCGAGCCAGGACTCAGTGCCGCATCCAGCAACTCAGTGCTCGCGAACCGAGTTACACGTTCCAGTCCGAGGCTGGTGTCACCGAGTTCTGGAGTACTAACAACCAAGAATTGGAGTGCGCTGGTATTGAATTCCTTCGCCACGAAATTCACCCCAAAGGCCTCTTGCTTCCCTACTACACAAACGCCCCTCGACTCGTCTACGTTGTTCAAGGTTATAAATTAGATCTGTCTTATATATGAGATCGTCTCATAATTTTTTTTATTCTTTTTTTAATTGATCCAAATTTTATATGTATGCAGGAAGTGGAATTCAGGGGACAGTGATTCCAGGGTGTGCTGAAACATTCGAATCGGAATCGAGATCAGAATCGGAACAAGGGGAGAGGAGGAGCGACCGCCACCAGAAGCTAAGGCGTTTCCGTCAAGGTGATGTGTTGGCACTGCAAGAAGGTTTCACACACTGGGCTTATAACGACGGCGACACCCCCATTGTCACCGTTTCACTCATCGATGTAGGGAATGACGCCAACCAGCTCGATTTCAAATTCAGGGTAAGCTCCATTTATTATAAAATTAATGAATATTAAAACTACTATAAATTGGATAAAATTTTGTATAAAACAAATTCCATCACTTGTAAATGTATGATATGTTGGCTTATAATATTCATACTCCATCTGTCTTGCAATAATTTTCTTACTTTCCTTTTCGAAACGTTCTACAAACAATAACTTGCACACCTCTAAATTAAAAAACTATTTATAAGCTACACCCTCACAATATCTACAATTTTACACTAAATATCATTATTTTGCCCCCACACATGCATACAAGTCAACTCATTTATTTACTTTTTACATATAAGTTTACAAAATTACCAACAACATATATATGCAGCAATCCTTCCTAGCTGGAAACCCAGAATCAGTTAGAATCGAAGGTTCCAGAATGAGAATGCGCGGAGACGAAGAAGAGAGGGAGCAACGAAGGGGCAACATGTTAAGCGGGTTCGATGCAGAGATCTTAGCTGAATCTTTCGACTCTGAAGTGGAGTTGATAAGGAAATTGCAAGGTAAGGAGGACAACAGGGGCATTATCGTCCGAGCAGAAAACCTGGACTTGGTGATCCCAGAGTACGGAAGACAAGAGCAGGAGAGGCAGAGGGAGAGAGGAAATGGTCTGGAGGAGACTTTCTGCTCCATCAAAATGAGGCAAAATATCGACAATCCAGCTAGGGCTGACGTGTACAACCCACGTGGCGGCCGTATCACCACTGTCAACAGCCTAACTCTTCCCATTCTCACCCACCTTCGCCTCAGTGCTGAAAAAGGAGTCCTGTACAAGGTACACACTGTTCCAATTATTTCATTTTATCAACTAGAATATACAATTAATCAATTTGTAACTTACAATTGGGTTACTTTTGGACTGAATTGATGATGACTGATTAATTTGTGATTAAAAGGTATAAGAATAATATTCTAACTTTCAACTTATACAATATGCATGACTATACATATATTTAGCTTTCACTTGTTAAAAAATTGCATTTAGATGATACATTTTTTAATTAGTTTTGAATTTAGAATTTCTGTCCTGCAAGTGCAAGGATGCCACACATAAATTAAGAAATGGTCAATTAATTTAACCTTTATTTCCTTGTAAATAAACATTTATCGTGTTAATGACAGAATGCTATAAGGGCACCACACTTCACCGCAAACGCCCATACCGCACTTTTCGTAACTCGAGGTAGTGCAAGAATCCAAGTTGCCGGAAACAACGGAGAATTGGTGTTCGATAACGAGGTAAAGCAAGGGCAACTCTTGGTTATTCCTCAGGACTTTGTTGTCGTGAAGAAAGCCAGTAACGAGGGATTCGAGTGGATCGCCTTTAAGACCAACGACAACGCCATGAACACCCAGCTTGCAGGAAGACTGTCCGCCCTTAGGGCAATGCCGTACGAGGTTCTGATGAACTCGTACGGTATTTCAAGAAATGAAGCTAAGATTTTGAAGTATGGAAGAGAGGAATCGACTCTGTTTAGCCCAGTGTCGAGATCCGGAGGATATATGTAAATGGTCTGTTGTAAGAATAAAAAGGTCTCTTGTGCCTTGTGGGTATGGAGAGTGTATCTTTTGTATCTGTATTTCTTATAATAAGAGGTTAAACTTACCTTGTTAAATTAATTCATGGTTTTCTGTCATAAATTCTTGCAATTTCCTCACCCTGAACAGAGAAAAAAAAAACCAGAGTACCATATATTTTCTATGCAAAGGTGCAAAAGGATTACCCCACTTTTTTTTTAAAGAATTCATACTCTAGAATTCTATCATACTATATTTATAATACAAAATAAGCAAGCAAGATCTATTTATTAAGAAATAAAGAAACATTACAAGATGGGAATATTGAAATTTCATCTCTGGCTCACCTATCTATATTACAGATAAACTCTACCATAGACTCATATTCCAAACTCAATCTTGAGAGAGTGGAGAGTCACACAAGCCATCCATCTGGTTCCTCGATCAAGAAAGATAGCAAATCTGCTTAAAAAAAAGAAACAAATTGTCGCCCACTACGACTCGCGCTACAAACTTTCCAAATCATAGAAGATAACCCAAGAACAGCCAGTGTCAACCAAAAAAAACTTCCAAGCAACAAGAACCCACAAAGGGGCAAGATACCCACAACAAGGAAAGAGGACCCATAAAAGGGAGGATAAAAACAACAGAAAATAAACAAGAAAAAAAGTAATAAAGAAAACAAACACAGAAAAAAAACAAGAAACCAAAACGGGATCAACGGAAGAAACTCAACCATACAGTCACTGTGGCTCCGTCGGAGAGGATCTACACATTGATCCCAACAGGTAGACGGCTCTTCTGCGGTCCGACGGCGATCTGACAGTGCGCCGACGGTGGTGAGCTGCGGTCTGGTAACGTATCTACTCAAACGATAGCCTCTAGAGTCGAAGAGAGGAAGAAGAACAGGTGGGTGGTGTGGGCTGCAAATGGAGAAGATGAGCGGTGTGGGCGGTGGAGTTTTGAGGCGGTTTTGGGGGTGCTTATTAACTAAGCTACGGAGAGAATTCTTAGAGAGAGAGAGTTGTTCTATTTCAATTGTGGGTTGGAATTAACATCGCTGAACTATTAAGAATTAAAGGAACAGCGGCCGAATATTATTGAATGGAATAATTGAGTTGTTTGACACTCAGGCCAACAATATATATACACCTAGGGCACAGGCCCATAAAGCAAGTAAACTAAGAATGGGCCAAAATATAGACATGGGCCGAAATAATTAAATGATCCAAAAGTAATTGGTTCTAATACTCCCACTCAAGTTGGAACGTGAAGATCTCGAACGCCCAACTTGCCACGAAGAAAGTGAAAGCGATCAGCACAAAGTGCTTTCGTAAAGATGTCGGTGACTTGATTTTCAGTGGAAATCTTACAAGGTTGAATAGTTCCATTCGCAACATTTTCACGAACAAAGTAGCAATTCATTTCAACATGCTTGGTTCGTTCATGGAAGACAGGATTAACGGCAATGTGACGTGTTGCTTGGTTGTCACAGAAAAGTGGTGTGGGACGTGTCAAAAATACATCAAAGTCGCGCAAGAGCCACCATAACTAAACAATCTCACAAACTGTCGTTGCCATAGCGCGATACTCAGCTTCAGCTGAAGACCGAGAAACTATAGACTGTTTCTTAGTGCGCCAAGAAACGGGCGAACCACCAAGGGAAATAAAATACCCCGTACACGAACGACGCATAAACGGGTACCCCGCCCAGTCAGCGTCGCAGAATCCACTCAAGTCGAAACCCCCATCAGCTGCAAGCAAGATCCCCTGTCCTGGAGCGATCTTCTAATAGCGCAACACGCGCTCGGCTGTTGCCATATGGCTCGCGCGGGGCTGTCCAACAAATTGGCTTAGTTGACTCACTGGATACACGATAACGACCAGCATCAACCAAAAGGACTGTCATCATCAGGCGTGAGCTTCAAGTTTTGTTCCATGGGAAACTTGCATGGGCGGCTTCCTTGAAGTCCACTTTCTTCCAAAATGTCTAGCGCATACTTCCGTTGACTTAAGACAAAGCCTTTCGAAGAACGGGCGACCTCAATGCCTAAAAAATATTTTAGCGGGACAAGATTCTTGATACTGAACTTCTCATCCAAAAATTGTTTCACATATTCAATGTGAGTTGTGTCATTACCAGCAAGTAGAACATCGTCGACATATATCAATGCGGAAACGTATGTGGACCCTTTTCGGAATGTAAACAAGGAGTGATCTGCATGTGATTGACGAAAACCAATGGAAACGAGTGCCTGAGCGAATTTCTCGTACCAATTCCTAGATGCCTGACGAAGTCCATAAAGAGATTTTTGTAGCTTACAAACTCGGGTGTCGCCCTCCTTGGCAAAGCCCTGAGGAATGCTCATGTACACATTTTCATGTAAGTCACCATGCAAGAATGCATTGTTTACATCCAATTGGTGGACCTCCCTGTTACGTTTTGCGGCAATAGTCAACAAGCACCTAACTGTTACCAACTTTGCTACGGGGGCAAATGTTTCATGAAAATCAACTCCTTCAATTTGAGTGAATCCCTTTGCAAAAAAATGGGCATGATATCTTTCCACATCCCCATTTGGTTTATACTTGATTTTGTAAACCCATTTAGAGCCAACGACCTTCTTTTCGGGGGGTAACGAAGTTAACGTCTAAATGCCATTCTGCTCTAAAGCACGGATTTCTTTAGCCATGGCATCACGCCATAAGAGGTCTCGAATAGCCTGTGAGAAGTGTTTTGGCTCAACACGTGATGTGATGGCCGGTAAGAAAGCTTTGTGAGCCAATGAAAAATTATCGTACGAGACATACCGAGATAAATGGTGTACCGTCGAGTGAGTCGAATTGGCAGTGGGTTGTGCATGGTCAACTGAAGGGGGAAGGTCAATGATGTAAGCGTCAAAATGTTTGGGTTGCTTCTTGGTTCTCTCACTTACACGCGAACTACGAAATGCATGACTAGGAGGAGCATCGGGTAACGTATCAATGCCAACGGCCTGTCGAGTAGGTGTGACTTCTTCGACCAACTCGGGCGAGGGTGGTTCAGGTCGCTGCTCAGCCGAACGAGTCTCCTCTACTCGGTGCCGAACAAAAGGGCGTGACCAGGTAGACATCGAACAAGACAAGGCAGATGCATCCCGAATTCGAGCACGGGCCGCATCAATGCAATGGAAAAATCCAGACCTTCATTTCCTCGAAACGGGAGCATATCTTCAACAAAAGTAACATCCCGTGAGGTGTAGAACTTATGAGTATGTAGGTTGAACACTTTATAGGCCTTTTGTCCTGCCGGATAACCCACAAAGATACATGCACTCCCCCTTTCTCCAAACTTGTCCTTGCGCCGATTCTCATGGGCATACACGAGGCAACCGAAAACCCTAAAGTGGTCATATAAGGGTTTCTTGCCAAATAATCTCTCAAATGGGGTTTGATTTGATAATACAGGAGACGGGAGTCGGTTGATGATGTAAACGGCCGTGAGGACACACTTACGCCAAAACTCAACTGGCGATCCCGACTCAAATCGTAGTGCTCGTGCCACTTCCAAAATGTGTCGATATTTGCGGAGTGTATGTGCATGAACTTTCTGATTCGGGTGGAATTTACACGTTTTAGAGGAACATGTGAAGCGTATTTTGATGTGTATTTCATTGATTTATACATTGAATATGATTATTTAAGCCGAAACGAGAGAAAGGTTGTGTTTTGTCGATTTTGTAGGAAATACGATGGAATTTGGAGCAAAACACCAACCATAATTTACTGGATCATGAAGAGGAGTGTACGTTTGGATTCTTCTCGAAAAACGGAGTGGAATAGCCAAAAGAATCGAGTCAATCGGACACCCGAGGCGAAAGTTATGCACGAAACGAGAAAGGAGTCGGAGTCGACCGAGCGAGCACGGCCAAGCACCATGCTCGAGGAGGCCATGGTCGAAACAGGCTTTTTGGGCCAAGAAAGGGCACGGCCGAGCACCCTTCTCGGTCGAGCTCGAGCAAATCAAAGCCAGGGCCGAGCAAGGGCCACGGCCGAGCAATCCGAGCTCTTCAACCCTAGCGCACGGCCGAGCCCATTGCTCGAGAACATCCTCCCCGAAACAGGTTTTTGAAGACATCGTGCAGCACGGCCGAGCTCCCAGCTTGGCCGAGCACCCCATCGTCCATGCTCCGCAAGCCTCGGCCGAGCACCACTCTCGGCCGAGCATCTCATATGCCCTGCTCCACAGCACCTCGGCCGAGCACCCCTCAAGCCTTTGTCCGCGCACCTCGGCCGAGCACCACTCTCGGCCGAGCACTCTCCATTTTCCCCTATGCCGAGCACGGCCGAGCTCCCAGCTCGGTCGAGCACCTGCTTTTTCCCAACGCCGTATTGCACGGCCGTGCTCCGTGCACGACCGTGCCAACCCCATTTTTGGTGCATTTTCCACATTTTGGCCATTTTTTAAGGACCAACTTGCAATTTTGGCATCCAAACCCTACCCCAACACTATATAAGCCCCATTTCTTGAAATCCAAGACATTCTTCCCCAATTCCTCAAATTCCACACATAGTTACACATACTTGGAGGTGTTTTGGCCATATCTTCATCAATTCTTCATCAAATCAAGCAAGGAAGGATGCAATAGCTTGGAAATTCAATTCTCTACCACATTTTAGACTAAGCTTTCTCTTTCTCTTTCTTTTTACTTAGTTATTCCATTTGATTTTGTAATTTGACTATGCTAGTTAGTGGCTAGAACACTTTTGGTTCTAGAGCCTTGTAAATACTCTTGTTGAAGTTTATGAATTAATGTTTTGCTTAATTGGTGTTTTGTATTTAGAATTTATATTTATTGTACATATCTATCCTTTTATTATGTAAATCTTTTACCTTGTAATTCTCAACTATATATATATAAGTGATATACCTCTCAACTATATATATATAAGTGATATACCTCTCACCGGCCAATTCAATGGTGATCAAATTCATTCTTTACAATAAAGGGTAACCAATTCAATGGTGATTTTGTAGGATCAGAGAATGGTGTATCGATGATTATAATCATAAAACTATTATATCTAGCTATTTAATTTCACCAACTCACGAACTTTGTATTGTTCAAATAAACCATATATATGCTCTGACTTCCCTAGGCATTTTCCTTGGGTTTGTTTCATTTTCTTCTCAAGTTAAACGGCCGGTAATCTTTTCACACAAATACTCATGCATGTCAATTATATTGGCCATATATGTCACTTTCTTTTTAGTACACAAGTAATTATTTCCAGATAGTATAACATAACAAAATGGCTAAAAATTTCGAGCTTCTCAAAATTTATTAACTTATTATTCATCAAGAGAAGTACATTCCATTACTCAAAACATACATATCCCTCATTTATTTCAAAACCCAACTTAAAACACCCTAGTGACCTAAACTATATTCCTCACATCACATTCTTGATCACATTCATAGCATATTCAAGTGCCCTTGGCCGACTCTGAGCCCTTGATGAACTAAAAACCATAGATTCCTCCCTATTGTACTTCAAGTCCCTCGCCTCCCGTCTTGAGATCCCGTACGCGTTCATCAACACCTCCTCCGGCATGGCCCGGAAAGTTGAGAGACGTCCGGCGAGTTGGTTTGTGATGGCGTTGTCGTTCGTCTTGAATGAGATCCACTCCAACCCCTGATCTTCACTTGCCTTTTTCACCACCACAAAGTTTTGTGGTACTATTATCATTTGCCCTTCTCTTACCTCGCCGTCGAACACAGACTTTCCGTTGTGCCCCACCACCTGAAACCTACCTTTCCCTCTTATCACGTAGATTGCAGCGTGTGCGTTTACGTTCCAGTATGGTCCTTGTATGGCGTTCTGCATCCATTTAAGATGTAAATTAATGATCAATTTATTATCAAATATTTAAATATATATAACTTAAAAAAAAAATGAATTGAGTATTAAGATTGATTTAGTGGTATAGGGAAAATGTGGAAGCAAAATGAGTGTCAATTTTTAATTTTAAAATTTTAAAATCCAGGTGTTAAGTGAGAGGAGGATTGCCCAGGATTATAAGTCCACCCAAGACCATCTCTCTATTCAATGTTTTCAGGTATTAATTTTGTGAATTATATTTTTATTAATAGTGTGCAAGTAATAAAATAGTTAGTAAATTTATAAATACCTTGTGAAGGACACCTTTCTGAGCACTAAGACGAAGATAGTTGAGGATGGGGAGCTTTTGGCTGTTGAGGGTGGAGATGCGGCCGCCGCGGGGGTTGTACACATCGACGCGGCTAGACTCGTCTATGTTCTCCCTCAACCTGGCAGTGCAAAAAGTTTCCTCCAAGCCATTTACCATATACTCCCTCTCCTCTTCTTCGTCTTGATCCCTTGGCAACACAACATCAAAATTCTCAGCATTCACAATTTGGCCTCTTCCGTCATTCTCTGATCTCAGTTTCCTCGCGCTCTCCCGATTCACGTTGAAAACCTCTGACAAAATTTCTTCGTCGAACCCGCTCAGAACGTTCTGTCTTTCCCCAGCTCCTCCTCGGGGCTTTCCAGCTAGAAAGAAGTTCTGTAAAACAAAAAAATGTTCCTGTAACTCTACTTGTAGAGAGGTAAAAAATTAATTATTTATGTGAGTTTTTGAAGAAAAGAGTTATGTACTCTGAATGTGTGATCAAGCTGGTTGATTTCATTGCCGGTGTCGAGAAGGGCAACGGTTTGAAGCTCTTCTTGTCCATTGTTGTAAAACCAGAGAGTGATACCTGCAGGTAATGCAACAACATCACCTTGCTTGATTTGCCTAACCTTCTGATGACGATCGGTGAACTTCCTCCTTCGATCCTCCTGGTCTCGTGGCTGTGTTTCGTGCTCGAATGTCTCCGCACACCCGGGAACTACAACTCCTAGAATACCCCTTCCTGCATTTCGTCGGAAGAGAAAAGAAAATTACTATATGGATACGTGTTAAAAATTCACCAGGATGAAATACCAATGAAATACGGAAAGTGGAACAGAAATGAGATAGTTTAGGGGCATGCAAGGGTAATTTACGGAGAGAGTAGAGATCTAGCCTTTGATAACATAGAGGATCTGGGGAGCATTGTTGTAGTGAGGAAGCAACAAGCCCTTAGGATTGAAGTAGTTCTTCACCGCAGCAACGCCGGCGCACTCAAACTGCTGGTTGTTGCGGTCCCAAAACTCGGTCCTCCCGGCCTCCGACTCGAACCGACGGGTGGGTTCTTGGGCGTCAAGGCTGTCGACCTTGCACTGAGTGCGGGCCCGGAGGCGGTGCTGCTGCTGCGACTCGAGATTCCTCCATAGCGGGTTGGCGGAGGAGCCGTGGATGAGGAGGAAGAAGGCGATGAGAGCGAGGGAGGAAAGTCTTGCCATGTTGAATGATGAAGGATAGGGGGAAAGGGGAGGGAGATTTATAGGAGAATGGGGAGGGACACGTTATGATGAGGTGGGGAGAGAGGAGGGACACTTGGCTTTGCATGGGGTTTTGTTTCGTTGTGAAATGAGTTTGCATGCAGGCAAAGATGGTGAGATGCTTACACCTAATGGGTGTTAGTTGGGTATGTGGCGACTCGCTTCTTACACCTATATAATACTGCCTCCGTTCATTTGTCTTATATTCTCCGTCTACAAAATATAGTCTCGTATCACCCTTCAATCATCATTTAATTACTCAAATTGTCATAATTTATTCGTAAACAATCAATTTATTTACAATGGATATTCCACAATACACTTATTTTATCTACTTTTTTCTTAAATAATGTGATCTACTCCAATGAGACTATATTTAGTGGATGAAAGGAGTATAAATTTTCTCTTCCTTTTAGTTGTTTTGTTTAAAAAATATAATAAAATATTAGATATAATACAAGGAATATGATTTAAAAAAAAATAATAATAGATGATTATGAAATGAAATATGATTAATTAATAATAAATATAATATAAGTGATGCAATAAAATACTCTACTTAAAATAGAAAGGCGAAATATTATAAAATATTTATGAGATGGATGTACGTATGCACTAATACAATTTTTTTATATCTAATTTTGATCTATTTTTTTTTTAGTTGCTCTTATCAAACACCAACAAAAGAATTAAACATTTGATCAAATTAGGTTTGAACCAATTTTCACATAAAGAAGAACACTCGAACATTGTCATTCACTATTTGATTTTTTTATCATCGTTGTACGTACTTCTGTTAATTAGTAATCCCTGCGTTCAATTTCATTATTTCACTTTTCTTTTTTGTTTGTCCAATTTCATTATTGTAAATAATACTATTCACATTACTTTATCTTTATCCTCCAACTATCATTTATTTACCCACATTGTTATTTATTTAATTTTATTCATAAGGCATTCACTATATTCATAAGTAGACCCCACAATACCCTGTCATACCCTCAATTTGTCTATTTTGTACATCTCTAATCAATATTTATTAAATATCAGTGGGTGACCGGAGAAATGAGCAACATTATGAATTTTGACAAAGTGGGATAGTTCAAGTGACCACTACTTAGGCCTTAGGTCCTGGATTGGAGTCATGGGGAGGGGAAAAAGGGATGGGTATTTAACTTGTAATAAAAAAAAAAACAATATTATGAATTTTAATAGGGAAAATAATTATTTTGTTGACTTTTACATTTAGTTTTGATCGTATGTACAAACCAAATCTCATTACTATATTAATTATGTGACAACATATAACACATATTAAAACTATATTTACTCAATAGTATTTCTGGATTCTACATGTAATCGGAAACTTATCATTATTATGAGAACCCTCTTATATTTAAGAGGTGAGTATTATAAAATATGTGTCATCCAATTTCATATTTACTGAATTACCCTTCATTTTATAAAATGAGAATAGAAATAAGTGTATAAAAATCATTTACTATAACACATTTATAATCATATACCAAACACAAAATTAGTCTTGCTTGATTTCTTAAAAAAATGTTATCCATCAATCCAAAGACATAGCTAAAATCAAACTTGACATATTCAAACAATACAATTCTGCTCAATTATGTATAAAGTAATCTGTGGTAAACCAAACAAGCTCTGAGGTCACTATAAGACAAATTGATGTTCTGTTTTAAAAGAGAAAATAAAATAAGGATGGGCCACCTCAGTCCAACAAAAGAAATGATATACGGAGATATATAATTAAGTGGAGGCAAGTGATGTTTTAATTTGGATTTTTGGTTGTTTTGAAAATCGATTTTTAAAATTCTAAAATTTTGAAATTCTGATAAATAATAATATTTTTATTTCTTTTAAGTTTTTTTTTAGTAAAAATAGACTACTCTTTGTATCAAATTAATGTGTAAATTTTAACAATATGTCAAATTAATAAATATATTTAATATAAGTAATTTTTTAAAATCAATGAGTAAAGTCAATGTTGAATTTTAAAAGTGAAAATCTAGTTTTTAAAACCAAAATAAACATCACTAAGAACTAAAACAGTTTTAACACAAAATACTTAAAGAACAAACTAAGTCCAAAGATTGACTGGTCCAGTTTGCAATGAAATTGAAAACAGTCCCTTTTAGGTCCAATTCATGCAGCAAAAGTGATAACAAAGGGTCAGGCTATATACCCCTCCATACTTGTTAAATATACCCCCGATTCATGTACTCCCACTCAAAATTGATTATGTTAGATGCACTCCCCTTAAATACCTAATATACCATTTCCTCTAAATATTGTCCATGTTAAATGTACCCCTAAAAATCCTATTTTTTTCCTCCCTCCTCCCACCTTCTTCTTCATTCTTTCATCTTCTCTCCTTCAACACATTGTCGCCGCCGCTCGTAGCCGTCCCTACAACATCGCGACGCCGCACGTAGCCGTCCTTCCAACATCGCAACGCCGCCCCCTCCTCCCTGCAACATCGCAATGCCGCCGCCCTGCCTTCCCCCACCCGAGCCGTCCCTCCTCCCTCTTCGATCTTTTTTTCCTTTAATTATGCAACAAATCGGTTGTGGCGCCGTCCCTCCTTCGCCCTGCAGCGACGACGCCGCCGTCGCCTCCTTCCCTACGCAAGGCCGCGCCCCTCCACCCTCGCCCAGTTGCTACCGCCGCCTTGCTTGAACCTTAGTCGCAAGTTTTTTTTAAAAAAAAAATTGACATAGAGTGTTAAAAAATATACACTCTCGTCGACAACAATTTGTCGACGAGAGTGTTTCTTTTCGAGCACTCTTTGTCGAATTATTTCAATATTTTTATTTTATCTTTCAACGAAATTTGAGCCATGGCGACAACGACGATGTGTGAGGTTGTATGGATCAAATGGTTATTGCGAGATTTTGGTGTCTTCCAGACTAGTCCTATGCCTCTCTTTTGCGACAATCAAGTTGCACGTCGCATTGCCGCAAACCTAGTTTTCAATGAGCGTACTATACATGTGGAGATGGATTGCTACTTTGTTCGTGAGAAAGTTGCTAGTGAAGACAATCACCGGAGTATGATTTCCACAACAAATTAAGTTGCCGACATTTTTACAAGCATTAGGAGTTGATCGTTTCACGTTTCTTCGAAGCAAGTTGGGTCTTCGTGACCTACACACTCCATCTTGAGGGGGAGTATTGGGTATATTAGTCATTTATTATTAGTTTGTTGAGCAGTTAGTGTTGGGTTAGGTTTCCAACATGTGGAGAAGCCCAATAGCCAACATACTTAGGAGGCCCAAGTAGGTCCAACATTTTGGAGATAACTTACTCTAACCCTAGAAGACATCAGGAGAGAGTGTAAGAAGATAGAGAAAAAGGAGGCATTCACGTTTTGAGAGAATTTCAAGAGTGAGAATTTTGCAGAAGCAATATCTTGAGTTTCAACCGTTGGATCGAGCTGATATTTGGACAGAACGTTCAGCACTCGTCGAGGTACATTCTGAACGGTGGAGATCGTTTTTTGAGTTCTTTATTGTCGGTAAAAGCCACGAAAAAAGGTCTGTTTTACTGGGCGATTCACTTCTGCGCAGCTGAGTTTAAGAGGCAGTTTCTCACAAACCAACCGTTGGATCGAGCTGTAAATTGGACAGCACGTTCAGGAGGCATCGTAGTTAGAGCCGGCAATTTGGGCCCGACCCGATGGGCCGGCCCGGCCAACCCGAAGCCTAGTATGGACTGGGCTCTAAAATTTTAGGCCCATATAGAACTGGGCCTATTTGGCCCAACCCGATGGGCCCGAAGGGCCTAATGGACTAGGCTGATTTTAGCCCGACGGCCCATGGGCAGCCCATTTGGCCCGATCAATATTTTTTTTAAGTCAAATAAACAAATAAAATTATTACAATACTATATACTTAAATATTATTATGTTTTTAATTTTATTTTGACTTTAAAATTTGAACTTATGAATTATTTATAATTCTATTTGAACTTGATATATAATGTAATTTTATACTAGTTATGTTCGTTTATAAATTATGTATAATTAATATATCAGTAATGTATATTTTTAATTATAATTATTTGTATAAATAAAAAATATATATGAGAATGTGACCAATACATAATAAGTTTATATATACAGAGTATAATTTTTGCTATAAATATTTTTTTATCTCATGGGGTGGAACTTTTCGTGTATATTAATGCAATAATGGTTATGGTCGTTTATAAATTATGTGTAGTTACTAGTTAATATATAATTTTTGCAAGAAATTTAAAAATAAAATTGTGTGATGGGCTGGGCTGGCCCGCTAGCCTGGGCTCCAATTTTATAGGCCCGACCAGTTAATGGGCCGGCCCGGCCTAGCCCACGAACACCACTTGGCCCGATGGGCTAGCTAGGCTGGGCTGGGCCGGACGGCCCGATTTGCCAGCTCTAATCGTAGTGCATTTTGGACGGTGTTGATCAGATTCCGAGCTTTTGAGCGTCGGGAACAGTGACGGGCAGATTGGTGTTGTTGGTGAGATCTTTCTTATCTCATTGTAGTTATCAAGTATTGTGTATCTTGATAAGTTTGTAGTTGAATATCTGTTGTGACAGATTGTAATACTTGGATTCTTGTCATAGTGAAGTTTTTGGGTGGACTACGGTCCCTTGGTTTTTACTCCTTACATTGAGGAGGTTTTCCACGTAAAAATTGTTTGTGTTATTGTTGTGTTGATTGTGTTATTGTATATTGTTGTTTAATATTACTTCCTACTAGATTCACACAAGAGAGGGATAATTGATCATTCCGCTGCGTAGACGAATAATTGTGTACTATTATTCGTGTGTTTATCCCAACAAAGTGGTATCAAAGCGGGTTTTCTGCTGTGTGCCTTGTGGTGAATATGAAAACTAATACTAATAGGATGCTGAATCTAAATGGTTCAAATTATCATGTGTGGAAAGGAAAGATGGAGGATCTTCGGTCATATTTTCATGATTTTTTATGGATAATTTCTCAACAAATAACACTTTGTACTGTGTTCATTAAAATTGATTTCTTAATGAGAACCGCAGTGAGAAACAGTGCTAGCTTCTTCTCGACGTATTACCCAGATACTGTTTTCCGCTTGGAATCGGAAACGGAAACCCAAGAGCCAAGACTTAATCAAAATTCCTGGTAAGGCAGAACTACAGAGATTTTCACTGGACGAGCTAAGGTTTGCAACACGTGATTTTAGCGATATAATTGCGCGTGACGTTTATAGTGTAGTGGCTTGTTAGCTGATGGCTCTCCAGTGGTAGTTAAAACATATCCAAAAAACTCTGCGGAAGAAATAGATGACAAATTCCGAAGAGAAGTAGAAATAAATTGCATAGTTGCACATCCAAATGTAATTCGAATACTTGGATATTGTATTACACCAGATGAACAGCTGCTCATTTATCCTCTCATGGTTACTGGGAGTGTTGCGTTGTCATTAAGAGGTAAGCTCAAACATGCAATTTATTTCTTTTTTTTGGAAAAGTAGTAGTAGTGTTTTTAGTCCTAAGTTACCTATTCTGGTTTCATTCGTGTCGATCGATATTTACGAATATATTGAAAATTAAATACTCATGTAATGTTTATTTTTTTCCAATGTGTAGTCCATTAACCAGCTGCATGAATAAGGTGAAACAATCGGTTGACCTAGCTATTGCGTGAACAAATCAGACTTTGTCATGTGACAGCGTCGACTGGATATTTCACTTCCTACTGTCCATCACCAAACTAAAATGTTTACCGGAACATTTTAATTTCGTGAAAGTCGACTAGACTAAAACCGAATAGGGGTAACTTACAAGGAAAAAATAATTATTCTCCTGTAAGAAAGTTAGTGTTTCCAACTCTGTTGTTTTAGTTGGTTGGCAATGTTATGTCAATCCTGGTTGAGAAAGGGTACTAATTTAAAATTCAATTTTACTTAAATTTTTTTTTTAGTTCTATAACTTATCTCTATTTTATTTTAGACCTGTCAAATCGACGGGAAAATTTCAAAATACATCCTGTAACTTTGCACGATTCCATTTTAAATCCTTTAACTTTTCACTTTTTCAAAATACATCCTAGGGTGTCCAATTAACATCCTTTTTGTCCAATTTACATCTTTTTTGTCAAAAAAAAAAAAATGTCGCCGGATTGTGTATATTAAATTGGGGCTTCCGGCCATTTCGATGACTAGGCGCCACATGTAATAAAAAAATTCCACATGTAATAAAATATTGCCACCTGGACTTATAGAAAATTTAATTTCAGAATTAAAATAAAAATAAATAAATAAGCTAAAACTAAAATTAAAATTAAAAAAACAAAAAAAAGAACCCAGAAGAGAAGAAGAAGAAGACGCATAATTTTTTTTTTCAAAGTTTGAATCCCAAGTCCAAAGCGTGAAAATTGGGGAAAACACAAAGGAACACCAAACCGCAGAATTGCGAGCCTCAATCGCAAAGGGTTGCTGCTAATCCATGAAAAATTGGGGAAATTGCAGTTGGGTTTCAATAACAAACACAGATCTGCGTTTTTAGGTATTTTGTGGGGGGTTTTGATAACAAACGCAAATCCGAGAAGAAGATTTAAGTTATTTCATGGCTATTGAATCAAATCTGCGTTTTTAGATTTTTAAAATCTCTTCATTTATAACACGATTTCCATGGATACGTTGGAATGTAATAGATCTCCTGGTTATGGGTCTGTTCATAGTTCGTTTGTGGCACTCACGAGACTGAACAACCTTCGATATCTTCGAGTTTTTCATGATTAGCAGCAACCATTTGCGATTGAGGCTTGCGATTCTGCCGTTTGGTGTTCCTTTGTATTTTCCCCAATTTTTCACGCTTTGGAATTGGATTCAAAACTTTGAAAAAAAAAATTATGCGTTCTTCTCTTCTGGTTTTTTTTTTAGTTTTTTATTTATTTATTCTGGAATTATTTTTTTTTATAAATTCAGGTGGCAATATTTTTATTACGCGTGGCAATTTTGATTACACAATCGAAATGGCCGGAAGCCCCAATTTAAAATCCACAATCCGGCGACATTTTTAACTTTTTGACGAAAATGATGTAAATTAGACCGAAAGGGATGTTAATTGGACACCCTAGAATGTATTTTGAAAATGTGAAAAGTTAAAGGATTTAAAATGGAATCGGGCAAAGTTACAGAATGTATTTTGAAATTTTCCCTCAAATCGTCTTTCAATAACTTAAAATATAGTCATGTAAGTTTCAATATTTGATATTTTAGTTCGGTAATTGGCTACAGGAAGTGAAACATTCACTTGGTGATGACGGGACAGAGTCTGATTTGTCTATGGCAAAATTTTCACTGGCCAATGTGTTGATTCAGCTCTTGCAGCCGGTCACAGACCAAGTTAATTACGGACTTTTAAGTTCGTGAAAGTCGACAAAATCAAGTAAAACAAAAGTAACTTACGGGACTAAAAAAACCGTTTATAAAACATGATCGACATTAACTTATTTAATCTGCACCAATATAACTCCAAATCTTGTTCCCATAAGTCGCATAAATAGGAAGTAATTCTTTTCGGCGCCACTTGTAATAACTCAAGGTTTCATCCTTGGGTGGAAAGTATTCACTCTTCACCATTGAATGATTGAGAAAATTATCCGACCAAGCTGCAATCCCAGGAAACTTGGTCGGATCAACCATTTTGATGGAGGCAACTTCATCCCACGCTGGCAATATGTAAGCAACGAACCCTAACAATATGTCCAAAAATCCGATTGTATTCCCTCCAAAATACTTCTTCCCTTTAATAATTTCTTCAATCTTTTCCAAGTTCCCAATGGTTATATTCACTGCTCTCTCCTGATCCTCACCCTCCAAGCAAAGACCACACCATGCTGGATCAAGAATCTAAAAGGAAACAACGTCCACAATTAGATTTAATTTTAAAATATACTCCATTTGTCACATCATAAGCGCTTTTTGTACGAAAATTAAGGAATGTAGTATTATATATATAGTTAGCTTTGTTGTAAAAGTTGGCGCCTAAGTCCACCTATGCGCTAGACGTTGGTCTCCCGCCCGCCTAACGAACTTTTTTTTTTTTTACTTCCCGACGTCAAAGTTCGATTTCAGCGATCGAGTACATTTTTCCAAGTGAAATCAATGGAATGAGCAAAACCATTGATACTAAAATTCGGTCTAGGTGTCGACTATGATTTTTAGGTATTAAAAAGAAATAAAAAAATCAGTCTAGAAGCTAGGCGGTTCAAAATCGTTCGACTAGCGATTTTTTACTTCTGCACTCTTGTCAGTGAGTTGTTGAGATATGAAGAGATAAGTGTTATCAAAAAAGGAAAAAAGGAAACGAAAAGTTAAAAAAGACAAATATGAAGTTTATGGCGGGCGGGAATGTCTATAAATTTATTTTTTACACTTTTCTAATAACCTAAACCTGATTAAGTCCCATGCATGTACAAAATCTGCACTATGCAAATCTATCTAAAATAATCAAAATTAAAAAATACGAGGAAACTCATTTATAACCAAAAGCGTTGAGTTAATTTGATTAGTCAAGACTCAAAATATGCACAAAAGTGTTTGGGGTGGGACTATTTACACCTCCATTTCGGTTTAGAACACTCCCCCTTTGAATTTAATAATATAATAATAATGTAAAAAACCAAAAATACCCTTTAAGTCATATTACATTACTAAATGCACCCCTATTACTAATTGCACCCCTCCTTCACCTTTAAACCCTAAACCTAATTTTATCCAACCAACGTCGTCGCCGCCGTCGCAGCCACAACCACAACCAACAACAAAATATCACCAAAAACAAAAAAAAATCAGAAGAGAACTTAGAAAATTTTCATTTTTTAAAAAAAAAAATCGACAAACCAGTGTCGACCATATTCACTCTCGTCGATACTGGTTTGTCGACGAGAATGAATATGGTCGACCTAAGTTTGATCGAAAAAAAATTAAAAAAAATCTTAAAAAAAATCGACAGTGTAATGTCGACCATATTCACTCTCGTCGACACCCTGGTGTCGACGAGAGTGAATATGGTCGACATTTATTGGTTGAAAAAAAATAAAAAAATTTATTTGATACATTTCAACCACTTTAGGTCGACCAAAATACACTCTCGTCGACAACAGGGTGTCGACGAGAGTTTATTTTGGTCGACCTAAAGTGGTCGAAATATGAAAAAAAAAAAAAAAACAAAACAAACCTGATCAGCGGCGAGGGGTTGATGGGGGTGGAAAAGAGGAGAAGGGCGGCCGCGGCGCTGGACGGTTGTTTGCGGAGGACGGACGGCGGACGATGGGCAGGGGCGGCGGCCGCGCTGGTTTTTTTTTTTTTACCAGATGGGTGGAGGGACGGAAAATAAAAGAAAAATAGAGGAGGGCGATGGCAGGCGACCGCGGCGTTGGACGCGTGGGGGCGGTGGCAGGCGGCCGCGACGCTGGACGCGTGGGGGCGGTGGCAGGCGGACGCGACGCTGGACGGGCGGCGACTGCGTCACAGCAGGTTCTGTTTTTTTTTTTTTAACAAGGACGGGGAGAGAGGCGGGGGATGGCGGCGGCGGGGCAGGAGAGGGCGGTGGCGGTCGGAGATGGAGGTCTCAGGCGGCGGCCATGGAAGGGTGGGAAAGGTGGAAGGGGAAAGAGAGGAAGGGGGAAGAGATAAATTAGGGTTGAGGGGGTGTGGGTAGTAAATGGTTTTTTTTAAGACAAAAGGGTATTTTTGACAATTCAAGGGGAGGGTGCAACCATACTAGCATATTTCAGGGGGGTGCATCAATAGGGGGAGTGTTCTAAACCGGAATGGAGGTGTAAATAGTCCCACCCAAGTGTTTGCATTTAAACTTTTTAGATGATGAGGCTTGGCCCAACATTTGGCTGGATCTCTAATTTCCTTATTTTTGGGCCTACTCTGCTTTGATTAGCCTACCCATTGTATTAGTGGGCTTTAACCACATTAACATTGGGTACGGCTATCTGCACCTCCACCTCTGTTAAGGACACTTTCCCTCTAACTTTATTAATTTAATAATAATATAAAAAATCTAGAATACACGATAAAATACAATTATTAAATGCACCCCACTACTAACACTTTTCTTTCAATATTTAAACTATATCCCTAATTGCAGTTGCCACCACCACCACTTTCGATCGTCAACTTCATCCAAACCAAAAAAAAATTAAAAAATCTCTGAAATAAAAAAAAAATCTTAAAAAATTTCAGAATTTTTTTTATAATTTTCGACAAACGTCAGGTTCGAACATAAACACTTTCATCGGTAAATTGTTGTTGACGAGCACTACAAAAAAGAGGTGTTTTACCGACGGTTATACCGACGGATATTCAGTCGGTATTGGCTCTTACCGACGGATATACCGACGGATTTTATCCGTCGTCGATGAATTGGTCGGTAGTGGTTACCGACGGAAAATATGCGTCCGTCGGTATATACCGACGGATTCCCGACGGATTCAAACCAACCCGTTTTCAAACCGGGTCGCCTGTACCGACGGAATCAATTCCGTCGGCATTCAAGCCAACCCGTTTTCAAACCAAGTTTTCAAACCGGGTCGCCTTTACCGACGGATCCCAAATCAATATTCCGTCGGTAGATCCGTCGGTATATGTTGGACTTAAATTTTATTATTTTAATTTACCGACGGAATTTTCCGTCGGTACGTATTAAATGTTTTTAAAAAAAACGGAATTCCGTCGGCTCGCCCGTCGGTATTACCGACGCTACACCGACGGAATAGTCCGTCGGTAAGTACCAACAATTTTAAAAAAAAAAATTATTTGCGATCGGGATCCGACCCGATCCCGATTGCTTACATAATTGATTAAAATTCAATACATGATCAACAGTCAATACACGATCAAAATTGCTTAAATAGTTCAATACACAAATCTACATTACATCTACATTACATTCAATAGAATAAACAAAATCGTGCTAAGGCATCGAATGGTGTTCCGGAATTGGCAGCGGATCGATCAAGTAAGAAGCAAATAGAATTTTGCTACTTATTATGACAACTATACCCCTCACTAGAATGCTTGAAAAAGCTCTGTGAAATATTAAAACAATATATTAAAAATTAACAAAAACTTATATGAGAAATAATTTAACAAGAATGTGAGTATATTAATACGTACCGTGGAGTATATTAAATTGTCCTTCGCTGACTCGACTCCATCCCTGCCATTTCAAAATCAATTCCAAAGAATCAAGATTCAATTGTCATTTTATAGATTTAAACATAAATTAAATTATCATAAAAATTGAACATACCTCAACAGAAATCAAGTAACTTCATTAGGCTCGCATAGTTTCGGTCATGCTGGTAGTTCAAAGATAAGAGATTTAGAGTACAATAAATAAATCAATAATTCAAGGAATAATTATTAATAAAATCTGATAAACTGATTTTTTTATCAAGTGATTAGGCCTTCAACAATGCATCATCGATCCAAATCGAAAGGAAAACATAATCATAAGAAAATCAAATTCGGTGAAATGATTTTTAAGATACAAAGCACAAAGCATATATAGATACAAAGCACAAAGCACATGTCATAATCTTAATTTACATGAAAAGAGAAAATATTAAAATCAAACAAAAAATAACAAGTACCGTTCGTCCAGTAGAAGACGTTGACGTCGGTGGGCAAAAAAAACGTACCTTTTATATGAAGACGGCGACGGCAGAGGAGGCGGTGGGCGACGACAGAGGAGGCGGTGGGCGACGGCATTCTTGGAGACGACTGCAGGTAGGGAGGATGGGCGGCGGCCGCGACCACGGCAAGGAGGCTTTACATTCGGAAAGGAGGTGGAGGTGGAGTGGGGGAGGGGAAGAGGGAGAGGGAGAGGGAGAGACATAGAGAGTTTGAGGGAAAATACGCGTGAAATGAGAGAAAGTTGCATTTATATTCGGAAATGCCGACGGAAATGGCGACGGATATTTCGGTCGGCTTTGGCTCGTTGCCGTTAGCGACGGAAATGGCGACGGATTTTTCGGTCGGTTTTGACTCGTTGCCGTTAGCGACGGAAATGGCGACGGATATATCGGTCGGCTTTGGCTCGTTGTCGTTAGCGACGGAAATGGCGACGGATATTTCTGTCGGCTTTGGCTCGTTGCCGTTAGCGACGGAAATGGCGACGGATATTTCGATCGGCTTTGGCTCGTTGCCGTTAGCGACGGAAATGGCGACGGATATGTTCCGTCGCCATTGGATTTTTATAACCAAATGATAAATAATTAAATTAAATTATAAGTTAATTAATAAAATAACCAAATGATAAATAATTAAATTATAAGTTATAACCAAATGATAAATAATGAAATCTTATAAATTGTACAAAATAAAATAGCTAGGTTACATTAATTTAATATTCATCTTCGTCTTCATTTTCATTATTTGACACATCTTCCTCTTCCTCCTCATCTTCTTCATCCTCATCTTCTTCATCCTCCCCCTCGTCATGTTCATCCTCCTCCTCATGTCCACTATCGTTTTCAATAACAATCAATTGTGGATTTGCAGCCGTCAAGTCTACCGAAAGATTAAAATCTCCCGCAAACACTTCAGTTTGATTCTCTATTTGTTCCATTTGAAACGGAGGTTCATCTTCATCGTTGTTTTCCTTTTGGGGGACCTCCACCATTGACCTTGCCTTCACTTTGCAAACAGCGTGCCATTCTGATCTATTACGTTTTCCAGCTCCTGGATACGTGCAGTAGTAGACTTGAGATACCTGAGAGGCAAATACAAACGGATCATCCCCGCTATACTTCCTTTTCGAATTAACATCCACAAGCTTGTACTCCGGATGAATTTTGGTTCCTAAAGGGGATGTGTCAAACCAATGGCACTTGAACAACATTACGGTTTTCACTGGATATCCCGGATATTCAATTTCAACGACTTCGTGCAACACCCCAAAGTAATCACTTGCATCTGCATTATAATTCGCACCCCTAAGACAAACACCACTGTTGTTAGTCGTTCTTGTTGATGCATACTCTGATGTATGAAACCTGTAGCCTTTCACAATATAGCCGTTGTAAGTCCTCACACGCCGTAGTGGTCCTTTGTTGAGATCCTGTAAGAACCGGCTCTGAAAAACGTGCGATTGTCCCTATACGTACAGTTAAAATTAACATTAATCAAAACAATTATTTGTTCACGTAAAATTCAATTAATGATACTCACATAACGTTGGAACCATCGGGCAAATTGACGTTGAAGACTAGTATCTATGTCTCTATCTGAGATGTTTTGATCTGCATGTCGTAGTTCTTGTGTATACATCCTAATAATTCACAACACAATTAGATGATAAATGACGCACGTTTAGTGCTATTTAATTAGATGATAAATATATGAAATACTTACTCAATGTAAGGCTGAACTTCATCACAATTCAATAACACGTACGTTTGTGCTATTTCAGCCTCTGTGTGTGTTGACCAATATCGTTCAGTGGCTTTTCCTATAGGTCGCCCCTTAGACTTGAATACAGAGAGCATGCCATCGACTTCTTGTTGCATACCTCTACCATCGAAGTTACGTGGTTCATTCCTGATCCTCGTGTTGACATGGTCTTCAAAATAATATGAACAAAACATGCCAACCTCTTCATTCAAATACGCATTAACAATCGATGCTTCGACGTTTGCCTTCTGTTTAGCATTGCGCTTCAAGTTGTGGAGATACCTAAAATTATAATAGTTAACAAATTAAAATAAGTCTCCATATACTAAAAACTAATTAAATGAGAGAAATAGAATTGTTCACCTCTCAAATGGGTACATCCACCTGTACTGCACTGGACCACAAATCCTAGCTTCATACGCTAAGTGAACAGGTAAGTGTTCCATCGAGTCAAAGAAGCTAGGTGGGAAAAAACGTTCCAACTTACACAAAATAACTGGAATGTCTCGTTCCAAACGATTCATATCATCAACCTTGATTGTTGTAGACGTTAAATCTCTAAAAAAAAGACTTAATTCAGTGACAGCCCTCCACACATTCAGAGGAAGAAATTCTCGAAACGCAATAGGTATCAAGCGCTGCATAAAAACATGACAATCATGACTCTTCATCCCTGCAACTTTACCTTTTGTTGTGTCTACGCATCGACTCATGTTTGACACGTAGCCGTCTGGAAATCTTAACTCTTTAATCCACCTACACAATTCCTGTTTTTGTGCCTTATCTAGTGTGTAGCAAGCCTTTGGATATTTACCTGTACGGGTATCCTGTTCTAACTCATCACGGCGACAGATAGTGTTCAACTCTTCCCTGGACTTTGGAGTATCTTTCGTCTTGCCTTCTGTGTTCATGATTGTGTGAAACACGTTGTCAAACACATTCTTCTCAATGTGCATGACATCCAAATTGTGTCGGAGCAATAGTGAACTCCAATATGGCAAGTCCCAAAAAATACTCTTTTTCTTCCAGTTACCTGGGATTCCTTTGTTGTGTTCTTCTGCATTTTCCTCCGTAGTTTTTTTCAAACCCGTCCACTCAATCTCATGTAACAGACTTTGTCCTGTACGATTAATAAATGTTAGAATAAATGTAACCCAAAAAAACATGTTAAAATAAATGTATAAAATACCATTTCGAAGGGGCGGTCGATTGTTTGTGACTGTTCTATTCTTCGTGAAGTCCACCTTATTCCTTCGAAATGGATGATCTCGAGGTAAAAACCTTCGGTGATTATCGAACCATGAAACTTTTCTACTCTTCAGGAGACTGAAAGCTTCAGAATATTCCATACAATACGGACAAGCTTGCTTTCCGGCTGTACTCCACCCGGACAACATAGCATATGCAGGAAAGTCGCTAATGGTCCACAATAAAGCAGCACGCATCGTGAAGTTCTGTTTCCTAGAAACATCATACGTTTGGACTCCGTTATCCCATAGGAAGATCAAGTCTTTAATAAGAGGCTGGAGATAAACATCAAGTTTATGCTTTGGATTCGACGGACCAGGCACCAATACAGTCAGAAACATTGTTTGAGGTTTCATGCACATCCATGGAGGTAGATTATACGGAGTCAGTATCACCGGCCACAAAGAATACTTCTTTCCATAACTCCCAAACGGTGCAAAACCATCAGTACTCAAGCCTAATCTCACATTCCTCGGTTCACAAGCAAATCCTGGAAACACATTATTAAGGTGTTTCCAGGCTTCAGAGTCGGACGGATGTCTCATATCCCCAGCCTCAGTATCTTCAGAATTTCTTGCATGCCACGTCATGTGTTGAGCTGTAGCACTAGATTGAAACAATCTCATTAAACGAGGAATGATAGGAAGATAATACATCCTCTTGTGTGGCACTTTCTTTTTTGTCTTGCTCGATTGACCACCTGGTCCCTTCCGTCGTGGCTCTTTGTACCGGGGATGGCCACACATTCTACACATAAGAAGATCGCTATCGTCATCACCCCAGTATAACATGCAACCATTCACACAACAATCAATTTTCTCAACCGGCAAACCCATATTCTTCATCAGTTGTTTGCTCTGATGAAACGTCGTAGGTACTTTATTATCGACAGGACAAATCTCACTGCATAATTGTGTCATTTGCTCATATGCTCTGTTAGATAGCTTGTTCTCCGTCTTGATAGCCATAAGTCGAGCATTAAATGACAACTGAGAATGAGAATCACACCCTAGGTACAAATCTTGATCGACTAATTTGAGCATCTCATAAAACTGAAATGCTTCATCCGTTGGTTCCTCCTCTATATTTGACATACCGGCTTCCATCACCATTGTTTGATACATATCGGGTTCTTCCACCCCAAACTCTTGATCGTTACTGGTGCCGACATGCTCAACGTGTACGGGTTGTTCATAAATTGCAGTAGTGTAATAGTACAAGACTTGATCAAAATTATAAGGCCACCGTTGTTCGCCATGACTTGTCCAATTATAGTAATTATCAACGAACCCATTCATAATAACGTGGCATAAGACTTCATCAATGCTTTTAAATGATCTATTCCTACATTTCTTAGCATTACACGGACACCTAATACAATCCTCAGACATGTAATGTGGGTGTAGCTTTGCAAATTCAACAAATGACACGAGTTTATCATAAAATTCAACATTCACATTTCCTAAAACGAGCCTAGGAGTACAATACATCCACCGACGATCCGGCAATTCCATCTGTTAAACAATTTGACCAAAATAAAATTACACACTAAAAATTAAACACTAAAAGTAAAAATTATGTAGTAAAATTACACACTAAAAAACTAAACACCAAATTAAAATTACACACTAAAAAACATACCTTAAATTTTCGCTCCAATCCAAATTTTTTGCTCCACACTAAAAAATTTCGCGTGTTGTGAGGTTCTGGAATGTTTTTCAATACTACATGCCGACGGAAATGTCATTCCGTCGGTATATCACGCGCCGAAATTCCGTCGGTATTGCCAATACCGACGGATAATTTCAGTCGGTAACACATATTTGAAATGTATGTCAAATCAGTCAGATTCCGTTGACCAATTTTCAGTCGGTATTTACATTACCGACGGGAATTCCGTCGGTATTGACACATGTTCAATACCGACGGAATCACTTTCCGTCGGTAAAAACGCGTATAAAAAAAAAATTAACTACGTATTCTTAACACTCCAACCACACTCAAAACAACCTACTTCTTCACAAACATCAAAATTTAAAAAAATACAGAAACTCATGTCTTCATCTTCGACATCCATGAAAATTGTGGTATGCCATTGTGGAAAAGAAGCTCGTGTGTGCATGTCGAAGCAAGAAAGAAGCAGAGGTAGACTATTTTATACTTGCCCAGATTCACTAAATGGTAATGGATGCTCCTTTTTTGTTTGGGCCGATGAACACGAAATTCACGGACAAGGAACGAGTTCACACGGAATGTTTCCGGGCATGGTGAGGAGAATTGACTCACTTTTGCTTGAAAATCAAGAGCTCAACAACAAGTTGAATCATGCGCAACTAGTTGGGGATATGTATAAGGATACATCTGACCAACTAACCTCAGAATTAGGATTTGAAGCTGGAAAAGTTGAAGAGCTAAAGAAGCAGAGGAACTTTCTTGTTGTGGCCATAATATTCTGTGTTCTACCCTATGTGTTCAAGTTTATAGGTTGGATGTAATCCTAAGTTTATGTCTCTAATATGTATTGCTAAGTTTATGTAATGTTAAGTGTATGCATGTAATGTAACCACAACAACAGCCTTTCTTCAAGGCAATTTTCAATGAAAATGTTGTTTATCTATCACATAAAACATCCAAATTTAAATATACACATTCTTAACACATAAAACACACATAACTAAAATTAAACAACTGATACTTAAACATAAAAGTAAATAGTTCAACAAAAATGCAGATAAAAAATAAATAGTTCTACGAGACATAAAAATAAAATTGTTAAACACATAAAAAAAAAAATTATTCAAAGTCACTCATGGACCAAAGTCCCACAAATCAACATCAACGTCGGCGCCAACACCGAACTGTTGACCCATGATCTCATCATCCTGCTGCATGGTCGGGACATAGGCTGATTGGGCTGGGGGGGCTGAGGGGCCTGGGGGAACAGACACGTTCACGTTGGCCGTCGGTGGAGGAGCTTGCATGGTTCTCCGATAAACCTCCTCGATCCTCTCGTCCGACCACCCCATCTCTCGACCCATATTCACATGCATCACATGCATGTAATGGTTGAATTGTGCCATCGTCACATCAGGAGTTGGGGTGGAAGATACGGAACCCTGCGATGCCGTCTGGGACGGACCAGCGCCGGAAATGACATCAGCGCTCATACGACCAAGGCCCAGAACTCGTCCGCGGGTGGTGGGGGCAACTTCCAAATAAGCCCGGTCCACCTCCTCGACTGTAGGGGCACTGCTGGTTCCGGGTTGAGTAGGGTCGACTTGAGTTCCGATCTCGGCAATCCTCCGGTTCATCTCCAACTACATAATTAATAATTTTAAATTAATAGAATAAATTATAAAAAATGTATTTAATTAAAAAAATTTATTACTTACGTGGAGGTTAGTTGTGCGCCCGTATGTGGATTGCTGTGTATCAGCATTAAACGGATGAGCAATGCTCATCCGGTCCAAGTGAGTGGGTACACGCCCCGTATCCCGTTCCTAATAATTTAATTTATGTATTATATATATTAAATATATAATTAAATTTATTGAAATTAATTAAAAAATTAATAAACACTTACAATGACCATCGACTGCTCAAGGATGGACCGGGCTCCAGTCCGATGCCTGGACATCCCACCCCCATCGTCGGATCTCCGGTTGGCCTTAGCAATCTCACACTTCCTGATGTAGTCCGGATCCAGCCACTCCCTCGTCAATGAATCCCACAACACAACATCATTATCATCCTTACCCAAGCTCTGCGTCGTCCCATCGCGCCGCCATGCCATTCTCCATTCGTACATTAAATCCTTATACCGCTGTTGCGCCGATTTACAGAAATACCTGAACATAGCCTGGTCTGAGTACATATTCCGATCCCAAGTGGTTTGTTTCTGCACATATAATAAATTGTTTATTATTGAACAAATTAACAAACATTAATTAAATAATTAAGTAATTAATTACTACCTGAAATTCCTCGAAGTACGCCAACTTTTTTGGTTTTGGGACCTTCGACCAGGTATATGCACCCGCAGAGATCGGTAAAGAGCCAAAAGCAATCGTGCATGCCCTGGAGACCTCGTTACCAGGTAACAATCTGTGACATTAATTAACAAACAAAACACATTATAAATTAAAACGAATGTGAAATTAATTAATTATTAATTATTAAACAATAAAAGTATTTAATTACTTACACTCCTCCACTTGTAGCCCAAACGCGCTCCCGACCATCCTGAGCAGGAACAGCAGGATGGTCCCGGACAGACGAATGAGACGACGACTGATCAGGCGACGGGTGTGGAATGGGTGGCGGAGGCGACGATAATGGTGTTCGTGACAGTGTAGGCGCCGGCGCCTCGGGTCTAAGTTTGGATCGACTCTTCCTCGATCGGCTACGTGACCCGGAGGCCCCGTGAGATCCCGAGCCACCAGAGGCACCAGCACCATTTCCAGTCATCTATTTAATTTAAACATTTAAATTAATAAATTATATATATAATACTAATTAATTAATAATAAATTTCTTAATTTAATAAAAAACAATAATCTAATAAATTAAAATTTAATAAAAACCTAATTTAATCAATAATAACCTATTTTAATAAATAATTTCCTATTTTATTCAACAATAACTAATTTCCTATTTTATTCAACAATAACTAATTTATTCAATAATTTTCAACTTTAATTAACAATTTTCTATTTTAATTAACAATCTATAACCTAATAAATTTAGTAACAATTTTTTCTAACTTTAAAATAACAATTTCCTAATATAATTAACAAAGCCCCTAATTTAATCAATAATTTCATAATTAGTAAATCAACAATATTAATCTAGCTAATTATAACGTACAATATCATAATTTAATTATGTAATTAACTCCACTCCAACGTATATACAAATTCAACAATAATATCAATTATATATATAACATCAATTATGCAAAACATGCAATATCGATCTTAACAAATCACATCAATTTATTATAAATAACTATATACATCAACTAGCTAGCTATACATATAGGCAATTATCCACTTACAATATCAACTAATTAATTAGATATATCAACTACATACATTCAAAATAATTAAGTATATACATCAACTACAAACAATTAATTTCATATTAATCTATATAACAATTTAAATTAACACATGCAATTTAATTCATAATTATAGGCAATACATATATAACTTAAAAATTAATTACTAACAAATTAAGAAAGCGTACCGTATAGATTTTCTAATCGAGTCGAGAGATCACCTCGGCCGAGCCTCTTCTTCGCGCGATGAAGATGAAGAAGGAAAGAGTGGGGAGGGAGGAGGGAGGGTTTCTGTAATCTGTTCTTCAGTTTATATACAAAAAAAAAATTGCCTTTACCGACGGATATTTCCGTCGGTAATGACCAGATTAATTATGGTAGTTATTGCGGGTCGGTTACCGACGGAAATATCCGTCGGTAATGACCACATTTAATTTTGGGAGTCGATCAAGAAGGCGGTTAGTTAATGCGGGTCGGTTACCGACGGAATATTTACAATACCGACGGAACGATCCGTCGGCCGGTGACCCAAAAACGACACCGTGTAGAGAGTTCTGAGTGTCCGTCGGCATATCCGTCGGTATCCCGTCGGGAAAGCCGACGGAAATTGAATTCCGTCGGCAGAGTCTTCTGACTTTGAATTCCGTCGGTACTCCGTCGGTACAGCCGTCGGAAAGGAAATCCGTCGGTATACATCCGTCGGCAAAAACAAGCGTTTTTGTAGTGGAGAGTGTATATTTTCGACCAACTATTGTCGATTTTTTTTTTTAATTATGTTCATTTCTTTTTTATTTACACTAATTTATCTTCAGCCTTCAACTTTGACTTATTTATCAACATTGTCATTCATTTTATTTATAAGTGGACTCTACACTATCTTATCATACCATCAATCTATCTATTTTATACCTAAATTAATCCATATTCATTCAAATCCATTTAATTATAAATTTGGACGCGCGGAGGAATTATTACCTTCTGAATTAAGTTTCTTACGGAATATTATTGGGACCCCAAAATCCAAATACATCATTAAAAATTAATAATTAATCAATACTCTCTCCAACCTCCGTCCCTTTGAAAGTTAGTCATTTTATTATTTTTCGTGTTCATTTTTTTTTTTTTTTACAACACTCACTATCTCTCTATTTTTTCTCTTTCTTACCTATCTCTCTAATTTTTTATTCTTCTCATCTCTCTAACTCAACAATTACACATATAATATTATATTCCTTAATGCAAAAAGCAATTGAATAACTTTTGAAGGAACTATATAAGGTACATAGTATAAGGAGAAAGTGATTAAACTCACTCACCTTTTGATCTGCAAATTTAGCCCAAAATCTGGCTTGGGCTCTGTCATAAGGGTCCAAAGGCAAGAGTGGATTGTGGGGCCAAATCTGGTCGATATACTCAAGAATTATGCCAGATTCTGGGAATGAAACTCCATCGTGAACAAGAATTGGAACTTTAGCGTACACAGGGTTTAGCTCAAAGAGTAGAGGGCTCTTGTTGTTGATATCTTCTTCAACGTATTCATATTCAATGCCTTTTAAGTTGAGGCCCCACCTCACCCTCTGAGTGAACAAGCTTACCCAAAACCCTACAACTTTCACACCCTTATTGCTCTCTTCCATTTTTTTTTTTTTTTTTTTTTTTTTTGTGTCTTTCCAATTGATTCTATTTATATTCTGGTTCATTTTTTTATTTATTTAATGGAAATGTGTGGTTTAGTTCGTTCGTGGAAGTATCCTGGAAACATTCATGTTGGGCTCTGATCGAATGCCTCTAGCACCTTAACTTTGACTTTATTTAGATTTTTAATAATTCATGTGTAATTTTATCTTTTGATTAAAATTGACGTTTTAAATAGCCTTTCTCCTACTCATTTATTAAAAAATCAAATTTGAATCTAATAATATTAATAAAAACAAAAACTTATTAATCACGTTAGATCTAAGGCTATGTTTATCGGTAGGTAGGTTGACGCAGTGATGGACCCAGGATTAATTTAATTTCAAGTCGGGGGGCCAAATAATAATAATAAAAAAAATTCAAAAATAAAATTTTAACAAGATACATATATATTCTTGAACTTTAAATATAAAGAATGTATTCCATATCAAAAAATTTAAGTGGACACAGTTTTGAGAAACCGTAAAATCTGAAAAACCCTAAATTCAATAAGAAGACAAAAGAATAGAATAAAAATAAGTGTGGTGGACCAACCAAAATAATAAAGAAAGATAAAAAAGTTAAATTAATAAAGGGTACTGCTAGTAACACCCCAAAATGTTTTATTCACACCCCATAATTTTAAAAAGAAAAATAGGTATATATAAAATGACTAAGTAACCCTTATATAAATATGAAATAAAAAAATTGAAAATAATATAATTAAAATTTGAAAATTATTTAAAAAAAAAAACTGAATCTTTAACAATAATTAATTTAAATAAATATTTTTTTTAATTCTGAAAATATTTAATAAAATAGGAAAATTTAATAAAAAAATAAATTAATCAAATAAATAAATTAAATTAAATTAAATAACATCATAAAAATTCTTATAAATTTTAATAAATCATCAAAAAATAATTAAATAAAAAAAGTAAGAAAACGAATTTTGAAAAAGATAAATAAAATCTTTTTTTTTAAAACAACTAAATCTTTAAAAATATATTAAAACTAAAAAATTTAATTATTTTTGAAGATTTAGATGATTTTTTTTAATATTTTAAATTTTTATTTAACTTTATTTTATTTTTGAAGATTTAATATTTATTTAAGATTTAGTTGATTTTTTTTTATATTTTACATATTTTATTTTTTTCGTTTTTTTTATTTTTTTATTTATTTAATATTTTTCAGTTTTTATTTAAATTTAATAAAATAGGAAAATTTAATAAAAAAATAAATTAATCAAATAAAAAATTAAATTAAATTAAATAAAAATTCTTATAAATTTTAATAAATCATCAAAAAATAATTAAATAAAAAAAGTAAGAAAACGAATTTTGAAAAAGATAAATAAAATCTTTTTTTTTAAAACAACTAAATCTTCAAAAATATATTAAAGCTAAAAAATTTAATTATTTTTGAAGATTTAGATGATTTTTTTTAATATTTTAAATTTTTATTTAACTTTATTTTATTTTTTAAGATTTAGTTGATTTTTTTTTATATTTTACATATTTTATTTATTTATTTAATATTTTTCAGTTTTTATTTAAATTTAATTGATTTTATTTTTTTAATTAAAAATTTTCGACCCAATTATTTTAATATTTGATTTTTCTTAATGTTTTATATTTTGTAATTGATTTTTCCATTCAAATAGTATTTTTTAATATTTAGTTGATTTTTTAAAAATATTTTTAATTTTTTTTTAATTTTTTCGTGTTATTGAATTTTTTTTGTTAATTGATTTTTAAAATTTATATATTTTTAAAGACTTAATTAATTTTTATAATATTTTTTTAGTTTTTATTTAATTTATATTTGTTTTGAGGGATTAAGGGTAAATTGGAAAGAATTGGGGTGTGTATAGCAATAAAAATTGATTTTTAAATTTTAATGGGGTGTGTTTAACATTTGGGGTATGTATAACATTTTGTGGGGTGTTAATAGCCCCACCCATTAATAAACAAATTTTACCTTCAATATCTAAAAGTAATGGGACATATTTTTCTTGATCTCTGTCTTGAAAGCTCTGTGCATTGAATGAAAAGGAGGAGACACTCTGTTTTTGAATTGAATTACTTATTTAATTACTTTGCAAAATGAGGCGAAATTGCGAATATTAGTAGCCGACTATGCAGCCACTTTTCAAGTACTAGGCCGCCATATATAATCCATACTACCATATATAATTTATATATATATTATTAATATTATTTAAATATATATGTGAAATTATGAAAATACCCTCAAAAATTTTACAAAATTGGTGGGGGGCCACTGCCCCCGAGCATTACCTGCGTCCGTCTCTGGGTTCACGCCCATGTCGTTCATATAAGACAAAAATATATATATATATGTATATATATTTTTTGATGACCATGGTGAACAACCAAAGCATGGATGGGTTATTTTTTTATCCCCAAAAATCTAAGTATGCCACGTGTCCAGTTTTTACTCGTCTGTTATATTTTATTTAGATAATTTTCGATTTTCACTTATCTACTTAAAAAATATATCAAAATTCATAAAATTAAATTCTCTATAAATAGAGACTAATCTTGATATGTTTTGGATCACAATTTCATACACTCTTTTTTCTCATCTCCTAATTTTTTTTCTTCTAAATTGTGTTAATTATCATTTTTCTCTTCTAACATGGATCTAAATGATCTCAATTATTATCACGACTTCCAAAACCAGTCAATTTCATGCCGCTCTTAAGAACGACTTGATTGAAAATATATGACAAAAAAATTGTCTTTTCACAACTCCTCTTCATAAAATCACCTTAAAACGATTTTAAATACACTTTTGACCCGACTCGTTTAATAAAAAAATTATATATTTCTCAACATCTACCTCTTCATAACGTGGTGCTCTAACCATGAAATCTTATTTATTGCTTTTGCAGAATATGTGCCTTTCAAATCTCTCTCTTTCCATTTCTTTATCTTCTTTTGTTGATTAATTTATAGGATATTTGGTATTATTTGGATTCCGTCATATATTAATTAGGCCTACTACATGAAAAAACGTAAAAACATTAATTAGGCCTACTATCCATTTTAAAATCCGAGTTGCTAATATTTTCTGTGCATGATTAAGGATCTAGAGAAGATTAGATAATATTGAACTAAAAACACATTGGTGTGCCTCTGTAAGTAATTGATGAAGGGGCAATTTGGTTGTTTCATTATATTTCATATATATAATTGATTTCTGGTAGAATAATACATATATTTCTGTGTTGGGAAGAATATCATCAACATAAATGAAAGAGTACTAGTTAGATTAATTATTTTAGTTAAAACTTTTATTTTAGTAATTGTAATTTTTCTCTTGTAAACTGTTATTCGATTTCCTCTTATATAGAGAAGGGATGAGAATCATTTTGATGTTTTAATTTCATTTTCAATTCAACTACCATTCAATTTCAATTCTCTCGATATTAAAATTTGATTGAAAGGGTCCTAGAGGTTCTAGACAAAAGCCTGAGTCTAAAACCTCGCTAATGCCCTGGTTTATAAATCACCAAATAAGGAGGATACTCATGTTCATACTAATCCTCTTTTCACACAACATTTGTTTAAGCAGTTCATAAGTTTTGCCAAAATGAAAAATAATCCAGCCAATAAAGAGCATTGAGGCTTTTGTTCAACTACGACACTATTCTAAATTTCTAATTAATAATCATTCTATTCTAATTAATAATCTTTCATTTGTCTTGATGTGATCTTTATCTTCTCTATTTCTCCATATTCTATAATAGAAAATAAAATTTCTACATGTTCACACAAATTTTGCATGGACGTTCTTAAATCGTAATTGTGAGTTAATTATTTATTCATCTAAACTTTTTTTTTATTAATATATAAATTTTATGAGTTAGTATATAGGTGTATTTAATTAGGAGTGGGAATGAGCCGGACTACCTGACAAGGGGCCTACAACTCGATCTACTAAAGTTTGATTCAAATCAGCTCATTTAATAAATAATCCATACTTAGGATTTTTTTTAAAAGTAGGTTTACTTAAAAAAGCTAAACCTGAGTTTTTTTAGGTCTTTTAAGTTCAACTGACCGATCTATTTAACTCTCTCAATGTATAAAAATATAATACATAAATGTATACTAATTTGTCACCCATACATGTGTTTCGGGATCTGATCCATCACGCCTTAAACTATGAGCAGTTTACTCGCTCGATGGACTCCTCGCCCTCGCCTGTTCCGGCGTTCGCTGCTTCTCCTCGCCCGGGTAAGTCCTCTCATTCTTGGACCAAATCCCATTCATCCGTCTTCTCGGAATTCTGGTGGCTAGGCGACCACTGGATCCTTAGCAGCAAGTTCGGTTCCTGCTCGTCGGCCTCCTACATGTCAGATCTGCCGACAACACGGTCATTTTGCTAATCGTTTCCCGGAGCGTTATGCTCGTCCTGCCCCATCTGCGGCCAATCTTGTCCATGCCCCGCAGCGTCCAACCTCGGATTAGTTTCTCAACAGTGGTGCCTCCGTTCACATGACTTCTCGCTCCGCCGACTTGGATAGTCTTCATCCGTATTCTGGTAACGATAATGTTATTGTTGCTAATGGTTCTACTATTTCGATCACTCATATTAGGTTGTGTTTGGTTAATAAGGATGTTCGCTAGATTATCTATTAGTAAGCTTACCTCCAATTTTTCTGCTGACATATTTTTTACTAATGACTCCTTTGTCATTCAGAATCGGGCGACCAAGCAACCCCTGACGAGGGGTCGTCATAGTCAAGGACTTTATGTCTTAGAGCGGGGTACTCTAGCGTTGGTCGTTGCCTTGCGAAGCTCCTCTCTAAAGGCCTCTTTTGAGTGTTGGCATCGTAGATTAGACCATGTTCGTATTTCTATTATTAATATGTTGTGTAAACTGGGTTTGTTGTCCCTTACTTCCTTGTTCC
This sequence comes from Galeopsis tetrahit, assembly GCA_963675135.1. Taxonomy (NCBI): domain Eukaryota; kingdom Viridiplantae; phylum Streptophyta; class Magnoliopsida; order Lamiales; family Lamiaceae; genus Galeopsis; species Galeopsis tetrahit. The sequence goes on along the minus strand of OY776124.1, from coordinate 56,122,399 downwards.
CAATCCAGACTTATGCACTCCATGTCAATTGGCTAAGAGTAAACATATATCTTCCTCTTTGAATCATAAGCGAGCATCACATGCTTTGGATTTAGTTCATTACACTACAAGAAAACTGATTTTTAGTAACAAAATCCTCTCACTGTTGCTTCTCTGGCTAAAAGTCTATAGTGACAGGAAATTGAGAATTAATGACAGAACCTGTCACTAAAAGTCAATTTCTGTCATTAAAGGTTTTTAGTTAGAGAAGCTATAATGACAGGATTTCTGTCACTAAAAGTCAATTTTCTTGTAGTGTTATGATCTTGGGGACTTACCCCTGTTACTTCAAATGATGGTTTTCGGTATTATGTTATTTTTGTGGTGATTTCTCCAGATTTACTTGGCTTTATCCCCTGCACGCCAAGTCTGGTTTCTATGATGTGTTCATCCAGTTTCATACTTTTGTTTGCAAACAGTTCTCCATCTCCATTAAGGCATTCTCACAGTGATGGTGGAACGAAGTTTCTTAATGGTCGCGTTCGTGACTTCATCGCCGCCAGTGACATCCATCATCACATCTTTTGTCTGTATACTCCTCAACAGAATGGCCGAGCTGAACGCAAGCATCGTCATGTCACTGAAACTGGACACTCTTTGTTGTTTCAAACGAGTATGCTTACTCATTTCTGGGTCGATGCCTTCTCCACAACTGTCTACATTATTAACCGCCTACCCGGCCACACCTGTTCTCGGGAAATATGTCGCCCTTTCAGCTCCTGTTTGACACCACTCCGAACTTTGCCAATTTCTGAACTTTTGGTTGTCGATTGTTTCCTTATCTTCATGATTATGCACCTCACAAGTTTGCTCATCGCAGTGCTCCGTGTATATTTATGGGTTACAGTTCTTCCCATAAGGAGTTTCGGTATTACGAACCGATTGCTTCTCGCTTCTCGCTTCTACACTACTAGGTATGCTCAGTTTGATGAAGTTGTGCTCCCGTTCTTGGCCGCTTGTGCTCCTTCGTTGCCTGCTGACTCTCCCGAATTTAGTTTGATACATGTCTTACACACGTATCAGCAAGATGAAAATCAGCTCAGTAGATAGAAGACCTAAAGACCTAGAAGAATAAAAGACGATTAGATCAGATTAGAGAAGACCATCGATGATCAGACAACTTGTTATCTAAGTTCAAGCTAACTAAGACTTATCTGATAAGCTAAGCCTGATCAGTTGTTCTAATGATAACAAGTTAGTGAAACACGACCTAAGATGATGAAGTCTTTAGTAGAAAACACAGTTTTCACTCAAGACAAAAATAATTTTACTATTAAGTGTCAAAATATCATACTTGGAGTGGAATAAAGTTTAAATTTAGCTAAACAAATAAGAGTTCAAAGCTGAAAGCTGATAAAGATAAGAGATAACTCTACCCATTTTAATATTCATGACTCACCACCTAATCAGAAGACGTGGTCCGATGAGAAGATGACAGGTAAATGTACAATCTGACATAAATTTGATCAAATCAGAGTAATGGTGCAAAAAGATCGACATGAGACAGCTGAAAGTTTACATAATCCGGTATGGACGAATCAGGGGTACAACTCACAAGAAATAAATGCACTAAAAATAGTTTTTTTTTTTCAAATTAGCTCCCAACAACTAGTTTTGCAAACACACTATAAATATAAGGTCAAACCTTCATACTAAAGTTACAAAAATACTTACATGAGAAACCAAACTTACATGCATTCAAGAAAGATTTTTGTTAGTATTTTCAAGAACACTCTCAAATAAATTTTTAAGTGTTCTAATCTTATATATTTTCTAGGCTTTCATATCCACGTTCTTAAGTTTCGAAGAAATCTCTCAAACCCAACCTAAAAGAGAGATTTTCACTTAATTAAAAATTAGATACTCAACAAATCTACTTATCCATTAAGAAATTTTTTGTTTGTTTAGTAATAACATTGTAAAGTGGATGTAACTCATAAATTTTAGGATATAAAGATCGTGGAGAGATAAATTTATATCTAACTTGGCCGTGCTGGATGAAGGCAGCTGCGACGTCAAGAGGTGGTGAAGGGGGAGAAGAAAATGAAGAAGAAGAGAAGAAGTCAATATGAATCTATGCAATATGAGATATGGAATGTATCTATTAAAGAATTTAATGAGATAGGGTGTATCTATTAAGATCATTTTAGACATTTTTTAATAATTTTAAATTTAAACAAATATAATAGGGGGTGTATCTAACAAAGACGGAGGTGAAAATAACGGAACCCTGTAATATTTGGATCCAAGATTGGCCTGTTATCTATCCTACACATTTTAAAATGTTTGACCTGACAATTTTAGTATATAGATTTGATCTAAAAGCCTTTAAAAGTCTTTTGTATTTTTTTTTTTATTTAAAAAAAATTCTAATTTATGAAATAAAAATTTATTGGTATATAATGGTTATTAATATTAATGTATACTCCCTCCGTCCAATAAGTGTTTGCACCACAAAATGGACACACTTTTTAAAAAAAAGTGTAATGAGTGGAGTGTTGAGGAGTACTTTTGTAAAATTATATGAATAAAATAAAAAAGTGATTGGAAAGAGAGTAAAAGTAATGACATTTGTGTAAATATATGAATATTGTGAGGGTGAGGTTTATAAAAGAGTTTCCTTTTATAGGTATGCAAACAATTGTGGGATTGAAAAATAAGGTAAGTGTGCAAACAGTTGTGGGAATGAGGGAGTATTTATTAAAGACTTGAGAGAGATTAGTAATATATTAATGAGTACTTGAACGAAATGTCTTATACAGTAAAACCTCTCAAAAAGAATACTCTATTAAGGAATAAACTCTCTTTAGGAATAAAAATTCATGGTCCCAACTTGTGACCAGTTATAATTTGGAATAAACTCCATATTGTCATAATTCATATTTTTTCAAGTCTCAACATAAAGAAATACTCCTCCATTTAGGAATAAATCATAATAATATATATAATTTTACAATAGATTTAAGTTGATTTAAAATACTTGTTCAAGGTTGATTGTGACAATGATTTAATCTTTTGTGTACGTTGTAACCTTCTCCTTCAACTTGCGTGTGCGCATTAGCTCGTCCACATGACCACCTTCTTGTTGAACCCAAAACATTTCCAACTTGTCGAGTAAGCTTAAAGCTTCTTCACATGAAACTTTTTGTACTTCTATGCTATCATCCTCTGGATTATTTTCCTCATTTTCTTGCATAATTCCTTCAATAATTTCTTCATCCGTTAAAGTTTTAAATTTACGTGAGTGACTCTTGAGTATTGTCTTTTCATATTACGTGAGTAAATTAGTTCAATTAAGTTCAACACATTACATCATGTACATGTATCTACTAATTATACCATTATATAATATACATGCTGTTGGGAATAAAATGAGATATGTTTTGATTAAATACCAAAACCCCCTGAGACATGCCTAAGTCAATATGATTGTGTTCTAAAAATGCTAGAACACATAGTATAAAGCTAGATGAGAAGCTGATATGTTAGGCAGCTCTTAGATGACTAGATGCACAATGTGAGGGGGAACCTATGCTTTGAAGATGTTCAAGATCAAGTCCCCTCAAGGCTCAAAATCTGGAACAAACACTAAGGACAAGAAAACTCTAAAGAATATCATATGCTCTGATCAGGAGAGTTGTCCAGAAAAGCTACCTCTATGCAAGAACAAGATAGTCAAGCTCAAAAGGACAAGATTAGTCAAATATGCTGATCAAGAGAGTTGTCCCAGAAGAGTTGTCTCAGCAAATTTGAACCAGAACAAAGATTCTAATGTTTGAAGGTCAACCATGCTGAAGAGTTAGAGACAACCATACCCTAAAGAATCTCAAAACAACATGCTAAGATCACCTTGAAGTGAAGAAAAGGGAAAGAGCCAAGTCATCTGAAGAAGAGCAAGCCAACTTTGCTGATAAGCAAATCTGCTGATAGTGATAAGGAGAGTTGTCCATTTGATAAGGAATGTTGTCCTATCATTGGATCAATCTTCAGAAGCCATGTCCAAGTCCTAACAAGAAGTCAAACATTGGGAAAAGTGTTGCAGAATGAAGACAAAGTCTTACAAGCCGTTTATTACCCAATTAAGGACATGTCACTATCAAGAATCTGTCTTCCAGTTTGAAGAACTCAAGGAAGACATTTATAGCAATTTGGGGCTGCCTCTCCAACGGGCAAATCCTCATTTTGTCTATAAATACAAGGAGTGTGAAGACCATTTGAAGCATCCATTCTACATCCAACTGAGCAACTATTCTGAAAGCTTCAAAGTCTTCAAAAGACATTCTTAGTCTTGAAACACTTCTTCTAAGCTGAATTCACTGTATATCCATACACAAAGCTTAGAGATATATCCTATCCTTATACACTGATCTTCATTGTAAAGGATATCTCATTAGTTGGAACCTTACTTCAATCCTTACCCCTTTCAAGTGAGAAAGAGAGAAGGTTGTAGTAGTAGAAGTGGTAGGAGCTGACTGTTGAGAGAAGAACAGTTCAGTTCTGAGTTGAGAAGAGGGTACTAGGACTCTAGACATCCTAGGGATCAATTCACCAAGGAGTGGTGTTATTGATCAAGTGCACCTTGGCACTATAAAACAAGTTAATTCCAAGAGTGAAGGAATTATCCTGTTAAATCAGGGAAAGTGGATGTAGGAGCTTGAGTCTCTAAACCACTATAACCTCTTGTGTTGATTTGCTTTACAAGTACTTACATTCATTCAACACTGTACACAAAACTGATCTTTCAAAAGATACATTTTCAAAGACTGTGCAAAACTATATTGGACAAGTTCCCTGAAACTAAACTGGACTGTATTGGATTGACAAAGTGATTTCAGAAACTTAAGGAGTCTTAACTTAAAGGGCCAACCACTATTCCGCACATATAACTCCCCTAAATAGTTATTCAACTAAGTACTCAATAGTACTTAGTGGTTTGATTATCTTAGAAGAGTTAATCATCTTCAGCAGAGTTGTCCAAGACAACCTTGCTGAGCTCTGGTTTGATCAAAAGTTGAAAAGATTTGCATACAAGTGTATTCCCCCCCCTATACACTTGTTATATACTCCTTTCAGGACCAACAAGTGGTATCAGAGCAGGGGTTCAAAGACCACTGCTTCTGAAAATCCATCTTGATTTTCAAAATTCACCTATTTGTGTGGTCACTGAACTGGTCTTCTTCTGAAATCTATAATCTGTTGACTAACTGTTTACTCTTGAGATATGGCCAACAACAATGCTGTTCCTCCACCTGCTGTTCAAGGATTGGATAACATGGCCACAAATCCAGTCAATCACATTTCACATCATAAATTGCCCATGTTCTCAATAGACAATTATGATTTCTGGAAAATTAGAATGAGGGCTCATCTTGCATCTCTTCACACTGACATGTTAAGAGTAATCACAAGAGGACCTTTTGTGTTTACCCAAACTAACCCCAGGGTGATAGATGAGCAAAGAGCAGATGTAAGGAAACTGATTCCCAAAGATGAGGATGACTTCACTGCTGATGAAAAGAGGAAAGACAATCTAAATTATCTTGCCATGAACACCCTCTATCAAACAATTCCAGATGCAGTCATGGGAAGAGTCTACCACTGCACCACAGCCAAAGAAATTTGGGATACTCTTGCTGAGATGTGTGAAGGCACAGAAAATATCAAGGAGAACAAGCTCCAAGTTGCTGTGCAAAAGTTTGAACAATTCTCAATGGAAGCTGAAGAATCCATTGACAAATTTACTGGTAGATTCACTGATGTGATGAATGAAATCAACTCCTTGGGCAAGGTGTACTCTAGGAGAGAAGTTGGATTGAAGATCTTGAGAAGCCTCACTCAAAAGTGGGATGTCTATGCTGTGATGATGCAGAATACCAAAGATCTCTCCTCCATGCCCATGCAACAAATCTTCTCAGAACTCAAAGCCTATGAGTTTGACCTCAATAGAAGAAAGCCTGTTGAGGAACCTTCTAATCCTACTAAGGGAGTGGCATTCAAAGCCAAAGTTGCTGAACCTGAAATGCAACCCACTCCCAGATCATCAAAGTCAGTCTTAAAGACTGAAATGAAGGAAGAACTATCCTTGATGGCTAGAAGGTTTGACAAGCTGAACACAAGGTTTGGTAGATACAAGAAATTCTACCAAGACAACAAATTCAGGAGAAGATACAACTCCCCTGAAGATCAGGCCAAGGACAAAAAGCCTGAAGAGAAAAGATCAGATGACAAGTACTCTAATAGGAGAAGGTCCAGTAGAGCTGACCCTTCATCATCAAAAGGAAGAGATGAATCCAAGAAGGATGATGATGAAGACCTATGCTACAATTGCAAGAAGAAAGGGCACTTCCAGTATGATTGCCCTGAACTAAGATCTAAAGAAAGAAGAGATAGGCAAGCTAAAAGAGACAGAAAATTCACCAACAGAAAGGCCATGATGGCTGGTGAAGGATCTGATAGTGCTGAAAGCTTCAACTCTTCAGATGGACTGTTCTCAAACAGTGATGATGATGATGATGTGTGCAATATGGCTCTTCAGGATGATGAGGTATCCTCCACTTCTAGCTCACCATCATTTTTATCACAAAACACTAGTGAAGTTAACTTGAAACTCCCCTTTGGGAAGTTGATGGAAGATTTCACTAGATTACAAGAATATCATGATAATTGTGTGAGAGAAAATGAAAGATTGGCTATTGAACTTACCAAAAACTCTGAGGCAGCTGTTGATGTCAAATCTACTGAGTTGTATCAACAAGTCTTGAGAGAGCTTAAGGAAGCAAATCTCAGGATAGTTGACCAACAAAGAGAGATTGATGATCAACTACTCTCTCAGAAGAGAAAAGACTTTGAACTAAAAATTCTAAATGCCAAGTTTGAAAACCTCTCACATGAATATGATATTCTTAAATCAAGTGAAGAGAGCCTGAAATTAAAGATGTCAGCTTTGAACAAATCCTCTAGAGCAATAGAGGAAATTCAGAGTTATCAAAGACCTATGGCTCAAAGAAGTGGATTGGGTTTTGATCCATTTGAATCTTCACCTTGTCTTAGTGTTGCCTCTACAAGTAACACTAAGAAAATCTTTGTGAAATCAGTGGCACAACAAGCTGAAAATGAAATAACTTAGCCACTAAATAAAGGAAAGGGCAAATTAACTGAAATGTCTACTCAAGTGTTTCAGGAGACTAGGCCTAAACCTTTGGAAAAGGTCAAGGCTCCTGAACACAAGAGGAATATTGGTCAGCAGAGTAGACCCAATGGAAGGGCAACTCTACTGAACAATGGTCAGAGGAGTTATCCAAGGTATAATCAGCCTAGGCCAACTCATCTGAGAAAGCCTCAGCTGGATAGACCTAAGGACAACTATCCTCAAAGGCAGAATAAAATGAGACAACCAAAACCCTTCATGCTAAAGGGCAATGGTCATGAAAATACCTTTCCTCAAAGATTTCATCAAGCTGCACAAAGAACTCATAAGTTCAGGAGAATTGACAACTCTCCTGAAACTTACAGAGTTAACACACTCACACATACTTTCCCCAAGGCATTTAAGGGAAAGACAGTGTATGTTGATGCACAAGGAAAACAACTTAGCCACCTTGAATCAATCAGGGTAATTAGGCAAGTTTGGGTTCCTAAAGGTACAGCTAACCTCTCAGGACCCAAAACTCAAAGGGTACCTAAACCTATCTAATTGCAGGTACCAATGGGCCACAAAAAGAGGAGCATGAACAAAAAGACAGCATGGTACCTTGACAGTGGATGCTCAAGGCACATGACTGGAAACAAGGAACTTCTCACTGATTTTATTGAAAAAGAAGGCCCAAATGTCACTTTTGGAGACAGCTCACAAGCAACCACAAAAGGTTATGGTACTTTGATGATTGGTAACATCAAAGTAACCAATGTATCTTATGTAGCTGGTCTCAAATATAATCTCCTAAGTATCAGTCAATTCTGTGATAAAGATTTCAATGTTGAGTTCTCAAGTGGAAAATGTTTAATCAAGGATAAAACTCAACAAACTCTATTGACTGGGACTAGGAAAGGAAATGTGTATTTTGCAGACTGGGACAAGTCTACTGATGCTGCATGTTTCATTGCTAAGAGTACTAGTGAACAAAGTTGGTTATGGCACAAGAGGCTAAACCACCTGAACTTCAAATCAATGAACAAACTAGCTAGAAATGCAATAGTTAAAGGACTGCCTAATGAGTTTTTCATTAAAGAACATGTGTGTAAGCGATGTCAAGAAGGAAAACAGATTAAAGCCTCATTCAAAGGAAAACCAGTCATTTCTACTGAAAGGGTACTAGAACTTCTACACATGGATCTGTTTGGACCAATCACCCCTTCAAGTATAAATGGTAGAAAATACACATTGGTTGTAGTAGATGACTTCTCTAGGTTCACATGGGTAGTATTTCTCCTTAATAAGAAGGAAACACAAGTCAAACTACCTGAACTCCTTAAGAGACTGTCAAATGAGAAAAGCCTTAGCATTATCAAGATAAGATCTGATAAAGGCACTGAGTTTATAAATTCATACATCAAAGAGTATTGCACATCTAATGGGATAGCTCATGAAACCTCAGCAGCTAGAACTCCCCAGCAAAATGGAGTTGCAGAAAGAAGGAACAGAACTTTAAAAGAAGCTGCTAGAACCTTAATTGCTGATTCAAACTTACCTAAGAGGTTTTGGGCTGAAGCTATAAACACTGCATGCCATACTCAAAATAGATGTTTGATTACTAAGGGGCAAGGCAAAACCCCCTATGAACTCTGGAAAGGAAGAATGCCTAAAGTGTCATACTTTCACATATTTGGTTGTAAGTGTTTCATTCACAATAATGGGAAAGAACAGTTGAAAGCCTTTGATAGCAAAGCTGATGAGGGAGTATTTCTTGGATACTCTCAAATCAGTAAAGCTTTCAGAGTCTACAACAAGAAAACCCTTATAGTGGAAGAAACACCTCATGTTGTGTTTGATGAATCCATCTTTGAGATCAGGAATGACATTTTGGAATCTGAAGAAATCACACAGAGGACAACCAGATTGAGCCTAAAAGACAAAGACACTGAATTCATAGATGTTGTCCAAGCCAACCTACCTGAACAATTCACATTAGACAACAATCCTGAAGGCAACCTTCCTGAGACAAACCCCACTGATGGAAATGGTGAACTGAATGAGCCAATCCCAGTTCACATTCAGGTAACAACTACCAATGAAGAAGCAGCTCCTGCTGAGGTAGTTAATGGGTCAAATAATCAAGGGGAAACTCAAAATGTTGAAAATACCAATGTCCCTGACATTGAGGACAACATCCCTGATTATGATCCTGAATTAGATCCTGCACTCAATTATCCTAAATTCTATAACACTGGTGACTCAACTTTAGTAGAGGACAACTCTACTGAAGGGATCAGAAAAAGGAGGACTTGGTTGTATGACCATCCTACTGATCTGATACTTGGTGACCCAAGTATATGAGTCAAAACCAGAAGGTTTCATGGTGAAAGTGCTATGTTCTGTTGTTTCTTGTCAGAACAGGAACCAAAAGACATTGATGAAGCACTTCAGGATGCAAATTGGATCACAGCAATGCAGGAAGAACTCAACCAATTCACCAGAAATGAAGTATGGGAGCTGGTTGATAGACCTTCACATCAAGATGTTATTGGAACTAAGTGGGTGTTCAAGAACAAAAAGAATGAGAATGATGTGATTGTCAGAAACAAAGCAAGACTAGTGGCAAAAGGTTACTGCCAGCATGAAGGCATTGACTATGATGAGACCTTTGCACCTGTGGCAAGGCTAGAAGCAATAAGGCTCTTCCTAGCCTATGCAGCCCACAAGAGGTTCAAAGTATACCAAATGGATGTCAAGAGTGCCTTTCTGAATGGAGTCTTGAAAGAAGAAGTCTATGTGGAGCAACCACCAGGTTTTGAGGTTGGAGACCAAGTATACAGACTGAAGAAAGCTCTATATGGACTCAAGCAAGCCCCTAGGGCTTGGTATGACACACTGTCACAATTCCTCTTGGATCATGGATTCACCAAGAGAACTGTGGACAGAACACTCTTCAGAATCTCTGAAGAGGAAGATATCTTGCTTGTCCAAATTTATGTAGATGACATACTTTTTGGATCCCCTAATGAGAAGCTTTGTGAGAAGTTCTCCAAGCTTATGCAAAGCAAGTTTGAGATGTCCATGATGGGGTTGATGAACTTCTTTTTGGGTCTACAAGTCAAGCAATCAAAAGAAGGAATCTTCATCAACCAAGCCAAGTACACCAGAGAAATGATCAAGAAGTTTGGGTGTACATCAAGCAAGCCAGTAAGGATCCCAATGAACACAAATTGGAAGATGGATCCTGATGAAAGTGGTGTTCCAACCAACTCCACTAAGTATAGAGGAATAATTGGCTCACTCCTCTATCTCACTGCCAGCAGACCTGAAATCACCTTTGCAGTAGGAGTTTGTGCAAGGTTTCAAGCAAATCCTAAGAAAAGCCACCTTGAGGCTGCAAAGAGGATCTTGAGGTATCTCAAAGGCACTTAAAATCTAGGCCTTTGGTACCCTGCTGATGACAACATTGAGTTAACTGGCTACTCAGATGCTGACTATGGAGGATGCAGAATTGACAGAAAATCCACTTCAGGAACTTGTCAATTCTTGGGCAACAAACTCATATCTTGGTTTTCCAAGAAGCAAAACACAGTGGCCACCTCCACCACTGAAGCTGAATATGTTGCTGCTGGAAGTTGTTGTGCTCAAATCCTTTGGCTAAGACAACAACTCAAGGACTACAAAGTCAACTCTACTGAAGTGACAATATTCTGTGACAATAACAGTGCAATTGCCATATCACAGAATCCTGTATTGCACACAAGATGCAAACATGTGGACATCAAGCATCACTTCATTAGAGATCATGTGGAAAAGAAGGATATCAAGTTGGTAAAGATCCACACAGATCATCAAAAAGCTGATATATTGACAAAGCCACTTGCAGAAGCAAGATTTCTGGAACTATCAGCAGAGTTGGGTCTTCTTGATCCAGGGAAGTTGGACAAATGAGTCCAAAGGAGTTCAGTCATTAAGGGGGAACAAATTTCGAAGATCAGTAGAATTGGTCAAGTCTGCTGAAATTCAGAAAGATAACCTAAGTAATTCAGGACACTTGTCCATTGGATTTCAGGACAGTTGTCCACATCTTTTCAGGACACTTGTCCTAGTGGGGTCAGATAAGTTGTCCTAGCTATCAAACCAAATCTTGGTCTGATAAGCACCTATTTTTGGTGATCATTGTCTACTTCAAAATCTGTCCCATTGAAAATTCAGTTTTCACCTTTCTGGGATTTAATTTATCTCCCACCCAAAAGGTCACTTTCCATGCATTAAATGCCAAGATTTAACTCTTGTTTGCATTAAACTTTTTGGGACATGATCTATCTCGAAAAACCCCCAGCCTTAAACAAACATTAAAAACCTCCCACGTTTTGAATAAAACAATTCTTTCACTGTTACATTGGTTTTTGACCATTGGATCAAAACTGGCCAACTCCCCTGAAATCAATCCTAGCCGTTCATTTTGGATTTCCATTTTTGTTCACCTTTGAATTGCATCAAGACTTCACCAACTCATTGACAAACATTCTTTTTAGAATATTCTCAAACCTTAAGATCCCTCTCAAACACTTCTTCCCCAAGTATTCGAAACCCTAGCTCTAAATTTCTTCAAACTCTCTCCATCTCTATCAAACTTTTCTCTGAAACTTTCAAATGGCCCCCAAAGTTAGACCAGAGATGATCATTGATTTCTCCAACAAGGCTCTAGACCTTGATTTTGGATACTTGAGCAACAAGAACAATCTTCACTTTGAGCCCATAGTATCCTTTGAGAGTGAAGACCCTGAGATTACACCAACTCTAAGATGGCTGAGAAGAGATGGTTTGCAAAAGTTTATGGAAGAAAGACCAAGTTCCTGCCTAGAAAGCTACATGGCTGAGTTCTTTGCCTTTCTCAAATGGAGAGGTAAACCTGAAGATGGTGAAGTTTCCACCAGATTGTCATATGTTGTAGAGGGAGAGGAAGAAGAGAGATTTCATAGAGTGAAATTCTCGTCAGAAGACCTTGAAGGAGCTTTTGGATTGCCTTATGAGGGAAGGAATCCAGAAGTTTATGGTACTGGACATGAAGATGAAATAGCTCAAGAATGGCTATTAGTACCAGGTCCTCTCTCTTCAACACAAAACAAGAAGACTCTCAAGCCAGAATTTCTCAACCTCTTTGAGGTAGTTGCTAAAAGTCTCTTGAGCAACACTTGAAGTTTGGAGCAGGTCAGCCATCCAAGAATCAGAATTATGGCTGCAGTGATTGATGCTAGTGACAAGGGCATCAAGTTTGATTGGAGGACCTTCATCATGTCTGAGATGATGAAGGAAAAGGCAAAATTCAAAGTGAAATCTCACAACAAGGTTGTGCTAGAAGGGAAACTCAAGTATTGCACCAGGGCAAGCTTGTTGATTGAAAGATTTTCCCACTACTCTCAAATGCAAACATTTGCAAAGCCTCTCCCAGCCCAAAAGATATTGTTCAGAAAGCTCAGCAAGAAAACTGAGCAAAGGAGAATGCTTATGGCCAAACCTGCTGAAGAACAGGTTGAAGAAAAGCCTAAGATGAAGAAGAGAACCAAGGCCAGGGCTGTCAAAACAAGGAAAATGTCTCAAGTGTCTTCAAGAGAAGCCTCAGGAGCATCAGCTGAAGTTGATGAAGTGGCAGAAGAGGGAGTAAGTGTGCCTTCTGACCACTCAGAAGAGTTGAGGCTGAAATACAATGAGACAAGGCAAAAGCACAAGGGTGATAAGAGAATCAGGGAAGTTGTCCCTGAGAAGGATGGTGAAGGCAGTGGAAGCAGTAGGGCCAGCAAGAGAAGGGCCAAGCCTACTGAGAAAGTGAAGGAGCTCCAGGAAGAAAGTTCTCTTCAATTGGCTCTAAGAGAGAGCAGAGCTGAAAGCAGGACCAAATCCAAGTCAAGGACTAGCTCATCTGGATCTGGAACACCAGAATCCAAAGTCCCTGAAGGTCAACCTAAAGAGGCCAACATCCCTGAAACCCAGAATCCTGAGCCCAACTCCCCTGAAACCCATGTTACCCCTTCCAACCAACCCATCACCCCTGTAGATCTCTCTAAGAGATATTCTCCCGAAGGAAGTGTGCAAAGAAGTTGCATTGATGTGCTTGCAGATTTAGCAGTAGATGAGACAAGACTCCTGTCTCCCCTTGACTCATCCATGCTCAACTACTCAAAGCTCTTAGAACACGCACTCAATGAGCCAACTCCCCTAAGCAAAGCCCCTTCAGATTCATTGCTCTCTAAAGCAACTGAAGTACCTTCATTTGAGCCTAATCTTTCTGAAGCCAACCCTCCTGAACTTAACTTGCCTGAAGCTGCAATTAGAGAAACCACAGCCCACTCCCCTATAGCCCAAAGTTCTCCATCAAATGAGAATGAGGAGGAGTATACTTATGAAAGTATGCTCAGAGGTGGAGCTAAGGCCACTGTGGACAGTTTGTATCCACAACTTGCTGAATTTCACAAGTCATCCAAGATAAGGGTGCAAACTGGTGGCAAGTAGAGGAAAGCAGATTGCTACACTTTGCTGGTGTGATGAAAACAAGATTCCTCACTGATGAGAAAGTTTTTGCAAAGTGGGTAGCTGAGAAGATCATTGAGGAGAAAGAAAGAAAAGCTAAGGGAATCAAACACCCTGACAGTAGCTCAAATGATGATGATTCCCCTGATGATCCCTCAAACCCTTCAAATCCCAACCCTCCTGAAACCCCTCAAGCCAACCTCCCTGAACCCTCTCAACCCAAGTCTTTTATAGCAGATAGACTTTCAAACCCTCATAGAACCTATCATAGGAAAGGCTCTGTATCTTCAGAGGTGTTGACCAAGGGTGGTAACACAACCAAAGACACATCTGCCAATGAAGGTTCTTCTGAACCCAAGGCACAACCTAAAGATGTTGAGGTTCCTATGCTAGAGGCTGGTTTGATTAAGGCCTATTCAGTGTCAGAAGAGTTGGACACTGATCAGCCCTTAATCATTCAGGATGACTCAGTGGCTGTTGAAATAAGCAATGTGATCTCCCCACAACTGCCATCTTTAAACCTTGTTGAAGGTGGAGATGCTGCAGGTTTAGGAGAAGGAGTTGAAAAGGAGAAGTTAGTGGAAAAACCAGAGGGAGTAGTAGATGAGAGAGATGTGGTGATCACCAGAATAGTGAGTGTACCACCAAATGAGGGTGATATAAGTGAGGAAGGGCAGGCTATTCTTGAAGTCAAATCTGAACTTCAGGAATCCCTTGATGAGAGGAGGCCTGTTTCTTTAAGTGAGGAAATTATAAATGAAGGGAGAAAAGAACAAGTTGAAAATGAGAAGAAGGCTGTTGATGTATCAGAGTCTTATACAAAAGAAATTGAGGGTGATGAGTGTTTATTCCCTAACCTGTTTGATTTGTCTAATATTGCAGGTATTTCCCTTGACCAAATTTTTGCAGATGAGTTCTTAACAGATGCACCTATCCAAGTAGATACAGGCTCAGCTCAAGCCTTGCTTGGAATGCAATCATAGAAGTTGGACTCCTTGGCTCATCAAGTCCAATCTGCTCATGCTGAAACTTCAGGAGCATTGAATGAGCAAGGAAGGACTCTAGCATCTGTAGAAATGAGGCTCACTGGCTCTGAGGATGTTGTGCTACCCACTCTGGAAGCAAGGATTAGTGGTGTGGAAACTGGCCTCCAAACCATTTCCACTGAAGTACAAAAAGCCAAAACCACCATGGATGCCATCTCAGAAGAGGTCAAGAAGGAACAAAAGCTGCTGAGAGATAATCATAATGCCAATGTCAAGGCTCTCAGGCTAACTGTCAAGAAAGCTCTTGGAAAGAAGACTGCATTGCAAAAGAGAAGAGCAGAAGAGCAAAGACTAGCAATGGTGAAAGCAGCCTCTGAAAAATTTTCCCAAGAGGTATTGGCCAACATTGCTGAGGGTGCAGTGGCCAGCCTCACTGAGCTCCTTAAAGCCCAACTGGATGCATCCCTGAAAGCAACCTTGGAAGAGGTTGTTCAACAAAAGATGAAGCATGTTCTAGCTTTTCTTAGCTTGAGCAGTGATAGGATGCAAAATATACATGATGAAAATGTATATTTGTTGGAAGAGATGAAGTCCCTGAACCAGGCCCAATCCCTAATGGCCACAACAATGAGTGAGCTAAAACCCCAGTGTTTTGATGCTGCCAAAAAGGGGGAAAGGGAAAGAGCTAGAGCAAAAGGTGCCTTGGTGATTGGAGGCTCAGATAAGGGAAAAGACAAAGCTGCTGAAGGAAAAGGAAAAGAGCCTGCAGTGCTAAACTTGGAAGAATTGGATGAAGAAGAGCAACTAGCACTTGCATTGAAAAATTCAATGGCCTCAGCTCAAGAAGAAAAAATGAGGCTACAGCAGAGACCAGGTGGTGAGGTGTCTGGTTTGGACAAAGATGCTGAAGGTGTCCAAACTAGAGGAAAGATCAAGAGGGCAAAAGGAAAGAAAAGACAAGTTGAGACATTTACTGACTTTCCCAACAGTCTTGATCTTCCACCTGAATTCAGAATTGATGATGATGAGCCTACAACAAAGAAAGCCAAAGCTGCTGAAGAGCCCAAAATTGCTGAAAAGGAAAAGTCTTTTGAAACAGTCAATGTTGAAGGTTCCAAGTCCACTGAAGATATTGAAGAACTGTTTGCTGAAGGATTTGGACCTGAACCTAAGAAGAAGACAAATGTCCTAGCTCATGATCCATCAAAGTTGTTTCATGAAGGGTATGGCAAAGACCCTGAAACACAACAAAAACTGGCCATGATGAAGGCCCAGGAGAAAATGGACTTGATGGATGAAGCACAAAGAGCAAGAGATAAGAGAAGAGCAAATTTTCAGAAACCAAGAAGAAGGAGAGCAACTTACAGCAAGATGAAGCCTCAGTTACTTGTCTCAATGGACACCAAATATCCACACTTGGATAAATGGGTGCCAATTCAACTGAATGATACATGGGAAGAGGCTAAAAGGGAGTTTGTCTATGACTATTATGTCATTGACAGATGGAATGGAGGAGATGCAAACTCTGCTTTTACTGAGTTCATGCTGGAATACTACAGGGAATTGTATCAACAATTACTTGCAGCTGCTGATATTGCAAGAATTGAACTCAATGCTCCCAAGCCCATCATCTACATGCCTCCCAAGCTTGAAGGATGGATTGACCAAGCAAGGATCCTGAGGGAGTTCACAGAAATTCTGAAGCTGAACAAGATGACCCTTGGACCCAAATGAACCAACCAGAAAGCCATGGAACTCAAGAAGAGAGTGTGGGAACAATATGGGATGGTGCCACCTCCTGAGGATGATCTCTAAGAATGGCTAAGTCTTCTGACTCTTTCTGGATAGAAAACTATCTTATCTGAAGATATTTTTGCTATGTGGTCAAATCTGCTGAAGTTTGGACAAGCCTGCTGATATGCATTGATATGTTGTTTGCTCCAATGTGTTTTAGATTGCTCTGATACAAGAATTGGTGTTAATGTCAAACATACTACTCTGATACTTGAAGTAGTTTGTTTTGCTATGATCTTATGTTTAGTATTTAGTTGTAATGAAATGTTAATTTGTAATGATGTCTTGAATTCATGCTCTGATAAGTTACTTTCAACTATCAACATGCTTGTAATGACTTTTATATAAATGATAGTTGAACACTTTTGAATCAAGATACATTGTTGAAATCTCTCTATGCCTATCTTTGAAACCTACTTGCAACAAAAACAGTAAATACACTAACACATTGTCTTTTCAGGAATAATGACCTTAGTCATGTCTTCTGAAGATATATGTAATAGGTGTAGACAAGTCACTTTTGCATAGAATGTGTAGGTTTTGGCATCATCAAAAAAGGGGGAAATTGTTGGGAATAAAATGAGATATGTTTTGATTAAATACCAAAACCCCCTGAGACATGCCTAAGTCAATATGATTGTGTTCTAAAAATGCTAGAACACATAGTATAAAGCTAGATGAGAAGTTAATATGTTAGGCAGCTCTTAGATGACTAGATGCACAATGTGAGGGGGAACCTATGCTTTGAAGATGTTCAAGATCAAGTCCCCTCAAGGCTCAAAATCTGGAACAAACACTAAGGACAAGAAAACTCTAAAGAATATCATATGCTCTGATCAGGAGAGTTGTCCAGAAAAGCTACCTCTATGCAAGAACAAGATAGTCAAGCTCAAAAGGACAAGATTAGTCAAATATGCTGATCAGGAGAGTTGTCCCAGAAGAGTTGTCTCAGCAAATTTGAACCAGAACAAAGATTCTAATGTTTGAAGGTCAACCATGCTGAGGAGTTAGAGACAACCATACCCTAAAGAATCTCAAAACAACATGCTAAGATCACCTTGAAGTGAAGAAAAGGGAAAGAGCCAAGTCATCTGAAGAAGAGCAAGCCAACTTTGCTGATAAGCAAATCTGCTGATAGTGATAAGGAGAGTTGTCCATTTGATAAGGAATGTTGTCCTATCATTGGATCAATCTTCAGAAGTCATGTCCAAGTCCTAACAAGAAGTCAAACATTGGGAAAAGTGCTGCAGAATGAAGACAAAGTCTTACAAGCCGTTTATTACCCAATTAAGGACATGTCACTATCAAGAATCTGTCTTCCAGTTTGAAGAACTCAAGGAAGACATTTATAGCAATTTGGGGCTGCCTCTCCAACGGGCAAATCCTCATTTTGTCTATAAATACAAGGAGTGTGAAGACCATTTGAAGCATCCATTCTACATCCAACTGAGCAACTATTCTGAAAGCTTCAAAGTCTTCAAAAGACATTCTTAGTCTTGAAACACTTCTTCTAAGCTGAATTCACTTTATATCCATACACAAAGCTTAGAGAGATATCCTATCCTTATACACTAATCTTCATTGTAAAGGATATCTCATTAGTTGGAACCTTACTTCAATCCTTACCCCTTTCAAGTGAGAAAGAGAGAAGGTTGTAGTAGTAGAAGTGGTAGGAGCTGACTGTTGAGAGAAGAACAGTTCAGTTCTGAGTTGAGAAGAGGGTACTAGGACTCTAGACATCCTAGGGATCAATTCACCAAGGAGTGGTGTTATTGATCAAGTGCACCTTGGCACTATAAAACAAGTTAATTCCAAGAGTGAAGGAATTATCCTGTTAAATCAGGGAAAGTGGATGTAGGAGCTTGAGTCTCTGAACCACTATAACCTCTTGTGTTGATTTGCTTTACAAGTACTTACATTCATTCAACACTGCACACAAAACTGATCTTACAAAAGATACATATTCAAAGACTGTGCAAAACTATATTGGACAAGTTCCCTGAAACTAAACTGGACTGTATTGGATTGACAAAGTGATTTCAGATACTTAAGGAGTCTTAACTTAAAGGGCCAACCACTATTCCGCACATATAACTCCCCTAGATAGTTATTCAACTAAGTACTCAATAGTACTTAGTGGTTTGATTATCTTAGAAGAGTTAATCATCTTCAGCAGAGTTGTCCAAGACAACCTTGCTGAGCTCTGGTTTGATCAAAAGTTGAAAAGATTTGCATACAAGTGTATTCCCCCCCCCCCCCTACACTTGTTATATACTCCTTTCAGGACCAACACATGCATTTTAAAAAAAAACCTTATAACTCTATTTAGGAATAACTCCCATTTAGGAATATTTTTTTGTGGTCTCAAGGATATGACTATAGAGAGGTTTTACTGTATTAAATATTTATGTATAGATTATGCATTATATATATTTATTACTTCATCCGTCCCATGATTATTTGCACATTTTTTTTTATTGGGACGTCCTAAAATTATTTGCACATTTTTAATATGGAAATACCCCACAAAATTAATACCCTTCCAACATCATTTAATTTTCAAAATTGTCACTGGTTTTTTACATACATTTACTTTACACCTCATCAAATCACCTAAAATACCCCTCATTTATATTACATCACCATTCACCAACCACTAAATCCTCTTTTCTTAAAAATTGTGTCAGTCAAACAGTGCAAATAATCCTGGAACGTAGGGAATATTATTTATGCATGTATTATGTGTTCTTTGTTATATGGTCATGCAAGTGTCAGAGAAACTAGCAAATTATAGGCCGAGACCAGTGAGAAACCAGTGACACACTTGTCACCATCATCAACAAGTTTATCAATAGAAGCGAGTTGATCGCAGAGAACACGAAAATTCTTGATTTAATCATAGATGGTAGTAGAGTTGCAATGAATATAAAGTGATTGGTTGCGCAATTGATTGATGCGAGAAATTGAGGCATGACTAGAGGCAGATTCGAGGGCAGTCCAAATAGAACGGGAGGTTTCACAACCGATAACCTTGGTCGTGGCTTCTTTAGAAAAAAAGGAAAGAAGAAGAATGTGGATCTTCATATCCTTTTCAAACCAAGAGACGTACTCAGGGTGTGGGGCCAATTCATCAGATATGGCGATCGTCTGAGCTAGGGTAGCTACCGTACCACGAACATGAGAGAGAAGATCATGGCTCGATAGGACCGGAACAACTTGATTTCGTCAAAACAGGTAGTCGGAGGATGTTGTCAATAGATGGACTAAAGTGTTAAGGGGAATGGCAGGGGGAGTAGCCGTCGCCACCATGGGGAAGGAAGGGAAATATAGCGTGAGGCTTTAAAAAAGAA
Source organism: Galeopsis tetrahit (assembly GCA_963675135.1). Taxonomy (NCBI): domain Eukaryota; kingdom Viridiplantae; phylum Streptophyta; class Magnoliopsida; order Lamiales; family Lamiaceae; genus Galeopsis; species Galeopsis tetrahit. The sequence goes on along the minus strand of OY776124.1, from coordinate 56,102,567 downwards.
GTAGGATTTCGGTGAGTTAGATTGATACCATGTGAGAATAAGTATATGATCACCATTAATGAGGTGATAGGAATGATTCACTATTTATAAATATTTACAAATGAGATAATAAAAGTAAATACAACATCCATATCTTTAAAAATATATATAAATATAAAGATTAAAATTAAAATATATTATTCCTATATTATTATTCTCTATTTTTGTACATGTTACTAGTTATCAATTTTTTGCAATTTATATGTTATTTTGTTGAAAATATAAAATTCGCAATCCCGTCATTATTATTTTTCGTCAATTTCAAAAATAAAAGAATATGATAAAGGGTTGGTCTGCTATGGACTCGAGTGCATGTTGTGCACCTTAGTCCATGTTGCAATTTTCAGTTTACTGACTTACACTTTTTGGTAAATGGTGTTGCACTTTTCAATTATTAAACTGTATAATAATATTTTTAGTAATAATTGAAAAGTGCAACACCATTTATCAAAAAGTGTAAATCAGTAAAATTGAAAAGTGCACATAGACTAGAGTGCACAACATGCACTCGAGTGCATACTAGACTTTACCTATGATAAATTGTTCATCTCTCCAAACTCTATCTTTAATTACTCGTTTCAATATATTAATTTGGTACTCCAAAATACTCATTTTCACTTTTTTTTTTAAGAAGTACATATAAAATTTGTTTGAATCAAATTGAATGATTGAGATAGAGCATTCAGGTGCCACCATGCTAATGCAGCTGCAGCCAATAGAAATAAGGTAAATTGGGAACACAGTTGTACCGAGAGCAACTGTTGAAATGGAATGGAGTATTATTTAATTTTGTTATGTCGTACTCGTACACTTGTGTATTATTATGTCGTTAGGTCCACATTTGTAGTGTTATGGACGGTGGGGACCGACTCGTTTACTCGATTTAAATTCATTATGTTTATTTTTTGTGGAATGAGTATTAATTCTTTTTTATCAGTTAAATGTGAAATTTTATTAAATCGATTGGGTATAAGGTATATTCAAAATATTGGGATGAGTATTAACTAATACATGCCCCGTATAAACTTGCACTTTCTTTTTACACATAAAATATAAAACAAGAATACTGATTGAGGTTTTGATGAGTAATTTAATTTGTAAATTTTAATATATATAAAGTAAAGTAAGTGGTTGACTTGTGTGTATGGATGAGTTCAAAAATAATAATATTTTGTGTAAAATTGTGAATATTGTAAGAGTGAAAGTTTATGAAGGATTTACTATTTTTTATGTGGACGTGCAAGCTAGTTCCTTTGGGACGTCTAAAAAAAAAGTGTGCAAATTAATACTCCCTCCGTCCCACAACTGTTTGCACACTTACCTTATTTGTCCGTCCCACAATTGTTTGCACACCCATAAAAGGAAACTTCTTCATAAACCCCACCCTCACAATATTCACATATTTACACAAAATGCCATTACTTTTACTCTCTTTCCAATCACCTTTTTACTTTATTCATATAACTTTACAAAATTACCCCTCAACACTCCACTCATTACACTTTTTTCTTAAAAAGTGTGCCCACTTTGTGGTGCAAACACTTCCGGGACGGAGGGAGTATGAGACAGATGGATTATTAATTAGTTAATGTAAAAATTATAATTAAAGTGGATAGGTTGAACATATTACGAGTTATTGTGGAGTTCACTTATAAATTAAGTGAATAACAATTTGAGTAAATAATCATGATGGGGATAAAGTATATGGTAAATAATATTATTTTCAAAAGAATTGAAGTAGAATAATGAAATTAGAAATTTTGGCAGTCAAACCGGTTTTAAGCTAATAATAAATTCAGATCAATCCATTCGTTTGCATTCAACCCTATTTTAGCATGTACACCTTCAATTATAAATTTATAAGATAGGAGTATTAACTATTTTTAATATAACATATGTCAATAGATTAAATAGTGAAACAGAAATAAAAAATGTGCATCACTGTTTCTAACTGTTTCTAACTGAAGATGTATCGAGGGAGAATGGACACAAATAAATAAATAAAATTATCAAATTTGTTAAGGGTAAAACCAATTATTATTAATTCATGCACATTAAAGAATCCCATTGTTTCAAATGAAATATATATATATAACTACACTTGTGTGTGTTAGCTATTATCATAAAAAAAAAAATTAAAAAAAAAATATATATATATATTTAGTGGATCTACCAAAAGTTCTACTGGTCTTGTTTGAATTTGTACTGGGTAACGTCAATATTTAGTTTTAATTATTTATTGCCAGTATATTAGTTAATCATTTATATCTGTTTTGTTACATTAAAATCATTTAAGTATGAATAATTAGGAGTATCTTTTTACATACAAATAAAAATTATATTATTATATGCCTGACTGAGCCGATAAAACATGCACAAATTCATAACAGTTCAATAAAATATGTAGCCGATGAAATTCGAAATTATTATTACTTACAACACACAGCGATTAAATACATCTGCAACTGAAAAAGCATCAGCAACTGAAATTATTATTACTTACATGACTCAGCAAAAAAAAAAAAAACACATAAAACAGACTCAACAATATATAACGATACATAAATTATTTTAGAAAAGTGGCACCACGATGAAAAGAAAGATGGAGTGAAAACTGAAATTTTTCCATGCCATCCTTGCAGCAATGCTCAATTTCCGTTGGTTCGATGTCGATCATAGTGATGATTAATTTATTTTGAATCTCATCATAATTTGAGCAAGAAGAAGCAAAATACATTTGTTGAGTAGTGTGGGTGATAAGGGAAAGGATGGTGGAAGCCTGGAATGTTGGTTGTATATATAGGAGGCCTTAACCCTTCAAATATGCTTATCCTTTTTTTTTTCTTTTTTTTTTATATTATTTATTTATTTATTTTAGAAAAATGCATGCTTATCCTTTTAAATTTTATTGAGTGGTGCATGTGACACGTAGAGCATTCTTGCCATATCGATTTGGAGAGCTAGGTTCTAATTTGCTTATTAATAATGTCATCTTCAATATCATTCATGTATATTACGCCAAGTGTTTTTTTTGTTTTTTTATTGCACATTTGTGTTTTATTTAATTATGGTAAGAAACATAGAATGATATACAAAAAAATATATATGCTTTATTTTATATACTGTTGGGATTTTGTCCAAGTGTGGTTTTGGCCATTGGGCCTTCACATAAGGGCCCAACTTATTGTTGCCCTAATTCTTGGCAGTCTTTTCATTTATATTGAGTCACCCTCTTCATTGACTATGATATGAGACGCGTGATGTAAACGTGAGATTGGAGAGTGAGAGAGTTGTAAGGGTCACTACAAGAAACAGGGGGAATAGCGATGAAAATTTTGCGACAAATCTAAATTTCATCGCTAAAATCAATTTTTAGCAACGAAATACAAAATTTCGTCGCTAAATTCTTAGATTTAATATTTACAACAAAATTTATATATTTCATCGCTATATTAGCAACAAATTGCTTCATTTCGTTGTTAATAATCAAAATAGCAATGAAAATTATATTTCGTCGCTAATATTTTGAAACGAAATAGAAATTTGCATCGCTAAATTTTTAGATTTAATATTTGCAACAACATTTATATATTTCATCGCTATATTAGCAACAAATTTCTTTATTTTGTTGTTAATAATCAAAACAGCAATGAAAATTATATTTCGTCGCTAATATTTTGCGATGAAATAGAAATTTTCGTGGCTAATTTCTTGAAATTAATTTTTGCAACAAAATTTATATATTTCATCGCTAAATTAGCAACAATTTGCTTCATTTTGTTGTTAATAATCAAAACAGCAATGAAAATTATATTTCGTCGCTAATATTTTGCGATGAAATAGAAATTTTCGTGGCTAATTACTTGAAATTAATTTTTGCAACAAAATTTATATATTTTATCGCTATATTAGCAACAAATTGCTTCATTTTGTTGTTAATAATCAAAACATCAATGAAAATTATATTTTGTCGCTAATATTTTGCGATGAAATAAAAAATTTCGTGGCTAATTTCTTGAAATTAATTTTTGTAACAAAATTTATATATTTCATTGCTATATTAGCAACAAATTGCTTCATTTTGTTGTTAATAATCAGAACAACAATGAAAATTATATTTCGTCACTAATATTTTGCGATGAAATAGAAATTTTCGTGGCTAATTTATTGAAATTAATTTTTGCGATGAAATTACAATATTTCATCGCTATACTAGCAATAAATTGCTTCATTTTGTTGTTAACAATCAGAACAACAATGAAAATTATATTTCGTCGCTAATATTTTAGCGACAAAGTTGAAATTTGTATGACTAATTTTGTGGATTTAATATTAATTTGAGAGAAAATTAAAATATTTCATCACCTTATTAGGAAAATAATATTTTATTGTTAATAATCAGAACAATAATAAAAATTCTATTTCGTCTCTAATATTTTAGTGATGAAATATAAATTTTCATGTTTAATTCTCATAAATTAAAAATGGTTGTCGTTTAAACATAATAAAGGAAAAAAGTTTGAGTGCATGCATAATGTGAAACAATAGAGACGATTCTATCACCATCATGTTTGAAATATAATAGGATCAATATAATTTCATTTACACTCATTAATTTGACATATTAAGTTTTTTGTTTGATTTATTTTGGGGTATAATTTCTTGATTTCATTATATATATATAATTTGTTTTATATTTTTCTATTTTCTTGATTTCATTAATTATTTGTTGTTGTTTCTACTGAGCATGAGGGAAGAGTACTACTTCAACTATGTATATTAAATCAAGAAAATCGGTTTAAATGTTTAATAATTCTCCAAAATTTTGTATCTTATAAAAATCAGTTTGAATGTTTATAAAAATATTTATAAATATGAAGATGCAAATGAAAATGGACATAAAGATGAGATGATGATGAATGGATGTAATATTTATTATTTTTTTGGAATTGTTAAAGTAACATTAATTTTTTACAATTGAAATTATTTTAAAAATTACAATCTATATATATAAATAATTGTTACAAGTTAAAAATTAATCAATTAATATATGTGAAATTAATTAATTAAATGAGTAAAATTAACTAAATTAGTAACAATTGAATACATATATAATTAATATTGAAAACTGAACTAAAGAGTTCTCTGCCCGAGTGGTGGACACCCATAGCTGGGTGCCCATCCACCCGGGATCGATTCCCACAAAGACCAAATAAATACTTATTTAAATAAAATGGGGAGGGGTATACGGATTGGGTGTGGGTCGGTTGGGTTGGGTATGGCTGTGGGTCGGTTGGGTTGGGTGCGGGTGTGGGTCGGTTGGGTTGGGTTGGGTGCGGGTGTGGGTGTGGGTGCGGGTCGGTTGGGTCGAGTGCGGAAGTTGGTTTAGAGAACAATTCGAAAATCGGATATTCATAGCCAAATATTAGCGACAAAAAATATGGGTTTCATCGCTAACATTTGCAACGAAATTAAAATATTTATCGCAAAAAATTAGTAATGAAGTAAGAAATTATTATTTTAGACACAAAATTTTTTTATCGCTAATTCTAATATTTTCGTCGCTAATGTGAGTTAGCGATGAAATAATTTTGTCGCAAGATTTGTTGCTATACACCCGTCGCTAACGTGTTTGCGACAACTGTTTGATTTTCCTCGCAAACATTTTGCGATGAAATTCATATTTTCGTCGCTAATATTTTGCGATGAAACTCATATTTTCATAGCTAATATTAGCGACAAAATTAATTTTTTTGTCACAAACACGTTAGCGACGGGTGTATAGCAACAAATCCTGCGACAAATTTATTTCATCGCTAATTCACATTAGCGACTAAAATATTAGAATTAGCGACAATTTTTTTCGCGGTTAAATTGCAGTTTTCTTGTAGTGGGTGAAGTGCTACCCCTCTTTGTGTTTGGTTATCTCCACTATATTCCGATAAAATTCTACACGAGTTTGAGCCCGTTCATATAACACGAGAACAGAGTAGCGATCGACGGCACCTAAACCCAACAGTGGTATCAGAGCCTGGTTACGCCGTCGGCCGCCTTGTCACCGTATATCTCGCCGGAGTTGTTCCACAGGTCGTCGTCTGCCGCTGTTTCTGTGACGCCGCCTCCTCTGTGGCGGAAACCTAGCCGCCGCCGCCGCCGCTCGTCCCTGGCTGCTCAGAAGTCGCAGCCTCCTCTCCCGTCGCATCGCCATTGCCGTGGGTAAGAAATAGGTAAATCTTCTTCCCTCCCTCCTTGATTCGGCCGTACGCTGAAAAAGTGGGTGGAGGTAATTGATTTTTCCTCTCCTCTCGTTTCTGCCGCTGAGAAGGTAAGTAAAAAGGTAAGGATTGGAAAATTCTTCAATTTTTGGGTTTTCTGCATTAGGTTGCTTTTGAATACTAATTTATATTTATTTATTTAGGTAGTGCTTTTACACCTAATAAATTAATATATAATTGTTGTGTTCATCTAACTTGTGATTTTCAAGCTTTTTGGTTTAGACAAATTATTGTGATTTAGTCTATGGATTATTTATAGTCTCAGTGAAATAGTAATTTATGCGGCACTCGTGGGATCTGCCCCTGTCATTGACGGGAATAAGGCAGCACTTTTGCTTGGTCCCGGGATTGCCTTGAAGATTAGCTTGGTGATTTAAGGCTCTTACCTAGGGTCTCCCTCTAGTAAATTGGTTGTGACCTCTCGTTTACTGTTTTCGTAGCGTAGCCCCTGGTCGGGGATTATGTGATTGAGTTTGTGTGCAGTAGATTTTAGGATATCTCTGTGATTTTTATTTACGTCTTTGTGCATCGTAAATATTATTGCTTCCGCTTGTTCTCTATGTCATTTTCTCTTTGTGTTTAGTGTCTTTGTGTGTTTACCTTTGTAATATTTTCTTGTGCAATTTTTATTGTTCGCTTTGTGGTTAATTTCTTGGTGCATGTTGTTTGCCTCTTGCAATCTTTTTGTGTTGCTCTATGATTTCTTTGTGATGTATGAGTAGATGATGGGCCAGTGGGAAGGTTGGGGAATGATTGCATGTTTATATGTATTTGTGTTATGCATGACTTCATACATTGTGGTTTCATATTTTCCCCCACCCCATATACATCTAGTTGCATGTTTATTTGTTTCTTTGTGTTTGGAGATCATTCCAAGTAAGTTGGAGTGATTTCGTCTTTGTGAGTTATGTATACTTTATGATATCATGTCTTTGTGCCTTTGTGTTTCCCTTTGTGAATGCTCCGTGTGAGGTGAGGTGGAGTCTGTCTTTGTGTTTTCTCTTTGTGAGTCTTTGTGATTGCACTATGTGTTTTTCTTTGTGGACTAACTTTTACGTACGTAGACAAACTTGGTGTGTTTCTTTGTGTGTTGTCTTTTGCAGGTACGTGGAAGTGGGTTGGGCGATGATGACAAAATTGTTTGTGGATTGTAGTTGGGGATGGCCAAAAAGGTGGAGAATGTTGGGATTTAGCTCAAGTGTGGTTTTGGCCATTGAGCCTTCACACAAGGGCCCAACTTATTATTGCCCTAGTTCTTGGCAACCTTCTCATTTATACTGAGTCATCCTCTTCATTGACAATGAGATGAGACGCGTGATGTAAACGTGAGATTGGAAAGTGAGGGAACTGTGAGGGTGAAGTGCTACCCATCTTTGTGTTTGGTTATCTCCACTATATCCCGATACAATCCTACACGAGTCTGAGCCCGTTCGTATAACACGAGAACGGAGTGGCGGCCGGCGGCACCTAAACCCAACGTATACATTTATCTTCGTACATGATCATCAATATATTTACTTAGAACTAAGGTTGAATGAATAGATTTTTGACATCAAACTTTGAGCTTGCATTGCTTTTTGGAAATTCGAAATTTTTGAATATACGTGTCTAACCAAACTAGCAGCACTTCGACTTCTTGAGTTTTCATGTTCTTTGCCATTGAGAGATTCAAAATATACCTGCTAGAGAGCTACAATGAATGTTACTATTTTTAGTTTTGTAAATCGTTCTTGAGAGATGTACCTCGAATATATTAGTTCTTTTAGACAAGATCTCTGTGACAATCTACAATAAATATAGTTGTTGCTTTTGTTCAACTGTAGTCATCTGTCAAGTCAATACCATGTGTTACCTTCTCGTTAGTTTAGCCAGATTTTTGGTCTAGATCTCTAACAGCTGAGGTATATCATCTTGATCTTCACTTTTGCACGAACGCGCGTTTAATCAAGTGAGGTTAGAACTTAGTTGACATTGTTAAAGTTCTCCATCAGATGTTGACCTATCAACTAAGACTAAACTATAGTTGATCTATACAAGTTCAGCTTATATTCTTATTACAAAGTGTTTTGGCACAATCATTCAAACTAATACAATTTTTCCAATAAAAATAAACTAAAGCACTAAAACAACTAAAATAAACAGTAAAACGGGATCAAAATATGACACACCCGATCGGCCACTGTGGTGCTGTCAGGGAGGATCTACCCGTTGATCCCTATTACGCCCTGAAAAACTTCCTAAACCCAAAGAAGGATCTAAAGAAAATGGTAGGTGAGGCAGCGAACGACGGTCAGTGCAGCGGTAGCGGTGCGACGGTACTTATATTAGTTCACTTGTAAATCTTTAGATCTACCGATTTTTGCAGATCTTCAGAATTATAGTCAAGTGTTGGAGGCGTGGTGGAGGCAAATCCAAACACCAAAAACCAAATCCACATGCACCCAAGAGAATGGAGAAGAGCGGCGAGCGGCGACATAATGAAAAGGTTTTGCTTTGGATTGATGAACTGCTGGAGAGTGGCGTTCAATGAAGAAGATATGAGTATTTGTATAATCATTGTGTTTTTAGGAAGATTTACAAGATCATAACAAAATAAAATACAACTTCACGCTCAAGATCTTAATCTTCAAACCAATGCGGATCACCACGGTATCGTTGTCCTCCAATCGTGAGAAGAGGAAAAATGAGTGTACGTTTACTTTATCTTAAAAAACTTCTAGGTCTCCAACCTTTAATCGAAAGAACCCCACACTAAGTTGTTCTGATGTCAAGAATAGAAAAAAAAATAGACAAAGTTTCACCAAGTAATATATCCTAAGTACCAGATGTCAAGGACTTTCGAGTCTATCTCAAAAGAGTCCCACCACCGGATAAGAGCCACACAATCACAACAGAGTCTCATTACGGTAAAAAAGCCGCACAAGGCGTGCCGAAAAACAGCAAGCGCGCAATAGATAAAACACCATACTAGGTAAGCACAATAAAAATTACCTAGAAAAACAAAAATGGTAAACGGGATCAACGAAAAAAAATACCCGAACGGTCACCGTGGATCCGTTAGCGATAATTTATACGTTGATCCCTAAAAACATACGAAGAAGAACTACATAAAAAGGGGGAAAGGAACTGAGATGGCTGGCAGTGACGGCGGAAAGAGCTTCCCGGATAAAACTAAGTAGATCTGAAGATTTGTTGGCAAATTTTTGCAAAGTCGAACAAAGAGATGAAAACGAAGAAAAAAAGTCGATGGCAACGATGAAACGACGACAACGGCAACGGGCGGTAGAGTAGTCTTGTCTTAATTTCTTGTTTTGTATAATCATTGTTGGTGCTTAAAATATACAACGCATTACATGCAATATTGAGCGTTTTTAATTTTTATATTTTAATTTATCATAATTTAAATTGTTATATCATATTGTTTGTTGCTTTTAGTCTTATATCTTATTTTAAAAAGATTGTCGTTTTAGCTAATTTTACCACGTTTCTCTATCTCTAAATTACCCCTATATAAATTTCTACAAATTCTCATTTGATATTTTTTTATTCTCTCTAATTGAAACAAGTTATTTTTTATTTCCTTTTATTTTTTCTCATTTTTTTCTCTGTCTTCCATTATAACGGAGGGTAAATTTGAAAAAAAAAATATACTCCGTATTATTTAATTACTCGACACACATTATGAGATGGGGTAATAATTGCACTACTATATTTTAATAATACACTTAAAAAAAATTATATAATTCAAAATTATAGAATTTAAAAAGATTAAAAAAGAGAAGATTCATTCTTACAACCACCAAAGGCCGGTTCTAGAGAGAAGGGAGAGTTGCTTTTCCCTTTCTCCATCGGTTTCCGCCGTCGGTCCGTCGTAAATTCGTCGTTCATGTTGCCGTCATCGTTTTTGTCTCCTTTGCGGCTCTATCTTTGTTGTCCTTCCGCCTAAGATGTGTGTTGATTTTCCGCTTTTCTCCGATCTCTTCTGATGTTTTAGTTTTCGCAAGATTTGTGTTGTAGATTTGTATGATCGTTGTAGATCTACAAGATCTGGGTCGTAGATTTGTAGATCTACAAGATCTGGGTTGTAGATTTATAGATCTGGATTGTAGATCTGCAGATCTGAGTTGTATATCTGCAGATCTGAGTTGTATATCTGCAGATCTGAGTTGTTGATTTGTAGATCTGTTGTAGTTCGCTTGTAAGTGTCTTTTTTTGTGGTTGGGATCTGGGATCTGCAGATCTGTTGTAATTTTTTTGTGGTCGGGCTCCTTGGGATAGACTTGTGAGCAGTGGCGGACCTACGTTATGCCCAGGGGGGCCCGTGGGCCCCCACTAATTTTGTAAATTTGTTAGGGGTATTTTGGTAATTTCACACATATTAAAATTAATACTCCGTACTCTGTTTTATAATTATTTGCACACTTCTGATATAAAAATAATCCACAAAATTAATATATATCCGAACATTATTTTATTTTAAAATCGTCACTCATTTTGGGTCTACATTTTATCCTAAATTTCACTAAATCTATTTTACATCCTACTAAATCCTCCTTACACCTTATCAAATCACTCAAAATACGATTTCTTATTTGACTCTACACTACTAAATTCAATTATTTTTTAAAGTGAATCGGTTAAAATGTGCAAGTTATCACGTGACGGAGGGAGTATTAACTTGTACCAAAACATAGCAAAAATCAACTTATCCGATCAATTTAATTTAATGAAATGTGACGTGTTGGCAATTTTATAATGTGAAATTTTGATGAAAATGAGTACATATATTTTTTTTTATAATAATGTTAATCGGGCCCCCCTACCGAAAATTTCTGGGTCCGTCACTGCTTGTGAGCCTTGGTTTCTAGTTCTTGAGATCGGGTACTTGGTGGAACTTTGCCTATTTTTTTGTTTCCTATTCTTGACATGAAACACCTTAGTGTGAGGTTGTCTTGTTTAAAGATTGAAGACCTGGACATATGTTAAGGCAAATGGAAACTCGTCTTTTCTCTTCACATGATTGAAGTGAACGGCGATATCTGCATTGGTTTGAAGATCAAGATCTTAGTTCGTGATTTATAATTTTATTTGATGATCTTGTAAAACCTCACCCTCAAAAAAAAAAAAAAATCTTACAACCACCTACATCAGCATGGGAATATATCATCATTTTAGATTTCTTCGTTTGGGCTGTGCACAATAAAAACTGCTCGGCCACGAGACTGATCAAACACGTATATAATATAGGATTTGTAGTTATTTATAAGTATTTATAGGATAGAATTTTAAAATCTTTTCTAAATTTCAAAGTAGAATGTTGGATTTTAAAATATTAAATTCAAATTTAAATAATCAAAACAAATATACATTTAGCAAAATTTATGAGATAATAAGTTACACCTTTATTTTTTGGGGGGAAGAGATCCATTGGACAATTTTAATACACAGATTTGCTTTCAGCAGAATTGAATCTAGAACGTATGGACGTGAGTTTGAGACTTTAATATCATCTAAATTTTTAAACTTGTAAAAAGATGTCAAATTAATTTATATATATTAATTCCTTAACTAATACTTTTCTCATTAAAAAAAATACATGTATATAAATATTTATTGATCTTAAGGGTAAATTTGGAATAAATGCAATTAATTTGCATTGAAAAATGTAAAACGACTTATGTTTTGCAAAGTAAAACGAAAAGTCAAAACGACTTATAGTATGAATAGTAAGGTGTATAAAAATGAGAGAGAGAGAGAGGGGAACAGAGTCTCGTGATGAAAAAGAAACATCAACATACAAACGACAGATAATTAAAAAGCTTCAAATAATTTGTAAATTAATGGGATCCAACTGTCTCACACCATATTTTACCAACTGCAATTACACTTTCATTACACGATATTCTTAATTCAACTCAAACACTCATTATAAATTATAATGAGTATTTTTTTTTTTTTTTGATGATGTAATTTAGAAGGAAAAAAATTCTTGATCTTAAAAAAATTCTTAACCATTGAATTTTGATATTGAGAAACATGATTTATTTCAGAATTATGAGATTTAAAAGAAGCTAAAAAAATACAAGATGTATCATAAGATTCATAACTCTACTTAATCTTTTTTTTTTTCCTGAAATCAAGAAAAATCAAATGCACGAACAAGAGCTATAGAAGGTCTGCCACAAAATTTGGCAGCTCAACTAACGTAACAACTATTAAAAAAAATCGATAACAAACAAACCCAAAATCAATCATAAAAAATAGTATATAGACTAATTTTATAAGATCAAAATCAAAAAAAAAAAAAAAAAAAATCACAGTTTTCGAACTATATACAACTTTGCATGAACGAGGAAAACTTTTGCATCAGCAAAGAATTTTTATTGCACCAACTCAACAACAAAATTGCACCAACGCAACAAAATTATTGCACTAAGAACAACGAATTACAGAAAAAAAAAAAGGAACAAAAATGGAGTCTTTATAAGTTTCAAACTACAAATGGCTAGGGCGGCGACGACCCCAGATCGCCGGCAAGATCCTCCATCACCACCGTCTTAAATCTGGTAGGAAAACTCTTCTTCCCTACTAAGAAAATCGTCGGAGCCGAAGATGGTGGCGACTCCATCTCCGGCGTGGTGGCAGCTCGTGTTGGGATATTGATATCCCTTATGCTTTGGTTTGATAAACTAAATCAGCTTGTAATAGGATAAATTGTATTGTATAAACAACTTCATTATTCATCTTGTAATAGATAGGTTTTGGTCAGCATCAGCCGAGGGGGAACCCAGTTGATGTAGTGGAGAGACATGTCTCAAGAAGAGAAGAGAAGAAGAAGACCAGAAAAGATGAGATGGAGCTTGCTGATAAGATGAGAAAATCTCATCTGATGGAGATTTGAAATTACACTCTAACGGTAATATTTCAAATATATATATATATATATATATGAGTTCATTATCTTATCTCACACAAGGGGATGCCAAGGTTGAGTTAATGTTCATAAGTGTTCATCATCAAGAAGGCTCAAGAAGAACTTCAAATAAAAAATCCAACAAGCATACCCTTACCCCAATGAATGAGCTCATATAATCTAAGCCAGTATAGTCTTATATATATATTCTAAGCTTAGAGAGAATTTCTCAATTCTAGCATGAGGCTAAATCAGATTGTAATGAAAATTCTCACACTTAGTCCATACACGAAACCCACCTTCTATCCTAAACCCTTAGAAGATAGGTTGATTGACTCACAAAGAAATAAACATCAAAGCCATCACTGTAAGAGTGCTAGCTCCTCCTAATGACTAGTGGGATCGAGTACACTTGAAAGTGTCAAAGAATCCAAAGTCTTCTCTTGGGACTCTAAAGTAGCAGACATGTTACTCTTGGCACGTTAAATATTACAAGCCCTTGGAAGGGACTAACTTCACGTTGGAACGTGAGAGTGGATGTAGGACGAGTTGTTACAAACCACTATAAATCTATGTGTTATTTACTGCTTTAGCATGCATATTTACATATATAACATGCGTTTAAAGGAAAATGTTTTGTATCAACTGATATCAAATCAGTAGATACACATTAATTTGTTTCGCTATTCGAACTATCATGATCAGCTGACACCAAGTCAGCTGATACCCCAAAATGTGTTTATGCATGAAGTGTCAGTTAAAATTTTTGTTAAGCAGTAGACGAGTATAATCTTTAAAATGTGCACACTATAATTTCGCACACTGCTCTACCAGAAGACTAAATCAGTAGACTATCTAGTTCTAGACTCCTAGTGAAGTCAGCTGACCAAGTCATCTAATAGAGTTAGCCGATTTTCTTACACTATAAAACACTCGTCTGATATATACCCCCTAGGTTAGGGACCAACAGCTCGGTCTCCGGCGATGGTGGCTGCGGTTGCAAGAGAAGATTAGGGTTTTGGAGAGAGTTTATGAAAAAAAAATATATAATGGAATGAGTGAAATAGTGGAAATGAGGGAGTGCTTCATCGAATTTTGAAAATTAGTGTGGAATTTAGTGAGGGATTTTTTTGCCCTCGCTATTTACCTAGATGTTTTTTTTTTCAATTGCTATTTACCAAGGGAATTTTTTGCCATCGCTAAATAGTGAGGGATTTAGCGAAGGAAATTAATAAATCAAAAAAAAAAAATCTTGATAATTAGCGAGGAAAAAATATCCCTTGCTAAATAGTGAGGAATTTATTGAGTAAAATTAATAAAAAAAATTAAACATAATTGTTGTTTATATTTTCTTAAAAATTCTTTTCGAGAGTATATTTTGTTTTCTTTAGTGGACACTTTGTTCCTTCTCCACCCCATTTTACTTGTCGTTAACCCCTAGCTAATTTACATATGTCTGCAAATTTCAATCTTGTTTATGCTTTCTTGAAAATTCTTTTCGTTTATAAAATTTTTGACCGTTAGAGTGCATTTTTTGCAATTTTGCAAATGAAATATAAGTGGGTTTTGATTTGAGAATTCAAAATATGGAAGAAAATGAGAATTATGAGGTTGTTTCATCGTCATCGGGTACACCATAAACTTTTAATTTTAGTATTAATAAATTAAATTAAACGTCATTTGGTATGTCATTCGTTTATTTTTAATTGAAGTTTAATTTTAATTATGTTTTACAACTTGTTCAATTGATTTTTTTAAATAACAATTGTTGGATTTAAATTTTGAATATGTGTTGGTTCGTAATTACAAATTTAACAAATATAATGTATGTTAAAAAAATAAACATAATCATATATTGGTATGATATTATTTTGTATGTCTTGCCAATTATTTAATAAACAAACAAATTAAATTAATTAAAGAAGAAAATACTAAAAATATTAACATATATATATTAATTGGTTTCAAAATATAATGAATAAAACTCCTAGCCTAATTGACAAACATAATTAAATGAAATGACGAAGGTTTTCAAAAATCCCTCGCCTTTGCCTTTTTTTTTTTGTTATGGTAACCTATTTGTAACTTTTAAATTTTGTAGCCCTTAAATGTAAAGAGAATGTGTAAAAGGCACCTAAGAGTATAAAAAAAAAAATCAAATAAGCAAGAAGCCCGAGCAAGTACTGTCTCACTCATCTATAAAATTTTTCTTTTTTCATTTTGATTCGTCTATCTATAAATTTATATTCTTACACATCACATTTATTTACATATAATGTCACTCAATTTTATCTTTATATAATCTATTCATTTGTATTATATTCATTATTTATTTACTTGTCTTAAACTTCAAAATATTTATTGACGGAGGAGTATATCAAGTGACGGACGGACATTGAGGCTAGGGGGGCACTGGATCCCCACCAAATATTTAAGTTATTTAGTAGGTAGACAGAATATTGTTTTAATGTAGTGTTGCCTAGTGATTGAGTGGAATATAAAAGTCTTTGTCGTTTGCTGAAGCCAGGGTGAAATTCCCTTCAAGAGCAAGCGCTCTTTTTTTCATTTTCATATTAAATTTGTTTTTAGTATTTTAATATTTTAGCAATTTAATTTGATATTGTTTCGTTTCTGAACCAAAATAATCAAATGTTAATCGGAAACCAAACGAAAGTCAATATTTTTAAATTAATAGAAGGGTAAACTCTCTAATAGAGTTATTTCACTCTATGTTTTCTCCAATAGAACCTAGAGGATTTTTTTTTTTTTTTTGTCTAATTGATTCAAATTGAAATTTCTAAGACATTTTTGCCCTTTTATTAATTTGAAAAAATTCGAAATCATTAATTTAAATAATTAAGTCAACTAAAAATCCTGTAATCAGGCATTCCATTAAGTCAACTAAAAATCCTGTAATCAGGCATTCCATTAAGTCAACTAAAAATCCTGTAATCAGGCATTCCAAAATTATGGACCTTCCAAAATTTAAATTTAATGGACCTTTCAAAATTTAAATTTTTTCCTAAAGCGTAGATAACCACAATTATTTCGTTTCATTTTGTGCAGCTTTGAGATTCCAAAATTACACCGATTCTGAAGACATACTGTGCATTTTCCGGTGACGAAGAAATTTATGAAGGACATGATGCATATACACCAGGTAATATATGAAGAAAAAAATGCATATACACTAGGTAATATATGAAGGACAAGATGCATATACACCAGGTAATATATGAAGGACAAAATGCATATAAAGGAATGCATGTAAACATGACAAATATGCATACGTATAGAAAGGAATGTATGAATGACAAAATGTAACATTACAAAATATGATAATTATTTTGCATATAAACATGACGACAAATATGCATACATAATTCAAAATATGATGATTATTTTGCATATAACTTTATGCATAATTCAAAATATGATGATTACGTTGCATATCATACTCGATTGAAATAGAATGACTATTTTGCAAAAAAATTGAAAACTGACCTTAAAATTTATGTATTTAAAAAACAAAATCTACAAAAATCTGGAAGAATCTTACCCAAATTCGAACTCGTATGTTACAATGGCGTCGATTTTGATGCTTCAAATATTAAAAAATAAATGGAAACACTCGGGGCTTCGTCGAACCGGCCACCACTGCGAACACCGTTTGCGTCGAATCGGCCACCACCACGGAGAAGATGAAGCAGGTCACTTCCCACCGTCGTTTGTAACGAACACCGTGCATGTGTCGCCGCTGGAAGAAGAGTTTCCCCTTCGTCACTGTAAGAAGATTGATCGTCGCCGCACAGATAGGCCGCCACGAAAAACAGATCGGTGGGTTCGCGGCCTCCATCATCCTCGTACCAGAACAATGACTCAAAAATTGAATTTGAAGATGGAATTTGGGAAATTTTATTGTTTTGATTTCAGCGCATAACAAAAAATTTGTTTTGATCGTACGATGCAGTTGAATTGGATTGAAGATGAATATTGAATTTTCAATTTTTTACTTCAGTTTTGATAGAATCTGCATAAACTTTTCGAAATCAAATTTTGGAAATTCGAAATTTGGACCTGTGACCTAAAATTCAGGAATTCCATGATTTGCGAAAATTATGAATATTAAATATCTGATTTAATATCAATTTCGAATTTTTAACACAATTTGTATAATAAGGGTAATTTTGATTTTTTGTGATTAAAATGAAGCGATTAGATAAAATTCGAAGTGGTTGTTCCTATTTGTTGAATGGACTGTGATAATGACTATATTGGTAAAAAAATCTCTTAATAGAATGAGATTATTAACAATTTTATGATGAAATTATTTGATAAATATAATATTATAACGTGGACTAACACTTATGTGAACTTAAAACTTTTGTCTACATACATTTTTATAGTAATGTTAATTGGGCCCCCAACACAAAATTTCTGACTCCGTCACTAATATATGTATCACTAGGATCGATCCTGCTTAGAGTGAAACAAGGAGATCGGCTATGGTCCAAAAATTTTTAGGGGTTCACAATTAAAAAAAAAAAAATATATATATATATATATATATACTAGGTTGGGTGGCACCTCATTTCTTTTTTGGTATTTACCCAGACTTTTTACATTTTTTTTAAACTATTAGTGGTGCCAATAAAAAACATAATAATGAAATACACTACAAAAAAGAGTTGTTTTACCGATAGAAATTTGGTCGGTAACAGTGTTTTCCGACAAAAATATCGACAGAAAAATTTCGTCGGTGCTAACCTCGTCGATAATTTTTACCGACGGATTTTTTTTTAATTAACGACAGAATTACCAACGGAAAATTTTTTTAATTATTTTTTTATTTTTTAATTATCGACGGAATATTCCGTTGGTAAACAAAATTAAAAAAATAATTAAACTGGGCCCAGGCCAACGGGCTGGCCCAACCCGGCCCCGAACCTGCAAGGCCAGCGAGGGCCCGAGCTTAATTGGTTGAATATATTCGGCCTACATGGGACTCAAACCCGGGTGTGTGGGCGCCTAGTGAGGAGCGCACACCACTCGGACAAGTCTATTTTTCGTTTATAATTGTAATATTAATGGTATATGTAATCATTTTCCACCCATTTATTTTTAAAAAAAATTCACAAAATTAATTTCTTTATATATTACTATAACTAAATTTGTGATTTATAACTATTTTTAATTTAATTTTTTTAATTTATATATTGTAAATCTAATTTATTTATTTTTTGTGTTTGGATTAAAATTCTAAAAAGTTAATATCATTTATACATGTTTTACTTTTTTTTTTTTTTTAAATCTATTTAATAATTGAACATTCTTTTACTTATATTAATCACTAAATTTGTGATTTATTACTATTGTAAATTTAATTTTTTTAATTTATATATTGTAAATCTAATTTATTTATTTTTTGTGTTGGTCCTGAAAGGAGTATATAACAAGTGTATGGGGGGGGAATACACTTGTATGCAATTCTTTTCAACTTTGATCAAACCAGAGCTCAGCAAGGTTGTCTTGGACAACTCTGCTGAAGATGATTAACTCTTCTAAGATAGTCAAACCACTAAGTACTATTGAGTACTCAGTTGAATAACTATCTAAGGGAGTTATATGTGCGGAATAGTGGTTGGCCCTTTAAGTTTAGACTCCTTAAGTTTCTGAAATCACTTTGTCAATCCAATGCAGTCCAGTTTAGTTTCAGGGAACTTGTCCAAATCAGTTTTGCACAGTCTTTGAATATGTATCTCTTGAAAGATCAGTTTTGTGTGCAGTGTTGAATGAATGTAAATACTTTGTAAGGTAAATCAACACAAGAGTTTATAGTGGTTCAGAGACTCAAGCTCCTACATCCACTTTCCCTGATTTAACAGGATAATTCCTTCACTCTTGGAATTAACTTGTTTTATAGTGCCAAGGTGCACTTGATCAATAACACCACTCCTTGGTGAATTGATCCCTAGGATGTCTAGAGTCCTAGTACCCTCTTCTCAACTCAGAACTGAACTGTTCTTCTCTCAACAGTCAGCTCCTACCACTTCTACTACTACAACCTTCACTCTTTCTCACTTGAAAGGGATAAGGATTGAAGTAAGGTTCCAACTAATGAGATATCCTTTACAATGAAGATCAGTGTATAAGGATAGGATATCTCTCTAAGCTTTGTGTATGAATATACAGTGAATTCAGCTTAGAAGAAGTGTTTCAAGACTAAGAATGTCTTTTGGAGACTTTGAAGCTTTCAGAATAGTTGCTTAGTTGGATGTAGAATGGATGCTTCAAATGGTCTTCACACTCCTTGTATTTATAGACAAAATTGAGATTTGCCCGTTGGAGAGGCAGCCCCAAATTGCTATAAATGTCTTCCTTGAGTTCTTCAAACTGGAAGACAGATTCTTGATAGTGACATGTCCTTATTTGGGTAATAAACGGCTTGTAAGACTTTGTCTTCTTTCTGCAGCACTTTTCCCAATGTTTGACTTCTTGTTAGGACTAGGACATGGCTTCTAAAGGTTGATCCAATGATAGGACAACATTCCTTATCAACTGGACAATTCTCCTTATCACTATCAGCAGTTTTGCCTTTCAGCAAGGTTGGTTTGCTCTTCTTCAGATGACTTGGCTCTTTCCCTTTCTTTCACTCCAAGTTGATCTTAGCATGTCTCAATGAAGTTCTTTAGGGTATGGTTGTCTCTAGCTTCTTCAGCATAGTTGACCTTCAACCTTTAAAGCATCTGTTCTGATTCAATCTTGCTGAGACAACTCTTCTGGACAACTCTCCTGATCAGCATACTTGGTCTTTTAGCATCAGAGCTTTTTCACATAGAGTTGACTTCTCTGGACAACTCTCCTGATCATGACTTGTTGGTTAATCTTGTCCTTTTGAGCTTTGCAATCTTCTTCTTGCATAGAAGAAACTCTTCTGGACAACTCTTCTGATCAAGGTTTTAGGTTTCATATGGAGTTTTCTTGTCCTTAGAGTTTGTTCCAGACTTTGAGCCTTGAGGGGACTTGATCTTGATCATTTTGAAGTCATAGGTTCCCCCTCACATTGTGCATCTAATCATCTAAGAGCTGCCTAACATATCAGCTTCTCATCTAGCCTTGTGCTATGTGTTCTATCACATTTTGAACACAATCATCTTAACTTGGGCATGTCTCAGGGGGTTTTGGTATTTAATCAAAACATGTATCATTTTATTCCCAACAATTTCCCCCTTTTTGATGATGCCAAAACCTACACATTCTATGCAAAAGTGACTTGTCTACTCCTATTACATATATCTTCAGAGGACATGACTAAGGTCAATATTCCTGAAAAGACAATGTGTTAGTGTATTCACTGTTTTTGTTGCAAATAGGTTTCAAGGATAGGCATAGAGAGATTTTTGCAATAATGTATCTTGATTCAAAGGTGGTTCAACTATCATTCATATAAAAATCATTACAGCCATGTTGATAGTTGAAGATAACTTATCAGAGCATGAATTCAAGATAACATTTCATTACAAATACATTCTAAACATGAGATCAGAGCAAAAACAACTACTTCAAGTATCAGAGCTAGTACAAAATATTCCAGATGTCAATGTAGAACACATCAATTCTTGTATCAGAGCAATTTAAACCATATCAGAGCAAACACCATATCAGAGCAAACACCATATCAGCAGGTTTGTCCAATACTTCAGCAGATTTGACCACATAGCAAAAGATATCTTTAGGTAAGATAATTTTTCATCCAGAAAAAGTCAGAAGACTTAGCCATTCTTAGAGATCATCCTCAGGAGGTGGGTTCATCCCATATTGTGCCCACACTCTCTTCTTGAGTTCCATGGCTTCCTGGTTAGTTCCTTTGGGTCCAAGGGTCATCTTGTTCAGCTTCAGAATTTATGTGAACTCCCTTAGAATCCTTGTTTGGTCAATCCATCCATCAAGCTTTGGAGGCATGTAGATGATAGGCTTGGGAGCATTGAGTTCAATTCTTGCAATGTCAGCAACTGCAAGTAATTGTTGATACAACTCTCTGTAGTATTCTATCATGAACTCAGCAAAGGCAGAGTTGGCATCTCCACCATTCCATCTGTCAATGACATAGAAGTCATAGACAAACTCCCTTTTAGCCTATTCCCATGTATCATTTAGCTGAATTGGCACCCATTTATCCAAGTGTGGATATTTGGTGTCCATTGGGATTAGAAGCTGAGGCTTCATCTTGCTGTAGGTTGCTCTCCTTCTTCTTGGTTTCTGAAAGTTAGCTCTTCTCTTGTCTCTTGCTCTTTGTGCTTCCTCTAACAGATCCATTTTCTCTTGGGCCTTCATCATGGCCAGCTTCTGTTGTGTTTCAGGGTCTTTGCCATACCCTTCATGAAACAACTTTGATAGATCTTGAGCTAGGACAGTAGTCTTCTTTTTAGGTTCAGGTCCAAATCCTTCAGCAAATAGTTCTTCAATGTCTTCAGTGGACTTGGGACCTTCAGCACTCTTGGCAGAATCAGAGGACTTGTCCTTTTCAGCAATTTTGGTTTCTTCAGCAGTTTTAGCCTTCTTTGATGTAGGCTCATCTTCATCAATTCTGAATTCAGGTGGAAGATCAAGACTGTTAGGAAAGTCAGTGAAGGTTTCAACTTGCCTTTTCTTTCCTTTTGCCCTCTTGATCTTTCCTCTAGTTTGGACACCTTCATCACTTTTGTCCAAACCAGACACCTCACCACCTGGTCTCTGCTGTAGCCTTATTCTTTCTTCTTGAACTGAGGCCATAGAGTTCTTTAATGCAAGTGCTAATTGCTCATCTTCATCCAATTCTTCCAAGTTTAGCACTGCAGGCTTTTTTCCTTTTCCTTCAGCAGCTTTGTCTTTCCCTTTGACTGGGCTCCCAATCACCAAGGCACCTTTTGCTCTAGCTCTTTTCCTTTCCCCCTTTTTGGCAGCATCAAAACACTGGGGTTTTAGCTCACTCATAGTTGTGGCCATTAGGGATTGGGCCTGGTTCAGGGACTTCATCTCCTCCAACAAATATACATTTTCATCATGTATATTCTGCATCCTATCACTGCTCAAGCTAAGGAAAGCTAGAACAGGCTTCATCTTTTGTTGAACAACCTCCTCCAAGGTTGCTTTCAGGGATGCATCCAGTTGGGCTTTGAGAAGCTCAGTGAGGTTGGCCACTGCGCCTTCAGCAATGTTGGCCAATACCTCTTGGGAAAACTTTTCAGAGGCTGCTTTCACCATAGCTCGCCTTTGCTCTTCAGCTCTTCTCTTTTGCAATGCAGTCTTCTTTCCAAGAGCTTGTTTGACAGTTAGCCTGAGAGCTTTGACATTGGCATTATGATTGTCTCTCAGCAACTTTTGCTCTTTCTTGACCTCCTCTGAGATGGCTTCCATGGTGGATTTGGCATTTTGTACTTCAGTGGAAATGGTTTGGAGGCCAGTTTCCACACCACTCATCCTTGCTTCCAGAGTTGGGAGCACAACATCTTCAGAGCCAGTGAGCCTTATCTCTACAGATGTTAGGGTCCTTCCTTGCTCATTCAATGCTCCTGAAGTTTCAGCATGAGCAGATTGAACTTGATGAGCCAAGAAATCCAGCTTTTCTGATTGCATTCCAAGTAAGGCTTGAGCTGAGCCTGAATCTACTTGGATAGGTGCATCTGTTAAGAACTCATCTGCAAAAATTTGGTCAAGTGAAATACCTGCAACAGTAGACAAATCAAACAAGTTAGGGAATAGACACTCATCACCCTCAATTTCTTTTATATAAGACTCTGATACATCAGCAGCCTTCTCCTCATTTTCAACTCTTTCTTTTCTCCCTTCTTTAATAGTTTCCTCACTTAAAGGAACAGGCCTCCTCTCATCAAGGGATTCCTGAAGTTCAGATTTGACTTCAAGAATAGCCTGCCCTTCCTCACTTATATCACCCTCATTTGGTGGTACACTCACTATTCTAGTGATCACCACATCTCTCTCATCTACTACTCCCTCTGATTTTTCCACTAATTTCTCCTTTTCAACTCCTTCTCCTAAACCTGCAACATCTCCACCTTCAACAAGGTTCAAAGATGGCAGTTGTGGGGAGATCACAGTGCTTATTTCAACAGCCACTGAGTCATCCTGAATTATTAAGGGCTGATCAGTGTCCAACTCTTCTGACACTGAATAGGCCTTAATCAAACCAGCCTCTAGCATAGGAACCTCAACATCTTTAGGCTGTGCCTTGGGTTCAGAAGAACCTTCATTGGCAGATGTGTCTTTGGTTGTGTTACCACCCTTGGTCAACACCTCTGAAGATACAGAGCCTTTCCTATGATAGGTCTTAGGAGGGTTTGAAAGTCTGTCTGCTATAGAAGACTTGGGTTGAGAAGGTTCAGGGAGGTTGGCTTGAGGGGTTTCAGGAGGGTTAGGGTTTGAAGGATTTGAGGGATCATCAGGGGAATCATCATCATTTGAGCTACTATCAGGGTGTTTGATTCCCTTAGCTTTCCTTTCTTTCTCCTCCTCAATTTTATCAGCTACAAGCTTTGCAAAACTTTCCTCATCAATGAGAAATCTTGTCTTTGAAACTCCAGCAAAGTGTAGCAATCTGTTCTCCTCTATTTGCCACCAGTTTGCACCCTTATCTTGGATGACTTGTGATATCTCCATCATAGATTTGTCTTTTATATCAACAAGCATCCTTAGATCATGAAATGTCTTCTGAATTCTTGGAAATTCAGCAAGTTGTGGATACAAACTGTCCACAGTAGCTTTTGCTCCTCCTCTGAGCATACTTTCATAAGTATACTCCTCCTCATCTCCACTTGAATGGGGACTTTGGGTTATAGGGGAGTTGGCTCTGGGTTCTCCTAGAGTGGCTTCCGGGAGGATTATTTCAGGGATGATGGCTTCAGAAGGGTTTGGTGCAGTAGAAGGTGCTTCAGATGCTTTTGAGAGCAATGGATCTGAAGGGGCTTTACTCAGGGGGGTTGGCTCAATGAGTGCATGTTCCAAAAGCTTTGAATAATTGAGCATGGATGAGTCAAGGGGAGACAGGAGTCTTGTCTCATCTACTGCTAAATCTGCAAGCACATCAATGCCACTTCTTTGCACACTCCCTTATGGAGAATATCTCTTAGTGAGATCTATAGGGGTAATGGGTTGGTTGGAAGGGGTAACATGGGTTTCAGGGGAGTTGGGTTCAGGATTCTGAAACTAAGGGATGTTGGCCTCTATAGGTTGACCTTCAGGGATCTTGGATTCTGGAGTTCCAGAACCAGAAGAATTGGTCCTTGACCTAGATTTGGTCCTGCTTTCAGCTCTGCTCTCTCTTAGAGCCAATTGTAGTGACCTTTCTTCCTGCAGCTCCAACACCTTTTCAGTAGGCTTGGCCCTTCTCTTGCTGGCCCTACTGCTCCCACTTCCTTCACCTTCCTTCTCAGGGACAACTTCCCTGATCCTCTTATCTCCTTTCTTCTTCTGCCTTGTCTCATTATACTTCAACCTCAACTCTTCTGAGTGGTCAGAAGGCACACTTACTCCTTCTTCTACCACTTCATCAACTTCAGCTGATGCTTCTGAGGCTTCTCCTGAAGATAATTGAGACATTTTCCTTATTTTAACAGCTCTGGCCTTGGTTCTCTTCTTCATTTTAGGCTTTTCTTCAACCTGTTCTTCAGCAGGTTTGGCCATGAGCATCCTTCTTTGCTCAGTTTTCTTGCTGAGCTTCCTGAACAAGATCTTTTGGGCTGGAAGGGGCTTTGCAAATGTTTGCATCTGAGAGTAATGGGAGAATCTCTCAATTAACAGGCTTGCCCTGGTGCAATACTTGAGTTTCCCTTCTAGCACAACTTTGTTGTGAGCTTTCACTTTGAATTTAGCCTTTTCCTTCATCATCTCAGACATGATGAAGGTTCTCCAATCAAATTTGATGCCTTTGTCACTAGCATCAATCACAGCAGCCATGATTCTGATTCTTGGATGGCTGACCTGCTCCAAGCTTCCAGTGTTGCTCAAGAGACTCTTGGCAACTACCTCAAAGAGGTTGAGAAATTTTGTCTTGAGAGTCTTCTTGTTTTGTGTTGAAGAAAAGGGGCCTGGAACCAATAGCCATTCTTGAGCTATTTCATCTTCATGGCCAGTGCCATAAACTTCTGGATTCCTTCCCGCATTAGGCAATCCAAAGGCTCCTTCAATATCTTCTGAAGAGAATTTCACTCTATGAAATCTCTCTTCTTCCTCTTCTTCTGCAGTATATGACAACCTTGAGGAAACTTCACCATCTGCAGGTTGGCCTCTCCAATTGAGAAAGGCAAAGAATTCAGCCATGTAGCCTTCCAAGCATGAACTTGGTCTTTCCTCCATGAACTTTTGCAAACCAGCTCTTCTCAGCCATCTTAGAGTTGGTTTAATCTCAGGATCCTCACTCTCAAAGGATACTATGGGCTCAAAATGAAGGTTGTTTTTGTTGCTCATGTAGCCAAAATCAAGGTCTAGAGCCTTGTTGGAGAAATCAATGAGCATCTCTGGTCTAACTTTGGGGGCCATTTGAAAGTTTCAGAGAAAAGTTTGATAGAGATGGAGAGAGTTTGAAGAAATTTAGAGCTAGGGTTTCGAATACTTGGGGAAGAAGTGTTTGAGAGGGATCTTAAGGTTTGAGAATATTCTAAAAAGAATGTTTGTCAATGAGTTGGTGAAGTCTTGATGCAATTCAAAGGTGAACAAAAATGGAAATCCAAAATGAACGGCTAGGATTGATTTCAGGGGAGTTGGCCAGTTTTGATCCAATGGTCAAAAACCAATGTAATAGTGAAAGAATTGTTTTATTCAAAACGTGGGAGGTTTTTAATGTTTGTTTAAGGCTGGGGGTTTTTCGAGATAGATCATGTCCCAAAAAGTTTAATGCAAACAAGAGTTAAATCTTAGCATTTAATGCATGGAAAGTGACCTTTTGGGTGGGAGACAAATTAAATCCCAGAAAGGTGAAAACTGTATTTCAATGGGACAGATTTCGAAATAGGTATTGATCACAAAAAATAGGTGCTTATCATACCAAGATTTGGTTTGATAGTCAAGATAACTTATCTGACCCTACATGGACAAGTGTCCTGAAAAGCTGTGGACAAGTGTCCTGAATTTCAAGGGACAAGTGTCCTGAAGAAGTAAGGTCATCTTTTCTGAATTTCAGTAGACTTGACCTAGTCTGCTGAAGTTTGAGTTTATCTCCCCCTTAATGAATGAACTTCTTTGGACTCATTTGTCCAACTTCCATGGATCAAGAAGTCCCAACTCTGCTGATAATTCCAGGAACCTTGCCTCTGCAAGTGGCTTAGTTAGTATATCAGCTTTTTGATGATCTGTGTGGATCTTTACTAACTTAATATCCTTCTTCTCCACATGATCTCTAATGAAGTGATGCTTGATGTCCACATGTTTGCATCTTGTGTGCAAGACAGGATTTTGTGATATAGCAATTGCACTATTGTTATCACAGAATATTGGCACTTCAGTAGAGTTGACTTTGTAGTCTCTGAGTTGTTGTCTCAGCCAAAGGATTTGAGCACAACAACTTCCAGCAGCAACATATTCAGCTTCAGTGGTGGAGGTAGCCACTGTGTTTTGCTTCTTGGAAAACCAAGATATGAGTTTGTTTCCTAAGAATTGACAAGTTCCTGAAGTGGATTTTCTGTCAATTCTGCATCCTCCATAATCAGCATCTGAGTAGCCAGTTAACTCAATATTGTCATCAGCAGGGTACCAAAGGCCTAGATTTTCAGTGCCTTTGAGATACCTCAAGATCCTCTTTGCAGCCTCAAGATGGCTTTTCTTAGGATTTGCTTGAAACCTTGCACATACACCTACTGCAAAGGTGATGTCAGGCCTGCTGGCAGTGAGATAGAGGAGTGAACCAATGATTCCTATGTACTCAGTGGAGTTGGTTGGAACACCACTTTCATCAGGATCCATCTTCCAATTAGTATTCATTGGGATCCTCACTGGCTTGCTTGATGTACACCCAAATTTCTTGATCATTTCTCTGGTGTACTTAGCTTGGTTGATGAAGATTCCTTCTTTTGATTGCTTGACTTGTAGACCCAAAAAGAAGTTCATCAACCCCATCATGGCATCTCAAATTTGCTTTGCATAAGCTTGGAGAATTTTTCACACAGCTTCTCATTGGGGGATCCAAAAATTATGTCATCTACATAAATTTGGACAAGCAAGATGTCCTTTCCTTCAGAGATTCTGAAGAGAGTTCTGTCCACAGTTCCCTTGGTGAATCCATGATCCAATAGGAACTGTGACAATGTATCATACCAGGCCCTAGGGGCCTGTTTGAGTCCATATAGAGTCTTCTTCAGCCTGTATACTTGGTTTCCAATCTCAAAACCTGGTGGTTGCTCCACATAGACCTCTTCTTTCAAGATTCCATTCAGAAAGGCACTCTTGACATCCATTTGGTACACTTTGAACCTCTTGTGGGCTGCATAAGCCAGGAAAAGCCTTATTGCTTCTAGCCTTGCCACAGGTGCAAAGGTCTCATCATAGTCAATGCCTTCATGCTGGCAGTAACCTTTTGCCACTAGTCTTGCTTTGTTTCTGACAATCACATCATTTTCATTCTTTTTGTTCTTGAATACCCACTTGGTTCCAATAACATCTTGATGTGAAGGTCTATCAACCAGCTCCCATACTTCATTTCTGGTGAATTGGTTGAGCTCTTCCTGCATTGCTGTGATCCAATTGGCATCCTGAAGTGCTTCATCAATGTCTTTTGGTTCCTGTTCTGACAAGAAACAACAGAACATAGCACTTTCACCATGAAATTTTCTGGTTCTGACTCCTATACTTGGATCACCAAGTATCAGATCAGTAGGATGGTCATACAACCAAGTCCTTCTTTTTCTGATTCCTTCAGTAGAGTTGTCCTCTACTGGGGTTGAGTCATTTTGATCATAAAATTCAGGATAATTTAGTGCAGGATCTAATTCAGGATCATAATCAGGGGTGTTGTCCTCAATGTCAGGGACATTGGCATTTTCAACATTTTGATTTTCCCCTTGATTATTTGACCCATTAACTACCTCAGCAGGAACTGCTTCTTCATTGGTAGTTGTTACCTGGATGTGAACTGGGATTGGCTCATTCAGTTCATCATTTCCATCAGTAGAGTTTGTCTCAGGAAGATTGCCTTCAGGATAGTTGTCCATGTGGTATGTTCAGGTAGATTGGCTTGGACAACATCTATGAATTCAGTGCCTTTGTCTTTTAGGCTCAATCTGGTTGTCCTCTGAGTGATTTCTTCAGGTTCCAAACTATCATTCCTGATCTCAAAGATAGATTCATCAAACACAACATGAGGTGTTTCTTCCACTATAAGGGTTTTCTTGTTGTAGACTCTGAAAGCTCTACTGATTTGAGAGTATCCAAGAAATACTCCCTCATCAGCTTTGCTGTCAAAAGCTTTCAACTGTTCTTTCCCATTATTGTGAATGAAACATTTGCAACCAAATATATGAAAGTGTGACACTTTAGGTATTCTTCCTTTCCAGAGTTCATAGGGGGTTTTGCCTTGCCCCTTGGTAATCAAACATCTATTTTGAGTATGGCATGCAATATTTATAGCTTCAGCCCAAAACCTCTTAGGTAAGTTTGAATCAGCAATTAAAGTTCTAGCAGCTTCTTTTAAGGTTCTATTCCTCCTTTCTGCAACTCCATTTTGCTGAGGTGTTCTAGCTGCTGAGGTTTCATGAGCTATACCATTAGATGTGCAATACTCATTGATGTATGAATTTATGAACTCAGTGCCTTTATCAGATCTTATCTTGATAATGCTAAGGCTTTTCTCATTTGACAGTCTCTTAAGTAGTTCAGGTAGTTTGACTTGTGTTTCCTTCTCATTTGACAGATCCATATGTAGAAGTTCAAGTACCCTTTCAGTAGAGATGACTGGTTTACCTTTGAATGAGGCTTTAATCTGTTTTCCCTCTTGACATGGCTTACACACATGTTCTTTTATGAAAACCTCATTAGGTAGTCCTTTAACTAATGCATTTCTAGCAAGTTTGTTCATTGATTTGATGTTCAGATGGTTTAGCCTCTTATGCCATAACCAGCTTTGTTCACTAGTACTCTTAGCAATGAAACATGCAGCATCAGTAGACTTGTCCCAGTCTGAAAAATACACATTTTCCTTCCTAGTTTCAGTCAGTAAGGTTTGTTGAGCCTTATCCTTAATTAGACATTTTCCACTTGAGAACTCAACTTTAAAATCTTTGTCACAGAATTGACTGATACTTAGGAGATTATATTTGAGACCAGCTACATGAGATACATTAGTTACTTTGATGTTACCAATCATCAAAGTACCATAACCTTTTGTTGTTGCTTGTGAGCTGTCTCCAAAAGTAACATTTGGGCCTTCTTTTTCAATAAAATCAGTGAGGAGTTCCTAGTTTCCAGTCATGTGCCTTGAGCATCCACTGTCAAGGTACCATGTTGTCTTTTTGTTCATGCTCCTCTTCTTGTGGCCCACTGGTACCTGCAATTAGATAGGTTTAGGTACCCTTTGAGTTTTGGGTCCTGAGAGGTTAGCTGTACCTTTAGGAACCCAAACTTGCCTAATCACCCTGATTGATTCAAGGTGGCTAAGTTGTTTTCCTTGTGCATCAACATACACTGTCTTTCCCTTAAATGCCTTTGGAAAAGTATGTGTGAATGTGTTAACTCTGTAGGTTTCAGGGGAGTTGTCAACTCTCCTGAACTTATGAGTCCTTTGTGCAGCTTGATGAGATCTTTGAGGAAAGGCATTTTTATAACCATTATCCTTTGTCATGAGGGATTTTGGTTGTCTCATTTTATTTTGCCTTTGAGGATAGTTGTCCTTAGGTCTATTCAGCTGAGGCTTTCTCAGATGAGTTGGCCTAGGCTGATTATACCTTGGATAACTTCTCTGAACATTGTTCAGGAGAGTTGCCCTTCGATTGGGTCTACTCTGCTGACCAACATTCCTCTTGTGTTCAGAAGCCTTGACCTTTTCCACAGGTTTAGGTCTAGTCTCCTGAAGCACTAGAGTAGGCATTTCATTCATCTTGCCCTTTCCTTTGTTCAGTGGTTGAATTAGTTCATTTTCAGCTTGTTGTGCCACTGATTTAACAAAGATTTTCTTAGTGTTACTTGTAGAGGCAACACTAAGACAAGGTGAAGATTCAAATGGATCAAAACCTAATCCACTTCTTTGAGCCATAGGTCTTTGATAACTCTGAATTTCCTCTATTGCTCTAGAGGACTTGTTCGAAGCAGACATCTTTAGTTTCAGGCTCTCTTCACTTGATTTAAGAATATCATATTCATGTGAGAGATTTTCAAACTTGGCATTTAGAATTTTTAGTTCAAAGTCTTTTCTCTTTTGAGAAAGTAGTTGATTGTCAATCTCCTTTTGTTGGTCAACTATCCTGAGTTTTGCTTCCTCAAGCTCTCTCAAGGCTTGTTGATATAACTCAGTAGATTTGACATCAACAGCTATCTCAGGGTTTTTGGTAAGTTCAATAGCCAATCTTTCATTTTCTCTCACACAGTTATCATGAAATTCTTGTAATCTAGTGAAATCTTCCATCAACTTCCCAAAGGAAAGTTTCAAGTTGACTTCACTAGTGTTCTGTGATAGAAATGATGGTGAGCTAGAAGTGGAGGATACCTCATCATCCTCAAGAGCCATGTTGCACACATCATCATCATCATCATCACTGTTTGAGAACAGTCCATCAGAAGAGTTGAAGCTTTCAGCACTATCAGATTCTTCACCAGCCATCATGGCCTTTCTATTTGTGAATTTCCTGTCTCTTTTAGCTTGCCTCTCTCTTCTTTCTTTAGAGCTTAATTCAGGGCAATCATACTGGAAGTGCCCTTTCTTTTTGCAGTTGTAGCACAGGTCTTCATCATCATCCTTCTTGGATTCATCTCTTCCTTTCGATGATGAAGGGTCAGCTCTACTGGACCTTCTCCTATCAGAGTACTTGTCCTCTGATCTCTTTTCTTCAGGTTTTTTGTCTTTGGCCTGATCTTCAGGGGAGTTGTATCTTCTCCTGAATTTGTTGTCTTGGTAGAATTTCTTGTATCTACCAAACCTTGTGTTCAGCTTGTCAAACCTTCTAGCCATCAAGGCTAGTTCTTCCTTCATTTCAGTCTTAGAGACGGACTTTGATGATCTGTGAGTGGGTTGCATTTTAGGTTCAGCAACTTTGGCTTTGAATGCCACTCCCTTAGTAGGATTTGAAGGTTCCTCAACAGGTTTTCTTCTATTGAGGTCGAACTCATAGGCTTTGAGTTCTGAGAAGATTTGTTGCATGGGCATGGAGGAGAGATCTTTGGTGTTCTGCATCATCACAGCATAGACATCCCACTTTTGAGTGAGACTCCTCAAGATCTTTAATCCAACTTCTCTCCTGGAGTAAACCTTGCCCAATGAGTTGATCTCATTCATCACATCAGTGAATTTACCAGCAAATTTGTCAATGGATTCATCAGCTTCCATTGTAAATTGCTCAAACTTTTGCACAGCAACTTGGAGTTTGTTCTCCTTGATCTTTTCTGTACCCTCACACATCTCAGCAAGAGTATCCCAGATTTCTTTGGCTGTGGTGCAATGGTAGACTCTTCCCATGACTGCATCTGGAATTGTTTGATAGAGGGTATTCATGGCAAGATAATTTAGATTATCTTTCCTCTTTTCATCAGCAGTGAAGTCATCCTCATTCTTGGGAATCAGTTCCCTTACATCTGCTCTTTGCTCATCTGTTACCCTGGGGTTAGTTTGAGTAAACACAAAAGGTCCTCTTGTGATTACTCTTAACATATCAGTATGAAGAGATGCAAGATGAGCTCTCATTCTAATTTTCCAGAAATCATAGTTGTCTATTGAGAACATGGGCAATTTATGATGTGAAATGTGATTGACTGGATTTGTGGCCATGTTGTCCAATCCTTGAACAGCAGGTGGAGGAACGGCATTGTTGTTGGCCATATCTCAAGAATAATCAGTTAGTCAACAAGTAATAGATTTCAGATAGAGATCAGTTCAGTGACCACACAAATATGTGAATTTTGAAAATCAAGATGGATTTTCAGAGGCAGTGGTCTTTGAACCCCTGCTCTGATACCACTTGTTGGTCCTGAAAGGAGTATATAACAAGTGTATGGGGGGGGGGAATACACTTGTATGCAATTCTTTTCAACTTTGATCAAACCAGAGCTCAGCAAGGTTGTCTTGGACAACTCTGCTGAAGATGATTAACTCTTCTAAGATAGTCAAACCACTAAGTACTATTGAGTACTCAGTTGAATAACTATCTAGGGGAGTTATATGTGCGGAATAGTGGTTGGCCCTTTAAGTTTAGACTCCTTAAGTTTCTGAAATCACTTTGTCAATCCAATGCAGTCCAGTTTAGTTTCAGGGAACTTGTCCAAATCAGTTTTGCACAGTCTTTGAATATGTATCTCTTGAAAGATCAGTTTTGTGTGCAGTGTTGAATGAATGTAAATACTTTGTAAGGTAAATCAACACAAGATTTTATAGTGGTTCAGAGACTCAAGCTCCTACATCCACTTTCCCTGATTTAACAGGATAATTCCTTCACTCTTGGAATTAACTTGTTTTATAGTGCCAAGGTGCACTTGATCAATAACACCACTCCTTGGTGAATTGATCCCTAGGATGTCTAGAGTCCTAGTACCCTCTTCTCAACTCAGAACTGAACTGTTCTTCTCTCAACAGTCAGCTCCTACCACTTCTACTACTACAACCTTCACTCTTTCTCACTTGAAAGGGATAAGGATTGAAGTAAGGTTCCAACTAATGAGATATCCTTTACAATGAAGATCAGTGTATAAGGATAGGATATCTCTCTAAGCTTTGTGTATGAATATACAGTGAATTCAGCTTAGAAGAAGTGTTTCAAGACTAAGAATGTCTTTTGGAGACTTTGAAGCTTTCAGAATAGTTGCTTAGTTGGATGTAGAATGGATGCTTCAAATGGTCTTCACACTCCTTGTATTTATAGACAAAATGGAGATTTGCCCGTTGGAGAGGCAGCCCCAAATTGCTATAAATGTCTTCCTTGAGTTCTTCAAACTGGAAGACAGATTCTTGATAGTGACATGTCCTTATTTGGGTAATAAACGGCTTGTAAGACTTTGTCTTCTTTCTGCAGCACTTTTCCCAATGTTTGACTTCTTGTTAGGACTAGGGCATGGCTTCTAAAGGTTGATCCAATGATAGGACAACATTCCTTATCAACTGGACAATTCTCCTTATCACTATCAGCAGTTTTGCCTTTCAGCAAGGTTGGTTTGCTCTTCTTCAGATGACTTGGCTCTTTCCCTTTCTTTCACTCCAAGTTGATCTTAGCATGTCTCAATGAAGTTCTTTAGGGTATGGTTGTCTCTAGCTTCTTCAGCATAGTTGACCTTCAACCTTTAAAGCATCTGTTCTGATTCAATCTTGCTGAGACAACTCTTCTGGACAACTCTCCTGATCAGCATACTTGGTCTTTTAGCATCAGAGCTTTTTCACATAGAGTTGACTTCTCTGGACAACTCTCCTGATCATGACTTGTTGGTTAATCTTGTCCTTTTGAGCTTTGCAATCTTCTTCTTGCATAGAAGAAACTCTTCTGGACAACTCTTCTGATCAAGGTTTTAGGTTTCATATGGAGTTTTCTTGTCCTTAGAGTTTGTTCCAGACTTTGAGCCTTGAGGGGACTTGATCTTGATCATTTTGAAGTCATAGGTTCCCCCTCACATTGTGCATCTAATCATCTAAGAGCTGCCTAACATATCAGCTTCTCATCTAGCCTTGTGCTATGTGTTCTATCACATTTTGAACACAATCATCTTAACTTGGGCATGTCTCAGGGGGTTTTGGTATTTAATCAAAACATGTATCATTTTATTCCCAACATTTTGTGTTTTGATTAAAATTCTAAAAAGTTCATTATACATGTTTTACTCTTTTTTTAAACAAATTCATTTAATAATTGAACATTCTTTTACTTATATTAATCACTAAATTTGTGACTTATAACTATGGTATATGTGTGAATCTTATTTTCAAATAGTATATAAATAATTTAATGGATGCATGTATCATATTTTTATTCAAAACAAGTTAAAAAATAAATTCATTTAATAATTAACATTATTTCACTTATATTAATGAATAAATTTGTGACTTATAATTTTTGTAAAATTAAATTTTTAATTTATAAATTGTAAATGTAATTTTTTTTGTTTTAATTAAAATTCTAAAATTCACATGTATAAATTTTTTTGTTTTTATTTTGTTTAAACATGATTTCACTTATATTAATGACTAAATTTGTGGCTTGTAATTGTTGTAATTTTTTTTAATTTATAAATTGTAAATGTAGTTTTATTTTTAATTTATTTATTTATTAATAATTATTTTATTTATTAATTCACAGAACAAAAACTTAATTATTATATAAACTAAATCGATATAAAAATAAAGAAATTATGTCCAAAAAATATAATATAAAAATTTCTAATTTAATCAATAATTTTCTAATTTAATATAAAAAAATTTAATTTAATCAATAATTTCCTAATTTAATATAAAATTTTATAATTTAATCAATAATTTCCTAGTTAACTTAATCAACAATTTTATAATTTAATCGACATGTTTCTAATTTAATCAACAAATTTTATATTTTAATCAATCATAATTTTCTAACTAACAAATTTTCTTCCTTAATTAATAATTTAATTTTTGCACAAATTTTTAATTTTTTTTAATTTTTAATTTTGTGATTAGCGACGGAAATTTCCGTCGGTAATCACATTTTTTTAATTTTGTGGTTAGAGACGGAAATTTCCGTCGGTAATCTCTTTTTTTTTCTTTTTTTTTTTTTTTTGTGATTGTCGACGGAAAACAAATTTCGTTGGTAAATTGGTTGACTTTATTAATCCGTCGGTAAATCGGTTGACTTTGTTAATTGATGAGTCGAGATTATTACATATATTTTGTGCTTTAATCGAGAATTATATGGGAATTAATTTCATATTTTATTGTGTTTTCTCGACTCATTACTTTTTGTCTTCATATACTTTAATATTTTAATTTCTACTTATATTC
Organism: Galeopsis tetrahit; assembly: GCA_963675135.1. NCBI lineage: Eukaryota > Viridiplantae > Streptophyta > Magnoliopsida > Lamiales > Lamiaceae > Galeopsis > Galeopsis tetrahit. The sequence goes on along the minus strand of OY776124.1, from coordinate 56,067,199 downwards.
AGGTATAATTGAAGTATTTTGAAGATACATGAAACGGACCAAGAGTGGAGATACATGAAACGTGAGTCGATGGAGCTGATTGTAAAGGAAGAGGCTCAACACTGAGCTCCCTAGTGTTGACAAATGCTGAAGATTTTCAATTGTCGAAGGCCATTAATTTGGCCCATTAATTGGGCTTTTACATTGAGATTTATGGTCCATTAGTTGGGTTTTAAGACTGCCCATTTCGTGATGTTTAGTTAGGAATTCAATTAATGGGCCCATCCCAAACCTTGATACCTAATTCAAGGTACTGGCCGTAATATATATATGGATCCCGATGGAGGAGATTAAGAGGACTGGGAAGCAAGCAGCAGGCGGAAATTGAGGCAGCGTGAGCAGTGAGAAGGAGAGTTCTGATGAGAGTCTACCGTGAGATTTTTGTAGCCATGTTCGGCTAATTTTGTTTTCTAGTTCGAGGAGGCGTGAAACCTTGTTATGATTTGACTACCCATTTATTCAGTAACAGATTTCTCAACTTTTTATCTTTAATTTCTTCGTTATTTGTTTTAAGCTATGCATGTGATATTTATTGATTTTGTGAGTTTGATCACCTTGCACGATTAAATATTTATTTCTAGCTAAATTGCACGTTATAATCCGTAATTGTTATAATTGTGTAATTGGAGTAGCAAATAGGGCAGAACACTCTAGGGATAACGAAGTCTAGGTTGTATGAAACGAGCGTCTCGTATTCATAGTCTAGTTTGCTCTATTATTTTGGTTCGTTAATGCATTCTATGAGTTGAATCTCGAATACATGTTTTGGGATTATTCATTAGAATAGGTTAATTAGGGGTCGTACCATCTAATTAATTAAACTTAAGAAATAATTCGAACTAGTTTGGTCGTACCACTGGTTTAGGGGCAAGATTTAAAGAAGATAGTTGAGATATTTGTGAACTTTAATTGTGTATAAGAATCATTCAAGGGGATGCAAATCTGAGAACTAGAATCTCCTTTTATTTATTTACATCTTATTTTTATTTGCTTTTTAGTAGAATTAGGAACCACCAATCCAAACCCCCCCTATTGTTTTATTAACACGAATTGTCCAGTAGAATTTGCTACTCTCTGTGGGATCGACCCTTACTTTCCTACTACATAGTGGGTATTTAAGGTATTTATTTCTGGGTGCCGGCGACAGCACACCAAATTTTGGCGTGAAACCTTGTTATGATTTGACTACCCATTTATTCAGTAACAGATTTCTCAACTTTTTATCTTTAATTTCTTCGTTATTTGTTTTAAGCTATGCATGTGATATTTATTGATTTTGTGAGTTTGATCACCTTGCACGATTAAATATTTATTTCTAGCTAAATTGCACGTTATAATCCGTAATTGTTATAATTGTGTAATTGGAGTAGCAAATAGGGCAGAACACTCTAGGGATAACGAAGTCTAGGTTGTATGAAACGAGCGTCTCGTATTCATAGTCTAGTTTGCTCTATTATTTTGGTTCGTTAATGCATTCTATGAGTTGAATCTCGAATACATGTTTTGGGGTTATTCATTAGAATAGGTTAATTAGGGGTCGTACCATCTAATTAATTAAACTTAAGAAATAATTCGAACTAGTTTGGTCGTACCACTGGTTTAGGGGCAAGATTTAAAGAAGATAGTTGAGATATTTGTGAACTTTAATTGTGTATAAGAATCATTCAAGGGGATGCAAATCTGAGAACTAGAATCTCCTTTTATTTATTTACATCTTATTTTTATTTGCTTTTTAGTAGAATTAGGAACCACCAATCCAAACCCCCCCTATTGTTTTATTAACACGAATTGTCCAGTAGAATTTGCTACTCTCTGTGGGATCGACCCTTACTTTCCTACTACATAGTGGGTATTTAAGGTATTTATTTCTGGGTGCCGGCGACAGCACACCAAATTTTGGCGTGAAACCTTGTTATGATTTGACTACCCATTTATTCAGTAACAGATTTCTCAACTTTTTATCTTTAATTTCTTCGTTATTTGTTTTAAGCTATGCATGTGATATTTATTGATTTTGTGAGTTTGATCACCTTGCACGATTAAATATTTATTTCTAGCTAAATTGCACGTTATAATCCGTAATTGTTATAATTGTGTAATTGGAGTAGCAAATAGGGCAGAACACTCTAGGGATAACGAAGTCTAGGTTGTATGAAACGAGCGTCTCGTATTCATAGTCTAGTTTGCTCTATTATTTTGGTTCGTTAATGCATTCTATGAGTTGAATCTCGAATACATGTTTTGGGGTTATTCATTAGAATAGGTTAATTAGGGGTCGTACCATCTAATTAATTAAACTTAAGAAATAATTCGAACTAGTTTGGTCGTACCACTGGTTTAGGGGCAAGATTTAAAGAAGATAGTTGAGATATTTGTGAACTTTAATTGTGTATAAGAATCATTCAAGGGGATGCAAATCTGAGAACTAGAATCTCCTTTTATTTATTTACATCTTATTTTTATTTGCTTTTTAGTAGAATTAGGAACCACCAATCCAAACCCCCCCTATTGTTTTATTAACACGAATTGTCCAGTAGAATTTGCTACTCTCTGTGGGATCGACCCTTACTTTCCTACTACATAGTGGGTATTTAAGGTATTTATTTCTGGGTGCCGGCGACAGCACACCATTAATATGTCGGTAATAATCCGTCGGTAAAATTCTGTCGTTATTTCGCAGATTTTTTGTAGTGATACATTTAGTTATATACACTACAAAAAAACGCTTTGATTAACAATCGGTTAGAGACCGTAAAAACGGTCTCTAAACGCGTTAGAGACCATTTTTGGTTGGTCACTGTAATGTTGGTTTCAAATATTCTGAGACCGTTTTTATGCACCGATCTCAAATTACATACCGTTTTTTTTCGGTCTCTAAATTATAGATTGTTAATGCGTTCGAAAAAAGGTCCCAAATGATGAGTCGACCCGATTTTTTGGAGCCCTTATACGGTCTCAAAACGGCCCAATTTAGTTATATACTGTATTATTCTCAATAACCTCCCAGAAGCTGCACACACGTAAATATTACATGTTGCATTCCTATTGCACAATATATAAATATTTTTTATTTCCTTAATTTCATTTATGTATACCCCTAAACCTCATATGTCGAAATTTCTCTCAACATCCAATCATTATTAACTTTGGGGGTAATTTTCATACCCAGCAATAAAACAATTTACTTATCAAAAACACTTATAAAAAAAACAGAGACAATAAGCACTCATAAATCACATTCATATAAATACCCAGTAAAAGGCGAACAATGACATCCATTTACAGAAATTATATTCAAAAATTAAATAGCAAAATGGAAGACAGAACCAAAAATTACCTTGACTCGGGCATGCGGTGGCGACGATCGATTCAATTTCATGAGGTCTCAACCGACGACAACAAACAAACGGCGACTGTATACAGCATGAGTTGGAGTCTGAGCGTCGCGGCGTGGCTTCTTCCTTGCTTGCTTCACTGCAGGGGGAGCAACAGTGAATCGCGAAGAAGAGAGGAGAGGAGAGGGCCGAAGGGAAAGGGGTGAAAGTGAAAATGGGGCAGCAGATTAAAATTAGGATTTACATATGGTTTATAGACGGGCTTATATACGGGTTATAGACCGTATTCGTAAAATGGTCTTTAAACGAACGGTAGAATTAGGCAGTCAAAATAAATTTTTGGAATTGAAATTCTTAATACCAATTAAAGACCGCACATATGGACCCAAAATAAAATTTAAAATCAGAAATTTAATTTCAGGTTAGACACCGCCAATACAGTCTTTAAACAGTATGTATAGAGAATATAAATATGTGGAAAATATTATTTCTTGATTAATTGTAGGAATGATTTACAATAGGTATTTATACAAGTGATATTTTAGGTCTAACCTAACCCTAATGGGCTTTATAAGAGAGCCCATAGGAAACTAAGATGGGCCTATACAATAAATAAGAATAAGAGTGTATTTACTAATATAGGTCCAATACGCCCCCTCAAGATGGAGCACCATTGGTGAGTCCAATCTTGGACATGAGAAGTTGTAGACGAGTGCTGGAGAGAGGTTTCGTGAGAGCATCCGCAAGTTGATCGGCCGAAGAGACATGAGACACACGTAGTTGTTTTGTCTTGATGAGATCACGGACAAAGTGAAAGTCAGTGGCAATGTGCTTCATGCGTGAGTGAAAGACAGGGTTCGAGCACAGATATGTGGCACCAATGTTGTCACAGTAGAGGGCTGGTGTAGGTGAAGTGGGGAAGTGGAGTTCCTGAAATAGGGATTTGAGCCATTGAACTTCAGAGGCAGCAGCAGCAAGTGCTCGATACTCGGCTTCGGTCGAGGAGCGAGCAACAGACTTTTGTTTCTTAGACGACCATGAGATAGGGTTAGACCCTAAAAATACAATGTAGGCACTGGTGGAAGTTCGGTCATCAGTGTCTCCGGCCCAATCGGCATGAGTGAAGCAGTGAAGCGATGAGGATGGACTAGGGGTGAGGGTGACCCCAACGTTCCTTGTACCGTTCAAGTACCGCAGTAGACGTTTGACAGCACCCCAGTGAGTGGTAGTGGGTGCATGCATGAATTGCGACAATTTGTGCACTGCAAAGGCAATGTCTGGCCTGGTGAGCTGTAAATATTGAAGGGAACCAAGGACCTGACGATATTGGGTGGCATCTGCAGGCGAGGACCCATCCGAGATAGACAGGCGAGCAGAGGTCGGTAGCGGGGTGCGAACAGATTTTGAAGTAAGCATGTTGTACCGGGCGAGCAGGTCAGTAACATATTTGCGTTGAGAGAGGAAGCATGAGGTTTTGGATCTGAGAACTTCCACTCCCAAGAAATAGGATAGAGGACCAAGGTCCTTGACCGAGAACTTGGCACGGAGGTCGGCAGCCACACGAGCAAGCATAGGTGTGTTGTTGCCCGTTAGAATGAGGTCGTCGACATAGACGAGAAAGTAGGCGACCACTCCAGTGTTGTTGTAGACGAACAGAGATTCGTCCGAGTGAGTGGGAGTGAACCCAATTTCTTCGAGGAAGGAGCGAAGAGCATAGTACCACGTGCGAGGAGCCTGTTTCAAGCCATAGATGGATTTTTGTAATTTGCAAACATAAGATGGAAAGGTCTTATCTGCAAAGCCATGAGGTTGTGCCATGAAAACTATGTCTGAGAGTGTGCCATGGAGAAAGGCGTTGTTGACGTCAAACTGCTGGAGGGGCCAATGCTGAGAACTGCTCGCACAGTGGCCGGCTTGACGACCGGACTGAAGGTCTCAGTGAAGTCAACACCTGGTCGATGGTGAAAGCCTTTGGCAACTAGGCGAGCTTTGTACTTGTCAAGAGATCCATTCGGTTTTCGTTTGATACGAAAGACCCACTTGGAGCCGACCACATTCTGAGATGTATTGGGAGGAACTAAGTCCCAGGTGCCATTCTGAAGAAGGGCATCAAACTCAGCCGACATGGCTGCTCGCCAGTTTTTGTCCTTGAGTGCCTGTGACACACAGCTCGGTTCAATGTCAGAAGTGAGGACAGAAGTAAGCCCATACCTCGGATTTGGCTTGAACACGTTGTTCTGAGCTCGAGTTACCATGCGAGGTGGAGGAGGTCGTAAGGGAGCATTGGTCGGCACAGGGATGTCGGATGGGGTGGCGAGCAGCGGGGAGGTAGGTGTGGGTATGGTCGGCGGGGTTATATTCAATTGGTCGACCAGTGTGGGATGTTGGGTAATGGTAGTGGTCGGCACTTGGTTGTGGTCGAGGACGGTCACGGCAGAGTGAGGCAGCGAAGGTGTTAGAAGAGTGGGCGAGGAGGTGGAGGTCGGCAAGGGAGATGGTTGAATAATGGGAGAAGGGGTGGAAAAGGGAAACGTATGTTCAACAAATTGAACATGTCGCGAGGTGTAGATTCGGTTTGTGGAGCGATCAAGACAGAGGTAAGCACTCTGTGTGGGCGAGTACCCAATAAAGACACATGGAGTAGAGCGAGGATCAAGTCTGTGGGTGGTGTAAGGGCGAAGCAGGGGATAGCAGAGACAACCAAATACACGGAGTTTGGTCAGATTCGGGGGGCGAGCAGTGAGTTTTTCAAAGGTAGAGATCATGTCAAGGTTAACTTTGGGAAGGCGATTTATGGTGTAGGCTGCCGAGCAGACGGCATAGGGCCAATAGGTGAGGGGCATAGAAGCATGGTGAAGGAGAGCAAGGGCCGTGTCGACCACATGGCGATGACGACGTTCAGACATGCCATTATGTTCGGGAGTGTGAGGTGGGGTGGTGAGATGTGCAATGCCATGAGTTTGAAGAAGGGGGCGAAGAGCAATGAACTCTCCCCCATTGTCTGAGTAGAAGGTTTTGATTGTGTTTTGATAGTTGGTCTCAACAAGAGTTTTGAATGTGATAAATGTGGGGAGAACATCTGATTTTCGTTTTAGAGGGTAAACCCATATGTACTTGCTGAAGTGGTCAACAAATAGTACGTAGTATTTGAAATTATCAGGAGACAAGACAGGCGACGACCAGACATCAGAAAAGATAACATCAAGTGGTTTAGTAGACACAATGCTTAAATCATAAAAAGGTAATTTGTGACTTTTGATACAAGAGCAAGAGTTACAGTTGAAGTGTTTGGAAGGTGCACTGGATAAGCTGAGCTTGGAGAGGGTGTGAGCAAGGATTTTTGTCGATGGGTGGCCAAGGCGAGCATGCCAGGTAGTCGCTGTACGGTGTTGAGTGGTGAAGGCTTGCGGGGAGGTGTTGGACATGTGTGCCGGCCAGACATACAAGTTATTGATACGACTCCCAACGAGGAGAATGCTCCCCGAGTGACCATCCCGCACCTGAAAGGAAGATCGATCAAAGACAATGTTAACATTATTATCACGACAGAGGCTAGAGACCGAAATCAAGTTTTTCGAGATGTGTGGGACAACCAGGACATTCGAAAAATTGAGAGACTCAAGTTGAGGAAAGTGCATAGAGCCAGTGTGAGATATATGTAAACCTTTACCATCACCAATTTCAACATTGTCAGGCCCATCAAATGGTGAGTGAAGAGAGAGATTGGCGAGGTCGTTGGTGATGTGATGCGAAGCACCTGAGTCCAGAATCCAGTGCTCGGCAGGATGTGCCGAGGAGGCTGAGTGAGCCGAGTATGCCAGGCGAGCACCTGTTCGATTGTGGCGGGGGGTCGGTGGGTACTGTCCATGTGGGCAGCGAGGACCAGTAGGTGGAGCAGTGGGCGATGAGGGAATCTCAGGGCAGGTGCGAGCAGTGTGCCCCGGTGTACGACAATATTGACAGGTGCCAAGATAGGGCCTTTGCGAGGACTGGCGAGGACGAGTGTCAGCAGTTTTTGACCTCGAGTCAGGTCGCGAGGAGCGATGATGAGGTTTACCAGCAGTGAGAGCAGATGCAGGTATGATGGTCGAGGCTGGTCGCGAGGCAAGTTGAACCTCGGTACTGAGGAGCTTGTCGCAGAGCTCGGCAAACGAGATGGGCTGTTCGCGAGCTTGGATGGCATTTGCTATATCATTGTAAGACTCATCAAGGCCGGTTAGGACCTGGAGGGTGACGTCCTCGGCATCAGAGGTAATGCCGAGGAGAGCAAGTTCGTCGACCACGGAGCGAACTTCCATAAGGAAGTCAGAGATCGGGCGAGCACCTTTGGACAGAGAGCGAAACTTGGTTTTGAGGGCAAGGATGCGGCCTCTGGAGGGTTTTCCAAACATACTTTCAAGCATCGACCAGGCTTCACAGGAGGATTTGGTTGTTGCAACAAAGGGAATAAGTTCAGGAGACATGGATCCAACCATGGCCTAAAAGATAAGGTTGTCTTGACACACCCACAGATCGTGTGCAGGGTTGGGAACAGTGGCGGTGGTGTCGGTGGTGCCGGCAGCTGGGATTGTGGAAGGTGGGCATGGATGCGTGCCCAAGACATAGCCAAAGAGGTTGTGTCCAGTAAGAAGAAGACGAAGCTGAAATGACCAAGCACCATAGTTGGTGGAGGTGAGCTTCAAGGACATGTTTGCAAGGCCTTTAAAGGTGATTGGTGCCGGCAACGGATAGGAGGCGGCCATTGTATTGAGTAGAGCAGCGGAGAGAGTAGAGGGGCAGAACAAGCTGGGCGTCGTGCGACGGACGGCGGCGGCGGCTCTTCAGAGACGAAGGCGGCGGCGGCGTGAGTGGGGAGCGGCGGCGGCGGCTGGAGTTTGCAGTGGCGGCGGCGGCTAGGGTTTGGATCAGGCGTGAGCCAAATGACTCGATGATACCATATAGAGAATATAAATATGTGGAAAATATTATTTCTTGATTAATTGTAGGAATGATTTACAATAGGTATTTATACAAGTGATATTTTAGGTCTAACCTAACCCTAATGGGCTTTATAAGAGAGCCCATAGGAAACTAAGATGGGCCTATACAATAAATAAGAATAAGAGTGTATTTACTAATATAGGTCCAATAGTATGAATCCATAAAATTAAAGACCGGAGTGAAATCGATCCCAAAATTCGTAACTTTTCAAAACGGTCTCAAATCAGTCTTTATTTGAGATTGTTTTATGGTGTACGTTCTCAAGCTTTCTGTCTCTAATTCTAATTGAGGCATTTTTTTAGTAATATAGTATTTCGTATTACTGAGAATGGTCGGTTTGCAAGTTTAGTCTTTTGTACATGTAGCATTAAAACTATGAAATCACATAGATTAATAGAAATAGAACATTGTATATTATAAGATTAGTGACAATTTATAGAAAGGTGAGAGGTTAATGTAATGTTTCGCTTGGTACACAGTTCAATAAAATGAGTTCCTTTCGTAACACATTCATTCAACAATACACTATTATTTCCAGTAATTCCAATAGCGCTTTCATGGGCGAAATTTGCAATTAAAATATCAAATTAGAATTAAGAATTAGTTATGTATTGCAATTTGTAACTAATGTTTTAATATTTCTATGAGATGCTACTAATTTAAAAGCATTCATACAATTGCTTGTCTACAATAATTTTCGTCAAGTATTTATTGAGCACTTGCAATTGTTTTGTTGTTCAACATGTTCCTGTCGAAATGCAAATGTGAATGTTAGATTGAAATAAAGACAGATTATAAAATCTAATTCTAATACACAAAATTCATAAATTGAAAGGACACTGGAGTTGAATATCAATTCATAATGTTTCTAAAATGTTTGAGGAACGTTTTTTTATAAATGGATATCAAGGTTAACTTGTTGGACTGTGGAACCTAAATTTTTAGGCCCATATTTCCTCGAGCCTGGTTGATCATAATGGGCTTAGGGTTAGGGCGAGTTCATAATGGGCTTAGGGTTAGGGCGAGTTCATAATGGGCTTAGGGTTAGGGCGAGTTTTCTATTATAAATAGATGTTCTCTCATTGTAATCAGTATCCGAAAAACATAGTGAAATACCTGGCTTGGCATCGCCCCCAAACGTAGTCGCAAGACGAACTAGGTAAACAAATCTCGTGTTATTTTCTTTTTCATCATCATGTGCGTGTGTTAATTCCTAACAACTGCTATCTAGAGCCTCGGGTTCAGAGGGAGCAGTCACGATGAGCGACGAGAAGATTTCAATCAAGCAGTTTGACTAATCGACTTTCGAGTTCTGGAAGATGCAGATCGAGGATTACCTTTACGTTAAAGATCTGTATGTGCCCCTAGAGGAGAAGGATAAACCCAGAAAGATGGAACAAAATGAGTGGAATCTGTTGGACAGAAAGACGATGATGTGATAGGTTTATCGTTGTCCATGACTGTAGCCTACCACACGACTAAAGTCAAGTCCTCAAGGGAGATGTTGCAGATCTTGGAGGAGATGTATTAGAAGCCCACAACGGCGAACAAGGTTCATCTGATCAGACTGTTGTTCAACTTCAAAATGTCGGAGAGCACACCCGTGCAGCAACACCTGAATGAGTTCAATATGATCATTGGGCAGTTGTGTTCTGTCGAGATCAAATTCAGTAATGAGGTACTTACTTTAGTTTTGTTATCTTCTCTTGCCAGACAGTTGGGCTACCACAATAACTGTTGTTAGCGCTTCATCCGCGAAAGATAAACTGAAGCTTGACGAACTGAGGGATCCAATGATTAGCGAGAGAGTAAGGGATCCAATGATTAGCGAAAGAGTCTGGATCCACTTCAGGGTCAACGCTGAACACGGAGAAAAGGGACAGATCGAAGGGTAGACAGAATCATGGCAGATCAAAGTCCAGAGGAAAGAGCCAATCCAAGAAAGATAAAGACTCGATCCAGTGCTGGAATTGTGATGAGTTTGGTCACTACAGAACCGGTGTTCAACACCAAGAAAATTAAGAAGGGGCAGAACGGGAAGAAGACAATAAACGCAACCACATATGATATTGGAGATGCGTTGCTCTTGAGTGTCAGTAGTCCGCTAGAATCGTGGGTGTTCGATTCTGGAGCATCATTCCACTCTTGCAGTGATGCTGAAATAATGGAGAACTACGTGTCTGGCAAATTCGGACAAGTCTACCTTGCTGATGATGAGCCCCTAAAAATTGTGGGAAAATGACATGTTTGGATATCCACACCAAACGGATCGATATTGAAAATGAATGGTGTAAGGCACATTCCTGGATTGAAAAGAAACTTTCTTTTAATCGGGCAACTTGATGTAGAGGGATACTCAGTGACTTTCGGCAGCAATAGTTGGAAGATCAGTAGAGGAGACATGATAGTAGCTCGGGGGAAGAAAGAGGGTACGATGTATAATACATCTAACCCCAAGGATTGTATTGACCTTGTAGGAGCTATGACCAACGTTGATTTGTTGCACTGTCGGCTAGGTCACATGAGCGAGAAAATGATGAAGGTAATGTGTTTGAAAGGGAGACTTCCAGGGATGAAATTTGTTGAAGTTGGCTTATGCGAGGAATGTGTTTTCAGAAAACAAAGAAGAGTGATCTCGAGAGGTGGAAGAGCATTGAAGGCAGAAAAGTTGGAGCTGGTGCATAGCGATCTATGGGGACCAGCGCCCGTGAAGTCCCGTGGTGGTTCGGAGTATTACATAACCTTCATATATGACTCCACTCGAAAGGTATGGATTTATTTTCTGAAAAATAAAACTAATGCTTTTGATACCTTCAGGAAGTGGAAAGCTCTTGTAGAGAATGAAACAGGGCTGAAAGTAAAGTGTCTTCGTTCTGACAATGGAGATGAATATGAACTCCATGAGTTCAACAAATATTGTGCTGAGAATCGAATTCACATGGAAAAGACTGTGAGAGGAACTCCCCAGCAGAATGGAGTGGTAGAACGTTGAATGAGCGAGACAGATGCATGAGGTTGAAGAGTGGGCTGTCTAAGATGTTTTGGGCAGATGTAGTAAACACAGTAGCATACCTGATTAATAAAGGTCCATCAGTTCTGTTGGAAAACAGAGTACCCGAGGAAGTATGGACGGGAAAAGAGGTAAATTTGTCTCACTTGCGTGTCTTTGGCTGTGTTGCTTATGCTCATGTTAACTTTGTTGATAGAAGTAAATTAGATGTTAAATATGTTAAGTGTACGTTCATTGGTTATGGTGGTGATGAGTTCGATTTTAGACTCTGGGATGAGAATAACCGAAAGATTATTCGCAGTAGAGATGTAGTTTTCAATGAACAGGTTATGTACAAGTACAGATTGGAGGCATTAGTTCTAACAAGACCAATACCCAAGAGGTCGAGTTAGACATCTCAAACTCGAGTGGGAGTAAGGAGAGTCGGAATGAAGAAGAGGTTCTTCAAGGACCCCACCACCACCGGAGAATCCGCTGCAAACACCAAATAGAGAGTGTCGTGCACCTAATAGGTATTCACCCTCTAACTACTACTTGTTACTTACTGATGGTGGTGAACTTGAATGTTATGCAGAGGCAGAGCAGGGTGTAGATAGACGGAAGTGGAGAGTTGTTATGAATGATGAGTTAGCATATATTCTGTTGAACGGCACTTGGAAACTTGTTGAGCTCCCAAAGGGCAAGAAGATTTTGCACTACAAGTGGGTCTACCGAATTAAGAATAAAGTTGATGGTAGCAAACGTTACAAAGCCCTACTGGTTGTCAAGGGGTTTGAGCAGCGATATGGTATTGATTATACTTATGTCTTTACTCCTATTGTGAAACTGACCACTATTCGGATGGCGTTGAGTATGGTATCTGCAGAAAACTTGATGTTGCATCAGATAGATGTGAAGACGGCAATCCTCCACGGTGACTTGGTGGAGGAGTTGTACATGACACAACCTGAGGGGTTCGTAGAGAAGGGAAATGAGGAAAATGTGTATGCAAGTTAAAGAAGAGCTTGTATGGTCTGAAACAAGCTCCAAAGCAGTGGTACATAAAGTTTGACAGCTTCATAATGGAGATCGACTACCAGAGATGCCACGCAGGTCACTATTGCTACTACAAGAGGTTTGGCAAAAGTTCTCCTATTCTCTTTCTATATGTTGATAACATGTTGATCGTAGGAGTTGATGCAAGAGAAGTGAATAAGTTGAAGGGGCAATTGTCCGAACGGTTCTCTATGAAGGATCTCGGAGAGGCGAAGCAAATTTTGGGCATGAGGATTGAACGTGATAAGGCGACAGGAAGTGTGTATCTTTCGCAGGTGAGTTACATCCAGAAGGTCTTGGAAAGATTCAACATGTCAGAGTCGAAGCCCGTGGGTGTTCCGTTGGGCAGTCAGTTCAAGCTTTCAAGGAAGGAGTCCCCTAAGAGTAAGGAGGAATGTGCCTAGATGATTAATGTTATGTATACCTCAGCGATTGGTAGCATCATGTATGACATGGTGTGTACGAGATCAGACATTGCTCATGCAGTGGGAGTAGTAAGCCGGTTCATGAGAGATCCGGTCAAGCAACATTGGGAAGCAGACAAGTGGGTCATGCGATACTTGAGAGGTACCAAAGACAAGGCTTTGTGTTTCAAAGGCAAGAATATGGAGTTGGTGGGTTATGTGGATGCAGAATTGGCATCAAATGACCTTGATGGGAGAAGAAGTACAACCGGGTATGTCTTTGCTTACGGTGGTACTGCTAAATCTTGGACTTCTAAGTTGCAGAAGGTTGTTGCGTTGTCCACTACGGAGGCATAATGTGTAGCTTTGACAGAGGCAAGTAAGGAGATGGTGTGGTTGCAGAATTTCTTGGGAGAACTTGGGAAGGAGCATGAGAATAGCACTATTTTAGTGATAGCCAAAGTGTTATATTTCTTGCAAAGAATCCGGCGTTTCACTCAAAGACAAAGCATGTTGAGTTGAAGTATCACTACATTCGTTACCTTTTGGAGAAGAAGATCTTGCAGCTTGTGAAGATCCTTGGAAGGGAGAATCCAGCAGACATGTTTACTAAGGTGGTGACCTTAGAAATTGAAGATATGCATAGCTTCCATTGGCCTTGGAACTTGAAGATAAGGTTTGGCGATGCCAGACGGATACGGGAGGAGAATCAAGAAGATATGGTTACATGGAGGATTCAGTCTCCAAGTGGGAGATTGTTGGAGTGTGGGGCCTGAATATTTAGGCCCATATTTCCTCGAGCCCGGTTGATCCTAATGGATTTAGGGTTAGGGCGAGTTCCTAATGGGCTTAGGGTTATGGCGAGTTTTCTATTATAAATAGATGTTCTCTCATTAATTGTAATCAGTATTCAAAAAAACATAGTGAAATATCTGGGTTGGCATCGTCCGCAGACGTAGTCACAAGACGAACTGGGTAAACAAATCTCGTGTTTTTTTTTTTTTTTTTGTCATTGTGTGCATGTGTTAATTCCTAACATAACTTTCTAGTGAATTAGAATGAATGAAAATGAATATATAAATTAGATTAAATCATTATAAAATAAAATATTCACCACAGGTGATGACATTGTATACACCTTCTTAAGAATAAAATTAGCATTTTTTCAACCAACAATTTATCAAACAATTGGTGTGCATGTTAAAACCCAAATTAAAATGATTAACATATGAGAATGTACGTGTTTTAAATAAGTTGACAATCAAACACAAAGATCGCATTACAAATAATTTTACTAAAACAAATTAACATAAACTTATGTAGACGTTCTAAAAGTTTCATTTGATTTTTAAAAAGGTTGGAAGAGTTTAACAAGACTTTTATCACGATGAATAAGGAAATATTGATAAGACTTTCACATGAATGCAAGTCTATTAATTACCGTTTGTAAGTAAATTTATAACAATAAGTCATACGCAAAGGCAAAACAGTACAAAGAGAAACTATTTCGAAGTAACTGATTGAGATTTTTAAAATTGAGTAAGGTTTAGTTGAAATTATATTCAGTGTGAGTTTTTTCATTCAATTAATGTAACAAATTAAAAGTATGAAGATCCAAGAGCTAAAGACTTAGATAGTCTAATTAAAATCCCTATGGCAGGCAGGACCGCAGGAACAATTTACATTCTCTTGGAAGGAATAAGACTATTAATAAGTTGTTTGATAGCAGGGAGTTGACTGCTAGGCCGCCTAATTCAAAAAACATACTCCCTCCGTTTTTAATTAAGTGTCACTTTGCCTTTTTTAATATTTTTAAAATAAGTGTCATTCTACACCTTTTTCTTTAATTTTGACAATTTCACCCTTATACATTATACTCCCTCCATTTTCTTTACCTTGATTTAAGCCTTTTCCCTTTTGAATATAGTAATATAGCATAAATCATGAATAAACCTTAATTATTGTATACATGAATATCACCTATAATATTTGTCACATTCAATTTCTAAACATAAATTTAATATTAAAATTAGTTATCATTAATGAAGGGTAAAATTGTCCATGATTATATATCTTAATTTGTTGAAAATTGTTAAAATGACACTTAATTAAAAGTGGAGGGAGTATATGATAGTGGGAAAAAGGTGAAGCATGCAGTAAATCTACAACTATTTTATGCTGAAAGTCAGATGAATATTGGTAAGGGTCAGAAGTTGAAAGGAAGTCAGAGAGTGCCTCTAGATGCAAATGATCCAGCATGGCTTGGTGAACATGGCGGGTTGTTCCCTACTGATTTATCAAGTAAGTCTAATTATTTATACACCAAAATCGTATTTGATTACCCTAATTACATTTAATATATTATCAATACGAACTGATCATTTACAAGCAGTTGCTCAGCCTTCCTCACCACATTGAGAACAAAAGGTTTTCCTTCCTTTTGTTTATCAAATATTGAGGCCACGTTTAAAATAATAATAATAAGATCAAAAAGAAAGGCATCTTGAAATTTAGAAATTAAATAATAAACTTTTTTGCATATAGTGTGTGATCACATTTAAATTGAAATAGATGATATCACAAAAGACATCAAATAACATGATAACAAATTGAGAGGTACTACAATTATCATTTTTTCAACAAACAATTTATCAAGCATATGCTGTGCATATAAATACCCAAACTATATACAATAGCTAGCCAAACCCCCTATCCTTTATCAATAGCTTCATAGACACAAAAGAGAGTGGTCAATTATTAAATTCATGATTATCCTATAATGACAGCTCATATGAGAAGTCGTGAATGGCGCGCTCCAAAAAAATATATATAAAATAAATAAATATATAAATTTTGAATGATATTTGGTGCGTTGACCCTGTACAATTAAAATTGGAGAACACTTCTATTGTACAATTAAAATTGGAGAACACTTCTATGAAATATGTCTAATTATTTTTTATTTTTTAAATTCATGAGTCAAAAGTCTGAATTTAAATTGCTAAAAAAATTTGTAAGTCGCAAACAGATGATTTACTACATTACTGATATATTATTACTACAAGACCAAATTATTATTAGTACAAGATCAAACATGTATTACTACATATTATGGATCACCGAAAAAATTAAGTGTAGAATTAATAATTTTGGATTTATAGTTGTACACTTTTGATCTTGTGGGGATAATATTTTAGTTATGTAGTAATATAGTTTTGATCATGTAGTAAAACAACCCTTCAAAACTAAAAATATATATTTTAATTAAGTTTAATCCGCGTTAATCCGGATTTGACCCACAATTTTTTACTCTAAATTTAGCTTAATTATCTATATTTCATGTAAGAAATATTTCATATAAATTTTTATATTAAAATTGAGCTCCACAAAATTAAATCATTTATTAATTTAAATATTAAAATTCAAGTGCAATTTTACATAATTTTACATACCCAACAAATTTTCAAATCAAGGGAATAAAATCAATTTGTTTGATGTGAGCCCACGTTAGCAAGAAGATAATGACTGAGATTAAATTAATAGAATTATATAGGCAAAAGATTCGAACAATATAATATAATATTATAATATATTAGACCACATGTTTTCACGTGCATAATAATAAATTAGATCATAAGCCTGAATTTCTTGTATATAAGCAGCCTGAATTTCTTTCCACTACTCACACTCACTCACATATTTGTTAATTTCACCCTATATATATACCTAATTTTTCTTCCCTTGCCACCATGTTTGCCTTTGCCCATATCGGTGCGTCCTGGAATGCAATGAAGTAAGTAATTAAATTTTGTTTAATTATTATAAATAGTTGGTGTATATGTTTACATTTGCTAATTAATGATTGATTAAAGTTCCTGGATTTTTTACTTTTATAATCATTAATTGGTTTTTTTTTTTTTATTTATTTAATTATACAGATGGAAACGTATGTAACTAAGTTCAACATCCTGGAGGATAAGGAGGACATTTCGCCCGTCAATGTAGAGGTTAATCTCTTAATTGTCAGAAGGATGTCATGGAAGGACCTTGGTCTAATTACACTATAAAATTCGACTTAGGAATTCACCTTTCGCTTTATCCTCCACCATGGTGCTTCTTTTATTATGTTTATTGTGTTTGTTTAAAGTACGAAGCTATTACTCTTCTTGTTGACATCAATGTACTTAAAAATAATTGAGAGGAGTTTGACCTCCTTTTGAATTTCAATAAATTTGTGTTTTGTATTTATTCTTTTGATTGTTTTCTCAACTCTACACACATGTTGTTATTTTCACTGACGACCTTAATGACTTTGCCTTCACGATCATTGATTTTTTTTTTTATCAAATTCTGATCAATTCTCCAAGATTTGAGGAATGAGTCTCGTATCTAATTCTCAGTCTCTTCAAGTTCATCAATTTGGTACCTGTTGGTCCTGAAAGGAGTAGATAACAAGTGTATGGGGGGGAATACACTTGTATGCAATTCTTTTTGAACTTTGATCAAACCAGAACTCAGCAAGGTTGTCTTGGACAACTCTGCTGAAGGTGATTAACTCTTCTAAGATAATCAATCCACTAAGTACTATTGAGTACTTAGTTGAATAACTATCTAGGGGAGTTATATGTGCGGAATGGTGGTTGGCCCTTTAAGTTTAGACTCCTTTAATTTCTGAAATCACTTAGTCAATGTAAAACAGTCCAGTTAAGCTTCAGGGAAGTTGTCCAAAACAGTTTTGCACAGTCTTTGAATGTGTATCTTTGAAAGATCAGTTTTGTGTGCAGTGTTGAGTGAATGTAAGTACTTGTAAAGTAAATCAACACAAGAGTTTATAGTGGTTCAGAGACTCAAGCTCCTACATCCACTTTCCCTGATTTAACAGGATAATTCCTTCACTCTTGGAATTAACTTGTTTTATAGTGCCAAGGTGCACTTGATCAAGAACACCACTCCTTGGTGAATTGATCCCTAGGATGTCTAGAGTCCTAGTACCCTCTTCTCAACTCAGAACTGAACTGTTCTTCTCTCAACAGTCAGTTCCTACCACTTCTACTACTACAACCTTCTCACTTTCACTCTTGAAAGATATGAGGATTGAAGTAAGGTTCCAACTAATGAGATATCCTTTACAATGATGATCAGTGTATAAGGATAGGATATCTCTCTAAGCTTGTGTATGAATATACAATTGGGTTCAGCTTAGAAGAAGTGTATAAAGACTAAGATAGTCTCTTTGAAAGCTTAAGAGCACTTGTCAACTTGTAGGATAGTTGGATATTCTTGTCAAGGTTGAGGTGCTTTCAAATGGTCTTCACACTTCTGTATTTATAGACAAAATGGAGGATTTGCCCGTTGGAGAGGCAGCCCCAAATTGCTATAAATGTCTTCCTTGAGTTCTTCAAACTGGAAGACAGATTCTTGATAGTGACATGTCCTCATTTGGGTAATAAACGGCTGTAACAGTTTTGTCTTCATTCTGCAGCACTTTTCCCAATGTTTGACTTCTTGTTAGGACTTGGACATGGCTTCTGAAGGTTGATCCAATGATAGGACAACATTCCTTATCATCTGGACAACTCTCCTTATCACTATCAGCAGTTTTGCTTTTCAGCATGGTTGGCTTGCTCTTCTTCAGATGACTTGGCTCTTTCCCTTTATTTCTCTTGTGTATGGTCTTAGCTCATTCCTTTGAGGACCTTTAGGGACTGGTTGTCTCAATCTCTTCAGCATAGTTGATCTTAGGCTTTCAGAGCACTTGATCTTGGTCAAATTAGCTGAGACAACTCCTCTGGACAACTCTCCTGATCAGCATGATTGGTCTTTTTGCATCAGAGCACTTTATACTTTAGAGTTGGCTTATCTGGACAACTCTTCCTGACCAAAACCTTTGAGTAGTCTTGTCCTTTTGAGCTAGGTAGGTTTGTTCTTGCATATGGCTAGCTTCTTTGGACAACTCTCCAGATCAGTGCTTTAAGAATATTTTCTCTGGACAACTCTCCTGATAAGAGCATCTTAGATTTCATAGAGTGTCCTTACTCTTTGTTCCAGAATTTGAGCCTTGGGGAGACTTGATCTTGATCATCTTCAAAGCATAGGTTCCCCCTCAAATTGTGCATCTAATTGTCTAAGAGCTGCCTAACATTTCAGCTTCTCATCTAGCCTATAATCTATATGTTCTAACATTCTTAGAACATATTTTTCATTGACTTAGGCATGTCTCAGGGGGTTTTTGGAATTCAATCAAAACATAGCTCATTTTATTCCCAACAATTTCCCCCTTTTTGATGATGCCAAAACCTATACAATTTTAAGCAAAAGTGACTTGTCTACACCTATTACATGTATCTTCAGAAGACATGACTGAGGTCAATATTCCTGAAAAGTAATGTGTTAGTGTATTCACTGTTTTTGTTGCAAGTAGGTTTTAAGATAGGCATAGAGAGATTTGAGTTTCTTGATTCAAAATAAGTTCAACTATCATTCATTCAAAAATCATTACAGGCATGTTGATAGTTGAAATTAACATATCAGAGCATGAATCAATAACACTTAAGCATATCAGAGCACTTCATTACAATAATTCAAAATGATATTTTCAGCATCAGAGCACAGAACTTGTATCAGAGCAATCTTTAACAGATCAGAGCAACCAGATTAACACATCAGCAAACTTGACCATATTTCAGCAT
This sequence comes from Galeopsis tetrahit, assembly GCA_963675135.1. Classification (NCBI taxonomy): domain Eukaryota; kingdom Viridiplantae; phylum Streptophyta; class Magnoliopsida; order Lamiales; family Lamiaceae; genus Galeopsis; species Galeopsis tetrahit. Next base: position 56,047,707 of record OY776124.1, on the reverse strand, counting down.
AGTTGATCATTCAAGTAAGGTCAGAAGACTTAGCCATTTCAAAGATCATCCTCAGGAGGTGGCAGCATTCCATACTGTGCCCACACTCTTCTTTTCAGTGCCATGGCTTCTTGGTTGGTTCCCTTAGGTCCAAGAACCATCTTGTTCAGCTTAAGGATCTCAGTGAATTCCCTCAGAATTCTTGCTTGGTCAATCCATCCTTCAAGCTTTGGAGGCATGTATATGATTGGCTTGGGAGCTGTGAGTTCAAATCTTGCAATGTCAGCAGCTGCAAGTAGTTGTTGATACAACTCTCTGTAGTATTCTAGCATGAACTCAGTGAAGGCAGAGTTTGCATCTCCTCCATTCCATCTGTCAATGACATAAAAGTCATAGACAAACTCCCTTTTGGCTTCTTCCCATGTGTCATTCAGTTGAATTGGCACCCATTTATCCAAGTGTGGATATTTGGTGTCCATTGGGATTAGAAGCTGAGGCTTCATCTTGCTGTAAGTTGCTCTTCTCCTTCTTGGTTTCTGAAAGTTTGCTCTCCTTTCATCTCTTGCTCTGTTGGCTTCTTCCATCAGATCAATTTTCTCATGGGCCCTCATCATGGCCAGTTTCTGTTGTGTTTCAGGGTCTTTGCCATACCCTTCATGAAACAGCTTTGATGGATCATGGGCTAGAACAGTTGTCTTCTTCTTAGGTTCAGATCCAAATCCTTCAGCAAATAACTCTTCAGTCTCTTCAGTTGATTTGGCACCTTCAGCAGTTTTTCCAGATTCAGAAGATTTGTCCTCTTCAGCAGTTTTGGCTTTCTTTGATGTAGGCTCATCCTCATCAATTCTGAATTCAGGTGGAAGATCAAGGCTGCTAGGAAAGTCAGTGAATTTCTCAATTTGTCTCTTCTTTCCTTGGGCCTTCTTGATTTTTCCTCTGGTTTGGACACCTTCAGCATCTTTGTCCAAACCTGACACTTCACCACCTGGTCTTTGCTGTTTCCTTGCCCTTTCTTCTTGAGCTGAGGCCATTGAGTTCTTCAATGCCAATGCTAACTGCTCCTCTTCATCCAAATCTTCCAAATTCAGCATTTCTGGCTCTTTTCCCTTTCCTTCAGGGACTTTGTCCTTCCCTTTCACTGGACTCCCAATCACCAAGGCACCTTTTGCTCTAGCTCTTTCCCTTTCCCCCTTTTTGGCAGCATCAAAGCACTGGGGCTTTAGGTCACTCATTGTTGAGGCCATCAGGGATTGGGCCTGGTTTAGGGACTTCATCTCTTCCAACAAATATACATTTTCATCATGTATATTCTGCATTCTGTCACTGCTCAAGCTAAGGAAAGCTAGAACAGGCTTCATCTTTTGTTGGACAACCTCTTCCATGGCTGTTTTCAGAGATGCATCCAGTTGGGCTTTTAAGAGCTCAGTGAGGTTGGCCACTGCACCTTCAGCAATGTTGGCCAACACTTCTTGGGAAAATTTTTCTGAGGCAGCTTTGACCATAGCTAGCCTTTGCTCTTCAGCTCTTCTCTTTTGTAGTGCTGTCTTCTTTCCAAGAGCTTGCTTGACAGTGAGCCTGAGAGCTTTGACATTTGCATTGTGATTATCTCTCAGCAACCTCTGTTCTTTCTTGACCTCCTCTGAGATGGCTTCCATGGTAGATTTGGCACTTTGAACTTCAGTGGAGATGGTTTGAAGACCAGATTCCACACCACTGATTCTTGCCTCAAGGGTTGGTAGCACAACATCTTCAGAGCCAGTGAGCCTCATTTCTACAGATGCTAGAGTCCTTCCTTGCTCATTCAATGCTCCTGAAGTTTCAGTATGAGCAGATTGGACTTGATGAGCCAAGGAGTCCAACTTCTCTGATTGCATGCCAAGTAAGGCTTGAGCTGAGCCTGTATCAACTTGGATAGGTGCATCTGTGAGGAACTCATCTGCAAAAATTTGGTCAAGAGAAATACCTGCAACATCAGATAAATCAAACAAGTTAGGAAATAAGCACTCATCACCCTCAATTTCTTTTACATAAGACTCTGATACATCAGCAGTCTTCTTCTCATTTTCAACTTGTTCTTTTCTCCCTTCATGGATAATGTTCTCACTCAAGGAATCAGGCCTCCTTTCACCAAGGGATTCCTGAAGTTCAGATTTGACTTCAAGAATAACCTGTCCTTCCTCACTTATTCCACCCTCATATGTTAGTACACTCACTATCTTAGTGATGACTACCTCTCTTTCATCCATAACTCCCTCTGATTTTTCAACTATGCTCTCCTTTTCAACTCCTTCTCCTAAACCTGCAGCATCTCCACCTTCAACAAGGTTCAAAGATGGCAGTTGTGGGGAGATCACAGTGCTTATATCAGCAGCCACTGAGTCATCCTGAATGATTAAGGGCTGATCAATGTCCAACTCTTCTGACACTGAATAGGCCTTAATCAAACTAGCCTCTAATACAGGAACCTCAACATCTTTAGGCTGTGCCTTGGGTTCAGAGGAACCTTCATTGGCAGATGTATCTTTGGTTGTGTTACCACCCTTGGTCAACACCTCTGAAGTTACAGAGCCTTTCCTATGATAGGTTTTGGGAGGATTGGAAAGTCTATCTGCTACAGAAGACTTGGGTTGAAAGGGTTCAGGGAGGTTGGCTTGAAGGGTTTCAGGAGGGTTGGGATTTGAAGGGTTTGAGGGATCATCAGGGGAATCATCATCATTAGAACCACTGTCAGGGTGTTTGATTCCCTTGGCTTTTCTTTCTTTCTCCTCTTCAATCTTATCAGCTACCAACTTTGCAAAAATCTCCTCATCTATGAGGAATCTTGTCTTTGAAACTCCAGCAAAGTGTAGCAATCTGTTCTCCTCTATCTGCCACCAGTTTGCACCCTTATCTTGGATGACTTGTGATATCTCCATCAAGGATTTGTCTTTCACATCAACAAGCATCCTTAAATCTTGAAAGGCCTTCTGAATTCTTGGAAATTCAGCAAGTTGTGGATACAAACTGTCCACAGTAGCCTTGGCTCCTCCTCTGAGCATACTTTCATAGGTATACTCCTCCTCATCTCCACTTGAATGGGGACTTTGGGTTATAGGGGAGTTGGCTCTGGGTTCTCCTATCAAGGCTTCAGGCAGATTAAGTTCAGGGATGTTGGCTTCAGAAGGGTTGGGTGCAGTAGAAGGATCTTCAGTTGCTTTTGAGAGCAATGGGTCTGAAGGGGCTTTACTCAAGGGGGTTGGCTCATTGAGTGCATGCTCTAAGAGTTTTGAATAATTCAGCATGGATGAGTCAAGGGGAGACAGGAGTCTTGTCTCATCTACTGCTAAGTCAGCAAGCACATCTATGCCACTTCTTTGCACATTTCCTTCAGGAGAATATCTCTTAGTGAGATTTACAGGGGTAATGGGTTGGTTGGAAGGGGTGACATAGGTTTCAGGGGAGTTGGGCCCAAGATACTGAATTTCAGGGAGGTTGGCCTCTATGGGTTGACCTTCAGGGACTTTGGATTCTGGAGTTCCAGAACCAGATGAATTGGTCCTTGACATGGATTTGGCCCTGCTTTCAGCTCTGCTCTCCCTTAGAGCCAATTGAAGAGACCTCTCTTCTTGCAGCTCCAACACCTTTTCAGTAGGTTTGGCTCTTCTCTTGCTGGCCCTGCTACTTCCACTTCCTTCCTTCTCAGGGACAACTTCCCTGATTCTCTTATCACCCTTAGACTTTTGTCTAGTCTCATTGTACTTTTGTCTGAGTTCTTCTGAATGATCAGATGGCACTTGTACACCTTCTCTAGCAACTTCTTCAATCTCAGCTGAAGCATCTGAATTCTCTTCTGAGATTCTCTGAGACATTTTCCTTGTCTTGACAGCCCTGGCCTTTGTTCTCTTTTTCATCTTAGGCTTCTCTTCCTTCTGTTCTTCAGCAGGCTTGGCCAATAGCATCCTTCTTTTCTCAGTTTTCTTACTGAGCTTTCTGAACAGGATCTTTTGGGCTGGGAGGGGCTTTGCAAAGGTCTGCATCTGGGAATAGTGGGAAAACCTCTCAATCAACAAGCTTGCCCTGGTGCAATACTTGATTTTCCCTTCTAGCACCACCTTATTGTGGGCTTTCACCTTAAATTTAGCCTTCTCCTTCATCATCTCAGACATGATGAAGGTCCTCCAATCAAACTTGATGCCCTTATCACTGGCATCAATAATGGCAGCCATGATTCTGATCCTTGGCTGGCTGACCTGCTCTAGGCTTCCAGTGTTGCTTAGGAGGCTCTTTGCAACTACCTCAAAAAGATTTAGAAACTCTGGCTTGAGAGTTTTCTTGTTTTGAGTTGAGGAGAGAGGGCCTGGAACTAATAACCACTCTTGGGCTATTTCCTCTTCATGTCCAGTGCCATATACTTCTGGATTCCTACCCTCATGAGGCAATCCAAAGGCTCCTTCCAAATCCTCTGAGGAGAATCTAACTCTATGGAATCTCTCCTCTTCCTCTCCTTCAGCTGTGTAGGATAGCCTGGTTGATACTTCACCATCTTCAGGCTTGCCTCTCCACTTGAGGAAGGCAAAGAATTCTGCCATATAGCTTTCCAGGCAAGAGCTTGGTCTTTCTTCCAAGAACTTTTGGAGACCAGCCCTTCTCAACCATCCCAGGGTTGGAGTAACCTCAGGATCTTCACTTTCAAAAGAGATAATTGGCTCGAAGTGAAGATTGTTCTTGTTGCTTAGATAGCCAAAATCTAGGTCTAGATCTTTGTTGGAGAAATCTACAAGCATCTCAGGTCTAACCTTGGGGGCCATTGAAAATTGCAGAAAAAGGTTTGATGAAGAATGAGAGAGTTTGAAGAACTTTTGAGTTAGGGTTTCGAATACTTGGGGAAGAAGTGTTTGTGGATATCTTAAGACTTGTGAATATTCTAAAAAGAATGTTTGTCAATGAGTTGGTAAGGTCTTGATACAATTCAAAGGTGAGCAAAAATGGAAATCCAAAATGGACGGCTAGGATTGATTTCAGGGGAGTTGTCCATTTTTGATCCAATGGTCAAAAACCAATGTAACAGTGAAATAACTGTTTTATTCAAAACGTGGGTGGTTTTAAATGTTTGTTTAAGGCTGGGGATTTTTCGAGATAGATCATGTCCCAAAAAGTTTAATGCAAACAAGAGTTAAATCTTGGCATTTAATGCATGGAAAGTGACATTTTGGGTGGGAGACAAATTAAATCCCAAAAAGGTGAAAACTGTATTTCAATGGGACAGATTTCGAAATGGGTTTTGATCACCAAAAATAGGTGCTTATCATACCAAGATTTGGTTTGATAGCTAGGACAACTTATCTGACCCTACATGGACAAGTATCCTGAAGAACTGTGGACAAGTGTCCTGAAGAGGTAAGGTCATGTTTCTGAATTTCAGTAGACTTGACCAAGTCTGCTGAAGCTTGAGTTTGTTTCCCCCTTAATCAATGAGCTTCTTTGGACTTATTTGTCCAACTTCCCTGGATCAAGTAATCCCAACTCTGCTGATAGCTCCAGAAATCTTGCCTCTGCAAGTGGCTTGGTTAATATATCAGCTTTTTGATGGTCTGTGTGAATTTTCATTAGCTTGATATCCTTCTTCTCCACATGATCTCTAATGAAGTGGTGCTTGATGTCCACATGCTTGCATCTTGTGTGTAAGACAGGATTTTGTGATATAGCAATGGCACTATTGTTATCACAGAAAATTGGCACTTCAGTAGAGTTGACTTTGTAGTCTCTGAGTTGTTGACTTAGCCAAAGAATTTGAGCACAACAACTTCCAGCAGCAACATATTCAGCTTCAGTGGTGGAAGTGGCCACTGTGTTCTGCTTCTTGGAGAACCATGAAATAAGCTTGTTGCCCAAGAATTGACAAGTCCCTGAAGTGGACTTTCTGTCAATCCTACATCCTCCATAATCAGCATCTGAGTAGCCAGTTAGCTCAATATTGTCATCAGCAGGGTACCAAAGGCCTAGATTCTCAGTGCCTTTGAGATACCTCAAAATCCTCTTTGCAGCCTCAAGGTGGCTTTTCTTGGGATTTGCTTGAAATCTTGCACAAACACCTACTGCAAAGGTGATATCAGGTCTGCTGGCAGTGAGATAGAGGAGTGAACCAATTATTCCTCTATACTCAGTAGAGTTGGTTGGAATACCACTCTCATCAGGATCCATCTTCCAATTTGTGTTCATAGGGATCCTTACTGGCTTGCTGGTTGTACACCCAAACTTTTTGATCATTTCTCTTGTGTACTTAGCTTGGTTGATGAAGATTCCTTCTTTAGATTGCTTGACTTGTAGACCCAAAAAGAAGTTCATCAACCCCATCATGGACATCTCAAACTTGCTTTGCATGAGCTTGGAGAATTTCTCACATAGCTTCTCATTAGGGGATCCAAAAATTATGGCATCCACATAAATTTGGACAAGCAAGATGTCCTCTCCTTCAGAGATTCTGAAGAGAGTTCTGTCCACAGTTCCCTTGGTGAATCCATGTTCCAAGAGGAATTGTGACAGTGTATCATACCAAGCCCTAGGGGCTTGTTTGAGTCCATATAGAGCTTTCTTGAGTCTGTAAACTTGGTTTCCAATTTCAAACCCTGGTGGTTGCTCCACATAGACTTCTTCTTTCAAGACTCCATTCAGAAAGGCACTCTTGACATCCATTTGGTATACTTTGAACCTCTTGTGGGCTGCATAGGCTAGAAAGAGCCTTATTGCTTCTAGCCTTGCCACAGGTGCAAATGTCTCATCATAGTCAATGCCTTCATGTTGGCAATACCCTTTTGCCACTAGTCTTGCTTTGTTTCTGACAATCACATCATTTTCATTTTTCTTGTTCTTGAACACCCACTTTGTTCCAATAACATTTTGATGTGAGGGTCTGTCCACCAGCTCCCATACTTCATTTCTGGTGAATTGGTTCAGTTCTTCCTGCATGGCTGTGATCCAATTGGCATCTTGAAGTGCTTCCTCAATATCTTTTGGTTCCTGTTCTGACAAGAAACAACAGAACATAGCACTTTCACCATGAAACTTTCTGGTTCTGACTCCTATACTTGGATCACCAAGTATCAGGTCAGTAGGATGGTCAGATAACCAGGTCCTTCTTTTCCTGATCTCTTCAGTAGAGTTGTCCTCTACTGAAGGTGAGTCAATTTGATCATAGAATTCAGGATAATTTAATGCAGGATCTAATTCAGGATCATAATCAGGGGTGTTGTCCTCAATGTCAGGGACATTGGCATTTTCAACATTTTGAGTTCCCCCTTGATTATTTGACCCATTAACTACCTCAGCAGGAGCTGCTTCTTCATTGGTAGTTGTTACCTGGATGTGAACTGGGATTGGATCATTCAGTTCATCATTTCCATCAGTGGGATTTGTCTCAGGAAGGTTGCCTTCAGGATGGTTGTCCAATGTTGTATGTTCTGGTAGGTTGATTGGGACAATTTCTATGAGTTCAGTGTCTTTGTCTTTTAGGCTTAATCTGGTTGTCCTCTGTGTGATTTCTTCAGGTTCCAACTGATCATGCCTGATCTCAAAGATAGATTCATCAAACACAACATGAGGTGTTTCTTCCACTATAAGGGATTTCTTGTTGTAGACTCTGAAAGCTCTACTGATTTGAGAGTATCCAAGAAATACTCCCTCATCAGCTTTGCTGTCAAAAGCTTTCAACTGTTCTTTCCCATTATTGTGAATGAAACATTTACAACCAAATATATGAAAGTATGACACTTTAGGCATTCTTCCTTTCCAGAGTTCATAGGGGGTTTTGCCTTGCCCCTTAGTGATCAAACATCTATTTTGAGTATGGCATGCAGTGTTTATAGCTTCAGCCCAAAACCTCTTAGGTAGATTTGAATCAGCAATTAGAGTTCTAGCAGCTTCTTTTAAGGTTCTATTCCTTCTTTATGCAACTCCATTTTGTTGGGGAGTTCTAGCTGCTGAGGTTTCATGAGCTATTCCATTTGATGTGCAGTACTCATTGATGTATGAATTAATGAACTCAGTGCCTTTATCAGATCTTATCTTGATAATACTAAGGCTTTTCTCATTTGACAATCTCTTGAGAAGTTCAGGTAGTTTGACTTGTGTTTCCTTCTTATTAAGGAGAAATACTACCCATGTGAACCTAGAGAAGTCATCTACTACCACTAATGTGTATTTTCTACCATTTATGCTTGAAGGGGTGATTGGTCCAAATAGATCCATATGTAGAAGTTCAAGTACCCTTTCAGTGGAAATGACTGGTTTTCCTTTGAATGAGGCTTTAATCTGTTTTCCTTCTTGACATGGTTTACACACATGTTCCTTAATGAAAACCTCATTAGGTAGTCCTTTAACTAATGCATTTCTAGCAAGTTTATTCATAGATTTGAAGTTCAGGTGGTTTAGCCTCTTGTGCCATAGCCAACTTTGTTCACTAGAACTTTTAGCAATGAAACATGTAGCATCAGTAGACTTGTCCCAGTCTGCAAAATACACATTTCCCTTCCTAGTTCCAGTCAATAGGGTTTGTTGAGTTTTATCTTTAATTAGGCACTTTCCACTTGAGAACTCAACATTAAAATCTTTATCACAGAATTGACTGATACTCAGGAGATTATATTTGAGACCAGCTACATAAGATACATTGGTTACTTTGATGTTACCAATCATCAAAGTACCATAACCTTTTGTTGTTGCTTGTGAGCTGTCTCCAAAGGTGACATTTGGGCCTTCTTTTTCAATAAAATCAGAGAGGAGTTCCTTGTTTCCAGTCATGTGCCTTGAGCATCCACTGTCAAGGTACCATGCTGTCTTTTTGTTCATGCTCCTCTTCTTGTGGCCCATTGGTACCTGCAATTAGATAGGTTTAGGTACCCTTTGAGTTTTGGGTCCTGAGAGGTTAGCTGTACCTTTGAGAACCCAAACTTGCCTAATAACCCTGATTGATTCAAGGTGGCTAAGTTGTTTTCCTAGTGCATCAACATACACTGTCTTTCCCTTAAATGCCTTTGGGAAAGTATGTGTGAATGTGTTAACTCTGTAAGTTTCAGAGGAGTTGACCACTCTTCTGAACTTATGAGTTCTTTGTGCAGCTTGATGAAATCTTTGAGGAAAGGCCTTTTTATGACCATTACCCTTTGGCATGAAGGGTTTTGGTTGTCTCATTTTATTCTGCCTTAAAGGATGGTTTTCTTTAGGTCTATTCAGCTGAGGCTTTCTCAGATGAGTTGGCCTAGGCTGATTATACCTTGGATAATTCCTCTGAACATTGTTCAGGAGAGTTGCCCTTCCATTGGGTCTACTCTGCTGACCAATATTCCTCTTGTGCTCAGGAGCTTTGGCCATTTCCTTAGGTTTTGGCCTATTCTCCTGAATTACTTGAGTAGGCATTTCATTCAATTTGCCCTTTCCTTTGTTCAGTGGCTGAATTACTTCATTTTCAGCTTGTTGTGCCACTGACTTAACAAAGATTCTCTTAGTGTTACTTGTAGATGCAACACTAAGACAAGGTGAAGATTCAAATGGATCAAAACCTAATCCACTTCTTTGAGCCATAGGTCTTTGATAACTTTGAATTTCCTCTATTGCTCTAGAGGATTTGTTCAAAGCAGACATCTTTAATTTCAGGCTCTCTTCACTTGATTTAAGAATATCATACTCATGTGAGAGATTTTCAAATTTGGCATTTAGAATTTTAAGTTCAAATTCTTTTCTTTTCTGAGAGAGAAGTTGATCATCAATCTCCTTTTGTTGGTCAACTATCCTGAGATTTGCTTCCTCAAGCTTTCTCAAGACTTGTTGATACAACTCAGTAGACTTGACATCAACAGCTACCTCAGAGTTCTTGGTGAGTTCAGTAGCTAGTCTTTCATTTTCTCTCACACAATTGTCATGAAATTCTTGTAATCTAGTGAAATCTTCCATCAACTTTCCCAAGGAAAGTTTCAGGTTAACCTCACTAGTGTTCTGTGAGATAAATGATGGTGAACTAGAAGTAGAGGATACCTCATCATCCTCAAGAGCCATGTTGCAGACATCATCATCATCATCACTGTTGGAGAACAATCCATCAGAAGAGTTGAAACTTTCAGCACTATCAGATTCTTCACCAGCCATCATGGCTTTTCTATTGGTGAATTTTCTGTCTCTTTTTGCTTGTCTTTCTCTTCTTTCTTTAGAGCTTAGTTCAGGGCAGTCATATTGGAAGTGCCCTTTCTTTTTGCAGTTGTAACACAGATCTTCATCATCATCCTTCTTGGATTCATCTCTTCTCTTAGATGATGAGGGTTCAGCTCTACTGGATCTTCTCCTATCAGAGGACTTGTCCTCTGATCTTCTCTCTTCAGGCTTTTTGTCCTCAGCCTGATCTTCAGGGGAATTGTATCTTCTCCTGAATTTGTTATCTTGGTAGAATTTCTTGTATCTTCCAAACCTTGTGTTGAGCTTGTCAAACCTTCTAGCCATCAAGGCTAGTTCTTCCTTCATTTCAGTCTTAGAGACTGACTTTGATGATCTGGGAGTGGGCTGCATTTCTGGTTCAGCAACTTTGGCTTTGAATGCCACTCCCTTAGTAGGATTTGAAGGTTCCTCAACAGGCTTTCTTCTATTGAGGTCAAACTCATAGGCTTTAAGTTCTGAGAATATTTGTTGCATGGGCATAGTGGAGAGATCTTTGGTATTCTGCATCATTACAGCATAGACATCCCACTTTTGAGTGAGACTCCTTAGGATTTTCAGTCCAACCTCTCTCTTGGTGTAAACCTTGCCCAGTGAATTAATCTCATTCATCACATCAGTGAATCTACCAGCAAATTTGTCAATGGACTCATCAGTCTCCATTGAGAATTGTTCAAACTTCTGCACAGCAACTTGGAGCTTGTTCTCCTTGATTTTTTCAGTGCCCTCACACATTTCAGCAAGGGTATCCCAAATTTCTTTAGCTGTGGTGCAGTGGTAGACTCTACCCATAACTGCATCTGAAATTGTTTGATAGAGGGTGTTCATGGCAAGATAATTCAAATTATCTTTCCTCTTTTCATCAGCAGTGAAGTCATCCTCATCTTTGGGAATCAATTCCCTTATATCTGCTCTTTGCTCATCTGTCAATCTGGGGTTAGTTTGAGTAAACACAAAAGGTCCTCTTGTGATTACTCTAAGCATATCAGTATGAAGAGATGCAAGATGAGCCCTCATTCTAATTTTCCAGAAATCATAATTGTCTATTGAAAACATGGGCAGTTTGTGATGAGAAATATGATTGACTGGATTTGTGGCCATGTTGTCTAATCCTTGAACAGCAGGTGGAGGAACAGCATTGTTGTTGGCCATATCTCAATAAGAATCAATCAATCAACAAGTAATGGATTTCAGATAGAGATCAGTTCAGTGACCACACCAAATATGTGAGTTTTGAAAATCAAGATGGATTTTCAGAAGCAGTGGTCTTTGAACCCCTGCTCTGATACCACTTGTTGGTCCTGAAAGGAGTAGATAACAAGTGTATGGGGGGGGAATACACTTGTATGCAATTCTTTTTGAACTTTGATCAAACCAGAACTCAGCAAGGTTGTCTTGGACAACTCTGCTGAAGGTGATTAACTCTTCTAAGATATTCAATCCACTAAGTACTATTGAGTACTTAGTTGAATAACTATCTAGGGGAGTTATATGTGCGGAATGGTGGTTGGCCCTTTAAGTTTAGACTCCTTTAATTTCTGAAATCACTTAGTCAATGTAAAACAGTCCAGTTAAGCTTCAGGGAAGTTGTCCAAAACAGTTTTGCACAGTCTTTGAATGTGTATCTTTGAAAGATCAGTTTTGTGTGCAGTGTTGAGTGAATGTAAGTACTTGTAAAGTAAATCAACACAAGAGTTTATAGTGGTTCAGAGACTCAAGCTCCTACATCCACTTTCCCTGATTTAACAGGATAATTCCTTCACTCTTGGAATTAACTTGTTTTATAGTGCCAAGGTGCACTTGATCAAGAACACCACTCCTTGGTGAATTGATCCCTAGGATGTCTAGAGTCCTAGTACCCTCTTCTCAACTCAGAACTGAACTGTTCTTCTCTCAACAGTCAGTTCCTACCACTTCTACTACTACAACCTTCTCACTTTCACTCTTGAAAGATATGAGGATTGAAGTAAGGTTCCAACTAATGAGATATCCTTTACAATGATGATCAGTGTATAAGGATAGGATATCTCTCTAAGCTTGTGTATGAATATACAATTGGGTTCAGCTTAGAAGAAGTGTATAAAGACTAAGATAGTCTCTTTGAAAGCTTAAGAGCACTTGTCAACTTGTAGGATAGTTGGATATTCTTGTCAAGGTTGAGGTGCTTTCAAATGGTCTTCACACTTCTGTATTTATAGACAAAATGGAGGATTTGCCCGTTGGAGAGGCAGCCCCAAATTGCTATAAATGTCTTCCTTGAGTTCTTCAAACTGGAAGACAGATTCTTGATAGTGACATGTCCTCATTTGGGTAATAAACGGCTGTAACAGTTTTGTCTTCATTCTGCAGCACTTTTCCCAATGTTTGACTTCTTGTTAGGACTTGGACATGGCTTCTGAAGGTTGATCCAATGATAGGACAACATTCCTTATCATCTGGACAACTCTCCTTATCACTATCAGCAGTTTTGCTTTTCAGCATGGTTGGCTTGCTCTTCTTCAGATGACTTGGCTCTTTCCCTTTATTTCTCTTGTGTATGGTCTTAGCTCATTCCTTTGAGGACCTTTAGGGACTGGTTGTCTCAATCTCTTCAGCATAGTTGATCTTAGGCTTTCAGAGCACTTGATCTTGGTCAAATTAGCTGAGACAACTCCTCTGGACAACTCTCCTGATCAGCATGATTGGTCTTTTTGCATCAGAGCACTTTATACTTTAGAGTTGGCTTATCTGGACAACTCTTCCTGACCAAAACCTTTGAGTAGTCTTGTCCTTTTGAGCTAGGTAGGTTTGTTCTTGCATATGGCTAGCTTCTTTGGACAACTCTCCAGATCAGTGCTTTAAGAATATTTTCTCTGGACAACTCTCCTGATAAGAGCATCTTAGATTTCATAGAGTGTCCTTACTCTTTGTTCCAGAATTTGAGCCTTGGGGAGACTTGATCTTGATCATCTTCAAAGCATAGGTTCCCCCTCAAATTGTGCATCTAATTGTCTAAGAGCTGCCTAACATTTCAGCTTCTCATCTAGCCTATAATCTATATGTTCTAACATTCTTAGAACATATTTTTCATTGACTTAGGCATGTCTCAGGGGGTTTTTGGAATTCAATCAAAACATAGCTCATTTTATTCCCAACAGTACCTCAATCGATCAAATTTCGTATACCACAACCTTATGAATTTATGTTTCATTTAAGTTTGTTACTCTTCACTCGTGATTTAGTAATTTCTCAATTAAATTATGATCGATTTAGTGTGATACGAATGATGAGTCTTATATCTAAATCTCAATTTCTTCGAATTCTTAATGCCCAACATTGAAGAAGCTAGATGTCATACTAGAGGTTTGTTTGCCATGTTAATCGCTTTTATAATCACTTATTTGAAATTTTCTACTATATTTAAAATTTGAAAACACCACTTAAAATCGATGTATATTTGTACTATTACTTAATATAAGCTATAAGACTTTTGATACAACACAACTGATAATACCAACATTTTCTATGGTATAATTATTAAACTTAACTAGGTACAACTGATGCAAAGTCATTAGAGTACGTAGTTAGTGAAAATAACAACAATTATAGCTAAGAAAATAAAAAAAAATTAAAAAAAAAAATTGTCTTTTAAACACACAAAAGAGAGTGGTTAATATATCAAAGGACAACTTCATTTCACAAATAGTATGAACTGAAATTTTCATGTGTGAACAACTAAATTGTGACTTGTAGAAAATTCTAAACACAGGAAATGTGATTATTATACCTGATTAGAGATTTAAGTCTCCTAGCGAGTGAGAAGGACTGAGTGACATGAGAGTGATTTGGCCTCCATTCACACAATTTGGGGAAGAGTTCAGGGTGTATTTGAATATATGGTACGAGAGAGAGAGAGGGAGGGAGGGAGGGAGAGAGAGAGAGAGATGCTTGTAGCTAGCGGTGGAGTGAGATAAGAAAGATGACCGGTACTGTGAAATAAAATTGATCACCACATTGACATGTGCTCTTTTCTTTTGAGTATACACCTACCCTTTTTTTCTTTATGGTTGAAGGATACCAGACATATATCTCTTATTCACACATTATCAAATACTTTGTGTTTTCGCTGGAAAAGTTTATCGTACGTTAGTGAAGGATCTTCAATTGATATCAGCATAACTTAAAAATGAATGAATAAAAGCTATCAAGAAAATCTTCCACAATAATTGAAGGATCGGCTTAATAATGGAGGCTTGAAAAAAATTCAGACGCCCTAGTAAAATGATGAGCCAAATCATTGACATTTCTACAAATAAAATGAATCATGTAATCACTATATGTTGTAATATAGTTTTAAAGTCATTGTAGTCGAAAAAATTTTGTTCTTTGATTTCCTTTTCTTTTGCATGCATTCTCTATAGACGTAGTGTGGTAATTTCTGATTTTTATACATGGTACAACTTTCAAAAAAAGGAATTGACCACGATGGAATAGAAAAGACCAGGACATGTGGCAATTGAAATGATTTTTTATTTTCAATTATATTTAAAATAAAATGATACGTACCCAACTTACTAAAAATGCCACATCATTCAACATTTTTTTTTTTAATTATAGAAAAGTTGTACTCTCCTTATCCCCTCTTAACGACTCACTTTGTTATTTTTTAACTTAATAATTCATACTTAAAATAATAAAATAATATTTTAAGTTTCTTTTCAAAACATCACAATATTACATCAAATCAAATGTCATTATTTTAAATTGGGTTGGTCTGCTATGAACTCGAGTGCATGTTGTGCACCCTAGTTCATGTTGCACTTTTCAGTTTACTGACTTACACTTTTTGGTAATGGTGTTGCACTTTTCAATTATTAAACTGTATAAGTAATAATTGAAAAGTGCAACACCATTTACCAAAAAGTGTAAGTCAGTAAACTGAAAAATGTAAATGGACTAGGGTGCACAGCATGCACTCGAGTGCATACTAGACTTTACCTTTTAAATTACATTAAAAAACAACTTTATTATTTACTTATAAAGTTCAAAAGTCTTTAATATTCTAACTTTATCTCTCGCAATACTAATCAATAATTTGCGTCTAAAAGTTATTGATTCTTTCAGTAAAAAGCGGAAGGAGTTGTAAAGATTACACTATGGTTGTGTTTGGATGGGAGTATTTGATTTGAGGAGGTATTTCAAATGAAAGAATTTAAAAATAAATGGATCTCAAATGACATGGTTTTAGTGAGGTTTTAAAATTCTCTCAATTTTAACTAAAAAATGTGTGAGCAAAAATCAAATTATTTGAAATTCATTCATAATCCAAACAAGTGGAGTGGATTTGAATGATGGATTTAAAATAAAATCCATTGCTCAAATCCATCCGTCCAAATGCAGCCTATAATTAAGTACCTCTGCATGTAAGAAAGGAATGAAATTTAGACATGACAAATATGTTTCCCTTTTTTTGGTATTACTTGCCCTTGGCTCAAATGAATACCAAAGTTGCATATAAACGTTATTCCTTTCTCTCCTTTGTTTCAAATCAAAGCAATCCTCTTAACCCTTAATACATATATAAATGGCATCCGCCACCTCCAATAATTTGTCTAAAAAGCTCCAACCCAGCCACTAGAAAAGCGTGGAAGCGCTTTACAAACAATCGAAAAGTCATGACGACTTTAACACAGCCGGGCTATTTGGGCCCTGCGAGATTTAGAGAGCCCGAACAAAACATGGCCGATTCAATTAAAGAATCCAGACCCGATCTAACGCGGCCCGTTGAAAAAGCGAGTGTGAAAGTTGATGAGAGTAGCAAAAGCAAGGGTGATAAATGGAAAGTTGCATTGCTCCCAAAAATTCGTGGAATTGATGAAAGAGCTGAGGAGTTCATTGCAAAATTTCGGGAGGATAGGAAGCTTGAAAGAGAGCAATCCATACTTGATTTCGAGGAGATGCTTAAATCAAGTGCTTAAGCAAAAATCATTATTCAACTTGTTCCAATATAATGTAATGGTATTAGTATACCCATATTAGATTAAGTATGTTATGTAAAATTTATGTACCATACACCAATAATACTTTTATTGCTTTGTAACGTAATATCTTCTCCAATATTAATTAATGTAATATGTATATTATTTATATTTTTGTTTAAATTTATTAGTTTTTAAATTTGAATGCCCATATATTTTAAGGGAAATTCCTAAATACGCTTATTATATTATGGGTGCGGCTAAAGGCACCCGGATTTCCTATGAGTACACCCACGCGATGAGAACACACACAAAATGGATAAGGACACCCACGTGGAAATCCCAAAATTACCCTCTTCTCCATTAAAACTTTCATTTTCTCTTTCTCAATTCAGACACCCACCTCCCACCTCCATTTCTCTCTTCACGTCGGCGGCGCGGAGCGGCGCCGCCTAACTCTTCACTTCGTCGCGGCGGCCCACGCAGCCCACCTCGTCGCGGAGGCCCACCCACTGCGCAGCACTCTCCCCCCCCCCCCCTCGCGGCCGCAACCCCTCCCCATCCCCTTCATCGCACCCACGCACGTCACCGAAGGTAAGTTTTTTTTTTTTTACAATTTTTACAGAAATTAGAGTTTTGAAAATTTTAGAAAATTTAGGAAAATTAGGGTTTTTAGTAGTTCGGGAATTATTTTCGAACATATTGAGTTTGTTTTGGAAAAAATTTCGAACATATTGTGTTTGTTTTGGAAAAAAATTCGAACAAGATGTTCGATCTTTTTTTTCGGACAAATTTGAGTTGTTTTGGAATTTTTTTCGAACATATTGAGTTTGTTTTGAAAAAAAATTCGAACATGTTTGTTTTGGAATTTTTTTCGAACAATTGGTGTTTTGGATTTATTTTTGTTGCAATTTTGGAGTTTTTTTTGTTGAAGAATGGTGTTGTGTTTGTTTTGATGGTGGTGGTGGTGGTGGAGATAATTCTGTGAAATAGAATGAGTGGGTGTACTCATTTTCGTTTTTTTCATAAATTTTACCCTAGAGGTATATGGGACATTTCACATGTTCTGAAAGATTAAAAAAATGTTTGGTGGGTGTACTCATAGGAAATCCGGGTGCATTTAGCCGCGACCTTATATTATTTGAACCATTTTCTCGATCCCCTAATATTAGTCCGGGTAGGGGTATATACCCCTCCAACTTTGTTTAATACACTCCCCCGATACACGTACCCCCTTAAAATACGCTTAAGATAGATACACTCCCCCTAAATTACATATTATACCCCTTTATTTTAAAATTCTATAAGATAAATACACACCCCCTTGAAACCCTAATTTTCATTCTTCTTCCCCACCCTTTTCTTCTTCCTCCTCATTTAAAACCTTAATTCCTCATTCTCCTTCTCCAAACATAATTCCAGCCCTTCCACCCCAGCCGCCCCCCACCGTACGTCGGCGTTCGCCCGCCACCACACACATCGCTCTCCTCCCGCCCGCAACCACACGTCCAGCGCCCGCCGCAACTCGCCCAGCGTCCGCCGTCGTCCTCCATCTTCTGCAACAAGAGCGGCGGCGTCCTCCTCCGTCTTTTTTTTTTTTAATTCGGCAACAAGAGCGGCGGCGCCGCGCCCTCCTCCAGCGACGCCGCCTCCGCCTCTTCTCCAGCCTTCCGCCGTCGGGAATACCACCAAAGCCAGCCAACCGCCGTTCTCCAAGTCACCGACGAAGAAAGAAGAAACAGGTTTGGTTTTTTTATTTTTTTTCGACCATTATGGGTCGCCCAAGACTTTCGTCGACAATAGGTTGTCGATGAAAGTGTTTTTGGGAGATCCATAATGGCCGAAAATTTTAATTTTTTTTTAAAATTTTCTTTCGAAACACCATAGTCGATCGGAGTATCTTTGGTCGACAAACCAGAGTCGATCGAAGTATCTTTGGTCGACAAATCAGAGTCGATCGGAGTATCTTTGGTCGACAAACCAGAGTCGATCGGAGTATCTTTGGTCGACAAACGAGGGTCGATCGAAGTATCTTTGGTCGACAAACCAGTGCCGATATTCTGGTTTGTTAATTTCTAAGTTTGTTTTTTAATTTCTGAAATTTTTATTTGAGGTGGTGATGGTGGCTGCCGGAGGTGTAGCGACGACGTGAGGGGTGGCGGCAGTGAGATGGGCTGCGAGGGGCGGCGGCAATGAGAGGGGCGGCAACGACGACTGCAGGGATAGGGTATTAGAATTAGGGTTAGTGTGTGTCTTTTAAATTTGGGTTAGTGTTAGAATTAGCTTAGGATTAGTTTAAATTTTGGAGAGTGTGTGTATCCTTTGAATTTTATTATAAGGGTAAAATAGGTATTTTATATGAATATTTAATTAATAAAAGTGGAGGGGAGTGTATTAAACAAAGCTGGAGGGGTATATACCCCAACCCCGAACAATAGAGAGAGAAATAAGACCCAATGTTGGGCCATGGAAAAACTCATGGGAATGAAAAGGCCCGATATCAATTTTATATGGGTCTGACTATATGCACCTCCATTTCAGTTTGATGCACTCCCCCATCACTCCCCGATTTATACACTCCTCGAATTTTAGGTCATACCTCCCCTCAAATGTCATAAATACCCCTCCTTCATTAAAATCCTTTTACTACCCACACCCCCAAATCCTCCATCTTTCTTCCTCCTCCATTTCTTCTTTCATCTTCTCCCCCACCCCTCACCACCACCGCCGGCGACCTGCCCCTTCACCACCCGTCGCCGGCGACGCCACCCCCTCCCTCCATCGCCGAACCCGTCGCCCCCACCCCCCGCCTGTAAAAAAAAAAAAACACAACAGATCGCGGCCGCGCGCGGCCGCCCCGTCCATCGGCCGCCGCGGCCGTCCCCTCCCTCCCCCCTCCTCCTCCCTCCCTCCCTCGCCGAACCCGTCGCCCCCCCCCCCCCCCCCCCCCCCCCGCCTGTAAAAAAAAAAAAAACAACAACAGATCGCGGCCGCGCGCGGCCGCCCCGTCCATCGGCCGCCGCGGCCGTCCCCTCCTTCCCCCCTCCTCCTCCCTCCCCCCTCCTCCTCCCTCCCTCGCCGAACCCGTCGCCCCCACCCCCCGCCTGTAAAAAAAAAAAAAAAAAAACAACAGATCGCGGCCGCGCGCGGCCGCCCCGTCCATCGGCCGCCGCGGCCGTCCCCTCCCTGCCCCCCCCCTCCTCCCTCCCTCGCCGAGCCAGTCCCCTCCCGTCCATCGGCCAAATCCAAATCCAGGTTTGGTTTTTTTTTTTTTTTTTTCCTTCTTTTTCTTACCTTTCGACCACTTTAGGTCGATCCAAATACACTCCGTCGACAACAGGGTGTCGACGAGTGTATTTTTGGTCGACCTAAAGTTGTCGACGAGTTTTTAAATTTTTTTTTCCGATCAACAAATGTCGGGCATATACAATCTTGTCGACAAACCAGTGTCGACGGGGGTGAATATGGTCGACACTGGTTTGTCGAAATAAAAAAAAATTCAACCATATTAGGTCGACCAAATACATTCTCGTCGACAACAATACATCGACGAGAATGTATAGGGCCGATCCTGGTTTGTCGAAGAAAAGAAAAGTAAAAAAAAAAAAAAACATACCTTGCTGCTGTTAGTTGGAGAGGGCGACGAAAATTGGGGGGAGGGGTGGGGGCGAGGGGTAAGTGGGTGGGGTAAGGAGAGAGAGTTTTTTTTTTTTCTTTTCTGCTACTGTTACGGGAGGGGGAGGGTTAGGGGAGGGGGAGAGGCGATGGGGTGGTGGAGGGGGAGGGTTAGGGGGATTGGCGATGGGGTGGTGGAGGGGGAGGGGGAGAGGCGATGGGGGGTGGGGTGGGGTGGTGGCCGGCAATGGAGGTGGGGATGGAGAAAGAAACGGGATGGAGGTGGGGGAGGGGAAAGGAGAAAAGAAAGAAGAAGAGAGAGAGGGGGGAAATGAGGTGGGGTGCATCTAGTAGTGTATATTTAATGAAGGGTATTTTAGGTTTTTTACCTATTATTTTATTAATAAAATTGAAAGGGGGAGTGCATCAAACTGAAATGGAGGTGCATATAGTCAGACCCATTTTATATATAGACTCCTTTTGCTTTACTTGGGGGGAGGCGAGGACTAATAGGGTTGAGGTATATACCCCTCCAGCTTTGTTTAATTCACTCCCCCCTTATATTTTTCAATTAAATATATATATGAAATACTATATTTACCTTTAATAAAATGTATAGATACATACACACCCCATTAACCCTAATTTCCTCTTCTTCCCCAACCTCTCTATTGTCTCTCTCTTCCTCTCCCTTTTTTTTTTTCGTTTTTTACACTCCACCTCGCTGTCGCTCTCCCCCTCCCTCCCCCTCGCCTCGCTCGCCTCGTTCGTCACCGCCGCTCTACTCTTTTTTTTAATTTCTGTAACAAGCGGCGGCGGCGCCCCTCTCGCCCAGCGATGCCGCCGCCCTCCTTCGCCCCTAGCCGTCGCCGGCGAAGAACAAGTTTTTTTTTTCCCGACCATTATTGGTCGCTCAAGAACACTCTCGTCGACGAGAGTGTTTTTGAGCAATCAATAACAGTCGAAAATTTCAATTTTTTTTTAAAATTTTCTTTCGAAATTTGGTCGATAAACCAGTGTCGACCGAAGTGTTTTTGGTCGACTCTGGTTTGTTAAAAATACTAAGATTTTTTTTTAATTTCTAAATTTTATTTGAGGTGGTTATGGTGTCGATTGGAGTGTTATTGCTATTTTATTTGATCAACATGTTCATTTTTGTGGGTGTTAGAATTTGTGTGTGGTGGTGGTGGCGGCGGCAACGGCGGCTCGAGGGTTAGAGTTAGGGTTAATGTTTAAATGGTAAGGGGAGTGCATATATATAACATGATTTAGTAAAGGGCAAAATTAGTATTTTGCATGAATATTGAATTAAAAAAAATGAGGAAAGTGTATTAAAAAACCCCAACCCATTTTTAAAATACTTCAATTATACGTGATAGAAAAAAAAACATATGTAATAATCTCAACTCATCACTATAATATTTTAGTTAACTAAAAAAAAAATAGTTTGGTAGGAGTTGACATTTAAAAAAAAAAAGGCAAGGTTGTCCTCTTTAAAATAATATAGAAATTCTCAAATTAACCTCATCAAAGTATTCACCAAATACCTTGAAGATCTGCATTGTATACTACTCTGTTACAATACTAGATTTTTCAAAATTGATATTACACGAATCCATTTTCAATGAAGATCTCTTGTTGTTCTTCATTGAAGGTTGTGAATCCAATTTGTCTCTTTTGGGTAACCCTAATTTCAACTTAGTCGCCTTTAATTAGATTCAAATAGCTTTCAAAAATCATGGTTGATGTTTTCATTGTCTTGAAGAAATACTAATTGTTCTGATTCCTTCTCTAGAAATTATGTGTGAAAACCTAAGTTTTCCTTCTTGAGAAATAACGTCGTCGAAGAGAAAATGATAGGAGTGTCTCTTGAGCCTATCTGAGCTACCAAATGAGACCTTATTCAATTGGGTTAATTGCACATTAATCACCATCTTTTTCTAAATTGCAATTTAATCTAAATTTTTTAATAATTGTAAATAAAATCATCATCTTTAAATATTGTTGCAATTTAGACTTCTAGTCAACTCCATTTA
Organism: Galeopsis tetrahit; assembly: GCA_963675135.1. Lineage (NCBI taxonomy): Eukaryota > Viridiplantae > Streptophyta > Magnoliopsida > Lamiales > Lamiaceae > Galeopsis > Galeopsis tetrahit. The sequence goes on along the minus strand of OY776124.1, from coordinate 56,025,944 downwards.
TGCCCAAATTCAACGTTTCAAGATTAGATCGAAATAAAAAATAATGTTGTTTCATTAAGGAGGTGTCACATCAGCTAACCACGTTAGATTTGGACACAAATGAAGTTGTCTAGAAATCTAAATTGCAACAATATTTAAAGGTAATAATTTTATTTACAATTATTCAAAAGTTTAGATTAAATTGCAATTTAGAAGAAGGTGGTGATTTAATTTATCATTAATCTTGTTCAATTTCTTTTCTAGGTCTATATTGAGGTAGAGTGTCTCTGATGTGACTCTCATGAATTGTTTATTACAAAGTCAAATTTTACTTGCAATACTTCTTTCATATTCCTTCCCACACTTTTCCAGTACGTACTTGCTATATAATTTCAACTATTTAATGATATTTATTGCTTTAAAAAAGAAAAACAATAATTATTAATTTGCATTGACGGAATAAAAAATATTTAATGATATTACTTGTAATTCCTACCTTATTTTTTAATCTCTAATAAACAACCCAATGAAAGAAACCTTTCATCAGCCGTAGAGCTAGGCATTGTTTAACTTAATTTATATGCTTACGGCTAAAACCACACATATTCTTCTTTGTCGCATGCCACCTTGCATCACTCATATATAGCTTTTTTGAGTTTTTAATTGGTGAATGAAAGTCCACTATCTTATTCACTAATTGAAATATTGTCAATATATATTAGGGTGGAAAAATATATATCGAGCTTTTCATATCGAAAATATATTGAAATCTTCGATATATTAAAATTTTTGGTATAGTATGATATTATATCGAAATTTTCGATACGATGACGATTTGAAAAATAATCATACCATGGTATTTTGGTATACCAAAATTTTTTCGGTATTCGGTATGAAACGGTGTACCGAAATACTAAAATTTTAATAAAATAATAATTTTATATTATCTTTTAAATTAAAATAACTTACAACTTTAAAACTTAAATAAAATAAAATTTAAATAATTAATTTCGATATAAAATGGAATGATTCGATGAAAAATGTGATGTCATCCATTGAAAACCACACACTACGCTATATTTTTAAGTCTACACGATTGCATAATTGAAATCAAGGTAAAGAAAAATAACAATTACAAGCAGCCACACATTAACAAGGGCACGCTAATTAGGAAATGAAGTTTGTCATTATCACTAGAGAGTAGAGATGGAGGAATGGATGGTAATGGAATGTGGAAAGAGGTAGATGGGGGTTGGTTTAGTGATAACTTAGAAAAATTCTAGGAAATGGTAGAGAGACACACTTCTGATCGGGAAGACATTTGGGCTGGGAGGGAGTGAAAGTTTGAGAAATAAATTTGATAGATTGTATAATTTGTGCAACAATAAAGAAACAATAGTTTTTTACAAAGGGACTAGGATAAAGGGGAATTGAGTTTGGAAGTGGAGAATTTAGTACAGAGTATTTTTTTATCGAAACACATCAGTAATAGGGGAAGAGGATTCATGGAGATGGAATATATCACCATTCGAGAGACTCATCACCACAACGATAGGCGATGCAAATAGCAAGAGGAGTAGAGGACAATAGGAAGGCTTCAAAATCCCGTGGAACAAGATTGTTCCACTAAAGGTTAACACTAAGTGTGGAGATTGATATGGAACAAACTTTCAACTAAGGAGAATTTGAGGAAACGCAACGTACTTTCACATAACTCAAATTCAAGATATGTTTTTTTGTGGATTAACTGAGTTAAAGTCAAATCATTTCTTTTTTAATGCCCCTTCACATAATATATATGGATAGGGTGCTACAAGTGGTTTAAAATTTCTACAGTAATTCATTCGAGTCCCCTGCCTAACCTAATTAGTCATAGTCCCGTATTCTCAAATGTGGGCTTTTTTAATAATATATTATTGTTTATAATTTGAATTAATAGAATGTAAGTGTTTTATATGTATTTAACAAAATAAATTAAAGTGCCGCATCAACCGGGGCTCTTAAAAAACAATGTCAGAAAAGTGATAATTGAAAGAAGTGGTGCCGTCATTATTGGCGCTCATGGAATTTTTTTGGGAGTTGAAATTAGAGCCGTCAAAACGGGCTGGGCCCGTTGGGTCAGCCCGCCCCGTCACTTAAAATAGTGGGTTGGGCTAAGCTTTTCCAAGCCCGCCAGGAAGCGGGCCCAGGCGGGCCGGACCGTTTGGTTCGCGGTCTTTGGCGGGTTGGTGCGGGCTTTGGCGGGCTGGCCCGCCTTTTTTTTTTAAATATTATATTTACTTAAAAAATATAAAAAAAATGTATTTTATGGGGTTGAACTTAAGACCTGTCTAGGTAAGGATGCTATAACCATTTGAACTATCCAACTTTGTTTTAAAAAAATATACAATAAATCTAACTAAAAGAAAAAACTCTAGTAAATGACAGATTATAGAAGCAACTCCATTTTTTTTCCTTCTTTCTTCATTTTCTGATATATATAAATAATATTATTGTAATTTATAGTGTATTGTACAATTAATAATGACAATGTTTCTAATTAGTTTTTTTGTTGTTAATTATTAACATTATAATTCTTGATATATACTGTAATTTTTGTGTTTCTTAATAAATTTAATAAATACTTTTGTAAAAAAAAAAAGTTGGCCCGCCTAAACCCGCGGCCCGCCCATTTTTGGGTTGGGTTGAGGTTTTTGCAGCCCGCTTAACAAACGGTCTGGCCCGCCCCGCCCCGCCAAATGGCGGGCTTTTGCGGTTTTGGCCCGTCCCGCCCCGCCGGCCCGTCTTGACAGGTCTAGTTGAAATTGGTTGGGGATGGGGTTAGGGGAGGGAATGTGGGGCGATTTTTAGTGCACCTTTTTATATATATATATATATAAAATAATATTTATTTATTTTTTGTATTATACTTTTTTTTATTATTCTAATTTTAACAAATAAATTATCAATTAATTTATTATATTACTCTACCTACTTTTTTTCTATTTAAAATTATGTCACTTTAGACTTATGCATATATATTAAAAAATTAATGATTTTTTATTACACACTTAATTAATTGCTCTAAAATTTTACACTATACAGTAAATTAAAAATTATTAATATTAATTAGTTTAAGGATAATTTAAAAAGAAGTGTAATTAATTTGCTTTAAAAAGTGCAAAACGTAATATAATTTACAAATAAAACGAAAGGTAAAAAAATCATATTTCTTCCGCCCCGTAGTTATTTGCACACTTTTTTTACGGGACATTCCAACATTATTTGCACACTCCAAAAAGAAAACAACTCACATAATTTTTCCTCTTACAACATTCATCTAATTAAAAAAATGTCATTTTATTTGGACCCACAACTTAACCTAATTTATAATTTAGTCAAATTTTCATTCACTTTATTCAATAAATTATCAATAATACTCTCCTTTATTTTAATTTATACATCACTATATTCCATTTTTCGTGCAAAAAAATGTTGAGACGGAGGGAGTATATTATGAATAGGAGGGGTTTCTTTTTTATTTTTTCACTCTTTTAAAAATATTTATTTTATTAAAACTATGAAAGAGAAAAAAATATTTTTTTTTCACTCTTTTTTTTCCTTTGTATTATATGAAGTTGTGTTTGGATGAGAGAATTTGTTTTAAGAAGGTATTTCAAATGAAATTATTTAAAATAGATGGATTTCAAATGACATAGTAGCTTTAGTTTTAATGAGGATTAAATCTCAATTTTAACTAAAAAAGATGTCAAGTAATACTAAAATTCATACATAAATCCCCCATCTAAACACATGACGTTTTGCACTTCTCAATGCAAATTAATTACACTTCTTTTTAAATTATCCTCAAACTAATTAATATTAATAATTTTTAATTTACTGTATAGTGTAAAATTTTAGAGCAATTAATTAAGTGTGTAGTAAAAAGTCATTAATTTTTTACTCCGTAATATATATGCATAAGTCTAAAGTGACATAATTTTAAATAGAAAAAAAGTAGGTGGAGCAATATAATAAATTAATTGATAATTTATTTGTTAAAATTAGAATAATAAAAGTATAATACAAAAAATAAATATTATTTTATATATATATATATATATAAAAGGGTTGGTCTGCTATGGATTCGAGTGCATATTCCCTAGTCCATGTTGCACTTTTCAGTTTACTGACTTATACTTTTTGATAAATGATGTTGCACTTTTCAATTATTAAATTGTATAATAATATTTTTAGTAATAATTGAAAAGTGCAACACCATTTACCAAAAAGTGTAAGTCAGATTAAGTGCACATGGACTAGGATGCACAACATGCACTCGAGTGTATACTAGACTTTACCTATATATATCAAAAGGTGCACTAAAAATCGCCCCACATTCCCTCCCCCTCCCCAACCAATTTCAACTCCCAAAAAATTCCATGAGCGCCAATAATGACGGCGCCACTTCTTTCACTTATCACTCTTCTGACATTGTTTTTTAAGAACGCCGATTGATGCGGCGCTTTAATTTATTTTGTTAAACCCATATAAAACACTTACATTCTATTAATTCAAATTATAAATAATAATATATTATTAAAAAAAGCCTCAAATGTGACTTTTCTATGAATAAAATGAAACACAATCATTAAGTTGTTTCTCAATTTTGCTCCTTTTCGTGCCTAATAAGGGTACAATTGTAATTTAAAAAAAATCCGAATATCTCTTCTCGATACCGTGTAAGTGTAACTACTTTTGGGCTTCATAAGTTTATAGAAATAGAATTCGCCTTCACTATATTTTGAGCGAAATTCGAAATCTCATTGTAAAAACATAATATAAGTTCAAAAATTAGTTATTTTTTCATTTTCGTCCATTTAAAATTTTATTCAATTTTATCTCAATGAAGCTCGATTCAATTAAGTATTCCTTCGATTTAATTTCATTATTTTTACTTTTCATTTTTAATTGTTCAATTTTATTATGAACATTCTCCTTTTAAAAATAACACTTAGTATTATTTACACTACTATAGCTCCACCTCCAATCATAACTTTATTTATAAGGGGACCCTATAATATCACATCGTACCTTTAAACTATCTATTTTGTACATAAACTAATTGTGAAAGAGTACAAGTCAAGTCAACGGAAAAAGTATTAGTTAGATGAGTAGTCTCTTTTTTTTTTTTTTTAACGGAAGAAAGTAATTCATTAATTTAAAAGTTTGGCATCTCCTTACATCATTGAGGATTAAATGGTTACAGCTATCATGAATATTATCCACCCACAAATCTTCATACCCAACAAAAGGACCCAGATGAGCTAAAGAGTGAGCCACCCTGTTGGCATCTCTCCTGACGAAGGAAAATCTGGAGTGATTTGAGGTTTGAGCCAGCTCCCAAATGTCTTCGACAATCAACATAATCTGCGTGTCTGGTTCCAATTTTCTATTAAGGGCTCGGATAAGAATTTCTGAATCAGACTCCACCTCCAAATTTCTGAAACCAAACTCCTGAGAACAGATGAGAGCATACCGAAGAGCAAGGGCCTCAATTAAGGAACTGTTCCCGTGAGCTTTATCTCTCTTAGAGCCTGCAAAGAGGACCTGCCCAGCATCATTTCTGATCACGAAACCGAAGCCGACGGAACCATCGTGGAATGTCGCTGCATCCGAGTTTACTTTATAAGTGCCCAACGGGGGGGGGGGGCGGGGGGGGCTTCCAAGAGGACCTGTTGTCACTTCGCTTCCTTGCTCGGCCAGCGGTGATTGACGCGGCCTCGATGTCGTGGATTGTTCTCAGAGCTCTATTGACATTTGCCCCAGGGTCGATGCTTTTCTGCTCAAATATGAATTTGTTTCTAGCCCTCCAAATATTGTAGGCAACAACAGCAAAAAGATTTAACCCCTGTCTCGGGAGATTCACCAACATATCCCCGAGAACCTGTTTGAAATTCCAGTTTCGAGTAATCTGAAAATCAAGTCGGATTGGTGAAAGGCCCCAAGTCTACATTGCAGCTGAGCAGTGAAGAAGGACATACGTCACGGATTCCGCCATCTCACCACAGATGCTACAGTAGCTATCGATTATCAACCCTCTCCGAGCTAAGTTGTCCCGTGTCGGGAGCGCGTTGACACAAGCTCGCCACACGAAGTGACGCACACTAGGAGGTATTTTGAGTTGCCAAATACGATCCCACAAGGAATTTGGTCCACTGCTAGAAGCAAGGTTCAGCCCACGCTTTGAGTACATTTTTACGGCCAAGTGGTACGCGGATTTCACCGTGAAACGGCCATCCTTTGACCCCATCCAAATCTTTCTATCTGGGATGTCCCGAGCACTCAGTGGCATCTCGATGATGGTGGTTGCATCGTCAGGTGAGAAGATTTGGAAAATTAGATCCGATTTCCAAGAATGGGAGGCCGGATCAATAAGCTCAGCGACAAGCAAGGGCTCATTTTCGTTCTGTTCCACTAAAGTTGGCTTATAAAATGAGTCCTTCCAAATCCACCTTTCTCTAAAGCAGTCAATATCTCTTCCATTACCCACCCTCCATGCAGTCCCGTGGGCTACCAGATCTCTACAGTTCAAAAGGCTTCTCCATATATAACTCGGTTGGTATCCCATGCCCGCTGATTCGATAGGGCCCCTCGGATGATACTTGGCTTTCAGAATTTGTGCAGCCAGGGAGTTAGGGGCTTGAGACAGCCTCCAAAATTGCTTTGCAACCATGGCCATGTTAAAGAAGAAAATTTCCCTGAATCCAAGGCCTCTCTCTCTTTTCGATTTTGTTGCTTTATCCCAGCTTGCCCAGTGCACTTTTCTTTCACCTCCAGTCGCCCCCCAAAAAAATCTTGCACAAATCCGTTCAATTTCTTCACACAAAGAATGAGGGAAGAGAAAGCAACTCATGGCATATGTAGGGATGGATTGAGCCACAGATTTGATCAAGATTTCCCTTCCGGCTTTTGACAAAGACCTCTCTTTCCACCCCTTAAACTTGCTAATGACCCGTTCCACCACCACTCGAAAAACCTGGGATTTCGACTTTCCTATGAGAGTGGGAAGTCCCAAGTACTTTGAATAGCTGCCAACTGTTCTAGCTCCCAATTGTCGGCCAAAATCTTCACGCGTGATAGGAGTGATATTCCCGCTGGCCGTCAATTCTGATTTATCAAGGTTGATTCGCTGACCTGATGCATCTTCATACGTTTTGATAATTTCCTTGATTGTGTTCACCTCCCTTTGCGACGCCCGGAAGAAAAGGATGCTATCATCGGCAAAGAACAAGTGAGAAACTTGGGGGGCTCTTCTCGAGACTTTGAAGCCAGTGATATCACCATTTTCCTTAGCTCGACGGATGAGGGATGAGAAACCTTCTGCACAAATCAAAAAGAGATAAGGAGACAGGGGGTCCCCCTGGCGAAGTCCCCGTTGAGGGGAAAACGAGGGGGAAGGTTGACCGTTCACAAGTAGAGAATAAGACACAGTGCAAACACATCGAAGAATAAGGTCCACCCACTCCCGATTAAAACCCAGCTTTAAGCACATCTCTTTTAGGAAAAACCATTCAACTCTGTCATAAGCTTTACTCATATCAAGTTTTAAAGCCAAAGAGCCCTTCCTACCCGTTTTCTTTTTCCTCATAGAATGAAAGATCTCAAAAGCTATCAAAGCATTATCAGTGATGAGTCTATTGGGGATAAAGGCACTTTGGTGAGGGGAAATTATTTGGTCGATGATGAGTTTTAGCCTATTCGCAATGGTTTTAGTGATGACCCGAAAAATAACGTTACAAAGACTAATCGGTCTAAAGTCCTTAGCCGACTCAGGGGACTTAACTTTAGGGATTAGAACTATGAACGTGTGATTAAGGGAAGATGGATCCTGGCCATTATTCAAAATGTTAAGGCACGTAGCAGTAAAGGATGAACCAACAGTTTGCCAATAAGATTGAAAGAAAATGGGGGGCATACCATCGGGTCCCGGAGACTTTGTCGGGTGCATCTGTTTAAGGGCCTTTTTGACTTCCTCTGCTGTGAATGGTTGGTTTAGGATCCCGTTCATCTCACTTGTGACCTTAGCCCGCACGAAGGAGGTAACTCGATCCGTCATTCCCGGGCCTGGCGAAGCAAAGAGATTGATGTAATAGTTTCGAAGCTCCTGGACAATTTCCTCTTCCTTTGTGATCCACACTCCCACTTCGTTTTTTAGCCGGATAATTGAATTCCTGTCTCTCCGATGGGCTGCATTTTTGTGAAAAAAACTTGTATTCCTGTCTCCATCTTTCAACCACAAAGCGCGAGATCGTTGGTACCACCAAATTTCCTCTTTTTTCAGGAGGTCTTCAATCTCAAGTTCCAAGCGTTTTATCTCAACGATCACTTCAGCAGATTGGTCATCATTTTGGAGCTTCTCAATTTGCCTCTTATTGTCTGCAATCCTTCTGCTGATATTCCCAAAAGTCTCCTAGCCCCAGCTCTTCAACTTTTCCCCACACCGCTTAATCCTTTCCTCGAAACTGGCTTGAGGGGTGTTCTTGTCCCAGACACTTTTGATGATGTCCTCACACTCGGTGTTCTCCATCCACATTTTCTCAAACCTGAAAAGTTTAACTTTTCTTTGCTTTTCCACATATACATCAACGGGGTTTGGGTTGCTGCGGATCACAACAGGCGAATGGTCGGATCCCAATCTGGTTCGGTTGAAAGCCTTTGCCCGTGGTGCCAACAGTCGCCATTGAGGGTTGGCAAGAGCCCTATCTAATCTGACTTGAATGTTTTCGGTGCCCACCCTACCATTTGACCAAGTAAATTCTTGCCCTTCGAAGCCAAGATCCTGAAGCTCTAGGTTGATCAGTGTGTTTCTAAAATTTTCCATACTAACATTGTGTCTTGCGTTTCCTCCTCTTTTTTCATGAGACCACAAAATCTCATTGAAGTCTCCCACACAGAGCCATGGGACTTCCGGGGGTGGTTTAATTTTTTCAAGAAGATTCCATGTATTGCTGCGAAGATGGTGCTCAGGCCACCCATAGATCCCCGTTACATACCAGGCTTTGCCTTCTTCAGACTCCTCCACCCTAGGCATGTGCAACGGTTCCAAACCGCCGGTTTCGGTTAGAAACCGGCGGTTACGGTTTTGGTTTTTCGGTAACCGTAACCGAACCGCGAACCGCCGGTTACGGTTACGGTTTTCAAACCGGCGGTTCGGTTTGAAAACCGCCGGTTTGGCGGTTTGTTCATTTTTTTTTTTTTTAAAATATTATCTCCGTTTTCGCTCGTTTTCACTCCGTTTTCGTTCGTATTTTATTCGTTTTAACTCATTTTTTAGAAAATACATTACTAGAATTGAATAAAAAGTATATAACTTAAATTTATACATTAAAAATAGAAGAATTGTGTATTAAAAAAAATAATTTTTTTTTTTTTTTTTAATAAAAACCGGCAAACCGGCGGTTAACCGCCAAAACCGGCCAAACCGGCGGTTTGCGGTTTGTCAAAATGACGAACCGTAACCGAACCGCCATTTTTCGGTTACGGTTCGGTTTTCAAACCGTAACCGGCGGTTAAAAACCGGCGGTTTGTCAAACCGGCGGTTTGGCCGGTTGGCCGGTTTGGCGGTTCGGTTTTGCGCGTATCTACTCCACCCCGAATGCTAAATGGTTGTTCGAAAATGAAGAGAGGGAGAAAGTTAGTCTTGCTTTCCAGAGCATGCATAGGCCTCCTCGTCTCGAGTGTCCCTCTCCTTCACAATCTACAGGGAGGCAGCCGCCATAGTGTAGCGACCGTGAGTTGATCAAATTCATTTGGATACACTTCAGTTTGGTTTCCATGAGGAAGATTATATCCGGATCTTCATCACGTAGGAGCTTTTTCAGAATGCGAACTGCCGTTTGGTTCCCAAGCCCACAACAGTTCCAGCTTAAAACGATCATTGGTTTCGGCGGGGCTGTCTCACAGCCTCCGCCGTTTCATCGTTTGTGTTTTCTACATCCACCTCCAAAATTAGTTTGTTCCTCTTCTCCTCATTACGATCGATTTCCATCTCATCGGGTTGCTTTCTCTTTAAATTTGGTGAGGGTCCCTGTTCTGTCTTGTTCCCTTTGCCAGATGGCAGACTGTTGGCTGGTTTGGGTTTTCTGGGTTTTGTTGTGCGTTCAGGGTCTGTGGGTTTGGTGTTAGGATATTTTTGTAGAGTGGGTTTGGTTTGTCCATTGGGTTTAGGTGATAGGTGCAGGTTCATTTGCTGTGATTTTAGGGGTGCTTTTGTTTTGTGGTCTGGGTTATCTATGGGGTGTATGGGTGTGAGGGTGTCCGGATAACTTTTAGGGGGTTGGGATTTTGAGGGGGCTTTCGTCTGCATTATGGGGATTGAGGGTTTGGTTGGTGGTTGAGGTAGGTGGGGGAATTCATTCTCCATGGAAGTTGGGTGTAATGGGTAGGTGGGGTTGCAAAGTTTGACTAGCTCAGTGAGAGGTATTAAATTATTGGTGGTTGGTGGGGTTATGAACAGTTGGTTTCTCATATCTGTTTCCTTAATTCCAACAAGTTTGTGTGTGTTTACCTTCCTGATTGACTCTTCTTTTCCAGTGCCACTTGTTTCTTGCTGTCCCCCATCTTGAGTGTTCTTTTTTTCCTTTTCATCTTTGACCTCGACTCTTTCGAGATTCTCTCTTACTTTCTCTATTAAATTCTCCCCCTGCCGTGTTTTCCTCTGTTGGTGTGGGCTATTGTTCCTTTCCTTCACACTCTCTCTTTCCCATTTACTCCTGAAGTTTTCAAATAAGCGTCTTCGAATTTTTGCTTCCTCTGTTTTTTCTTTGTCTTCACTTTCAGCGCAAGTCGAGACTGTGTTTCTTTTCGTGGGGGAGGCTCTAAGCCAGTCGCCAAATGGAAGCTCTTTCTCATGTATGTTCTGGATATCATCCTCTCCTTGCACAATGTCACAATCGTTCTTCATATGTCCCAATAAACCACACACATAACAAAAAGAGGGAAGCCTTTCGTATGAGAATGGTATCCAAAGTGTTTTTGGATTTATGTCCAGATTTGCTCCTTGCTTGAGTGGTTTGCTCATATCTACTTGGACTTTTACTCGGATGCTCCGCGCAAGACCGTCAAGCGAAGCCATGTCCACCTCTAGCACAGATCCACACACTTCTGCGATTTTTTGAACGAAAGGCGGGTTCCTCGCTGCTACTGGGAGGTCGTAAATCCGTATCCAAAAGGCCGCCGTGGTGAAGTCGATTTGGGACGGTTGTGTGCCCATCTTTAGCTCCTTGAGGACTAGCAAATTTTTTCCGAAATGCCACGGCTCCTTTGCCAGAATCTCTCTCATGTCCGTTTCAGTTTTGAATTGGAAAGAGAACAAGTTTCGCCCTATTTCTGCCGCTGTGAAGCCCTTGGCCGGCTTCATTGCTCTTTTCATAGCTTCGAGGAGGCCATACGCATTAAAAGGTTTAGACGTAAGGACTTTTCCGATGAGACAGTTTGTGGATTTTTGTTCAAGTAACAGTTCCCCATCCGCTGGTGTAATCGTGTCTGTTTGGTCCGATTGGGCCCACCTTCCCCCAGATCCGGAGGCCATAGTAGCCGAGAGAGACGACGGAGGAGTGGCTGCTTCGTGGGGGCTAAGGCCTCTCGTAAATGAAACTGGGATCTACAAAACAGAACAAAAAACGAGCAGGTGAGTTAAAGTTCAAAAAACAGAGGCAACCGACCTGCCTCACGAGTCCGCGGAATTTTCAAGAAAGTAAAGGCAATCAAGAAAGAAAAGATTTGGGTAGAGGTGTGTCACTGCTCCGATGGGAATGAGACGGCGGAGACAAGCCTACAACATGTAGGAAGGAGTCAACTCAATGAGATGAGTAGTCTCTTTGTTAGTTGTAACTTCTCTCTTGTAAACCTTCCTCTTATATGGAAGAGGAATGCAAATCATTTTGATCATCTAATTTCATTTTCAATTCAATTACTATTCAATTTTAATTCTATATTTCTCAATTATCTCAACATGTATTATATTCAATTTCTGCTTATTATGAAATTTTATACTTTCTCCGTCCCACAATAACTTTTACACTTTCCTTTTTATGACGTTCCACAATAACTTTCACACACCCTTAAAATAGAAAATTATTTATAAACTTCACCCTCACAATATCCTCAATTTTACACAAATGTCATTACTTTTTCTCCATACATACACAAAAGTTAACTAATTTCTTTACACTTTCTTAATATTTGTGTCCATTACCTATGCAAATTAATATGGGATGGAGGGAGTACTAGTCAATATTCAATTATATATCTTCAACTCGTTTACTTTATACATAAACTAATCAATTAAAATTCGTGTTTGAAGAAGTAAACGTAATAAATTTGAATTGAGAGAGTAAAATTTTTCAATAAGATAATATATTTTTTGATTACATAAATAAGATAACATTTTGAATAAATAAAATAATCAACTAGATTTATTTATTAATTTTGAGTAAACAAAATATCAAAAGTTTCTTCGGACAAGTCAAAAGTTTAGTGATAAATACCCCCACTCTCTTCACAGTCGAATACCTCTATCCACTCACTACTCTCTCGAAATACTCACACTTTCCTTGTTTCCATCGATTCTCCTCCGATCGTAGATCTATCTGTTTTTTCCGAAGAAAAATGGCCAAAGATCCAGTCCGCGTTCTCGTTACCGGCGCCGCAGGTAAGAGCTCATCTGAATTAATATTTAGATCTGCTTTTTTCGGTTTCATTTTTGATTCCTCGATATGCTTATCGTTTGATCACTGTTTACTGTCGATTTATATGTCGGATCGTGAGTATGTTGATTTGATTCGAGTGAAATATTCGGAGATCTGTATTTGCTTGCATCTAATCAATTTCTACGTTTACTCTTTTTATTAATAATTACATGACTACTGATGGTAGTGTGCTATGAACTTGAGGAAAGATCGGGTTTAGTCATGCTTTTTATGGAGTATAGGTCGTGGTATTTATCTTAATTTAGTCAACAACAGATCCTTGTTCACCCTGGCTCTTGAAAACTGAACTGAGAAGAAACAAACTCTATGAAGTTCATCAATGAATAATCTGTTTCTTTGTTTGTTGAGAGCGGGCTTTCATTTTTATGGATGATTAACTTGAGCCATGTTCAAGAAAAAACACAAACATTAAGTTCTGCTCTGAATAAATGAATGTTAATATGTTGCATTTTCCAGTTTCCACAACATTATTGCTATTGCATTGGGAGCGTATGAAATGTTTTCTATTTTATGGTTAACAGGGCAAATCGGATATGCTCTGGTTCCTATGATTGCTAGGGGAGTTATGTTGGGCCCAGACCAGCCTGTGATCCTCCACATGCTCGACATTGCACCTGCCGCCGAGGCACTAAATGGAGTTAAGATGGAATTGGTGGATGCTGCATTTCCCCTTCTTAAAGGTTGACGCTCTAGATCTTTTATTAATGCTTTATTTAGCTTATATGCTAACAGATTTAGTTGAAAATGAGCGATGATTAACAGTCGTATCCATCTTAATCAGGTGTGGTTGCTACAACTGATGCTGTCGAAGGTTGTACCGGTGTCAATATTGCTGTAATGGTTGGTGGGTTCCCAAGGAAAGAGGGTATGGAAAGGAAAGATGTGATGTCCAAGAATGTCTCCATCTACAAGTCCCAGGCTTCTGCTCTGGAGAAGTATGCTGCTGCTAACTGCAAGGTGATTAGTGGTTGATATATTTTTAACATACAGATGCCACACACTATGTGCAAAGAAAACAAGAAAGTTAAACATGGCCACTGAGAATATGTAGATTCTAGCATATGTTCCCTCCCTCAAACTAAGACTTTTGAAATCTTAATTTGAAAAAAATTGTTACATAGTTTTAATGCACCATGAATATGCGAGAAAGTGAGAGAAAGTTATAGCATCTTCACAATGTTTCAAAATTAAATCAACTACTCCCCCTGACCCATTTTATTTGTCTTTCAAGAGAATAATTTTTTACCTTAAATAAATGTCATTTTGCTCCAATCCAATAGAGTTAAATGTCATATTCTATTTTTCCCTTCTACTTGATTTTTGTGATAATATGCATTAATTAAGCAAATTTACTCCATATAGGTAACCATAAGATAAAAATGTCACATTACATATATATCTATCTCAATTCAATGACTTTCTTAATTTGTGTTAAATGACAATTAAAATGGGCCGAAGGGAGTAACATGTTTTTATGGTTTTGAGTTTTCATTCTTGTTGTTTACTTCAATCCAGGTTTTGGTCGTTGCTAATCCTGCCAACACCAATGCATTGATTTTGAAAGAATTCGCACCATCTATACCAGAAAAGAACATTACTTGTTTGACTAGATTGGACCACAACAGGGCTCTTGGACAGATTTCAGAAAAATTGAATGTGCAAGTATCCGATGTTAAAAATGTAATCATCTGGGGAAATCATTCCTCCACGCAGTATCCCGACGTCAATCATGCTACTGTCAGTACTCCTGCTGGAGTGAAGCCCGTTCGCGAGCTTGTTGCTAATGATGAATGGTATACAAGTTAATAATGTATTTATGTTACAATATTATTTTTTGGGCAAATGAAATCAAAATGAGTTTAAGATAAAGGACTAAATATAACATTTACCCTTATTTTTTCTTGTGAAATTCTACTTTATTAATGGAATGTTTTGTTTTCCCTCCAACCCCCACCCCACAATTTTCTTAGGTTGAATTCAGAATTCATAAGTATCGTCCAGCAACGTGGTGCTGCTATCATCAAAGCTAGAAAGCTGTCTAGTGCACTCTCTGCTGCTAGTTCTGCTTGTGACCATATTCGTGACTGGGTCCTTGGAACTCCAGAGGTTCGTTTTTTCCTCGCGTATCCTGTTGTTGGTTTCTTAGATGGTTGATGGACTTAGACAATTTGCTATACTTATTCTGATATTGTGTTATGGAATTTCCAGGGCACTTGGGTTTCGATGGGTGTATACTCTGATGGTTCATACAATGTTCCTTCTGGACTCATATATTCCTTCCCAGTAACTTGCAAAAATGGAGAATGGTCTATTGTTCAAGGTGAGAAAATGAATGACAATGTTTTTTCAGTCTAATTAATTTCTGCAAATTAAACACTTGTACTCACCTCCTTTCCTAACAATTTGGCTGGATTTATCCATTCACACAAATCAATTTTTCATTCATTATGATATCAAAAGACTTTGTTGAGCAAGGTGAAATAATTAGGAAACCATTTTGGATAGAATCAGACAGATAATTAGGAATGGAGGGAGTATATAAATATATAATATCTCTAGGTCCAACACTGGGTTTGACCACCCTTTATTTGCAATCGTTCATTCACACAGAAATTACATGTGTCTTGGATTTCAAAACTCTCTTCTAGGAGTACCATATATATAGAAAAAAAGTCATTTAGGCTTTCAGTTTACAAAATTTGGTCATTTTGCCCCCCTATACTATATAAAGCTTTGCTTCCTTTAGAGAGATTTTATTTAAATAATATTGTATGATATCATAATTCATAACATGAAAATTTCACCCCCTTTTGGATGAAATCCTGGATACGTCCTAGGGTGCTTAAAAATACTACGTGTGTCTATGCATTCACTGTGAATTTAAATCATCTGCAAACATGAATGTTTATGCTGTGATCATACTGTGGATATGAAATTGAACGAAAGGAGTCTTATTCTAACATTCTATTTATTTTATTATAATTCCAGGACTTTCCATTGACGAGTATTCAAGGAAGAAATTGGATTTGACCGCGAAAGAGTTGAGTGAGGAGAAGGATCTGGCATACTCGTGCCTTTCTTAAATCCCGTGGTTATTCTGTTTGTGGCGGCTGCAGTTTTGAATAATGCCATTGTTCATACCTTGTCTAATCATCAATGGCGGAAACTACTCCTTCGGAGGTTCATTTAACCTCTTTGTTGTGCTTGAGAGAGCATTTTTCTTATTAATGGACTTGTATGATTATGGTTTATGGACTTGAATACATGATTGCATGCCATTTTGATGTTGAGAAAATCTGTTGGTTTTAGATATATGGTAAATTTTTATGTATGAAAGCTCCTAAAAGCTTTATTATTGCATAATTACAGCAGAGTATGCATGCCTTAATATTCCTTAAATCACTGTGGATTACTAGTTGTGTTTTTCTGGGAGCAATAATTTAGGAAAAAATACGTAATATTTAAATTCCTTCATATGTTTACTATAGATTTTGTAATTGAATCTTTATTTTAATTATCAATTTAACATCTTACAAGTTTGTATATCAGAGTATTTTGACAAATCCATTCATAATATTAATATTAATTGTGGTGGGGCAGTTTATTGTAAAACAAATTGATTTTTTAAAATCTTAATAGAACGTTTCAAATGATAAATAGATAAGTATTGGAGGGATTTGTAGAGTACAGAATCAAATTTAGGTTGGGTTTGGGTTTGGATTGAGGAGGTATTTTAAATGAATTTTTTTTAAAATAAAAAGATTTCAAATGATTTAGATTATAAATTTAAAATACATCCACAAATCCCTTCCATCCAAATCCAACCTTAATAAAATTTAATATCCCATTTATTTACCTCTATTTCAAAATCTTCATTCTCCACACCTCACATTTCTTTTATTTACTCTCTCATTTTATAAGATTCTTTTTTTTTTCTCATTCTTTTAAAAGAAAATTCAATAGAGTAATAATATAAAATAGTGAATGAAGTTTCTCATATCTTACTCAGCCACGCATCATAGTTTTAAGGACTAGTTTTATGTAAAATATTGCATATATGCATACCATCTCAATTAGACAAGTTAAAACTCTAAGTTCAAAAGTTAAATTAAGTCAATTTTAAAAAATTCGTGGGATCATAAGCCTGGATTCGGGTTGCCCAAAAAATTCGCGGATTGCAAACTGGTTTACTACATGACCAAAATATTATTACTACAAGGATAAAATATTACCACTACAAGACCAAAAATTTAATACTACATGTCAAAACATTATGACAAATTCACCAAAAAATTAAGTCTCCAGAATATTTTTGAACATGCAGTAATACACTTTTGACCTTGTAGTGATAAAATTTTGGTCTTGTAGCAACATTGTTTTAGTCATGTAGTAGTCGAATAAGTCAAAATTATTTTAGTAATTTTGCCCAAAAAAAATAAGTGTCCAGAATATTTTTGGACATGTAGTAGTAATACACTTTTGGCTTGTAGTAACAAAATTTAGTTCTTGTAGTAACATAGTTTTGGTCATGTAGTAAAATAATATTTTAGAGTTAAAATAAATATTATAATTAAGGTTGACCCGCTTTGACCCGCGTTGATCCACAAATTTTGACCTAATTTACCTTAATTAGTCATATTGCATGTATGCAATATTGCATATAAGTTTTTGTGTAATTTTAAAGAATTTCGCAATCATCTAAAAGTATGGACTTGTAGAGAGGTGAATAATTAATTTTTATATATTGATTTTCTAATACTCTCACTCATTTGTGACTCTATTCTTTTGTCACTCGTGACTCTATTCTTTTGGAGAGGAGACTCATGAAGTGGACAATTTAAATGTGTGGAGTTGTTTTCACCTTTTTCTTCAATTGAGATACTAGATTTTCTTGGTTCACAACAACAAATAAATAGTGTTTTAATTATTTATTTTATTTTTTTGCGTCATTTTTTCTAATTTTACTCTCCTTTAAATTTATAAAACACTCCTAATTTTAATTGTTCATATTAGTCGATTGAACAAAATTTGGACAATGAATAATTGGAGATCACAGCGGTGAAATCCCAAAAATTAATTGAGCGTTGGGAAATCAAAAACGGAATTCAATTTGATCAAGAACGCAACGAATAAGGTAAAGTCTAGCATGCACTCGAGTGCATGCTGTGCACCCTAGTTCATGTGCACTTTTCAGTTTACTGACTTACACTTTTTGGTAAATGGTGTTGCACTTTTCAATTATTACTAAAAATATTACCATGGGCACTTTTCAGTTTACTGACTTACACTTTTTGGTAAATGGTGTTGCACTTTTCAATTATTACTAAAAATATTATTATACAATTTAATAATTGAAAAGTGCAACACCACCAAAAAGTGTAAGTCAGTAAACTGAAAAGTGCAACATGGACTAGGGTGCACAACATGCACTCGAGTCCATAGCAGACCAACCCAACGAATAAATCCCAAAATCAGGGAAGAAATAGATTGAACGAGGGTGTATCGATCTATGTCGATTGAAACTATCGATCTATAACTAATACCATGTTGTGAACCAATAAAATATTAGCAAAAAATATCTAGATCCTTCTAGATAAACCTCCGCTGCTATATCTCATATATTTAGGGAGTTTGTTAGATATCCTTATCTCTTAATTTTAGGAATTTGTTACAAATAACATCTTGTAAATGATATGTTTATAATTTGTAATCAATGAAATACAAATTATAAATTCTACAAGAGTATATGGTATCAGACACGGTTCCGATATACAATTTGCATTAAGTTTCTTTTTCGGCTTCATCGTGTCGACAACCTCCACCACCACCCCTACTACTAAGTGGAACTCGCCATCTCCTCTTGTTCCCATCTCTGCCCGTCACGATCTCTCGATCAAACTTTCTCATAAGAATTACCCATCATGGAGAGCCCATATTCTTGCGCTTCTAAAGGGACATAACTTGCTTGGTTTTGTTGATGGATCAAACCCTTGCCCTGCTCGCAGCTCGGATGGCTCTAATGCCGCAACCATTGCTCTTTGGGTGCAACAAGATCAACTCCTTCTTGCTGCCATTTTTCGGCTCTCTTTCTCCAAATGTATTGCCGATTGTGTCCTCCGCCGCTACATCGGCTAAAGCATGGAACATTCTTACACGGTTGTTTGCTGGTCGCTACAGGTTCCGTGTTAATCAACTCAAGAGTGAATTGTATCGTGTCACGATTGACGATCGTTCTTTCACTGAGTTTCTTCACTATATATGTCAAATCAAAGGCCGATGAATTGGCAATTATCGATCAACCTGTCTCTCAGGATGATCTTACCCTTTTCGTGATCAATGGTCTTGGTCCCGAATATGCAAATATTGTTGGTCCGATTCGGACCCGTGAGGCTTCTCTCCGCTTTGAAGAGTTGCATGATTTATTGTTTGAGCATGAATTAACGCTCAAACGTCAGGATGCTGCATCAAAGAAGTTGGTTGCTTCGGCGAATTCTGCTCAATCTCGTCTGAGCTCCCAATCGCAGAAAGACTGCAACAATCAAAACTTTTGAGGTCATCGTGGTCATACTTCGTCTCCCAATTCTTCAGCTGCTCCTTCACACCAGTCTTTCATCCAGCATAAAGGTCAGTCACACCGTTCGTTTCACCATCGAGGCTATAATTCCTCCTTTAATTATACGCCAGTTGTGTGTCAATTATGTTGATTCAAGGGCCATTCGGCTCTCACCTGCCGTAGGTCGCCACTCTAGGCCAATCTTGCCTCTTCTTCGATGGGGCCTTCCTCCGATGGTCATTGCCTTGTTGACTCGGGTGCTTCTCATAACCTGACTTCGGATCTCTCTAACCTTTCCATCCATTCTGAATATGATGGCACATATGAGGTTCATCTTGCGGATGGTACGAGCCTCTTTATTTCTCACATGAGTACCTCACTTTTAAAATATCCTGCTCGTACTTTTCTACTTTCTGATATTTTATTTGTTCGGAGTGCTCGGAAGAACCTCCCATCAGTCTTATTTTATTTTACTCGTGATAACAATGTTACTATGGAATTCTTTCTGTCTTATTTTCTTGTGAAGGATCGAGTCATGGGGGTGCCGTTTGTTAAAGGTGCATGTCGTGAAGGAGTTTACCATCTACAATCTGGAATTCCTCGGATTTCTTGTGATACCAATGTGGCAAATCTGGGTGTTCGAGCTACTCAATTTGACTGGCATGCTCGACTTGGTCATCCGTCTGTGGAAACCAGTCGTTTTATTATTCGGCATTTTCAATTACCTGTTTTGAGCAAGACCCAGGTTTTGAGCAATGATTGTGTTTCTTGTCGTTTGAGTAAATCAACTAAATTACCTTTTGCGACTAGTTCTTTTTGTGTTACACATCCTTTACATTACATTTATGCGGATGTTTGGGGCCCTGCCATAACTCCTCATTTGATGGGTCTAAGTACTTTCTATTGCTTGTTGATTTATATTCTCGATACTGTTGGCTTTTTCCGATGCGTGCTAAATCTCAAGTATAATCTACATTTATGAACTTTATGCCTTTGGCGGAGAGGCAATTTGGTTATAAGATTCGAAATCTATATTCTGATAATGGTTTGTGAATTTTTGGCTCTCCGTCCCTCTCTGATTAAATTGGGTATCAGTTGGTTAACTACCACTCCTCATACACCGCAATAAAATGGAATTTCTGAACGTCGAAATCGTCATATCTTAGAAATTGGTCGTGTCTTATTGCATCATGTTAATCTTCCAATGCAATTATGGGATTTCTCTCTACAAACTGCTATATATCTCATTAACCGAATGCCCACTATGGTTCTCGATCATCACAGCCCCTTTGATCGTCTGTTTGGCATACAATCGAATTATCAGAAATTGAGGGTTTTTTGTTGTCTCTACTTCCCTTGGCTACGACCTTATATTCCGGGTAAACTCACTCCGCCGTCCGAACCTTGTATCTTTGTTGGGTATAGTACCTCACAAAGTGTCTACCGTTGTTTTGATATTGCTATTAGGCGTATTTATATCTCACACCATGTTCAGTTTATTAAGTCGAAATTTCCTAGCTACTCGCCCCCTCAAATGGCCTTACATTCTCCCGTGCCGAACACCATTATGTTGCCCATAGTCTCGCCTGGCCTGTCGGCTTCGCCTCCTACTGAGCAGCCTTGTGCACCTCCACCTACTCCGGCTACTCCATCGTTGATCGTCCAACCCCCTCATGTGGTTGTTGAACATCCTACTTGCTCCCACTCCATGCGAACTCGAAGTATCAACACTATCAACAAGTCTAAGCAGCTTTATGCTGCAACAAAACATCCACTTCAACATGATGTTGAGCCCTTTACGGTTCACCAGGCTCACTCTACACCGAAATGGCGCAACACAATGGCCGAAGAATTTACTGCTCTTCAACGTCATGACACTTGGGATCTGGTTCCCCCTCCCTCTAATGGTAATATCATCAATTGTAAGTGGGTATTTCGAAGCGTAAGTCCGATGGCTCGGTGGATAAATACAAAACTCGTCTCGTAGCTAAAGGATTTAATCAACACCCTGAAACTGACTTCAAAGAGACGTTCAGTGAGGTTGTTAAACTCGCAACTATTCACACGGTTCTTATGTTAGTCGTCACATCTAATTGGCCTCTCCGGCAACTTGACGTAAGCAATGCATTTTTACACGATCATCTTAATCTACCTGTATACATGAAACAACCTCCCGACTTTAAGGATTGCTCTTACCCGACACATGTTTGCTTGCTTCATCGCTCCCTTTACGGTCTTTGTCAGGCCCCTCGAGCCTAGTATGATGCGTTCTGCTCGGCTCTCTGAAGTTTTGGTCTCATTCGCTCCCAAGCAGATTCCCTCTCTTCACATTTCACAAAGGTTCTGATCGTCTATATGTTCTTGCCTATGTTGACGACTTAATTCTTACACGATCGTCTCCTTCCTTGGTCGCTACTTGAAAGAATTCTGTCTCATCTAAAAGTCCGAACTTGTAGTGAGGTTGAGAATTAATTCTTGTATATTAATTCCTAACACTCCCCCTTGCTCATGGGCCGGATTAACACCTCTACCCTTTTTGGGGAGGAGGCCCATCGAGTGGACAATTTAAATGGGTGGAGTGCTTTCAACAGGAATCGAACCCATGTCGTTTGCCTGGTTTGCTCTGATACCATGAAAGAATTCCGTCTCATCTAAAAGTCCGAACTTGTAGTGAGGTTGAGAATTAATATTCTTACCAAACATCTCCAATTGCTCACGTATTTCACAACACTAAAATAGTTAATCACAAGCGTACGATGTCTATCGTAGCGTATTAAGTACGAGTCGATCCCATAGGGAAGGGTTAGTGTAAAAGTGATATTTGTTGGCACGGTTCTATCTAGACACGATTGATTTTTAAGGACGATTTTAAAAACTAAGACTAATTTTAATGCTATCTATAAATGTCACTAAGAAAGCAAAGTAAAACTAGTCAAATCCAAATCAACAACAAGCTAATGAAATAAAAAATAACAAAACTAATCAAGGAAAAATGTGGTTCCAAGGCATATGCAATACTTAGAAATCCATTTATGAATAATGACTCATTCAAAAGGTAATTAAGTTTGTCCACTTATAGGTTGATCACTAAATAATGAATTAATAGATTTTTCAATCTAATTAATCCAAAGGAAATATTAGACAAGCATATATTTCAACCAAGCATGCATCATATAACCCTAAATAGCTCCTGAGATCATCAATATCCTCTCAATAGTTAATTCTGTTTCGAGCTCATAATACATTGAGTTGTATGCTTATATTCAATTAATGAGATAAATATTTTAATCTTACCCCAATTAACAATAGATAAGACATATTATCATGGCCACTAATAATATGCTTTCAAATAAGGATTAATTCTAAATAAATACACCACTTTTAGTGTCAGTATCAATTTAATCACGACCTTTATGATTATTATAAAAAATCCCAACCTTTCATCGTGTTGCAATTCAATACACATTTTTTTTCTCCGACCAACAATTGATGACGTGACTTGCCGGAGCTTGCCAAATTACACATTTTTTTTCTTCTTATTTTCCACATCAGATTACACTTTTTAAAAATAAAACTTTATAAAAACAAAAATAAAACTCCCGCTTCTTCTACATCTCCATTCTTCTCAAACTCAATCAAGTTCTTCTTCAGCGTCTTCTCCCCCTTCTCAAACTCAATCAAGTCTTTTCTTACTCACTGGTACACATAGAATTATCATCTCCATCTGACTCACCATAGTCACTAACCCAATCACATTCTGCATGCACAACTTGTTCTGCAAGTGCTACTAACATTGTACTTGGAATTTTTTTTCTTCATTTTAAAGTCTAACAATTTTTTTCTTGCTTCCAAGTACTCATCATCTTCCATTTAAAGTCGGAATCTTCATTGGTGTCATATCAGTAACGACAACCAACTCATTCTCTTCTTCCTCTTCACTCTCATCCATGTTTTGTGGATCAACCTCAATCTCATCTTCTGCCCTTGCTTCTACAAACACCTCAACCATTTTTTCAATACATTCACTCTCATCCATGTTTTGTGGATCAACCTCAATCTCATCTTCTGCCCTTGCTTCTACAAACACCTCGACCATTTTTATTTTTTTCAATACATGTTGCTCCATAGTATCGAACTTTCCACCATGTTACCAATATATAGAAAAATAGTCTTTCATCTACAAAAATAAAAATATATATAAGGACAAGAAGAATGTTTATGTATTTCAAAGTGCTCATCTACTATACAAAAAAAAAAATAGTATTGTAAGTGAATGTTGACCATATTTCTTTTAAATATTTCTCACGCAAAACACTCAACTCAAATACGTACACCAAGTCTAGGATTCTTGACATTTTTTTTTTTTTTTTTGCGATTTTTAGTGTTAGGTTCTATCCCTTATGATTTTGATTGATTGAGTTTGAGAAGTGAGAAAGACGCAGAAGAAGAACTCTATTGAGTTTGAGAAGCGGATTTATTTTTATTTTTATAAGGTAGTTTTATTTTTATTTTAAAAAAGTGTAATCTAATGTGGAAAAAAATATGTGTAATCTAACGTGGCAAACTTCGACAAGTTAAATCATCAATTGTTAGTCGGAGAAAAAAAATGTTTATCAAATTGCAACATGATGGAAGGTAGGAATTTTTTATAATAATCATAAAGGTGGTGATTAAATTGATACTGAGACTAAATGTAGTGTATTTATTTAGAATTAACCCTTCAAATAATAATTAAGCACACAAATAAGAGGCAAACACCATTTAAAATAAAACATTAATCCATAAATTTCAATCTAAATATTTACAAGTCTTGGAACTCTAGAGTGTTCTACATAATCTCAAATACAATGAAAAGATAAATAACTAAAATAAATAAAAGGATTTTAAACATTAATCCATAAATTTCAATCTAAATATTTACAAGTCTTGAAACTCTAGAGTGTTCTACATAATCTCAAATACAATTAGGGCCCATTTGGTGGCCAAGATTAGACATGATAAGTGTAAGATAGGAGCTAATCTATGCCTTTTTTGTGTTTGGTGGCAGTCACCAAGGCCCAATACAAACCAACAAGCCCACCAAAAATTAAAGACTGAGATGCGTTTTTAATATCGAGCAAAGTGGTGAGATAAGTAATCGGGCGAAAAGACGGAGTTGGTGTGGAAACTCGAATACCATTCTTACCCTTCATATTTAAACTCAGAACCCTAAATTTCGGTCACAATTCCTTTCCATCTGCGCGTCTCTTTCTCCCCCACTCAGAAACAGCGATTTTCAGTTGGCGATTTTTTCAGGCCAGCGACTTCGTGGCGAAGGGATCTGTTGGAGTCGGCGACCTTGCGCTTCGGAGTTAGTGGTCGTCGCTCACGTTTCTTGTTTTTCTTTTTATTTTTCGGTTTTATGCACATGCAGTTTGATTTATCTTTTTATTTTTGCTAGGGTTTCTGGGATAAGGGTCTCGAAACGACGTTTACGAGGTGTAAAAGTTTGGATCTTTCCGTGTTCCATCGGTACGAACCACTCAAAACCTAATTTCTGGTCTTTTTTATTATGTCTACAGTGTAAATGTGTGGATTTGCTTTGTTGCACGATTTGTTGTAACTTGGGTGCTTAATATTGCGTATGATTCTGTTTGTTGCACGATATGTTTAAGTTTTTTTTGTATTGGTGATTTCTTAGGTTATTTAGTCATATGGGAATGATAGTATTCTGCTCTAGTGTGTCGATTTATGGGGATTATGGTCTGCTATAACACTAATCACTAGATTTGCTTAATTTGTGTTCAAAGACTTGTTGAAGCTGTTTACTGAACAAGCTTCTGATTGTTTAATTTTTGTTCAAAGTCTGGGTTTCTTAAATTGTGTTCAAATACATGTTAAAGTAATGAAATGATCAGTTTTCAATATGGGGATATGTATAACAACAATGTGCATTGGTTAACATTGTGATGGTTGATGTTGTGATAGTTATCAACATGCTCAATTTGCTAGCTTGATGCTGAAAATCCTCAGCCATGAAATACTGCAACCATTATTGCATTATGAGTGAGTTGTCTATTCATACAGTCATATGTTTTCTGATGATGGGTTCATGTTGTTATGCTCCATGCTTTCTTTGCCCTGCAAGTTTGCTTGTTAAACAGTGGTACTTGTGTGTTAGTTGCTGCCATGGGTTGTATTATGTTGCTTAGTTGCATACGCCCTTCTACAGTGAGGGAAGATGGATGATCTTCTTGTTGATGGAATGTAGTTGGGTTTTGTGTGTATACCCCTGTATTTATAAATACTGACTACACACCTTTTATAAATATTGAGTTTTCTGGTTAACTCTTATTACATATGTATCTCTAAAACTTCTATTACTGTCTTTATTAATTTCAAAATTCACTTTATTTTTTGGAAACCTTGGATCAATATTACTGTCTTTATTAATTTGATTTTCACTTTATTACATATTACTTGTACTTCCGGATGTTTATTTTCTGCACCAAAGGGGTGTCGTACAACTTCTATGGCCACACAACACTTATTGATTGGTTATCTAGGAGGGAAGTAGTGTGTTTGTGGTGTATGGAGTGTTGAATGTTGTGACGGTTGATGTTATGAACATTAGTTGTAGTCTATACAACGTCACATTTGTACATGCATATTAACGAAACCGTACCTTTCTCTTTCCCAATACAGTTGTACAGAATGGCTAGTTCCAGTGTCCATCCGAATGAGTGCCAACTCAGCGATGACTTTGACACGCGTGCATTTCGAGGCTGGACTTTCCATGACGAAGACACCCTGCTTGAGACGGTGGAGGACATGATGAAGCACCGAACCATCAACTCAGCTGTGAAGTATAACATTCTTATTTATGATGTTGCACGGTGTTACAAGCCACATTCTAAACTGCAAGTGTCAGCTGCTGATATCAAGATGAAGTCGGAAGACATCTCAACTCGTTACCTATACTTCCGTGCATTCTTGTTTCAGAAAAAGGGGGTGTTGTACAATTTCGCCACTCACGATGCGATGATTGATCCAGATGTGTATTGGAACGGTGGAAAGGTTAGAGTTACCTTTTATTTTATTTTTTTGATTTTATTACACTGATGTTGGTGTTGGTGACCAATTCAATATTTGATTGTAGGAGCGGGAGTGGAATGCATGGTTTCGATTGTGTGGATTTCCTTTGTACCATAACTGTCATCGGGTGTTTGAGTTGAAAGGGCTAGACAAGTACGCTCGGCCATATATTGGAGTGGAATCTCTCGTCCTGGCTGGAATTAGATATTCTGAAAAGATTGATCGGTTCCGTGACTGCTATCGTCGTATACCCTGTCCGTGTGGTCGAGGGACTTACTAGTGCGAAGTATAACAATTTGTAGTGATGTATCTTTTGGTAGATGTCCAGTACATGAACTGATGTGGTATATTTTTGTACATTCTGAACAACCAATGTGTCGTCTTTTTTGTACTTTTTGAACTAATTGTGGATCTTTATTTTTGATTTGCTTGCTTATTATTTTTGTTTTAAGCCATGTGTCTTATGCTTTTTGTTATAAGCATTGTTCATATATTTTTAAATCGCAACCAGATTGATATGAATACGTTATATTGGGAATGGAAAATACAACACTTTAAACACATGTTTATACTAATACAACAATGACTGAATGACAAATTAAATATAAACGATAGTGGTATGCATAGAGAAATACATAACAAGCACAATAAAGTAGTAGTACATTAAAAAATAACCTAAACACTAGTGAAAACATTAGGATAGATGCATAACAAACTTAATAGCACCTGACTTCATACCAACTCAATAGTACATTCATAATTTTAAAACCACACGTGTAACACGGGCGTTCGACACAAGATCAACAACTCATTGATTCACTTCTTCCATGGAGAGGCGTTAACCCAGCTTGGCGGCAGACCTTTCTTCGGGGTACCACATGTACCGTCCGATGCCGAAGGTTTTGAGTTAACGAAACTTGGATCGTCACAAAATTTGCTAAGTGATTTCCAGAAACGATTGAATGAGCTTGTGTCGCCACCCGAACTACTCCTTCCAACAACACCCTTTCCCTTTATGGTTGCACAATCAATGGCATGATCGAGTTGTTCAATATGCTCAACAAAGTGTGTAGGAGCCTCATGGAGTTGAGTACGCTCATCCGTGGGTTCTACAAATATAATTTTTAAAGCCCCCCATTCAGGGTCACCCTCCTTTTGATATGCTTGGGCGAACGGATTGACCTGTTAGATGCAAACTTATTATTACACACTACTATACACTTTTACGTTTTTTCGCAACGTGCCCCGAAATGATAAATTTTACCCGGATGATGTTAGACCACGTGTTGTCATCTGTGCGAACAAGATTTGTAGATTCGTCGTATTCAACACCCTCGAGACGTATCAACCATGAAAAAACACCGTGCCGCATCCGTAGGCGCTCCACTTGTATGTTACAGAATTCATTGTCGAACGACGTTTTGTTTAACATGTTCACCACGAAACGAGCACCATCTATTCCATAGAAATTGTCGTATCCGCTACCGTGAGCATAAAAAAGTCCCATTCGAACACTGTCGGAAAACGATTCGGAGAACGCTCGGTCCATTTTCGTCGTCCATTCCAATCCGTACAAAAAATCGTCCTGAGTGAGGGCTATTTCTCGACTCATTTTTTTACACTCTCTCCTTATATTATCCTTAGGTATTTTGTAAACTTTTATGGTAATAGACAAGTGGCATGTAATATATAGATGAGTTCTTATATATAGATGTGCTTAAGTGTTTTCAACTAGGAAGGTTTAGGGCTTAGGCTTGGGAGTGATTGCTATATATGTTGACCAAAATACAGGGAATATATTCACCTGCAACATAAAAAGTTGTGGACGCATGCATCTGGCTTGTCCTCATTTGCATCCACAAAAACAAAAATCAATTGGTATGGCAAGTAATAAGTGGGCATAGACCAAACCATGCAGGGAATATATTCCTCTGCCAACTGAAAAAACCTCACATGAAATGTTTGCTTTCTTCTCTCTTTTATTCTCATGTGTATTGTGTTGTCATTTTTTATGAAAAAACAAACATTTCTTATTGGAAGGTCTCAGTTAATTGCAAAAAAAAACCCCACTTCAAAATACTTGCAAAGTTGATAATAAATATTATATATGCCCCATTTCGCAACATGTCCTCCTTCCAACACTACGTGTTACGTAGATGTTCAACTGCTGGTAGCAAATAGTAAAATAATTGCAATTACAAGCACACACAAGCATACGCGTCCGACTTCAATTATTTTTTTAGACTTTCTTCGTCTGCCTCGTACTTCGCGATACGCTTCTCGTATTTATCTATCTTGTCGTACCACGCCTGAATTACGACCAAAGTCCGTTCGGGTAGCTCTTCGTCCAACCACTAAAAAAAACTGCATTTTCCATCCTACAAAAAACCGATGAATACAAGTCTTGTTAGACAACGACTTTTTATAAAAGTGCGTAAACAATAAGATTGTTCGTACTCTTTTGTTCGGACACGCAATAAATCGTCTTCCAGGGTTTGCCCTCATTCGCGACGTCTGCACACTAAGATGGTATCTACAATAACAACACAGGTTCGTTTTGTTCGCATATGATCGATTGAGCGACGAGCCGACGCTATCGAAATTCGATCTAGAGACCATAACCTATAAAATAAGCAAAGTTTATCAAGTAAAGTCGATCTAAAATGAGATAGATAACCTAAGATTTTTCTTAATATCACTAACTTACTTCCTGGTAGAATGTATAATATTATGTTTTACTAATTTTTTATGCATATAAGGTGCGTTGGTTTATATAACTACAATTGTGGTACCAAGTGTATTTAATTACAAGTAGGTGGGTGATAGGTGGTAGGTGTGGTAGTTGTGAATTTAAAATTGCCTACCCCCAATTTAATGATTGTGGCGGTAAATGGAGAATTGGAAATAGGGTATTGGCGCCCATTTTTTACCGCCACTCACGTTTCTGTACATCGCTTAAATACATACATTCCCATCCACACAAAATCACTTTCAGCTGGAGTCATTTCGACAAACAGGGGTAGGATGAACCGATTACAATTTTTCATTTTTTTGTGAAATCATGCCCGTTACACACATT
The DNA here is from genome assembly GCA_963675135.1 of Galeopsis tetrahit. Taxonomy (NCBI): domain Eukaryota; kingdom Viridiplantae; phylum Streptophyta; class Magnoliopsida; order Lamiales; family Lamiaceae; genus Galeopsis; species Galeopsis tetrahit. The sequence continues at coordinate 55,996,507 of OY776124.1, read as the reverse complement.
ATTTACTTACGATTCTCTTGTATTTGCTGGTTTTTTCAAATCTTCAACCAGATTAACCCTACAAGCCATCGTTCTTCGTATCCACGCAAGAAAAAGGTACGACTCCCACGCTGAACCAAACACATAGTCCTGATATTGTTCCTGTTATTTAGACGTTCTTCATATTTTTTGTGTTTGTATGCATAACAACTGGTCAAAGTGTTGGTTCGTGTGTCCAATTTGGTTGAGTGGTTTGTATAAAATGTGGAAATCAGTGTTCCCATCTTGATTTTTAGTACGTGAGTTTGATTTTATACTATCTATTCGATTGATTTGGCAATGCTTGTGTTCATTTTCAAAATATTATCGGTAAGAACTTGGAGTTTGGTGTTTTGTTTTTTTAACTAAGGTATGTCTATTACACCCAATAGGATGAGTTCCAGTACCAACCAAAATGAAATTGTATGGTTGTTGCTCGAGGATATCCTCATACAGACAATCGTTGTTACCGAACTAGTCATGCAACATTTGAGAATCGAAGGTAGTAGAAAGCGTTTGCGAAATGGTAGGTACAGTATGATAAACAAACTACCCAAACAAGTGCAATTTTGATGTAGATTAGTTGGTGGTAGTGACACTGACTGTGTCGAGAACCTGCGTATGGACCGAAATGCATTTGGGAGGCTTTGTGTAATACTGAAAATCGTTGGTGGTCTGAAAGACCAGAAATTCGTATCGGTAGAAGAACAAGTTGCCATGTTCTTAAGTGTTTTGGCGCACCACAAGAAAAATTCGGTTGTCAAGTTCGATTTCCAACGGTTCGGGTAGACTGTATCATATTATGTGTGGGAGGTTATATGTGCCGTATTGCAGCTGCACTCGGTTCTACTTGCAAAACCATTGCCCGTACCTGACGACTGTGATGACCAACGTTGGAAATGGTTCAAGGTTATTTGTTAGTTTTAAAATGAAATTATTACTTGAATAACATGTGCATTGTATACAACTAACAATCATACAACATCTTGCTATGCGTAGGGTTGTCTTGGGGCATTAGACGGAACTCACATAAATGTTCGCGTACTCGCTGCTGATCGAGGTAGATACAGATTAAGGAAAGGCGATATATCAACCAATGTCCTTGGCATTTGTGATCGACACATGCAATTTGTTTATGTCCTAGCAGGATGGGAGGGTTCGGCCAACGATGGTAGGATCTTGCGTGATGCGATTAATTGAACAAATGGGTTAAAGGTCCCGGAAGGTATAGTTTGTCTTTGTGTTATTCATTATCTAATAGTTCAATCTGCATACATTTAATAGTTAAATCTGGATATTTAATACATTTGCTTTTACAATTATGAAATTTGAGTTGGATCATCTGCCTAATTGTGTTTCTATTTTTTAGGAAACTACTACGTGTGTGACAACGGATAAGCAAATAGTAGAGGGTTCCTGTCGCCGTATCGTTGTGTTCGATATCATCTAGATGAGTGGGGACCTCAAAACCGCAGACCGGAGAACTACCAAGAGCATTTCAATATGCGTCATTTGCGCGCACGTACGATAATTGAGCGTGCGTTTGGGATTATGAAGATGCGTTGGGCTATTTTACGTAGCACCGCTTATTACCCGATTGATACGCAAATCGACTTGATTACGGCATGCTTCCTACTCCATAACTACATCCGTCGTGAGATGATCAATGATCCCATGGAGACACTAGTTGATGGCCGTGGGGATGATTTCGATTACGACGATGATAATGTAGAGTTCGTGTCTACATTAGGAGCCACGCCAGAATGGTCCGCCCAATGGGAGACGCTTGCACAAGAGATGTGGAATGAATTTAATAGTTGATAGGGTTTAGGCATTATGTATCAGAAGATGAACTTTGGATTTGGAATATTGTGTCTTTGTTATGTGATTAGAGTCAGACTTTGCAATGAATTTAATCTGCTAGTTTAATGTACTTGTATTTGATGGCAAGCTTTGCAATGAACATGTTCCAAATAGTATGCTGCTTGTTTGAGAGATGATATGTCGATTTGTTTCGAAACGGTAGCCTGATTTGTTTAATGTAAAATCTTGCAGCTGAAACCATGGAGCATCAGAGCCCTGTAAAAAAGAACGGACGAGGTGCATTCAAGGTCCCAACGAGCAGCACACAGAGAGTGTGGACTACTAAGGAAGAGGCGGCATTGATAGCAGCTTTGAAAGACTTGGTTGCTCACGGCTGGAAGAGCGAAAACGGATTTCGTACCGGGTATTTAAATAAGCTTGAAGAGGCGCTTTTAATAGCACTTCCAGGTACGGATCTACGCTCGAGCCCAAATATCAATTCCAAGTTAACCATATGGAGGAAAACATACGGATCAATTGGAACTGCTCAACGAGACACGACTGTTGTGGGGTGGAACAACACAGCAAACACCTTTGACGTGACGGACGAGCAGTGGGAACAAATCGTTAGGGTAAAATATCATTTCTATAATACTACATCATCCTCAATGTATCTATAATTCTAACAGTTAATTGCCACTATCAGAATTTCATGCAACCAAATTGAGTTTGTTGGTGAAATTGAGTTTGCCACTTTCAGAATTGCCACTTACATTTAATTCTTACAGTTAATTGCCACTTTCAGAATACACTGAAGTTAATCGAGTTTGTAGGTGAAAATTATTCAACTTACTGCCATTCTTATTTTGAGAAGAACATGAGTTGAAATTTACACAACTAACAGGCACCTATAGTTGGATGTTTATATAAGTTCATATATTGTTGTTGCTTATATAAGTTCATGTAGTTGTTGTTTGTATAAGTTCATATAATAGTTGTTTATGTGATTTCATATGAATTGAAAATTATGCAACTTACTGCCAAATTTTTATTTTGAAAAAGTCGTTTATTTGATGTGAATTATAGGCAGCTCATTTTTTTTAAGTTCATATAGTTGTTGTCCTTTATTTGTATTTGTAGGCAGCTCATTTTTTTTTATGTGAATTATACAATTCATGCAGAAAGACCCACTCATGCGTGGCATGCGCGAAAGGGAATGACCACTTTACCCAGATTGGAAGGAAATCTTCGGGAAAGACAGGGCAACCGGAGATGGTGCGATAGACGTGGCGGACGCAGCTAAGAGAGCGAGAGAAGCACGTGCCAAACGCGCTCGTGTAGAGGTTAACCAAGACTCGAATGGCGACAACTTCATAGACCTTGACAGCATGAGTGGAGATCATGTCGAGAGCGGACTCAAAGATAATGAAGGCATGACGGACAGTACAACTGAGATGAAGAAGGATACTGACCCGTCTACAACAACTATGTCAAAGCGCAAGAAAAACTGTCATACAAGTGAGCCGTCTGTTGGTGGCGAGCTTCGGGAGTTTTATGTATCCACTCGTGAACAGATTTCCCATCTTGCATCTCGAATCGGACATGATCATGATATGGGAGTTGCTCGAAAATCACTGTTCGAATTGTTGGGCAACATTAAGTCATTGTCTTTGTTGGATAAGATCGATGTGTCCGAGATTCTAGGCGCAAATCCTAACCAGCTCGAGATATTCATGGGGTACACGGACGATGCTCGTGAAATATATTGCAACCGTCTACTGGAACGTGCACGTAATGCACCAAAGTAGGTATCAAGTCCCAACATCGCTGGAACATATTTTGAACAACTTTTGCTTATATAAATGTGGTAAGTGACGATGCTTATGTATTAGTGGAACTTGATGTTGCCCAGTTGAGCAAACATTATTTATTTGGGTGCATGTTTTGGCCACCAACATTTTGTTTTTTGCAAACTAATATTGTGGCTAATGTTGTGATCAATGTAATCCAACCTTCATTTTGATAGCTTGTGTGTAATTGGATGGATCCATGTACTTTGACGTATTAAACTGATCCAAACAGGGTAATTTAGTATATTACTTGCAGAGTATGTAAAAGGCTCCTAGTTCATGTACTTTGCTTGTGTGTTATTGCATTGCTCTTAGTTCTACTTATATAAAAAGGTCTCGTATGTGTCAATGCACAATTCAATCCGCTTGTGTGTTATTGCATTGCTCTTAGTTCAGCTTATATAAAAAGGTCTCGTATGTGTCAATGCACAATTCAATCCGCTTGTGTGTTATTGCATTGCTCTTAGTTCAGATTATATAAAAAGGTCTCGTATGTGTTAATGCACAATTCATTACGTTATTCAAACCTACCAGGAAGATGTATTCAACATAGGGATTTTTGCAGAGTATGTAAAAGGCATGATGAATACAAACATCTAAACACTCGCCTAATTCAAACAAATCAATCTGATAGCTTCATGGAGGAATTTAATTTTGACAATTATGAAAGCTTTGTGAACATAACAACATATACTTGGATTTAAAGCCCCTGATAACATAACAACACTGACAAAATATAGATTGCATAATTAGGCATAAATAATCCATGTAGCACACACCACTGAGTTATAGACTATCAACTTCAAAAGGTGTGACTAATACCACAAATGTCACACACACCAAATACAAAAGGTATGATTCAACAAACAAACACATAAGATCATCACATACATAGAAGCGTAGGTTATAACCCACTAACTACTTAAACACAGTACTACTTTTGGACGAAGTACACAGCCGCTAATCTCGACTGTGTGAGTAGGACAGCTTATGAGGGCTACACGATGCACACGATCTAGCTTGAGCATCAACAGCTTCGCGCTGATCGTTCTCCACGACCAATATGTTGTTAGTTGTGGTCCCAAATGGTTGACGCACCTCGCCTGGCTACATGTTGTTGGATTCAGCGCTTATCATGAAGCAAGATGGACTATCGGCTGGACTGTGAAACAACCTTGTACGAGGTGGCTTCCGGAATGCAGTAACCGGTGATTCAACCTCATGCTCATCATCGGAGTCAACGACCGAAATGGGATTACGAGCACAGTTCGGCACATCACCCGAGCTGATTTGGATAATCTCGGGACGGCGGGGAGAGTCAGGTTCAAACAATAAATGAAGTCGGTCGTACAACAAGTCACCCTTGTGGAAGTAAGCATTAGCAAAGTCATCGGCCTACATACGTGAGAGACAACAAAAATCAACTATCAAGACGAGGATATTTATGCTTATACGTAGCCAGAATTATTTGAAAACTACAACTACAAAATAATACACCTGTGTGAGATGAGAACAGCGGGTTGCAAAACCGCGCACGAAGTTCACTTCCCTGTCCCAGTTAACACCAGGGGTATTGAGCACACTCCTAAATGTAGCATACCTCATTTTCAGCATGTTAACCTGCATCAAAACATCGTCCCAACTGAGATCATGAGATGTCACGAGATTAACGACGCTATGTGCCTCTGCCAGTGATGCGTCTTTGCAGCCGTTATTCTTCCAGTATCCTTCACGCTTCTCCTTAACTAGAATGTTAACAAAAGTGGTCACCGATCGTTCGTTCCACTTTCCAGTGTACAAGTATGACTCTTGTGGAGGTATTTCCTCAACCTTCACCTGTTTCTCAATGGACTCCATCTGGAAGAGTTTAAAACCAGGAATAATAGGTATGAGTGATGGTTTATTGAGTACGAATCATCTTAAATAGAGGTAGATTACAGGTGAATTTGCAATTAGAAAATTGGATTACACATTGAATGAAAGTAGTTGAAAGTTGTAACAGTGATGAAAGTACGAATGCATTTACATTGATGTGAAGCGCAAAGATTTGCAAGTAAAATCTTTCTGAGGAAAGTTATCAGGATCCACTCCACATTAAATAGTGAAATCAAAAACCAAAGAAACCTAATACCTCAACTGTAGACCCTATACCTAGCAAGGTATACCCACATAAATTTTATGTTAATACCACACTATAGTGCAAAAAGAATGGTAAAAATCTAACAAGGTATACCCACATAAATTTATGCACAAAAATTTATGCATTAAGAATAGAATAATCAAGTAACGCATGTATTTCAGTATATACCACATAATTTGTTCATAAGAATGGTCAAAATCGCTCATCAATCGACCACCATGAGAACGCCCAAATCGATCGACCACCGTAGGGGAAGATCATAAATCGACCAAATTGAAGCAAACGAGTCAGCGATGATGACGACATCGATTGTGATACACACCACGCGAATGGTTGCTCCCGCATCGCCAAATTGGTCATCGGCGACGTTGAAAGAGACGAAAATTGAGAAGGACACAAATTGTCGTCTTTCCCTAAGGTCCCGATGAGAGGCCGTTCAAATTGGGGGTGGGGCAAAGTTGGAATATTGATATTAGAGTAAGGGTATTTTGGTCAATTGCATATTAGCCTAATTTGTGGTGAAACCTATTGAGCCACACAACCATGTTGTATACCAAACAGGTAGATGCACTCTTTATCTGGGCTTAATCAGTTTGGGCCCAATCTTGGGCTCAAATCTGAGATTTTTAGTAGCCTTAAAAGATAAATAACTAAAATAAATAAAAGGGATACATAAAGCTTAGATAGTGTTGATGATTAATCTCAATGGAAGAAACACCTTTAAGTAGGTGTGACTGTGTGTATTTGTGTGCAGCTTCTCGCCCTCTCTAATTCCACCCAATCCAATTCTTCTTCAAATATATGCACCAATCCCCCTTCTCGACTCACTGCTGCCCTCGGCCAAACTAGAGATATGGGCCTCTTAATTGCTAAAATAAAAGGGATGGAGTATATACCCCTCCAGCTTTGATAGATGCACTTCCCCGATACAACTACTCCCCTCAAAACACATCTACGATAGATGCATTCCCCCAAATTATCTATTACTCCCTCCGTCACACAACTGTTTGCACACTTGTCTTATTTGTCCGTCCCACAATTGTTTGCACACCCATAAAAGGAAACTCTCTAATAAACTCCACCCTCACAATATTCACATGTTTACACAAAAGGTCATTACTTTTACTCTCTTTCCAATCACCTTTTTACTTTATCCATATAACTTTACAAAATTACCCCTCAACACTCCACTCATTACACTTTTTTATTAATAAGTGTGCCCACTTAGTGGTGCAAACACTTCCGGGACGGAGGGAGTATACCCTTTATCTTAAAATTTAGTGTGATAAATGCACCTCCCCCCCTATAAAACCCTAATTTTCCTCATTTTCCCCCAATTGGCCCAAACCCATCTCCTTCACCTCCTTCTTCTTCACGCCGGGACTTCCCCAACGGCCATGCCCAGCCGCCGCCGCCGTCTCACTCCCCCTTCCTCGCCGTCTCACTCTCCCTCCCTCTCTCTCCATCGCCGTCGCAGTCGCACGCCCCCTCCTTTTTTTTTTTCATTTTCTGCACTCCCCCTCCTTCCCCCCCTCGCCGTCACTCTTCCTCCCCCTCCTTCCCCCTCTCGCCGTCGCTCTTCCTCCCCCTCCCCCTCGCGCCGCCTGCTCTTCCTCCCCCTTCCCCTCGCGCCGCCTGCTCTTCCTCCCCCTCGCACTCCCTTTTTGTTTTCGTCTTTGCAACAGGCGGCGGGACCGCCTCCTTTGTTGAGCGACGCCGCCGGCTCTTCCCCCCAACCAGCCACGCTCCCGCCGCCTCCCTCCCACTTCCGTCGCCGGCCGCCGCTTCCGCTTCCGTCCAGGTTTTTTTTTTTTTTTAATTTCAGCAGGTCGACCATAAACGCTTTCATCGACCCTCGATGGTCGATGAGAGTGTTTATGGTCGACCCTTTATTGTCGAAATGTTTTATTTTTTAAATTCTTTCGACGAACCAGTGTCGACGGGGATGTGTTTGGTTGACAAATCAGTGTCGACGGGGAGGTGTTTGATCGACAAACCAGTGTTGACGAGAGGGCTTTTGGTCGACACTGATTTGTTAATTTTTTTTTTATTTCTAAATTTGTTGGTGATGGTGGTGTTGACGACGGCCGGCTGCCGGAGGGAAGGTGTTGACGACGGCCGACGACCGGCGGGGAGGTGTTGACGGCAATCGAAGTGGCGGCGGTGGCTGTCTGCCCTAATTAGAGTTAATTCAATTAAATTAGGGTTTTGAGAAGGGGGTGTATGTATCTTTAATATTTTACTAAAAGGGTAAATGTGGTATTTTATATGAATATTTAATTAATAAAAGTGGGAAGGGCGTGTTTCTAACCAAGCTGGAGGGGTATATACCCCAACCCAAAATAAAATTGTAGCAACATGGATGTTTTTCTTGGGCTGTAATTCATCAAATGGGGCTGCCAAATGGGCCTTCGATCAATTTAAGTAAATGGGCTGCTTTTGACAATGGCCCCTCTTTTGGGTTTGACTATATGCACCTCCATTTCAGAGAGATGCATTCCCCCTTACAGTTTTTTAATTTAATAATAAGATAAAAAACCCAAAATACCCTTCATTAAATATACAAATATACAGTATGCTAGATGCACCTCCCTACTGAATGCACCCCAACTTCATTTCTTTCACCTTTCCCTAACCCACAACTTCCGGTCTTCGCCGGCGACACCATTTCCGGCGACCATCAAACTCAAAATAAAAAAAATACAGAAATCAATATATACTCAAAAAAATCACAATTTTTTTTTATAAATTTCGACCAATCAGTGTCGACCATATACTCTCTCGTCGACAAATCGTTGTCGACAGGAGTGTATATGGTCGACACGGTTTCGTCGAAAAAAGATAAAAAAAAATTTGTTTCCATTTTCGACTATGTTATGTCGATCAAATACACCCTCGTCGACAACAATTTGCCGACGAAAGCGTATTTGATCGACATTACATAGTCAAAAATGAAAAAAAAGAAAAAAAATTAGGGTTTTCTGCATTTTAGCAGAAAACCCTAACAATTGGGAGGGGGCAAATCTGGGGGGAGTGGGGTGGTTCGGCGTCGGAGAGGGGGTAGGGAGGGGGCGGCCGCAAAGCTTCTAATTTTTTTTTACAGACCGGGGGGGAGGGGGGCAAACCTGGGTTCGTCGTCAGACGGGAGGGGGCGGCCGCGGCAGCCGATGGACGGGGCGGCCGCGCGGCCGCAAAGGTTTTTTTTTTTTACAGACAGGGGAGGGGCGGAGGGAGGAGGGGGCGGCGTCGGACGAGGCGGTCGCGCGCGGCTGCCAATCTGCAATTTGTTTTTAAGGCGGTGAGGCGGGGCAGCCGCGTTCATGGCGAGGCGGAGGTAGGGGCAGCCGCGGCGAGGGTTGCCGGCGACGGGGTGAAGGTGGGGGTGGTCGGCGACGGGGTGAAGGGGGAGGGGGAAGATGGAGGTTGGGTTGAGGAAGATGAAGAGTTTAGGATGGGGTGTGAGTAGTATAATATATATGTTATGAGGGAGGGGTATTTATGACATTTGAGGGGGGTGTGACCTAAATTATTAGGTGTGTACAAATCGGGGGAGTGCATCTCTCCGAAATGGAGGTGTAAATAGTCAGACCCGGTTCATATTCTTGGGTCGCTCAACTAATTAAATGGGCCAAACAATTTAATTGTTGGCCCAAATAATTTCCACCCTTTATTTTTACTCGTTTTGCTCTCAATCTCAATTTCTTCATTCGTTGACTTCACTAAAAATTAGGTACGTGTTTTTGCTTCTAAAATAATCATTTTTTCTATAAAATACACAAAACACCACATTTCTCTTTATCAAGTGCAATTAGCCAAAATTAAGCAATAAAAACATGAAATCCTAGGAAAATTGAGTTCAAAATGTGTCATAAAAATATGCAAATTCCACCCGAATCACCAATCCACATTTGCCGTGAAGGGCTTAGGCCCCTTGTCCTATTTTCTGGGCGTAGAGGTTGCTTCGTGCAAACAGGGACTGTTTTTATCTCAGCATAAATACCTTGTTGATCTTTTTCGCTGCCACAAGATGGATGGAGTTAAACCAGTTAGCACTCCAGCAGCTGCAAAACCTCCACTAGATTCTGGAACAATTGATGTTACTGAGTATCGAAGTGCTATTGGGGTTTACAATATTTGACGATCACCTGGCCCGATATTAATTTCTTTTACGGTTAATCGTCTTGCTCAACATATGTCCTGTCCTACGTCTACTGCTTGGAACTATGTCAATCGTTTATTTCGCTACCTCAAAGGCACGTTGCATCATGGCATCCTCCTTCGCCGAACTGACCGTTTAATAATCATAGTCTATTCCGACTCAGATTTTGCTGGAAACTTGTCGGACTGCAAGTCTACCTCGGCCTATATTGTGTTCCTTGGCACAACTCCAATCTCGTGGCGCTCTCACAAGCAAAGGGGTGTAGCTCGATACTCCACTGAGGCCGAGTATCGGGCTTTGGCCACTGCGGCTTCGGAAATCCTTTGGCTTCAACATGTTCTCCGTGATTTACATGTCTTACTCGGTGCACCACCTCGTCTTTTGTGTGATAACATGGGCGCGACTCGTCTTGCATTGAATCCGGTTCAACATTCTCACATGAAGCATATTGCCATTGATCTTCACTTTGTGCGAGATCTAGTCTCGAAGGGTGCTCTTTCGGTTGCTTATGTGAACACAGTTGATCAGCTCGCTGACATCCTTACAAAGCTCGCTCGTGCTCATTTTCAGGAACTTCGGTCCAAAATCTTTGTGTGGCTGATGACACGTCAATTTTACAGGGACGTATTAGCAAATATTATCTAGATCCTTCTAGATAAACCTCCGCTGCTATATTTCATATATTTAGGGAGTTTGTTAGATACCCTTGTATCTTAATTTTAGGACTCTGTTCCAATAACATCTTGTAAACTCTGTAATCAGATTTAATCAATGAAATACAAATTATAAATTCTATATAAAACTTAAACTTTGAATTGAAGGAGAAGATGAACTGTTTACAACTTTTATATTTCAAAGAATGAGCTGAAGCCCATTCGTATACTCGAAGTTAATTAATCATTTAATTAACAAACTAATAACTAAAGTACTCAAAAAAAAAAAAAAACTAATAACTAAACTGTATTTAACTTTACTAACAAAGTGACTAACTTAATACTATGAGCTAGTGTTATGTGAAATATTTCATACATGCATTTAATTCATACTAATTTAACCAAGTCAAAACCCTAAGCCCATTTAGTTCAAAAGTCAAATTAAGATAATTTTAAAAAAAATCACGGGTCATAAGTCTGAATTCGGGCTGCCCACAAAATTTACGGGTCGCAAACAAGTGGTTTACTACATGACCAAAATATTGTTACTACAAGGTTAAAAAATTACCACTACAAGGCCAAAAATTTAATAATACATGTCAAAACATTCTACAAATTCACCCAAAAAATTAAATGTTCAGAATATTTTTGGACATGTAGTAATACACTTTTGACCTTGTAGTGATAAAATTTTGATCTTGTAGTAACATTGTTTTAATCATGTAGTAGCCGAATAAGTCAGAATTATTTTAGTAATTTTGCTAAAAAAAAAATAAGTGTCCAGAATATTTTTGGACTTGCAGTAATACACTTTTGGTCTTGTAGTGACAAAATTTATTGATCATGTAGTAAAATAATATTTTAGAGCGAAAATAAATATTATAATTAAGGTTGACCCGCTTTGACCGGCGTTAACTCGTTATGAATTGCATATAAATTTTTGCCAAATACTATACTAATTGTCAATAAGTTCACATAAAAATCCGGAAAAAATTGATTTTTTTAAATATATTAATAAAGTTATTTTAAAATCTGAATTATATGTCGACCGCGGGGTTGATATTTTTATTCTTTACCTTAAATTGACCAATAAAAATATAAGAGGAGAACATTTTTTTAGTAGATACATTTTCACTTGTAAAGGTTGTCATGCCCCATGCTACCGACAAAGTAAACTTATAAGCATATTTTTCTTTTTCGTTTATTCTATTAAAAAAAATTGTATAACTCAAAATAAAAATAACTTATATATATATATTTTTAAAATACATAAATATTGTTATTCATGTCATTATTTAATACACTCATCATTACCCTTTATTTTTTAAACTCTGTGTTCAATATTTCTTGTAGATTAACTTTTGTAGATGGAGTTGAAATGAGTAGAGAAGTATGCACAAAATTATACTTTCCAGATCATAAAAAAAATATGTTCTCTTTTCTTATTTGTTAATTTTCTTTTATGTAAACAATCACTTTATATTTACTTTACAAGAATTTGAACTTTTATGATTGTGGAAGTAGAGAATAATTAATAAAAAAAAAAAAACAGAGAGAGAGTATATATTTCAAAATTTGAACTTTTATGATTGAAGTTGGCTAGACATGCAAACTTAGCTCAAGAATATGAGAATATCCTGCCCTAAATCTAATTTACAAAACCAAACTAATGTCTGTCTATATCAAACCCTAATTCCCAAATTCTTATTTCAATGTCAAATTAGATGGCTCTGTCAAATCAAATAAAATCAAAGCAAAATCAAAATTCCCTACTCCCAAATCAAAAAAAAAAAATTACTAAAATTCAGGTAAATCTGGCACATCTCCAGCTCCAATAAAAAGATGATACCAAAAGTCCATTCTATCATCAATTTTTGACTCTTTATTTTCTTCTTCTTTTTCTTCTTCAACTTTTGAACAATTTAAAGTAGTCATGATCTCCTTGTCCTTTGCCAAATCTTCAGACCAAAAACTCTCATCAATTTGAGGATAATAATATTCCAATGAAGAATAATCCAATTCTTCCTTCTTCCCCACAATCAATGAGTCTGTCACACATGACGACATTTCACTACAACTTATTTCAGCTTCATTATCATTTTTTTCTGAATTATTACTTTCCATCTTTACCCTTTTCTTCAAATTAGTGTGCCAAACATTTTTAATCTCATTGTCTGTTCTTCCCGGTAATCTTGCTGCAATTGCTGACCATCTGCAAACCATATTTTATAAATTGAAAATACTATTAATTAATTAATTACACGAGATATTTATTTCTTATTTAATGAGAAATTTAGAATAACGAGGAGGGGTAGTGGACAAACATAAAAGCTTGTGCATGGATTTAATAATTGAAGCGCAGAATCCTAAGGAGATATAAAGGCACTGCTCTGCGTGCATACTTGTCTCTCACCACACTAATAATGATTCTATTTTGCAGATCTAAACATATTTTAATTGCTTAAAAAATTATGACTACTATTATTATTACTACCCATATAAAAATTATTCGTAATCTTTGGGCATAAAAACTAAAAATTATAATAAAATAAATGAATATTGTTTTAGAATTACTGACGTAATTATAATGAAGAAAAATAGCTTTTAGTTAGTCATTAAAATATACAAAAAAAAAAAAAAAAGTTGAAATTTGAAATTTTAACATCGTAAAAATCTAGAAAATATCGGGCGCAGATAGTTCATAAAACAATTTCAAACAAAATATTTCATGCATGATTTTAAATTTTATACGTATAACTCTCTTTTTAAAATATACTACAAGTATTACAAAAGATCGCCAATTATGACTATTAACATTTATAAATATGACTTTGACCATATTTTTAATCTGGCCACTTTGGCTATTTAATACTCCCTCCGTCCCTATAATTGATAACCCATTTTATCATTTTCGATGATCCTTACTTGATGACAAGTTATCTAAAATAGCAAAAACACTTTTAAACAATTCCTTTAAAACATCACAATATTACAATAAATGTCATTACTTTATTATACTAAAAATTAATTTTATTACTATTTATAAAGTTGAAAAATCTTTACTACCCCATTTTATATTACACAATACTAATAAATAATTCATTCATTAAAATCGTATCTGATTGGTTTTGGTCATCAAGTATGAGACGGAGGGAGTAAAAGGTTTTTTTTCACCGATTAAAAAAAAAATATGACTTTGACCATGTATTTGATAGGGTCGCCAATTAATCTAAAAAATAATTCAAATTAATGTTTTACTTACAACAATAATATTACTCCATATGTCCCCTAAGAATTTGTACATTTTTTATAAATGAATGTTTCATACCAATTTGCAAACTCCATAAAAAGAAATATCTTCATAATCATCACCCTCAAAATACACTCTTATTTACACATATGTTATTACTTTTTCACACTCAATCTACTTTTTACTTTACTTTATTCATAAAAATTTACAAAACATCACTCATTACACATTTTCTTACACATTTTTTAAATTGTGTGCAATCTCAGGTGTGCAAGTTCCTATGGGACGGAGGGAGTAGTAATTAATTATGGAGAGAAGCAAATACTCCCTTCGTCCGGAATTACTTGCATAGTTTGACCGGCACGTTGTTTAAGAAAAGTGAATTTAGTGGTTGATGATGTAAGATGATAAAGGAGGGGTATTTAAGGAAATTTGATGATGTGTAAAGTGAAATGTATGAAAAAAAGGAGTGGCAAATTTAAAATTAAAATGATATTGTGAGGTTATTAATTTTGTGGGGTATTTCCATATTAGGAGAGTGCAAATAATTTTGGGACGTTCCAATAAGAAAAGTGTGCAAGTAATCACGTGATGAAAGAGAGTATAATTCTTGATTATTGGTTTGCTAAATTCCAACATGCACGGTTAAAGAGAAGGGATCTATATCATATTGTACTACTATATTTTTCTCGAAAAAACAGTTGTAGCAGACTTGTAATTTGTCGTGTTATATATTTTATTTGATTATTTTATTACAAAATTAAGCAATTTGATCAGTGCGTTTTGTTTGCAAGTGTTGTGGGCATGCAACTTGTAATAATAATCAACCAAACAGATCTTGTCCTAAATCATGACCCATGGCTTTAATTAATAAATATATAACCATCGTAATTAATGGTATTGATTTTTTTAAAAAATAGTTTAACTACTACTGGCAATAAACAACATATACTCACATATGACATATATACAAGATTAAATTACTCTCTTGTCGAATGAATTACTTAGGGTTGAAAATTATTTGATATATATAGTTATAGTCTTAATAGTGATATTATTTCAGAAAGAAAAAAGGAAGAATAATACTTCATATACACCACTAATTAAATAAGCTTGTATATAGTGTTCGAAAAACAAAAGCTTGGATATATTAAATGTTGTTGAAATTATTGAAATTTTAGTCTTATACTGTTAAATAGGATCACTTTGATATATGAATATATATTTAATGACTTTAACAAAGAAACAAGTCTATAATTTAGAGGAGTACACACAAATTAAACAAAAATTGTATTTTGTAAAATATACTCCAGTAAATAATTATTCCATAAAAAAGAAAATCGAGAAGAAATAATTATTCCAAATCAAGATAAATGTAAATTTCTATAAAATCTAAAGTAATGGTTCTTTAAATTGGTGCGAATTGTGTTTTCTTAAACGACGATTAATTTAGTGAAATTAAATATTTTAAATTTAATTAACTGAAATTCGTCAACTAATCCCATGAAATTGAGGAATTCATGCAAATTGGAGTGATAAATACAAAGAGTGTGTTTGCAAATTTATTATACGATAAGCATTTAAATATGATTATTTATATATACATATTGTAAAATGATATAAATGTCACCAATCTAAAAAGGTGGCCTTAAAGAATTGAGGCGTGTGATTGGTCAAAAATAGCAGAGAAGAAAATTATGGCCACATTTGCTCTGTATTCAGTGCACACAGAGAAAATCTTTTTCTTTTTTTATGAATTCAGTCAATTGAAGACCAATATCATCAAATATTATCTATTTTCACAGCTGATAATTAATTTTAATAAAATGGAGAAACTAACCTGTTCCCAAGCAATCGGTGTAAGTTGATGATGGATTCTTCTTCTTGTTGGGTGAAGTTCCCCCTCTTTATATCGGGCCTCAAATAGTTTATCCATCGAAGTCTACAACTCTTCCCGCATCTCAACAATCCTAAAACCAAAAACCATAATTCGTTTATGTCAAGTTGTGTTTTAATGTGTTGTACTATTTATTCGACAAAACTAGCTTAGAAGAAATGACATTAATCTATTCAATAGAATAACAAAATCAAGAGAAGCTCATGAAATTAAGAAGAGTAGTAATTACCAGCTAGTTTTGGAAGGGCTCTCCAATTGGCATGGCCATGTTTGTTAATGTAAGAGACCAAAATTTGATCTTCTTGAGGGCTCCATGGCCCTTTCTTCAGTCCCATCTTTTCACAGCAAGGAGCTCTCACCATTCTAACTATTAATTTCTTCTACTCAAAATTCAATTTTTTGTTTTTGTTGGTGTTTAGAGCTGCTGTATAATGAATGAAGAGTGCATAGTTGCACAAGGCAAGGAATGGTGTGTGTTATTTAAGTGTAGGTATTTATTAATTTAAACTAGAGAGTACTGGCCTGGCCTAGCCTAGGACAGCATCTTCCACGTAATTTACTAACTCTCTCATTCTTCTATTTAAATTATTGCATTCATTAAGAAAATGTAATAACGAGTGTCAGAGTTTTGAGGGGTAATTTTATAAAAAACTTTATGTATAAAGTAAAAAAATGAGTCGACTTTTGTGTATGTGTAGAGAAAAAGTAATGACATTTGTGTAAAATTGAAAAACATTTCCAAAAAAAAAAAATGTGTAAAAATAATTGTGGAACGTAGGGTGTGCCTAAGTTTGACTTGTGCAAAATATAAGAGAGAGAAGGGGTGTTGTTATTAATGACGCAATTTTCTCCATATATATTTAATTTAATTATTTCTTATTCTCATAAAATTTATCCACCCATAATTCTCAATTTAATTTATCTCTATCAAATATTATTAATTTAATTTTAATCTTAATATTCTATATTCTTTAAAATATTTAATAAAAATAACCAATACATTAAAATCTCTACCAACTACTATAGATCATAAAACAATTAATATCCCACACCTAAAAAAGACCGGTGAAAGAATTCAATTCTTTACAAAGTGAGAAAATAAATTAAGCAGGTAATGAACGAGAGAAAGACTGAATATGAACGTAAGAATTTTGAAATAAAAGAATTTGAGAAAGAGATTATAAAAGTGTCATGAAATTTTGTCAAATATCTCATTATAATCTCACTGTAGACACCTAAATTTTAAATTCTTTTGGACCGCCAAAATCCAGTAAATTAAGACGGGCCTCTAAAGTCCGATAAATCAAGACGGACCTCTAAAGTCCGGTAAATCAAGACGGGCCTCTAAAGTCCAATAAATCAAGACGGACCTCTAAAGTCCAACAAACAAAATCAAGCCTAAATAGGGTATTCTTAGCCCATCAACTAATTCAAGATTTGAATTAAGCCCTAACCACTTGCACAAATATCTCTCTGGCCCATAAGAAACTCTAGGTTCTACACCTATAAATAGAGGCCTCATTTCATTCATTTCATAATTAAGAAATCAGAAGCATTCAAGGCTCTAAAATTCTCTGTAGAGATTTTAGAGTGTTCTCCAGCCGTTGGAGGAGCTTCAAAGGCGTTCTTCGTGCAAAGCGGCGAGAAGCAGCGTTCGAGTGGAGATCGAGGTGCTAAGCCTCTTCGATTCGGCGTTCCTTCAAGGCGTTCTTCGTGCAAAGCGACGAAAAGCAGCGTTCGAGTGGAGATCAAGGTGCTAAGCCTCTTTGATTCAGCGTTCCTTCAAAGGTGTTCTTCGTGCAAAGCGGCGAGAAGCAGTGTTCGAGCGGAGATCAAGGTGCTAAGCCTCTTCGATTCGGCGTTTCTTCAAGGAGGAGGTGATTCGTGGATCTTCAACGGCGTTCGTCCCGGAAAAGTCCCGACAAGTCCCGAATAAGTCCCGACAAGTCCCGAATAAGTCCCGGAAAAGTCTCGAAAGTCCCGAAAAATCCCGAAAGTCCCGAAAAGTCCCGAAAATCAACGTTTAATCCAAAATACGGTGCTAAACCTTTGAATTAACGTTACAAAGTCCCAAATTCAAGAACGATCTTCAACGACGTTCATCACAAAAGTCCCTAAATTCAACGTTTAATCCAAAATACGGTGCTAAACCTTTGGATTAACGTTATAAAAGCCCCAAATACAAGATCGGAAAGAATTCGGCTGCGGATCCAGCTCCAAAAGCTCAAGAAGTCCAAGTAAAGTTCAAGAAGAGAGAATCAGAGGACAAATTAGAGATTGTACCTCGCAAATACTCGGTTTTAATCCGAAATTAAATAAAATCGTTTACCATTTTCGCGTTTTTATATTTAATTCACGAATTTGTGTTTACACTCACAAATATAAAATACTAGCTCTATACGGTCGATTTATTAAAATAATAACTTTAAATATTATATTAATTTTTATATCTTTTTCGTTGTTAGAGTACGTGAAAGTTAAACTTTTTTTATTCTAATATATTTGTAACATATACATTTCTACAAATTTGAAAGTAAGGGCATTACAAAACAATTTTATTAATAAAAAAAATATAAAATTATAAATTTCTAAAAACTTCACAAGGGCATAATTTTCCGCAATGACAAAATACAATAAAATAGGAAATTGTCTTCTACAAAACTTAGGGGATGTTTGTTTTGAGATTTTGAGAATTTTAAAATTTGAATTTCAAAATCTAGTAGATTTTGAAATTTTAATGACTTGTATGTTTTGTGTTGTTTTGAATTTAAGTAGGGTATTATATAACTTTATAGTATAGAATTATAAATGTTTATATAGGTTTTTATAGGTATTTATATAGAGTTTGTAGATATTTGTAGGGTTTACAGGTATCTGTAGAGTAAGATTTTAAAATTCTAAAGTAGAATATGGGTGGGATTTTAAAATCTCAAATTCGAATTTTCCATCTCAAAACAAACATCTCCTTAAAGAACTATGACATCTGTCTAGTAACCTATTTTCATGGCACAAACACTACAAAAAAAGCTAGATTTTGATACCGAAATTTTGAGACGGACACCTAATCCGTCTCTAATAGGTACGGATTAGATACTGATTTGTTAAAAAATCGAGATTTGAACCCGAAGATAAAATTGTATCTCATTATAAAAGGATTAGATACAACTTTTAGTTTCGAGAGTTTTAGATACGAATTAAATACGGATACCACCGTCTCTAAACTGTAAATTTTTTCTCGCCGATATAAAACGAGACAAAGAGGTACACGAAATAAAATAAAGTGCAATAAAAATTAAAGACGAAGGATGTGGCGACACGACATGAGGAGAAAGTGCACTAGGGGGGATCTTGCGAGAGGAGTATTTTCTGCGTATTAAACGTACATTAAAATATATAATTAAAAATATCTAGAAATAAAGAGCGTTTAAAATATCTAGGATAAGTCACTAGTGACTCCCCACGAGGAGTATTTTCTGCGTATTAAATGAGGAGTATTTTCTGCGTATTAAATGCACATTAAAATATTTAATTTAAAAATATCAGGAGTTAAGAATTATTCTACCAACCAAGCAAGACGCTTTTACTCTTTTATTTAATTAATAAATAGTAAAAATAAAAAAAATCAAATATATCTTTTATATATCAAGATAAACATATAAATAAAATAGATATTATAAAAATAATAATAATATGTTATATCTTTTACTATATGACAATTGTTGGTCCTGAAAGGAGTATATAACAAGTCTATGGGGGGAATACACTTGTATGCAAATCTTTTTCAAACTTAACCAAATAAGACTCCAGCAAGGTTGTTCTGGACAACTCTGCTGAGATGACTAACTCTTTAAAGATAATTAAACTACTAAGTACTATTGAGTACTTAGTTGAATAACTATCTAATGTAGTTATATGTGCGGAATAGTGGTTGGCCCTTTTAGTTTAAACTCCTTTTAAGTTCTGAAATCTTCTTAACAGTTTATCTAGTTCAGGGAACTTGTCCAAATCTTGTTTTTGCACAGTTTAGGATATGTGTCTTTGAAAGTCCAATTTATGTGCAGTGTTGAATGAATGTAAATGCTTGAAAGTAAATCAACACAAAGATTTATAGTGGTTTAGAGACTCAAGCTCCTACATCCACTTTCCCTGATTTAACAGGATAATTCCTTCACTCTTGGAATTAACTTGTTTTATAGTGCCAAGGTTCACTTGATCAACCTCACCACTCCTTGGTGCCTTGATCCCTAGGATGTCAAGAGTCCTAGTACCCTTTCTCAACTCAGAACTGAATTGTTCTTCTCTCAACAGTCAGCTCCTTCCACTTCTACTACTACAACCTTCTAACTTTCTTTCTTGAAAGGTATAAGGGTTGAAGTTTGGTTCCAACTAATGAGATATCCTTTACAATGAAGTTCAGTGTATAAGGATAGGATATCTCTCTAAGCTTTGTATGAATATACAATGAGGTTCAGTTTATGATGAAGTGTTTGAAGACTAAGAAAGTCTTTAGATAACTTTGAAGCTTTAGAGTAGTTTGATAGTTGGATAGACAATGGACACTTCAAATGGTCTTCACACTTCTGTATTTATAGACAAAATTGAGGATTTGCCCGTTGGAAAGACAGCCTCAATTGTCTATAAATGTCTTCCTTGAACTCTGCAACTGGAAGACAGATTCTTGATAGTGACATGTCCTTAATTTGGGAAATAAACGGATGTAACTGTTTTGTCTTCACTTTGCAGCACTCTTCCCAATGTCTGACTTCAAGATTCCCTTGGTCAATCATGGACATCTCTTCTTATCAATGATCCTGAGATAAGGACAACATTCCTTATTACTAGGACAATTCTGCTTATCAACTTCAGCAGATTCTGCTCATCAGCAGTGTTGGCTCTTAGCTCTTCAGATGACTTGGCTCTTTCCCTTCGCATGGATGTCTTCATGCATGACTCTTGATGATCTTTAAGCATTTGTGACTTGATTCAGTAGCATTGATCATTTCAGCATAGTTGTCCTTGAAACTGTTCTGGTTCATGTATGCTGAGACAACTCTGCTTGGACAAACCTTCTGATCTTGTATGCTTCAGTAGACTAGGTCTAGATGATACATTTAACTCATATGATCAATCAAAAGGTTGTTCTTCAATTGATTAGTCTTAATCAGCATATCTGTCCATCAACAGGCTTGGGATAAGCTTGATTTGGAGCCTTGAGGGGATATGATTCATGTAGTCTTCTAAGCATATGTTCCCCCTCAACTAGTGCATCTATATTTCTAAGAGCTGCCTAACATATCAGCTTCTCAACTAGTCTTAATCTACATGTTCCAACATTTCTGAAACATGTTCATGTAATCTGACTTATCTACTTGGCATGTCTAAGGGAGTTTTGGTATCATAATCAAAACTCATTTTATTCCCAACAATTTCCCCCTTTTTGATGATGCCAAAACCTATTACAAACTATGCAAAGGTGACTTGACTACACTTGTTACATTTTTCTTCAGTAGAGGTGACTTAGGTCAAGTTTCCTGAAAGAAAATGTGTTAGTGTTTTTACTGTTTTTATTGCATATAGTTTGATAAGTCAGGCAAGTTGAGATCATATAATGTTGTTTCTTGATTCATAAACATGTTCAACCATCATTAATAATATCATGAATCATTACAGGCATGTTGATAGTTGAATAAACATATCAAAGCATGAATCAAACAACATTACATCAGAGCATAAGCTAACTAACAAATAGACCAGATCAATTTCATGGTATTCAGAGTAGACAAAAGCATATCAACAGGCTTGAGCAACTTTCAGCATATATGACCATATCAACAAATCAGCAACTAAGACAAGTGTTTATCCATTTCAGCACATAAGGGTCAAGAGGAATTAGCCAAATCAAAGGTTATCTTCAGGAGGTGGCACCATCCCATATTTTGCCCACACCCTCTTCTTTAACTCCATGGCCTCTTGATTTGTGCCCTTTGGTCCTAACACCATTCTGTTCAACTTCAGGATCTCAAAGAACTCCTGAAAGATCCTTGACTGATCAATGAAGCCTTCCTTCTTGGGAGGCATGTAAATGATAGGTTTAGGGGCTGTGAGTTCAAGTCTTGCAATATCAGCAGTTGCAAGCAATTGTTGATACAGTTCCCTGTAACACTCAATCATGAACTCAGTGAAGGTAGAGTTGACATCCTTTCCATTCCACCTGTCAATGACATAATAGTCATAGACAAATTCCCTTTTGGCCTCTTCCCAAGAGTCATTCTGCTGTATTGGCACCCATTTATCCAAGTGAGGATATTTGGTGTCCATTTGGATCAGCAGTTGTGGCTTCATCTTGTTGTAGGTTGCTCTTCTTCTTCTAGGCTTCTGAAAGTCAGCCCTTCTCTTGTCCCTTACTCTGTTTGCTTCTTCAATCAGATCCATCTTCTCTTGGGCTCTCATCATAGTTAGCTTTTGTTGTGTTTCAGGATCTTTGCCATATCCTTCAACAAACAGTTTGGATGGATCCAGCACAGTTGTCTTCTTCTTTGGTCCAGGTCCAAAGCCTTCTTCATATAACTCTTCAACATTCTCTTTGATCTCAGCAGCTTTGACACCTTCAGCAGTTTCAGTTTCAGGAGACTTGACAACTTCAACATTTTTGACCTGTTCAGCAGTCTTGGCCCTTTCAGCAGTTTTGGTCTTTTTGGAGATAGACTCTTCTTCTTCAATTCTGAATTCAGGAGGAAGTTCAAGGCTGTTGGGAAAGTCAGTGAATGTCTCAGGCTTTCTTTTATTTCCCTTGGCCTTCTTGATCTGTCCTCTAGTTTGGACACCTTCAACATCTTTGTCCAAACCAGATACCTCTCCTCCTGGCCTCTGCTGTAATCTGACTCTTTCTTCTTGTGCTGAAGCAACTGAGTTCTTCAAAGCAATTGCCAATTTCTCATCTTCATCAAGGTCCTCCAGATTCAGTACTGCTTGCTCCTTTACCTTGCCTTCAAGCATCTTGTCCTTGCCCTTATCTGATCCACCAATTTTCAAGGCACCCTTTGCCCTTGTTCTTTCCCTTTCCCCCTTTTTGGCAGCATCAAAGCACTGGGGCTTCAGCTCACTCATTGTAGTTGCCATGAGGGATTGGGCTTGCACTATAAAATAATGGGGAAATGGGGACGGGGAAGGCATCGGATCTGCCCTCACTAATGATGAAGGCAACGGCAAAGGGGACGGCAGTGTGCCGATGCCAATATGCTCGATGCTTTTTAAATGGCATTGGATTTGGGGAAAACCGTTGCCTTTTGGCAACGGCATGTGGCCGTTACCTTTTGGCGAGGGCAACTGCCGTTACCAAATTGCATCGGGGCCCACTGTCGTCCCCTTTTCGCATCGGGACCACTCCCGTCCCCTTTTTGCCGTCGCCTTTTTATTAACATTTAAAAAAGACGAATCTGGGTTTCGAACCCAGGTATCGAGGCCACCAACACCCACCCCCCACCGCTGGGCCACCCATTTTTCAGAAATTCTGCCTTTTTTCGCGAATTGCGGGGTTCGAACTCGGGACCTCCCGGTCTCGAAGGCTTTTGAGCGCCCCCTGTGTGCCGTTTAGGCTAGGAGCTTTAGTCGACATGTTGTGAATGCAATTAATATATATTCAATTTAATTTTAGTTTTTAATTCTTTAATTCAATCCATTCTAACTTTAATTGTTGCTTATTAAATTATTTATCAAACCATATCATAATTATTTCTAAATTATGTTTTTCAAATCAACTAAATTATGTTTTTCAAATTAAATAATTTAATTACGGTATCAATTCACACTATTTAAATTTATTCTAATCCTCAATTTACAACATTTAAATTCATTCTATTTTTAAATTTCACAACATTATAATTACATACAACATTGAATATAATTATTTCCACTTATACATTTAAATTTATTCTAATCACATCATTTAAATTCATTCTAATTTTCAATTCACAACATTAAATATATATATATATATAATTATTTTCACTTATCCATTTAAAAATATGAATTCACTTATCCATTTAATTAAAAATATTTTCATCTATTATAAAATTATTCTCTAGTTCATTTTCAATTAAAATATCATCACACACAACATTAATTATAATGTTCAAAAATACTAAATAAAATATATTTTAATCTTAAATTAAACTATATATATCAGGTTATTCCATTGATTTTTCCTCGTACTTCCTTTCTCGAAAGCTTGAGGATCTCGAGGCGGTGCTTGGCGACGGAGATGTCGAGGCTTTGAAGGAAGTTGTGGTTGAAGTAGGCTAAGTCTTCTTCTTGGAGCTCGTTTCGAACCAATGCTAGACCGTATTCGTACACGAGCGTTGGATCGAGGTTTGTTTTGGACAACCATGAGTACCAATCCATGTTTTTTGTTGTTGTAAATACACAAAAACATGCATGGGACTCGTGCGTGCATCACACGTGCTACTATTTTAATACTTTTGAACTATATTTTAAACAAAAAACATTAATTATGTGCAAAACTTCTCATAGTATATATATAAGCAATATCAATACTATACATGGACCATACAGACACGGTTAGTAGAATGATGCGGATGTTGTTCTCCTTCCTTCGATTCTATAATAAAGATTCGGGTTTCTTGGATTCAAATTCAATGAATTTTTACTCTTTTTTATGTAAAATTTTGTATTTTGAAATTCATTCTATGTAATGTTTCATTCAAGTATATATATGGAGTGAATATGCCACCAAAACAAAATAAGTGAAATAACTTGCGCATTTGATAAGTACTCAAACAAATATTTAATAATTATTTCTAATTACAAGTTTTTTTTTTAATATAATATATATATTCACCTACAAACTCGTTTTGGTTCGCACTTAAGAAAAGTCCACACACAAATCTATTTTTATACATGTTTTAAAAAAAATCACATTTTAAAACATGTAGTAAATAAAATATTTAACCATCTGATCAGACGTTAAATTAAAATTTCAAAAAAATACTAAATAAAATATATTTTAAGAGGGGGCCCCGTTACCAAATGGCATCGGGTCCCACTGCCGTCCCCTTTTCGCATCGGCCATTATATGCCGTCCCTTTTTCGCATCCGCCATTATATGCCGTTACCAAATGGCATCGGGGCCCATTGCCGTCCCCTTATCCGTTGCCTTAAGGTAATGGCACCCACCCCCGTCGCCTTTTTTATTCCCGTTACCAAAGTCGTTGCCAATTGGCAACGGCAGTCTGCCCTTGCTAATCGCCGTTGCCTTTTGGCCATTATTTTGTAGTGTTGGTTCAAAGATTTCATCATGTATATTCTGCATTCTGTCACTGCTCAAGCTTAGAAAAGCAAGAACAGGCTTCATCTTCTGCTGAACAACCTCTTCCATGGTTGCTTTGAGGGATGCATCAAGGTTAGCCTTCAAGAGATCAGTAAGGTTGGCCACTGCACTTTCAGCAATTTTGGCCAATACTTTTTGGGAAAACTTTTCTGAGGCAGCCTTCACCATTGCTAGCCTCATCTCTTCAGCTCTCTTCTTCTGAATGGCTGTTTTCTTGCCAAGTGCTTGTTTGACAGTCAATCTAAGAGCTTTGACATTATTGTTGTGATTATCTCTTAAGCAGCTTCTGCTCTTTCTTGACCTCTTTGGAGATGGATTCCATGGTTGTCTTTGCTTTCTGGACTTCATTGGAGATGGTTTGCTTTAAATATATAATATATTATGAAGGGTGAGTCTCTTGAGCACTCAAGTACACGGTGTATTTGAGTTGACCTTGACTTGTCAACTGTTGACCGTTGACCGGTCAACGATCAATTTTTTTTTTCGATTTTTTTTCTATAGAAAATTTACACTTTTCAATAATATTTTCAGCTATATTAACATACACTTTTCAGTTATAATATCATACACTTTTCAGTTATAATAACATACAGTTTTCATTAATATATAACTTACATTTTTCATTAATAGAACATAAACTTTTCAGTTATAATAACATACATTTTTCATTAATAGTGTTGATGTTGTACCGGTGATGAACAAAATGTTCCATCACTTTGGGCAACATCATAATTCGCCCTTTCTCCTAAACGCTAACTCCGATTTTTCTATGTTGTTCGTAATGTTCCTTTTATGCAGTTACAGGGCTGGACGGTTCTAGAACTGGCAGTTGCATAAGGAGTGAGAAAAAACCTACAATCATGGAAGTTGAGATTAACTTGGAAGTTTCCTTATTTTTAGGAGATAAGAGGAGTTACATAGATCATGCAATCTATGGGAGTTGAAGGCTGCAGAATTATCTATAAATAGAGGCTGCCTTCAACGCAAATCATAGAGAGAAGAAAAGCTCACCAAGACTAAAGCTATCGAGTGCACGTTGTGTATTTAGTTTTAAGAATATCATTGTTTCATCTCTCTGCGTGTGATAGATTAGTTGTAAACTCTATCAATTAATCTAGCACATTAGTTTTGAATCTAGAAGGTTTATGTATAGACCAAATTTAGGAGTTGTTCCATAAAAGTCATTCTAGATTCGTAAGGTTGTCAATACCGTATAATTGGCACTGCCGTACCTCGAAGATGTTTTTGGTTCTTGTTTTACTAATAATATTTTTAGTGAAACAGTATAGACTTATTTATAGTCTATACAAAATTTTGAATACTCTACTGTTTCGTGTTTTTAATTTCCGCTGCTCTAATTGTTGTCTTCGTTGTTCCATCATCTTTAAGGCAACACCTCTGATAAACACGCACACACACTTTCAGTTGGTATCAGAGCCAACTACTTGATACACTAAGTAGAGATTCTGCTTAGAGTGTGCTTTTACAATGGAGTATCCACTTTCACCCGCACTTAAACCTCCCATTCTAGACGGTACTAACTATGCTTTTTGGAAACCTAAAATGCGTATGTACATCAAATCCATTGATGAACGAGCATGGAAGAGTGTTCTTGCTGGTTGGACTCAACCACGAACTACGGCGGATGATGATAACGAGTCACGAGTCAAGAGAGAACTTGATTGGACCAATGATGAAATCACGGCTGCAAGCTATAATTCAAAGGCGTTGAATGCAATCTTTACCTCGACTGATGTATCAATGTTCAAGATCATTTCAAATTGCATATCCTCGAAGGAAGCGTGGGATCGATTGCAAGAACATTGTGAAGGATCGGATAGCGTACGAAGGACGAGACTACGTATGCTTGGAACCAAATTCAAGAATCTAAGGATGAAAGAAGATGAAACCATTTCTGCCTACAACGAAAGGTTGACTGAAATTGCAAACGAAGCTCATTCACTTGGTGATCCAATATCCAATACAAGGTTAGTTCATAAAATTCTTAGATCTGTCCCTAAACGTTTTGATCCTAAGATATGTGCTATTGAAGAAGCTAAGGACACTGATGTTCTAAGCCAAAATGAATTAATTGGAATATTGAAAACCTATGAGATGAACTTTACTGAAAAGAATGATGAAAGTGATAAGAAAGTTTTAGTTTTTAAAGGTAATGCTTCATCCAGTACTGATAAATCTTCGTATATTACTGAAATTGAAACTGACGATGATGATGTTTTCGAGGAATGTCTCAACAATCCTGACAACATGGCCTTAATCACTAAACAGTTCAAATCATTCTTGAAAAATAGGTCAAACAAGTTTAAAGACAGTATTCAACCTAAGGTTCAGATTAATAACACTCAACAATTGCCTGTTAGGAAAAATACTTTTAATCAATCTAGGCAAATTGATAGGAGTAGCAAATTAAAAAATGATGCTGAATTTAGAAAGAAAGTCAAGTGTGATGCCTGTTCTGGTTTTGGTCATTATGCTAATGAATGTGCCAACACTTTACTAAAAAGAAAATTGAATTTCAGTGCTACTATGAGTGATGAATCTGATGATGAAATTGAAGATGATGTAGAACGTGCTTTTTCTGGCAGAATTGATTTTGATGATACGTTTATTGATGATTTGGATGATGATTATTCAGATGATGAGCTAAATGTGCCTACATTTCAGACATCACCAAGTAATGTCAGTCCAGAATCTAACTGTTTTGCAAGTTCAATTTTTGAGACAGGTACTTCAAGCGACAGGAACTTATCCAGAAGTGTTACAGAAATTGATGATCTTCATAAAACTGTTTCTAAACTAGAATCTATGCTTACAAAGAAAGATCATGAGATTTCAAAACTTAAAGATAGGTTGGATGTTTCTATTTTGGATTTCAGAAAATACTCATATGATAAACCTTTAATTAATGATAATTTCAAAAGTCATACAGTTTCTGAAATTGAAAAATTAAATCGAACTCTAAAGTCTATGACTATAGAAAATTCTGATTTAAGAGATTCTTTAACAAAGTTAGAAAGTATCTTAACTAAAAAGGACTTGGAGATCTGTAAGCTAAATGAAAAGTTGAAGGAATCTACATTAAACTTCAAGAAATTTTCAGAAGGAAGGACAAAGCTGAATCATGCGTTAACGATAGGTAATCCAGGAAAAAATGGACTTGGATATAATGGTATGTCTTCTAAACCTTCAAATGCTAAAATGCCTATTGTGTTTGTAAAAGCCGAAGCTAAAAATGATTCTAATACCTCTGCTAAAGCACAAGTTTCTGTTGATAAAGGAAATACATGTTGTTACTGCTTAAAAAATGGACATACACGATCATACTGTTTCAAACGAATGAAAGATAAGAAAACTGCCAAAATGTTGTCTAAAATGACTCAATATGCTGAACAACATTCTGCACAAAACGCTTCTGTTTCTAAATATGATATTGTGTGTAATGTTGTGCATATGTCTTTGAAAGCCTGTATTCCTGGTTTATGGTACTTTGATAGTGGCTGTAGTAGACACATGACAGGGCAAATTAACTATCTTTCTGATTATAAGGCTTATGATGGTGGAAATGTTACCTATGGAGGTGGTTCTAAAGGTAGAATTATTGGAAAAGGAACATTGAATGTATCTGGTTTTCCTAAATTATCAAATGTTTTACATGTTGATGGGTTACTTGCAAACTTGATTAGTATTAGTCAATTATGTGATGATGATCTACATGTTAAATTTGATAAGAATTCTTGTTATGTTCTGGACAAGAATTCTAATTGTGTTATGACAGGAACAAGATCAGTTGATAATTGTTATTTGATTGAATCAAAAGAAATATGCAATAATGTTAAAATTGATGAAAATACTCTTTGGCATAACAAACTTGGTCACGCTAATTATAAACAGATTCAACAACTGATTAGATTAGGAGCTGTTACAGGTTTACCTAAACTTCAGTTTGGAAATACTAAGATTTGTGGCCCATGCCAAAAAGGTAAGCAGGTTAGGGTGTCTCACAAATTGTTGGGACATTGCTCAACAAAACACTGCTTTGAACTGCTGCATATGGCTGATGGGTCCAATGGAGACCGAGAGTATAGGTGGTAAGAGATATTCATTGGTTGTGGTTGATGATTACTCAAGATACACTTGGATTGAATTTCTAAAAGAAAAATCTGAAACTTTTTCTATCTTCAAAATTCTTTATAAAAGATTCAAAACTGTTTTTAACTCTAAAGTATGCAGAATTAGGTCTGATCACGGAAGAGAGTTTGAAAATAGTTCGTTTTCTGAATTTTGTGAAAGTAAGGGTATCATGCAAGAGTTTTCTTCACCTAAAACTCCACAACAAAATGGTATTGTTGAAAGGAAGAATAGAACTCTTCAAGAAATGGCGAGAGTTATGCTTTTATCCAAACAACTTTCTAAAAGATTTTGGGCTGAAGCATTGAACACTGCATGTCATATTTCTAATAGAGTTTATATTCGAGCAAACTCAAATGAAACTCCATATGAAATTCTAAATAGGAAAAAACCAAATTTGAAATATTTTCATGTGTTTGGATGTGTTTGCTATATATTGAATGATAGAGATCAATTGCATAAGTTTGATTCAAAAAGTGACAAGGGATTCTTTTTAGGTTATTCTAGAAATAGCAAAGCCTATAGAATTTATAATCTAAGGACTGATACTGTGCAAGAATCTGTAAATGTGGTATTTGATGATGATGTTAGTCTTACAGGTCAAAACATTGAAGATGATGTATCTGATTTAGTTGAAATTTCAAAAGATTCTGAGAATTCTGATCAAAATCAAAGTGTTGATCCAGATGATGCAACACCCGTTCAAACAACTTCGGAAAAGTCAGAATCACCAGAAAGTATCTATGAATATCATAAAACACCATCTACCAGAATACTTAGGAATCATCCTCAAGACCAGATCATAGGAGAACAGTTTACAGGTGTTCAAACAAGAAGAAGAATGGGTATCACTTCAAAAGATGTGGTAAGGTCTATATGCATGTCATCCATGTGCAACAAGGTAACTCATGAGTGTTATCATTCTATGATTGAGCCTAAAGATATTGTTGAAGCTTTAAATGATGAAAATTGGGTAAATGCTATGCATGAAGAATTAAATCAGTTTGTTAGAAATGATGTATGGACTCTTGTTCCTAGACCTGATAATGTCAATGTTATAGGAACTAAGTGGATATTTAAAAACAAAACTGATGAAATAGGAAACATCATTAGAAATAAAGCTAGACTTGTAGCTCAAGGTTACACTCAAGTTGAGGGTATAGATTTTGATGAAACATTTGCTCCTGTAGCTAGAATCGAGTCTATAAGATTATTACTTGCCATTGCATGTTCCATTGATATAAAGTTGCATCAAATGGATGTTAAGGCTGCATTCTTGAATGGAATTCTTATGGAAGAAGCTTATGTTGAACAACCAAAAGGTTTTGAAAATCCTGAATTTCCTGACCATGTATTTAAATTGAAGAAGGCCTTATATGGATTAAAACAAGCACCTAGAGCATGGTATGAAAGACTAACTGATTTTCTAATTGAATTTGGATTTGTTAGAGGAGAGGCTGATAGAACACTTTTTATTAAGCATGCTAATAATGATATTATGATTGCTCAAATTTATGTAGATGATATAGTGTTTGGATCTACTTGTGATCATATGCTTAAAATGTTTGTGAATGAAATGACATCTACTTTTGAAATGTCTATGGTTGGTGATTTAAATTACTTTCTAGGACTTCAGATAAAACAACATAAAGATGGCATTTTTATTACTCAAAGCAAGTATGCTAAAAGCTTAGTGAAAAGATTCGGCTTAGATAATTCTAAACATATGAAGACACCTATGGGATCAACTCAGAAACTGAGTAAAGACAATGTTGGATAAAATGTTGACCCAACATTATACAGATCAATGATCGGAAGTCTTCTGTATTTAAGCTCTAGTAGGCCTGATATCATGTTCAGTGTATGCTTGTGTGCTAGATATCAATCTAATCCTAAAGAATCACATATGAATGTTGTTAAAAGAATCATACGATATGTTGCAAGCACATGTGATTTGGGCATATGGTATAGCAAAGACACTAACTGTACTTTGACAGGATATAGTGATGCAGATTGGGCAGGTGATAGTGATGATCGAAAGAGTACAAGTGGTGGTTGTTTCTATATGGGAAACAACTTAATCTCATGGCACAGTAGGAAACAAAACTGTGTTTCTCAATCCACTGCTGAATCCGAATACATCGCAGCAGGGAGTTGTTGTACTCAATTACTTTGGTTGCAAAAAATGTTCAATGACTATGGCATTAAAAATGATAAGCTAACTGTATTTTGTGATAATACTAGTGCTATAAATATATCTAAGAATCCTGTGCAACATTCTTTGACAAAGCATATAAGTATTAGACACCATTTTATTAGAGATCTTGTTGAGAAAGAGATTGTGAAGTTAGAATATATATCTACTGAGAAACAACTAGCTGATATTTTTACAAAAGCCCTTGATGATAAGAGGTTTTCATCCCTTCGAAAATCTCTTGGATTATGCACTATCTGAAAAATTCTGACTAAATGTTGTATCGAATGTGTAAACATTTGAGACAACATATGGAATGGTCTTTTAGATTTTTCTGGATATTTTTCTATGTTAGATTTTAAGTAATTCTTCTGTGTAAATGTTGTTTGAGCCTTGAAAAAGTGTTGCAAAAATTTTTGTTCTGGACATACATCTCTTAAATGCAAAAAGGGATCACAATTTAGATGCTTAAAAATCACTGAGTAACTATGGGACACGGAGCTCACTACTACGATGTTCTCTTTTCAAAAGGTGATTAAATCATGCATCAAATTATTCATATATCCATTGAGTAACTATGGGGCACGGAGTTCGCTACTACGATGCACTCTTTTCAAAAGATGGATCAATGTGAAATTGTGAAAAAAAAAAGAAAATATATGTGCAACACAAATGAAGTAAATTCATGTAAAAACAGTGTTGAGATGTATGTGGGCCAACATTATGAGCGACATTAAAATGGTTCGAATTTCAGTTACCCTTATGGATTACTTATTTTCTGAATATTAGATTAATTTTTCAGATTTATTTATTTGATTTATTTCCAGGTCAGCATTTAATTCCAGATATTTATTGCATTTTCTGTATTTTATTTATTTTATTTATTTTATTTAAATTTGGGTAGTTTATTTTATCCTTGTTTTTCTCCCACAAACTTCACACGATCATTCATGGCAGAAGTTATCTCCCACTATTCCACTATTCACATCCACTTCTGTGAAATTACTTCCGATCAATCTCTATCTCTATATAAGACTCTCGATCAAAATGAATGTCTACTCATATTATATATTGCATCATTAACTTATTGGCACAAGGAATTAAAAGGTATATTTGTAGTTCCAAAACTACAAAATAGGGTTAAATTATTACTAGCCTACAATATTCATTAAGATTTCTTGTAAAGGCTTTTAAACTTCTGATTTGATTGTTGCAGGCTTTTATAGATGGAAAAGTCATCTTCTTCACCAAAACCGAGCTCAAACCCTCCTTCCTCTTCCATCTCTCCAACAAACCTTAACCTACTAGCATCTATGGCGTCCTCTCCAAACGTTTCAGAAAATATTGCATCAACTGAACCCGGCTCACCCACTATTACGATCAGGTCAATTGAAATTCAAATTCCCACAATGCAAAACTCTGTTTCTGAAACACCAAAAGCTCCAGAAATTCCATCCACCGAAACTTCTGAAATTACCCCATCCATGGACTTTGAACCTCTGGATATTCGCACAGAAATTGCTCAAGCGTCAAAATCCATTTCTGTACCAGAATCTTCAAGTGCTCCACCAGAAACAGGGAGTGTGCCTCTAAATGACGGGTCTCCTGAAGATGACACTCTTCAAACCTTTCCGATGCACAGCTTCTTTCCTCTGGGCACTCCGTTCGAAGTTCTACAACAAGCTTTTGAATCACTCAGTAAAAAGACAATATATCCTGTGATAGTCCTTGGAGATGAAAAGCTTGACAATGCAATGTTCAAATCCACTCTTTCTCCAGATTCTTCCAAAGGTAAAAATGTTAAACCTTCCTCTTCATCCTCTGATGAAACACTTGCTTCAAGATTTCAAAGAGTTCATCGTAAAAGAAAGAGCACCCCAATTCGAAAGTGGGGGAGTCGAAGAAAATCACAAAGAACTCTTGGAAAGAAGGTGGACTATACTGGGAAAGCAAAGAAGGTGCACACTGATGGTGGTTCTTCAAATCTAGTGCATGTGACTGATTCAAAATCTGATTCCCCTGCTGAGAAAGTCTCTTCTGATGATCAATTCAATCCGGCTGATAAGGATACAGTTCCTACTGATGTCCAAATGGAAGGAAACACTGATGATCATAACAATGTCGCTGAGTCTGAAAATGTTGCCTCTCCGATGGCAACATCCGAAAGTTCGTCACCACCATCATCCTCTGGACCTTCTGATGAGGATGGTGACAGTGACAATGAGGTACAATCTGACCCCTTATTTAGTTCGGACGATGAAGAAGAACTTAGAAATGATCAAAACAGTGAAAGATATAGGACAATTCGAACACGGTTGATTGCTAGTGAAAGGGTAATCAAAATTTCAGACTTTGAAGAGGTTAACTTGATAGGATTTTTAGAAGAGAGATCCTTGTTACATTCCCTACTGTTTGCATGCCCATATTATGTTGAGTGGATTTATGAATTTTATGCTAATGTAAGCAAGTTTACCTCAAGAGTAGAGTCTCCTAGGTATGGAAATGTGTGGTTCCGTGGTAACACTATTGCTATCACTCCTAGACTTATAAACACTATGCTCAAGACTAGGGTTATGGATGATCCTGTTGTGTCTGATCACAATGAGGTTATTTCAGTTATCACCGGGGGTAGAGTCAAAAAATGGAAACACAAACTTTTAGCCTCCCGTTTAACTAGCTTGTATTATGTGTTACATAAGCTGGTGTGTTACAATTGGCTACCTACCACAAACAACACTACCCTTACTCTAGATCAAGCCATCCTCTTATATAAGATAGGGCACCTCAAACAATTTAATCTTGGTCAAACTATCTTTGACAACATGATGTCGTATGGGCGTAATCTGAAAGGAAAGGGACTTCTTCCTTATCCTTGTCTGATTTACAAGTTCCTTGAAGACAAAGAGTTTGTTCGACCAGCAGATGGGGTAATCAGTGGATATGTACCTCACTACACCATCTCGCATCAACTGAAGACAGGAAACCGAGTGCGTGATATACCACTTCCTGGCCAGCAAAATGTTCCTGAAGATGACCCATCATCTTCACAACACAATTCTAATGCAGGTCCTATTACTTCAGTGCACTTATCTCCTACGTACATACAGAAGCAGATTGACTCCATCCAAACCACGATCACTAATCTTCAAAGCACGGTGGAAGACATGCTTATACAGAAGCAATTTTGGCAATACTTGCTTTCTACTCCAACAGGGGGATGCTGATGTTACAGGTGGTGATGGATTAGCTGATGCTGATGTTACAGGTGGTGATGGATCAATTCCTAGAGCAACTGATGTTGATGACGTTCCAGTTGCTAATCAACCAAATACTGATACAATTCATACCGTAGATGAAAATGTCGATGCAGTTCAACAAGTTCAAAATCAAGACGATGAAGACCTCCATACTCTTTATGGAGACATTTGATTGAAGCATGAAGACAGGGGGAGAACTTGTGTTGAGGGGGAGTACGTGCAGACTACATGAAGATGCAGCTGATATCATTTCGGCCCAATCCTTGCCCTCAATGCACCTTTATATTTTTTCCTCCTTGTTGTAATGCTTAATGTTTAATTATGTTAGTTTTATTTCTGTTTGAAAGCAATTTTATTTCCGTATTTTTGATATTTCAGTTTATTAGGATTTCCTTATTATTCTTTAGGATTTTTTTTGTTGTTATTTATTTCAGTTTTTAATCTAAACACATTGTTTTAGTGTTTAGAGCAAGACTTGTCACCTACAATTGGCTATTACGGTTTTATGTCATTTACTTGATGTAAACTTTGTATATTTTTACTTTGAACAGTTCTGTATGTTTAACATCAGAAGTGTTGTAGTAGAAAGGCCAAATTGGGGGAGATTGTTGATGTTGTACCGGTGATGAACAAAATGTTCCATCACTTTGGGCAACATCATAATTCGCCCTTTCTCCTAAACGCTAACTCCGATTTTTCTATGTTGTTCGTAATGTTCCTTTTATGCAGTTACAGGGCTGGACGGTTCCAGAACTGGCAGTTGTATAAGGAGTGAGAAAAAACCTACAATCATGGAAGTTGAGATTAACTTGGAAGTTTCCTTATTTTTAGGAGATAAGAGGAGTTACATAGATCATGCAATCTATGGGAGTTGAAGGCTGCATAATTATCTATAAATAGAGGCTGCCTTCAACGCAAATCATAGAGAGAAGAAAAGCTCACCAAGACTAAAGCTATCGAGTGCACGTTGTGTATTTAGTTTTAAGAATATCATTGTTTCATCTCTCTGCGTGTGATAGATTAGTTGTAAACTCTATCAATTAATCTAGCACATTAGTTTTGAATCTAGAAGGTTTATGTATAGACCAAATTGAGGAGTTGTTCCATAAAAGTCATTCTAGATTCGTAAGGTTGTCAATACCGTATAATTGGCACTGCCGTACCTCGAAGAGGTTTTTGGTTCTTGTTTTACTAATAATATTTTTAGTGAAACAGTATAGACTTATTTATAGTCTATACAAAATTTTGAATACTCTGCTGTTTCGTGTTTTTAATTTCCGCTGCTCTAATTGTTGTCTTCGTTGTTCCATCATCTTTAAGGCAACACCTCTGATAAACACGCACACACACTTTCAAATAGATCATACACTTTTCAGTTATAATAACATACATTTTTCAGTTATAATAACACACACTTTTCATTAATATATAACTTACACTTTTCATTAATAGATCATACACTTTTCAGTTATAATAACATACACTTTTGAGCTATAATATCATACACTTTTCAGTTATAATAACATACACTTTTCAGTTATAATAACATACACTTTTCAGTTATAATAACATACATTTTTCATTAATATAATATACATTTTTCATTAAAAACAATGTTGCACTTTTCAATATAGTAACATACACTTTTCATTAAAAAATGAAGTTGCACTTTTCAATATACTAACATACACTTTAAAAAAAATCGAAAAAAAAAGAAGTCAAAGTTTGACCGGTCAACAGTTGACTAGTCAAGTACATTGTGTACTTATGAATATTTATTTTATTGAGATGAAAGATCTTGGTGAAGCGAAAGTGATTCTTGGGATGGAGATCAGCAGAGTAGATGGGTCTATTCAGCTGAGTCAGCTGACATATCTGCAGAAGGTGCTAGAGAGGTTCAGAATGCACAAAACTAAAACCGTCTCTACTCCTATTGGCCAACATCACAGGTTGTCCAATCAGATGAGTCCCAAAAACAGCCAAGATCGAGCTCAGATGAGTAAGATACATTATGTCAGTGTTGTAGGTAGCTTAATGTATGTTATGGTGTGCTGTAGACCAGACTTGAGTCATGTTATGAATGTGATCAATAGATATATGAGTGACCCAGGCTTAAGTCATTGGGAGACTGTTAAGTGGGTTATGAGATATGTTTTGGAATCAGCTGACAAAGGTCTGAAGTTTCAGAAGATGTCAAGTGGGGGGGATGCACTTGTGGGATACGTGGATGCAGATTATGCAGCCAATGTTGACACTCGAAAATCCTTAGCATGGTATGTGTGTTGATTGTGTGATCAATGTCAACTTGAATTCTGTTGAAACCTCCTAACAAACTCACGTGTTCAGCATTTGCCCAATCTAATTGACCTCCTTGCCCTTCACTTGTTTCTTGCAAACAGATGACACAATCAGAAGACAACTAGAAGACTTCTCTCTTTTGTTTATTCTTCTAATATCCCAACACTTAGTTAAAAGACTAACTCTACAAATAGAACTCTACTGGTCTTATAAGAACTCTTCTGATCTTACCAACTCAGCTAATCCTAAGCAACACCTTCCCATCTGATTGGATCCTCCACTCATTGGATCAGGTCTAAGTTAGCTTACCTGACTCCACTAGTTGATACTTCTAACAGTTGAGTCCATCAGCAGACTACATCAGAAGACTAGTACTCCGCTGATTTTCCACCAGACGAGTAGAACTCATCTGATTTTATAGATTATGAGATAAACCTCACAACTCTCCACCTTTAGCTCAAAATCTCCATCTTAAACTAAACAGCTCCGAACTATCCTTCTCTAAGGTCAGCCTCCACTACTGCTCATCCGCCACAAGAAACAATAACCTTCTCCTCAGAGGTCACTATTGAAAATCAACCAACCTAAGACACAAACCAAACTTCTCTTTTGATATTGCCTTAGTAAATGCATCAACATGGTTCTCCTCAGTAGCTATCTTAACCACATGGACGACTCCCTTCTCCACAATGTCTCTTACAAAGTACAGTTTCACATCAATATGCTTGGTTCGTTCATGATACCCCTGATGCTTTGCAAGATGAATTGCGCTTTGATTATCACAGAATACAGTCACACCGCTCTGAGATAAACCAAACTCTTTTAGAATTTCCTTCAACCAAATGTTTTCCTTAACTGCTCCAGTCAAGGCCACATACTCCGCTTCAGCAGTAGATAATGCAACCACGGACTGGTGAATAGACCTCCAAGACACAGTCGTACCAAATAGAGTAAACAGATATCCTATTAAGGATTTTCGAGTGTCAACATTGGCTGCATCATCTGCATCCACGTATCCCACAAGTGCATCCCCCCCACTTGGCATCTTCTGAAACTTCAGACCTTTGTCAGCTGATCCCAGAACATATCTCATAACCCACTTAACAGTCTCCCAATGACTTAAGCCAGGGTCACTCATATATCTGCTGATCACACTCATAACATGACTCAAGTCTGGTCTACAACACAACATAGCATACATTAAGCTCCCTACAACACTAGCATAAGGTATCTTACTTATCTGAGCTCGCTCTTGGCTGTTCCTGGGACTCACCTGATTGGACAACCAATGATGTTGACCAATAGTAGTAGAGACAGTATTTGCTTGATGCATTCTGAATCTCTCTAACACCTTCTGCAGATATGTCGGCTTACTGAGCTGAATAGACCCATCTACTCTGCTGATCTCCATCCCAAGAAACACGTTGGCTTCACCAAGATCTTTCATCTCAAACTCACGTTTGAGGATCTCCTTTTTTTGATCAACATTGTCAATAGACTCCCATATTATTATCATGTCATCAACATACAACAGAAGATAGGTAACAGCAGACTCAACCTGTCTGAAATAAACACAACTGTCATACAAGTTCCTTATAAAACGAGCTGAGCAAATGTACTCATCAAATCTCAAGTACCATTGACGAGGGCTTTGTTTCAGGCCATAGAGGTACTTTTTCAGCAAACACACCTTGTCCTCCCCTTCTTCTATGTCTAACTCTTCTAGTAACTTCATGTAGATCCTCTCATCTAGAGATCCATGTAAGAAAGCTGTGGTCACATCCATCTGATGCAGCTCCAATTCATATTGAGCAACCATAGCTAACAAGATTCTGATGCTACAATACTTCACAAAAGGTGAAAAGATTTCATTGAAATCAATACCTTTCTTCTGTGTAAATCCCTTAGCTACAAGCCTCGCCTTGTATCTAAGCTTGTGTAACACCCCTAAAATTCTCAAGTTCGTTATTTCAAAAATGTATTTAAATTTTCATATAACAAAATAGATTTAATGTGATTTTGAATATTATAAAATATTCTAAAATGGAATGCAAGATATGTTTTCAATAATATATATAAAAGATATACACTCATGTGCCATTTTCCAACTTACCAAATTTCCACCGATTTCTTTTTTCAAAATTTTAGTATTCTTCTCAAATAACAATTTATACCTTTTTCCAATCCTCAATTCAAAATTTAAAATCGGAAATTCTAATTTCCTTATTTATTTATTATTATTATTAAATTATATGTTTCCTTATTTAATTATTCTTAGGCAGCAAGATATATTAAGAGATATTTTAAGTAAATCAAATCTCAATTTTATGGTTAATTTAAATCGCTAACTTTTCTCACAAGAAAACCTATTCTCTCCCCTATAAATATAGTTTCATGTTCACAAATCAAAAGCACACATCGTAGTATTTTTTTTATACAAAACCCTAGATTTATTCATTCTACTTACGGTTCATGGAAGTCGACTCCAAAAGGATTAAGGTTATTTTGATTGCATCAATTGCATCTACAACATATATTTAAGGTGTGGTTTCTTTGTCTTTATTAACTTCTTCATATGAATAGACTGTTTATGTGCATTGTGATATGACTTGAATGTGAGTGAATATTTAATGTAAAAGTTTATGAAAGGCCAGGGGCTTAAAAGAGGCCCGGGACTGAAGAGAGGTCCTCGGTGAACCCGAGATTGAAGAGAGATCTTTGGGGGATCCGCCGTGCACAAGAAAAGAACTTGGGGCTGAAAATAGGTCTTTGAAGGGGACCCAGTGGGATTTAAAAGAGATCCTTGGGAAAACCGTGAAACAAGTGAAACGTAATTATGAATTATTTAAGAGTATGATGAAAAGTGCTTATGTGACTTTCTGTGAATTACATGATTTTATGTGGTTATACATTTTATTTGTATGTCGTATTTAATATTGTCAAAGTGACTTCACTGAGCTAGTGGTTTGCTCATACCATACATTTAACATTTCAGATTCAGATTGACGAGTTGATGGCGAGGAGACACCGGTGAATGACAAAAAAATTATGATTTTGTAAAATCGATTTTGATTAGTTTATATATTTATTAAGCTTTTTCATGAGATAGTAGAGATTTGTTACGATTAGTAATTTAAATTAAAGATTCTTTTGAGTCTTCCGCTGCTAGTCATTTAATATTATTAGTATGTAAGTTTGTAAAACTCATTTATTTAGTTAAAAAAAAATCCAATTCATGTCCTTTATTTTTAATTGTGTAAGTATTTCCGCAAAATTAACATTTATGAAAATTGGGGCGTGACAGCTTGCCACCCCTCTGAGCCTCCACCTTTTTTTTTGTAGATCCACTTGAACTCAACCAACTTCTTGTTCTTGGGCCTCTCAACAATCTCCCATGTCTGGTTCTTGTTAAGAGAAAACAACTCCTCCTCTATAGCAAACTATCCACTTCTCCTTGTCGTGGCAGTGATGGCTTCTGAATAAGACTTTGGCTCTAGAGACTCCACCTCCAGAGCTGCACATAATGCAAATGAGACAATGTCAACTTGTCCATACCTATGAGGTGGGTTCTCTTTTGGTT
Organism: Galeopsis tetrahit; assembly: GCA_963675135.1. Lineage (NCBI taxonomy): Eukaryota > Viridiplantae > Streptophyta > Magnoliopsida > Lamiales > Lamiaceae > Galeopsis > Galeopsis tetrahit. The sequence goes on along the minus strand of OY776124.1, from coordinate 55,955,913 downwards.
CTGTCCCGTGTCAGTTGATTGTATTGAAGCTCATTGTTACTATGAAGATCGCCCTCCTCATATGGATCAATATTCTCTCCAACAGGTCCTCTAGTTTCAACATGCTCCACCTCGACTTGTGTCTCGTCTAGTTGGTTATCAGTTAAGCTAGTACTCGTACTAGCCTCTTCTGATAAAGGCATCCTGCTCTCATAAAAAATAACATCTCTGCTAATAATACGCTTCTGCATTCCAGCTTCAAAGCACCATAACCTGTATCCTTTTACACCTGAAGGATACCCAACAAACACGCATGGCAATGCTCGAGGCTCAGGTTTATCTTGCTTGCCATAGGCATATGCTGCACATCCAAATACCCTTAAATGTTTGTAATCAGCTACATGGCCAAACCATAACTCCTCTGGGGTTTTATACTGCACAGCTGAGGACGGACTTCTGTTTATCAAATAGGCTGTTGTTGACACAGTCTCTCCCCAAAATGCCTTTGGCAGACTAGAACTGTTCAACATACACCTGACTCTCTCAAGTAGGGTCTAGTTCATCCTCTCACCAACTCCATTCTGCTGAGGTGTGTCAGGCACTGTTCTATGTCTCACTATCCCCTTTTCCTTACAAAACTCATTGAACTCTGCTGATATGAACTCCAGTCCATTATCAGTTCTCAAATGCTTGAGCTTCCTACCAGTGAGCCATTCCCTGAATTTTTCAAATGCTTCTGATTTGGATTTGAGAATAGTTACCTAAACCTTCCTCGAAAAGTCATCTATGATAGACATGAAGTATCTACCACCAGACCTTGGCTGATTCCTTGCTGGCCCCCATAGATCTGAATGGACATAGTCCATGATCCCATTGGTTGAGTGAACACTCTTCCCAATCCTTAATCTCTTGGTTTTACCAAGAATGCAAGACTCACACAAATCCAGCTTTTGTGATCTTGTCCTTGCCAAGAAAACATTGCTTAGACAACTCAATTAGGCATTTTTCACCTACATGAGCTAGTCTTATGTGCCACAACATAGAGTTGTCCTGCACCTCTGCTACATCTGATCTACCAGCTACTGTATTTCCCTTCAGAAAGTAGAGATCATTCCTTCTCACACCTTTCAGGACAATCAGCTCCCTCTTTGACACACTGAGCTCTCCATCAGCAGACTGGAATGTATAGCCCATAGAATCCAGCATCCCAAGTGATATTAAATTCCTCTTAAGCTCAGGCACATACCTGACACTTTTGAGTATTCTTACTACCCCATCAAACATCTTCAGGTGAATACTACCTTCTCCCACAACTTTGCAAGTGTGATCATTCCCAAGCAGAACAGAACCACCCTTCTGTTGCTTTAAGTCAGGAAACCAATCTCTTCTTGGAGTCATATGGAAAGAACACCCTGAATCCAGGATCCATGCTTGTTATTCTGCAGAGGATGTGATGATTAGTGCTTGAGCAGACTCATATCCTTCTTGCTCCTTCTCAGCTTGGGTCTGATTAGCTTGATTCTTATCAGTAGGGGTCTTGGCACCAGATTTCCTCAAGAACTGCTTATATTTATGACAAGCATTCTTATAATGTCCAGGCTTGTTGCAGTTGTAGCACATTGCATCCCCTTAATTGGACACAGTTGATTTCCCCTTATCAGCTCCTTTGGGTTGACTAGGCCCCTTCTTAGATCCAGACTTCTTCTGGCCTCCTATGATTGCCAATCCTTCACCACTGCTGCTCTTATCTCCTTGAGATGTCTTGTTGTGCAACAACTTGGACTTGACAACCAACATTACATCCTCCAATGTAATACTTTCATTCCTACCATACAAAATGGTGTCCTTTAAGATTTCAAAGGAGTTAGGGAGAGCACTCAATAGGATCAGAGCCTTATCCTCCTCCTCTAACTTGACATCTAAATTCTCTAGATCATCAAGAATCCTATTGAACTCATCAAGTTAATCCGGAATGGGTTTATCATCCCCCATTCTAAAGGCATACAACTTCTGTTTCGAATAGAGACGGTTAGCTAAGGTTTTAACCATGTAAAGTTTACCCAACTTGTCCCAGACCTCCTTCGCGGATTTCTCTTTAGCAACTTCTCTAAAAACCTTATCACCAAGGTAGAACAAAATCATGCTTCGAGCTTTCCTGAGCATCTTGCTCCTTTCAGCAGCAGTTGTTGCAGTTTCACCAGCTGGGGCTGTAGATTCTTCGAGTACGTCGAACAAACCTTGCTGTTCTAGGAGAGCCTGCATCTTGACTCTCCACAGCCCAAAGTCACCGGTGCCTGAGAACTTATCAATGTTATACTTGGTCGAATTCTCCATCTCCGATCTGGCAATTGCTTCAAGGGTGACTTTCGATTCCCACATACGGTGCCAATTGTCAGTTAATTATCCACTCTATTAAGCGTATCTAACCCAAATGAATAATCAGACCCTCAAACAATCCAACAAAGATAGAAATTCACAAATATAAAGAACGAGAACAAAAAATAGAGCACACAACGATTTAAGTGGTTCGATCAACTTGATCTACATCCACTAGACACACGACTTCAATCTTGATTGATAAAAGAATGTTTACACACTCAACACTCGAAAAGGGATTTCTCCTCACTTCACTCGTGAACTCACAACTTAAGACGAATGCTCGTAAGCGTCAAACTTTCACAATTACAAGTTATGGGGTATTTTTAGACGCCAAGGATGATTGCATCGTGTGTTGATTGCGTGATCAATGCCAGTCTGGATTATGTTGAAACCTCCTAACAAACTCACGTGTTCAGCATTTACCCAATCTAATTGACCTCCTTGCCCTTCACTTGTTTCTTGCAAACAAATGACACAATCAGAAGACAACCAGAAGACCTCCATCTTCTGTATACTCTTCTGATATCCCAACACTTAGTCAAAAGACTAACTCTGCAAATAGAACTCTACTGGTATGATAAGAACTCTTTTGATCTTACCAACTCAGCTGAGTTCAGATGAGTTCTACTCGTCTGGTGGTGAAACTAGCAGAGTACTAGTCTTCTGATTTAGTCTGCTGATGGACTCAGCTATTGAGCGTATTAGCTGGTGGAGTTAGGTAAGCTAACTTAGACCTGATCAGATAAGTGGGGGGATCCAATCAGATGAGAAGGTGTTGCTTATCAGACCAGTATAGTTCTATTTTGCAGAGTTAGTCTTTTTGCTAAGTGTTGGGATATCAGAAGAGTAAACAGAAGAGGAAGGTCTTCTAGTTGTCTTCTGATTGTGTCATCTGTTTGCGAGAACAAGTGAAGGGCAAGGAGGTCAATTCAGATTGGGAAAATGCTGAACACGTGAGTTTGTTAGGAGGTTTCAACAGAATCCAGGCTGGCATTGATCTTGCAATCAACACACGCCATAACTTGTAATTGTGAAAGTTTGACGCTTACGAGCATTCGTTCTTGAGTTGAGAGTTCACGAGTGAAGTGAGGAGAAATCCCTTTCCGAGTGTTGAGTATGTAAACATTCTTTTATCAATCAAGATTGAAGTCGTGTGTCCAGTGGATGTAGATCAAGTTGATGGAACCACTTAAATCTGTTGTGTGCCCTGTTTTCTGTTCTCGATTTTTATATTTGTGAATTGCCATTCTTTGTTGGATTGTCTGTGGATCTGATTATTCATTTGGATTAGAGACGTCTAATCGAGTGGGTAATTAACTGACAATTTTTGTAGTTATCATTTAGAATATTTTAGAAAGATTTGATGTATAATAGATTAAAAAATTCACTTGTATATATAGAATATTTTAGAAAAATTTGATGTATTACAGATTAAAAAATTCACTTGTATGTATAGACCTTGTTATCAAATGAGAATTTTATTCATCACAGCCATCATACATTCAATAAATTAACTAAATGTCGACAATGTTAAAGAAATATAAAAATTCAGTAACATTCAAAAGAAATATAAATAATAAAAAAAACTCAGGAATTCTTAAGGATAAAAAAAAGATAAGATGTGGGTCTTAAATATAAAAAAAGATTTTTTTATAATTTTGATATGGATAAAAATAAAATATTGATATTAAATTAAATTTAAATTAAATATAAATAAAAATTTGTTGACGTGGCGGTATATATAGGCTTGGGCACAAAAATAATGTCACGGGCTCTATATCATTTTCGAAATAGTGTCACAGTTCTATATCATTTTTGTGAGTAGAGTAATAAAATGACACGTATATGATTTTTTCTTAAAATGACATGCGGCTCTAAGAGCATTAGTAATATAGGGGATAAAGATGAGATGAGCATTAGTAATATTTGGGTTGAAGAAAAGGAAGGTTGTTACCGTTTGCATTGACACTCTTTTTTTTATTTTATTAAACAACTTTTAAACATATACATTATATTAAATAATTTTTAAATATTAATATTTTATTAAAAAAACGTTTTTATTGCTTACTCTAATTGCAGGTTTTGAAACTAAGTAAAAAGTCTAGAAAGGAAGAGTAAATAGACATTCTAATCAAAAAAATTTTGAAATAAGTTTAGGTGATAAATATAAATAATAGTTTGTGAATGCATAATGTTTCAACTTAAAGTCTTAAACAAGTTAATAAATTTATTGACGGCTCGAAAGATGATCAGTTGGACAACCATCTTAATAATAATAATGTGAGTACAAAAAAAATGTGCAAACCCTTTTTATTCTCATTTGCTTATGAAAACTTTTAGTTAATTTTATACCATTAAAATAATATTATCAGTTGTGTTGATGCACCAACATAAGAATTTATAGTGAAAATTTGAGACAGGCTCTAAACAAAATGTTGGTGATGTAGTTTTTACCATTCAGACTTTTAACATTTTTTTTATTAATAACTCTTAAATAATAATAATAATAATAATAATGAGAAGGCCTTCTAGTCCATTTAGACTGATGCCTAATCTCATTTTCGATTAAATATGTTAATTTGTAAAAAATCGAATTGGCCATCTAACTCGATTTTTGCATCCATGGAGGTGAGTAGTGGCTCTCACAGTCTAATCAACAGATTAATGACAGTTCCACCAACCTATGAATTTATGATATTGGACCTTGAATGAGTATTTAAAATGGAAATGATAACCCTTTTTTTTTTTTTTAAGAAAATGATAACATTTTTAATTCCTATAAATTCAAACCACCAAAAAAAAAGGGATTTCGAATATCCTCAAATCCTTGAAAATCCAACCCAATCCAAAATAATCTCATCAAGGTCCAGATACTAATAGGAAGTTTAAGTTTGTTACATGTCAAAATGTGGTTAAATTTGATAATGTGTTTTATGAATAATAAATGCATTACATATATCATAATCAGGTTGAGTTAACTTTTTAAAATTTGATGTGTATATTTACTATTGATTAAAAAAATATGAGTCATTGATTTTAAAATGGAAAGTTGTATCCAAAACTAAATTAAAATTAATTAATATTTCATATAACAACGTTTTTTACATAAAAATATATATAAACATTTTGTAAAGTATATTAATTTGAGAAAAAAATTATTTACGTCCCATAACTTTTACCTTTTTTGAAAAACGTCCCAAAATAGTTAAAATTTTAATTTACGTCCCATAACTTTTTCAATTGCTTAATTTACGTCCATTTTTCATTGGAAATCCCCAAATTTATGTAAATGGGACGTAAATTGAGCAATTGAAAAAGTTATGGGACGTAAATTAAATTTTTAATTAAAATGGGATGTTATACGAAAAAGATAAAAATATTCAACAAATGTGTGCAATTCACTATAAAATTAATGTAGTTTATGTTATACAAATATCAAATAAAAAAATAATACATTTATTCATAAATTAATTATTCATAAATTAACTTATTTTAATATAAAAAAATAATTTATTTATTCATAAAGTAATTAATAATTATAAAAATTAATTAACTTACCCAATTCATTATTAGAAAAATTATTAACTTACTAATTAGAAAAAAATTATAATTACAATATAAGTATTATAAAATTATTTATTTTAAAGTAATCAAATAAATATAAAAATATATCTAAGTATTACACAAAGTGGGTCCACATATTTTTGTACGAACTAATATCAAATTAAAAATTATATAATAAAAATGAAAAACAAAAAAATTAATAAATTATTAAAAAAAAATAGTGTTCATCATCATCTTTCAATTACTACTGGGTAAGGGTTGAGAATTTTGGATATATTTAAATATTTTTTGATTTATTTGAGAATTTTAAATATTTATGGATTTTTTTATTTATTTAAAATATTAAAATAATTGTTAAGTTTTAATAAGATTTTTTGACAATTTTAATAAAAAAAATTGTTTGGGATTTTTATTATTTTAAAGATAAAATTTATATTTATTTGAGTATGTTAATTGATTTTTTAAATTATTTTTTTAATTAGGTTAATTGAGTTTTTAAATAATTAATTAAGTGAGTTAATTGACTTAGGAATAAATCTTGATTTGTTTTTCATATTATATTTTTTTTGATATTATGAAAAATTATTTACTTATTTAAATATTATTCTAAATTTATTTTCATATATTTTAAAATATTATTTAGTATTTTAATTAATATTCATAATTTATTTTATAATACTTATATTGTAATTATAATTTTTTTCTAATTATGTAAGTTAATAATTTTTTCAATAATGAATTAGGTAAGTTAATTGATTTTTATAATAATTAATTCATTTATGAATTATTTTTTTATTTGAAATTACATTAATTTTATAGTGAATTGTACACATTTGTTGAATATTTTTATCTTTTTCGCATAACGTCCCATTTTAATTAAAAATTTAATTTACGTTCCATAACTTCTTCAATTGCTCAATTTACATCCCATTTACATAAATTTGGGGATTTCCATTGAAAATTGGACGTAAATTAAGCAATTGAAAAAGTTATGGGACGTAAATTAAAATTTTAACTATTTTGGGACGTTTTTCAAAAAAGGTAAAAGTTATGGGATGTAAATAATTTTTTTCTCTATTAATTTAATTAATTAATTTTTTTAAATTATTTATAGGATTACCTAATTCATATAAAAAACATTTTAATCAATAATTATTTTTTGTATATAATTTTTATCAATAATTATAATTTAATAAATTATGTAAATAATTAATTATATAATAAAATTTAAAATTATAGAAAGTAAATGTTATATTAAATTTTATTAATATATGAGCACTATTATTTAAATTATTAAATGAATATTCGCGTAATGCGCGGAAATTCTATCTAGTATGTTATACTCCCTCCGTCCCATACTTGAAGGCTCAAATCAATTGGGTACGAGTTTTAATGAATGAATTGTTTATTAATATTGTGTAAGATAAAGTGGAGGTAGTAAAGATTTTTCAACTTTATAAATAGTACTGTAATAAAGTTAATTTTTAGTGTAATAAAGCAGTGACATTTGTTGTAATATTGTGATGTTTTAAGGAGAGTTTAAAAGTGTTTTTGCTATTTTAGGTAATGTGTCTTCAAGTATGGGACAGCTAAAATTGTAAAATGTGCCTTCAAGTATGGGACGGAGGGGTATATTGGAGTACTTGGTATCTCAATTGAAATGTTAAATTCATGAATTTTTTAATTATCTAAAAGTTTAGTTAAAATTTAAAAATATAATTAAGTCAATGTAGTACTCACTCTTGGTTGTATTTGAAATCCGGTTGCTTTTAAATGAATAAAGGATAATTTTGTATATACAGTATTTATATTAAGAAATTGGTTAGATTGAGTTAAATGAATAAATCCATAGGTTGCTATTAAAAAAATTATGATCAAGGCCCTAATATATTACATACTACAACTATTTATATCTGATACATGTAGCATTAAATCAATCTACAAAAACATACGTACATGTCAAATACTATATTGTTACAATAATAACTAACTAAACTTCTACTAATCTTGCAAGTTGCGTACAACTCCTAATCCTTTTAGTACTACAACACAAACAATGATGCTTCAACACTGATATATTCCTATTTCTTGTCTCTTTTTAGTTTAGCCCATAACTTAACTAGAACTAGCATAAAATACCGAGGTTATCTCATATCAAGATCATCTTCATCATCGGGATCTACATCGCTCGACAGCCTCGTTCGCTTTACTTCCCTCTGGCCCGTTCGTCCTTTCTTTGGCTTTCCCCTGAAGAAAGAAATAGCCCAATGTCCATCAAAGCTCAAAGAATTAGTTAGTTCGAAAAAAATCTTGTTTGACTTGAGATTAGGAAAACGTATTTGTGATTTTGAAATCTAAATCCGGTTTTACTTTGGGATTTTAGAATAGGGTTCTAAAAATAGTACATCCACCTCTACAAATACTTATGAATTCTATGTACCCTTATAATTTTGTTAATAGGTATAATCAGTTGAAAAGTTAACTTACTGTCCACCACTTGGCAAGCCTCCAGTTTTCATTCTACCTTGAACCGTGTCTAATTTTCCGTCTATGAACAAATATGCAGAAAACAACAAACATTAGACTCAAAAAATGAAAATGAAAACAGATAAAAACAGCTTTAATCGGCACAAAAGAAATCAAAAAAATTATCATAAAAGAGGAAGTGAAGACTAACCTTCTTTGCCAACTCTAAGCTCTTCTGCCTACAACATAAAAACATATATCGCATAAGCCATGTTTAACCAAGATAGTCATCTATAAAACACATACGTTGAACGTTAACATCAAAGAAATCCCCTGAACACATTTCATTTTCACTTCATTATAAAAAAATCTTACTACAAGAAAGGTAAAGTACAGAAGACTGTCAAAAAGAAACAGAAAACAGAATAGTGGCAAAAGCAAGAAGAAGAAAGTCTCCACTATTGCTTGATGATCTGTAATTGCACATACCGCTGGTGAGGTGACCGAGGACAACGAGAATACTCTATCTTCAAGCTGAAACTTTCTGGATCTCTTTAAGCTAGCGCATGATGCAACAAGGTTATAAGTTGATAATTTCCAAAACAACAAAAAAGTTGAGTTCTAATCATAATAAATAACAAGATTACATCAGACTTATTAAATCAACTTTCAGTGTCACTAGGGCACATTGATGAGAATATAATTAGTAGCACTTCTGCTATACGTCATTAAATGCACAAATTCCTATCAGCTAAAACAATCTCCATTGTGATTTGTTTCATTCAATTTCTACAAAATGTCATCCACAGCTTAGGAAAACAAAAATGTCCACAACAGCATCATAAATTCCTTTGGTTTGATCTTATGCAATTTCTAATTAATCTATGAAACCATCAAACACTTGGCACTTTCTTCCATTTACTGACAACCTAGCTAGAGAAAAGAAGTAGCTAATGTAATACATATAGAATTCACAAATCTTCAACAAATTCAAACATAAATTTCTCTCGGACCGAAGAAACTGATTCCAAGAGCATTAGATTTGGAAAATCAATCATCCTCAGCTAACCCATGTCAATGTGATGGATTTGATAGAATTCTAAACAACACATATGTAACCTTTTGAGATTAAGCATGAAATACAACATGTCCAACAAAAAGTAAAAGAGATATCACAGTCAAAATATGTTAATGTAAAAAGAGAAAATGTATAAGTGAAGGTGATTATTACTTTGATGTATTTTTGGAGGAAGAAAGAAAGCCATCAAATCCCTTGAAAGCATTACCAAAAGTGGTTGATTCCTGTAAATAGCTCGTCTCCAGCTCATATACCTAAAATCCCCAAATTTGAATTGCACCTCAATAAACCCTTCATACAATTACATAACAATAAACAGCATCTACTCACATGAAATCATTGCAAATTAATGTAGAAATCAACAATAACTTTTACACTTTCCTTTTCGAATGTGCTTTCAATTGAAAAACTCTTTTATAAACTACAACCTCAGTTTCCATAATTTTACAAAAAATACATTTAATTTATAAATAAAAGGTTTACAAAATTATTCTATAAAACCCAATTCAAGTTTCTTAATACCTGTTTTTCGACAGTTCGGAGGTCGTCCTGCAGCTTCTCTCTCTTGCTCAGTAGAGAAGAAAGCATCGCTTTCGGATTATTCGACCCACCACTCACCCCTGCTACGGTAAATGGAAAAATAATTCAAAATTAAAAAAAAAAGAACAACAAAAAGAGCAGTGATGGTTATACTTTCTACCATGTAATTCCATAGTCGGGCGGCAATTCCAGATTTGGAGTAACGGTATTTTGAATTGTGCAGCTGTTTTGCTTTAATTGTGTTAAGAGGAGCAAATTTGGAAAAAAATAATGAAATGAAATGAAATGAAGTAGTGGTGTTGAGGATAGAAACGTGAGTGTCAGTGGATAAGGGCCCGGTACAAACAACCTAAGCTTTCAAAATATCAACACCTATTTCACACTTTAAATTTGCCTATCAAATATATTGATATTGATAGATAAATTTTAAAAATTATGAAAAAAAAAATTAATAACTAAATTTTAATACATAAATTTAACAAAATATAATTTTAAAATGCAACAAGGTTATATTAAATCCTTCCATGTAGACGGTTCGGTCTACTAAAGCTCGGTTCGTTTAATAAATAAGTCGGACTCAAACTTTTTTAGAAGCCCATTTAATTAAAGAAGACCGAGCTTTTTTATATGCCTCTTAGGTCCAACAGGCTGACCTATTTAAATTAATTTATATATATATAATATAATATATGGGATAAAATAATTATTAAATAAATAATATATAATATTATTAATATACAATTTTATGATTTGGTGGTAATTCAATTATTGTATTTTATTTTATTTTGAAATACACTTAAAAAGACATTTAAAAAGCTTTTGCCCCAAACCTATTAAATATTAATAGGTTTGAAGTAAATAAGTAATGATTGGGAGGTGATGATAAAAATATTATTTCCATTTTAAAGTATACATATTAAATTTAGACGAACTAAAAATGAATATTTGCATACATTTTGTTTCTTAATACTCCAATTATTCTTTAATAGAGTAAACAATATAGATTGATAGTATATTTGAAATTATATATATGGTCTAAATTTTAGCTAAGACTCACAAAAATATCTTTAAAATTGAACAATATTTTACTCACTCTGTCCACCAAAACCAAAAGTGTGCTCACTGTTTTTTATATATATATATATTTTTAAATTATATTTTTATTATGGGTTGGTCTGCTATGGACTCGAGTGCATGTTGTGCACCTTAGTCCATGTTGCACTTTTCAGTTTAATGACTTACACTTTTTGGTAAATGGTGTTGCACTTTTCAATTATTAAACTGTATAATAATATTTTTAGTAATAATTGAAAAGTGCAACACCATTTACCAAAAAGTGTAAGTTAGAAACTGAAAAGTACACATTGACGCACAGCATGCACTCGAGTGCATACTAGACTTTACCTTTAATTATAAAGAATATATTTAGGATCAATTTAATTTAGGTAAAGTCTAGTATGCACTCGAGTGCATGTTGTGCACCTTAGTCCATGTTGCACTTTTCAGTTTACTGACTTACACTTTTTGGTAAATGGTGTTGCACTTTTCAATTATTACTAAAAATATTATTATACAGTTTAATAATTGAAAAGTGCAACACCATTTACCAAAAAGTGTAAGTCAGTAAACTGAAAAGTGCAACATGGACTAGGGTGCACAACATGCACTCGAGGCCATAGCAAACCAACCCTTTAATTTAATAGAATGAAATATATGTATTGACAATTTTATTAAGCAAAATTTCGATGAGAATAATGAGTACATATTATTTTATTTTTATATTAATGCTAATCGGGTCCCCCTCCCGAAAATTTATGGCTCCGTCACTGATTATTACAACACCAAAACTTTTTTTCTTAAGGCCTGGCCCATTCCCATCCCTATTTTTATGCATGTTTCTTTGATAAATTTTATTTACAGTTTTTTTTTTTTTTTTGGAAAATATACACTACCACACCTACTTTATTTCTTCCTTAATTTATCTACTTTATACATACATAAATAATATTTCTTAAAACATGTGCAAAAAGAAACATGAATTTTTTATATGGACGGAGGGGGTAATACACAATGTTATTTCAGTATGATATTCAATGATATTTTTTTAGAATTTATCGATTTTTTCGATAATTTCCGATCTTTTCTTGATATTTTACCGACATTGTTATTTTATACCGATATTTATTGATATTTTTTTATTTTTTACAAATATTGTGAAAATATCCTTCTTTCCCAATATCGATATCGTTGACAAAAAAATTTTGATATATCAAAGATATTTTTAAATATTTTCGTCCATACAAACAAGTAGAACAACAGCTACATCCCATTTCTTAGACCCACCATCCCTTAGGTCCTATTTAATAGATATGTTGAGTTATATATGGACAGTTTAAATATCTCAATTGATTTACATTGAATCTTAGTTAATGTATTTTTTGTCATTTGATATGCTCACAATCGAGTGTCTTTTTACATGTTAACTAGAAAATTTATTTTTAGACTTGATTAAACATTTATCTTAGGTCTATTTAACCACTTGTTTTGGGTTAATGTACAAATCGGGTCTCAGAGGTTTACACTTGTTTTTTGCTCCAAGATTAAAAAATATACTCCAATATTTAATGTTTAGGTAGATGGAGTTGGAAGAAAAAATTAGCACACTTGTTGAGGTAGATGGAGTTGGAAGAAAAAATGATAGAAAGAGATAAAATAAAATAAAATGTAGAGAGATAGAAATAAGAAAATATAAAGAGATAGTGAATTTTGTTAAATAAGAAAATATAAATTTTAGATTGAGACCGACAAATAAAAAAGAGTAAGTCTTAGAAAGGGACAAATGTAGTATTTTATTGAGTTTAATTTGTTAAAGTATTATTATTATTTTTATTTTTTTATGGAGGGTTTTCAAGATCATAAATCTTGATCTTCAAACCAAAGCGGATCACTAGTATCACCATCCACTCAAATCTTGAGAAGAGAAAAGACGAGCTTCCCTTTGCCTTTACCAAGTATCCAGGTCTTCAATCTTTAAACGAGACAACCCCACACTAAGGTGTACTCATGTCAAGAATAGGAAACAGACAAAGCTTACTAGATCCTAAGTACAGAACAAGGGCTCTCGAGTCTATATCAAGGAGCCCAACCACACAAAAAAAAGAGTCTCACAACCACGGCAGAGTCCCATATGTGGGAACAAGACGCATAAGGCACAACAGAAAACCAACAGCAACGAAAACACTAAACTAAGCAAGCACAAAAAACTATCTATAAAAAAACAGTAAATAGGATCAACGAAGAAATACCCGAACGGTCACCGTAGCTCCGTTAAGATAATTTCTACGTTGATCCCAACCAGAAAACGAAGTGAAACTACATAAAAGGAGGTAAAAAACTGGAACACCCAAAACGGTAGCGACACGGCCGGCAACAGCGGTCTAAAACAACGTAGATCTGAGGATCTGCTACCTAGATCTTGCGAAAAACCAAAAAAAAAAAAACAGATGAGATCGGAGAAAAGCTTGGCAGCGGCAACTTTCCGGCGGAGTGGCTACAAATCGGAGGCGAAAGGACAACGGAGGCAGGGCAGCAACTGAGACAGAACGGCGACGACGACGTGGGCGGCGGATCTGCGGTGGAGGAGCAACTCTCTAGAGAGAGAAACTCTTCCTTTTCTCTAAAACCGCCTTTAATTTGTTAAAGTAGACTGGTTAATTGAGCAGTATTTAGACTAGGTTTGTACCAGTGGGTAGACTTGTGCATACGGTTATAGTCGTCGGTTCAGAGCCACCAATTATCTGATTTTTCGGTTTTTCTTTTACTCATTTTTCGTTAATTTATTTATTTATTTAGAAATAAGGTACTAAAGGCAGTGTTTGTTTTGGGATTGACCAATCCTGACTTGGATTGGCCCAATTCCAATCGAATATCTCTCAATCCAAATACAAATTCAAATACCAATCCACCCCTATAATACACCTATACACCTATTTTTATACAATCAAATCACTCATTCTCTTTCCTACTTTCTTCTCTCTCTTACTTTTTTTTTCACACACTCATTCCCCCTCTTACTTTCTTCTCTCTCTTACCTTTCTTTCACTATTAATAATAATAAAATATTATAACATTACTTTTGATGTGACATAAAGTTAAATCTACCTATACTTTTCAATTCTTAACCAAACACAACTTACACACAATTACTATTCATGGATTACCCAAATCCCAATCCAATCCAATCCACCACAATCCCAATTCAATCCACCACAATCCCAAACCAAACACCACCGAATTGAATTTGAATATTACATTATATTAAACTTAATTTGAATTAGTCATTAAATTTAAATTTACAAATTGAATATTAGTACAGCCTAATGAACTTACACAAGTTTAAAATTCAGTATTCATGTACTTATATACGTTTACAAATTTAAATCTAATAAATCGGAATAGACGATTTTCGACCGTTAATTTCAAAAAATATTAATGCAATTTTCGTCTATAAATATCTTAATTCTTAACTCATTTTTTCACATCAATCTCTCAACTCTCAAGCTCTTAAATTAGATCTCTCAAGATAAATGGTAATTCCAAAATAAATCTTTTAAGTTTTAAGTTTACAAAATACATCCTACATCTAATAATTAAATTATTTTGGAATCACTCAAATTTATATATAAGACCAAAAAAATATTTTCTCCACACATCATAACAATCAAATGTCACCACCGTGACTTCGGTTACCCACTCCACCTCGTACACTCCGTTCCTCCATCACCAGATCGTTTCGATATTTATGCAATTCACTTTGAAAATTGATCAATTCAAATTTAAAGAATTTATTTTGAAATCAATCTAGCTTTCTGCACCTTTGTGATTTTTTTTTTTTTTTTGTTTGGATTGTAGGTTTTGAAGAATTTAGAGTTCAGTTGGATTAACTGTTGTTCGTCCAAGCAGTCACATGTCAATATATTTTTTTGACTCGTGGGTGTGGTTCGATTATATACTTTTAATAATATATATCCTCATTCTAAGAAAATGTATTATTCCAATCAAAATATGGAGGGAGTATTTAATACTACTTTTTATAGAATTTAATGGAGCATTTGCCCCCAATTTGACAAGAGAGACCTGGTTCGCATGGAAAAATTTGCACTTGACTTTTTACCTTTTTTACGATTAGACGGGAACTGCGATTTTAGATCGAATCCCTGAAGTTTGCTCGGTAATGCTTGAAGTTTCCGATATTTATAACAAGCTTCTTCCTTTAAAAAAAAAAAAAAAATAAAAAATCTTAGTTTTCAGGTATTGGGCCTAAAATGGGCCAGCCATTACCGAAAGTTAGTGGACTGTCATTCTCTGATGAAGACATAAAATTCATTCGAAAACCAGGGAATATTTTCGATTATTATTATTACAAATCCATTTTCCCTTTTTTTCTTTTCTGCTTTCATTTCAGTGGTTGCTCTCTCTTCTCAACCGCTCCCTTGAACTGGTGGCAATGTCTTTCCGTGGTGGTGGTGGTGGTGGAGGGGTTAGTTTTTTCATTTCTGCATGCTTGGACATTAGATCTGCAATTTTTGTTGTTTAGTCATCACTAGTTTATTCGTATTTTGTGTCTTTTTTCTGTAATTGATAATTTGATATGTTACTATTTGTTTTGCACTACTTGTTTTCTTTGTATCAATATCTGTTTTTGTGGATTCTGAAGTAATTTTTAAAAAAATGGAACACAATTTACTGTTCATGCTTTTGTGTTTTAATCTGAAGTGAAAATTACTTTTTGGAGGGCTACTTTGATTGGAGTATATCTTGAATATTTTGTTTGATGGTTATGAATGAAGTTTGCTGAATTTTTTCGGAAGCTCGAAATTGGAGTATGGGGGAAAGATTGGTTTGGAATTTTTGAAAAAAAAAGTTGTCTAACTAACTATTTTCTTCGATGCTGAATATTAGTGAATCAATATTTGTGGTTCAATAGTTTTATAATAGCATAAGTGTATTTGACAGTATTGATACGTTCATGAGTTGCTTTATCAGTTGAACCTAGTCTTATCTGGGCCATTTCGGGCTTAAAGTTAATAATATTTTCTTGGATTATATTTGTGATTCCAGAAGAATGCAACTTCTGGAATGGGTGTGGCTGATCACAGCAAAACCACATATATGGAGTTGCAGAGGAAGAAGGCACACCGCTATGTGATATTTAAAATTGATGAAAAGAAGAAGGAAGTTGTGGTTGAAAAGACTGGTAGCCCAGCTGAGAATTACGAGGATTTCACTGCATCTCTGCCGGAGAGTGATTGCCGATATGCTGTTTATGACTTTGATTATGTCACTTCTGAGAACTGCCAAAAGAGCAAGATCTTCTTCATTGCATGGTCCCTCTCTTTCTCTCTTTCACTCTCACACATTATACACACCCTCAGCAACACATATTTGCATATACTTGATTATATCTCCTTTTGCTCATGCTTGAATATCCCACATTGTTTTCGATTGAGATATATGTGCACGAACATTGTTCTATTGGTAATAGTCGAAGAACAATTATTTAGGGTATGTCTGATTTGGGATTTAGAGGATCTTGAAATCTGGATTTCAAAATCTTGATAAAATCATATTTTCTCTAATGAGTCAATGGAGAGTGTAGTATAGAAAAAAAAAATGGTATTACAGGGTTTATACTTGATACGTATTTGTAGGGGTGGATAATTGAGTTTTTAAAAATCTGATTTTGAAATCCCGAATCCGGGTTTCTAATCCCAGATCAAACATACCTTTAGTCATACTCATGCATTATGAAGATATCATTGTCGATGATGTCATGTCAGGACTGTTTGGTTTAGCATTTGTGTGAAATACTTTAAATGTGATACATAATCGTCCTTTTAGGATTCTATCTTCATTAGGAAGTGCTGTTTGGTGGATTACATATCATTTTATTGCAATAACCTCTTCAAAATCGCGAGTGTTCAGTGTTCACAATCAGATTTTCCTTTTATCCTCTTTATAATTCCCAACTTGATACAGATGAACAATTGCTTCAGTTAGCTCAGCCCAATCTTTCGTTTCTTCTTTGCTATACATGTTGATGTTCTTTCAATAGTGTAGATATCTGTTGCATTTTCCTCCTACAACCCCTACTAAAACAACTAACTACTTATGGAGTTATGGTTATAGATGAGATGATGAAATCACTTGGCTTATGCGCGTTAATTTATTTCTTGAGGGTGTTTGGACAATAAGGGTGTGTTTGTTTAGGGATTGGCCCATCCGGATTTGGATGGGCCATCCCCCATCCCATCCCTCTCCATCCCTCTCCATCCAAATACCCATTCAAATACCCATCCACCTCTATAATACACCTATATACCTATTTTTATATCATTACATCATCATATTTTTATATTAATTACTCATTCTCTCTCCTACTTTTTCTTCCATACATTTATTCTCTTTCCTACTTTTCTTCCACACATTTATTCTCTCTCCTACTTTTCTTCCTTACACTAATTACTCTACTAACTAACAATAATAAAATAATACAACATCACTATTGATTTGACATAAAGTTCTTCATCCACACCTATTTTTCAATCTCTATCCAAACACAATTTTTATTCAATTACTATTCATGGATTACCCCCATCCACATTTTTCAAATCCCCATCCCCATCCCATCCACCACAATCCCTAACCAAACAGCCCCTTAGGGGTTCAGACTGTTCAGTTCTGTTTTAAGATGAGAATACGTTACATGATATGAGTTCATTTATTTTTCAGATCACCTTAATTGATTTTGGAGCACAATAGCGCATTAGGCATTCTTGTGTTAGTCTGGTGCAGTAGGCCTCTTGTCCAGCCTCGATTATTATGCCTTTCTGATTTAATGGACTACAAAACATGACTAAACCTCAACTCTTCTTTCTTTTTTTTACTCTAGTATCTTATTTTAAAAAGAGCCTACGTTCTACCGCCTAATTTTTGTCCGGTACTTTTCTCTAGAATTACTCTATTGAAGATTAGAATATCTAGTGTGTAGACAAACGGTCATGTGCTCTAAAATTTTGCAAACCAACCACAGCCCCATTCTTCTTATTTTGTTTTTTGGCATTTGTTTGTTGATTATTTTTGAGTGAGTCTTGTGTGAGACGGTCTCATTCATAAGGTGCTCCACTCACTTAGGTATTTGAGTCGTATTCTCCTTTTAAAATATGATTGAATTGGGAGATTTGGGACCCATAAGCTCATTGGTCATATAATAGAGTAAATGAGATATTGAAACACATTTTGATCGATTTAGTGAAGAGCTTAATGCATGTAGACAACGTTTTCAGGTCACCTTCAGTGTCTCGAATTCGTTCAAAGATGTTGTACGCCACATCCAAAGAAAGGTTTAGGAGGGAGCTGATGGGTATACATTATGAAATTCAGGCCACTGATCCAACTGAGATGGACCTTGACATTATCAGGGAGCGTGCTAATTGAACAATTTACCCCGTCAGGGGTATAACTGTCAATCTAAAGAAGGGTAATATCTCTTTTGAATATATAAATAATGTGGCACTGGGGAAGGCTGAATAGGAGCTCCCGTGGGGATTACACGGTTGTTGCTTGTACTCATGATGCTTCCCTTGTGAAAAATGTGTCTGGGTATGGTATGTTGAATGTATCATAAAACTTCACTATTTGTATTCGACGTTTATAACTTGATTATATAGTAGTAAGCGCGTGATCCTAAACACTGCGCCGTCTGTTGTTGTTCCTCTACTTACCCTATCCTAAATTCCGTTTAGGTTCCGAAGACGGAGCTCTAATTAATACTCCATTCCTTTCGTGATAAATTTCATACTTTGATTGACTCACTTTTTAAGAAAAGTGAATTTAGTAAGTGTGGGGTCAAATAAAAGATATTTAAGTGAGGTGTATGGAAAAATGTTGAACCAAAATTAGTGACAATTTTAAAAATAAAATGATGTTGTGAGGGTATTAATTTTTTGGGTTATTTTCATATTATGAGTGTGTAAGTAATTTTGGGACGTTCAAGGAGAGAGTGCAAGTAATTACGGAAGAGAGACAGGTTTTCATTCTAGTGTTTTTTTTGTTCGTTTTCTTAAATATAATGAATGTTGAAAATATATGGTGTAGATAGAAATATCGAAATCTTAAATTTGTGAAACATCTATAAATATGTTGAATATCGATATCGATAAATTTTGAAAATTATAAATAATTAACATTAAAATTAAAAAAAATTATATGAAATATTTCATACATAAAATATATAAATAAATTGACGCAAAAATTTACAAGTAACATATGACCTGCAGATTTTTAGAAATTGTTTTAATTATTATATTTCATGTGGAAAATATTTCACACAAATGTCACTCAAATTTTAATATATAAATCTAACAAAACATTTTAAATAAGTTTTACATTTACAAAAAAAACTTATATGAAATATTTCATACATAAAATATAGATAATTAAAGTAAATGTGGGGGAAATTCGTGGGTCAAATCCGGGTCAACGCGGATCAAACTTAATTAAAATATATATTTTCGTTTTCAAGTATGGTTTTATTACATGAGCAAAACTATGTTACTACATGACCAAAATATTGTCACTACAAGGCCAAAACTGTACTATTATAAGTCCAAAAATATTTTGGACACTAAATTGTTTGGGCGAATTCTTCACAGTTCACAGTACTTTTGATATGTAGTAATACACTTCACTTGAGTGTGAGACAGAGGATTCACCCTTTCTTATAAAAGGCGTTCAATGGAGAGTTGACACGTCACTTTTCTTCGTCATTGCGATCGCTCTTCACAATTACATAAAATATTTGATTTTTATAAAAAAAAATTATAAAATTACTGAAATACCCTTGTAATATTATTTTAAAAATACGTACAAAATTAACCGTCTTTTATTTTCAATGATCTCAACCTAAACTTTCTTTTATTTTCAATAATCTCAACCAAATTTTTTTTTTGATGATAACTCAATTCAATTAAAAATACACCACAAACACTATATTTACATGTATACTCAGTCATCCTTTCAATTTCTGTCCAACTAATATGCACAATTGCGCTAGACACATTGCTGCCGAAGAGAAAATTCTTGAGATGTTCTTCGAAGAATTCAAGAACGGTTTTGTCGGTCAACGTCGTATTTTCCCAAACGAGATCGGGCGCTTGCCCCGTCCGATCTCGGATCCAATTCCCCCAATAATGATAGCCCGATGGGAACAGAGTTGGCATTAGAAACGAATTTTGGACCATTTTCTATGTTTTCTAAATTTTGTTTCTAATAAGGGACGGGTTTGAGATCGTTTTTTCGGTTTCTAAACGATGAACGACCCGTTTTACATCCGGGTCAAGAATTTGTTCCTAAATTAAAAATCTAAATTCGTATCTAAACGATGAACGACCCGTTTTACATCCGGTCAAGAATCCGTTCCTAAATTAGAAATCTAAATCCGTATCTAAACGAGAAACGACCCGTTTTACATCTGGGTCAAAAATTCGTTCCTAAATTAGAAATCTAAATTCGTATCTAAACGAGGAAGGGCCCGTTTTACAGTTGGGTCAAGAATCCGTCTATAATTTCGTTTCTAATTTGAATCATTTTTTCCCAAACCCAAACCCAACCCAAAGCCCGAACCCTTTCCATTCCCAACCCACAACCACCCCTTCCCCAACTATTTAAATAACCATTTATTTGGTCTATGTGGGAATTGAACCCTACACCCGCGCACTTGGACAAATAACTCTTTTGTTTTCTTTTTAATATTAATTGTATATGTATATTCTTTTGATAATTTTTTAAATTCATTTAATTTATTTCTTTAATATATATTCAAATTGTAACTTTTAAATTTGTAAATGTAATTTTTATTATTAATTTCTAAATTGTATATGTATTCAATTTCGACTCATTTAATAAAATAATTTCACATATATAATTTTGATCGTTCAATTGATACATTTAGTTTTCCTTTCCTAGATTACATATTTGATATATATATATATATATATATATATTTTATCATATAAAATATATTTTTATATAAAAGATATAAAAGATACAACATAATATTATTATAATATTTATGTTTATCCTGATATATAAAAATATATTTGTTTTTATTTTTACTATTTATTAATTAAATAAAAGAGTAAATAAGTTAATATAACTCAATTCACCCGTACATACTACAATTCTATTCTCGATTCTTAATTATATATATAAGGATTTTATTTCGTGTACTACCTTGTCTTGTTTTAGAAGAAAAAATGATTGTTTAGAGATGGTGGTAAAAGTCGTATCTAATTCGTTTATAATGAGAGACAATTTTATTTTTGATTTCAAATCTCGATTTTTTAACAAATTCGTATCTAATCCGTACCTATTAAAGACGGATTAGGTGTCCGTCTCAAAATTTTGGTTTCAAAATCAGGTTTTTTTTTTGGTAGTGTTTATAATTAAATCTTTTTATTTAATTAAAAGTATATTTTTATCATTTTATATATATTAATTTAATTTATAAGCGGTGCGATTGCATATTTCATAGAGCAAACACACAAATGCGAAGTGCAATCATATAAAACAAATGCATATGTCAGATCAATGATCTAACGATGTTTGAAGTATTACCTTTTGTAAAACAAGGCGAAACATGTCTTACCATAGAATGACCCTATACACTTTTGATATTGTAGTGATAATACTTTGACCTTGTAGTAACAATATATTGGTCATGTAGTAAATCATCTCCTTGCGACTCACAATTTTTTTTGACCCGCATTTTTTTTAATGTCTTAAGTAGAAATATTTCACACAAATGTTAGCTCTTATATTTATGATAAATTTACATAAAATATTATATATATACTCAATCCAACTAACTCTTTTACTTTATACATAAAATTTTATAAAATTATCCTTCATTACTCTATTTATAACATTTTTTTCTAAAAAATGGTGCAAAGTGGTGGAAGAGAGGGAGTAATATATACAGTAATATTATCCAATATAATATTTAATATGTATAGATATTTTTAAAATTTCATTAACATTTTTTTTAATATTAGACTAGTTATTATTATTGCATATCAATATACATTTATCAATTTTTTTATAATATTATAGAATATATTAATGTTATTAATCTTTCTAATATTGATATCATTGATTACAAAAATTAAAAATATATCAAAAGTATTTCACAATATTTTCGTCGTTGGATATAATAGTCACGTGAAAACCCATGTGGGTGGATAAGTAGATATGCACAAGACTATGGTGACGTTAATACAGATGTAATTTATCAAGTGTATGTAGGCAGTTTAAAATATCTTAAAATTTCCCTTTCTTTATTGTGGGTATCCACAATATAGATTTTTTTTTTGAAGCTATATATAGAAATGATTTAGATGGAGAGAGTGTGTTTTTCTTATATTTACAAGGATTGGAGATTTGGAGTCTTGTAAACAAACTTCGATTTTTTTTTTTTTTTTTTTATAATTGTTTTATGTATTTTGTTTTCTCACATTTTATCTTTTGTTGCTCTCTTTTTTTCTTTTTTTGGGCAAATACTTATGTGTATTAAATTGTAACTGAATCCACACTCACTTCTTTTAGACACTTATGTTATGTGTACAAATTAAATACATGTAACTAAATCCAATTTTTTACATGTGTTATTAGTTATTTGCCCTCTTTTTTATTAATTTGATCCCCAATTCTTTTAAAAGAAAAGTACATTTAAAAAACAATATTACCATTTTATCAATTAAATTAGGCCAAATAATCAATTTTAGCTCATACTTTTCACTTTTTACTAAATTTAGCACATACTTTTCTTTTTAGTCAAATTATACCTATACTTTTCATTTTGTTATCAAATTTAGCACAAACTTTTTCTTTCATACCCATACTTTTCATTTTTAATCAAATGTAGCACATACTTTTTAGATTTTACCAATTTTAGCAAATGTTCTAATGATTTAATTTAAAATACTAAAACAAAAATGTAAAACTTATCTAATAATTAAAAAGAAAAAAGAATATCTTAAATATATTTAAATTAAAAATTCAATTTAAAACCTATAAAAATTTAAAAAATAATTGAGAATTGAAATTATCTAAAACTAATGAATTAAAAAGAGATTTACACAATATATATAAAAAATAGAGTAATTGAAATAAATTGTACTCCATCCATCAAAAGTATAAACATACTTTTGGTGGTTCATACTTTTAGTGGACGAAGGGATATAATTTTTATTTAAATAATGATTTGAGATTCTTTAAATAATTTATAATTTTTTATAAATTCTAGATTAAAAAGATTGTTATTATAATTTTAGCTTTTCTTTATAAAGTAAGATATATTTATTTATTAATTAATTTAATTATATTTATAAAAAGTATGGGTATAAATTGGATAAGAGTAAAAAATTATGTGCTAAATTTAATAAAAAATGACCTCCCAAAAAAAATAAAAAAATATGGGTATAATTTGGTTAAGAAAAAGGTACGTGCTAGATTTGAGGAAAAATAAAAAGTATAGGTATAATTTGATTAAAAAGAAAAATATGTGCTAGATTTGATAAAAAGTGAAAAGTATGGGCTAAAATTGATAATTTGACCATTAAATTAAAATACAACTCATTAAAATTATAATTATACATCGACTATCGAGTCACCAATGAATAACCACGAAATCAAATATTATTCTATTTTATTAACTTTCAAAAAATAATATAAAAAAAATAACAAATATTAAAAAAATATATTGAAAAAAAATATGAAACTCAAAAATAAAATTTTGAAATAAAAAATTCAGTTTTTTTTTTATTAAATGACCAAAATACAAAAAAAAAAAAAAATACAAAATACAAAAAAATACAAAAAAAAAATCAAAAAAAAAAAATTAAACTAGAAAAATTCAATTATTTTCTAATTTGGGTATAAATTGTTGGTCCCAAAGTTGAGTTAATAATATTGAGTAAGCTAGTGAAAATGTGTAGAGGGGAGGGGTGAATAGACTTTTCAAAAATCTTTCAATATATCAGAATACACAATGCGGAATAATCAGATTACTAATGAGCCCAATCAACTTTATACTCAACTTTTCTATAGATCTTTATCTTGTTAATTCTTAATGTTCTTGATTAACCAATTCAAACAAATATCAAACAGTAAATGTAAAGAACACAAAATTTTATAGTGGTTCGACAAATGTCTACATCCACTCTCACAACTCCAGTTGTGAAGTTTTATTACTCTTCTTGAGCTTCTTGTGGCTTAGAGTCCCAAGATTAAGACTTTGATCTTTTCGATTATACCTCCAGGTATATCTTCGATCTACTAGTAATTCTCCAAGTAACTAGCACACTTGTTTTACAAAATACAAACTTAAACTTTGAAAAGTAAAACTTCTCTGTGAATAGCCTTTGATTCTTCTCTTCAATTCAGTGGCTCTTCTCTTCTTTAATCTCCTTCAACTCTGTGAGTTCTTCTTGTGCTCTGTAGACTTAGATTGCTTGTAAACGCTTTAAGATCAGTAATTTCTCAGTAGTCTTTAGCAGTAGGAGATCATACAGTATTTATAGAACTTAGTATGACAGTTAGCAGTTTGTGAACTAACTCTAAAACTGTTTTTGTAACTTCTTCTTGTAACCGACTTTGTAACTTCCTTCAACTTCCAAGTCAGCATTTCTTCAATAAATCTTCAGTTACACCTTAAATAAGTTATCCAAACTTATTCTTCAATTTTACCAAATCAGCACAGTAACTTACTGTTCTGATTTTTACTCTTCGGATTTTACTCTGCTGATTTTTACTCTTCTGATTCAATCAGCACAGTAACTTAAAAACTTTCAAAACTTCTCCAGATTTCTTCTAAGCTTATCTTCAATTCTTCTTTGAAGTCTTCTTATTCTGAAGTAGTCCTCTGAGTCTTCTTAGTCTCCTTAGTCTTCTGATCTTCATCTAATCTAGTTCTAATCTAGTGTTCTGATTTTACTGTTCTGCACTTTACAAGGCTGAATACAACAAAATACAACTTTACATATATAAAACCTATCTATACATCAACTGAACTATATACAGATGAGTATTTCTAAGTCCTACACTATAAGCTGTCTATACAATATAAAACATCAGCTTAGTTCCTAACAGTTCATATATCAGATCAGTAACCAATACGATCAGTAACTCATGTAAGTTCAATAACTTCCATATAAGATCAGTAAATATTTAAGATCAGTAAACATCTAAGATCAGTAAACACTTAAGATCAGTAAACATCTAAGATCAGTAACTCAGATTTCAAATATCTCATATAAGATCACTAAAATATTCTCAGTTTCCATACTCAGATCAGTAATCTTATTTCAAATGACTCAGTTAAGATCAGTAAACTTACTTCAGTTAGCATTAAGATCAGTAATCTCAATTTAAGTTTCTCATCAGATTAGTAAGCTTATATTCAGATGACTTAGTTAAGATGACTTAGAACCACATATATCACTAACTTTAAGTTGCTTTTGGCCATCAAAACATACTTTCATCAACTAGAACATTGTTTATAGGATTCATATCCCAACAATTTCCCCCTTTTTGATGAAGCCAAAACTACTTAAATGTTAATAAATCAGTAGTTAAGTATGTAGTCAATCATAACAGTTCATCAATTCAGAAATCCATATCATATTCACAATCAGATCAGGTATTTCACATATTACACATACTAACAAAATATGAAATGATCACAAAATATAAAAATAAAGATTAAGGATAGAAATGTTATCTTCTGAGCTTGTCCTTCATCTTCATTCTGCATCTTCAGATTCTAAATGCCACATACATTCTTGCCTTGATATCCATCATGTGTTGATGATCAGTGATTCCTTCTTCCTTGATAATCTCAGCAATAATATTGTTGATCTCTTTGTAATCCGGTTCTCCATTTTCCAGTCTTGGAGGTTCCCAATTAGGTTCTTCAGGGCACAAAATCTTTGTTCCAGCACGATTAGCAACCTGTGCTATGTCTTCCCAGAATTCTTGATCAATATTCAGCATGAATTCTTCAAAATCAATAAATTCTTCTTCTTTGCTCGAATGATCACCAAACTTCTTCACAATGAAGTTAGCAATCTGCCACTTCTTCTTTAAATTCTTCCAATATTCCATATGTTCTGTCAAAACAATAAAATCCACAAAGTTTTCATCTTGAAAATCTTTGTCAAACTGTTTTCCTTCAGCTTTCTTTTGAGCATTCATCTTTTTCTTCAAAGCTGTAACTCGATTATCAAATCTTGTCTTCAAGAACTTGACATCCTTTTCTTTCTTCTTTTTCAAGCTTTCTTCTTCACTTGTCAACACAGCTTTCATTTTGCTCTTTGATCTAGTCATTCTTCCAGCTTCTTCCTCTTGTTGTTCTTCATCAGATAGGACTAACTTCCTCTTCTTCTGACTTGAACTTCCAGTAATTTCAGGTCTTTTCTCAACAATTTCTTGACCTTGTTGCTTCTGTTGCTTTCTTTGCTTCAGTTTTTCATTTAACATATGAATTTCAGCTCTTAATTCATCCTGACTCACAACCAGCTGAGCTTGTTGTGACTGTGTTTGTTCCATCACTTGTCTTGTCCTATCTTCCCCCTTTTTGGCTTCATCATGCCACTCCTTCAAGGAAGATATGTGTTGCTCCAGCTTCTTATGCAACACCTGAGACAAATTCTTCTCTTGTACTCTATGAAGGTCAAAAATTTTGGACATTGTATGCTCCATGACCTTCTCATAAGAGTGTTCAGAATGCATCTTGTTCATTCTTTCAGTAGCTTCTTGAAACATGTGGACAACAGCTTCCAACTTTTCTTGAAGCTCTGCATTCTGCCTTTTCAACATCTCAAATTCAGAAATATCAGAATCCTTCTCAACAGGACCTGTTCTGATCTGTTCTTGCACATCCTCAATAGGATCAGTAGGGTGAATTGGAATGCTTTCCAATTCTTCAGCATTTACATCCTGATTTTCAACAACTTCAGTCTCCTCAATCACAACAGTGTTCTCAAACACCTCTGTTGCATTGACAATATCTTCATCAATTTCCATAAAATCTGTTTCAGCAGCTTCAGTTTCATCAACACCTTTCTCTTCACTGAACAAATCCTCATCAGAGTTAGGAGTTGTAATCTTCTCAACAGTGTACTTGATCCCTGTTAATCTCTCAACAAGAAGTACCACAGATTCTGGAGTGACTAACTCAAGAAAAGAGTTAACACCAGCTGCTTGCATTTGTTCTGCTTTCCAATCATCAAAGATTGAAGCACCTCCCATTCCTTCCATGATGGCTAAATTCTCCTTCAAAGTACTCCTCTTAAGATACACCCAAGTGCCTATCCTAAGGAGTTTCTCAAACTCAACAGAGCTCTCATCTAAACCAGGAAATTGTTTCAACAATGCTATCCTCAGATCTATCATGATTCTATCTTCTTTGTCACAGATAGTGTACTCCATCAAATCAGCAGGTTTAGGAGCAATAAATTCAGGTTCAGGAGATGATGAAATATCAATTGGCTCAGTAGAAGGTTCAAATTCATGTTCAGTAGAGTGAACATGAACCTGTATTGGGGATTTATGTGGTGAAGGTTGATGTGAAGTTTGATGTTGAGGGGTAGGAATTGAAGTAGGCTCAAAGTTAGTGAGCTGAGGTGATGAATGGGGAGTGTTCTGAGTCTCAGAAAAGTAGTGATCTGATCCTCCAGAACATGATGGTTGAGGGTTTTGGGTTTCAGTTTGGCTTGGTTCAGAGTTTGAAGGGGTAGGGGAGACAACAACTAACTTCCTCCTAACACTCCTTGACTTAGTCCTCTTATGAACAGCAATTGGACTATGAACACTAACCTCTTGCTCATCTGAGCTTGATTGCACCACAGTTTCCACAAAACGAACTGTTGGTTCTGAGGCAGCTGTAGCAGACCTTCCTCTTCTTAATGTAGTACTGCTCGGATCATGCCTTGATTTTGATCTAACCTCAGTTTGATCGTCCTCCGATTGGTACATTGAAGCTCCAGACTCCTCTGCTTCAATTTCTTGAGAGTGTTCCAAGGGGTTCTCTTGTTCAAATTGAACAGACTCCTTCTTCATCAAGAACTTCCCATGATGGAATTTCTTGGGATTATTCCAATATGGCTTTTTCACCAGCTGAGGCAGCAAGAAACTCAGCTTGCTTCCAAACCCTAATTTTGATTTAAGTGAGAATTCCATAGTATCCTCATCAAATAAAACTTTGTCCTTTTCAGTCATTAGCCTTTCCAGGAAGAATCCTTGCCAATCACCTTGCACTCTGTCGATGATTGCAGCCATAATTCTAATCTTGAAACTTGATAAGGCATCCTGGCTATGATGTTGCCCTAACAAGCACTTTCCTGCTATATCCATCAAGAACTGCAGACCAGTAGGAAGTACATCCTTCTTCAGATTAGTCAAGGTCTCTGTCTCAACACCTGACCATCTTCCCACACACTCCTTTTCTTCACCAGCTTTGTAGGTCAAAATATCCACTGGTCCTTGCGGTAAATCCAACATTACTTCGAGAATGTCCCTTGTAATGGTGACTTTGTGTCCAGCAAGCATGGAGTGAACACCATTTTTATCTCCTCGGAGTTGTAAATAGAATTCCACAGCTTCCGGTTCGTAGACATTCACGGGAAATGACTCCAGAAACTTTCGTAGTCCGCATTCTTCACACATAGTTAGAATTGCTTGATTTTCGGCACTGTGACGGCCATTGAAATAGACAACGTTCTCCACAAAAATGCCCTTCTTGCGCATCCACAAATTCGAATCAAAAGTTCCTGCTACTTGGTTAGCTTCATTGATAATATTGATAGTTGCCATTTGAGAATTTTGTAGAAATCAGATTTTCAGAAGTTATGAGCTTAAGATATTTTCAGAAATGAGCTCGTAAGACCGAAGAAGATGAAGTGTGATTGTTTTTGTTATAATTCAAAACCAATCTAGGGCTAGGATTGAATTAGATTATTACAAAGAATGGTTGTGATTAAATCTCGAAATTCGAGTTAAACAATAACTGTTCACATTCTAGTAACATTCTTAATTTTTGGAGCCAACTAGTGTTTGATAAATACACCACGATTTTTAGGTCAGCAATAGAAGAGTGAATTAATCTTCTCTATTAGTAATCTAAAAATTTGAACAATTTTTGACTTAGAGTAATCTAAACCAAAAGACTGTTCTGATGCAAATCAGCACAGTAGTTTCCAAAACTATTTCACTTCATTTTCTTACTTATTTTCAAAGAAAATTTCACTTATCTGGATCAGCTGAGTAACCTTCTTAGAAATCAGACCAGTAGATGAATCAGCACAGTAGATTTCAGATCAGTAGATGGGTCAGCACAGTAATCCTCAGATCAGTACCCAAATTTCCTGATTTCATCTTTTTGATATCAGCACAGTAATCCTCAGATCAGTACTGTGTCAGATCAGTAGATTTCTTGTAGACAGATTAGTAGTAAACAAGTCTTTCTGTAGACAGATTAGTCAGTAATCAGATTAGTTCTGTAGAATTACTGAATTGTAATCAGATCAGTACTGTAGACAAAGAAACTTTGTAATTAGTACAGTTCTGTAGACAAGTCAATTTATTAATCAGAATATATCTGTAGACTGCTATTGTCTGTAATCAGATCAGATTAGTAGACTTTTCAAATCTGTAATCAGATCAGTTCCCCCTTCAATGGAGAATTCCTCTTCTGTGCCTGTTTCACCTTGGTAGAAGTGTTAGTTCATGAGATATAAATGTAACACAGTTCAGATTAGTAACAATATGTTTAACTTAATGATCACATCAAGGTTTATGCTAAAGTGACTTAGTGATCTGAGTCAACAAAAGGATCTTTAAGAAATCACAGATTCCCCCTTAATGTATGTTCTCAGTGTCCCTCAGCTTTACCAGCTTCCTCATTGGGATTAAGGTCACTTTAGTAACCTTGTTACCTGTTTTAGTGATCTGTCATAGGGTTGTCTCTTCTGAATGTTGAGTTTTGATGTACTGCTCTTAATTTCTGCTTTATCTTCCTCTTGGTATAAGATCAGTACCTGAAATGTTAGCACAGTTCTATATACAAACAGAATCCATATCTATCAATCCTAAACTAATGCACAATTCTCTGAATCTCACTTCAGCCAATGGTTTTGTAAAAATGTCAGCTCTTTGAATATCAGTATGAATCTTTTCCATTCTAATATTCTTCTTTTCAACATGATCCCTAATAAAATGATGCCTAATGTCAACATGTTTGCATCTAGTATGTAGAACAGGATTTTGAGTGATGGCAATGGCACTATTACTGTCACAATATATAGGTACATTAGATTCTACAACATTGTAGTCTCTGAGTTGTTGTATTAGCCAAAGAAGCTGACTACAACAACTACCTGCAGCCATATATTCTGCTTCAGTAGTAGAAGTTGCCACACTTGTTTGTTTCTTTGAAAACCATGAAATGAGCTTAGTTCCTAAGAATTGACATGAACCTGAAGTAGATTTTCTATCTATTTTGCAACCTCCAAAGTCCGAGTCTGAATAACCACTTAAAGATACATCATCATCTGCAGGATACCATAATCCTCGATTAATGGTCCCCTTTAGATATTTCAATATCCTTTTAGCAGCTTCCAGATGACTTTCCTTGGGGTTTGCTTGAAATCTTGCACATACTCCAACAGAAAAAGCAATATCAGGTCTGCTGGCAGTTAGATAGAGTAGAGAGCCAATTAAAGCACGATAGTGAGGTTGGTCAGAAGACTTACCTCCTTCATCAGGATCCATTCTGTATGTAGGTTGCATGGGCACACCAACTGTCTTACAGGTTTTAATACCAAATTTATCTAGCAAATTCTTAGTGTACTTTGCTTGATTTATAAAGATACCTTCTGAAGTTTGTTTTACTTGAAGACCAAGAAAATATGTCATTTCTCCCATCATAGACATTTCAAATTTACTTTGCATGAGTGTAGAAAAGCTTTCACTCAAGTTTTTGTTGGGTGATCCAAAGATAATATCATCCACATAAATTTGAACAAGTAATATATCATTACCTTCTTGTCTTCTAAACAAAGTTCTATCAACTTTACCTTTTGTAAAACCATTTTCAAGTAAGAATAAAGAAAGAGTATCATACCATGCTCTTGGGGCTTGTTTCAATCCATAGAGTGCTTTCTTTAACCTGTATACTTGGTGACTATTCACTTCAAAACCAGGTGGTTGTTCTACATAAACTTCTTCAGCAAGTATACCATTCAAAAATGCACTTTTCACATCCATTTGATATACAGTAAATTTCATATGTGCAGCATAAGCAAGGAACAATCTTATAGCTTCTAGTCTAGCTACAGGAGCAAAAGTTTCATCATAATCAATACCCTCAACTTGAGAGTAGCCCTGAGCAACTAATCTAGCTTTGTTTCTAACTACAAGATCATTTTCATCCCTTTTGTTCTTGAAAATCCACTTAGTGCCTACAACATTATGATTACTAGGTCTATCAACAAGTTCCCAGACTTCATTTCTAGTGAACTGATTAAGTTCTTCCTGCATGGCTATAATCCAGTTACTATCACTCAAAGCTTCAATCACAGTTTTAGGCTCAATAGATGATAGAAAACAACACCAGCAAAATAAAGACTTACTAGGTTCTTCTTTTGAATCAAACAATTGTTTTCTAGTTTTAACACCTATACTCGAATCACCTAGAATCAGATCAGTAGAATGAGCAGACTTCCATGTCCTTCTATTCTTAACAGTATCATCATTTACATCATGCAAATTATCATGCAGATCAGTATCATTTATATCAGCAGATTTGTTCACAGGAGAGCAGTCATTCAGTTCTTGTATTTCAGAAGTTTTAGATGACTCACCTTTGTCTTTTACCTTTTCTTTATCAGAATCTTGATCTAGAACTTTCAGGAAAGGATTATATGCTTGTACAGATTCATATATTCCTGTATCATCATCTTCATTGTTGATTTGAAGCTGTAGTTTGTCAATTTTCTTATTGAGCTGATGATCAGCAGAGTCCTGCACATTCTCATCAAAGACAACATGGGGTGTTTCTTCCACACATAGGGTAGAGTAATTAAACACTCTAAATGCTTTGCTTACAGAAGAGTATCCTAAGAATATCCCTTCATCAGCTTTTGCATCAAAAGCATTTAATTTACTTTTGCCATTGTTATGTATGAAACACTTACAACCAAAAATATGAAAATAAGAAACTCTTGGTTTTCTACCTTTCCATACCTCATAAGGTGTTTTACCATGCACCTTATTAAGAGCACTTCTATTTTGGGAGTGGCAAGCTGTGTTAATAGCTTCTGCCCAAAATTTCTGAGGTGTGTTGAATTCTGCAATCATGGCTCTGCAAGCTTCTTTTAGTGTTCTGTTTCTCCTTTCTGCAACACCATTTTGTTGAGGAGTTCTGGCTGCACTTGTCAAATGCTGTATGCCAGACTTAGAACAGTAGTCAGAAATGTAACAATTAATAAATTCAGTCCCCTTGTCACTCCTAATCTTGACAATGGGATGACCTTTTTCAACCTGCAATTTCTTCAATAGATCTGGAAGTAGTGTTTGTGTATCACTCTTTTTGTGTAGAAAGACTACCCAAGTAAACTTAGAATAATCATCTACAACAACTAGAGTATACCTTCTTCCATTCAATGTAGGAGGATTGATAGGACCATGAAGATCCATATGCAAGAGTTCTAAAACTCTGCTTGTTGAAAGAGTTGGAATGGACTTAAATGAAACCTTTACCTGTTTACCTTTTTGACAGGAATCACATACTTGTGATTTGGAATAGATTTCATTAGGAATGCCCTCAACAAGATTTTCTCTAGCAATCTTGTTGATTATCTTAAAGTTAAGATGGCAGAGGCGTTTATGCCAGAGCCAACTGTTTTCTTTAGGACTCTTAGTAATAAGACAAGCATTCTTAGGACAACTATTCCAGTTCACAATGTATACACTTCCTTGTCTTGTGCCAACAAGTAGAACATTGTGAGTCCTTTTATCAATTATTTCACATCTTCTGGTTTTGAACTGAACCTTGTATCCCCTGTCACAAAATTGAGATACAGATAACAAATTATACTTCAAACCTTCAACATAGGATACATCTTGGATTTCAACATCTCCATTCTTGATGAATCCAAATCCTTTTGTGATTGCTATTGAGCTATCACCAAAGATGACTTTTGGTCCTTCCTTCTCATGATAGTCAGTAAGTAAGGCCTTGGTACCAGTCATGTGGTGTGAACACCCACTGTCTATGTACCAGGTCTCACCAACTGAACCACCTTTCTTGTATAAGTCCAGTCGATCCTGCAAGGTAGTGATCTTAATAACTTAGGTACCCTAGTTTATTGGGGTCCTTGGGGGTTAGTAGTGAGAGGTACCCAAATGAACATTGAGGATTTGAATAAGTGGGACCTCTTCAGTTTCCTTCCAAATTTATCACAGAACAGTACTTTATTAACCAGTTCAGAATTATCAGCAGACTTAGGATCTATTTTTCTGAGATAGCCTTTCCTTGGTTCTATCCCTTTTTCAGTAAGATCAGTATGTTTGTAATAGTTTGAATATGGTCTAAAAGCATGTGGACCATAAGGCTTATAAATTTGCTTTGGTCTTTTCTCTCCATAGATATCATAGGATAAAGGAGGAGGATAAAGAACAGGTTTGTTATGATAATGAGGCACAAATCTCCTAGGTTTAGTTGAATACAGCTGAGACTGCCTTATAAAAGGAGGTCTAGGCTGTTCCCAACTTGCCTGTGCTTGTCTTGACCTACTGTTCTGAGTTTGTCTCTTCTGATTCCAGGACTGATCTGATCTGGTCAGAGGAGTATAACTCTTCTGGTATGGTCTTGACTGTACTGGTCTTAATACATTCTTCATTTTACCATTCTTGGTAGTAGGAGGGATGTATTTAGACTGTACTTTGAGTTTTGGATCATCATCATAAGTCATAGGTTCTTTTCCTTTATCTAGTTGCAAAGAACTTGTACTAGCTCCATTAGTGTTCTTAAATTCTGAAGTAGATGGACTAGGCAGATCAGCACCTATTCCTCTTTTATCATTTGGAGCTCTATATCTGTCTGAGATTGTTTGATTAATCTTAGTAGAGTTAATCATCCCAGATAGCTTTCGATCTAGGCTCACTACTTCAGATTCTAAGAATCTATTGCGCTCTTCAAGTTTTTCACATTTGATCTTTAAATCATTGAATTCATTAGTCTCTTTGGCTTGAGTTTTGAGCATACCCTGATATAGTTTGTCAATAGATGCATACTTTTCTTGGAGTTGAGACAACTCTTCTGATAGTCTTGCATTTATGACAGCTATATTAGGATCCACTTTTGACTGAGCTTCTTTTAGCTTAATGATTTCTTGTTTTAAAGATATATTCTCATCACTAATTTCAATGAATGCTTTGTTAGCTTGTAGAAGGTCCTCTTCAGTCACTCCTTGGGAATGATGAAGACTACTTCCTACACTGCTAACAACAACATCACTTTCATCAGTGTCAGAATTGTCACAAGATTGAAATGAGTTAGCAGATGATACCTCATCATTTATTTTGGCCATCATTACCAGTCCATCATCTGCTATGAAAGCTTCATCTTCATTGCTAGAGGGGTAGTCAGATGAAGACGATGGTAACTTTTCTGATTCCGAATCAGAGTCATTGTAAGCCATCATTGCCTTCTTACCCTTTGCATATTTTCGATCTCTTCTGGCTTTCCTTTCTTCTCGATCTTCAGAACTCAGATCAGGACATTCATAAGCATAATGACCTGGCTTATCACAATTATAGCAAACAAGATTGTTAGAAGTTCTTTTAGGAGGAGAATGCTTTCTGTTCCTGTCATGCTTGTCAATTGAGTTCCTGTCTTTCTTATCAGAATACTTTCTGTCTCTCTTTTCAGATGAGTTCCTGTCTCTCCTGTTCTCATTAGAGATCTCATCCCTTCTTTCAGAAGAGTTTTGATCCCTTCTGTTCACAGAAGAGTCCCTGTTATTAGAACCCTTAGTTTCCTTATAGAATCTCTTGTACCTGCCATACCTCTTGTTCAGTTTATCAAATCTTTTGATCATAAGGCTCATCTGATCTTTCAGACTTAGATCAGAACCATCTAGTTCATCTTTTATGCTTGAAGCCTTAGTCTTAGATGATCTAGACCCCTTTGAAGTAGAGGCTTTAAAGGCTATGTCCTTAGAGGCATCTTTATCCTTATGTATCACAGAAATAAGATCTTCTTCATCTAACTCAAACTCATGTGCCTTAAGTGTTTGGAACATAGTTTCTGCTGGCCAAGAATCAATGTCTTGTGTGGTTTTAATGATCATCTTGACCATTTTCCACCTTTCATCTAAGGCTTTCAAGATTCTCAAGTTAACTTCTCTGTCAGTATAAGTCTTTCCTAATACATCAAGATCATTCATAATTTTGGTAAATCGAGTATCTAACTCATCAATTGATTCTCCTGGCTTCATCTTAAATGATTCAAACCTTTGGACAGCAGTGGATAACTTGCTTTCTTTGATCAGTGTAGTACCTTCACAAAGAATAGCCAGTTTGTCCCACATCTGTTTTGCAGTCTTACATTTTAATACTTTACCAAGATACTCATTTGGTAAGGTATGTAGAATGTAGTTCTTGGCAAGACTATCCAAATTGTTTTGTTTCATTTCTTCCGAAGTCAGTTCTGACCTTGGTTTAGGGACCAGTGCTCCAACTGGTTTTGATGGATCCAGAACAGCAGTGTTTTCCACCATGATGACAATTGGTCCTTCAGTCACCACAGACACCATTAGATCATGGGTTGAGCTAAAGATGGCCTCCATCCTAAGCTTCCAGTAGTCATAATCTGCAATCTTGAACTTAGGCAGTTTGTTCACATTAGTGTCATCCATCTTTGATTAGACAAATAGGGTCAGTAGTATAGCAGATAAATTTCAAGTATTCAGATAGTAATAAGTATAAGGAAATAACAGCAAGATCAGTAAAATATCCCCCAATGAATAACCACGAAATCAAATATTATTCTATTTTATTAACTTTCAAAAAATAATATAAAAAAAAATAACAAATATTAAAAAAAAATATTGAAAAAAAATATGAAACTCAAAAATAAAATTTTGAAATAAAAATTTCAGTTTTTTTTTTATTAAATGACCAAAATACAAAAAAAAAAAAAATACAAAATACAAAAAAATACAAAAAAAAATCAAAAAAAAAAAATTAAACTAGAAAAATTCAATTTTTTTCTAATTTGGGTATAAATTGTTGGTCCCAAAGTTGAGTTAATAATATTGAGTAAGCTAGTGAAAATGTCTAGAGGGGAGGGGTGAATAGACTTTTCAAAAATCTTTCAATATATCAGAATACACAATGCGGAATAATCAGATTACTAATGAGCCCAATCAACTTTATACTCAACTTTTCTATAGATCTTTATCTTGTTAATTCTTAATGTTCTTGATTAACCAATTCAAACAAATATCAAACAGTAAATGTAAAGAACACAAAATTTTATAGTGGTTCGACAAATGTCTACATCCACTCTCACAACTCCAGTTGTGAAGTTTTATTACTCTTCTTGAGCTTCTTGTGGCTTAGAGTCCCAAGATTAAGACTTTGATCTTTTCGATTATACCTCCAGGTATATCTTCGATCTACTAGTAATTCTCCAAGTAACTAGCACACTTGTTTTACAAAATACAAACTTAAACTTTGAAAAGTAAAACTTCTCTGTGAATAGCCTTTGATTCTTCTCTTCAATTCAGTGGCTCTTCTCTTCTTTAATCTCCTTCAACTCTGTGAGTTCTTCTTGTGCTCTGTAGACTTAGATTGCTTGTAAACGCTTTAAGATCAGTAATTTCTCAGTAGTCTTTAGCAGTAGGAGATCATACAGTATTTATAGAACTTAGTATGACAGTTAGCAGTTTGTGAACTAACTCTAAAACTGTTTTTGTAACTTCTTCTTGTAACCGACTTTGTAACTTCCTTCAACTTCCAAGTCAGCATTTCTTCAATAAATCTTCAGTTACACCTTAAATAAGTTATCCAAACTTATTCTTCAATTTTACCAAATCAGCACAGTAACTTACTGTTCTGATTTTTACTCTTCGGATTTTACTCTGCTGATTTTTACTCTTCTGATTCAATCAGCACAGTAACTTAAAAACTTTCAAAACTTCTCCAGATTTCTTCTAAGCTTATCTTCAATTCTTCTTTGAAGTCTTCTTATTCTGAAGTAGTCCTCTGAGTCTTCTTAGTCTCCTTAGTCTTCTGATCTTCATCTAATCTAGTTCTAATCTAGTGTTCTGATTTTACTGTTCTGCACTTTACAAGGCTGAATACAACAAAATACAACTTTACATATATAAAACCTATCTATACATCAACTGAACTATATACAGATGAGTATTTCTAAGTCCTACACTATAAGCTGTCTATACAATATAAAACATCAGCTTAGTTCCTAACAGTTCATATATCAGATCAGTAACCAATACGATCAGTAACTCATAAGATCAGTAACTCATGTAAGTTCAATAACTTCCATATAAGATCAGTAAATATTTAAGATCAGTAAACATCTAAGATCAGTAAACACTTAAGATCAGTAAACATCTAAGATCAGTAACTCAGATTTCAAATATCTCATATAAGATCACTAAAATATTCTCAGTTTCCATACTCAGATCAGTAATCTTATTTCAAATGACTCAGTTAAGATCAGTAAACTTACTTCAGTTAGCATTAAGATCAGTAATCTCAATTTAAGTTTCTCATCAGATTAGTAAGCTTATATTCAGATGACTTAGTTAAGATGACTTAGAACCACATATATCACTAACTTTAAGTTGCTTTTGGCCATCAAAACATACTTTCATCAACTAGAACATTGTTTATAGGATTCATATCCCAACATAAATGTATGAATATGATATGCTCACTTTCTAGCTTTAATATGATTTATAATAACTAATATTATTTTGTTATGTCTTCATTATTTCTACAATGATATCTGATTTGTTACAAGTTTTTAAAGTTGTAGATTATTTTTTAAGACTAATTAATAACATAATATTATCTAATTGAAAAATAAAATCTATATTTAGAGACTTAATTGAGTGGAGAATTGGGGAAGAAACCAACATAATATTGCATCAACTTTATTATTTTATTTGTGGTCATCGCCGTGTTGATGCATTAATATGTTTATTGAGTGTGATCGTATCTATTAATTGAATTGTGTGTTCAGTGTGATTCATTCTCACTTTTGTTCTTCTTACTAGTTAGTTAATATCAATCTTTTAATATTGATGTATTAATTTGCATTGTATGCCTGAAATTATGAATGTGTTAAGTTATGTATTTTTTGTTAAATATAATATTAATTTAAATACGATATAGTATTAGTACGCCTATGGTATAGTACTAGTTAATGGAGTATATTGTATAGTACTATAGATTAATGTGGGTATAAAAATATTATTTAATATATGAACTATTATAATACTATACAATATGTGAATTAATACTACACTATATTTGAACTAGTACCATAGAGTATGTGAACTAATAATATACTATATTTGAACTAGTAACATAAAGTATGTGAACTCGAAACTCGAAAACATTAGAACTTGTATCAATCTAAACTAATATTATACTCCGTACTGTATATGAACTAATACGTACAATAATACATATTAATTAATAATATACCATAATACTTATATATGTTATCATAACACTTCTAAACTAAAAATTATATTTATAAAAACTAAAATAAAGAGATTAAAAAATGAAAGTTCGTATGAAAAAAATAATTAAACAATGTAAAACGAAGTAAAATTTGTAAGGAATAAAGTAAAATTTTAAAAGGATAAGGTGAAAATTATACACCAATTAATTAACGTAAAATAGTATCAATAGAATTGAACACTTGCAGCTAAAAGAGATAAGAGTTTTATTTTTTAAAACAAATTATTATTATACTATTTAATACAATACTTAAAAAACAATTAATATTATTAAAAAAAAAATTATTAGACTTTAAAATTTTAAAATAATTATTTGTTGCATAAAAAAAAAGTACGTGAAAAAAGTATCATTTGAAACACAAATCATAAATAGGAAGAAAAATAAATTTAAAAAATAATATTAAAAGGAGAAATTTAAATATCAATTGGAGTAAAATAAAAAAAATAAAATTTTAAAAAATTAATGGAGTATTATTTTTAAATGATAAAATAAAAAAATAAAAATTAATTGAAGTAAAATAAAGGCTAGGCCCATGAAAAAATCTATGTGCTAAATTGATATAGTAAATAGGTCATGTGTTATTTGTAATGAGTTATTGAATTGGATATAGTAAATGGGTCATGTGTTATTTGTAATGGATTATTGGATTTGATATAATAAATGAGTCATGTGTTATTTGTAATGAGTTATTGGATCCAATTACATACATTTAATTGGGGGAAATTATTGTTAAGGTCATTTCACTAAGAGTTTTATCTAATAGGGCATATGTTTTTTTTTTAAATCTATTAAGGTGAAAATGGCACCTAATAAGACATTGTTGCCCTTTACCAATTTAAATAATTTGAAATTAATAAATATTAATAATTTGAAATTAATAATTTTGAATTAATGCAGTTCCTAGTTATACGCACCTTCCAATTATTAAAAAATTCCTAAAATTAAGCAATTCGAATTAATTGTTAATTATTCAAACCAATAAAATTAAAAAATCTGCATTTTATGATCCTTCCAATTATTCAAATATTCCTAAAATTAAGCAATTCGAATTAATTGTTAATTATCCAAACAAAAAAAATTAAAAAATCGGCATTTTATGATTCAAAAATAAGCGTGTCATAGAGTATACAATTCCCCATATTTTGAATATGCATATATATATGAAATAGATTATGAATTTTAATATGAACAGTGAAATGAATTTTGGTATGTAGAAATGGGTTATATGAAATAGATTATGAATTTTAATATGAACAGTGAAATGAATTTTGGTATGTAGAAATGGGTTATGAAGACCGATGTTCATTTCAATATGAAGTTTAAAAACGGCATACATGATTGAATTTTTTGGTATGCATAAAATAACATGAACCAATGTGCACAGAGTGACATGCATATCAATATGCAAAATAGATGTGCACATTTGTAAATGACATATTCAAAAAGCGGTTTGTTGTGATGTAGGTATTTCATACTTAATTCAGTTAATATCACTGAAAAGAATTGTTCAGAATAATAAGACGAAGACATAAAATGATAGTGCCTACATCGGTATCCATATTTCATATGGAAAGTTCATTTTGATATGAAGTTGTAAGAGTAGTATATGCACCTTTCAGATGCACTGCGAATAACAATTGAATAACAAGTCTATCGAAATTCAAGCTGGAAAAGTTGATTGTAAACCAAACAAAATGTGAATAAAAATAAAGGTCCTTTCAATTTTGATGAATTTCCAACAAGTACATACTACAAAAAGAAATACAGCAAGTACATACTAGGGAAAATGTGGGTGTTCATATAAGCAGGCTAGATTGTGTATTTTGTTGGTGCCAGAGGATTGTCAATTCCAGAATCGAAATCGGCAGAAGTTGGTTGAAACTGTTCAAATTAACACTATTATTTGCAACAACAATCAATCCCTCATCGCCTATCCTATTAGTTCTCCACCCATCGATATGAAGCTTCCTCCACTTCTTAAGAAGCTCCTTCACAATACCTGGATACAGAAATAATCAAGAATTACAACTTCATTTACAATACTATCATAACTGAACCAATTAACAATATATACTTTACAAACAGGTCCCTTCTGGTTCCAATTGTGGTATAAGAACTTGATAAACAAAACTAAATGTAATCGTCCATTGGAAACTTTTTTTCTCTATCACTCGAGAAAGAAGGCAACCCTGTTTTATCACAACTCACGAGCCAACATCAATCAACAGCTATCTCAGCGCACAAAAATGCCTTTGAGTCACCTAAATTAGCAACTAGAATTTGAGCATCTGCTAGAAGTACAACTGTCAACAATGCAGAATTACATTCAAGGTTGCCCCAATAAATTAAAATTGTATTTCTAGCTTTACATTATTATTAGTTTACATTGCAGCATATTAGTTCCACATGGAAACCACTGATTGGTTCCCATTCTTCTCCGCTAGCTATCCCCTGCATAAATACTCATAAACATACAATTCTCCATTCTGATTTTTCTGAAAATAAAGATTGAGCAGTGCTCATTTTCCATTATAGGTTTTTCCTCTTTGTTCTTTGCTATGTGGAAACTGCATAAGATTGGCAGATTTCTACAAAATCAGAGTTTCTTTGAAAAAACCAAAAAAAAAAAAAAGAATACGCAGTTAATTAAATCAAAAATCAATCAATCAAGAAATCAAGAATACGCGATAATCGCGAGATCAAGAAATTCAAGAGTGTAATGGAGGCTTACGCGATTACGCAGATTTCTACAAAATCAGAGTTTCCATTACAGTTTTGATTTTAATCGCCAAAATCAATCAAGAAATTCAAGAGCGTGTGGGAGGCTTACGCGATAATCGGACGACGATGAAAAGCTTCAGCACGCGTCGAAATTCATTTTCATCCATGGAAATTTCTTTTACTGCTCGGGAGATTTGGAAGCCAAATAAGCTCTTCTCAGTTTGGGGTGGGGGACGACGACCGTGGCCATGGAGGGGGCGGCGGGGAGGTCATGGGCAGCGACGACGGCGGCCAAGGTGGAGAGGGAGCTCGACCGATTGGTGTGGGGGATTGGTGTGGGGGAGGGATCTAGGGTTTTGTTTTTTTTGGAATGAATGTGCCCTATAATTTGGGAATTAATTGATAACAATTAATTATGAATTTAAATTTCGAATTACATTTCAAATATATAAATTAAAGGAGTATATGAATATTAAGGCCAAATACGGTTTTTTGACACAAAAATGACCTTATTAGGAAATTTTAAAAGTTGTATGTTTTAGTTGTTTAATAGTCTATAAAAGTGATCTTATTAGGTAATAATCTCATTTAACTGATACACAAGAGTGCAACCCATTTTTTTTGCCCATGAATTTTTGTAAGTTGGGTTCTCAAAATTGATGATAATTAATTTTCAGACCAAAGTAAAGTTGCTGATTAATTAAACATGAAGACTGGATATCAGGAAACCCAACAACAAATAATAGCATATCAACTCAATAATCTCGAGCTCTTAAAATCGGGGTATGCACGGGTGGCATTAGGGGTATGCACGGGTCTAAAATCGGTCCGGAACCGAATTTATCTTGACGGGTGGACCGGATATCATACTTGAATCATTCCGGTCCAAATTGGACCAGACTAATAAATTTTGGTTCGAGTTTGAATCGTGATCGATTATTATATTTTTTAGCAAAGTCTTTTGACATTACTTTTTCATAGACGAAATCCACCACTTCACCCCTAGTTTTACGGCTGACTCTAATATATCTT
Source organism: Galeopsis tetrahit (assembly GCA_963675135.1). NCBI lineage: Eukaryota > Viridiplantae > Streptophyta > Magnoliopsida > Lamiales > Lamiaceae > Galeopsis > Galeopsis tetrahit. Next base: position 55,913,255 of record OY776124.1, on the reverse strand, counting down.
AAGAGAGACGTGCCTAACTAAATTAAATGAACAAAGCTCTTTCCAACCCTTCTCTATGTGCATATTTCTTTTTTCATTAGGTAATCTGCATAATTATTTACTTAGCCCATCCGTTAGGAATTTATTTATGAGTGAATATGTATAATAAAAAAAAATCTATAAAAAATATTAAATTCGTGTTTCCGATCTGGAACTGGTAAATTTCGATTTTAGATCGGACTGGATTAGAACCCAAAATTCTAAATTTTAGTGGATGTAGATCACATTGATCGAACCACTTAAATCCTTTGTATACTCTATTTTCTTATCTTGTTTATTTACTTTTCTGAATTACTATCTTAGTTGGGTTGCTTCGTTTCATCATTTATTTTCTGCTTGGTTGGAGACATCTGATCTAGTAGATTACTTGACAATCGGCACTGTTTATGGGAATCGGAAGTAATCGCCAGATCTAAGATGAGGAGTTATACCAAGTATAACATTGAGAAGTTCACAGGCAATAGGGACTTTGGGTTGTGGAGAGTCAAGATGCAGGCTCTCCTAGAACAACAAGATTTATTCGATGCGCTCGAAGAACCGGAAGACAATGTTGAGGAATCTGCAGCAGCTGCGGCTGAAAAGAGCAAGATGCTCAGGAAAGCTCGAAGCACTATTCTGCTCTGCCTTGGTGATAAGGTCTTGAAGGAGGTTGTTAAAGAGAAATCCGCGAAGAAGGTCTGGGATAAGCTTGGGAAACTTTACATGGTAAAAACCCTTACCAACGGTCTCTATTCGAAACAGAAGTCGTATGCCTTTAGAATGGGTGATGACAAACCCATTCCGGATCAGCTAGATGAGTTCAACAAGATCCTTGATGATCTAGAGAATTTAGATGTCAAGTTAGAGGAAGAGGATAAGGCCCTCATCTTGTTGAGTGCTCTTCCTAAGTCCTTTGAAATTCTAAAGGACACCATCTTGTATAGTAGAAAGGAGACCATTGCATTGGAGGATGTAATGTTGGCTGTCAAGTCCAAGTTGTTTCACAACAAGACATCTCAAGGAGACAAAGTAGTGGTGAAGGGCAATCAAGGGAGGTCAGAAGAAGTGTGTCTCCAAGAAGGGGTCTAGTCAACCCAAAAGAGCTGATAAGGGAAAATCAGCGGTGTCAAATCAAGGGGATTTAGTGTGCTACCACTGTAATAAGCCCGGACACTATAAGAATGCTTGTTATAAGTACAAGCAGTTCTTGAGGAAATCTGGTGCCAAGAACCCATCTGACAAGAATCAAGCTAATCAGACCCAAGAAGATAAGGAGCAAGAAGGTTATGAGTCTGCTCAGGCACTAACCATCACATCCTCTAGAGAACAGTAAGTATGGATCCTGGATTCAGGGTGTTTTTTCCATATGACTAGAAGAGATTAGTTTCATAATTTTAAACATCGGAAGAGAGGTTATGTGTTGCTAGAAAATGATCACTCTTGCAAGGTTATGGGTGAAGGCACAATTCACTTGAAGATGTTTGATGGTGTAGTGAGGATTCTTAAGAGTGTCAGGTATGTGCCTGAACTCAAGAGAAATTTGATATCACTTGGGATGCTAGATTCTATGGGCTATAAATTCTAGTCTGAGGATGGAGAGCTCAGGGTGTCTAAGGGGGAGCTGACTGTCCTGAAAAGTGTGAGAATGAATGATCTATACTTTCTGAAGGGAAGTACAGTGACTGGCAGATCGGATGTAGCAGAGGTGCAAAACAACTCAATGTTGTGGCACAGAAGACTAGCTCACGTAGGAGAGAAAGGCCTAGTGGAACTGTCTAAGCAAGGTTTGCTTGGCAAGGACAAGATTTCAAAGCTGGATTTGTGTGAGTCTTGCATTCTTGGGAAAGCCAAGAGGTTGAAGTTTGGGAAGAGTGAACACTCTACCAAAGGGATCATGGATTATGTCCATTCTGATCTATGGGGGCCAGGTAGGAATCAGACCAGAAGTGGTGGGAGATACTTCTTGTCTATCATTGATGACTACTCAAGGAAGGTGTGGGTAACTATCCTGAAATCTAATTAGGCAGAAGCATTTGAAAAATTTAAGGAATGGCTCACTGGGGTTGAGAATGTCACTGGAAAGATTCTCAAGCATTTGAGAACTAATAATGGTCTGGAGTACCTATTAGAAGAGTTCAATGTGTTTTGCAGGAAGAAAGGAATAGTGAGGCACAAGACTGTGCCAAGTACTTCTCAGAAAAATGGAGTAGCTGAGAGAATGAACCAGACCCTACTTGAGAGAGTCAGGTGTATGTTGAGAAGCTCTGCTCTTCCAAAGGTGTTTTGGGGAGAAGTTGTGTCAACTGCAGCCTACTTGATAAACAGAAGCCCTTCCTCAATTGTGCAGTATAAAACCCTAGAAGACTTATGGTCTGACCATGTAGTTGAGTATAAATATTTGAAGGTATTTGGATGTGCAGGATATGCCCATGTCAAGCAGGATAATCTTGAGTCTCGAGCCTTGAGATGTGTGTTCGTAGGGTATTCTTCAGGAGTGAAAGGGTATAGGTTGTGGTGCCTTGAAGTTGGTATGCAGAAGTGCATCATCAGTAGAGATGTGACTTTCGATGAAAGAAAAATGCCCCTATCAGAAGAGGCAAGTACATGTTCAAGCGCAACTGATAACCGACCAGACGAGACACATGTTGAGGTGGAGCATGTTAACACCAGAGGACCTGTTGAAGATCATATTGATCTAGATGCGGAAGGCGATCCTCATAGTGAGAATGAACTTCAAAACTATCAGTTGGCAAGGGACAGAACCAGAAGAGAAGTCCACCCGCCTCAAAGGTATGGTCAAGCTGACATTGTATCATTTGCATTATGTGCAACTCTTGAGGTGGAGTCTTTGGAGTCGAAAACTTACACTGAAGCCATCAAATGCCATGACAAAGAGAAGTGGTTAGTTGCAATGGAGGAGGAACTTTTATCTCTTAATAAGAACCATACATGGGAGATTGTAAAGAGACTTCATAACAAGAAGTTTGTTGGGTGTAAGTGGATATACAAGACGAAGGTGGAGGCTCAAAGAGGTGGCAAGCTTAGGTACAAGGCGAGGCTTGTAGCCAAGGGATTTACACAGAAAGAAGGTATTGATTTCAATAAAATCTTCGCGCCTGTTGTGAAGCATTGTAGCATTAAAATCTTGTTGGCTATGGTTGCTCAGTACGAATTGGAGCTGCATCAGATGGATGTGACCACAACATTTCTTCATGGATCTCTTGATGAGAGGATCTATATGAAGCTACCAAAAGGGTTGGACATAGAAGATGGGTAGGACAAGGTGTGTCTACTGAAAAAATCCCTCTATGGCCTTAAACAAAGCCCTCGTCAATGGTATTTAAGATTTGATGAGTACATTTGCTCAGCTGGTTTTACAAGGAGCTTGTATGACAGCTGTGTCTATTTAAGACGAGTTGGAAGTTCAATTACCTATCTTCTGTTGTATGTTGATGATATGTTGATAGCAGGGGAGTCTATTGACATTATCGATCAAGTAAAGGAGATTCTCAAATAGGAGTTTGAGATGAAAGATCTTGGTGAAGCTAAAGTGATCATTGGGATGGAGATTAGCAAAGTTGATGGATGAATTCAGCTGAGTCAGCCGACCTATCTGAAGAAGGTGTTAGAAAGGTTCATAATGCATCAAACTAAGACCGTTTCTCTCCCGTTGACCAGCATCAGAAGATGTCCAATCACATGTGTCCCAAGAACATCCAAGAAAGAGCTCAGATGAGTAGGATCAGCTGAGAGAGGTCTGAAATTTCAGAAGGTATCAGATGAGGGAGACGCACTTGTGGGATACGTGGATGCCGACTACGCAGCCAATGTTGACACAAGAAAATCCTTAACAAAATATGTGTTCACCTTATTTGGTACAACTGTATCGTGGAGGTCTATTCACAAGTCCGTGGTTACATTATCTACTACTGAATCAGAATATGTGGCCTTGACTGATGCAGTTAAGGAAAACATGTGGCTTAAGGGAATCCTGAAAGAATTTGGTTTATCACAGAGAAGTGTGACTGTCTTCTATAAGAATCAAAGCGCAATACATCTTGCAAAGCATCAGTGGTATCATGAGAGGACCAAGCACATTGATGTGAAGTTGTACTTTGTAAGAGATATTGTGGAGAAGGGTATAGTCCAGGTGGCTAAGATAACTACTGAGGAGAACCCAACTGATGTGTTCACTAAGGCATTACCAAAGGAGAAGTTTGGTTTATGTCTTAGGCTTATTGGATTGCATTAAGTCCTTTGAGGAGAAGGTTGTTGTTCTTTTGGCAGGGAGTAGTGGTGGAGGCTGTCCTTTGAGAAAGATAGTGGGCCGTTTAGTTCTAGGTTGAGATTTTGAGCTAAAGGTGGAGAATTATGAGCGTTATCTCATAATCTCATATCAATTGTGTTAATTAGTTGATGGGTATCAGCTGGTGTTGGAGTCAGGTAAACTAACTTAGTCCTGATAAGATGAGTTGAAGGATTTCAGTCAGCTGAGAAGGAGATGCTTAGAGTCAGCTAAGTTGGTGTGATCAGAAGGGATCGTATTAGCTGAGTAGATGCCTATCAGCAGAGTTAGTCTTTTGACTAAGTGTGGAGATCAGAAGATGAGTCAGTTGAGGGGAGTCAGCTGATGAGTCTTCTGATGGATGCCATCTGTTACAAGTTACAAGGAAAAGGGTAAAATTGTCATTTCGATTGGGCAATGGAGAACACGTGAGTTTGTTACACGGTTGCAGACGGTTGTAACTGCATCACACTTTCAACACTTGCAACAATCACCATTGATTAGTATAAATACCTAGCACTTGCATTTTGTAAAGTTTGACGCTACATGAGCATTCGTCTTTGAGTTGTGAGTTCACGAGTGAAGTGAGGATAAATCCTATTTCGAGTGAATGAGTGTGTAAACATTCTTGATCAATGAAAGTTGAAGTCGTGTGTTAAGTGGATGTAGATCATATTGATCTAACCACTTAAATTCTTTGTGTGCTCTGTTTTATTATCTTGTTTGTTTACTTTTCTGAATTACTATCTTAGTTGGGTTGCTTCGTTTCATTATTTGTTTTCTGCTTGGTTGGAGACGTCTAATCTAGTAGATTACTTGACAATATGATTTGAAAGAGAGAGGGGTTTTTCAGTTGATTCTAGTGGGGAAGTGGAAAAATAAGGGCAAGAAGGTCAATTTAGGTGTCATTCTGTAGTGGAGAGTAATGTTACTACAATGTTTGTATCTAAGAGTACTAGGAGATTAGTTTTGTAGTGAAGAGTAAATCATCAAAAAAAACTTGGGGAAAAAGCTTTCTAATACATTTGGGGATCCCTTACTACAATTTAGTACAATCACTTTCTAGTACATTTCACATTTACAAATAAACATTTCACATTGACCCCCAATATTTCACATTCACATTTCACATTTAAAAGTGATTGTATTAGATTGTGGGGGGAAGTTCAATTTTGTATCAAAAAGTCAATAATCACAAAAAACTTCACCCCGCTTCGACTTCCATGCAATCGAGAACTACAAAAGTCCTACATGCGATAAACACCCTTCTATCATGCCACATAGCTTTCAATTTTAGTAGACTCAATTTTTTTAAAATTAGTTTGCAAATGAAATATAGATAATTAAGGTAAATTTAGGGTAAAAATCTGTAGGTTAAACTTGGGTCAATGTCGGTCAAACTTACCTTTTTTTTTTTTTGCTTCCAAGTATTGTTTTACTACTTGACCAAAATTTATGTTTCTATATGACTAAAATATTGTCACTGCAATGTCAAAAATGTATTACTACTAGTCCAAAAATATTCTGAACACTAATTTTTTTGTCGAATTCGTCAGAATATTTTTAAACATTATACAGTAACATATTTTTATAGAGAATGATGAATGGAAAATATATTTCATTCAGTATTGAGGACTAGAATAAATACAAGAGTATTCTTTGCTAATAGTTCTATACAAACGATGTGGGATACTTTACACAAGAATATTTACAATATAATCCTAATACACCCCTTCAAGATGAACACTATTAGTGAGTCCAATCTTGGACATAAGAAGATGGAGACGAGCACGCGTGAGGGTCTTGGTGAGAGCATCAGCAAGTTGGTCAGCTGAAGAGACATGAGACACTCGGAGTTGTGACTTTTGAACCAGATCACGAACATAGTGATAGTCGATGGATATGTGTTTCATCCGAGAATGGAACACAGGGTTGGAGCATAAGTAAGTTGCACCAATGTTGTCACAGTAAATAGTCAGAGTGGGTGGCACAGTGACATGAAGCTCAGAAAGAATGGAGGTAACCCATTAGACTTTAGCAGCAGCCGCGACAATAACTTTGTATTCGGCCTTAGTGGATGATCGAGCAACGGGTCGTTGCTTTCGAGAGATGGGGTTTGCACCAAGAAAGAGAATATAAGCACCAGTGGAGGTGCGATCATCACAGTCACCAGCCCAGTCAGCGTCTGTGAAACAATGAAGAGAGACGGGCGAGTCCCGCTGAAATGTGATACCGAGAGAGCGAGTGCCATTGAGGTAGCGAAGCAGGCGTTTGACCGCCCCCCAATGGAGTTCAGTGGGAGCATGCATGAACTGAGACAGTTTGTTCACAACAAAGGCAATGTCTGGGCTAGTGAACAAGAGATATTGCAAGCTACCAAGAGCCTGACGATAGGATGTCACATCTGCGGGGGCGGAACCATCGTGCAGGGATAAAGAGACACCCGAAGCAAGGGGCGTCTGAACCGGCTTGGCGTCGAGCATGTTGTACTTGCCAAGAAGATCTGTGATGTACTTGCGTTGAATTAAGGTGTAAGAGGTTGAGGAGCGAAGAACCTCCACTCTAAGAAAATAGGACAAGGGGCCAAGGTCTTTGACTGAAAAGGCCGAGGCAAGGGACTGGACAACAGTGTCCAAAAATGAGGTATTGTTGCCAGTAAGGATCAAATCATCCACATATACCAGAAAGTATGCAATAGTGTCACCAACACTGTAGACAAAGAGGGATTCATCGGATTTGGTGTGAATAAACTCCAGTGAGAACAGAAAGTCACGAAGAGCATTATACCACGTACGAGGAGCCTGTTTAAGGTCATAGATAGACTTTCGGAGTTTACAAACATAGGAGGGAAAGTTGGTGTCTGAAAAACCAGGTGGTTGGGCCATGTAAACCTCGTCAGGAAGGGTGCCTGTGAAGGAGCTCGACGGGGAGACACAGGAGTAGCAGGGGCCGGCGCTGGAGGAGGCTCGGCAAGGGGAGGGATCTCGGTAACAGGGGGAGGTGTGGGGACCCAATCGATAATGGGCGGGTCCGAGGTAGTCGGAGTTGGAGGGAGAATGGGTTTTGTGTGGAAGGGGAATTGTTCTTCCACAAACTCGACATGACGAGATGTGTAAAGACGGTTGGAAGATAGGTCTAGGCAAAGGTAAGCACTTTGGGTTTGAGAGTATCCGATGAACACACAGGGGTGGGAGCGAGGGGCAAGTTTGTGAGGGGTGTAGGGACGAAGCCAGTGATAACACAAACAACCAAATACCCGGAGTTTGAGGATGTTAGGACGACAGTGAAATAGGGCTTCAAAGGAGGATTTTAGAGAGAGACCAACCTTGGGTAACCGATTAATCACGTAGCTGGCAACAACAAGGATAAAGGGCTAATACGAGAGAGGTGTGGAGGAATGGTGAAGGAGAGCAAGGCCGGTGTCAACGATATGTCGATGACGACGTTCAGAAGCACCATTGTGCTCAGGAGTGTGGGGAGGGGTGGTGAGGTGGGTAATGCCATTAGAGGACAGAAAGGGGCGGAGGGCAATGAATTCTCCACCGTTTTCAGTGTAGAGGGTGGTGATTTTGGTTTTTAGGAAGTTTTCGACTAGGGCTTTGTAGGTTATTAAAGTGGGTAGGACATCAGATTTGCGTTTTAACGGATATAGCCACACATATTTGGAGAAATGATCAACAAAGATAACATAATATTTACAACCATCTTTAGACAGAACAGGAGACGTCCAGATATCAGAGAAAATTAATTCTAGAGGCATAGACGAAGAAAAAGTAGTATCGTTAAATGGTAGTTTGTGGCTTTTTATGCACTTACAAGAGTCACAGGAGAAGGTTGAACATTTATTAAGGAGTAAACTATGGTTGGGCACGACATAATTTAAAATTTTAGTGGAGGGATGACCTAACCGAGCGTGCCATATGGGTAGGGTAGGGAAGGGCGAGCAACAGAGAAGGCAGTAGGAGAGGCAGGTACAGTGTTTGGCCAAATATAAAGTCCATTAACACGCGGTCCCTGCACTAGAGTGTCCCCCGTACGTGGATCCTTCACCTGAAAGTCACAATCCAAGAAAGCAATCACCACATTATTCGCAACTCATAGTTGATATACAAAAATTAAATTTCGAGACATATGGGGCACAAGTAAGGTGTTCGGAAATAGTAAGCAAGAGACGTGAGAGAATGTAAGAGTGCCAATACGAGAGATGGCAAGACGCTTGCCATCACCAACAACGACTCCATCGATGCCATCATATGGAGAGTGGAGGGAGAGGTTGGTAAGATCTGTAGTGATGTGGTGTGACGCCCCAAAGTTAAAAATCCATTCTGGAGCAGAGGGCGAGGAGGTGGACGTGTAGGCCGATGGGTGTGCATACGTCGGGTGAGCAACAGGCTGAGCGGTCGAGGGGTTGTAGTCTGGGTAGCGGCGAGCAGAGTGGCCAGTGATGCCGCAGAGTTGGCATTTGCCGAGGTAGGGGCGAGCACCAGTGGGCGGACGCTCGACAGACCGGGACGGGCGTGGTTTCCGAGGAGCAGGGTCGCTGGACGACGACGTCGCGCGAGCAACATGAGGTGAGGACTGTGGTTGGCCTCTAGACGATGTCGCGAGAGCAGCACGAGGAAGGGATGCGATCGCTGCAAAGGTGGTGCTGGTGACGGCCACGGGGGCGATCAACGGAAGGGAGAAGGGTAGGGATGACGCAGCGCGGTGTCGCTGGTGTGTGCTGCGTGGGGCAGGTTAGGGTTTTTGGAATTTGGACCGGGCCGATTCTAGAGATGACGTAAAAAAAAAAGAAGGTTTTACTAAATCTGGAGAAAGATATCAGAGGATTTGGCCAAATTACCAAAAGAAAAAAAAAAGGAAAAAAAAAAAAAAGTAAAGGATCGTAAGAGATGGCGTTAGTAAAAAATTGCTCTTATACCATATAGAGAATGATGAATGGAAAATATATTTCATTCAATATAACAGTATTGAGGACTAGAATAAATACAAGAGTATTCTATGCTAATAGTTCTATACAAACGATTTGGGATACTTTACACAAGAATATTTACAATATAATCCTAATAATTTTTGACCTCGTAGTAGTAAATTATTTTATGCTACTAAAAAACAAAAAAAATGTTATTATAAGGTCAAATATATTCTGCTACTAAAAGGGCAAGACCAAATTATTGTCACTACAGGATAAAAAAAGTACTACGGTCTACAAGTCAAAAAATATTTTGAACACTTAATTCTTTTTGGGTGAATATTTTTTTGACATGTAGTAATACATTTTTGGTCTTGTAGTGATAATATTTTGAACTTGTAGTAACAATATATTGGCCATATAGTAAACCACCTACTTGCCACCGATAAATTTTTTGAGCGACCCAAATCCAAGTTTATAATCCGTAATTTTTTTAAAATTATTTTAATTAAACATATTTAATGTGTAAAGTATTTCAGTCAAGTGTTGCTATTTTGTAAATAAGTTCATTGAGATACTCTTCTACAACTTTTTCAACCTTTTGTCCTGGTCAGGTCTTACAATTCATTCAACAACCCATAATCTTATAAGTTTTGAAACACAAATCTTATTTTCTATAAACATTTCCATATAAAGAAAACACGACTTCAAATTGCACTGATAATTCCTTAGAAAAATATTCATCATTCTCTGATGTTAATATGTTACTTATATCTTCTAAAATATATTCCAAATAGGTTTGTGTCATATTTGAATTTATTAAAAGTCACCGATTGCAACTATTTACAAAGGATGCCCCCTTTAGTTTACTTTTAGATCACAACATTAAAAAATGTAATTCCTCCAAAAATTTAACCCTCACAATATTCATATATTTACATAAAATGTTATTAATTTTACACTCATTTCAACCACCATTTTTACTTTATTCATATAAATTTACAAGATCATCCCTCAATATTTCACTCATCACACATTTTTCTTAAAAAATGTGTCAATTTTATGATGCAAACACTCATGGAACGGAAATACTACTTATCATACAAAGTAATTTTGTTTAAACAACATTTTTTAAAATGCAAAAATACTCTTGTTTTCACCTTATTCTCAAGGTCTCGTCTGTTTATATTGGATGTTACTCCATCTGTCCTAAAATTACTTTCATACGTAGATGAATATGTATATTAAAAAAATGTAATAATGAGTGGAGTTTTATAAAATTTTATATATAAAGTAAATAAATTAATTACTTTTATGTATGTGTGAAGAAAAAATAATGACATTTGCATAAAAGGTGTTGGGAAATAAAATGATTTTGATTAAGATACCAAAACCCCTGATTGATGATGATTAGATTAGTTGAGATACAGTCTTGAAATGTATCAGTCTAGTTGTCTCAGGATAGTTGAGACAGTAAAAATGCCTAAGTCTAAATCTCAGAAATGTTGTGAGATTTATAGTTCAGGGTATTTGTCCAAAGCTGAAATGTTAGGCAGCTTGTTAAGTGGTAAACTTCTAGGACAAGTCTGCTGAAGGATTCATCATTGATAATCCTGCTAAAGAGGACAACCTTGCTGAGTGATCAATGGCATGAAGTAAAGCTGCACTGAAATGATAAGAGCTTCATCAGATCAGCTGGTAAATGATTGAAGATCACAACATTGAATGCTGCCTATTCAGAAGATATATTTAATGAAGCATTCATTACCATCAAGCCTGAACTTAGCATTGAAGACTTAGAAACATTAAAGACTGAAGCATTGAATGAATGTTGGAACATTCTAATTTGCAGCAGGAATGTTCAGGGGAGTTGTCCCATCTGACCGTTGGTTGAGTGTAGAATCTGCCACAAATCAACCTTGGGAAATGTGCATATTTGGAAACTGACACAAGTCATCTCAGTCGCATTTTTCAGAAGTCAACACATTCATTCAAGCAACCATTGAAGAAGCCTTTACACAGTGGATATTAGGATGTCAAGCTTCATAACCGTTTCAATGGTGCTGCAAATAGACAAGTTTGAAATGCTATCTCTCCAACGGATAGTTGATCAAATTTGCCTATAAATTTAGAAGTGATCAAAGGATTCAAGCATCCAACTACCTGTTATCAAACCATCATCAAGCATTCAAAGGAAACCAAAGCTGTTCTTAAGAATCCCAAGTTTCCTGATAATTTCAAATAGCTAAGCCTATTCTTGTAATATCCCAAGCTTAGCATTGAGATATCCTAAGCATTTACACTGTTCTTATTGTAAAGGATATCTCTACTAGTTGGAACCAAACCTCAAACCCTTACCTCATTTAGTGAAGGAGTGTTTGTTGTAGAAGTGAGGAGTTAAGGACTGTTAGTGTGAAACACAGTCTTAACTCAGAGAGATTGAGCACTAGGACTCAGATTATCCTAGGGATCAAAGCACTAAGAGAGTGTTGTTGATCAGTGCACCTTGGCACTATAAAACAAGCTAATTCCATTGTTAAGGAATTATCCTGTTCAATCAGGGAAAGTGGATGTAGGAGTATTGAGACTCTGAACCACTATAAACTACTGTGCCATTTACTTACTGCTTTCATTCTATTGGTTGCATTGCTTCTCTCTCAATCATTCATTTCCAAAGGATACAATTCAGTAACATTAGAAAAACTGTTTTGGACAAAGTCCCTGATTCATTGTTTGTTTTCAGAAATTAACTTGGAGTGTTTTCTCAAAGAAAAGGCCAACCACATTCCGCACTTAGAAAATCTCTTAAATATCTATTCAACTGATCACTGTCTAGTTTTCAGTAGGACAGTTATCTTTGGAAAATCACTCAGGAAAGTTGTCAAGACAACCTTCCTGATCATACCAGCTACAGTTTTTAAAGAAGAAAAAGAAGAATTTGCATACACAAGTGCATTCTCCCCCCCCCCCCCCCCATACACTTGTGTCATACTCCATCAAGGACCAACAAAAGGATATTGTGAGGGTAAAGTTTATAAATATTTCCATTTTAAAAGAAAAGTGTGAAAATAATTGCAGGAGAGAATACATATTTTGCATCACTAAGGTAAAGTTTGTTGGGTTTTTCTTAAGATAGTCAAATTGTATATGTTGACTATATAGTCAACACGTAGAATCGTGCCATGTGGCGTCGTATGCATCATATGAACTTGCTACCTGTTATACATGTTTATTTTAATATAATTAATTTTTAAATTATATTTTGTTATTTACTATATTACGTTTTTTTAATATAAATAAAAAAACAATTAAATTGTATCTTTGTGCACGAGTTTTGTCGCCGCGCACGAAGCCACTGTCGTCTCCGTTGCACTAAGCCTTCGCTACCGTGCACGAAGAAGGCGCTACCGCCGTCGCAATGAAATTAGTCTGGAACCTCTCGTTCTCTCTTCAACGTTGTACGCGAGTATTCTCGCTGCCGTCGTTGCACGAAGAAGGCCTCAGGTACTTCCATTTTAAGCTATGGTAATCCTTTTCTTTTCTATTTTTTTAGTTTTTTTTTTTGGTTCCGGAGATGCTACGATTATTTTTTTTGTTGGTAATTATTTTGAATTTTTGGGTAGCAGTGACGGTGGAGTCTGGCAAACGCATGAATGATGTACTTTTATGTTTTAGGTTTAACTTATTACTTTTATTTTTTTGGTTTAATTTGATTTTTTTTAATAAATTGGTTTAATTTGATTTTTTTTGTTATTAATTTTATTAATAATATAAGGGTAGATATGTAATTTTAACATTACATTTTTTAATTAAATTAATAAATATAATAAAATATTTTATTGATAAGGATAAAAATGTAATTTTACAATTATATATTTAAATTAATTAAATTAAATATAAAAATACAAATGTATGACACGCAGTTTATATTAATACATACCATACATCATACAAAAGATAACAGATCATTAAGTTTAAACCTTTATATTTGAATTAATTGACTAAGGTAGTTATTACGATATCATACGACACCCTAACTACATTAGGAGTCCCAAATTTGTATGGCCATAATACAAATTAAACTCTTTTGTATCACTAAATATTTACATCATTTTGGTTAAAACGAAATTACATTGAAAGAAGAAAGTTAATTTGCTTAAACTCTGTATTTCGATAGCAACGTTTGTATGTATGTGCCCTCCCCCTACTTTGTAGTAATTCGATAAGAACATGAAAATGGGTTCATCATTAATGTGTCTCGAACATACTCGAGCAAGCTGCGTATTTTGTTCACTTGTATTTAATCGAAGACCCACTTGTTCAGTTTATTTTAGAAAAAAAAAAACCCCTTTTCCGCAGATATACATATATTTCACTTGCGCGCGTGTATCAGTGTGTGTTTTTAGTAAAGTTGACAAATTCACGAGCAAGGCCATGGTTGGTTGAACTTCTTTCTCTGTATATTGATTTGTATGTTTTTTTTAATAATTTCTTTCCTTTTTAGTGGTCCTCTAGATAATATATTTTAATCAATATATATATTTTTTTAAATAGTGTGGGCAGAGTAGTTACTTACTCTTCTAGCTCAGAAATCTCCCCCAATCTCCCTTTGACGATTGGCTTCATCTAATTTTGTCGGCTATTTCAGGTATTCCCTCTTCTTACTCTACTTTTTCTTGATGTTTTATGGTATTAATTTGAGGGATCTTTGTTTAGTAGCTGGGTTTTTTTTGGATTTGTTTGTGGTGGTAATTCTTGATCTTGAAGTATGAGATGAGTTTGAAGTTGAATTGATTGAATATATGGATGGGGTTTTCAGGGTTTGTTTGTGCCTTGTGGTTGTAATTCTTGATTTTGAATGTTTTAAAACTGTGAGATGATTATGAAGTTGAATTGACTTGTGGGCTTCTTCTGATGTTGCAGATTATGTTGCAATTCGATTGAATATTTGGGGTTATGAACTCTTGTTTATAATGGAATTTTGATAGAATTTTGAAAAATGGAAAAAAACTGCAAGAGCATAGTGTGGTTTAGGAGAGATTTGAGGATTGAAGATAATCCAGCTTTAGCTGCAGCTGCTAGGGAAGGGAGTGTTTTACCAGTTTTTATATGGAGCCCGAAAGAAGAGGGCCCGTATTACCCGGGCCGGGTTTCGCGCTGGTGGCTAAAGCAATCCCTTATACATTTACAGCAGTCACTCAAATCTCTTGGGGCTGAACTGATTTTTATCAAAACTGAAAGCACACTTTCTGCTCTATTAGATTGCATTAGTGCTGTTGGGGCAACAAAAGTAGTGTATAGTCATCTTTACGGTACGTTTTTCCTCTTTAACTTTGCCTTTTTAGATAATTGTTATCTCAGTGATTAATCTGTTAATGTGTATAACTGTTTGAATCATTGCTAATCTTTCCTTTTTCCATTGAGATATAAGAAATCCATTAAGCAACGTGGTCATGATTGTTGAAAAAAATATCTTTAAAGTTGGATGAAATAATATTTAGTGTTTTCAACCATAGTTATTGGATTAAATTTGTGGCAATCTTCAAGCTTGGACTAAAATGTTGGTTAATAATCTATCCTTTTCCATTGAGAAATAAGAAATCCATTCGGCAATGATTTGTTTTTTCTTAAAAGTGGTGACACCGTGACAATACCTATAAGAGTTCTTGGATGAAATAATATTTGGTGTTTTGAAAAGTGATTAGTAGATTAAATTTGTGGCAATCTTTAAGCTTGGACAGAAATGCCAATTAGTTATATTGGTGAAAAGATGAGCAATTGGCATACTCTGTTTGATACCTTGCTCGTAGTGTATCTTGTTCTCCTATGTTCCTTTAAAAGAACAGATTTGCTCGAAATTCTCAAAAATTGTTTCTATTGTTTTTCCAAATGTGATTCTCATCAACTTTCTAAATTACTAATGTTTGCAAACACCCCCCTCCCCCTAAATGCTCAAATCTACATTCAGATCCAACTTCGCTTGTTCGTGATCACAATATTAAGCAAAAGTTGGTTGAGCTTGGCATCAATGTGCAAACCTATAACAGTGAGCTTTTGTTTGAGCCATGGGAAGTATACGATGATGATGAGCGTGCTTTTACCTTCTTTAATTCTTTCTGGGACAAATGCTTGAACATGCAAAAAGAACCCGTGACACATCTTCCACCACGCCGGTTGGTTCCAGCTTCAGGTATCTCCGACTTTTTCACCCAGCTTTAGTCTCCCTCTTTCACTTACTATTAGACTTGGTCCTGAAAGTACTATTTTACTCCCACATTCATTCTGAACATAAGTTGACCGACCAAATCAACTATTCAGGGGTGCTAAATGTAATTATTTAAAAATTATTAAATACATTTATCACCCTCAAATAAATTTTATCTATATTTATCAACTTCAAATAGTTGGTTCTGTCAGTCAACCCAAGGCCAACTAACGGTGGGACCAAAAATGATATTATCCCTTTTCTTACATAACAAGAATGGAAAAAACTGGTGAATTAAGATAATCAATTTATTCGTCATTTAACAGGAATGGTGAAGATAAATTCAATAGACGAATTGGGTCTTGAAAACGAATCAGAGAAATCGAGTAATGCTCTATTGGGACGAGGGTGGTCACCGGGTTGGAGTAACGCTGACAAGGCGCTCACTGAATTCATCGAACACCATTTGCACGAGTACTCAACCGATAGGCTTAGAGTCGGGGGGAACTCTACATCCCTTCTATCACCTTACCTTCATTACGGAGAGCTGAGCATTAGAAAAGTGTTCCAATGTGTTTGCACGAAACAATTAGTTTGGAAAAACGAGCAAAACGCCATTGGTGAAGAAAATGCATCTCTCTTCCTAAAGGCCATCGGGCTCAGAGAGTACTCCCGTTACATATGTTTCAATTTCCCGTTTACTCACGAGAGGTCACTCCTTAGTAGCCTTAAGTTTTTCCCTTGGGATGCAAATCAAGCTCACTTTAAGGCTTGGAGACAAGGTCGAACGGGCTATCCGCTTGTCGATGCAGGGATGAGAGAGCTTTGGGCCACGGGGTGGATTCACAATAGGATAAGAGTGATAGTTTCGAGTTTTTTTGTGAAGTTTCTTCTTCTACCTTGGCAATGGGGGATGAAGTACTTTTGGGATACACTTCTCGATGCAGATTTGGAAAGTGATATTCTTGGTTGGCAGTACATTTCAGGAAGTTTGCCCGATGGCCATGAAATTGAGCGTATGGATAGTCCACAGGTAAACATCGTTTTGTATTCGTTCAATAATCTATGAAGCAAATTCTTTTCATTAAAAATGCCAAAAAAAATTATTTATGTTCATTCTTTTTTAGCTTAGAGAAATGTTTTTGATCATCTTGACACTTAATACCTGTTACACTACTCCATTTACATTGTTCTGTACTAACGAAATTAGGTGTCACTCCTCAAAGAATGGGATAAGTAGGAAAAAAAATGCTGAGAAAAGTCTTTTATTTTTTAGTTCTGTAAGTTTACTCATTTATGCTCTCTGGACCACTTCACTTTCCTTAATTGAATTTCGTCCAATTAACTTCCAAAATTCTACTTTTTAGCCCTTCTAGTCGTTTGACCGCTAGCAACCGATTTTGAGCTCAACATTTTTTCAAATTATTTATAAAAGTTGAATCTGGATTTTCGTCTAGTTAACTTTCAAAACCAGTTATGAACCCGCTGGAGCCAATTGAAGGACCAAAAATCTTGATTTTGAAAGTTAATAGGACAAAATTCAACTCGGATAGATCTAGTGTCCTGAAACCAAAAATGAGCAAACTTTATTCATTGTTAATCGATAATTTCTCTCCAGATTCAAGGATTCAAATTCGACCCAGAGGGTGAATACGTTCGGCTATGGCTACCGGAACTAGCGCGAATGCCGTCTGAGTGGATCCATCATCCATGGGACGCTCCTCTAGCTGTTGTTAAATCTGCTGGTGTTGACCTCGGAGTAAACTACCCAAAGCCCATAATCGATATGGAGTCGGCCAGAGATCGGTTAACAGAAGCCATAGCTACCATGCGAGCAAACGAAGCAACTGCAGGAACCGATGAAGTTGTGGTCGACAACTCCGACACTCATCTAGATTTGTCTGTTTCAAAGGTAGAAAAGAATGTGTGCCCTGCATCATCTTCTTATGATCAAAAGGTACCATCCATGAAAAGCTCCAAAAATGATGTTCAAAATAGAAAGAGGTTGATGCCAGAGGAAGATGAGGTCTCGAAACATGGTATTCAAGATAGGAAAATGGGCAATGATTTGTGCTCGACTGCTGAATCTTGTTCGTCTAAGAAACAGAGTAGATACTCGTTTTCTGTTCCGGGGGACTGTTCTTCAATGTCCACGGATGTTCATGATTCGTCTGATTGTAAGTACAGGTGGAGAGATGAGGTTGGAACTGAAGAAATTTCGAGCAAAAAAGGTAAGATTCTGCAGATTGAGAGAGTATTAGAGTTTGAGTTGGTTTTGATATGTTCATGTTAAGCTCATTGTGGAAATTCTGATGAAAAAAGTATGCAGATTCTCATTTGATTTTTTTGTTTTTCAGGAGGCACAAATTTGCAGAATATTTCTGGGAAAGAGATTATCCAGGAAGAAGACAGCTCATAACTCATACTATTATTTAAACACTTTTAACATTTTTCTCTATCGAACTTATATACACTAGTGGTGTCGCTGAATTTATGTATATTTTTTAAAGGTATTAATTGTATTACTAAACAGTATTAGTTTGTTTTTACAAGAAAATGATAGTTGTATATAACTGCATAGTAAAGTGCTACTCATGCTTGTTTTCTTCTCGAGTAAACCCCAAATCTAATTACCCATTTGGTTACTTATGATTAATTTAAATAACTCAAATAGTTTACATTGAATTATAGATATTGTGGTTTTTGTCATTCGGTAAACATACAATCAATCTAATATCTTTTGGTGTATTGGGTAGAAAATTTATTTTAGTTCTTATTAACATCTACATGAGATGATAAAAAGGACACCATGCCTTTCATTCTCCCGCAACTTAGAACGAAACTATACAATTTGAATACATATGAAACTAAATTAAAAAAGTAAGAAATGGTGGAGCCATTTTAAAAAAGACACTCCATCCGCCTGCTTATAAGTTTTTCATACTAATTCTGACAAATATTGTCAGTTAATTACCCACTTGATTAGACGTCTCTAATCCAAATAAATAATCAGATCCACAAACAATACAACAAAGAATGGTAATTCACAAATATAAAGAACAAGAACAGAAAAACAGAGCACAAGCGGATTTAAGTGGTTCGATCAACTTGATCTACATCCACTGGATACACGACTTCAATCTTGATTGATAAAAGAATGTTTACACACTCAACACTCGAAAAGGGATTTCTCCTCGCTTCACTCGTGAACTCTCAACTCAAGAACGAATGCTTGTAAGCATCAAACTTTTACAATCACAAGTAATGGGGTATTTATAGAAGCCAATGATGATTGCAGCGTGCGTTGATTGCGCGATCATTGCCAGCGTGGACTCTGTTGAAACCTCCTAACAAACTCACACTTTCAACGTGACCCAATTTGAATTGACCTCCTTGCCCTTCAGTTGCTCTCGCAAACAGATGACACCATCAGAAGACCTATCAGAAGACCTCCCTCTTCTGATTACTCTTCTGATATCCCAACACTTAGCCAAAAGACTAACTCTGCAAACAGAACTCTACTGATTTGATCTGACCTCTTCTGATCTTCTCATCTCAACTGACTCTAAGCAACACCTTCTCATCTGATTGGAAACCTCCACCTCATCTGACTAGGCCTGAGTTATCTTGCCTGACTCCACCAGCTGATATGCCCATCAGCTGAGTCCTCCAGAAGACTTCCACCAACTAAGTACACCATCTGATTCTCTCAACAGCTGAGTACTCCAGCAGACTAGAACTCATCTGAATCTCGAGATTATGAGATAAACCTCACAATTCTCCACCTTTAGCTCAAAATCTCCACCTTGAACTAAACAACTCCACTATCCTTCTTAAAGGACAACCTCCACTACTGCTCTTCTGCCACAAGAAACAACAGTCTTCTCCTCAGAGGTCACTAATGCAAACCAACCAACCAACCTAAGACACACACCAAAATTCTCTTTTGGTAATGCTTTAGTGAATGCATCGACAGGGTTCTCCTCAGTAGCTATCTTAACCACCTGAACAGTTCACTTCTCCACAATATCTCTCACAAAGTACAGTTTCACATCTATATGCTTGGTTCATTCATGATACCCCTGATTCTTTGCGAGATGTATTGCACTTTGATTATCACAGTAGACAATCACACTACTCTAAGATAAATCAAATTCCTTAAGAATCCCTTTCAGCCACATGCTTTCCTTAACTGCTTCAGTCAATGCCACGTACTCCGCTTCAGTAGAAGATAATGCAACTATAGATTGATTAATAGACCTCCAAGACACAGCTGTACCAAATAGAGTAAACACATATCATGTTAAGGATTTTCGAGTGTCGACATTGACTGCATAATCTGCATCCACGTATCCCACAAGTGCATCGATCCCCCCCACTTGGCATCTTCTGAAACTTCAGAACTTTGTCAACTGATCCCAGAACATATCTCATAACCCACTTAACAGTCTCCCAATGACTTAACCCTGGGTCACTCATATATCTGTTGATCACACTCATAACATGAGTCAAGTTTGGTCTACAACACACCATACCATACATTAAGCTCTCTACAACACTGACATAAGGTATCTTACTCATCTGAGCTCGATCTTGGCTGTTCTTGGGACTCATCTGATTGGACAACCTATGATGTTTTGGCCAATATGAGTAGAGACGGTTTTAGCTTTGTGCATTCTGAACCTCTCTAGCACCTTCTACAGATATGTCGGCTGACTCAGTTGAATTGACCCATTTACTCTGCTGATCTCCATCCCAAGAATCACTTTCGCCTCACCAGATCTTTCATCTCAAACTCCCGTTTGAGGATCTCCTTTACTTGATCAACACTATCAATAGATTCTCCAACTATTAACACGTCATCAACATACAACATAAGATAGATAACAGTAGACCCAACCCGTCTGAAATAGACACAACTGTCATACAAGCTCCTTGTAAAACCAGCTGAGCAAATGTACTCATCAAATCTAAAGTACCATTGACGAGGGCTTTGTTTCAGGCCATAGAGGGACTTTTTCAGCAGACACGCCTTGTCCTCCCCTTCTTCTATGTCCAACCCTTCTGGCAACTTCTTGTAGATCCTCTCATCAAGAGATCCATGTAAGAAAGTTGTGGTTACATACATCTGATGTAGCTCCAATTCATATTGAGCAACCATAGCTAACAAGATTCTGACGCTACAATGTTTCACAACAGGTGAGAAGATTTCATTGAAATCAATACCTTCTTTCGATGTAAATCCCTTAGCTACAAGCCTCGCCTTGTATCTAAGCTTGCCACCTCTCTGAGCCTCCACCTTCTTTTTATAGATCCACTTGCACCCGACCAACTTCTTGTTCTTGGGCCTCTCAACAATCTCCCATGTATGGTTCTTGTTAAGAGAAAACAGCTCCTCCTCCATAGCAACTATCCACTTCTCCTTGTCGTGGCAGCTGATGGCTTCTGTATAAGACTTTGGCTCCAGAGACTTCACCTCCAGAGCTGCATATAATGCAAATGAAACAATGTCAGCTTGTTCATATCTTTGAGGTGGGTGGACTTCTCTTCTGGTTCTGTCATGTGTTAGCTGATAGTGTTGAAGATCATTCTCATTTAGAGGATTGCCCTCCTCATCTAGATCAATATCATCTCCAATAGGTCCTCTGGTGTCAACATTATCTACCTCGACTTGTGTTTCCTCTGGTCGGTTATCAGCTGAACTAGTACTCGTACTAGCCTCTTCTAATAGAGGAATCCTGCTCTCATTAAAAGTAACATCTCGGCTGACAATATACTTCTGCATCCCAGCTTCAAGGCACCATAACCTATATCCTTTCACTCCCGAAGGATACTCAACAAACACGCATCTCAATGCTTGAGGCTCAAACTTATCTTGCTTGACATGGGCATATGCTGCACATCCAAATACCCTTAAATGTTTGTAATCAACTGCATGGCCAGATCATAACTCCTCTGTGGTTTTGTACTGCACAGATGAGGACGGACTTCTGTTTATCAAATAGGCTGCAGTTGACACAGCCTCTCCCCAAAACACCTTTGGCAGACAAGAGCTGTTTAGCATACACCTTACTCTCTCAAGAAACGTCTGATCATCCTCTTAGCTACTCCGTTCTGCTGAGGGGTTCTTGGCACAGTCCTATGCCTCACTATTCCTTTCACCTTACAGAACGCATTGAACTCATCTGATAGGTACTCCAGACCATTATTAGTTCTCAAATGTTTGAGAGTTATCCCCGTGACATTCTCACATTCAGTGAGCAATTCCTTAAAATTTTCAAATGCTTCTGCCTTGGATTTCAGGATAGTAACCCACACCTTCCTTGAGTATTCATCTATGATAGACATGAAATATTTACCACCATACCTCGTCTGATTCCTAGCTGGCCCCCATAGATCTGAATGGACATAGTCCATGATCCCATTGGTAGAGTGAACACTCTTCCCAAATCTTAACCTCTTGACTTTACCCAGAATGCAAGACTCACACAATTCCAACTTTGTGATCTTGTCCTTGTCAAGAAAACCTTGCTTAAACAGCTCAATTAGGTTTTTCTCACCTATATTAGCTAGTCTTTTGTGCCACAACATGGAGTTGTCCTGCACCTCAACTACATCTGATCTACCAGCTACTGTATTTCCCTTTAGAAAGTAGAGATCATTTCTTCTCACACCTTTCAGGATAGTCAGCTCCCCCTTTGACACACTGAGCTCTCCATCAACAGACTGGAATGTATAGCCCATAGAATCCAGCATCCCAAGTGGTATCAAATTCCTCTTGAGCTCAGGTACATACCTGACACTTTTGAGAACTCTTACTACCCCATCAAACATCTTCAGGTGAACACTACCTTCTCCCACAACTTTACAAGTGTGATCATTCCCAAGCAGAACAGAACCGCCCTTCTGTTGCTTGAAGTCATGAAACCAATTTCTTCTTGGAGTCATATGGAAGGAACACCCTGAATCCAGGATCCATGCTTGCTGTTCTGCAGAGGATGTGATGGTTAGTGCTTGAGCAGACTCATAGCCTTCTTGCTCCTTCTCAGCATGGGTCTGATTAACTTGATTCTTGTTAGCAGGGGTCTTGACACCAGATTTCCGCAAGAACTGCTTATATTTATGACAAGCATTCTTATAGTGCCCGAGTATGTTACAGTGGTAGCACACTGCATTCCCTTGATTGGACACAACTGATTTCCCTTTATCAGCTCCTTTGGGTTGACTAGGCCCCTTCTTGGATCCAAACTTCTTCTGGCCTCCTCTGATTGTCAATCCTTCTCCACTGCTGCTCTTATCTCCTTGAGATGTCTTGTTATGCAACAGTTTGGACTTGACACCCAGAATTACATCTTTCAATGTAATACTTTCCTTCCTACCATACAAGATGGTGTCCTTTAAGATTTCAAAGGACTTATGAAGAGCACTCAATAGAATCAAAGTTTTAACCTCTTCCTCTAACTTACATCTAAATTCTCTAGATCATCAAGAATTCTATTGAACTCATCAAGCTAATCCGGAATGGGTTTGTCTAGGGATGGCAACGGGGCGGGTATGGCCTATCCCAGGACCCGTCCCACTAAAAAAATTTATACCCGTTACCCGCCCCGCCTAAATCCGTCCCGTCCCGTGAACCCGACGGGTATACCCGCCCTACCTGCTAGTTTTTTTTTTTAAAGAAATAATTGTTTAGACATACAAAAATATATACGGAGTAATAAATAACTTTAATCACTTTAACACATTAAATTCAAATAACAAGATAATTAATTCCATTTATTTCCTTTTTCTTCAAATTTCATTTATTTAGAAAATAATTATAGTTAACTATCAAATATAATTACAGTGGACAAGATAAAATATAATTATAATTAATTCCTTCTTCATATTATAATTCTTCTGCTAATTTAAAAAGTTAAACTAATAAACCTATTAAGTCTCAAATTTAGAAAAACAATATTCAGTACAATTAATCCAAACCATCTGTACTGTAATTAATTACTTAATTAGTTAATTAACAACACACACCCAAACCAATTCCACCAACATATTACATATTCCTGTTCGAAAAAAAAACTGCAAAACACCAATATATATAAATTTTAAATTTTGATGAAACATAATAGATAAAATAATATAATATATCTATAAGGGTCGGGTTCGGGTTGGGTATATATAAAACCATTACCCGTCCCAGACCCGGCGGGTATTGTTTGATCGGGTATTTACCTGACCCGGAACCCGTTTGACCAGATATTTACTCGCCCCGTACGGGCCGGTTTCATGCGGGTCCGGGTTTTTACCCGTCCCATTGCCATCACTAGGTTTGTCATCACCCATTCTGAAGGCATACAACTTTTGTTTTGAATAGAGACGGTTAGCTAAGGTTTTAACCATATAGAGTTTACCCAGCTTGTTCCAGACCTCCTTCGCGGTTTTCTCTTTAGCAACTTCTCTCAGGACCTTATCACCAAGGCAGAGCAGAATACACTACAAGAAAGCCGCAATTTAGCCGCGAAAAAAATTGTCGCTAATTCTAATATTTTCGTCGCTAACGTGAGTTAGCGATGAAATAATTTTGTCGCAGGATTTGTTGCTATACGCCCGTTGCTAACGTGTTTGCGACAAAAAAAATTAATTTTGTCGCAAATGTTTGCGATGAAAATTTGAGTTTCATCGCAAAATATTAGCGACGAAAATATAAGTTTCATCGCAAAATGTTAGCGACGAAAATATGAGTTTCATCACAAAATATTTGCGAGGAAAATCAAACATTTGTCGCAAACACGTTAGCGACGGGTGTATAGCAACAAATCCCGCGACAAAATTATTTCAACGCTAACTCACATTAGCGACAAAAATATTATAATTTTTGTTGCTAATATATTTGGCTATGATATCCGATTTACGAATCATTCTCTAAACCCACTTCCGTACTCGACCAACCCAACCCGCACCCACACCCGACCCGACCCACCCCAACCGAACCAATTCAATTATTCTTTAAACCCACTTCTGCACTCGACCCGCCCCAACCCGCACCAACACTCGACCCGCCCCAACCGACCCCAACTCAACCCAACCCGCACCCACATACCCCCTCCCCCATTTTATTTAAATAAATATTTTATTTGGTCTTAGAGAGAATTGATCCCGGGTGGATGGGCGCCCATAGCTGGGCGCCTACCATTCGGGCAGACAACTTTTTGGTTCAGTTTTTAATATTAATTATATATGTATTCAATTGTTACTAATTTAGTTATTTTTACTCATTTAATAATTTATTTCACATTTATTAATTGATTAATTTTTAACTTGTAACAACTATATATGTATATATACATGTGTATATACACTACAAAAAAACTGCGAAATACCGACGGAATTTTACCAACGGATTGAAATCCGTCGGGATTACCGACGGATTACCGACGGATTACAAAAGTCAACCGATTTACCGACGGAATTTATTTTTCGTCGGTAATTACCGACGGATATTCCGTCGGCAATCACAAAAAAAAAAAAAAAAAATTACCGACGGAAATTTCCGTCTCTAACCACAAAATTAAAAAACATATATTAAAAATATTAAAAAAAGTTAAAAAAATATTAAAAAATTTAAAAAATTACGATTACCGACGGAAATTTCCGTCTCTAACCACAAAATAAAAAAAAATATTAAAAAAATTAAAAAAAATGTGATTACCGACGGAAATTTCCGTCGCTAATCACAAAATTAAAAATGAAAAAAAATTAAAAATTTGTGCAAAAATTAAATTATTAATTAAAGAAGAAAATTTTTTAGTTAAAATTTATGATTGATTAAAGTATAAAATTTGTTGATTAAATTTGAAACATGTCTATTAAATTATAAAATTGTTGATTAAGTTAATTAGGAAATTATTGATTAAATTATAAAATTTTATATTAAATTAAGAAAATTATTGATTAAATTAGGAGATTTTATATTAAATTAGGAAATTATTGATCAAATTAGAAAATTTTATATTAAATTAGAAAATTATTGATTAAATTAGAAATTTTTATGTTATATTGTTTGGACATAATTTCTTTAGTGTTTATATCCATTTAGTTTATATGATAATTAAGTCTTTGTGTGAATTAATAAATAAAATAATTATAAAAAATAAAAAAATAAAACTACATTTACAATTTATAAATTAAAAAAAAATTACAATAATTACAAGCCACAAATTTAGTAATTAATATAAGTGTAATCATATTTAATCAAAACAAAAACAAAAAAAATTATACATGTGAATTTTAGAATTTTAATTAAAACCAAAAAATTACATTTATAATTTATAAATTAAAAAGTTAATATTACAATAATTATAAGTCACAAATTTAGTGATTAATATAAGTGAAAGAATGTTAATTATTAAAGGAATTTGTTGTTTAACTTGTTTTGAATAAAAATATGATGCATGCATACATTAAATTATTAATATACTATTTGAAAATAAGATTCACACATATACAATAGTTATATAGTTATAAGTCACAAATATAGTGATTAATATAAGTAAAAGAATGTTCAATTATTAAATGAAATTGTTTAAAAAAAAGAGTAAAACATGTATAATAATATGAACTATTTAGAATTTTAATCAAAACACAAAAAATAAACAAATTAGATTTACTATATATAAATTAAAAAAATTAAATTTAAATTAGTTATAAATCACAAATTTAGTTATAGTAATATAGAAAGAAATTAATTTTGTGAATTGTTTAAAAAAAATTGGGTCGAAAATGAGTACATATACAATTAATATTACAATTATTAACGAAAAACAGACTTGTCCGAGTGGCGGGCGCTCCTCACTATGCGCCCACACACTCGGGTTCCAGTCCCATGCATGCCGCTTAAAATCTGCAATTAAATTCGGGCCCTCGCGGGCCTTGCTGGGTGTGGGCCGGGCCAGCCCGTTGGCCTGGGCCCAGGTTAATTTTTTTTTAATTTTGTTTTACCGACGGAATATTCCGTCGGTAATTAAAAAAAAAAAAATTCCATCGGTAATTTCGTCGGTAATTAAAAAAAAATAAAAAAATTCCGTCGGTAATTCCGTCGGTAGTACCGACGGAATGAAAAATTCCGTCGGTAAGACTTACCGACGAGGTTGGCACCGACGGAATTTTTCCGTCGGAAAACACTGTTACCGACCGAATTTCCGTCGGTAAAAAAGCTCTTTTTTGTAGTGATATATTGTAATTTTAAAAACAATTCCAATTGTAAAAAATCAATGTTACTTTAACAATTTAAAAAAAATAATAAATATTACAGCCAATCTTCATTCTCCCATCTTTAATTATGTCCATCTTCATTTGCATCATCATATTTATAAATATTTTTATAAACATTCATACTGATTTATATATAAGACATAAAATTTGGAGAATTATTAAACATTTAATTATATAAATTGATTTTCTTGATTTAATAAGCATAGTTGATTTAATATTAGCCATGAAATATAATTATCATTGTTGTTCTTATTATTAACAACAAAATAAAATAATTTGATAAAAGTGTAGCGATAAAATATGTTAATTTTGTTGCAAATATTAATTCCAAGAAATTAGCCACAAAAAATATATTTCATCGCAAAATAATAGCGACTAAATATAATTTTCATTGTTGTCCTAATTATTAACAAAAAAAATAAAAGAATTTGTTGCTAGTTTAGCGATGAAATATTTTTATTTCATCGCAAAAAGTAATTTAAATAAATTAGCCACAAAAAATTATATTTCATCGCAAAATATTAGCGACAAAATATAATTTTTCATTGTTGTTATGATTATTAACAACAAAATGGAGCAATATGTTGCTAGTATAGCGATGAAATATTTTAATTTCATCGCAAAAATTAATTTCAATAAATTAGCCACAAAAAATTCTATTTCATCGTAAAATATTAGTGACGAAATATAATTTTCATTGTTGTTCTGATTATTAACAACAAAATGAAGCAATTTGTTGCTAATATAGCAATGAAATATATAGATTTTGTTGCAAAAAAACTAATTTCAAGAAATTAGCCACAAAATTTTCAATTTCATGGCAAAATATTAGCAAGAAAATATAATTGTCATTGTTGCTTTGATTATTAACAACAAAATGATGCAGTTTGTTGCTAATAAAGTGATGAAATATATAAATTTTGTTGCAAAAATTAATTTCAAGAAATTAGCCACAAAAATTTCTATTTCATCACAAAATATTAGCAACGAAATATAATTTTCATTTTTGTTCTGATTATTAACAACAAAATGAAGCAATTTGCTGCTAATATAGCGATGAAATATATAAATTTTGTTGCAAAAATTAATTTAAAATAATTAGCCACGAAAATTTCTATTTCATCGCAAAATATTAGCAACGAAATATAATTTTCATAATTTTTCTGATTATTAACAACAAAATGAAGCAAATTGTTGCTAATATAGCGATGCAATATATAAATTTTGTTGAAAAAAATAATTTCCAGAAATTAGCCACGAAAATTTCTATTTCATCGCAAAATATTAGCGACGAAATATAATTTTCATTGTTGTTTAGATTATTAACAACAAAATGAAACAATTTGTTGCTAATATAGCGATGAAATATATATATTTTGTTGCAAATATTAAATCTAACAATTTAGCAGCGAAAATTTATATTTCGTTGCTAAAAATTGATTTTAGCGATGAAATTTAGATTTGTCGCAAAATTTTCGTCGCTACTCCCCCCATTTCTTGTAGTGATAGTGCTTTAAGCTTTCCGTAACATCTTGTTTCTTTCAGCAGCAGCTGTTGCAGATTCACCAGCTGGGGCTGTAGGCTCTTCAAGCGCGTCGAACAAACCTTGTTGTTCTAGAAGAACCTGTATCTTGACTCTCCACAGCCCGAAGTCACCGGTGCCTGAGAACTTTTCAATATTATACTTGGTCGTATTCTCCATCTCCGATCTGGCAATTGCTTTATTATACTTCATTTGTTTCATTGAGTACAAAATAATCTCATTTAGAGTGCATTCTAGATAGATTTAAACCACTTGAAGGTGGAAGTGAATTTTAGTACAAAATAGCCTCATATAGAGTGCATTATACATATATTTAACCAAACCACTTGAAGGTGGTAGATGCAACCATGACAACTAGCACAATCAAAATGATTTTGTTCACTTTGATTAAATCCTTGATTTCTTCAGCCAAATTCTTGATCTCTGTAACCAATTTCTTCATCTCTTGAGTCATTTTCTTCATGTCTTCAGTTTCTTGGTCACTTTGATTAGATCCTTGATTCTTGTCAACAACACACTTTTCTAGAGTATCAGCCCATACAAAGAAACCACATCCACCACCATCACTTTGGGAGTCAGGACAATTATGAAATATCCTCCCTTTACTTCTAGGTTGTTTAGAAGCATATGTACGACATGCCTTTCCACAATAACAAACAAGGCCTTGCTGAAATCGAATAGAAGATAAAGAAGACATGATATTTCTTTGCAAAATAGAAAAAATCGAATATGGTGTGTGTGAGCTTTGTGTTGCTATATATACAAAAAATTGAATTAATTAATAAAAAAAAAAAAAAAACCGCCAATATGCCGACGGAATATATTTTCCGTCGGAATTCACAATTTGGTACATACTGACGGATATTCCGTCGGTATTTATCTATGCCGACGGAAATTTGGGCGGGTGAAATGCCGACGGAATTAACTTTCCGTCGGAATTCACCATTTGATAAATGCACTGATGGTTTTGCACCGTTTGGGATGCATGGGAAGCAGTATTCTTTGTGGCCGGTGATACTGACTCCATATAATCTTCCTCCATGGATGTGCATGAAACCTCAAACAATGTTTCTGACTGTATTGGTGCCTGGACCAACGAATCCAAAGGACAAACTGGATGTTTATCTCCAACCTCTTATAAAAGACTTGATCTTCTTATGGGAGAATGGAGTCCAAACATACGATGTTTTTAGAAAGCAGAACTTCACGATGCGTGCTGCTCTTTTATGGACCATTAGCGACTTTCCTGCATATGGTATGTTGTCCGGGTGGAGTACGGCCGGAAAGAAAGCATGTCCGTATTGTATGGAGAATTCTGAAGCTTTCAGTCTCCCGGTGAGTAGAAAAGTTTCATGGTTCGATAATCACCGTAGGTTCTTACCTCAAGGTCACCCGTTTCGAAGAAATAAGAAAAACTTCGTAAAGAACAAAGCAGTCACAAACAATCGACCTCCACTACGAGATGGTATTTTATACATTTATTTAATGATCGAGTACTAAACGTATATTTATCTATTGCTTTTAGTGTCACTTATAATTTACTCTCCGTACAGGACGTAGGTTGTTATATGAGGTTCAGTGGACGGGGTTGAAAAAAAGTACTGAGGAAAATGCAGCGGAACACAACAGAGGAATTGAGGGTGGTTGGAACAAAAGGAGTATTTTTTGGGACTTACCATACTGGAGTTCACTATTGATACGACACAATTTGGATGTGATGCACATTGAAAAGAATGTGTTTGACAATGTGTTCCACACAATCATGAACACGGAAGGCAAGACGAAAGACACTCCAAAGTCTCGGGAGGATTTGGACACTCTTTGTCGCCGTCTAGAGTTGAAAAAGGATGAGCGTACAGGTTAATTTCCAAAGGCTAGCTACACACTGGATAAGCCACAAAAACAAAGATTGTGTAGGTGGATAAAGGAGTTGAACTTTCCGGACGGCTACGTGTCGAACTTGAGTCGATGCGTAGACACAACAACGGGTAAGGTTGCAAGGATGAAGAGTCATGATTGTCATGTATTTATGCAACGCTTGATACCGATTGCGTTCCGAGAACTTCTTCCTCTCAATGTGTGGAGGGCTATCACTGAATTAAGTCTATTTTTTAGAGATTTTACGGCTACAACGATCACAATCGATGATATGATTCGTTTAGATGAAGACATTCCAGTGATTTTGTGTAAGTTGGAACAAATTTTTCCACATAGCTTTTTTAACTCGATGGAACACTTACCCGTTCACTTAGCGTATGAAGCGAGAATTTGTGGTCCGGTGCAATACAGGTGGATGTACCCATTTGAAAGGTAAAATCTTACTTTTTTTATTTCATTACAATTACACATGCATTCGTATAAGTTTTATATATATATATATGTGTGTGTGTGTGTATATCAGGTATCTCCACAACTTGAAACGCAATGCTAAACAAAAGGCAAACGTTGAAGCATCGATTGTGAATGCTTATTTGAATGAAGAGGTTGGCATGTTTTGTTCTTATTACTTTGAAGACCACGTCAACACAAAGTTAAGAAGTGCTCCACGTAACTTCGGTGGTACATCCGCTGACGATATCAGTGAAGAGGTCGATGGAATGCTCTCCATATTCAAGTCTAAGGCTAAGGGACGGCCAATAGGAAAACCCACTGAACGATATTGGGAGACGAACTCGGAGGCGGAAATAGCACAAACGTATGTGTTATTGAATTGTGATGAAGTTCAGCCATACATTGAGTAAGTATTTCATATATAAATCGTCTATTTAAATACCACTTCATTTATGTCATTTAATATTAACCAAGTTTTTGAATGTTGTGAATTAGGATGTATACTCAAGAACTACGACGAGCAGAACCAAACATCTCAGATGCATATATAGATGCTCGTATTCAACGTGAATTTTCCCGATGGTTCGAACGTTATGTGAGTACCATTTAATTAATTATGTTTTACGTAAATAAATTAATATTTATTTTAATTAATTTTAAATTGAGTCGTATAGGGACGGGATAACGCTCTAGACAGTCGATTCTTACGAGATCTCAGCAAGGGACCACTACGTCGTGTAAAGACTTACAACGGTTATATTGTGAAGGGCTACAGATTTCATACGTTTGGGTATGCATCGACAAAGGCAACTACCAACAGTGGCGTCTGCGTTAGCAGTGCGAATTACAATGCAGATGCAAGTGATTACTTTGGGGTGTTACGGGAAGTCGTCGAAGTAGAATATCCAGGATATCCAACAAAGACTGTAGTGTTGGTCAAGTGTCATTGGTTTGATTCAGGCCATTTAGGAACAAGAATTCACCCGGAGTACAAGCTCGTTGATGTTAGTTCGAAAAGGACGTATGTTGGGGATGATCCATTTGTATTTGCCCATCAAGTATCTCAAGTATACTACTGCACATATCCGGGAGCTCCACGTGGTTATGAATGGCACGCTGTTTGCAAAGTAAAGGCAAGGTCAATGGTAGAAGTCCCTAAAAAGGACAAAAATACTGAAGATGAATCTTCATTTCAAGCAGAACAAATAGAGACTCCAACTGAAGTCTTTACGGGAGATTTCAATCTTTCTGTACCCTTGACGGCTGCAAATCCCCAATTAATCGAAATTGAAGGTGAAGAGAGGGGGATGAAGAAGAGGATGAAGAAGATGAGGATGAAGAGGAGAATGAAGAAGATGAGGATGAGGAGGAGGATGAGGAAGATGATGATGAGGAGGAGGAGGATAAGGACGAAGAGGAGGATGAAGACGATGAAGATGAAAATTAATTCAATTAATGTAATGTATTTATTTCTTATTTTATAAAAGTTAATTAATTATTTATCATTTAGGTATAAATTATAAAAATTAAATTTACTATAAATATAAGTCACAACCAATATATATATTATTATATGTGGAAGAAATGAATTAGTAGGTCTAGTATATAGTAGGGTTTAGGGTTTTGGTAATTTATTAGGTCTAGTATATAGTATATAGAAAAAATTGAATTATTTAAAAAAAAAAAAAAAAAAAAATCGCCAAAATGCTGACGGAATTAACTTTCTTCCACATTTTATAAAAGTTAATTAATTATTTATCATTTAGGTACAAATTATAAAAATTAAATTTACTATAAATATAAGTCACAACCAATATATATATTAATATATGTGGAAGAAATGAATTAGTAGGTCTAGTATATAGTAGGGTTTAGGGTTTTGGTAATTTATTAGGTCTAGTATATAGTATATAGAAAAAATTGAATTATTTAAAAAAAAAAAAATCGCCAAAAATACCGACGGACGGATTATCCGTCGGTATTTACTTTTTGAAAATTACCGACGGAATATCCGTCGGTATTTGAACATGCCGACGGAAAATAAACCCTTATATATAACTCAACCTAGGTTTTTCTTTCACTCTTTCCAAACTTTCCTCTTTACAATCCCTACTCCTCTTCTCCAACCAACTCTTCGGCGACCTCACCGGCCCTATTCCCGCGCCGATTTCTCTCCAACGTGAAGCATGGCCGCCGCCCAATCTGTGCTCCTCCGGCGTTTTAATAAGTTGGCCGACTCCGACGTAAGTGATTTTGAGTTTAGATTGAAAAATTTTGAACTTCAACATCGATTTTTTTTTAATTTTTTGGTTGTTTCCTTGAAGTAGACGAAGTCGCCGCCCTTCGCCGGAGACTGGAAGAAGACGAAGCCACCGTCAGTTTCTGGAAGTACGTATTAGATGATGATGATAATGATCAAGTAAGCTACTAATTAATTTGATTTGTTAAAAACAATGCCAATTTCTTCACATTCCCAACATAATATTTCATGTAATATTATTGTTTCATTACATAATATTTTAATTTTTACATAATGACATTTTTTACGAAATTTCTTCACATTCCCAACCTCTCGGAAAATGTAATTCTGGTCGGAAAATGAAATTCTGGTCGGGGCCTCCCCGGCCACGCATATTTTTTTTATTAATATTTTGTATTACTGACGGATATTTCGTCGGTATGTTAATTTCGAAATTATATTTTATTTATTCATATTTTGTTTTACCGACGGATATGCCGACGGATTATCCGTCGGTAAAATGCCGACGGATATTCCGTCAGTCAAATGCCGACGGATATTCCGTCAGTATAATACCGACGGATAATCCGTCGGCTTCCGTCGGCATTTGAATTTCAATTATTCAAAAATTCATTTCTTTTATAATTATTTTAATTTATTCTAATTTCTTTTATAATTATTTAATTCATTGTTTCCGACGGAATTACCGACGGAATGTTGACCCGGTTTGTTAAACGGGTTGTCCGGAATACCGACTTATGAAACATAATGTAAAACAATTTTTAAAAGACTAACAATATATAATTTTTTTTACACATTTTAGAATTTTTAATTTTTAATTAATAGATTTTTTAAAATTTTAAGAGATTTTTCAGATTTTTAATGTAATTATTATAATTTTTAGAAAATTTAATAAAATTTTTAGAATTTTTTATTTAGACAATTTTAGATTTTTTTTTATTTTTTATACTGAGTACTTTTTAATTATAATGAGATTTTTAATATAATTTTTTTAATTTTCAATTTAAAGGATGTAAATTGAACTATTTGCACGAAATCTCAATATTTCGACGAAAATTATGTAAATTGGTCACTCTAAGACCTAAATTGAAAAGGTGATAACTTAAAAAGATATAAATATATATATATATATATATATATATATATATATATAAAAGATATCTTAAAAAATGGACTCCTACAAAAATAAAATATTTCTGAGCCTGAATCGATCGTCTCGTTTGCCTTACATTAAGACCGGACCTGAGTAATTCATCCTCCAAATTTAGGATTTGTAAATTCAAATCCACATCCAACCGTATACATTTATATCCATATTACAATCAATCACTATTTCTTTTACACAAAATTATTTTTTTCTCCTACTTTTTTTTTATTGTTTTTAAACTAAACTCCAACTTTTCTTCTTCCACGTCTAAAATATTATCGCACTAACTAACAATAATAAAATAATATTATTATTAATCAAAAATCTTGATTTGATATTAAATTTCATTCATCCATATTCTTCCATCTCAAATTATAACAAAGATATGATTTAAATTTGTCAAATTTTACGTCCAAATTTATACAAATAAAACAAAACCAATATAAAATGTACTCCGTTCGTCTATAAGATTCTCATTTTATCATTTTAGTTCGTCCTTATATAAGTTTTCACATATCTTTTTTGACAAATATTTTTTTAAGGGTGAAGCTATTAACACCCCATATAATGTTATACATACCCCATTATTTTAAAGAAAAAAATAGATATGAATAAAATGACTAAATAATCCTTATAAAGAGTAAAAAAATTAAAAATATAATCTTAAAAAATATAATTAAAATTTGAAAATATTTTGAAAAAGTCAACAAAATATTTAAAATAATAAATCAATTCATTTAAAAACAAAACTGAAAAGATTTAATAAAATCTGAAAAATATTCAGAAATAAATAAATAAAAATAATCAAATAAAAAATTTAAAAATCAATTAAAGATAAATAAAAGCGTAAAAATATTTAATAAATTTGATAAACTGTAAAAATATATTTAAATTAAAAAAACAATTCAAATTAATATAAAAAGATAAATAAATCAAAAATATATATTTAAAAAATCATCTAAATCTTAAAAAATTAATTAATTAAATAAGTTTTGAGGATTTAGTTGAGTTTTTAATATTTTTAAATTTTTTGTAGGTTTAATTTATTTATGAAGATTTTTTTTTATATTTGATTTTTTTAATTTAGTATTTTTTTAAGATTGAATTGAATTTTCTTTCTCTTATTTATTTATTTAGTTTATCAAAATTCTGGATTCTCAAATTGATGTTTTTAATTTAGTTATTTTTAAATTTTATTTAATTTTGTTCAGATTTAATTAAATAATCAATTTAACTATTTTGAAATTTTAGTTGATTTTCATAACGTTTTAAATTTTTTAATTGATTTTTTTTATTCATGTATTTTTTTAATATTTATTTGAATTTTTTTTTAAATATTTTTCAATTTTTATTTATATATTTTTTTCGGATGATAATTTTTTTTAAAAAATTATATATTTTTAAGATTTAGTTAATTTTAATAATGTTATTTTGGTTTTTATTTAATTTGTATTTTGTTTTAAGTATTAAAGGGCAAATAAGAAAGAATTGAGGTATGTTTAGTAATAAAAATTGATTTTAAAATTTTAATTGGGTGTGTTTAACATTTGGGGTGTGTATAACATTGTATTGGGTGTTAATAGTCCCACTCATCTTTTAATTATTTATTCTTATACTACATTTTATGTCTTACTCTTCTTCTCTCTTCATAACATCATTATCATTTGTACTATATCTATAATTTAATTACTTTTCTTAATCTATTTAGTCAAAAGTAACAGAAAATTTATAGACGAACGAAAGAAGTAATCGACTGAAAAGGACTGGGGTGACATAATGACATTTGATTGATGAATTATACGCCATTGATTTTTATAGATATCCCGGCCCATCTGGCTTCTGTTGACTGTTGCTAATCATTGTCGCTACTGTAGATTGTTTGAATACGGAAGTTGCAATACTAATTACACAAAATTCTTGTACGAAACATCCCTCACATATTCAACTTAAATATTAATGAGACACTCTCACTTGTCCACTACTCCGCTTTCGAATTTATATTTTGATCATGGGGTCCACGGTAGGAATATTTGAATTTGAATCGAATTTTAAAATAAAGGCTCATTCTTTTATATTTTTTATTCTATAACGAATTCATAAAACATAACGTAAAATAATTTTTAAAAGACGTACTACCAATATATATATTTGCTCAATACTTAAAATAATACAATAATGGTGTTCCAAGTAATTATATAAATACGACTCGTCTAACAATTTTAATAGCAAAAGTATTAATCAAGTTGCTCAATAATTTCTTATAGTAAAGAGCACTTAAAAAATCATAACTTCAAAAACAAACCATTGTTTCTATTATGTGTCTGAGAATTTTGAAGATTCTTACAAGACCTGATCAACAATCTTTCATCATCAATACTTCACAACTTTTTCAAATTGAACAAAAATTCAAAAATCTATTCATATTTTTTGAACGATGTAAATTAAAATTTTATAGAAAAAATAATTAACTCAAATTGTGTTATCACTTCTGAGACTTTATTTATGCATCTTTTATATATACTCCCTCCGTCCCAGAGGAACTTGCACCCTTTGACCGGCACACATTTTAAGAAATGTGTAAGAAAAGGTGTAATGATTGATGTTTTGAGGGATAGTTTTGTAAACTTTTATGAATAAAGTAAAGTAAAAAGTAGATTGAGTGTGGAAAAGTAATGACATATGAGTAAATATGAGTATATTTCAAGGGTGAAAGTTGTGAAGATATTTCCTTTTATGGAGTGTGCAAATTGGTATGGGACATCCATATATGGAAAGTGTGTAAATTCCTATGGGACGAAGGGAGTATATAATATTTAAAAATGGGCCCCTAAAAATTAAAATATTCCTGAATCTGAATCGTTGGTCTCGTTGACCTCATATTAGGAACGAGCCTGATAATTGCCTAACACATTCTGTCAAGATTTATCCTTAAAAAGCATAAAACTATGAGTGATTTCATGAGATAGAACTATGCCCAATAATACAAAATTAATGAAATAACACATATTTTTACACCGTGGATGTTTGTTTTGGGATTTTATTTTAGGATTTAATTAGGGTATGATTTAACTTTTATATAGTATATATAAGATTTATATGTGTTTATATGAGACTTTTAGTTGTAGGTATTTAATTATAAAATTGACTTTTGTAAAATTTATATGTATTTTATAGAGTGATATTTATATGAATATTTAAAAGAAAAAAAAAACTCGTAAGGCCATAGAAATCCGATTACTTTTAAAATTCTCATAATTTAACTCTTAAACATCGTATAGTTGCTTTAGGAAAAAAAAAAAAAAAACATCGTATAGTTAATTATGTTAGAGCTAACCTGCACTCGATTAATCAATCTTTAATTATTTAAATCAATTTGCAATGCATCGTACGGCGGGGAAGGGTCTTCGTGGTTGTTTCTATGGCGCTTGAGTAGTGAGGTTTGACGACAAGGACTTTCCAAACATACAATGACTACATATATTGTGACATGCTAACATTAACATTTCGTTTCTAAAAGAGTTTCGTCTCATCTAAATTTCAATAGATGTGGGCAGAATTTTCAATTTTCAAACTCGTTTTACGTACTTCTAAATAGATCCCTAGCATCTTGACGTTTTGTCAATTGAATTATTATAATTTTTAGAAAATTTAGGCCTGTCCTAGAAATATTTGGGCCTGAATCGAACATTAAAAAAGGTCTTGTCTCTTCCTATTTTTTATTCTATACAAACTTATGAAACATAATGTAAAACAATTTTTAAAAGACTAACAATATATAATTTTTTTTACACATTTTAGAATTTCTAATTATTAATTAATAGATTTTTTAAAATTTTAAGAGATTTTTCAGATTTTTAATGTACTTATTATAATTTTTAGAAAATTTAATAAAATTTTTAGAATTTTTTATTTAGACAATTTTAGATTTTTTTTTATTTTTTATACTGAGTACTTTTTAATTATAATGAGATTTTTAATATAATTTTTTTAATTTTCAATTTAAAGGATGTAAATTGAACTATTTGCACGAAATCTCAATATTTCGACGAAAATTATGTAAATTGGTCACTCTAAGACCTAAATTGAAAAGGTGATAACTTAAAAAGATATAAATATATATATATATATATATATAAAAGATATCTTAAAAAATGGACCCCTACAAAAATGAAATATTTCTGGGCCTGAATCGATTGTCTCGTTTGCCTTACATTAATACCGGGCCTGAGTAATTCATCCTCCAAATTTAGGATTTGTAAATTCAAATCCACATCCAACCGTATACATTTATATCCCTATTACAATCAATCACTATTTCTTTTACACAAAATTATTTTTTTCTCCTACTTTTTTTTTATTGTTTTTAAACTAAACTCCAACTTTTCTTCTTCCACGTCTAAAATATTATCGCACTAACTAATAATAATAAAATAATATTATTATTAATCAAAAATCTTGATTTGATATTAAATTTCATTCATCCATATTCTTCCATCTCAAATTATAACAAAGATATGATTTAAATTTGTCAAATTTTACGTCCAAATTTATACAAATAAAACAAAACCAATATAAAATGTACTTCGTTCGTCTATAAGATTCTCATTTTATCATTTTAGTTCGTCCGTATATAAGTTTTCACATATCTTTTTTGACAAATATTTTTTTAAGGGTGGAGCTATTAACACCCCATATAATGTTATACATACCCCATTATTTTAAAGAAAAAAATAGATATGAATAAAATGACTAAATAATCCTTATAAAGAGTAAAAAAATTAAAAATATAATCTTAAAAAATATAATCTTAAAAAATATAATTAAAATTTGAAAATATTTTGAAAAAGTCAACAAAATATTTAAAATAATAAATCAATTCATTTAAAAAAAAACTGAAAAGATTTAATAAAATCTGAAAAATATTCAGAAATAAATAAATAAAAATAATCAAATAAAAAATTTAAAAATCAATTAAAGATAAATAAAAGCGTAAAAATATTTAATAAATTTGATAAACTGTAAAAATATATTTAAATTAAAAAAACAATTCAAATTAAAAAATTCAAATTAATATAAAAAGATAAATAAATCAAAAATATATATTTAAAAAATCATCTAAATCTTAAAAAATTAATTAATTAAATAAGTTTTGAGGATTTAGTTGAGTTTTTAATATTTTTAAATTTTTTGTAGGTTTAATTTATTTTTGAAGATTTTTTTTTATATTTGATTTTTTTTAATTTAGTATTTTTTTAAGATTGAATTGATTTTTCTTTCTCTTATTTATTTAGTTTATCAAAATTCTGGATTCTCAAATTGATGTTTTTAATTTAGTTATTTTTAAATTTTATTTAATTTTGTTCGGATTTAATTAAATAATAAATTTAACTATTTTGAAATTTTAGTTGATTTTTATAACGTTTTAAATTTTTTAATTGATATTTTTTATTCATGTATTTTTTTAATATTTATTTGAATTTTTTTTAAATATTTTTCAATTTTTATTTATATATTTTTTTCGGATGATAATTTTTTTAAAAAAATTATATATTTTTAAGATTTAGTTAATTTTAATAATGTTATTTTGGTTTTTATTTAATTTGTATTTTGTTTTAAGTATTAAAGGGCAAATAAGAAAGAATTGAGGTATGTTTAGTAATAAAAATTGATTTTAAAATTTTAATAGGGTGTGTTTAACATTTGGGGTGTGTATAACATTGTATTGGGTGTTAATAGTCCCACCCATCTTTTAATTATTTATTCTTATACTACATTTTATGTCTTACTCTTCTTCTCTCTTCATAACATCATTATCATTTGTACTATATCTATAATTTAATTACTTTTCTTTATCATTTGTACTATATCTATAATTTAATTACTTTTCTTAATCTATTTAGTCAAAAGTAACAGAAAATTTATAGACGAACGAAAGAAGTAATCGACTGAAAAGGACTGGGGTGATATAATGACATTTGATTGATGAATTATACGCCATTGATTTTTATAGATATCCCGGCCCATCTGGCTTCTGTTGACTGTTGCTAATCATTGTCGCTACTGTAGATTGCTTGAATACGGAAGTTGCAATACTTAATTACACAAAATTCTTGTACGAAACATCCCTCACATATTCAACTTAAATATTAATGAGACACTCTCACTTGTCCACTACTCCGCTTTCGAATTTATATTTTGATCATGGGGTCTGCGGTAGGAATATTTGAATTTGAATCGAATTTTAAAATAAAGCCTCATTCTTTTATATTTTTTATTCTATAACGAATTCATAAAACATAACGTAAAATAATTTTTAAAAGACGTACTACCAATATATATATTTGCTCAATCCTTAAAATAATACAATAACGGTGTTCCAAGTAATTATATAAATACGACTCGTCTAACAATTTTAATAGCAAAAGTATTAATCAAGTTGCTCAATAAGTTCTTATAGTAAAGAGCACTTAAAAAATCATAACTTCAAAAACAAACCATTGTTTCTATTATGTGTCTGAGAATTTTGAAGATTCTTACAAGACCTGATCAACAATCTTTCATCATCAATACTTCACAACTTTTTCAAATTGAACAAAAATTCAAAAATCTATTCATATTTTTTGAACGGTGTAAATTAAAATTTTATAGAACCTCGAGCTAGATCAATTATAAAGAAAAAATAATTAACTCAAATTGTGTTATCACTTCTGAGACTTTATTTATGCATCTTTTATATATACTCCCTCCGTCCCAGAGGAACTTGCACCATTTGACCGGCACACATTTTAAGAAATGTGTAAGAAAATGTGTAATGATTGATGTTTTGAGGGATAGTTTTGTAAACTTTTATGAATAAAGTAAAGTAAAAAGTAGATTGAGTGTGGAAAAGTATTGACATATGAGTAAATATGAGTATATTTCAAGGGTGAAGTTTGTGAAGATATTTCCTTTTATGGAGTGTGCAAATTGGTATGGGACATCCATATATGGAAAGTGTGTAAATTCCTATGGAACGAAGGGAGTATATAATATTTAAAAATGGGCCCCTAAAAATTAAAATATTCCTGAATCTGAATAGTTGGTCTCGTTGACCTCATATTAGGACCGAGCCTGATAATTGCCTAACACATTCTGTCAAGATTTATCCTTAAAAAGCATAAAACTATGAGTGATTTCATGAGATAGAACTATGCCCAATAATACAAAATTAATGAAATAACACATATTTTTACACCGTGGATGTTTGTTTTGGGATTTTATTTTAGGATTTAATTAGGGTATGATTTAACTTTTATATAGTATATATAAGATTTATATGTGTTTATATGAGACTTTTAGTTGTAGGTATTTAATTATAAAATTGACTTTTGTAAAATTTATATGTATTTTATAGAGTGATATTTATATGAATATTTAAAAGAAAAAAAAAACTCGTAAGGCCATAGAAATCCGATTACTTTTAAAATTCTCATAATTTAACTCTTAAACATCGTATAGTTGCTTTAGGAAAAAAAAAAAAAAAACATCGTATAGTTAATTATGTTAGAGCTAACCTGCACTCGATTAATCAATCTTTAATTATTTAAATCAATTTGCAATGCATCGTACGGCGGGGAAGGGTCTTCGTGGTTGTTTCTATGGCGCTTGAGTAGTGAGGTTTGACGACAAGGACTTTCCAAACATACAATGACTACATATATTGTGACATGCTAACATTAACATTTCGTTTCTAAAAGAGTTTCGTCTCATCTAAATTTCAATAGATGTGGGCAGAATTTTCAATTTTCAAACTCGTTTTACGTACTTCTAAATAGATCCCTAGCATCTTGACGTTTTGTCAATTGAATTATCATTATTTTTTGTCTTCTCTGAGGAACTCTTGTATAGTGGTTTTCAAATTTGGATTAAATCTTAGCTAGATACGCTTTTCTATTTTGTAGAATTTAAAAAACAGAGACGGTTTTTTTTTTACTCACAGTTCATAGTAGAAAATGAATATGTCATTATATATTATCCATAGATTTTGAGCACATAAATTAACGTTCGTTTTTTCTGTTTCACTTTTTGTGTTTCACTGATATTTTACTGTACTAAATTTTTAACAGGTGTCATTTCCAATATTATAGAATGTTGATTATTTTTTAATATGAAATCAGTCAATCATCCATAATGTGGAATAACATGCGGAACACCAAAATTGAAACAAGTGAGTAAATGTAGTACAAATAATGTGATAGAAAAAAAATAGATAGAGTATAATAAAATAATAGATATAATATTTGTCAAAATTAAAATGAATAATGTATAATTGAACAACTTATTGCTCCTCCATATTCAAAATGTATGCCACTTTAGACTTATGCACACATATTAAGAAAATTAATGACTTCTTACCATATCCCTAATTAATTTACTTTGGAATTATACACTATACATTAAAAATTATTACTAATATCTAAATTAATCCTCCGTCCGCCTATAAGTTTTCAATTTTGTCATTTTGGTATGTCCGCCTATAAGCTTTCCATACAATATTTGGTAAATGTTTTTTATTTTTTATTTTTTATTCTTATTCTTATTCTTATTCTTATTCTTACGATTCACTTTATATTTTACTTTTTCTCTCTATCTCTCCCCTCCTTTGAATCACATATACTATATTTTTTACTTAATCACCTTTCTTAATTACAGTGCCAAAAAGTAACAAAAAATTTATAGGCGGACGGAGAGAGTATTACTTAGTTTGAGGGTAATTAATTTACATTGAAAAATGTAAAATATCATGGGAAACACTTATATGAAATAGTTTATGTGAAATATTAGTATATTTAAGGAATGACCAAAAATTCGCGGATCTGTTGCGGGTCTGACCGGTCAAACGGATCTTTCCAAAAAAATCGTGAAAAAAGCCGCGCAGAAGGCTAACAAAAAAATCGATTTTAGGTCTATGTTACTATAAAAGTATTAGTGTAAGTGCAAATAACACATAAATTGACTTTCACATGAAATATTAATACAATTAATTTAAGAAAGGATAAAAAAACTCGCATATTTTTTTGCAAGTCATACTAAATCAAACAGATCTTTAAAAAAAAAATCACCCAAGAGACGAATAGAAAAACTTGTTCTTAATCTGTGTTACTTTAATACAATTATATGTTACTGCACGGGCAAATACATGTTACTGTAAGGACAAGTAACACACAATTGACTTTTAAGTAACACATATTTGTCCTTAAAATAACATATGTATTGATTGAAAATTGTGTTACGGTATAAACACAAGTATTACTTTATAGAGAAAGATGTGTTACTGTATAAATAAAACGTCATTATTGAAAGTAAATGAGATACCCAGATTAAAAAGACGAAGAACAATTCTCTAATTTGAAAACACGAAAAACGCAACCATGTTGAATAGTTTATCGATCCCTACCATTACAAAGACATAATTATAAACAATTAATTGGAATAAATTTGTGTGTTGTATTATTGTTGATTTTTTATGAATTCATCAATTCATTTAAAAAAATAAATAATGATTTCTCCGCCTTGTTTTGTGATTAACAGATCGAAAATTTGAACGAATTAATAGTAGATTAAAAATCTAAACAGTAAAATTGATAGCGAGATTTTCGAAGGTTTTTTTTTTTCTTTTTTAATGGGGGCTGTGCTGCATATTTTTGACAGCAGAGAGGTACAGATATCGGGTAGAGATGGAGGTATGAGTCAAATTTTACGTTAGTACTATTGTATTGATATAAATTTGTGTGTCGGCCAACAAAGAATTTCGAAATCCATGCAACTCACCATTCTTCGTTCCTTCCGACTATTTCAGGATCCACGTGCTAGGTAAAAAAAAGACATACACTCCCTCTATCCTGTTTCTTTTTTCATAAATTTTAAAGAATATTATTTATTTATAAATAGAATAGATAAATAGGTATGGTACAATATATTAAAAAAAAATTATGTTGATAATTTTTAA
The DNA here is from genome assembly GCA_963675135.1 of Galeopsis tetrahit. Taxonomy (NCBI): domain Eukaryota; kingdom Viridiplantae; phylum Streptophyta; class Magnoliopsida; order Lamiales; family Lamiaceae; genus Galeopsis; species Galeopsis tetrahit. The sequence goes on along the minus strand of OY776124.1, from coordinate 55,869,298 downwards.
AAAAATAGATATATTGGTATTATATATTATAAAGTGCTATATATTATGTAAATTCTAATTTTGAAAATAAAATTATAAAATAATGGGTTGCACTCTTGTGTACATACATGTAACTTGTTCCTAGACCTGTCAATACGGGTCAGCGGGGCGGGGCGGACCAAAACCGCAAAAGCCCGCCATTTGGCGGGGCGGGGCAGTCCAACCCGTTTGGCAAGCGGGCTGCCAAAACCCCAACCCAATCCAACCCAACCCAAAATTGGGCGGTTCGGCGGGCCAATTTTTTTTTTTTAAATATTTATTAAATTCATCAATATAGTTTAATTCAACAAAGCTAATTAAATTTAAAATAGTTATATCATCCTACAAAATATTAAACATAATTCATAAACATAAATAATTTATCTCCTAAAAAAACACAAGTTTTTTACATTTATAAACCATACTCAGAAGAATAACTCAGGCTAGCAGGTGGGGCGGCAGGCACCGCTGCGAAGATGGGCGAAGGCGCGCGGTGAAGTCTGTCTGTCCGTGGAGAGATGATGAAACTGGAAGGACAATACTCAGAAGAGTAGAGCGGCGCTAAGGGTCTAGAGGCTGGAGCAGATTAGGAAATGTAATAAAAGCGGCGCTGGTATACTGCTAGGGTTTCACTTTCACACATTCAATTAATATTTTATATTTTTTTAATTAAAAAAAATAAAAACAAAATCTTTTTTAATAAAAAAAAATATAAGGCGGGTCAGCCCGCCGAAAACCGCCCGCCCCGCCCCGCCAAAGCCCGCTGCCCAAACGGGCCGGACCTACCATTTTTAGTGGCGGGGGCGGGCTGGCCCAATGGGCCCAACCCGTTTTGACGGCTCTATTTGTTCCTATTTAATACTAGATGAGCACCACGTATTATGCGGAATGTCAATAAAAAATAATTATTTATAATATATTGTTATATTTAAATAATTTTAAAAAATTCAACAAAAAAAATTGAGAAGCAAAACCTAATGAAACCGATTTTTGTGAATTAAAATTTAGAAAATTTTATAAATGAAAAAAGGATTATTAATTGTAAAGAAATTGGTATTACATAATTTAGGAAATTGGTAACATTACAAATTTAAATGAATTTTGATTGATATTGAATTATTTAGGCAAAATCAATTAGTAACATTGAAATTGGTATTACATAATTGATATTGATAATTTAGGCAAAATCAACAAGAAGACGACACGTAGGCAAAATTAACCAGAAGACGACACGTAAGCAAATTCAACCAGAAGACGACACGTCAGCAATCTCTATACAATATGTGAACTAATACTACACTGTATAAACTAAAATTATACTCTATTTAACTAAAATTATACTCTATTTAAACTAATATTATACTGTATTTACCATAACTCATGAGTAATATTCACCCATCTAGAAAATTGTATTAAACAGAAATAAGTTACATGTAAATAAGTGTTACACACATGTATTTACCTAAAATAATATCTTCTATTTGTGGATGTCTTCACGAAGATCAGTTTACTTGTTCCTTGTTTGAATTTTTACGGTCCAATCTTTGTGTTAATCAAAATCTCACAGTACGCTGGTTGGGGGTAATAAGAATAATATATTTAATTAGGAAATTAAGGATTTGGCAAAATCCGTGTATATATTCTTGAGATATGAGTTGATTTTTTATTTGTAATAGGTTGATTATTTTCTTGTATATCTCTAATACATTACTATTATACAGAGTGGAAACATATATCATCAGAGGCGGGTAACATACGTACGTAGTAATATTATTTGGGTTACAGTTGTACTTAGGAGTGGTTCGATACGATATACCGATCATATTGAACCATACCGATATCATATCGAAAATTTTGATAATAAAAAAAACTATATCAATATCGTATGAAAAAATGCATATCGATTATCGTACCGTAATTTCGATATACAAAAAATATTGAAGTATTGAACCATTATTTTATACTGAAATACTAGTATAAAAATTCATATCGAAAATATTGAAGAATCGTTTTATACTAAAATTAATTATTTAGAAAAATACACTACAAGAAATTGTTGAATTGCCTACAGAATTTTCCAACGAAAATAATTTTGTCTTTAAATATTGAGAATTGCCTACAGATTGCCTACGGATTTTTATAAATTATTTTACACATTTTCACCCACGAAATTACCAAGGAAAAATCTGATGGTGATTTACCTACAAAATAATTCGTAGGTAAAATCGCATTTTCCTACCGAAACGGTTGTAGGTGATTTTTTTTTATTTACCAACGAAAATTTTCCTAGCTATTTATATGTATAAATTATTTAATTGTATTACCTACAAAATTAGCTAGGAACTTAAAAAATATTGATTTACCTACAAAATAATATGTAGGCAAAATAGCATTTCCCTACCAAAATGATTGTAGGTGATTTATTTATTTATTTACCTACGAAAATTTTCCTAGCTATTTATATGTATAAATTATCTAATTGTATTACCTACAAAATTAGCTAGAAACTTAAAAAATAATAATTTACCTACAAAATAATCCGTAGGCAAAATAACATTTCCCTACCAAAATGATTGTAGGTGATTTGTTTATTTATTTACCTACGAAATTTTTTCTAGCTATTTATATGTATAAATTATCTAATTGTTTTACCTACAAAATTAGCTAGGAACTTAGAAAATATTGATTTACCTACAAAATAATTTGTAGGCAAAATAGCATTTCCCTACCAAAATAATTGTAGGTGATTTGTTTATTTATTTACCTACGAAAATTTTCCTAGCTATTTATATGTATAAATTATCTAATTGTATTACCTACAAAATTAGCTAGAAACTTAGAAACTGAAAAGCAATAGTGTTATAACAAATAAACATATGAACTTTATTATGTCCCACATCGAAAGAGTAGAAAAAACATAAGAGAAAAAACAATATAAAAGTAGTAGTATTATTAAGTTAGTAACCAACAAACATAATTTTTTTGTCCCACATCGAATAAGGAGTACAAGAAACATGAGAGAAAAACATTATAAAAGGGGCCTAATGTGCACCTAAATTTGTATTTTTTAAAATGTTTATATATTTTAACACTTTTTGAATCGGTTTTATGATCGATTCATGGTTGGACCGGTTGAACCGGCTGGTCCAATTTTGAATGAATTTATTTTGTAGGCTAAGGCTAAAAAAATAATTTATTAATAAAAAAACCTAAAAATATATAATAAAATTTTTTCCACCGAAATGTTTGTTGCCAAATTTAACTACGGAATTACCAACGAAATGTTTCGTAGTTGATATTTACCTACGGAATTTTATTTATTATGGTAATCATATTACCTACCGAAATGTTATGAATTTGCTACGAAAATATGGTAGGTAATTGCCTACGGATTAAATTTTCGTGGGCAACCGAATTACCTACGAGCGAATTCCATACGAATGGTTTTCGTTGGTATTCCGTAGGTAAATATAAATGCCTACGAAATTGGAATTATTGCCTACAAAATATTCCCTAGCCAATTAATTATTTTCTTGTAGTGATATACCTTCTAAATTATAGCTGTTACGGTTAATTGCATTTTTAACACAAGTTTTTATGAGCATATATGAGAGTGCGTTAGAGCTCGCTAAAGGAATGTGGTTAGTGCATGGCTTAAATTTAAAAATTAAAATTGTTAATCAAATCGAATAACCTAAGGAATTGTTCTAGGGGTGTAAACTTGAAATTTAGGGGTGGGCTTCTCTTTAGGTCCAGATTCTTAAACTCTGATAGTCTATATATAGACTTGTCAGTTATCAGTCGAACCCCTAGTCCCCATGTTAATTGGTCACGTTACAAATGCTTAATACGGAGTACAAAAAAGATATAGTTTTGAACCCTTTAAAATGTAAACAATTTATATTACAATTTAAAAGAAATTGCACAGTGCAACTAATGTAATTCAATAGTATATAGCTAGGAAAAAACAATTCACATTGAAGATGAATTAAGCTGCTTGATGATTTTTCTCAAGATGTCACATCCAAAGACACGGAGATAGGAAGCTGCACTGTTCCAATTTTTGTGTTTGACAGTTACATTTAATTTGATAAATTTAATTCACAAAATGTATTAATACAGTTAGAGATGTACGATTACATTTACGGCATGTTTGCTTCATGGGTTGGGATAAGATGGGTTAAGATGTGGGGGAGGCTAGATAAACCTAGGGGGAGAGGCTAGATAAACCCAAGGGGAGACTAGGTTGTCTAAACCCATGGAATCTACTCCCTCCGTCCCGGAGGAACTTGCACCATTTGACCGGCACACATTTTAAGAAATGTGTAAGAAAAGGTGTAATGATTGATGTTTTGAGGGGTAGTTTTGTAAACTTTTATGAATAAAGTAAAGTAAAAAGTAGATTGAGTGTGGAAAAGTAATGGCATATGGGTAAATATGAGTATATTTCAAGGGTGAGGGTTGTGAAGATATTTTCTTTTATGGAGTGTGCAAATTGGTATGGGACATCCATATATGGAAAGTGTGCAAATTCCTGTGGGACGAAGGGAGTAGTTTATAAAACCCGGGTCAAATTATAAACCCGGGTCAAGGTGTTTAAAGTTATGAGAAACCAAACATGGGAGAAGGTGGGTCTACCTATCAAACCCATCACTAAACCTCCTAAACCCATTAAGCAAACATGCCCTTAATATATAGTGTAATTTGTTTTCAAATAAAATGGATAGAGTCGTAGAGAATTAATTAATTTGATGTGTAATTAATAACATGAGTCTGACAGCCTTGTTTTATGTGGTACTGGTAAGTGGTAGCTAGTAAACGATGCACGTCATGCATATGAGTAATAGAAAATGTATTTATAAATATTCATCAAGGCTTTCATGTAGATTATGCACAACCTTTTTTTTTTAGGCAAATTAAGTAGATATGGAAAATAAAAATTTACAAGTGAGGAAAGGTGCGTGGACAAAAGAGGAAGACAGTCTCTTGAGGAATTGCATTGACAAGTTTGGAGAAGGGAAGTGGAATAAAGTACCTCAAAGAGCTGGTAATTATATATATTTTTTTCGTCCACCAGAAGTATATTTATACTCTTGGAATAAGTTTTAAGAAAAGTATATAAAATAGAAAAAATAAGAATGTTGTAGAATTGTTATGAGCTAAAAATAAAGTGATTGTTTTTATAAAAAGAAATGAATATGCATTTAATTTGACAAACAAATAAAGAAAGTAGATATACTTTTGATGGACGAATGAAGTATTAACTTAATAAATTGCATTTTCTTGTGATATTTAATTGGTCATTAATATAGAATTATATTACATGTAATTGGTAGGGCTGAACAGATGCAGGAAGAGTTGTAGACTTCGATGGTTGAACTATTTGAGACCAAATCTCAAGAAAGGTTACTTTAATGAAGATGAAGTTGATCTTTTTCTAAGACTACATAAGTTGCTTGGAAACAGGCAAATGTTCTTCCATATGTATTTAATCTCTTACTTCCGTATTAATTACTTCATCCGTTCTTCAAAAGTTTGCGAAGAATTTTGAGTACCTAGTTTAAGAAAAATGTGTAATGATTAAAGTGTAAATGAGTAATTTTGTAAATTTTATATATTAAGTAAATAAAGTAGTTGAATTGAGTGTATGTTAGACTCCAAAAGTAATGACATAAAAGATAAATATGTGTATATTATAAGTGTGGAAATTGTAATAATTATTTTCATTTTGAGATAAAATAAATAAATATGATAGTATGGAAACATATATACCATGCATAGGTACAAATTACACGTGATTGTATGGAATTAATTAAGGCCGTCATTAAGAGAATTAATGTATATATACTTTTAGATGTAATCGAATTCTTTCATTAATGCATTAGATCACAAGTTTAGACTTTTAGATGAGACGAAATTTTTTCGACTCTAATACCATAAAATCACATGCATTTACAATTTATTAAATTGTTTTTGAAGTCTGTGTATCCGCTCCAAGAAAATACTAATTTGGAGGATCGATCGTATCTAATTAAAAAAGTATATATATATGGCTGCAGATGGTCACTAATTGCCGGTAGAATTCCTGGAAGAACAGGCAATGACGTGAAGAACTTTTGGAACACCCATATTCTCAAGAAGTACTCTAAGTCGACATTCGAAACGTCCTTCAAAACTGAAAAGCACATCATATTTAAACCCCGACCTCGGAGCTTCTCGCATGGCGGGAATTCGATACCAGATGATTGGAAAAATACTACTAGTATTGACGATGAATTTCCGTTAATAAACAATGCCCCATTTTCATTGTCAGAACAAGAGTGCATTCGGTGGTGGCTTGAAACGGACGACGAACCTGTATTTTCTCCAACACAGATTAATCAAAAGATTGCCGAATTTACTAATTTAGCAGCTCATGGCGGATCTATGTAGGGGTAAAAAGACATATCAAATTCCAACTAGCTAGTGACTTCCATATAGACCTAGCTATATATATAGTTGATGTCTTTAATAACGCCATAAATACTTAGTTTGCTGAAATCAATAATAAATCAATTAAAAGAAGTGACGGTGAAACCCTTTAAGCTTAATAATGCGTGCCTTGGATCATGCAATGACAATTTCAGATCGTTTAATGATGATTTTATATATTTAAAATCTTGATGATTTTCAAAACCAACCAAAACTCAAAGTAAACATCATATCAATGAAATATTCGTTTTAGTTTTTCAGTCCGTCTAATTTTTTTTCCTGGCTCCGTCATGGAGTACCTCACTAGCTCCCATTTTTTCTTGGCTGTTTGCATTGCATGACCACCGGACCAGACAATTGATTTTGACATGCTTTGGCTAGTTAAACAACCATTAATGGTCATTTAATATTAGTAGCCACCTCTTTCATTTCTTTAAAATTTAAGATTTGGAGAATTTTAAAATTTTAATGACCTATATATGTGGGTTAGTTTTGAGATTTAAGTAGTACATGCTTTAGTTTTATGTTAAATTAATGTATAGGGCACACTACAAAAAAACATGTTGTTTACTGATGATTTTTGCGACGAGAAAATCGTCAATCGTCACAACATACAACTTTCTACGAATTTTGAATCATCACAAAAAAATGGTAGTAAAAACGATGGTTGTGAATGTTTGCGACAACTTATTTTCATTATTCTAACATGCATCATATTCTAACTAATTCAAATATTCAAACATATAATTAAATATCAATTAAATATTAACATAGGTACTTAAGTATACGATCAAGTAGTTATCGTTCAAGGACCTAGAATAATGTGGAGCTCCAAAATTATATTGTCGGAATGGTGCTATAAAAGTTAAACTGGAGGATAAAACAAATATCAATAAGAAAAAGAAACACTAACTAAACAACTAAAACTAACTCTAAAAAATTAAAGTGAAAGTGAAAGAATTGTTTCGGGTGTCTTCCTTAGGTGGGATCACTAATGAATTAACGAACTAATCACAATAATTAAATCTAATGTCTTGATCAAGGCTCAGGTGAACACGTGCACTAATTAACAATTATGAGATTTAATCAATACCATAAGCTCCTAAAATATTGACCTGTAAATACTTTCAACACATTTATTAATGTTTACGGTTCGCCCTCTCCAGGGGCGGACATACGTGTATCATAGGGAGGGCCTTGCCCCCCTCAAATTTTATTCCACATGTATATATATATATATACTAGTTCTATACCCGCGTTTTACGCGGGGTCAATTTATTAAAATAATAATATTATATTAGAGTCGATTTATTAAAATAATAACTTTAAATACTATATTAATTTTTATATCTTTTTCTTTTCATGTCAGAGTATGTGAGAGTTAAACTTTTTTTTATTCTAATATATTTATAACATATACATTTCTACAAATTTGAATCTATATTATTATATTTATATTTTTATATATTATAGAGTAATATTTTTTAATATATTAATAACATATGCATTAATAAATAAGGGCATTATAAATAATTTTATTAATAAAAATATATATAAAATTACAAATTTCTAAAAGCTTCACAATTCTACAAAACAATAAGGAGGGTGTATTCAATTGAGATTCTATTGAATTTTTTTGGATTTTAAAAATTACGTGGATTTATAAAATCCATAAACTTGACAGGATTGTGGAATATATTTTTTTATTAATTTACATATATTTTCATAAACTCCGATATTAATGCAAAGAGTTAAAGAGTTATTTTTAATATTTTTTTTAATTAATATTATATATATTATATACAATATTTTACCAATAATATATATAAAGTTTATATATTAATTCGGGGCGGGGCAGATACCCGTGGGTCGGGCATAAGACCCAAACCCGACTCATACTCAATACGGAGCGAATCTGGCCTGACCCAAAGCTCGCGGGTGGGGTGGGTACCCACGGGTCGGATCAATATTGTCATTCCTAATTTTTAGTCTTCAGAGTTCTATGAGAAAATCCGTTGAAATCTCTTGTTTTTAGAAGAGATTTTGGATAGTACAATTTATTTATATTTTTGGAGGAGAATTCAACAAAATCCATAAAGTAATAAAATTCATAGACGGTTGAATACCTCAGAATTTTTAAAGACTTTTTAAAATCCAAATTGAATAAGACTTTGAAAGTCCAAAAAAATCCTACAAAATCCACAACCAATACACCCCCCTAAGTGGATGTTTGTTTTGGAATTCTAAGAATTTTGAAATTTGGATTTCAAAATCTAGTAGATTTTGAATTTTTAATGACTTAGGAGTATATATTTTGTGTTTATTTTGGAATTTAAGTAGGATATAATTTAACTTGTATAGAATTATATGTGTTTATATATGTTATTATAGGTATTTATATAGAGTTTGTAGATATTTATAGAGTTGACTTTTGTAGGATTTATAGATATTTGTAGGGTAAGTTTTTAAAATTATAAATCTAAATTCTAAAGTAGAACATGGTTGAAATTTTCCATTCCAAAATAAATATCCACTTAAAGACAAATACAATGATATCTTTAAATATAATAAATTATTATATAAACAATAACAAAATATAAATAAATTTATAAAAAATAAATAAATTATTAAAAACGATTATATTATAACAAATAATTGTATAATTATAACAGGGCATATTTATTCGACATTTCAATTAACTAATCAAACTTTGTTGGAATTTCTTAAATTATTCTAGACAATTACTAAAAATTCTCTAAAATTCTCCACAATATTCTCTATATCTTTGAAAGTTTTTAAAATTATTTTAGAATACATTCACACTCTATATCTCAAGAAAATTATATATACATTCATCCCGACAATAATTCATCTTAAAAGTCAAATATATATAATTTACGGCAATAATTCATCTTTTATAAAGTCAAATATAAATATATATAATTTTTTTTGCACTTCATTCTTGATGATTGGTGCAGTTAAAAAAACTTTAACAAAATAAATATATTATAAAGTCAAATATAAATATATATAATTTTTTTTGCACTTCATTCTTGATGATTGGTGCAGTTAAAAAAAACTTTAACAAAATAAATATATGCACTTCCAATGTATATTATAAAAAAATATTTACATAAAATATATAAATTACATTTGTTAATGTAAAATTCAAAATTTATTATATAAAAATCGAACCTTTCTTTTTTTGAATTCTGACAAATAGGAACCTTTTTTTTTAAGTCGGACAAATAGGAACCTTCTTTTTTTTGAAGTGGGTAGGAACCTAAGAATATTGGGAACCTAACAATAATATTGATCTTAATTTGATTTTAGGATATTGTAGTTAATAATTTGCAATAAAATATTTAATTTATTTAAAATAAGTATACAAACCTATTAAGTTGTATTTTTTTTAACTTATAAATTTACGGCAATAATTCATCTTTTATAAAGTCAAATATATATAATTTATTTGCACTTCATTCTTGATGATTGGTGCAATTAAAAAAACTTTAACAAAATAAATATATGCACTTCCATGTATATTATAAAAAAATATTTGCATAAAATATATAAATTACATTTAAGTTAACATAAAATTCAAAATTTATTATATAAAAATTGAACCTTTCTTTTTTTGAAGTCGGACAAATAGGAACTTTTTTTTTTTTTTTGAAGTCGGACAAATAGGATCCTTCTCTTTCTTTTGAAGTCGGACAAATAGGAACCTTCTCTTTTTTTTTTGAAGTCGGACAAATAGGAACCTTCTCTTTTTTTTTTTTGAAGTCGGACAAATAGGAACTTTTTTTTTTGAAGCCGGACAAATAGGAACCTAAGAATATTGAGAACCTAACAATAATATTGATCCTAATTTGATTTTACAATTTGTATCGTAGTTAATAATTTGCAAGAAAATATTTAATTTATTTAAAAATAAGTATACAAACCTATTAAGTTGTATTTTTTTTAACTTATAAAATGAAACATTATTTTCATCTCATAATACGATAAAATGAAACATTCGAAATTATAAACTCAGATTTTTAGATATAATTTTCTCAAAGAAATAAATATAAAATAAAATATTAAAAAAAAGTAATATACAAATTGATAAATTCTATAGTATAGAAAAAGAAATAACATGATCTTGAAATAAAATGTACTCCTACATCTCTAAAAATTAATTACATGATCTTGGAATATAAAGTACATCACTAAGAATTTTCGAAAAAAAATAAAAAAAATTCAATAAAGTACATCTCTAAATGAATTTCTTGTGCATTAATTACACATGACTTTTAAAATTTACATCATTGTAGATCTTGAACTTGCATAAGATGTTTCAAATGAAAAAACGAAGATGAAAATCATCTGCAAAACATGAGTACACGTTAGAGATTAGAGAAAATAAAAATTTCTATAAAAACATCGTCATACCCGTAAACTCGAGAGAAATGAGTGATGAAATTATGATTAACAAATGATTTATGCATATGCTTTATATAGTTGGAATTATGATTTGAATGTACGATAATTAAGGTAGAAGGTGGGCGAAAATTAATGATAATCTTAAATTTGAATATTCAAAATTGGATTTGTTAATAACATATTTTTACGTTGAAATTCTGTTTCATGAAGTATATTTAAATTTTAATATTAAAAATTAATATTTAAAAGTGGGCATTTAGAAGATAAGATTAAAATGATTTTAAAAAAATCTTACGTCGGGTTAAAATTAATAATTAAGATTAATAAAATATTAATACTTGTTATATTAATAAGAAAAAATCAATTTTGAAATAGAATGAATTTGAGAAAATAGAGATTGAAATATATCAATCATATATTAAAATTAAGATAAAATTAAAATTAAGATTTGATTAAAAAAATATCGTGATTAAAAAAATATATATAATGTGATTAAAAAAAAAAACCGCTCAGTCAAAGAAAGAGAATAAAGATTTATTGATTTGAATTGTGATTAAATTTTAAAAAATAAATAATGTTGCGATTAAAGTTTAAAAAAATAAAATAAAAAATAATAATTATGATTTCAAATTTAAAAATAATAATTATGAGTAGATAATAGATAATATATAAATTATTATTTTGAGATTAAAATAGGAAAAATTGATTTTTTTAATCAGAATGTCTGAGAATGCAGAGATTTTGAAATAGACGATTTTGGTGAAGAGAGAGATTGTGTAGAGTGATAATATTGTGACACGTGTCCCATTATATTCTCACAAATATAGAGTATTAAGATATATATATATATATATATACTAATTTTATTTTTATTTTTTATTTTTCAAGTTACCCCCTCCCCCAAAATGAAATAATAATGAGCTACTAGAATTTTGCCTCAAATTTTTTAAATAATAAACCAATTCATAAAAAATTCAGAAAATCCATGGACATAAACAGTGGCGCAAGTTTGTGAGGTTTGTTATTTTAATTTATATTTATACATTATTTATTTTATTTAATTATTGGTTAATTCATTATTTTAATCATTTTCTAAATATTTAATCCATGATTGATGTATAAAATTAATTATTCAATTATTAGCTGTTGGGAATAAAATGAGTTTTTGATTAAGATACCACTGATGATATGCAAAGATAAATTAAGTATGTTTCAGAACTGTTGGAATATATATATCAGGTTAGTTGAAACAACTGATGTGTTAGGCAGTTTATAGATGTTAGAATAATAAGTTGAGGGGAACACAAGCTTAAAAGATCATTTAGATCAAGTTCCTTAAGGCTCAGAATCAGAAGAATTCAATCCTGCTGATAGGACAAGATCAGATGAGTTCAACCCCTCTGATAGTTCAAGATTCAGAAGATCACTTCTATTGTACCAATCCTTCTGACATGAACTCAATCAAGATATGAAGATCAGAAGTGAAGAATCAGCAGAGTAAATCAGCACATTAGATCAGAAGAGTAAAGAATGCAGTCTAAATCAAGAGATAACTATGCTGATAGAGTCAACCTCATTGATATAAAGACTACTCATCAAAGCTTAACTTAAGATTGAATCATTGAAGATAAGGAGCCAACTCAACTGAAAAAGCTAGCCAACAATACTGATAAGCCAAGTCAGATGAAGAAATAAGAATGAGTACATATCTGTCTTGATGATAAGAAATGTTGTCCTTAATAAAAAAATCAACATTCAGGAAGAATGTCCTCTAAGTGACTGCTGAAGATTCAACTCAGACATTGGAAAAAGTGCAATCAAGTCAAGACAAAGACCCTTAGCCGTTTCCTTCCCAAATTGAAGACATGTCACTATCACAGATTCTGTCCTCAAGATGCATAGTCCAAAGAAGATGGAAATAGACAATTTGAGGTTGTCTCTCCAACGGACATAACCTCACTTTGCTCTATAAATACTGAAATTTGGAAACCATTGAAAGTATCCAACTAGTTAAGGAAACTATAAGGCTCTCTAGCATACAAGCTTTCAAGCTCTTACAAGAATACATCATTCTTAGTTTTCAGGACACTTCAGTACCCATCTAAGCTGAACCTATTGCACATCAATCAAAGTTTAGAGAGACATTCTATCCTTATACAGTTCTTCATTGTAAAAAATATGTCACCCTAGTTGGAAAACAACCTCAACCCTTAAACCTTTCAAGGAAAGTTAGAAGAGTTGTTGTAGAGGTGTGAGAACTAGAACTGTCAAGTGAAGAACAGTTTAGTTCGAGTTGAGTGAGTACTAGGACTCAGAATTCTTAGGGATCAAGGCACTAAAGAGTAGTGTGGTTGCATGATCAGTGCACTTTGGCACTATAAAACAAGTCAATTCCAAGTGAAGGAATTATCTTGTTCAATCAGAGAAGTGGATGTAGGAGCTTGAGTCTCTGAACCACTATAAACCACTGTGTTATTTACTTATTCTTATTTCTTTCAAGCAAGACATTCATACACTACACACAAAGTTCATCTTCAAAAGTTATATTCAACAATCTGTGCAAAAATTGATCTGGGACAAGTCCACTAAAAGTCTGTTAAAGTGTTAAGAAGTTTTTCAGAACTTGAAGGAGTTTAAATATAAAGGGTCAACCATAATTCCGCACATATAACTTACTTAGATAGTTATTCAACTGATTACTTTATAGTTCTCAGTAGTTTGATTATCTTATCAAAGTTATACATACTCAGAAAAGTTGACTGGACAACTCTCCTGATAGCCTGATTTGTTTGAAAGAATTTTTTTTTTGCATACACAAGTGCATTCCCCCATACACTTGTGTCATACTCCTTTCAGGACCAACATTAGCTGATTATTTTTGTAGGTCAAAGATAAATATGAATTATATAATTAATTAATTAGTATTAAATAAGAGTTAGGATTTCAAATTTAATATAGTCTTCAAATTAATTAATTTTTATTTGATTATTTTTTAGAATCTAAATTTTAATGTTATATATAAAAAAAGTATGATAATTAATAAATTATATATAAGCTTGTTAATGTATAATTTAAATTTAACTAATTTAAATATAATTTTTGGCCCTCCTAAGTATACACTCTGGTCCGTCCATGGCCCTCTCACTAATTTGCTAGACAACATCTAATCGATTAATGTCTAATGTTATCGATCTAAACAATCAACTCTCTCTCTCTCTCGGTTAATCTAATTACTATTAAACTTACACTAATTAATCAAGTTTTTCACACACATCTCAATCATGCAAACCAAACTCTAGTTGCAATTCACTAGCTAATATAAATGACCAACTAATTTAATCAAATAAATGACAACAATAGAAGCAATTAAAATCAAGACATGGGCCAAACAAGTAATTAATCCATAAAATCACTCATTACTCACATAATTCCAACACCAAAAGCAATCAAAGCTTAGACCATAACTAAAACAACAAATAAATTAAAACTTATAACAAACAAACAACAAAACATTAAATTAAGAAAATATATCACCTCTTGTCTTTAAATTCTCCAATGGTATAAATAAAATGAAATGCTAAATTAAAATCTATATAAAAATGAAATAGCAAGCTAAACTAATTTATTTGAGTGGAGTATGGGCGAGGAGAAGAGGGTTTCTCCCCAATGGGTCGCGTCCTGTTTTCTCTACATTCGCCAAATCGTTCTCTGTATGCTTCCCCTTTTTTTAAGGCCGTGTCTATATACCCCTCCAGCCTTGTTAAATATACCCCCAGATTTTCGTACCCCCTAAAATGTCATAATTTTAGATGTACCCCCTACAAAATACCTAATCTACCCTTATAAATACACTCCCCCTATTAAATCATAAACTTTAATTCTTTCTTCTTCCTCCTCCCAACACTCCACACCTCTTCTTCTTCTCCCAAAATTGTCGCCGCCTCCGCCTCCAAGCGTCGCTGCCTCCCTCGCCGCCGCCTCGTTCCTCGCCTCGCGCTGCTTGCTTAGCTCCTCCCTCCCCGAAGGTTGAAGGTAGGTTTTTTTTTCTTATTTTCTGTTCTAGCGATGCGGTGGCACCCCCTTCCACAGCGCCGCCCGCCACTCTCTCTTTCCCCCGCGCACGCCGCTTGTTGCCGCCGCCCCCTTGCCCAGCAGGTAAGTTTCGGGTTTTTTTTTTTAATTTCTGTTGAGCGGCGGCGGTGCCGCCCCCTCGCCCATTGACGCCGCCGCCGTCTCCCTCCCACGCCAACCTCCTCCCCCACTTACGGCGGGCGCGCGACCGTCTTTTTTTTTTTTTTCCCTTTTCTGCAATTTCCCCCGTCACTTTTTTTTGTTTTTTTTTTTCAATTTTCAACAACTCTTGGTCGATAATATCCTCTCTCTCGTTGACAAATCGTTGTAGACGAGAGAGTATATTATCGACCACGAGTTGTCGAATTTTTTAATTAAAAAAAATACATTGTGGACACTGATTTATCGACGAGAAACACTCTTGTCAACAAACTAGTGTCGACACGTTTGTTTCTCGTCGATAAACAAGTGTTGAAAATGTTTATTTTTTTTTTAAATTCTAATTTTTTTTCCCTCTGTGCGGTGCACCGGCGGCGGCGACGATCGGAGATGCAGCGACGACGGCGACGACTAGAGGTGCGACGACTGCTCTATAAATTAGGATTAGGTTTAGGGTTTAAAAGTAGAGGCAGTGTATTTATCATGAACATTAATTTTAATGTAAGGGTAATTTAGGTATTTTACATGATTATTAAATTAATAAATGAGTATACTTAAGAAAGCTGGAGGGGTATATAGGCAGGGCCCTTTTTTTAATTGCGGCTGATGTGTGTTGAACTAATTCCCAATTGGGCTAGCTGCCTCATTTTCTTTAATTTGGATTGCAAATTGGGCCCATTTAATTGTCTGCAGAAATAAGCCCAAACAATTCCATTTAATTATCCTGCAACTCCATTTCTTTTATTGTGTTTGAATGGGGGATTTGATTTGAGAAGGTATTTCCAATGAGAGGATTTAAAAAATGATGGATTTCAAATGACATGTTTTAGTGAAAATTTAAAATCCTTTCAATTTTAACTAAAAAAAGTGTGAACAAAAATCTATGTAATTAAAATTCATTCTTAATACAAACAAGCAAAGTGGATTTGGATGGTGGATTCCATGGATCAAATCCCTCCATCCAAATGGAACCTTAATTAATTAATTTGGCCATTAAATGGGCCTCAAACATTGGGCCTCCTTCTTTCACTTTCCATAGTTTTTTCGATTGACTCCACAATATATTTGTGCCGTAATTTGCTCTAAATATCCTCACATTTTCTACAAAAATAACAAAAGAGTTTATTGCTGCTTAGGTGCAATTTTCACCACCCAACTCTATGTAGGTGCTACTTTTTTGAAAAGTTTATTTTAGGTGCAAAAACAATGTGAAAGACCCAAATTGCCCTTACTTAAATTTTCTCTCTCCTTACACATTCCCACCCTCCTTACACAATTGCAGATTGGTCCAATCATCAAGATTAAATTTTCTCTCTCCTTACACATTCCCTCTTCTCCTAAATCCCCTTCAAAGAATCTGATTAGATTTTGATTTATCATCAAGTTAGGCATCTGTAACGGAGCACCGCCACGAGGAAGTCGAAGCGGCCCGCCCTAGCCTAGCACCGGTGAAGACCCCCACCATGGCCGCCGCCCTTGAACCTCCATGGCCGCCGCCCATCTCCGCCCTTGAAGACGAGGCTCCCCTGTTGCCGCCGTTGTGGAAGAGCTTGCAGGAACCATCGCCGACGAGCCTCCCCCATCGATTTTCCCTTCGTCGTGGTGGCTCCTTGAAGGAGACGAAGTCGCCGCCATTTTGCCGGAGACTGGAAGAAGACGAAGGCACCCGTCGCGATCTCCTTGAAGAAGATGGTGCCCTTCGCCATGGCCGACGAAGCCGCCTCCATGGCCGACGAAGCCGCCTCCATGGCCGACGAAGCCGCCTCCATGGCCGACGTGCGGCGACCGTGGTGGGGCGGCGATCTGAATAAAACGAAGCCGCCTCCATGGCCGACGTCGCCGATCTGCTTCGCCGGAATTTTCTCAGACACAGCGCCGCCGCCCACCTGTTCACGCCTCCGACGCTGTGCGGCTCGTCGGAATTTTCTCAGACGGCGGCCTCGCCGGAGGTTCTCCCACCGCCACTCCGACAATCTGCATCTTCGATCGCCGCCCACCTGTTCTCGCCTCCGACGCCTCGCCGGAATTTTAATAAGACGGCGGCCTCAAAATTGCTAGGGCATGGACTAGGGTTTCCTCACCCCATTGGGCCTGTTAGTGGGCTTTTTTTTTTTTTTTTTGAATTTGATTTTTTATAGATGCAAAAAAATTATACGTTGATGCAAATTATATTTGCTCATTGATGCAAATGTTATTTTTATATTTATTTTGTATTTTTTTTTATTTTGTGAGTTTTATATTGTTTTTTAATTTTTTGTGCATTTATTTTCGAATTTTTTGTTATTTTGTTTTGTTAATTAAAATTAATTGTTAGAAAAAAATGAATCTCACACATATTGTTTCCCAAAAAAAAATAATATGCATCAATGTTTAAGTTTTTTGTATATGCTTGACTCTGTTTGTTTTTTTTTTCAAAATAAGCTCAATATTTTTTTAAAAAAAATACAAAACTAAATTCTCAAAAAATACAAAGAAAAATTCAACAACGAAAAAAATAAATTTGCATCAACGACGGTAAATTATTTGCATCATCGGAGAAATTATTTGCATCAACAAATAAATTATTTTGCATCAACGAATAAATTATTTGCACCAAATGAGAAAATATTTGCACCAACAACAGTTCCACTAAAGTGTAGGTGCACATTGGGGATTAGAAAAAGTGGGTGCACATTAGGGGTGGGAAACCTAGCCCAGGCCCAATTGTCAAAACCCTAACCCTAACCTTAGCCCTCCACCACCACCCCACGTTGGCTGCCGCCGCGCGCCCACCCCCACCTTCGTCCTCCGTCGCCGACCGGCCGGCCCCCACCTTCGTCCTCCGTCGCCGACCGGCCGGCCCCCACCTTCGTCCTCCGTCGCCGACCGGCCGGCCCCCACCACAAACTTTCTTCGCCTTCGCCACGCACAGATCAAGGCTCCCTTCATCTTCGTCTTCGTCGGAGTGCTGCAGATCGGCGGCCATGGCGTCTTCGTCGGAATTACAGACGGGCGGCGGCCATGGCGTCTTCGTCGGAGAAAAGCACAGCAGCGACGGTAAGCCACGGCGACGGACTTCGTCTTCCCCGGCGGCCATGGCGAAGCAGCGGAGCTTGATGCAGACGGGCGGCGACCATGGTGGGGCGGCGATCTGAAGAAGACGAAGCCGCCTCCATGGCCGAGGTCGCCGATCTGCTTCCGTCGGAGGCGAAACTCGGTCGCCGGAGGTTCTTCCACCCGCAACTCCGACGAAAATGGAAGGGAGAAGGTAATGTTTTTTTTTTTTTTTGGGGAGACAATGAGTTGTGGAGAGAGAGAGAGGGAGTGGGAAGAAGATATGAGATGACATCTTTCTTACTTTCCTCCTCTATAAGGGCAAGAATGTAATCTTCACACCCAAATATCACCTATAAGAGATTTTTTTATTTTATAGCACCTAATGGGTTTTTCAAGGTCCAAAAGACACTGGAATGGAAATGCCCCATAACAAAACACACATTTTCTTCAAATTAAGTGCAATAAGTCAATTTATTGTAAAAATGCAACGAAACTCTATAAAATTATGCGAATTAAACACATAAATTACGAGCAATTTTCACACTAATCAAATATGGCACACTACAAAAACACATGTTTTTTAGTGATGGTTTTTGCGATGAGAAGACCGTCACAACATGCGATTTCCTACTAATTTTGAGTAATCACAAAATAGAAAATGATTGCGAATGTTTGCGATAAATTTTTTGAAAATTGTCGCAATTTACGGCAACTTATTTTCAATATTCTAACATATATGCATCATAATCTAACTAATTCAAGTATATATTCAAACATATAATCTAACACCAATTACATAATAACATATGTACTATAACATATATATACATCATATTCTAACATCTAAACATGCATTGTATTCTATCATATAAACATGCATCATATTCTAACATATAAACTAAAAAAAGTGATTTTTTAAATTATCATTAAAATGAAGAGCATGGTTAAAGGTGGTCGCATTGATCGAGCACCTACAAAGACTCCGATCAACTGTCATCCAATGAGTTTTGGATGAGGAAAAAGAAAAGAGGTGTGAATTACAGAAATGACAGAATGTTGCCATTTATAAAAAAATATAGCGATAGATATTTACGATGGTTTGAAACTTAATTTGTAGCCAATTTTACCGCCTTAACACAAAAGCGGCGTCGTTTACGCATGCTTTGCAATAAAACGACCATGGTAAATCCAAAATTTTAAAATTAACAACGGTAATAACCATTGCAAATCAGGTAGTTGTATTAAAGATCCACGACAGTCGAGGCGTTGTGAAAACTGTGTCGATTTACAACGATTTTTTCATCGCAAATTCCACCTGAACGACGTTGTTTCATTCTTCGGTGGAAATTCATGGCAAACACCGTTGTAATTTTCAACGAATTTGGTTTCCATCATGAAAAAACTATTTGACTGAATTCATTGAAAATAGGGGTGGGAATGGGCTACCAGTCTTTTAAAAAAAAATAGTTTGGGCCTGATATTTTAATTTTTGGGTTCAAATCTGATTCATGGCCTATCATATAATTTTTTTAGAGGCTGGGATTGACCTGGTCGTTTTAGTGCATTTTAAAATAAATCCATTCCTACAACACTTTGTATTATAATCAATAACAAATTCTTCAAATAGTTTATAAAATAATATTCAAATGCAAATATTCCTATCAATTTTTTTAACAATAATAAAGGAAAATAGAAAAAAAAAAAAAAAAGCATCATATCTTCAAAATAATATCACCTTCATGTTGAGCCACCTAAAATGAATATATATTTTTTTTATTATAAAACATGTTGATTAATAAATTTCTAATAACACAAGTTGCAATTTTGTAATGAACTAATCTGTAATTAGTCAATATATCATATATTTATTGTATTTTTATATTTTTAATATTTGTACATATATAAATAAAGTTAAATTGAGCTTAAAAGACATACGAAAAAGCTGAAGTCCGACTTATTTAAGTAAATGAGTGATGAAAATCATCCAAAAGCATGAAAGTTGATATTACTCATTAATGGGATTTTTGTTTTCACACTCCTTTCATCTGATTTCTGCGTACATATATAGCATACAAATGAGGACAGTTGGCACTATTCTATTTGTTACACTACAAGACAATTATAACAATCAAGATGCTTTTATGATTTGTTTGTTTTCATCACGTACTCTTTGCTTTTATCATGTGTATGCTTCTCCACCATTTCATTCCATGTTGCCATCTGATTAACCTCGATTCTCTTATCATGCCCCTTCAATTCGAATGAGGTCTGTGGAACAACATTTAATTTGTTTCTCAGACGATAGAAGAATTGTCCTACAAGTGGCTTTGTGAAGGTGTCGGCAACTTGATCTAAACTTGGGACATGCAACACTTGAACCTGCTTTCTTGTTATCTTCTCTCGAATGAAATGTAGATCTATTTCAAGATGTTTGGTTCTTGAATGATATACTTGATTAGCTGCCAATGAGATTGCCCCTTGGTTATCAACCCAAATAGTTGGTATTTTCTGATTACGTTGGAGTATTTCCTTAAGCAAAGATTGGATCCACATAACTTCACAAGTAGCAACTGTTAGACTCCTATACTCAGCTTCTGTGCTTGATCTTGAGACTGTGGCTTGCTTCTTTGAACTCCATGAGATAAGATTTCCACCCACAAAGATGCAATGGCCTGATACTGATCTTCTATCATCCAAGTCGGATGCCCAATCAGCATCAGCAAAACCTACAATGTTCATATCTTGTGGTTTCTTCATTGTTAGCCCATATTCAGACGTACTTACTTATCAAGTTCGAGTTTTTGACTATACCAAACAGAAATGTACGTTTAAACTTGTTTGATATCTAAGTTGAATCGAGCTGAAACGAACTTTTAACGAATGATCTCGAATTGAGTATCAAGTACCTTGATTTGATTTTCGACCTTAATAACATATTTTATATAATTTTGAACACTTGTTGTAATATTTAATCATTCATAATAAAGTATTTTGGTTGATATTTCTATTATATTTAAGATCACCACTACTCACACCTAAATGAGTCAAGTCCAGACGAGCAGTGCTGAGCTCAAAACTCGACTCGATTGTTATACTCAAAGGTCAAACCTTGAAATTCAACTCAGTCGAGCCTAATATTTTAAAGATCGAGCTCGACTCGATAAGAAACTTGAACTCGGCTCGACTCTCGGTTACCTATATAATTTTCAAAATTAATAATAAAATAATAAATATTGTCCAAACTCGATTAGACTCACGAGCTTTACAAGCCGAGTATTTATGAGCTCGAACTCGGTAGCTACTCGAGTAGCTCAAAACACAACTCAACTCGATTAACTTCAAATCGATTTTGATCTTTTTCCGAATTGAGCACGAGTAGCTCGCGAGTTGACTCAACTTACTTACAACCGGCCTACTCACACCTTCAAAATTATATAAGCACAACCATTTATTAAGTATACCCCTAAAAAAAATTAAAAATTAATTTATATACTCACTTCCTCAAAACAAAAAATAATACTTTCCCACTTTTTCCTACTCTTATGTTCCTAATCTAAAAAAGAAAAATGTTAAAAAAAACAAAAAAAAAAAAACATGCTGAATAAAATCTGAAAATATTTAAAAATTAATTTTTATTATTTAAATAAAGAAGAAACAAAAAATCCCCCACTCCCACCTCAAACCCCTCCCCATTCATAGCAATAGTCCTGCACGTCCCACCTCAAACTCCCCCTCCCCATCTCTGCAACTGAACCTCAAATTCTCCCGTCAATCGTATCAAACACTCTTAAATTTCCTTCACAATATTAAAATTATTTTCAATTAGAAATTTACATTCATGTCTTTACAAGAGTTAGATATGAACAAATTGAATTATACAGTTTTTGTCTTTTTCTTCTTAAAGTGAATTGTGTATCTTCAGTATCTCTTCAAACACAGGAAACCTCTCATTTAATTTAAGGTAACTATTTTTTATTCTATTCACTAAAATATATGGATTTAGTATCTCTTCAAACACAGGAAACCTCTCATTTAATTTAATGTAACTATTTTTTATTCTATTCACTAAAATATATGGATACAATACTAGCTTGTGTGTTCATCTAGCTAGGGATCGATGATAAAGTGACTTTTCCATCTTTTCCATTTTCTTTAATTATAATTTGTTTATTTCTATACTTTAATTAATTAGCATATATATTTACAATTTTAATTTATAATTTTGATTTAGGGGTATCTCAAAGAAAAGGAAGAGGGAAGACAACTGAAATTTCAGTTGAAAGAAAGAGACGTGGAGTTGGAAGACTCAGGTATACCGATTTCTTACTCCTCGGAGTTTTCACATTTGGTAATATGTGTTGACTTATATTTTACAATGGTATACCGATTTCTTACTCCTCGGGGTTTTCACATAGTAATATGTGCTCACTTATATTTTACAATATATAGCAAAAATTCAATCTCGAAGATGATCATCGTGTCTCAAAAGCATTATCTTACCAAGAAAGAGCGTCCCATTGGAGTAAGTGCCAATTATTTTGAAAGTGATGCTTATAAGGTACCAATATCCTCATTAGAAAGTGGTTATTTTTATTGCAAAATTGGTCCTGTTAATTTCTGGGAAAACGTTAGTTTGAAAAATATTATTATAAATAAATTAATCATATTCTTAAATTATAAATTAATTAAAAAATTATATATTTAATTTAAATATTATTTGATAATGGAAGGGATATATTTTTCTAAACTAAATAATAAAAATTGTGAGGTTTGTTGAGATTATTAAGGCGAATATTTCTGACACAATTTAATTTCCTTATTAGTTTCATCTTGGTAAACATTCAATTCAATTTAATATGCCAATTTTCGGTTTTCTCTAATTCACGGTCCTTCCTCCGCTGCCTTTATTTAATATTCAAGCCCCTTCTCGAAATGAAATTGATATATAATTAGTGTTATGCTTAGTGTTTGTTCATTGTAAACTTATAATTAAGTGTTAATTCGACTACGTGGCTGTGGAGATGGCTTATCCACCTTCAAATAAAAAAGAGAGAATTAATGTTGAACTACAAATGGAGAATGGAAATTTAAGGAACGAGCTTGAACAAGGAAGAGATGGAAGCATTGAGGACAAATAACACAGAGATGGCTTTACGATTGGAGTCCTTATAAGCCAAAATTCTTGAAATCTATCGTGCACTAAATCAAATAAATATCATTCCATCTTCTGGTGTAAGTAATTATTGGTGTGATTTATCTTTAATTTGATATTATTTTTTTCAATAAAAATACTCATTAAAATTTTTTACAGGTTTGAAAGACAACTTCTGGGTTCTGAGCAAGTTGATATACTACGTACTAATTCATCAACTTGATGATTTATTTAATATTTATGTTATGTAATTTATTTTAGACATTTAATTTTAATTTATCTAGTTTATTTTATGCAATGACTCACATTTTTGTTTTAAGTATTGATGTATTTTAAATTTGCAGTTTTGTATTCCTTGTTTATGTTTAATCACAAGTTTTACTTTCAATTTGTAATATTTTATTTTTAATACATAAATAGAATATTTTATAGGTATAAAAACATTGTCAAAAAAATATTGTCACTAACTCAGAACTATATAGAAATTCATTTGTCACAATATCTTCTTTTAATTTTTCTCATTATTATTATTATTTTAATCAAATTAATATTAATATAATGTTTACAGATTTTTAGGTTTTAGTGATAACACAGTGTGACTATAGTTAAAATACTTTTATTACAACATTATAAATATTATTATTTATACTTTTATTACAATATTATAAATATTATTATTTATATTGAATTAATTTAAAATATCAATATTAAAACATAAATGTGATGAATTTTTTAGCCTTTAGTGATAATTACATCGTGTAATTAGTCATAAACGTTATATTTTGTGATAATAATTAGTCATGACTAAAAACAACATAATAATTTTGTAACTATACTATTTATTTTAGTGTCAATGAACAAATGTGACAAAAATCTTGAGCAATAGTGACAACAAATATATTTGACTGAAACATTGAGTTATAGTGGCAATAAAGATATGAGACTAAAAACATTGAGTTATAGTGACAATGAACATAAGTGACTAAAACACTGAGTTATGGTGACAATAAATATATGTGACTAAAACACTGAGTTATAGTGACAATAAATATATGTGACTAAAACACTGAGTTATAGCGACAATAAACATATGTGACTAAATCACTGAGTTATAGTGACAATAAACATATGTGACTAAAACACTGAGTTATAGTGACAATAAACATATGTGACTAAAACACTGAGTTGCAGTGATAACAAGGAAATGCGACTAAATCATTGAGTAACAGTGACAACACGGATATGTGACTATAAAATAAGGTTTGGTGAAAAAATATGTACGTGACTAAAAATATGACATATAGTGATGTTTAAGACATTTTCGCCACTAATCTTTTAGCCACACGATTTATAGCCACAAACTCAAAAATTGTCACTAACTATTTTTAGTGACAATATTCAAAGATTTAGTGACAAAAAAAGTTGTCACTAAAAGCTATTTTTTTTGTAGTGAAGGGAAAAGAGAAAGTGTCCGAGCCCAAAGGAAAAGGGAAAGCAATTCAGAATTTGGAAGACTTAGATGAGGATGAGCAATTGGCTATTGCTCTGAAAAATTCTATGGCCTCAGCTCAGGAAGAAGGAGCTAGACTTCAGCAAAGGCCTGGAGGTGAATCAACAAGATTGGACAAGACTGCTGAAAGTGTCCAAATCAGAGGATAAATCAAGAAGGCTAAGGGAAACAAGAGAAAAACTGAAACCTTCACTGATTTTCCTAATAGCTTAGAGCTGCTTGCTGAATTCATAGTAGTATAAGAGCCCACTCCAAAGAAGGCCAAAGTCCCTGAAGTTGAAGAAGATGCTGAAACTGCCAAGTCTACTGAAGTCAGAACTGCTGAAATAGAAGATGTGGAGAAACTGTTTGACGAAGGCTTTGGAGCTGAACCAAAGAAGACAACTCTAGTTCTTGCTGATGATCCTTCCAAACTTTTTGAAGAAGGATTTGGGAAGGATGCTGAAACTCAGCAGAAGTTGTCCATGATGAAAGCAAAAGAAAAAATGGAGCAGCTAATGGAAGCTAATAGAGCAAGAGACAAGAGAAGAGCAGACTTTCAAAGACCAAGGAGGAAGAGAGCATCATACAACAAGCTGAAGCCTCAGCTGCTGATCCAGATGGATAGCAAATATCCTGACATGGATAAATGGGTCCCCATACAACTGAATGATGATTGGGAAGAAGCAAAGAGGGAGTTTGTCTATGACTTCTATGTTATAGGCAGATGGATTGGAGAAGATCTAGAATCCATCTTCACTCAGTTCATGTTTGACAACCACAGGGAACTCTACCAAAGACTTCTTGCTGCTGCTTAGTAAGTGTAGTCAAGTCACCTTTTGATTCGGGTGGAATTTACACATTTTAGGGGCACATGTGAGGTGTATTTTGATGTGGATTTCATTGAATTATGCATGGAATATGATTGTTTAAGCCGAGATGAGAGAAAGGTTGTGTTTTGTCGGTTTTGTAGGTAAAACAATGGAATTTGGAGCAAAACACATACCACAAGTGATCGTACTGGAAAGAAGAGTGCACGGTTGGATTCGTCTCGGAAAACGGAGTGGATTAGCCAAAGGAATCAAGTCAATCCGACACCCGAGGCGAAAGTTATGCACGAAACGAGAAAAGGCCGAAATCGAAGAACAAGGCAACTCGGCCGAGTGAGGTTACTCGGCCGAATCTGCGAATTTGGGTTTTACTGCGCACACGGCCGAGTAACCCAACTCGGCCGAGTTGAATGGAAAGCTGAAGACCACTCGGCCGAGTGACGCGCGACCCCTGTTTTCTGTAATTCACTCGACTAACACACCGACTCGGCCGAGTGACCCCAACTCGACCGAGTCACCCCATTTTCGGTGCCAAACTTGTATTTTCTCCATTTTCAAGGGACTCAGTTGCAAATATCACACCTAAACCCTACCCCAACACTATAAATACCCCACTTCTTAAATTTCACACCATCTTACCCCTCTCTCAAGAATTCTTTCACACACCAACACACACTTGGAGGTTTTGGGCCATATCTTCTTCAATTCAACACCAATTCATGCAAGGAAGAAGCCACTAGCTTGGGAATTCAATTCCTCACCACACCACAGTCTAAGCTTTCTCTTATTTTCAATTTTTATTGCTTTGATCTTTGTTTTGATTGTAATTCAAACATGTGTTTGATTGGCTAGAACACTTTTGGTTCTAGGGCCTTGTACATACTTTTGATGATATCTATGGATTAATATTTGTTTAATTGGTGTTTGTGTAGCTTAATTCTATTTGGATGCTTGGTGTTTGTTGCAAAACATGTCATTATGTGTACAATGGTGATGTGTTGATCATAGTTAGTTGAATTAGGTTGAGAAATCTATTTTGATTAATTGATTGCAAGCATTTAACCTAATTTTATTGTGAGATTGAAAGATGATCAATGATTAGGAAGATGTGTGATGATCTTAGGGGCTTGATTGGGTCTTATTATGCAACTTAGGTAGAGATACTAGGTTGTGTAGTATTGCCTTTGAATTACTTGGATCGAAAGGACTTTTAATTCATTATGTTGTGATCAATCTTATAGACAAAGCATGAACACCATTTGAATAGACATTTACCCATAGATGGATTCACTAGTAGTGCATGTGCTCTAGGACCTACCTTCTCTTAATTGAGTTACATCCATTTTTACTTCCGTCTCTTGATTCGTATGCTTTTTGATCGATTTTATCTTTGCTCTTTGTTGCTTATTCGTGACACTTGGTAGGTAATTTTAGAGTAAACCATCACATTCAAACGATCGATCATGTCTATTTAGAATTCGACTAGCAAACTACCCTTTTACGCTTAGCCTTCTCGTGGGATCGACCTCGTGCTTATCACGCTACAATAGACGCCGTATACTTGCGGTTGTTTATTTAGTGTTGTATATCACGTGAATCAAGTTTATGGCGCCGTTGCCGGGGAGGTTTTTATAAGCTCTAGAGTGTAGGCTAGGAGAGTTTTAGTTTGGACAATTTATTTGCTTTCTTTATTTGCAAAAATCCAAAAATATTTGAGTTTGTTATCTTGATCATAATTACAATTCTCACTCTCGTTTGTTCTTTTGATAGACATGGTTTATGATCACACGATCTAAGGGGAACCACCAAGAAGTGCTACCTTTAGATCCGGAGATTGAGGCCAATTGTCGAAAAAGGAACGCCGAAAGGAGAAGACTAGAGTTGGAAAGAATGAACCGAAGGGAAAATCCGGTTGTAGAAGAAGTTGAAGAGGAACTTGAGAATCAAGGAGTCGAAGGAGTCGAGGAACCTAACGGGAATTGAGGTAACCGACCTCAAGGGGTGCTAAGGGACAACTTTCATCGTAGAGTTGAAGAGAACATTGGGATGGAAAGAAATGTAGAGCAACGGGAGGAAAACGGGAATCAACGAGTTTTGAGAGACCATTTCCGCCCTATCCCAAGGCCCTATGGAGGAGCGGGTCGGGAACCCGTGGATGCTCATAACTTTGAGCTCAAACCGGCCCTAATCATGATGGTTCAAAACAACCAATTTGGAGGGTTGTCAAAGGAGGATCCTAACCTCCATTTATCTCAATTCTTAGAGATAAGTGGAACGGTTAAGATCAATCGTGTCCCTCAAGATTACATCCGTCTCCAATTGTTCCCATTCTCCCTCCGTGATCGTGCAAAGCAATGGTACATGTCTCTTGATCTAAGGACAATCGAAAATTGGGCTGATCTTGTAGACACTTTCCTCATGAAGTACTTTCCTCCAAGCAAGACCATCAAGATAAGAGGAGAAATTTCTTCTTTCATGCAAGACGATGATGAGTCTTTAGCCGAGGCTTGGGAGCGTTTCAAGGACCTCATACGGAGTTGTCCTCAACATGGGTTCTCAAGAGACCAATTGATTTGCTATTTCTACAATGGGATGGACCATCGAACAAGAGGGATGGTGGATGTTTCGGCCGGTGGAGGTTCTTTGCTAGGAAAGACGATGGATGAAGGGTATGTGCTTCTAGAGGAGATGGCAAAGAACGGAAACCAATGGCCATCCGAGAGAAGGCAAGCTCGAAAAGTTGCTTCCACTAAGGAGTCGGATGATTTTGCTACTCTATCCAACAAGGTGGACAAGTTGACTTCGATGATGGCGGCCAAGTCATTAATGGGACCTAGTGATGAACAATATGAAGAGGCTCATTATATGAACAATCAAAGGGACCGTCATTTTCGAGAAAGAGGTTGGAATGAGAGGCAAAATCCCCCCAACCCAAATCATTACCATCCCGGATTGAGGCAACATGAGAATTTTTCCTATGCTAACACAAGGAATGCTATCATCCCACCTCCAAATTTTAATGTTAGAGATGGAGCTATTGTGGAGTCCTCATCAAAGTTGTCATTGGAGGACATGTTTGGTACTTTTATGGGGGAAACAAAGAACTTCATGAGAGAGACGAGGGAGAATGCAAACATAACTCGACAAAGACTTGATGAACAAGGGGAAATGATCAAAAACGTAGCAAGTAATGTGAAAGCCATAGAGAAGCAAGTGAGTCAACTTTCTAATGTCATCGGTAGTCAACACACTCCGGGGCAATTTCCTTCAAAAACGGAGCTCAATCCCAAGGAACATTGCAAAGCTATAAAGCTAAGAAGTGGGACGAGCTACGATGGGCCAAAGATGCCACAAGAGGAGGAAATGGTAATGGCACCCGAGGATGTCGACAAAGAAGATGGACAAGAGAAAGAAAGGCAAGAGGACATAGTGAGGGAAGAAGATAAAGTAGAGGAGAAAAAGAGTGAGGAGGCAATCCTTCCTCAAGACAAAGGCAAGAATGTGGTACCTCTCCCATACCCTCAAAGGTTGAAGAAGAAGGGCTTGGACAAAAAATTTGCTAAGTTTGTGGAGATGTTCAAGAAGATCCACATCAACATCCCCTTTGCCGAAGCTCTAGAACAAATGCCCCACTATTCCAAGTTCTTGAAAGAAATCATGTCAAACAAGAGGAAGATGGTGGAGTATGAAACGGTGCATTTGACCGAAGAATGTAGCTCAATCATTCAAGCAAAGCTACCTCAAAAGCTTAGAGATCCCGGATCCTTCACCTTGCCATGTGTTATTGGAGATGGAGGTACATTTAAAGCTTTGTGTGATTTGGGAGCTAGCATTAATCTTATGCCTTTGTCCATATTCAAGTCACTTGGTTTGGGGAAACTTACACCAACCACAATGAGCCTTCAATTGGCGGATCGATCCATGACATACCCCTTGGGTATAGTAGAGGATGTGTTGGTTAAGATCGATAAGTTCATATTCCCGGTGGATTTTGTGGTGTTGGATATGGAAGAGGATAAGTACATTCCACTCATCTTGGGAAGGCCATTTTTGGCAACCGGTGGAGCCATTATTAATGTGAGGAAAGGGGAGTTGGAGCTTCAAGTGAACAACGAGAAAGTGTTGTTCAACATCTACAAGGCCATCAAGTTTAGAGATGATGATGATGAGGTCTATGAGTGCAACATGATCAATAGTGTGCAAGCTTGTGTGGATATGCACATGGAAAATAGCAACTCAAAAGACTCACTTGATTTTTGCATAAGAGAATCTCTTAAATCACTCTCTTCTATTCCTTTTGATTTCAATTTTGATGAGCTTAATGATTTAGAATTGTTTGAATACATGTCTTCTCTTGATGTTTTGAAGGAACTTCCAATCAAAAAGGAGGAGAAATTCATGGAGATACGACAAGAAGCCAAGTTTTGGGGGGTTTTACTTGAAGAGTGTCAAAGATTTCCTTACGAAAATCTTGAAACTTGGCCCTCTTGTTACACATTGGAAGCACCAAAGGAGGAAGCTAAGGAGAAACCAAAAGCTCAAGAGAAGGGGAGGAAACTCGACTTGAAACCACTTCCGGAGCACTTGAGATATGCTTATCTTGAATAAGGTGACCTCTTTCCGGTTATTGTTTCTTCACAATTGCATGAGCTTGAGTTAGAAAAATTGCTTAGGGTGCTTAGAACTTATAAATCGACTATTGGTTGGGATATTTCGGATTTGAAGGGTATACCGGCTCATATTTGCATGCATAAAATTAGACTAGATGAGTCTATTAAGCCTAAAGCCCAAGGTCAAAGAAGATTGAACCCCATTATGCAAGATGTAGTAAGAAAAGAAGTGTTGAAGTGGTTAGATAATGACATAATTTTTCCCATAAGTGATAGTGAGTGGGTGAGCCCAACACAAGTGGTACCTAAGAAGGGGGGTATGACCATTGTTAAAACCGAAGCCTTAGAGGACATTCCTACTAGGACCATTGTGGGGTGGAGAGTGTGCATTGATTATCGTATGTTGAATAGTGCCACTAGGAAAGATCACTTCCCTTTACCTTTTATTGATCAAATGTTGGATAGGATGGCGGGATACGAGTATTATTGCTTTCTTGATGGTTACTCGGGATACAATCATATTTTGATTGATCCTAAGGACCAAGAGAAATCAACTTTTACTTGCCCTTATGGTACTTTTGCTTTTAGGAGAATGCCATTTGGATTGTGCAATGCTCCTGCCACCTTCCAACGATGCATGATGGCTATTTTTCATGGTATGATTGAAAACATAATGGAGGTATTCATGGATGATTTTTCCGTGTTTGGTTATTGCTTCGATACATGTCTACGTAACCTCTCTTGTGTTTTACAAAGATGTATAGATACCAACTTGGTGCTTAATTGGGAGAAATGCCACTTCATGGTGAAGGAAGGGATTGTG
This sequence comes from Galeopsis tetrahit, assembly GCA_963675135.1. Classification (NCBI taxonomy): domain Eukaryota; kingdom Viridiplantae; phylum Streptophyta; class Magnoliopsida; order Lamiales; family Lamiaceae; genus Galeopsis; species Galeopsis tetrahit. The sequence goes on along the minus strand of OY776124.1, from coordinate 55,838,211 downwards.
CTTGGACATAAGGTTTCGGCAAAAGGGCTTGAGGTGGATAGAGCAAAGATAGTGGCTATTGAGAGATTACCCCCACCAACCAATGAGAAGGCGGTTAGGAGCTTCCTTGGACACGCCGATTTTTATAGAAGATTCACCAAGGACTTTTCAAAGATAGCCAAACCCATGTGTGCATTATTGGAAAAGGGAGCCACATTCATTTTTAGTGAAGAATGTGTGAAGTCGTTTGAGATTTTGAAGGAGGCCTTGATTAAAGCTCCCGTGTTGGTGATACCCGATTGGAGCCAACCATTTGAGATCATGTGTGATGCTACCGACTATGCCATTGGAGTGGCTTTGGGCCAAAAGAGAGACAAGCTCTTCCGTGTGATCTACTATGCAAGCAAAACCTTGAATCCGCCTCAAAGGAACTACACCACAACGGAGAAGGAGATGCTAGCCGTGGTGTATAGCTTCGACAAGTTTAGAGCCTATTTGGTTGGAGCCAAAACCATCGTGTATACGGATCACACAACTTTAAAGTACTTGGTTGAGAAGAAGGAGGCTAAACCGAGGTTGATACGATGGGTGCTCCTACTACAAGAATTTGATGTGGAGATAAGGGATAGGAAAGGATGTGAAAATGTGGTGGCGGATCATCTCTCAAGACTTGAGAATGTGGAGGAAAAAGATATCCAAGTTCCTATCAAGGAGTAGTTTCCCGATGAGCAAATCCTTGCCATCAAAGAAACATGTCCATGGTTCGCCGACTTTGTGAACTACATAGCCACCGGAACACCACCACCAAACCTCTCATTCCATCAAAAGAAGAAGTTTTATCATGATGTCAAGTTCTATGTTTGGGAGGATCCGTTTCTCTATAGATGGTGTTCAGATATGATCATGAGAAGGTGCTTAGGAGAAGATGAGTGGGAGAAAGTGATTGAAGAGTGCCATTCATCTCCTTATGGAGGTCATTTTGGAGCAAATAGGACGGCCCACAAAATTCTTCAAAGTGGTTTTTATTGGCCATCCATTTTTAGGGATTGTGAAGCTTTTGTGAAGAGGTGTGACAAGTGCCAAAGGATGGGAAACATTTCAAAGAGGCATGAGATGCCTATGAAGAATGTGATTGAGGTGGAGCTTCTTGATGTATGGGGGATTGATTTTATGGGACCATTCCCCACTTCTCATGGATTTTCTTACATCCTATTGGCCATTGATTATGTCTCTAGGTGGATTGAGGCCATTCCAACCACTACAAATGATGCCAAGGTGGTACTCCAAGAGCACTAGTGAGTGATGGTGGTTCACACTTTTGCAACCGATGGCTTGACCAACTTTTGACAAAGTATGGAGTTAAGCATAGGGTGACCACACCTTATCACCCTCAAGCTAATGGGCAAACGGAGCTTGCTAATCGAGAGGTGAAGCAAATCTTGGAGAAAACCGTTGGGTTAAAAAGGAAGGATTGGGCTATCAAGTTGGATGATGCTCTTTGGGCATATCGAACCGCCTACAAGACACCTTTGGGCACATCTCCTTACCAACTTGTGTATGGAAAGTCTTGTCATCTACCCGTGGAAGTAGAGTTGAGAACTCGTTGGGCCATTAACGAGTTGAATCTTGATCTTAAGGCATCCGGAGAAAGAAGGAAGATGATGCTTAATGAGCTTGATGAGTTTAGGAATGGAGCCTTTGAGAATTCCAAAAAGATTCACAAAGAAAGAGCTAAGAGATTTCATGACAAGATGATTGAAAGGAGGGAATTTCAAGTTGGAGAACAAGTCCTATTGTTCAACTCAAGGTTGAGGTTATTTCCGGGTAAGTTGAAGTTAAAGTGGTCGGGACCCTTTGTGATTAAGAATGTGACGCCCATGGGAAATGTGGAGCTTATTGGTAAGGATGGAACGACCTTTGTGGTGAACGAACAAAGAGTGAAGCATTACTGAAAGTGTGTGTGGGGTGGTATCTAGTGTTTAAGTAAAAAAACAGAACAATGTTACACTGAATGTTGTGACAATTAGTGTAGCATTAACTCTAACAGAATGTGAATAAGTAAACACAGTACACAGCGGAAGTCTAAAACACTAAAACACAATACGAACACAATGGAATAATTTTTAACATAGATTTTATTAATAACAAAACCTATGCTAAGCCTTACGGCGAAAAGTAACTTAGTTCCTAAGTTATACAAAAATGTCGTGTGAAATGTCTCAGCAATTACTTCAACATTCCACAAACGGAAACTACAATCGAGGCAGGTGCCTGAATCCGCAAACAGACTTAAGTGTAAAACACTGTCTAAAGAACTAATCTAATCTTGTGATTCACTCTCACTCGATTCAAGACTAGAACAAAGTACACTGGAAGGCGGTATCCCTCGGCGTACGTCAAAAGACACAACTACTGACCATAACTCCTAACTAGGGTTGAACGCTCAAGGAGGTGTTACTCGAATAGTGCATACTTTGAAATGAGAGGTTCTGGCGGTATTTATAGAGAAATACACAGCTTCTAGATCCTTCCATTATGAGATCCTATTTTTTAGGACCTCAACCTCCATGATCTTTCTAGATCATTCTGCCATCTTCCAGGTCGTTCTACAATGCTCCAAAGCCTTCTAGCACCTTCTCCAACATTCTGGAATCTTCCAGGTTCCAGACTCTTGTAGAAGCTTCTAGAATCGTTCCTGAATGTGAGAGCATTTAGTACAACATTTAATGTAACATTTCAGAAAAGACTTAGAATAAATCAAGGAAGGTCAAATTAAGATGTTGTTGATAATGTTAAAGCATTTAAGAGTTAACAACATCTACAATCTCCCCCAATTTGACCTTTCGACTACAACACACCTGATGCACATATATTTCTATACATACTCAGTATTATGTATTTAGGTATGTTGAACATCAAAGCTAAATACTAGTCAAGACAATACCTGTTGTAACCGTTTGATCAAATCAAAAGAAGATCAAGAATAATTTTACTAAGATCCGTGCCATAAGATCAAAGTAATCTTATTCAAAACCAAAACAAGTATAAACAGTACACTTGTTTACAAACATATAACATTTACAAAAATCAAAGATTAAATCAGAGCATATAAGGGTATATACCAGATTAGTTCTAAGACTTATGTAAGACTCAAAAAACAAACAAACAAAAAACAAACAAGGACTAAACAATATAAACAGAGCAAAAACTATGAAACATAAATAAACTAAACAAGGCATATTCATCATGCAGTAAGCAATTAATGATAGGAAAACAAATTAAGCAATAAGCAGTAATCAGATATCATTAGTGCAAACTAAATTAAGCAAGATAAATATAGACAACCTATCAACTAGAAATAGTAAATATTGTATCAGAATAAACAGAATTTAACTTAAACATAACAGAATAACAAAAACAAAAATAGGACTGAAAATGGCATGAATTGCTATAACAATAGCAGCAGCATCAAGGTCCTGCACATGTGCCATCTGTATTTCAGTACTCCCCCTGTCTTGTATCATCTGTTCTAGATATTAGCATAGAGGATTTCCATATCCTCATCTTCAGCAGCATCTGCAAACTTGTCTTCATCAGCCTCCTCTGGTTCCTCAATGAAACAAGTTGATGCAAAGAGTGCAACAACATTGTTAGCAGCAGCAGCATCAGGTACACCTCCAACATCTTCAGGATTCAGCTCTTCAATAACAACTCCAGAAGCTCTTGCTGAAGTGGAAGGTGGTACTCCCCCTGTTGTAGTGGAAAGTAGCCTGGTCCACTTGTCTTTGATGAACTGGAGCTCATCAATCTGGTCCTATAAGTGCTGTAACTGCAGTAATATAAAAGATCTGGGAACAGAAAAAGTGGTGCCAGTGTTACCACCAATGTTCTCAGCATCTGGTGCAGCATTAGATGCAGCTGTGTTCTGTTCAGGTCTCTGTGCTGGTTGAGGTTGAGGTTGTGGTTGAGCAGGAGCTGGTCTTTGAGAAGAACTTCCAGGATTGTGCAAGGGCAGATCTTTCACTCTTTCACCAATGAGCAAAGCAGGTGAAATGGTGTATAAATGAACCTTACCTCTAAGAACTTCAGTCTTCTTAGGGCTAAAACCATGCATCTTCAAGTATGAACATATAAGCACAGGGTATGGAAGGTTTCCTTTATCAGAAATATCACCACTAAACTTCATCATGTGGTGGAAAATGGTCAATCCCAAATTAAACTTCCTCAAAACCACTATCCTATAAAGCAAGATTGCTTGATCCTTTGTCACTTTGGTAGAGTTGGTGGAAGGTATCCAGTTATAAACAATCAATTTGTGCAACACAGAATAAAGAGAAGTAAGGTCTTTGGCCAACATTCCATTCCTCCATCTAGTCAATAAACCACCAGTCATAGAAGCAGTAACAACATCCAAATCAGGTTCATCATCATCAAGAACTGGTTCTATGCCTAAGAAATCATTGATCAATTCTGGTGTAAATGGAACTATACTCCCCCTAAACTGTACATTCCCATACCAACGGGAACTCCTCCTACCATTACTCTTCCTCAGACAAGCATAAAACTCATACACCCAATCAGAAACAAAAGTATCACACAAGTTCAGAGCTTTCATCAACTTTCTATCCTCTAAGAATTGAATCAAATTCTTACTCTCAAAATCAGAAATATGAATTCTCCTTTCCATCAACAATTTCCTCCTAGACAACCTGGTTATCTTATCAACCAATCCATCAATATCAGAATCTACTTCAGTTTCAGAATTACCTTCCTCAGAAGTAGTGTCCTTTGAGCTTGGTTCTTTCACCTCTTCAGAGCTTGATTCAGAGCTTGATTCCCCTTCCTTTTCAGAGCTTTTGTCAGGAGCTGCACTGCTTGAATCACCTCCATCATCAGGTTCTGGTGCTGGAGCACTTGATTCAGCATGTGAGGCAGCATTCTTCTTCAGGGCTTGTTGTATATCCTTGAGACAAATCTCCATTTCAGAATCAGAATCATGTTCTGGTTCTTCAGGCATTGTTCGAACAGCATCAACCTTTGCCTTTCCCTTCCCCTTAGGATCAGCTTTCTTCTTAGTTGGCTTCTCAATCACCACTTCTTCTTCAGATTCAGAGAAGACCTGAATTGGTTCAGCAACATCACCACCTAGCTTCTTCTTCTTCCTCAAAGAGTCTGAGTAATCAACTCGAGTAAAAACTCGACCTGATCGTCTTCTTGGAACTGGGCTCCTCTTTCTCTTCTTCTCTTCAGCATTCCTCTTGAAAGGAATCGGTTCAGAGTCGGATTTCGAGATGTCAGAGTCGGTTTTGTCGGATTCTTCAGCATCCTCCATTTGAGCGTCCTCATTGTCGGATGTCTCCGCATTCGACGGCTCCTTTGACTCAGCAACATGGAATTCTTCAATCTCCTTTTCAGTCTCCCCCATAGAGGCAGCAGTCGGGGCCTCTGTTTCAGCGTTAGGGCTCGGAATTTGGGGCTTTTCGGCTGTGGATGAAGAAGGTGCAGTAGTGATCACTTCTTGGGTGCGCAAGTAGTGAGAGATGTCAATGGACATATCACCAATCGTGAGGATGGGTGGATTAGGTGATCTCATCGATTGAGAAAAATTCTCAACCGCCTGGCTCAGCTCGGAGAGTGTAGCTTGGTTTGGGATGTGGATGGTTGTCGGAGTAGCTGGAGTGGGTGTGACGGTTGTGGCAGTTGGGGGTGAATTTTCGTTTGAAGCAGCCATGGAAGCTAGAGTATGCAGATTAGAGAGGGATGAAGATGACGGTTGTGAGTTGGGAGAGTTTGGTTTCTGTGAGTTTAATTTCTTGTTTCCTGCCATTTAAACCAAGAATTCGAAAAGAACCAACACAAGAATCGAGATAAACACAAAATATCTTATAACAAAATCTGCAAAACTAATACTCAACTTACTCAATTAATTACAAAGCTTAGAAAAACATGAAATGAGAGTATTTATATAGAGAGAGCTTAGTAGTTGGAATAATGTACGTGTGATTAAGGCTTGACTTAAAGAAAATTCTAGATTGAATGGATAATGCTCCACAAATTCAGCCACAAGTAAATCATGGGTGAGTTAGTGGGGTAAAATCTTAATTAATTAATTAAATTAAGAATATTCTAGAATTAATTAAAAATAAAAAATGTGTATAATCTGAAATAATAAAAGGAACGTGGTTAGTATAATTATAAATAAATAAAATAAATTCCCACAATTAATTAAATAATTACAACTTATAAAAATATAATTGAATCATGTAATGTTGTGCTCAAGGATTTGACATACACCTCAACATTGGTTTTTCACAGGTTTTACCTATCCAATGTAGCCAAATTTTTTCAGCATTTTTCTTTTCATTGCATTTCTTCTTTTTGTGCTACAGCATCTAATTCGTATTGATCCATTGTTCCTGTAGAGTACATCGTAGTAGCGAACTCCGTGCCCCATACTTACTTAATGGATTACGAACCTCTTGATGTTTTTACCAAATTCACCTTTTGAAAAGAAGGCATCGTAGTAGCGAACTCCGTGCTCCATAGTTACTCAGTGAATTGGTACATCTTTTAGTATGCTGTAACATTCTCAATTTTTCAAGCTTTTGAGAGGTGTAGTACATGCCTATTTTTGCACAAACAAATTTCAGATTCAAGAATATTTTACAAAGGAATTATTCAACGAAAATAAGAAATAAATCAAATCTATAATAACTATACCACCTTAGGCTGTTGTCCCAAATGCTACCGCATTTGTGACAACATCCTCTCAAGAATTATTCAGATATTACACATACCAAGAGATTTCCTCAAAAATGAGAATCTCTCATGGTCAAGAGCCTTAGTAAATATATCTGCATTTTGATTTTCAGTAGGCACATATTCCAACTTAACTATGTTCTTCTCCACTAAATCTCTCATAAAATGATGTCTAATGCTAATGTACTTAGTGAGTGAGTGTTGTACCGGATTCTTAGATATGTTAATAGCACTTGTGTTATCACAGAAAATTGTGAGGATATTGTTTTCAATTCCATAGTCATGAAACATCTTACTTAACCACAATAGCTGTGTGCAACAACTTCCTGCAGCTATGTATTCAGACTCGGCAGTGGATTGAGAAACACAATTTTGTTTCTTGCTATGCCAAGACACAAGATTGTTCCCCATGTAGAAACATCCTCCACTTGTACTCTTTCTGTCATCAATGTCTCCAGCCCAATCCGCATCACTGTATCCAATCAATGTGTTGTTGGTGTCCTTAGTGTACCATATCCCTAGTTCACTTGTACCTGAAACGTATCTGATTATCCTTTTCTCTGCATTCAGGTGAGATTCCTTTGGATTTGCTTGGTACCTAGCACAAACACACACACTATACATAATGTCAGGTCTACTAGAGGTTAGATAAAGTAAGCTACCTATCATGGATCTATACAATGTTGGATCAACATCCTTTCCACCATTGTCTTTGCAAAGTTTCAAAGTAGAACCCATAGGTGTTTTCATTACTTTTGAGCTTTCAAGACCAAACCGTTTGACTAAGTTTTTAGCATACTTACCTTGAGAGAAGAAAATACCATCCTTACATTGCTTGATTTGAAGACCTAAAAAATAATTCAAGTCTCCAACCATACTCATCTCAAATGTGGCTGTCATTGCTTCAACAAATCTGTTCAGCATTTTATCACATGTTGAACCAAACACAATGTCATCAACATATATTTGAGCAATTAGTAATCCTTCTCCAGTGTGCTTAATAAACAAGGTCCTATCGGCTTCTCCTCTAATAAATCCATATTCTAAAAGAAAGTCCGTAAGCCTACCATACCATGCTCTAGGAGCTTGTTTTAGACCATACAATGCTTTCTTTAGTTTGTACACATGATCAGGGTATTGTGGATCTTCAAAACCTTTAGGCTGTTCTACATATGCTTCTTCATTTAATATGCCATTTAAGAATGCAGCTTTTACATCCATTTGATGTAGTTTAATATCAATAAAACATGCAATTGCTAGTAATAATCTAATAGATTCTATCCTAGCAACAGGTGCAAAAGTTTCATCAAAATCAACACCTTCAACTTGGGTGTAACCTTGTGCAACTAACCTAGCTTTGTTCCTAACAATGTTTCCAGACTCATCAGTTTTGTTCTTATAAATCCACTTTGTTCCAATGACATTAGTATGACTAGGTCTTGGAACAAGTGTCCAAACTTCATTTCTTTCAAACTGATTAAGTTCCTCATGCATAGCATTTATCCAATTTTCATCAGTTAATGCTTCATTTACATTTTTAGGTTCAATTTCAGAATAGTAACACTCAGCATTCACAACATTGCAAATAGAAGACATGCATATTGTTCTTACCACATCTACCTTATTCGATCTTATTCTTCCTCTTGTTTGCACTCCAACTACAGCATCGCCTATGATCTGGTCAGAAGGATGACTTTTCCCCATTCTTGAAGAAGGATTCGTTTTGGGAACATACTGATCATTCTGTGGAATTACAACTGTCTGTTCTGTAGATGTTGCTCCAGATGTGTTAGCATTTGGTGCAACATTATCAGACTTCAGTGTATTCTCAGAATTGTCAGTGACTTGTGATATATCCTCTTCATCTTTATCATCTGTAAGACCTTTATCATCATCAAACACAACATTAACAGATTCTTGAACAGTGTTAGTCTTAAGGTTATAAACTCTATAAGCTTTACTATTTCTAGAATAGCCTAAAAAGAAACCTTTATCACTTTTAGAATCAAACTTGTGAAGTTGATCCCTATCATTCAGAATATAACACACACAACCAAATACATGAAAATATTTCACACTTGGTTTTCTAACATTCAGAATCTCATAAGGTGTTTGATTAGTAGCAGATCGAATATAAACTCTATTAATGATATGACATGCTGTATTCAATGCTTCAGCCCAAAATCTTTTAGAAAGACTTTTAGATAAAAGCATGACTCTTGCCATTTCTTGTAAAGTTCTATTCTTTCTTTCAACAATTCCATTTTGTTGTGGAGTTTTAGGAGATGAATATTCTTGCAAGATACCTTTCTTATCACAGAAATCATTAAACATGCTATCCTCAAATTCCCTACCATGATCAGTTCTAATACGGCCAACTTTTAAGTTAAACACATTTTTGAACCTTTTATAGAGAACTTTAAAAGCAGCAAATGTTTCAGATTTATCTCTTAAAAACTCAATCCAAGTATATCTAGAAAAATCATCTACCACAACTAAGGAATATCTCTTACCTCCAATGCTTTCAGTTTCCATAGGACCCATCAAATCCATGTGCAACAATTCAAAACATCGATGTGTAGAACAATGTGACAGCATTCTATGCGGCACTCTTACCTGTTTACCTTTCTGGCATGATCCACATACAGTGGTATTCTGGAAACTCAGTTTAGGTAGTCCTTTGATTGCATCTGATGTGATTAGTTTCTTCATTGACCTGTAATTTACATGTCCTAATCTTTGGTGCCATAAGACATTCTCATCATGTTTTGACAAATTCAATACATTAGTTCCAATAAGATAACAGTTATCTGCAGACCTAATACCAGTCATTACACAATCATCATCTTCATTAAGAACATAGCAAGACTCTTTGTCAAATTTTACATGCAAATTATCATCACAAAGTTGACTAATACTAATCAGATTAGCAAGTAAGCCATCAACATGCATAACATTTTTAAGCTTAGGAAAACCTTGAACATTCAAAGTTCCTTTTCCTATTATCTTTCCTTTTGATCCACCACCATATGTAACATTACCACCATTCAAGGTCATATAATCAGATAAGTAGTCTATTTGTCCTGTCATATGTCTAGAACAACCACTATCAAAATACCATAGACCAGGTAAACATGCTTTCAAGGATGTGTGAACAACATTACAGGTAACTTTTGATTTCCATGCAGATTTCACAGAATGTTTCCTAGGATGTGAAGACATTCTGAATGACTTAAATTCAGCTCTCAAATCTTTAAACATTTTCAAGCAGAAGGGACGAATATGACCATATTTAAAGCAATAATGACAAATATACTTCCTTTTAACCTTGTGAGAATCTGTTTGTGCAGATGTTACACCAGATGTGCTAGCATTTGCCTTCACAAATTTCACAGGTTTTCTAAAATTTTTCAGAAATAGAAGCAGTTTCACCATCATAACCTAAACCATAATTATTAGATTTACCAGTAGCTATAGCATCATTCACTGTAGAAGCACTCTTGGAAAACTTTTTGAAACTTAAAGTAGAGTTGATCAATTTCTCCTTCAGTTTACAAACTTCAAGATCTCTTCTGGTAAGTAAGACTTCTAGCTTAGTGATTGTGTCTTTTAGATCCTCATTCTCTTTATTCAAAGAATTCAGAGAGAGTTTCTGAGAGTTCCAATCATCTAACAATTTCTGATATGTCTCATCATCAATCCTTTTTCCTGCATCATCAACAAAGCCATTAAAACAGTTCAAATCTGGGTGACTCTGTTTTGATGTTACTGTAGTTGTGAAGACATCAGGAGCAACATCAGAATCTGTATCATCCAGATCATCATCTGAGGAATTATTATAATCAATTCTGGTAAAATGAGCACTTTCATTTTCATTAAACTCATCAAGATCATCATTATCAGATTCATCACTCAAGGTAGCACTAAAATTCAGTTTTTGCTTCAGTCTGGTATTGGCACACTCATTTGCATAGTGTCCATAACCAGAACATGCATTGCATTGAACTGATTTTCTAAATTCAGGATCATACCTTGGTTTACCTTCACTCTTTGATGGTCTTGGTGTGAATTGACTCTTCCTCCTTTCTGGTTGTGGTGTTGATGTGTTGATTTGGATCTTAGGCTGAATGTTTCGTTTAGATTTATGCATAGACTTCTTAAGAAATTTATTAAAATGCTTTGTAAGAAGAGCAATGCTGTCAGGATTGTTAAGGCATTCATCAAGCAATTCCTCATCCGAATCAACCTCAGTAATGATAGGCTGAATCTCAGATTTGTTTGATGTCTCTCCTTTAAAAACAACAACTTTTTTATCATCTTTAGCTTCATCAGTTTGATTAGTGTTTATTTCATAGGTTCTAAGAATACTCACTAATTCATTTTGACTCAACTTATCAGTATCTTTTGCCTCTTCAATAGCACAAATTTTAGCATCAAATCTTTTAGGAACAGACCTTAATATCTTATGTACTACTCTAACATTTGAAATAGGGTCACCAAGAGAATGTGATTCATTAATAATCTCACTTAACATTTCGTTGTAGGATGAAATGGTTTCATCTTCCCTCATTCGGAGATTCTCAAACTTTGTCCCCAACATTCGAAGCTTTGTCCTTCGAACACTATCGGAACCTTCACAATGCTCTTGTAACCTGTCCCATGCATCCTTAGAAGTAGAACAGTTAGATATAATTTTAAACATAGAGGTATCAACAGAAGTAAAAATAGCATTTAAGGCTTTAGAATTATATCCTGCTGTTGTTATCTCATCGGCTGTCCAATCAACTTCTTTCTTAAGTTGAATTTCACCATCGGCATCTGCTGGATTCTTTGGTACGTCCCAACCTGTAAGAATAGTCCTCCAAGCACGTTCATCAATTGACTTGATGTACATACGCATCTTAGGCTTCCAATAAGCATAATTTGAACCATCTAAAACGGGTGGCCTAAGTGCTGTGGATATGTGATGTGTTTCCATTGCTAACATAAACTAAAACACACTTTAAGCAAGGATCTAACCTAGTGTCGTCAGGTATCGGCTCTGATACCAACTGAAAGTGTGTGTGGGGTGGTATCTAGTGTTTAAGTAAAAAAACAGAACAATGTTACACTGAATGTTGTGACAATTAGTGTAGCATTAACTCTAACAGAATGTGAATAAGTAAACACAGTACACAGCGGAAGTCTAAAACACTAAAACACAATACGAACACAATGGAATAATTTTTAACATAGATTTTATTAATAACAAAACCTATGCTAAGCCTTACGGCGAAAAGTAACTTAGTTCCTAAGTTATACAAAAATGTCGTGTGAAATGTCTCAGCAATTACTTCAACATTCCACAAACGGAAACTACAATCGAGGCAGGTGCCTGAATCCGCAAACAGACTTAAGTGTAAAACACTGTCTAAAGAACTAATCTAATCTTGTGATTCACTCTCACTCGATTCAAGACTAGAACAAAGTACACTGGAAGGCGGTATCCCTCGGCGTACGTTAAAAGACACAACTACTGACCATAACTCCTAACTAGGGTTGAACGCTCAAGGAGGTGTTACTCGAATAGTGCATACTTTGAAATGAGAGGTTCTGGCGGTATTTATAGAGAAATACACAGCTTCTAGATCCTTCCATTATGAGATCCTATTTTTTAGGACCTCAACCTCCATGATCTTTCTAGATCATTCTGCCATCTTCCAGGTCGTTCTACAATGCTCCAAAGCCTTCTAGCACCTTCTCCAACATTCTGGAATCTTCCAGGTTCCAGACTCTTGTAGAAGCTTCTAGAATCGTTCCTGAATGTGAGAGCATTTAGTACAACATTTAATGTAACATTTCAGAAAAGACTTAGAATAAATCAAGGAAGGTCAAATTAAGATGTTGTTGATAATGTTAAAGCATTTAAGAGTTAACAACATCTACAATTACTTTGGGAACGAGCAACTTCGAATGGTGGAGTCGCTTCGTTTGGATGAAGTTTGAAAGAAGAAACAACCGTCCGGCATAGGACGTTAAAAATAGCGCTTCTTGGGAGGCAACCCAAGGTGTTATTGCTTTGTGTTTTTATTGCTTTAGTAGTGTTGATAGCTTAGTTACTTTGTAGGTATGGATGAGGAGAATTGTGGATACCTTGTTTTGGAGAATGAAGAAGAAGCAAGGCCAACTTTGGAGAAAGAAAGCAAGTGATGCAATGGTGATCTTTGAAGAGCATTGGATGTGCAAGGAGGGAGGTAACAACTTGTAGCCCCAAACTTAGAATTTTTACATAGTAAAATTCTAAGTTTGGGGGAGTTATTTTTCTTTTATTTTTCTACTAGTTGTTACCCTTGCACCGGTTCGTCATTCTACTTGTGTCACATTTTGCACCGGCGCACACTTGACTTTCACATGCTTAGATTGTTTAAGTTGGTTTTTGATCATATGTTGTGTAGTGGACATTTGGTGAAATGTGAGCATGAATAGTCATTGGAATCCATTGTTGAGTAGTTGTGATGATGTTTATTTGCTTTGAATGTAAGCATGATTGATGTTGGATATAGTTTCATGATTGTGTTCATATTTGTGATCTTGGATAGCATGGATGCATGATATGTTGTTGTTTGGGAACATTTGATGAATGTGAGAGTCCTATTGAATAAACCGGTGAGAATTGAGCCTTAAATCGAGCATGTAATCCGGTTTAGTTCATTTGAGAGTGGACTAGGTTATTGCTAGTGATCCTAGAACTTGCCCAAGTTCTTGTTTGAAAGCATGATTGTGTGAAACTTTGTGATGTGATATAGGCCATCCTGTTCTAAAAGAGTCACTTAGCCAAAATTTCCCAAAACCAAAGTAATTTTCCGTAGTTAGCCCCTTGAGCTTAATTCCTCATTTTCTTGGCAAACTACAATGTTAACCACTTAGCCTTTTTGAGCCTTTGACACCTACATCTAGTGGGGAATAAAAGACAAAGTGGAAAACATGTGCTTGAATGAATGTCTTTGGTGAAAAGAAAAGTTAGAAAAGTTGAAAGAAGAAAAAGAGAAAGATGAAAAGAAAATCAAGGAAAAGAGGGACAAAGAGCCCCAAAAGCTTGAAAAGAAAAAAAAAATGGTTCAAAAGATGAGGTGATGAATGCTTGAAAAAGAATGGAAAAAGAAAAGTGAGGATGAAGTTTGTAAGCTTTGAAAGTGAAAGCACACATTGTAAAACAACAAGCTTTGTCCTCCACTAGAAGAGTCACAATTCCCAAATTCATCCTACCTTGTCCAAAGAGCCAATGTTACATCCTTGATTAAGTCCTATTGATCACATTGTTGAGCATTTGAGTGTGTGTAGAAAGTAGAAGTTGGGCAAGCATATGGTGATTGCATAGCATGACTTGGTTGATGAGTGCATTAATATTCTTAATTTGTTTGTGTGTTTGAGAGAAACACTCCATCATGTGAGTAGAAGACTTGAGCATTTGGATTATGTTTCCCATCACAATGTGTTGTGTACTTGTGCATTCTTTGATCTATGAATGTGGATTGCAATAGTGAACCTATAACTTTCATTAAGAAATGCACTTGGAGAAAGAGATATCATTACATCCTACTTTGCATGTGTGAATTACATTGAATATTCCATTGTGATCATTCCACCCTCATTGCTTTAAGTGCTTAGTTGTTTGAGGACAAACAACATTTTAAGTTTGGGGGGGGGGGGGGGGGGGGTTTGATTCGGGTGGAATTTACACATTTTAGGGGCACATGTAAGGTGTATTTTGATGTGGATTTCATTGAATTATGCATGGAATATGATTGTTTAAGCCGAAATGAGAGAAAGGTTGTGTTTTGTCGGTTTTGTAGGTAAAACGATGGAATTTGGAGAAAAACACATACCACAAGTGATCAGACTGGAAGGAGGAGTGCACGGATGGATTCGTCTCGGAAAACGGAGTGGATTAGCCAAAGGAATCAAGTCAATCCGACACCCGAGGCGAAAGTTATGCACGAAACGAGAAAAGGCCGAAATCGAAGAACAAGGCAACTCGGCCGAGTGAGGTTACTTGGCCGAATCTGCGAATTTGGGTTTTACTGCGCACACGGCCGAGTGAGGTTACTCGGCCGAATCTGCGAATTTGGGTTTTACTGCGCACACGGCCGAGTGAGGTTACTCGGCCGAATCTGCGAATTTGGGTTTTACTGCGCACACGGCCGAGTAACCCAACTCGGCCGAGTTGAATGGAAAGCTTGAAGACCACTCGGCCGAGTGACGCGCGACCCCTGTTTTCTGTAATTCACTCGACTAACACACCGACTCGGCCGAGTGACCCCAACTCGACCGAGTCACCCCATTTTCGGTGCCAAACTTGTATTTTCTCCATTTTCAAGGGACTCACTTGCAAATATCACACCTAAACCCTACCCCAACACTATAAATACCCCACTTCTTAAATTTCACACCATCTTACCCCTCTCTCAAGAATTCTTTCACACACCAATACACACTTGGAGGTTTTGGGCCATATCTTCTTCAATTCAACACCAATTCATGCAAGGAAGAAGCCACTAGCTTGAGAATTCAATTCCTCACCACACCACAGTCTAAGCTTTCTCTTATTTTCAGTTTTTATTGCTTTGATCTTTGTTTTGATTGTAATTCAAACATGTGTTTGATTGGCTAGAACACTTTTGGTTCTAGGGCCTTGTACATACTTTTGATGATATCTATGGATTAATATTTGTTTAATTGGTGTTTGTGTGGCTTAATTCTATTTGGATGCTTGGTGTTTGTTGCAAAACATGTCATTATGTGTACAATGGTGATGTGTTGATCATAGTTAGTTGAATTAGGTTGAGAAATCTATTTTGATTAATTGATTGCAAGCATTTAACCTAATTTTATTGTGAGATTGAAAGATGATCAATGATTAGGAAGATGTGTGATGATCTTAGGGGCTTGATTTGGTCTTATTATGCAACTTAGGTAGAGATACTAGGTTGTGTAGTATTGCCTTTGAATTACTTGGATCGAAAGGACTTTTAATTCATTATGTTGTGATCAATCTTATAGACAAAGCATGAACACCATTTGAATAGACATTTACCCATAGATGGATTCACTAGTAGTGCATGTGCTCTAGGACCTACCTTCTCTTAATTGAGTTACATCCATTTTTACTTCTGTCTCTTGATTCGTATGCTTTTTGATCGATTTTATCTTTGCTCTTTGTTGCTTATTCGTGACACTTGGTAGGTAATTTTAGAGTAAACCATCACATTCAAACGATCGATCATGTCTATTTAGAATTCGACTAGCAAACTACCCTTTTACGCTTAGCCTTCTCGTGGGATCGACCTCGTGCTTATCACGCTACAATAGACGCCGTATACTTGCGGTTGTTTATTTAGTGTTGTATATCACGTGAATCACCTTTACATAAATAGTATAGGTTTTGGTATTATCAAAAAGGGGGAAATTGTTGGGAATAAAATGAGAATTTTGATTAAGATACCAAAACCCGTTAAGACATGCTAAATACATAAGTCAAAATGATATGAACATGTTTCAGGAATGTTGGAACATGTAGTATAGGCTAAGTTGAGAAGCTGGAATGTTAGGCAACTCTTAGTACATTTAAATGCACAAGTTGAGGGGGGACATATGCCTAGAAGATTACAAGAATCAAGTCCCCTCAAAGGCTCAGAATCAATTTGACCATAAGTCTGCTGAAGTGCCTATGAACAACTGTGTTGATCAAGTCAACTCAGTAATGTATCAACCTATCTGAAGATCAATTGAATGGAATGCATCAACAAAACCAAGTCTACTGATGTATATGTCAAAGACTTAGAAGGAATATCCAGCAGAAATGTCTCAGCACACTTGAACCAGATCAGTTCAAAAGGAAGACCAACTGTGCTGATAAGGTCAAAACTACTGATATGAAGTCATGAATGCTCAAGAATCATCAAGAGACATGCTATTAAAGAGAAAGAGTCAAGTCATCTGAAAGAGCCTAACCAACACTGCTGATAAGCAAAGTCAGCTGATATTGATAAGCAGAACTGTCCAAATGATAAGGAATGTTGTCCTTATCATAAGACCAATGATCAGAAGTGATGTCCATGTTTGATCAAGTGGATCTTCAAGTCAGACCTTGGGAAGAGTGCCTCTAAGTGAAGACAAAGTGTTTGCAGCCGTTTACTTCCCAAATGAAGGACATGTCACTTTCAAGAAACTGTCTTCCAGTTGCAAAATTCAAGGAAGACATAAATAGACAATTTGAGGCTGTCTCTCCAACGGACATATCCTCATTTTGTTCTATAAATACATGAAGTGTGGAAACCTTTGAAGGAATCCAACTAGTCCAACATGCATCCAACTACACTGAACCATTCTGCACGTTCAAAGGAAACACAAAGCCTTCAAGCTTTCAAAGAACATTCATAGTTTCCAGAAACACTTCATCTAAGCTGAACTACATTGTACATCATACACAAGCTTAGAGAGAGATATCATATCATATACACTGAGCTCATTGTAAAGGATATCTCACATAGTTGGAACCAACATCAACCTTTATACCTTTCTAAAGAGAGATAAAAGGTTGTTGTAGTAGAAGTGTAAGGAATTGACTGTTGAGAAAAGAACAATTCAATTATGAGTTGAGAAGAGAGTACTAGGACTCTGATATCCTAGGGATCAAGGCACCAAGCTAGGAATGGTGTGGTTGATCAGTGCACCTTGGCACTATAAAACAAGTTAATTTCAAGAGTGACATAATTATCCTATTAAATCAGGGAAAGTGGATGTAGGTGTTTGAGTCTCTAAACCACTATAAACCTCTTGTGTTGTTTACTTTAAAGTACTTTCATACAAACGCACATTCATACACTGCACACAAATTGATCTTCAAAGACATATACTTAAGATTGTGCAAAACTGTTTTGGACAAGTTCCCTGAAAACAAGTTAAGTGTTAAGCTAAGAATTTCATAAGTAAAATGAGTTTAAACATAAGGGCCAACCACAATTCCGCACATATAACTTACTTAGATAGCTATTCAACTAAGTACTTAATAGTGCTTAGTAGTTTGGTTATCTCTTGAAAGTTATTCATATTAGAAGAGTTGTCCAGGACAACCTTGCTGAAAGCCTGTTTCTGCCTAAGTTAGACAAAGATTTGCATACAAGTGTATTCCCCCCTCCCCATACACTTGTCATATACTCCTTTCAGGACCAACACTAACATATTATAACCATACACAAATGACAAACACATTCTCTTATTCAATCTGAACTTATGCATACTTATGCAAGAGTGCCTTTATAATATGAATTATCAAATATATTTTTAAATAATAAATTATATAAAATTTTATTAAATATTAATACAATTTTTTTTAAATCCCGCAAAATTCGCGGGTCTTACAATTAGTATAAAAATATTTTTTTATTTTTTATTATTTTTTACTATATATTATTCATTTTATACTAGATCTATTATTTTATCATACTACTTAATTGTGTGTAAAAAAATAGTCAATATTTTTAATTTTTAGAATTTTATTTGCGTGCAAAATATATTAAATAATTTATCGTTAATTAATATTATTCTCATTTAATTTTACATTAAATATTAATTTAACAACAAATTAAGATTACAATTTCATTTCTATAATATCCTTCATGGGACCTCCTATATGCAATTAAAGTGTCGTATGGTGTCGTGTGACTACCGTAGTCAATTTAATCTGAACCATTAAAAATCAAATCTAAAGGCTTAAATCTGATGACCTGTTACCTTTTGTATTCTGTGTTGAAAATATTCAACGTATGTGTCGTATGGTGACGTATGGTGTCGTATGTATAATTAATTTAATTAATTCAAATATATAATTTAAAATTTACATTTATATCCCTAACTTAATAAAAATATTTATTATATTAATTAATTTAATTAAAATATATAATGGTAAAACTACCTATTTACCCTTATATTATTATTAAAATTAACAAAAAAAAAAAACAAATTAAATTAAATCAAAAGAAGTTATATGAATCTAAACCTAAAACACAATACATAGGTTTTCTTCCCCCTACACACGCACTCCACTTCCGCCCCAAGCCCGCTGCCTTTCCGCCGCCGATGAGCCGCTGGGCTTTCGCCGCCGACGCGTCGCTTCTCTATTGTGCAAATCATAAAACGTTCTGTAAGTTTACCCATGCACGATCCAGGAGCCGTGCAACTCTGCACGGGGAATGATATATTGATTGTGCAAATCATAAAACGTTCTGTACGGGGAATGATATATTGACTGTGCAAATCATAAAATGTTCTGTAAGTTTGCCCATGCACGATCCAGGAGCCGTGCAACTCTGCACGGGGAATGATCTATTGACCGTGCAAATCATAAAACCTCCTCTACATTCCGTTATAATGTCACACGGGTCGTTATCTCATTTTCGTGTACTGTCCAATGAACATAGCTACCGAAATGCAAATAATCACTCTACACCATTTATAATAATGGTCACAGAAGTTGTTCGACACTTGTACACAACGTACTGTGTCGTCGGTTACGATAACGACCTATGATCCGTTATAATGTCATAGGGGTCGTTCTCTCATTTATCGGGGTATTGAACACACGTTATACGCAGATATCCATGTTCTACACAAAACTCGTATAAAATATCAAATGGATATAGGATAATGGTCGGTAATGTGTCGTTAGTGACGGTAACAACCTTCGTTCCGTAATAATGTCACACGGGTCGTTATCTCATTTTCGTGTACTGTCCAATGAACATAGCTACCGGAACGCAAATAATCACTCTACACCATTTATAATAATGGTCACGGAAGTTGTCCGACACTTGTACACAACGTACTGTGTCGTCGGTTACGATAACGACCTACGGTCCGTTAGAATGTCATAGGGGTTGTTTTCTCATTTATCGGGGTATTCAACACACGTTATATGTGAATATCCATGTTCTACACAAAACTCGTATAAAATATCAGATGGATATCGGAGAATGGTCGGTAAGGTGTCGTTAGTGACGGTAACGACCTTCGTTCCGTAATAAGGTCACACGGGTCGTTATCTCGTTTTCGTGCATCAAATATGAAACTTAATTCCTCTGATGTCATCATTTTACAACTTAACGTATTTTAAAGAACAGGACGATATGTTTTTACTAAATTTAACGTGTTCGAAAACGATGCATGGTTTGATTCATAAACAACACACGATTTATATAATCTAGAAATTAGTGATTGAGTGAAATGGTCGATTATTAATCACTGGTGTACTGTCCAATGAACATAGCTACCGAAACACAAATAATCACTCTACACCATTTTAATAATGGTCACAGAAGTTGTCCGGCACTTGTACACAACGTATTGTGTCGTCGGTTACGATAACAACCTACGGTCCGTTAGAATGTCATATGGGTCTTTCTCTCATTTATCGGGGTATTCAACACACGTTATACACGGATATCCATGTTCTACACAAAACTCGTATAAAATATCAGATGGATGTAGGAGAATGGTCGGTAAGGTGTCGTTAGTGACGGTAACGACCTTCGTTCCGTAATAAGGTAACATGGGTCGTTATCTCATTTTCGTGCATCAAATATGAAACTTAATTCCTCTGATGTCATCATTTTACAACTTAACATGTTTTAAAGAACAGGACGACATGGTTTTACTAAATTTAACGTGTTCGAAAACGATGCATGGTCTGATTCATAAAATCTTGATGCATGGTTTAGACCGTAATATTTTAAATAGGTATTATTAGTAATCTTGATGCAAAAAGAATAATTTAAAAAAGTCAATGTTATCACCATATATTGAGGTAGATAAAATCTATAATCAAATCTCACCTAAACTAAACAATAAAGAACGAAGCACAAAACACAGACATAACTAGAACTCTTATTTCCACTTCAACCAACATTGTCAGGACCAAGAATGAAGCACAAAACACAGAGCTTTACAGCCCTATTAACAACTCTTCACAGAATTCATAATTTCTTTTAGTTCTAATTCTTGCTTACATTATCAAAAAACATAAATGAAATAGAAATTGTGTAAAAAAAAAAAAATAAGACACGATTTATCATTAACAAATTAGCCTTTACAAAGAGGAATGGAAGTTTTGTAAAATACAATAAGTTGGATTGCAAAACATTCTCAGAGGTAGTATAGATGACAATAGGGATTAATATAACTATAGTAGGAGGTTTTTATAGTATCTAAGAGGTAAAATGAACAATCACATAATTAGGACTGAATTGTAAGACTAACTTACCTAAACAAAAACCAACATAAAAATCTAAAGCCATCAATTTCTTCATGCGACTATCTACCTTATGTTATGCTCCATAATTGTAAATTGTACCCATAGGTTTGAGCACACCTTATGCTCTATTTATAAAGTAGCACAAATACCTTTCAAAAGAAAACCGAACCCAATCTCGTCCAAAATTGAATTTAAATCAAACCGGGAATAATAAACTAACAATTATCAGAAAATTAAGCATCTAAGTTATGAGTTAAGAACACCCACATGAACTATAACACACCTGTAATTAATTTGTTAACAACATAACTTCAACCCAAACCCATTCTATTACAAAACCAACCCAAATTCCAATGAAAACAGAGCCAGTAAACTTGAACACTGGGGAATGAGAAATCCAATCGAAATTGAACAATGAAGCTAAGAAATAGGAAAAATGACGAAATTGAAGGTTTCGGCTTACTTGGAAATTGATCAACATATGTTAGGCCTTGGCGAAGGGCAAAGCCTAGACGGGGGACGCGACTGCGAATCCGACGACAGTAGGGCGGCCGAAAAAGGGAAAGCAGTACTGAAGGCGTAGTGAGCAAGAGGTCGGAGAAAATATCTTGATTCTTGGAGTGAGCGAGCCGCGAGCAGTCGCCGGAAAGGTGAATGGTCGGAGAACGATCTGGAATTGAGCGAGCGTGGATAAAACCTACTTCTTGCTTCTTGATCGATGTGGGAGTGAGCGAGTCGCTGTGAAGTATAATCACTGAAAAAACTTACTTCTTGCGGAACCTTCGTGTTTCATTTTTCAATTAAGAATAAAAAAGAAGAACCCTAACTCCTTCTCGATGGAATTGGGGGACCCTAAAAAGAATTTCTAATTTAATTACTGTATTATTTAATTATTTTTGTATTGGTAAATTTAATTTTTATATAATAATAATATTTGTATAAAAAGGGTATAATAGTAATTTTTATATAATATAATTTTAATAAAAGAAGGATAATATAGTAAATAATAAAATACACTTTAAAAAATGATTTAATTAATTAAAACCTGTATAACGGGTAGCAGGTTCATACGAAGCATACGACGCTACGTGGCGCGATTCGACGCGTTGACTAAATAGTCACTTTGTACTATTTGACTATAGAAAATTTTGTGGGATAATAAATGTAGTCTAGAATGGAGATGATAACATTAAAAAAGAAGAAGTTAATTTTGGAAAATATTATAAGAATGCTTTGTGAGGAATATTTGTAAGAAATGAAGGATAAAATTGAAATATTTGATGAAAAATATATGGATAGATAAGTATATAAAAAAAAGTTCATTGCAAATTAAATTACCACATTTTCCTAGATTACAATTTAATTTAAATTTTTGAATAATTGCAAATAAAATCACCACCTTTAAATATTGTTGCAATTTAAACTTCTAGACAATTTCATTTATGTCCAAATTTAACTTGGTTAGTTGATGTGATACTGATACCTCCTTAATGAAACAATATTATTTTTTATTTCGATCTAATATCAAAACGTCAAATTCAAGCACAAATGGTATTGTCTAGAAGTTTAAATTGCAACAATATTTAGAGATGGTGATTTTATTTACAATTATTCAAAAGTTTAGATTAAATTGCAATTTAGAGAAATTTGTTGATTTAATTTACAAATAACACATAAAAAAAAGTGAAAAAATTAAATTCATTTCTTAAAAAATATTAAGGAGTAAATAGATTATACTCCCTCCGTCCCAGGGAAAGCTCCCCAAGGGCTCCGGGCACGAAGATTAAGAAATACTAATATAATAAGTAGATGTATTAGAGGTGATGTGATTGCGAGAGAGAATAATATAATGAAATGTGAAAGAGAATAATTACCAAAAAAAAAGAATGAGTAGCTTTAATTGAGACCGACGAAAAAGGAAAATTGGGTAGCTTTCACTGGAAAGGCGGGAGTAATAAACTAATGAGGAATATATATTGGAATCACCTAAAATGAATAATATATAGTAAAAAAATAATAAAAAATATTATTTTATATACTCGGTATATATATATATAAATTTCTCGCAAACTCACCCACCGCCACCACCCTCCCTCACCCCCGCCCCCACTCCTGCGCCAATTGATGTGGCACTTTAATTTTATGGTAAATACTTGTGTGATGTAACTGATACCATTTGATTCAATTTTTTAAATTGATGATGTTACGCATGAGTTATGATAGATACAATATAATATTAATTTAAATTGAGTATAGTATTAGTTCAAATATATTATAGTATTAATTCATATATTGTTTAGTATTTTTTTTAAATATTAAATACAAATAAGTTATATTTATGTACACAAGAGTGCATCCCTTTATTTATTTAATTAAAACCCTTCAAACACCCCCACTTTATTAATCCAAATTTTAAACAATAATATATAATTAAAAAACCCGATATTATAGGATGGATGGATCGAGGGAGTAAATCAGGGTGCTTGCATCTATAACATGACCACATAATTTAATCAATTAGTTTCAAAGGAGGGGAAAGGCAGAATTAGTAAGATACCATATAAAATTAAGAAAATACTAGGCTACTAGCTATCACGTCTGCCAGCCGAACATTGGATTGTTACGAGAAATTCAGACATTGCTAACACCATCAATTAATAATAAAAAAATATAGTTTGTTTAAATATATCTCTGTCTTAAGCTATTATTACCGCATATTTATCTAAACTACAATTTTTTCTTGAATTTTCTTTTCCATCTATCTTTTTTTATAATAGAAGCAAGTGATGTTATTACTCATTCCCATTTATTTTTTCATCTTTAATAACAATGGAGAGTAAATTTGTTAAAAAATACTCCTTCGGTCCCATAAGTGTTTGTACTACAAAATGGGCACACATTTTAAGAAAAAAGTGTAAAGTGTGGAGTGTTGAGGGGTAATATTGTTAAGTTATATAAATAAAGTAAAAAGGTGATTGGAAATAGAGTAAAAATAATTACATTTTGTGTAAATATGTGAATATTGTAATGGTGGAGTTTATGAAAGAGTTTCATTTTATGAGTGTGCAAACAATTGTGGAACAGACAAATAAGGTAAGTGTGTGGCATGGAGAGAGTATGTTTTATAGAAAAAGGAAATGAAAAGAGTAATAATATATCAATTAATTATTTAGTTTTGAAAAAGCCAAACTTGTACCGTTGTACGAATATCTCACGATGTGTGTGCGTACACTCAAGTTACATAGGCAACGATTAATAAATGAATAAGCTAAAAAAATAAATAAAAAAGAGTTGACATTTAAGGTATATGCCATTAGATACCGTAGATTATTCGGGTGTATATGTCAACTGAACTAGGGCACCTCAACTATATATAGTATAATGTTTCTTTTATCCATTTTATAAAACACACATAATCTTATCGATCTCCCTAGCTCACTTCAATTCATCTCAGGTACCACTCTCGATCTCCAACTCTTCATATATATGTAATTAATCACATGCATGTATATCTTGTATTGTAATAGCAGTTTTAAATTAAGCTTATCGTAATTGGTAAATTAATATATATTGAGATTATTGCAAGAGTAGGATTAATTAATTAATTAAGTGCAGGCAGGTTGAATTAATGGCGAGCGGCGGTGGCGGAGATCAATTACAAGTGCTGAAGGCACTTGATGTGGCGAAAACGCAACTTTACCATTTCACGGCGATCGTGGTGGCCGGAATGGGGTTCTTCACGGACGCGTACGATCTGTTCAGCGTGTCGATTATCGCGAAGCTACTGGGGAGACTGTACTACACAAAGGTGGGCGCCCCAAAGCCCGGGACTCTACCGCCAGCGGTGTCGGCGTCGGTGACGGGTGTGGCACTGGTGGGAACCCTGTGCGGGCAACTCTTCTTCGGGTGGTTGGGAGACAAAATGGGACGTAAAAGTGTCTACGGAATGACCCTCCTGATCATGGTCGCGTGCTCAGTGGCATCCGGGCTCTCCTTCGGGAGCACGCCCAAGGGAGTCATGACCACCCTCTGCTTCTTCCGCTTCTGGCTGGGCTTCGGCATCGGTGGCGACTACCCTCTCTCCGCCACCATCATGGCCGAGTACGCCAGTAAAAAAACTCGTGGAGCCTTCGTTGCTGCCGTCTTCGCCATGCAAGGCTTTGGGATCTTATTCAGCAGTATTATCTCCCTAATTGTATCAGCGGCTTTCGATCACCACTACAAAGCTCCCACCTATGAGCAAAATGCGGCGGCCTCCACCGTGCCCGAGGCCGACTACGTCTGGAGGATAATCCTGATGTTCGGCGCCTTGCCCGCCGCTTTGACCTACTACTGGCGGATGAAGATGCCAGAAACCGCCCGATACACCGCCCTAGTCGCCAAAAACGCAAAACAAGCTGCTCAAGACATGGGCGGTGTCCTAAACGTCGAAATCGAAGTAGAGCAAGATAAGCTCGATGAGATGACACAAAGAAAATCCAACAGTTTCGGATTATTTTCCAAGGAGTTCGCCCGCCGCCACGGCCTCCACCTCTTCGGCACCATGTCCACATGGTTCCTTTTGGACATCGCTTTCTACAGCCAAAACCTTTTCCAAAAAGACGTGTTGAGCTCCGTGGGGTGGATCCCACCTGCGAAAACCATGAACGCCGTTCACGAGGTCTTCACAATCGCCAAGGCCCAAACCTATATTGCACTCTGCGGCACCGTGCCGGGGTATTGGTTCACGGTGGCGTTTATCGACAGAATCGGAAGGTTCGCTATCCAACTAATGGGGTTCATCATGATGACAATATTCATGTTTGCCATTGCCATTCCGTACCAGCACTGGCTCCATAATCATGCGGGCTTCGTGATTATGTATGGTCTCACGTTTTTCTTCGCCAATTTTGGCCCTAATGCGACGACCTTCGTGGTCCCCGCAGAGATCTTCCCTGCAAGGTTAAGATCTACGTGCCACGGAATATCAGCCGCTGCGGGTAAAGCGGGCGCCATTGTTGGAGCATACGGATTTCTGTATGCTGCACAAAATCAGGATAAAACCAAGACTGATGCCGGTTATCCTCCGGGCATTGGAATAAAGAACGCTTTGATCGTTCTTGGGTGTATAAATGCACTTGGAATTTTTTGCACTTTTGCTGTTCCCGAGGCAAATGGCAAATCCTTGGAAGAAGCATCTCAAGAAAATATTGAGGATGACAAATATGACGGGGGACAAGCTTAATTAATGAAGGAGCTAGATCGATGCGCGCGTACGTCTTTACTTTCTTTTTCTTTATTTGGTGAATAATTATTTTCATATTTTATATTCAAGGCGTATATATGTATATATACGGTGCCGGCTGGTTTTTTTCATTTAACTTGATATTCATGTTAATTTATCTATGTACGTGTATTTTTTAATTGGGTTTGGAAAATTGTAACCTGTTTCTCATTTGGTTATATACGAGATCGATATTGTTGTGTTTGTATATTTTTGGCATATTGCATATAGAGACTATGAAATTATAATTTCTTTGAATGATTGAAAAGGTTTACATGGAAGAGTATTTATGCCCACTAATCAATCTATATTAAATATAGGTCAAATCTAAATAAGAGATATTTAAGTAATTACAATATATAATATTATTATACCCATATCTAATACTCCCTCCGTCCAATTTTATTATATATGCCCACTTCTCCGGGCACGAGTTTTAATGAATATTGATTAGTTTATTCATAAAATAGATAAGTTGAGGGTATGATAGGGTATTGTGGGGTCCATTTGTAAATAAATGATTGTTTATGAATAAAGTGAATGGCAAAGTGGGTAAATAAGTGATGGTAGAAGGGTGGAGATAAAGTAGTATGAATAGTATTGTTTCTAAAAAGGGTATGGGCATAA
The DNA here is from genome assembly GCA_963675135.1 of Galeopsis tetrahit. Classification (NCBI taxonomy): domain Eukaryota; kingdom Viridiplantae; phylum Streptophyta; class Magnoliopsida; order Lamiales; family Lamiaceae; genus Galeopsis; species Galeopsis tetrahit. The sequence continues at coordinate 55,811,296 of OY776124.1, read as the reverse complement.
TAAAATTGGACAACCAAAAAAGAAAAGTGGGAATAATGAAAATGACGGAGGGAGTATATTATATGCCCAATACGTCGCCTTAAGATGGAGCACCATAGGAGAGTCCAATCTTGATCATAATCATTTAAAGACGAGAACGAGCAAGAGGTTTTGTGAGAGCATCGACTAGTTGGTCTTCAGACGAAACATGTTATACACGTAGTTGAGACATTTTGATCAAATCCTAAATGAAGTGATAGTCAATAGCAGTGTGTTTCATCCGGGAGTGAAATATGGGGTTGGAACAAAGATATGTGGCACCAATGTTGTCATTGTAGATGGTCGGGAGAGTCTTGGCGGGAAAGCATAATTCTTGGAATAGAGATTTTAACCATTGTACCTCAGAAGATGCTGATGCAATAGCTCGATATTCGACCCTTATCAAGGAGCAACAATAGACTTTTGTTTCTTGGAAGACCAAGAGAAAGGATTTGGTCCAAGAAAAACAACATAAGCACTAGCAGAAGTACGATCATCACCGTTGTCGGCCCAATCGACATCAGTGAAGCAATGTAGTGAATCAGACAAGTTGGGGCAGAATGTGATTTCTACATCTCTAGTTCCATTCAGATATCGAAGAAGCCGTTTGACAGTACCCCAATGAGTCGTGGTTGGAGCATGCATGAATTGAGATAACTTATGAACAACAAATGCAAAAAACTTGGGTGATATCAGTAGGTGTTTGAACTGGAAGTGGAAAGAGGTGTTTGAACTGGTGGTTTGGAAGTGAGCATGTTATATCGGGTGAGGAGGTAAATAATATACTTATGTTGGGAGAGAAAACAAGATTTCTTAGTATGAAGAACTTCGACACCTAAGAAATAGGAAAGCGAGCCTAAGTCTTTGACATATAATTTCTTACTAAGGTCCGAAGCCACTTTTGTGAGGAAAAAAATGTTATTTCATGTAAGGATTAGATCATCAACATATACAAGAAAGTATGCAATAATAACGGATTTGTTGTACACAAAAAGTGACTCATCAGATTTAGTGTGAATGGAACCAATGCTTTCCAAGAAAGTTCTAAGAGCATAATACCAAGTACGAGGGGCCTGTTTTAGGCCGTAAATGGATTTATGCAATTTACAAACATAGGTCGGGAAAGGTTTGTCAACAAACTTGGGGGGTTGGGCCATGAACACGGTGTCAGGTAAGGAACCATGGAGAAAAGCATTGTTCACATCAAACTGTCGAAGTGGCCAATCTTGAGTGACCGCAATACTTAGGATTGCTCGAAAGGTTGCTGGTTTGACTACAAGAATGAATGATTCTGAGAAATCAACCCCGAGACGTTGGTGAAAGCCTTTGGCCACAAGTCGAGCTTTGAACTTGTCTAAGGAGCCGTCAGGTTTTCGTTTGATGCGAAAGACCCACTTTAAACCAATAATGTTAGCAGATTCATCAAACGGTACTAAGTCCCAAGTTTCGTTTCTGAGAGGGGCATTAAATTCAGATGACATGGCCTCCCTCCATCGTTCATATTTTAATTCCTGCGAGACGCAACTAGGTTCAATATCAGAAGATAAAGCAGTAGTGAGGCCATACCTTGGATTTGGTTTGAAGATACTGTTTTGGGCTCGAGTGACCCTTCGAGTTCTTTGTTGTACCGGAGGTGGTGATGGTGGTGGTGATAGCAACGAGAGAGCACCTGGCGACTCGAGATCGGATTGCGGGCAGGGGTGTAGTAATCGGATTGTGGGAGTAGTGGGGTTAGGGTTTTGATTTTTATTAGGCTGGGTGTACTTAGTAATCTGGTGGCTGCAGAAAAATTGGATTGTGGGCAGGGGGTGTAGTAATCTGGTTAGTGGGTGTATGCGTCGGACTTGGTGGGGGAGGGTTCTCGATGGGGGGGGGGTGGTAATTGTTGGGGTGGGGTGTATGTGTGAAATCAGCGGGTGGGGCAGGAGTTGTAGGGAGGGCAGGGGGTGGATAAATCAAAACAGTGGGGGTACTTGGCAGACATGGGGGTGTATTAGGGGCAGTTTTATGAGTGGCTAGAGGAAAGATATGCTCAACGAATTGAACGTGACGAGAGGTATATATTCTGTTGGTTTATAAATTAAGGCAAAGATAAGTACCTTGTGTAAGAGAATATCCAATAAAGACACAGTGAGTGGATCTTGGTTCCAATTTGTGGGAAGTGTAGGGTCGGAGCCAAGGATATCATAAACAATCAAAGACCCAAAGTATGGATAGGTTAGGAGTCTGTTACAGGAGACACTGATATGAGAATAACATGTTAAAGTTGGGTTTTGGAAGACGGTTTATAATATAGGTAGCAGCACAAAAATTGCGTGAGGCCAGTATGTGAGGGGCATGGAAGCGTGGTGTGATAAGGCTAAGGCAATATCAACAACATGTCTATGACAACGTTCGGACATGCCATTGTGTTCAGGAGTGTGGGGTGGGGTTGTGAGGTGGGATATGCCATGAGTTTGAAGTAGAGAACGAAGAGCAATGAACTCATATCCATTGTTTGTATAAAGCATTTTCATTTTGGTGTAGTTAGAAGTTTTCTACGATGTTGTTAAAGGATGTAAATGTGAAGAGTACATTAGATTTACGTTTTAGGTGGTAGATCCACATATACTTGCTAAAGTGATCAACAAAAATGACATATTATTTAAAGTCTTCAGTTGATAGGACAGGAGATGACCAAACATCAGAGTAAAGTACCTTAAGAGGTGCACTAGATACAATGCTTGAATCGTAAAACGGTAGTTTATGACTTTTAATACATTCGCAAGAATCACAGTGGAGAATTTTTAAGTTTGTAGTTGGTAAACTAAACTGGATAAGGTTTGAGAAAGGATTTTAGAAGATGGATGACCTAGACGAGCATGCTAGATGAGAGTTGGTTATTTTTCAGAGATGGAGGCTATGGGTGAAGGAGATGCTCGAGTCGATCACACATAGAGATTATCCATGCGACTCCCCACGAGGAGAATGCTCCCGATTTTGCCATCCCGCACCTGAAAGGAAGTAGGACAAAAAATGACATCAACGTTATTATCCCGACATAAGGTTGAAACAAAAATAAGATTCTTTGCCATTAATTTGGGGTACAACTAACACATTTGAAAATTTCAACATACTAAGATCTTAAAAAGATAAAGAACCAATATGAGAAATCTGTAAACCGTTACCATCACCGAATATGACTACATCATCTGAGCCGGAATACGGAGAGAAAATGGATAAATTTTGGAGGTGAGTTGTGATATGATGAGAGGCCCCGAAGTCTAAGATCCAAGGGATGGAGGAGGTATGTGAAATAGCTGAGTGGCCAAGGTGGTGTATGTACTAGTAGGGTGGGTGTGTTTACTGGGTGGGGTGTATGTAGTAGAAAAAGGGATGTGGTCACTCGGTGGGGTGTATTTACCAGAAGATCGGGTGTAAATATTTTGAGGAGGGGAGGGGGGTGTAATTGTTTGATGAGTAAGAACGTGAGTTTAGGATCTCAGCAGGAAGTAAACACTAGAGTTCCGGGCATGTCCTTCCGGTGTAACCCCGAACGCGACACCACTAACAGGTGGGTGGCATTTGTGTCGAACGGGCAGAGGTGTCGGTAAATATGGCAGACGACAATCTTGACGCCATGAACGCGGGCGGCGAAAGACGGGCTGCGATCGGTTGGGGCACCACGGAAGCAAAGGAAGAGCTTCGAAAATGATGTAGTACAACTGTGGTGAGTTCTTGATCGGATGTTGGATCAAGAAGATGGAAGAAGTGATGCTACTGTGATGAAGTAATTAACGTGATGGAGGGGATTTGCAACTAATTATGCAGATTGATCAAGAAGTAAGGGGAACAAGAAACTAAGATGAAACTTGAGGGGGTTACAACCGCGGTGGTTGATCGGTTGGGAGTGCCGATCAACGGTTGTGGAGGGGTACCGTAGTAGGGTCGGTTCGAAAAAGGAAACCGCACGGTAAGGATGGTAGTCGGATGAGGGTGTCGGATCGAGGCGTTAGCCGGACGACTCGTTGATACCATATAGAGACTATGAAATTATAATTTCATTGAATTATTGAAAATGTTTACATGGAAGAGTATTTATAGATACAAGTTTACACTAATCAATCTATATCAAATCTAGGTTAAATCTAAATAAGAGTCATTTAAGTAATTACAATATATAATATTACTATTAGATATACTCATATCTAATACTCCGTATATTATATGCCTATCATTGCAAACTTATTTCTTTATACACGCAACTATATATATTTTTTATATTCCATTTTTATAATAAATTTAAAATTTGTGAAGAAATGATTACACCACAAAAAAAAAAAAAAATCGTTGTGCATACACCCTCACCACCATCACTCACGTACGCCCACAGTAAACCTTTTACATGAGTGTCACAACAAAATATTGGTCAAATGGCGACGGAAATTCACGAGTGGAGGTAAACACTAGCTTGCTATTTTGCGAGTGATTTGACGACTAGCTCATATACCGATTAAATTGATGACGAAATATATTGCACTCGCGTAATGGCGAGTGTATTTTATAACACTCGCCAATTTACGATGGCGGAGGAGACATAGTACAAAGCACTCGCGTAAGGGCGAGTGTAGTAAGATTCTCGCAAAAGGGAGACAGGTCCCCACTCGTTACGACAACGACACATACACATATGGTTATATGGGTGATATTATTGTAAGTGTATACACATATATATATATATATAACATTATATATAATATATATTTAATTGTACTTGAAAATGTATTAACCCACTTTTAAATATGCACGTATAGGACCAGGTACAAGAGAAGTTGACCAATCTCACAAGTCACCCGTTAGATAATCAAACTTCAATGGATGGTTCAACCCAGACCCCATCTATACCCGACAAGTCTCATGGATGTCTTAGGGGCCTTGGACAAATAGGCAAGAACAGACGTGTCTCCTCCGGTCCTAGCGAGACGTCAACCGATACGTCATTTGGACGATATTCCCAGGCCGACATTGACAATGCTATTTCTGAAGAACAACTCTTACTCCTACAAATGAAGTAGGGCGATGCTGATGATGATGGTGGTGAGAAGTGATACATTTTTTATTATTTTGTTATGTTTATTTTAAATTGAAGTTAATAATTTTTTATTTTAATGTTGTGTGTGATTTTATTTTGATTGAAGTGAACATGAGAATGATTTTAATTAATGTTGTGTTCGATGTTATTTTAATTTAAAGTGAACTTGATAATGATCTTAATTAATTTTGTGTGTGATGTTATTTTTATTGAACTGGAATTAATTAAGATGAAAATGATTTTAAATGTTGTACATGTAATGATATTTTTAATTGAAAGTGAACTTAAGCTTGAATTTAATTAATTTTGTGTGTTATGCTATTTTTATTGAACTGAAATTAATTAAGATGAAAATGATTTTAATTATTTTAAGTGTTGTATATATGTAATGATATTTTTAATTGAAGGACGAGAATGAATTTAAATGTTGTGTGTTATTATAAGTGAGAAATTATAATTGAGGTTTTTATTAAAAAAAACCACCGTAATTAAATTATTCAATTTGAAACATATAATTTAGTAAATTTTCATTTAGAAATAAATATATCATATGCTTTGACAATTTGATAATTGACTCACAAAAATTTATATACAAATCATTTATGTGTCAAATGATGTAAAACATACCTCAATCCAAATACACCATCTATTTTGATAGATCCACCCCCACTTCGCATCATACACCTCCTAATCCACTAAATACACCACGTGCACACCCAAAACCACTAAATTCACTCATACAAATCCTTTATGTGTCAAATGGTGTAAAGTATATTTTAATCTAAATACACCACCTGAATTGATAGATCCACCCCCACTCAATCCAAATACACCACCTGATTTGATATATCCACCCCAACTCCGCATCATACACCTCCTGCACCCCCAGAACCACTAAATTCACCCATACAAATCTTTTATGTGTAAAATATATCTCAATCTAAATACACCACTTGACTTGATAGCCACCCCACTGCGCAGCATACACCTCATGATCCACTAAATATGTCACCTACACCCCCCCAGAACCACTCAATTCACCCATACAAATGGTGTAAAATGCCCATTTAGTGGTACCCGCTCCATTTTATAAACTGGTACATGCTCCATTTAATATTTAATTTTTCGCAACTCATTTAGATTCCCTAATTGATTAGTGTGAAAATTGCTAGAAATTCATTGGTTTATTTTGCATAATTTATAGGATTTCATTTATTATTTACACTAAATTGACTAATTGCATTTGGTTTGAAGAAAGGATGTGGTTTGCTATTTTTGTAGAGAAAATGAGCATTTTTTAGGAAAAGTACACATTAATTATTATGTGAAGACAATTGAAGGAGTGAAACAAGAATAGAGTGAAAACGAGCAAAATCGAAAGATGGAAATTATTTGGACCAACAATAATTTATTGTTGCTGCACATTAGAACAATTGAGGCCCAAGGTATGTCTTGGGAGGCCCAAGAGCAAGACCCAATTGGAGGAAAATAAATGGTTGCTGCAGCTGGCAGGCCATTCATTTATCTCAGCCCAAAGAAAAACAAGCCAACTTCAATTAATTAAAAAAGCCCACATCCATTTTTCATCAAGGCGTGAGGTATGTACCCCTCCACCTTTGTTAGATACACTCCCTCTTCCATTTATTAATTATAAAATATATGTAAAATACCATATTTGCCCTTTAACTAAATGTTATAGATACATACATTCCCCTCTAAAACCCTAACCCTAATTTTTCTCATCTTCATCTTCCCCCTTCTCCTTCATTCTTTCCCATTTTCACAAACAATTGCCTCCTCCAACTCTCCCTCCGTCTCACCCAACTCGCCCCCTCCACCCACGCAGCCAAGGTCGCCCAACGCCGGCCAGCCGTCAACGCTAGGTCGCCTAGCGTCGTACCGACGGCTCCCCCCTTTTTTTTTCCTTCTCTATAAATTCGCCCCACTTCCCCCTTTGTCGCTCGACTCGCCCCTCTCAGGCACGGCGTCACTTCTCCTCCTCCCCCAGCGTCGTCGCCGTCCTATTCTTTTATTCTTTTTTTTCCTCTGCAAAAGGCGGCGTCACCTCCTCCGTCAAGCGTCGTCGTCGCCCTTCCTCCCCAGCCAGCCACGCTCCTTCCGCCTCCCTCCCACTTTCGTCGCCCCTTTCGATTCGAGGTAAGCTTTCTTCTTTCTTTTTTTTTTAAATTTCGACAATAGTGGTTTGACTATAAACACTCTAATCGACAAATTGTTGTCGATGAGGGTGTTATGGTCGAACCTTTATTGTCGAAAATTTCAGTTTTTTTATTTTTTTTAATAAATTTTTTTTTGACAATGTGTTACCGGTGGGAATATTTTTGGTCGACTTTGGATTGTCGAAAATAAGTTTTTTTTTTGGATGAATTTCTTAGTTTTTGGTTTAGAGTTTAGGGTTTGTTGTTGAGTTTTGTTAAGTTTGGGAACTAGTGGGAGTTAATTTCTAAGTTTTGTTGTGATTTGTTGTTGAAGTTCTCATTTTTTTTAAACTTATGTGGCTGCCGGAGAAGGTGTTTGTGGCTATCGGAGGTGATGGTGGTGATGGAGGAGGAGCCGCGGCTGGCTGCCGAAGGAGTGGGCTGCAAAATTAGGGTTAATCCATTAGGGTTAAGGTTTTAAGAGGGGGTGTGTATGTATCTATAACATTTTGGCAAATATTGTATTTTATATATATATATATATATATATTTAATTAAAAAATGGAAGGGGGGAGTGCATTAATCAAAGATGGAGGGGTATATACCTCATGCAATTCATCAATTAGGGGGCAGAAGCCGTGAGCTTCAAAGGGGGCACACACAGCAGAAACACGCAGCAGCTTGGGGCCGGGAAACCCTCCCCTCCCTCACACTTCACTCATAGATTAGTTAGTTTGAATTTTTCTTCCATTTCTTTGATAGGTTTAAATGGAGTGTCTGATATTATTGTTAGTTTTGGAAGATTTGAAGATCTAGAGGTGATATTTTTCCATTATTATAAGTTTAATTTGTTAATTTCAATTTCATTAATGTTTTTTTTAGTTTATTTTACATGCATTTTATTCTAGTTATTAATTTAGATATAGGGTTTATGGATCTTTCTTTGCAAAGGCAGATGGGAAGACATAAAAAATATCAAGTATGTTCTACGCTTATTTCAACTGATGTCCGGCCTGGGGTGAATTTAAAAAAATGTAGTTTGATTGGATTATACATTAGAGACGAAGTGAAGGATGAGATGGCCGACTATTTGGGCTGCAAAATTGGTAGTATGCCGCTATCGTTCTTGGGCCTGAACATCGGCCTTAACCAGCAGAAAGCGACACGCTAGGAAGGGCTAATACAAAACATTTGCTAGAAACTAGAGGCGTGGAAGAATCGTCATATCTCGATGGGGGGAAGAGCTACACTCGTTCAAGTCGTTCTATCTGATGTGCCAATATATTACCTGTCTTTCTATAGAATTCCAAAAAAAGTGTTGAATGAAATTATAAAAATCCAGCGTGAGTTTTTGTGTGGGGGGAGGGGGGGGGGGGGGGTCGATTTCAAGGAAAATCCCATGGGTGATATGATCCTATATTTGCACTAACAAAGAAACAAGAGAAAAAAACTATTTACGTCCCGTAACTTTTACCTTTTTTAAAAATCGTCCCAAAATAATTAAAATTTTAATTTACGTCCCATAACTTTTTCAATTGCTTAATTTACGTCCAATTTTCACTAGAAATCCCCAAATTTATGTAAATGGGACGTAAATTGAGCAATTGAAGAAGTTATGAGACGTAAATTAAATTTTTAATTAAAATGGGACGTTATGCGAAAAAGATAAAAATATTCAACAAATGTGTACAATTCACTATAAAATTAATGTAGTTTATGTTATACAATCAAATAAAAAAATAATTCATAAATTCACAAATTAATTAATTATTATAAAAAAAAATTAATTTACCTAATTCATTATTAGGAAAATTATTAACTTACATAATTAGAAAAAAAATTATAATTACAATATAAGTATTATAAAATAAATTATGAATATTAAATAAAATACTAAATAATATTTTAAAATATATGAAAATAAATTTAGAATAATATTTAAATAATTAAATAATTTTCATAATATCAAAAAAAATATATAATATCAAAAAAAAAATTAAAATATCAATTAACATACTCAAATAAATATAATTTTTATCTTTAAAATAATAAAAATCCCAAATAATATTTTTTATTAAAATGGTCAAAAACTCTTATTAAAACTTAACAATTATTTTAATATTTTAAATAAATACAAAAATTCATAAATATTTAAAATTCCCAAATAAATAAAAAAATATTCAAATATATCCAAAATTCTCACCCCTTACCCACGGTACGTACAAAAATATGTGGACCTAGTTTGTGTAATACTTAGATTATTTTTTATATTTATTTGATTACTTTAAAATAAATAATTTTATAATACTTATATTGTAATTATAATTTTTTTCTAATTAGGTAAGTTAATAATTTTTCTAATAATAAATTAGGTAAGTTAATTGATTTTTATAATAATTAATTACTTTATGAATAAATAAATTATTTTTTATATTAAAATAAGTTAATTTATGAATAATTAATTTATGAAAAATGAATTATTTTTTTATTTGATTGTATAACATAAACTACATTAATTTTATAGTGAATTATACACATTTGTTGAATATAATTATCTTTTTCGCATAACGTCCCATTTTAATTAAAAATTTAATTTACGTCCCATAACTTCTTCAATTGCTCAATTTACGTCTCATTTATATAAATTTGGGGATTTTAGCAAAAATTGGATGTAAATTAAGCAATTGAAAAAGTTATGGGACGTAAATTAAAATTTTAACTTTTTTGGACGTTTTTCAAAAAAGGTAAAAGTTACGGGACGTAAATAATTTTTTTGGGGAAATGGGTGTGGATGATTCTAAATAAGGGGGATAAGATGTGGGTAAGAGTGCTAGTATCAAAGTATGGTGGGCTGGAGAGAGGGATACAGAAACGGGAGATGGGGTAGGAGTAGGAAGGGATCAAAGTGGTGGAGGGATGTGGTGGAAATTTATGAAGGGAGAGATGTGGGGGGGAGGGGGGGGGGTGAAGAGAGATATCATTAAATTGGTAAGAAATGGGAAGGGCACTAGATTTTGGAGTGACCTGTGGGTAGATAGAGAAGAGTGTATAAAAGATAAATTTTCTAGACTTTATAACTTAAGCAAAAAAAAAAAAAAATGCTCTGATATGCGAGATAGGGAGGTGGGAAAATGGCGGATGGGTATGGGTTTGGGAGTGGGAGTGGAGAAGGCCCTTGAATTCAAGAGAGAGTAATATACGGCAAGAACTAATTACTTTTCTTGACAAGCAAAAGCTTAGGCAATGCAGCATGGATACATGGAACTGGGAATGTGCACCGAGGGGATTATACTCCTCGGCTTATCGAAAACTGACCTCTTCAGCTGTGAGTGGGACGAACAACAACGCAGATTCTGTGAAAGCCTTCAAACTGCTGTGGAAATCTTTTGCTCCACGGAGGATACAAATCATCGTATGGAAGCCTCTACGCGGACGATTGGCCATATTGGAAAATCTCAAGAAGAGGAGAGTCCCCATCGATAGCGGTAAAATGCAGATACTGCGGCGAGGCGGATGAGAGGAACAATCACATTCTATTGGAATGCAAGGTGACAAAGGAAATATGGGTGGAAAGCTACAAATGGATACAGGTGAACACGACAGCTCATAATTCATTACCCCAGAATTTGATACAATTTGGTGAATTAATGGACATTGACAAAATGAAAAGAAGAATAACAATTAGTTTATGGAGTGGCGTAGTGAGTGAGATATGGCCCACCAGAAATAAGATGAGGTGTGAGGATGGGCAGTTTGATAAAAGGAAAATAGTGGAGATAATTAAAATAAATTTGTGATCTTGGATCGGACCTAGAAATTTGATAACCCCGAATGCTTCAATTTCAGCATGGTGTGCTAGAGAAGCTAGGCCCTTTTATGAATTTCAATGATGTGAATCCATAGTGAGAGTATGATGATTCATATTTGAAAGTGTGCGTGGGGTAGTATCTAGTGTTTAAGAGAAAAATAAAACAATGTTACACTGAATGTTGAGACAAATAGCGTAGCATTAACTCTAACAAAATATAAAGAAGTAAACACAGTACACAGTGAAAGTCTAAAACACTAAAACACAATAAGAACACAATGGAATAATTTTAACATAGATTTTATTAATAACAAAACCGATGCTAAGCCTTACGGCGAAAACAATAACTTAGTTTCTAAGTTACGAAAATGTCGTGTAAAATGTCTCAACAATTACTTCAACATTCCACAAACGGAAACTACAATCGAGGCAGGTGCCTGAATCCGCAAATAGACTTAAGTGTAAGAACACTGTCTAAAGAACTAATCTGATCTATGATTCACTCTCAATCGATACAAGATTAGAACTAAATACACGGGAAGGTATGGTAATCTTCGGTGTATATTAAATGATACAACTACTGACCATAACTCCTAACTAGGGTTGAACGCTCAAAAAGGTTTTATTCGAATAGTGCATGCTTTGAAATGAAAGACTCCAGCGGTATTTATAGAGAAATAGCCAAGTTCTAGATCCTTCCATATGAGATCCTATTTTTTAGGAACTCAACTTCCATGATCTCTCTAGATCCTTCTTCCATCTTCCAGGTCGTTCTAAACTGCTCCAGACTCTTCTAGCACGTCCTCCAACATTCTGGAATCGTACCTGAATGTGAGAGCATTTAGTCTAACATTTAATGTAACATTTTCAAAAGGACTTAGAATAAATCAAGGAATGTCAAATTAAGATGTTGTTGATAATGTTAAAGCATTTAAGAGTTAACAACATCTATAATCTCCCCCAATTTGACCTTTGGACTACAACACACCCGATGCACATATATTTCTATACATACTTAGTATTATGTATTTAGGTGAGGTTAATATCAAGTCTAAATACGAGTCAAGACAATACCTGTTGTAACTGTGAGAATAGGTATGTGATCACCGTTAATGAGATGATAAGAGTAGTCCACTATATATAGGGATTACATGAGATACATAAGGAAATAGATAAATAAGGAAATAAATATAAACCATAAATAAGAAATTGCTACCTATAATATAATATATTATTTGTATAATTACATTATTCCTTATTACCCCCCGTCAAGCGATGCTGAGAATGAGGACGAACGCAGAGCTTGGATCGTAAAAATTTGAAGTTCGGCCGAGGAAGACTCTTAGTAAAGACATCGGCGAGCTGAAGGTTGGACGGGACGAACTAGGTGAGGAGGCGACCAACTCACGAATAAAATGGCAGCCAATGTCGATGTGCTTTGCTCGCTTATGGGCGACCGGATTTTGACTCCAAAATAAGGCACTTTAGTTGTCGCATAGGAGAGTTGGGGCGGACACGGGGAGTTGACCAAGCTCCCGAAGAAGGTTGTTGACCCAAAAAACCTCCTGAGCAGTGTTTGCAAGTGCACGATACTCAGACTCACAGCTCGAGCGAGCAATAGTGGGTTGTTTCTTTGCACTCCAAGAAACCAGGTTGCCGCCGAGAAAGATGGAATAACCGTACGTTGAACGCCGAGTATCGGTGCATCGTGCCCAGTCTGCATCAGAGTAGTCGACCAACGAGTAGTCACTATGCCGACCAAAAGTAAGGCCAAAGTTAATTGTGCCTTTAACATACCGTAAAATCCATTTTACGGCGAGGAAGTGATCATCAGTAGGCGACTGAAGGAACTGACTAACATGATTGACAGCATAAGATAGATCCGAACGAGTGATAGTCAGATACTGAAGGGCACCAACAAGCGAACGATAAAGAGTGTGGTCGGCGAAGGGTGTCCCAGAGCGAATAAGAGATTCCCCCGCGACAAGGGGAGTGGAAACAGGCTTGGAGTCAAGCAGCTCGGCACGGACGAGGATGTCATGAGCATACTTTGCCTGGCTGAGAAAAAGTCCACCAAGAGGGTGCGAGACCTCAAGGCCGAGGAAGTAGCTAAGGCGACCAAGATCCTTGATCGCAAATTCTTTGTCTACGCGATGAATGAATGGTCGAATGACATTATGGTCGCTCCCTGTCACAATAATATCATCGACATAAAGAAAGAAGTACAAGGTAACTTTACCATGCCGGAAGTAGAAGAGAGAGGGATCTGCTCGACTACAAAGAAAACCCAAGGTCTTAAGAAAGCTACTGAAGCGAACAAACCAGGCGAGTGGAGCTTGTCAAAGACCATACAAAGCTTTCTTGAGGCGACAAACATAGTCGGGGGAGCGAGGATCAACAAAGCCAGAGGGCTGAGCCATGTAAACGATGTTTGTCAACTTCCCATGAAGAAAGGCATTATTCACATCAAGTTGATGCATGTGCCACTGATTCTGAACAGCCAGACACAAGATGATGCGAACAGTTGCAGCTTTGACAACTGGACTGAATGTATGTGAGAAGGCAAGGACAGGTACCTGAGAGAAGCCCTGGGCGATCAGACGAGCTTTGTAGCGATCAACAGTACCGTCCACAATATATTTGGTGCGAAAAACCCGTTTCAAACCAACAATATTTGTAGAGGGTGGGCGAGGAACCAATTCCCAAGTTTGGTTAGCATGCAGAGCATGAAGCTCAGATTGCATGGCAGCCAACCAATGTGGATACTTAAGGGCAGACTTGAAACGCTTAGGCTCGGCAGAGGTGGAGAGGGCGGACAGGAGTCCGGTGGTCGCAATTGTTGGGAAATTAATCCCAATACCCAATAATAGTCCCCCAACAATGTGGTCCCTATCTCCTTTGTCGGAAATTATTATGGGACCACATTCCCCATCTCCTTTGTGGGGAATTATTGGCACTTGTGGGTTATGGACCATCACGCTAGAAATCATTTGAGACTCCCGGGAATCTTTTGAGATGCCCTAGGGATCTTTTGAGACTCTCGGGAATCCTTTGAGACTCCTTTAAAATTACCCGGATCTATTTGGGACGTAATTTAAATATGAATTATCATAAATCTAATTTCATAATTTAAACAAATTAAATCAACTAATTTATGTAATGAATGTACGGTAAAATAATTAAATCCCTAAACATGCGGAACTAAGGGATTACGTGTTTACCTTTAAATCGGAGAGATATCGTTGAGAAGAGTAACAACTTCAACCCAATTGCCTTCTCAAGTATTCCCTAAGTCCTAGTCCGTTGACCCGGTGGGAGATCTCACGAACTATTAACTCTCAAGGAAGAATTAATTTTCTCTTGTTGCACACACTTTAATTTCGAAAATTACAGATCTTTTTTTTTTCTTCGTCTCAAGAGTACCAATTTTTTTCTTCTCCTTTTATAAGACAGAATCTATGTTTCTTCTCTTACAAGAAAGAAAAATTGACCGGTCAATTTATTTTGGAATAATATAGAAATAATCTCTTATTTCCATATATCTTTTTCCATAAATATCTCTCTCTAATTTCTTGCAACAAAATTAATCCTTATCTTTTAATTACCTTAATTAATAGACTTTTATTGGGCTACTTGAGGGGCCTTTAGGAGAATTAGGATTGGACCTCCCAATGGGCCCAAAAATCAATATTGAGCCACAACATTTTTCTAGCCCATTAATATTAATTCATTCCACTATAGAATTAATATTGCACTATCCATCCTAACCCATATTACGAAATATGGCTCCCCGTTATTATTTCCCGTGTTTAAGATTCAATGTCCATCAATTAATTTAAGCTACTGAATGCTTTAATTAATTAATATCTTTTATTCCTCGGAGTAAGGACAGCTCAACATTATTATCATACCGGAAATAAATTCCACTGATCAGATTTGATATGATAAACCTTCTGAGCCCACCAAGGGGACATAATCAACTTGACACTCCAAGACACGATTCTCTGTATTAATTTTGGCAATCTGTCCTGTAATTAATAATATTGTCCAAAATACAAAGTATTGAATCAAATTGATTCTTTTACCCATAATAAATCAAAGCAATACTTCTTAACTACAGACAATCCCATTTAAGTGACAGAGATTAAGAAATCAACAACCACTGAGGTCTAATTCTTCATTCCTTAAGTCAGTCTAGA
This sequence comes from Galeopsis tetrahit, assembly GCA_963675135.1. Lineage (NCBI taxonomy): Eukaryota > Viridiplantae > Streptophyta > Magnoliopsida > Lamiales > Lamiaceae > Galeopsis > Galeopsis tetrahit. Next base: position 55,796,044 of record OY776124.1, on the reverse strand, counting down.
AGAATTACCTCTCTGTAGGTCCTATTCAGCACATCATAATGCACTAGTGTAATCTCTTGGTCAAGATAAACCAATCCGAGCCTTACACCTCAACTTCTACCAATGGATTGTTCAATTCCATCTAAGTTGTGAATCAATTGTACTTATATACAAGGAACTGACAATGTGATCTTCTGTGATCTTCTACACACCACATTGTCTACAATGTAAAATACATCTGAACGTTTATGCAATAAATAATTAGCATTCATTATATTTAAAGCAACCAGTGATAAAAATATTATTCTCATTTATAAGTGCAAGAATCAGTTTGTATACATAAGTAGCACTAAAAGCATACTTGCCAGTATAACCCTAACAACAATGTCGGCAATGTGTCGAGTCTTGAAGATTCCAGACTTGGCCCGAGTGATCATCGGGTGAGTCGAGGTAAGTGTCGGGCGAGCAGCATGTGGTTGGGCAACAGGGCGAGTAACAAGTGGTTGGGTAGCAGGGCGAGCAGGCGGGGGCTGATCAGTTAGACGAGCAGCAGGCACTTGAGCTGGCCAAGCAGGAGGCAAGACCGGTTCTGGAGGATTCGGACAAAGAACACAAGAAGCTTGGGAGCAGCAGCCGATAGTTCCAAAAAAGAACTGATCTCAAGGAAATCAACAGGTGAGGAAGGAGCAGGCTTGGCCGAGAACGGGAACACAGACTCATTAAACTGAGCATGGCGAGTAGTGTAGAAGTGGGAAGCGATCGGATCGTAACACCGAAACCCTTTGTGAGAGGAACTGTAACCCATAAAAACACACGGAGCACTGCGAGGAGCAAGCTTGTGGAGAGCATAATCCCGAAGATATGGAAATACGCGACAACCAAATGTTCTGAAGTTGGCAAAGTTCGGAGCAGTGCCGAACAGAAGCTGAAAGGGCGACCTATCCCCAAGGACAGGGGTGGGCAAACAATTAATAATGTAGACAGCAGTGGAGAAAGCATCAACCCAGAAGTGAGCAGGCATGCTCGCCTGAAATAACAACGAAAGCCCATTCTTAGTGACATGACGATGCTTGCGCTCAACCCGACCATTCTGTTGAGGAGTGTAAGGATAAGAGATTCGATGATGAATGCCATGATCGGCGAAGAAACTACGAACGCGACCATTAACAAATTCTGTACCACCATCACTCCGGAAGGCCTTAATATTGGTAGAAAGCTAATTGCAAACAAAGGTGTGAAACCGCACGAACACATTAAAGAAGTCAGACTTGGCATGCAACGGGTAGAGGTAGGTGAATCTGGAGAAATCCTCCACAAAAATGACAGAGTACCGAAAACCATCATTAGAAGCAACATGGGTAGGTCCCCAAAGATCACAATGAACTAAATCCAAAACACGAGATGCTCGCTTCTTATTTAATGCAAAAGATAAATGTTTACTCTTAGCCAATTGACACGGAGTACATAAGCCCGGTTTGGACAAAACAGAAGTAAGGGACAACAAGCCCAATTTATTCAACAAATTAACTATAGAAATAGGAACATGGCCTAATCTACGATGCCAACACTCAAAAGAAGCCTTCAGCGACAAGCTCCGTAAAGCAGCGACCAAGGCTGGAGTGCCCTGCTCAAGGGTTGCTTGGTCGCCCGATTCTGGATAACAAATGAGTCATTAGTAAACAACACATCAACAGGAAAATCGGAAGTAAGCTTAATAATGGATAATAGTTTCTTAGTGAGATGTGGTACGACGAGCACATCTAACAAACGCACGTCCTTATTGACAAAACACGACCCAACGTGAGTGATCAGAATAGTTGAACCATTAGCAACAATAACAGTATCGCTACCAGAATACAGGTGAGGATTGTCCAGGTCGGCCGAGCGAGGAGTCATGTGAGCGGATGCACCACTATCGAGGAACCAATCCGAAGTAGGAGGTTGTGAGACATGACACTACGAATCAAGGGCATGAGCAAGATTGGCAGCAAAGGGGGCAGGGTGAGCATAACGGTCTGGACACCGATTCGCATAATGTCCCTGTTGTCGGTAGATCTGGCAAGTGAGAGGGCGGCGAGCAGGGGCCGAGGATCCAATGGTCGCCTGGCCACCAGAATTCTGAGGAGAGAAGTTACGGGATTTGGTACCAGGGCGAGAAGGCTTACCCGAGCGAGCAGAGGCAGAGAATACTGGAACGGGCGAGGACGAGAAGTCCATTGATCCTGTAAAATGTTCATAGTTTAAGGCTTGATGGATGAGATCCTGAAAGGCAGGCATGGGCGACATAGCCATGCGAGTGTTAGAGAAACTAGCGAACTAGGGGCCGAGACCGGTAAGAAACCAATGACACTTATCGTCATCGTCAACAGGCTTACCGATGGATGCAAGATGATCGCAGAGAGCACAAAATTTCTTGCTGAAGGCATCGACGGTGGTGAATCCACGACGAAGGGAGATGAGTTGATTCCGTAGTTGAGTAATACGGGAGACTGATGTGTGACTATAGGCTGCCTCGAGTGCGACCCAGATGGAGCGCGAGGTGTCACAACCGATGACCTCGGCCATGGCTTCTTTAGAAAGGGAGGAAAGAAGAAGACTAAGGATCTTCTGATCCTTCTCAAACCAAGCGGTGTAGGCTGGGTTCGAAGCCGATTCACCAGATGTGGTGATCGATTTCGCAGGAGCGGGTGTCGTACCAAGAACGTGGGAGATCAGGTCATGGCTGGACAACACCGGAACTACCTGATTGCACCAAATCAGATAGTTGGAAGAAGACAACTTGATGGTCAAGAGATGGACCAAAACGTTGAGAGGGATTGTGGGGGGAGTGACGTCTGGCGGCGCCATGAGGAAGAGGGAATATAGCGTGAGGCTTTAGAGAGAGATTAGGATTTCGGTGAGTCAGACTGATACTATGTGAGAATAGGTATGTGATCACCGTTAATGAGATGATAAGAGTAGTCCACTATATATAGGGATTACAAGAGATACATAAGGAAATAGATAAATAAGGAAATAAATATAAACTATAAATAAGAAATTGTTACCTATAATATAATATACTATTCCTATTATACATTATACTATTCCTATAATTACATTATTCCCTATTAGTAACCGTTCGATCAAATCAAAAAGAGACCAAGAACAATTTTACTGAGATCCGTGCCATAAGATCAAAGTAATATTATTCAAAACCAAAACAAGTATAAACAATACACTTGTTTACAAAAACATATAACTTTACAAAAATCTAAGATAAAATCAGAGTATAATGTAAGAGTACATACTAGATTTACCTAAGACTTATGTAAGACTCAAAACAAATCAGAGTAAAAACTAACAAACAAAACAGAGCAAAAATTAGAAAAGACTCAACATGATTACCTAAGAATTAATCCATATGCAGTAAGCAAATAAAATTTAATTCTTTAAAGCAAACAGTTTTAAACTTTTTAAAGCAGTAAGCCAAATAAGAATACATTTTTAAGACAAACAATTTTAAACATGTAGGACATAGATCAGAATTAAAAACGAACAATAAACAATAATACATAACAAGGCATATTCATCATGCACTAAACATTTTATGATAAGAAAACAATTTAAGCAAAAAGCAGTAATCAAATATCATTAATGCAAACTAATTAAGCAAGATAAATATAAACATCCAATCAACTTGAAATAAATAAATATTGAATCAGAACAAACATAAATTTTAACTTAAACATAACAGAATAACAAAAAACAAAAGTAGGACTGAAAATGACATGAATTTCTATGACAATAGCAGCAACATCAAGGTCCTGCACATGTGCCATTTGAACTTCAGTACTCCCCTTGTCTTGCAGCATCTGTTCTAGATATCACCATAGAGGATTTCCATATCCTCATCATCTTCGGCAGCATCAACAAACTTATCTTCATAAACCTCTAGTTCTTCAATAAAACAAGTTGTAGCAAAGAGTGCAACAACATTGTTAGCAGCAGCAACAGTTCCTCCATTCTCTGAAGCATCAGGAACACCTCTAGCTTCAAGATTCAGCTCTTTATTAACAACTCCAAAAGCTCTAGCTGAAGTGGAAGGTGGTACTCCCCCTATTGTAGTGGAAAGTAGCCTGGTCCACTTATCTTTGATAAATTGGAGCTCATCAATCTGGTCCTGTAAGTGTTGTAACTGCAGTAATATAAAAGATCTGGGAACAGAGAATTGGGGGTCAGAATTACCACCAATGTTCTCAGCATCTGGTGCATTAGGTGAAGCTGGTCTCTGTGCAGGTCTGGCGGGTGTGGGTTGAGGTTGAGCAGGAGCAGGTATGTGAGAAGAACTTCCAGGATTGTGCAAGGGCAAATCAATTACTCTTTCACCAATGAGCAGAGCAAGTGAAATTATGTATAAAGAAACCTTTCCTCTAAGAACTTTAGTCTTCTTAGGGGTAAAACCATGCAACTTCAGATATGAACATATAAGCACATGGTATGGAAGATTGCCTTTATCAGTAATGTCACCACTAAACTTCACCATGTGGTGGAAAATAGTCAATCCCAAGTTAAACTTCTTCAGAACCACTATCCTATAAAGCAATATTGCTTGATCCTTTGTGACTTTGGTTGAGTTGGTAGAGGGTATCTAGTTATAAACAATCAATTTATGAAATGCAGAATAAAGAGATGTGAGGTCCTTAGCAAGCATTCCATTCTTCCACTTAGTCAATAAACCACCAGTCATAGAAACAGTAACCATATCTAAATTAGGTTCATCATCATCAAGTATTAGTTCTATTCCTAAGAAATCATTAATCAATTATGGGGTGAATGGAACTGACCTCCCCTTAAACTGTACATTCCCATACCAACGGGAACTTCTCCTACCATTACTCTTCCTTAGACATGCATAGAATTCATACACCCAATCAGAAACAAATGTGTCACACAATGTTAGAGCTTTCATCAACTTTCTATCCTATAAGAATTGAATTAAATTCTTACTCTCAAAATCAGCAATATGAATTCTCCTTTCCATTAACAACTTTCTCCTAGACAACTTGGTAATCTTATCAACTAAACCATCAAAATCAGAATCATCAGGTTCAGAATTACCTTCCTCAGAACTGGATTCTTTTTCCTTCTCAGAGCTGGATTCAGCTTCTTTTTCAGAGCTTTTGTCAGAAGCTGCACTGCTCGAATCATCTCCATCATCAGATTCTGGTGCTGGAGCACTTGATTCAGCATGCGAGGCAGCATTCTTCTTTAGGGCTTGCTGAATTTCCCTTAGGCAGACCTCCATTTCAGAATCAGAATCAGCTTCTGGTTCTGCAGGCATAGTTCGAATAACATCGACTTTTCTTTCCCCTTTCCCTTTGGATTAGCCTTCTTCTTGGTTGGCTTCTCAATCACCACCTATTCTTCATCAGATTCAGAAAATACCTGAATTGTTCAGGAGTATCACCACCTATCTTCTTCTTCTTTCTCAAAGAGTCTGAGTAATCTACTCGAGTGAAAACTCGACCTGATCGTCTCCTTGGGAATGTACTCCTCTTTCTTTTACCTTTTTCAGCATTCTTCTTGAAGGGAATCGGTTCAGAATCACACTTTGAGACATCTGAGTCGGTTTTATATGATTTTTCGATCTCCTTCTCATTCTCCCACATAGAGGCATCCTCCATGTGAGCGTCCTCTATTTCGTATATCTCGGCATTCGAAGGCTCCTTTGACTCAGCAGCATGGGATTCTTCGATCTCCTTCTCATTCTCCCACATAGAGGCAGTAGTCGGGGCCTCTGTTTCAACATTAGGGCTCGCAATTTGGGGCTTTTCAGCTGTGGACGAAGAAGGTGCAGTAGTGGTAACTTCTTGAGTGCGCAAGTAGTGAGAGATGTCAGTAGACATGTCTCCAATGGTGAGGATGGGTGAGTTTGCAGACCTCATCGATTGAGAAAAATTCTCAACCGCCTGGTTCAGTTCGGTGAGTGAAGCTCCGAGTGGGATGTGGATTGTTGTGGGAGTAGCTGGAACGGGTGCGACAGTTTCGGTAGTTGGGGGTAAGTTCTCGTGCGAAGCAGCCATGGAAGCTAGAGTATTGAGGTTCGAGAGAGATGGAGATGACCGTTGTGAGTTTGAATTTTTGGAGTTTGGTTTCTGTGAGGTAGTTTCATTGTTTCCTGCCATTTAAACTTAAGAATTCGAAAAGAATCAAACACAAAAATCGAGACACACAATTAACAAATCTGCAAAAACAATATCTCACTTACTCAAATGATTACGAAGCTTAGAAAATCATAAAATGGGAGTTTATATAGAGAGAACTAGTAGTTGGAAGTTATGCGTGAGATAAAAAAGTAAACTAAGGAAAATTCCAGAATTTTTTCGATAATGCTCCACAAATTCAGCCACAAGTAAAATCATGGGTGAGTTACTGGGGTAAAATCTTAATTAATTAATTAATTAATTAAATTATGAAAGTTCTAGAATTAATTAAATTAAAATGCGTATAATCTGAATAAAAATAAAATGGTTAGTATAATCAGAAATAAATAAAATAAATTCCCACAGTTAATTAAATAATTACAACTTATAAAAATATAATCGAATCATGTAATGCTGTGCTCAAGGATTTGACATACACCTCAACATTGGTTTTTCACAGGTTTTACCTATCCAATGTAGCCAATTTTTCAGTATTTTTATTTTCATTTCTTTTCTTCTTTTTATGCTACAGCTAGACATGCGCAAAACCGAACCGCCAAACCGGACAATCGGCCAAACCGCCGGTTACGGTTTAAAAACCGAACCGTAACCGAAAAATGGCGGTTCGGTTACAGTTTGGCATTTTGACAAACCGCAAACCACCAGTTTGGCAGTTTTTTTATAAAAAAATAAAATAAAATTTAATACACAATTCTTCTATTTTTAATGTATAAATTTAAGTTATATAATTTTTATTCAATTCTATTAATGTATTTTCTAAAATATTAGTTAAATCGAATAAAAAACGAACGAAAACGAAGTGAAAATGAGCGAAAACGGAGATAATATTAAAAAAAAAAAAGAATAAAACCGCCAAACTGGCGGTTTTCGAACCGAACCGCCGGTTTAAAAACCGTAACCGACGGTTCGCGGTTCGGTTACGGTTCGCTGAAACTGAAAACCGTAACCGTTGGTTTCTAACCGAAACCGGCGGTTTTCAACCGGCGCCCATGTCTAACTACAACATCTAGTTCGTATTGATCCATTGTTCTTGTAGAGTACATCGTAGTAGCGAACTCCGTGCCCCATACTTACTTAATGGATTACAAACCTCTTGATGTTTTTACCAAAATTCACCTTTTGAAAAGAAGGCATCGTAGTAGTGAACTCTGTGCTCCATAGTTACTCAGTGAATTGGTACATCTTTTAGTAAGCTGTAACATTCTCATTTTCAAGCTTTTGAGGAGTGTAGAACATGCCTATTTTTGCACAAACAAATTTCAGATTCAAGAATATTTTACAAAGGAATTATTCAACGAAAATAGGAAATAAATCAAATCTATAAAAACTATACCACCTTCTCAAGAATTATTCAGATATTACACATACCAAGAGATTTTCTCAAAAATGAGAATCTCTCAAGGTCAAGAGCCTTAGTAAAAATATCAGCATTTTGATTTTCAGTAGACACATATTCCAACTTAACTATGTTCTTCTCCACTAAATCTCTCATAAAATGATGTCTAATGCTAATGTGCTGTACCAGATTCTGAGATATGTTTATGGCACTTGTGTTATCACAGAAAATTGTGAGGATATCATTTTCAATTCCATAGTCATGAAACATCTTACTTAACCACAATAGTTGTGTGCCAAAACTTCCTGCAACTATATATTCTTAATCAGCAGTGGATTGAGAAACACAATTTTGTTTCTTGCTATGCCAGGACACAAGATTGTTTCCCATGTAGAAACATCCTCCACTCGTACTCTTTCTGTCATCTATATCTCCAGCCCAATCAGCATCACTGTATCCAATCAATGTGTTGTTGGTGTCCTTAGTGTACCATATCCCTAGTTCACTTGTACCTGAAACATACTTGATTATTTTTTTCACTGCATTCAGGTGAGATTCCTTTGGATTAGTTTGGTACCTAGCACAAACACACACACTATACATAATGTCAGGTCTACTAGAGGTTAAATAAAGTAAGCTACCTATCTTGGATCTATACAGTGTTGGATCAACATCCTTTCCAGCACTGTCTTTGCAAAGTTTCAAAGTAGAACCCATATGTGTTCTCATTACTTTTGAGCTTTCAAGACCAAACTGTTTGACTAAGGCTTTAGCATACTTACCTTGAGAGAAGAAAATCTCATCCTTACATTGCTTGATTTGAAGACCTAAAAAGTAATTCAAGTCTCCAACCATACTCATTTCAAATGTTGCTGTCATTGTTTCAACAAATCTGTTCAGCATTTTATCACAGGTTGAACCAAACATAATATCATCAACATATATTTGAGCAATAAATAAATCTTCTCCGGTGTGCTTTTCGGCTTCTCCTCTAATAAAACCATATTCTAAAAGAAAGTCCGTAAGCTTACCATACCATTCTCTAGGAGCTTGTTTTAGACCATACAATGATTTCTTTAGTTTGTACACATGATCTGGGTATTGTGGATCTTCAAAACCTTTAGGTTGTTCAACGTACGCTTCTTCATTTAAAATGCCATTTAGAAAAGCAGCTTTTAAATCCATTTGATGTAGTTTAATGTCAATAAAACATGCAATTGTTAGCAATAATCTAATAGATTCTATCCTAGCAATAGGTGCAAAAGTTTCATCAAAATCAACACCTTCAACTTGGGTGTAACCTTGTGCAACTAACCTAGCTTTGTTCCTAACAATGTTTCCAGACTCATCAGTTTTATTCTTATAAATCCACTTTGTTCCAATGACATTAGTATGACTAGGTCTTGGAACAAGTGTCCATACTTCATTTCTTTCAAACTAATTAAGTTCCTCATGCATAACATTTATCTAATATTCATCAGTTAATACTTCATTCACATTTTTAGGTTCAATTTCAGAATAGTAACACTCTGCATTCACAACATTGCAAATAGAAGACACGCATATTGTTCTTACCACATCTACCTTATTCAATCTTATTCTTCCTCTTGTTTGCACTCCAACTGTAGCATCGCCTATGATCTGGTTAGAAGGATGACTTTTCCCTAATCTTGAAGAAGGATTTGTGTTGATGTTGGAATAGGTGTTTTGTTTAATGATCCAACACTTCAGTCAAGTGTTGTGCTAAATGTTCCTAACACCTAAGATAACATCAAAATTTGCTATTTCTCCTTTTACTAACTCCAATCTTACACTTGTTGCTTAGTGATGTCCCTAATGCAGGTAGAAGACGTGGGAAACACCCAGGTCAAGCAGTTGCATAGGAGTGAGAAGTTTCTAAGCATTATTAAACAAGGACCTAAAAATGTGGAGATGTGAAGGGAGGTTACCAAAACCGCTTGATCCAATGGCTGAGATGATCAAGGGAATTGAAGACAGTTCGTCTACAAGTCTATAAATGGAGAACACTGTCTTCAATACAAGACACACAAGAAAGAAAGCTAAATGCAATTACTAATCTATTGAATGCACGACGCTTCTAGTTAGGAATATTTTTGTTCTTTCTTGTAAATTTACACACCTTTATAAACCCGAATATTTGTGTGTTAAATCATTGTCTTATTTACTAGAGTTTTATGTTAGATCTGTGAGGGAGATAGTTTCGTAGATTCTAGTAAACTTTTCAAACTCATTCGAGATGTAGTTGTTCAAAACCTCTAAGAGGTTGTTGATTTGTTTCACTGATATTTTATTAATATAGTGATTCGTGTAGATTATTTTTAATCTACACAAATTTTAAATAATTCCATTCGCAAAGTTTTATTCTAATTTCCGCTGCTCAATTGTTGCTTGGATAGTGCCAACACAACAGTCAACACTCTGTATACACTTGCACGCACACTTTTAGTTGGTATCAGAGCCAACTACTTGATACACTAAGTAGAGATTCTGCTTAGAGTGTGTGTTTATTTGCAATGGAATATCCCATTTCCCCTGCACTTCAACCTCCGGTTCTGGATGTCACGAATTATGCTTTCTGGAAGCCATCAATGAGGATGTATATCAAATCCATAGATGAACGGGCATGGAGAAGTGTCTTGGGTGGCTGGACACCACCAAAGACAGAAGCAGATGATGATAATGAATCAAGTGTGAAGAAGGAACTTGATTGGACTAATGACGAGCTCACTGCTGCTAGTTACAATTCAAAGGCATTGGATGCTATCTTCACTTCTATTGATGGATCGATGTTCAAAATCATTTCCACCTGTATTTCATCAAAGGAGGCATGGGATCGTTTGAAAGAACACTGTGAAGGATCAGAAAGCGTGAGGAAGACTAGATTGAGAATGCTTGGAACAAAATTCGAGAACCTAAGGATGAAGGAAGACGAGACCATCAGCTCCTACAATGAAAAAATAAGCGAGATTGCTAATGGATCTTATGCTCTTGGTGATCCAATTTCCAACACAAGGTTAGTACACAAAATTTTAAGAACTGTTCCTAGACGTTTTGATCCTAAAATATATGCTATAGAAGAAGCAATAGATACTGATGTTTTGAGTCAAAATGAATTGATTGGCATTTTAAAAACTTATGAAATGAATTTTTCTGAAAAAGCTGAAAATGAGAAGAAAATTTTAGTTTTCAAAGGTGATGGATCATCATCTTCATCATCCTCTTCAAATGATAAAAATAATATTTTTGTTACTGAAGTATAGACTGATGATGAACTTGAAGAATGCTTTAATGATCCAGAAAGCATGGCTTTTATAACTAAACAATTCAAAACCTTTCTGAGAAACAAGAACAACAATCGGTTTAAAGACAATGTTCAACCTAAAGTTCAGATCAATAATACTCAACAATTGCTTGTTAGAAAAAATACTTTCAATCAGTATAAGAAAATTAGAAAGAGGAAACAGGTTTAGGTCTGACCCAGAATACAAAAAGAAGGTTAAATGTGATGCATGTTATGGTTATGGTCATTATGCTAATGAATGTGCCAATACTTTTCTTAAGAAGAAGATTAACTTTAGTGCTACTTTAAGTGATGAGTTTGATACTGAACATGATCCAGAAAATGATATTGAAAAAGCTTTTACTGCTAAAATAGAATATGATGATACTTTTGATGATGATCTGGATGATTACAGTGATGAGGATTCATATGAGGCATCATCTGAAAAATCATTGAATAACGACTGTTCAGAATTTAATTGTTTTGCAAGCTGTGTCTCTAAGACAGGTACATCAAGTGAAGCTCGACTATCCAGAAATGATGGTGACATTAAAGATTTAACTAAATCTATTTTAAAACTGGAAATTCTTTTGACCAGAAAAGATAATGAAATTTCAAAATTAAAAGAAAGACTTGAAGTTTCTGTTCTTGATTTCAGAAAATACTCTTATGAAAATCCTTTGACTAATGAAAACCTCATGGAATATGTTCTAAAACTAAAAAATTAAATCTTGTTATCAAGTCCTTAACTTTTGAAAACAATGATTTAAGAGATTCTGTTTTAAAACTTGAGAGTATTTTAACCAAGAAAGACTGTGAGATTGAAAAACTTGAAGAAAAGATGAAAGAAGTGTCACTAAGATTTAAGAAATTTTCTGAAGGAAAATTGAAACTGGAGGAATCACTGTTGAACAACAATACAAAGAAAACAGGTATATGTTATAAAGGTAAAACAGGGAAATTCTTTCCTAGTTCTCAAAGTAATAAATCTACTGTTTTTGTCAAGGCTGAACTTGAAACCAATGCTATTGTTTCTGCAAAAACTCTTATTAATGTGAAAGAACTTGCATGTAACTATTGTTCTAAAAAGGGTCACAAAATTCACTTCTGTTTAAAAAGACAAAAGGATTTGAAAGCTACTGAACGATCCAATATGACACCACACACAAAGCATCATTCACAGAAAACTGAATGGATTTCCAAAAATACTCTCTGCAATGTTGTTCATATGTCTCTGAAAGCATGTGTTCCTGGTTTATGGTATTTTGATAGTGGCTATTATAAACACATGACATGTCAAATTGATTATTTATCTGATTACAAAGCTTATAATGGTGGTAATGTTACTTATGGAGGTGGATCTAAAGGAAAAATCATTGGTAAAGGAACCTTAAATGTTCCTGGTTTTCCTAGGTTACCAAATGTTTTACATGTTGATGGATTACTTGTCAACCTTATTAGTATAAGCCAGTTATGTGATGATGACTTGCATGTAAAGTTTGATAAAAATTCATGTTATGTGCTAGACAAAAATTCTGAATGCATTATGATGGGTAATAGATCTGCTGATAACTGCTATTTAATTGAGTCTAAAATTAGCTGCAATAGTATGAAAAATGATGAAAGTATATTATGGCATCATAAACTTGGACATGCTAACTATAGACAAGTTGGTAAATTAATCAGACTAAAAGTTGTCACAGGTTTACCAATGTTGAAATTATCAGACAAAAATGTTTGTGGACCATGTAAGAAAGGCAAGCAGGTAAGAGTGTCTCACAAGTTGTTGGGTCACTGTTCTACAAAACATTACTTTGAATTACTTCATATGGATCTTATGGGTCCTATGGAAACTGAGAGTATAGGTGGAAAAAGATATTCTTTTGTTATTGTTGATGATTACTCTAGATTCACGTAGATAGAATTCTTAAAAGAAAAATCAGAAACATTCTCATTTTTCAAAATTCTGTACAAAAGATTCAAGACTATTTATAATTCTAGAGTTTGTAGGATTAGATCAGACCATGGAAAAGAGTTTGAAAATAGTGCTTTCACTGAGTTTTGTGGGTCTAAAGGTATTTTACAAGATTTTTCATCTCGTAAAACCGCTCAACAAAATGGAATAGCAGAAAGAAAAAATAGAACTCTTCAAGAGATGGCTAGAGTTATGCTATGTTCTAAAAATTTGTCTAAAATGTTTTGGGCTGAAGCTCTAAATACAGCATGTCATATTTCAAATAGAGTTTTCATTAGAACAGATTCAACTAGAACACCTTATGAAATTCTGAACAACTGGAAGCCTAACCGTAAGTATTTTCATGTATTTGGCTGTGTCTGCTACATCTTAAATGATAGAGATCAACTGCATAAATTTGATTCTAAAAGTGACAAAGGTTTTTTCTTTGGTTATTCTAGAAACAGTAAAGCTTATAGGATCTATAATTTCAGAATAGATACTGTTCAAGAGTCTGTAAATGTGATTTTTGATGATAACACAAGTACTACAGTAAATAGTATTGATGAAGATGTTTCAGACTTTATTGACATTCCAGTTCATTAAGGCAGGACAGATCAAACCCAAAATGATGAACAAAATGAGGGAACACACATGGACACATCAGCTAAAGATATAGAAAATCCAGAGAATCTGTACAATCTTCATAAAACTCCTTCAATCAGAATTCAAAACAACCATCCACAGGAGCTGATAATAGGTGAACAATCTACTGGAGTCCAGACCAGAAGGAGGATGGGTATGAATTCAAAGGATGTGGTAAGATCTATTTGCATGTCATATGTGTGTAATAAGGTAAATCACGAGTGTTATCATTCTGCAATTGAACCTAAAACTGTAAAAGAAGCCTTAAATGATGAACACTAGATAGAAGCTATGCATGAAGAATTGAATCAGTTTGTTAGAAATGATGTATGGACTTTAGTTCCTAGGCCAGATCACACAAATGTTATTGATACTAAATGGATATTAAAAAATAAAACTGATGAAATAGGCAATATTATCAAAAACAAAGAAAGACTTGCTGCTCAATGGTATACTCAAGTAGAGGGAGTAGATTTTGATGAAACATTTGGTCCAGTTGCAAGAATAGAATTCATTAGGCTTTTACTTGCCATTGCATGCTTTGTTAATATAAAACTGTACCAAATGGATGTTAAAGCTGCTTTCCTAAATGGAATTCTAATGGAAGAAGCTTATGTTGAACAACCAAAAGGCTTTGAAAAACCAGAATTTCCTGATCATGTTTTCAAACTAAAAAAGACTCTATATGCCTTAAAACAAGCACCTAGATCATGGTATGAAAGACTAACTGATTTTCTGATTGAATTTGGTTTTACCAGAGGTGAAGCTGACAGAACTCTGTTCATTAAACATGAGAAAAATGATATTATGATTGCTCAAATCTATGTTGATGATATAGTATTCGGTTCTACTTGTGATAAAATGCTCAAACTGTTTGTGAATGAAATGACATCTACCTTTGAAATGTCCATGGTTGTTGATTTAAACTACTTCCAGAACTGCTGCCTCAGATGACCCAACATCATTTGCAGAACATCCACCAGCAGGCTGTGTTGCCACAGTATACCTGTCCTCTCACTACGTCTTAAGGCAGGTAGATATACTCCAAAGCACTATCACCAACTTACAAAGCACTGTTGAAGATCTGCTTATTCAGAAGCAATTCTAGTTGGGCTTGCTTTCTACCTCAACAGGGGGAGTGGCAGATGTTCACACGGTTGAAGGAGGAAGAGCAAGTGGTCAAAGTTTAGAAGTTTCTGATGTTGCTGCAAGGAATGCACCGGTTCAAGAAGATGGTCCCAGTACAGCCGTTCCCCACACTGAGGAAAATGAAGAAATGCAAGATGCTGTTGATAATGAGATTGGACAAAATGACCAAGACATTGAGGATCTTGATGGAGATCTCAATGTGAACTGAAGGCTTCAAGAATGGGGGAGATTAGAGTATGGGGGAGTTTGTGCAAACTATGAAGATGCTGCTGATTCAATCAGCCCAATACTCCTCTTTACTGCTTTTATATATTTCCTCAATCTGTAAAGGCTGTACTTATGTTTTATTTTTCTGTCTCAGATACAATTTACTTTATGTCTCTGTTGGTTTAAATCTAAGCACTGTTTTGGCTTAGATGAAGTTTTAAATTTGATTAAATACTGAAACTATTTCTATTTTGAAATATCACATGTATTGTTTTTCTTAATCAATATTTTGATTGTTGTGAACATCAGTGTTGATGTAGAAAGGTCAAATTGGGGGAGAATATTGTTGATGTTGGAATAGATGTTTTGTTTAATGATCCAACACTTCAGTTAAGTGTTGTGCTAAATGTTCCCAACACCTAAGACAACATTAGAATTTTCCCTTTCTCCTTTTACTAACTCTAATCTTACACTTGTTGCTTAGTGATGTCCCTAATGCAGGTAGAAGACGTGGGGAACACCCAAGTCAAGCAGTTGCATAGGAGTGAGAAGTTTCTAAGCATTATTAAACAAGGACTTAAAAATGAGGAGATGTGAAGGGAGGTTACCAAAACCACTTTCCAATGGCTGAGATGATCAAGGGAATTGAAGACAGTTCGTTTACAAGTATATAAATAGAGAACACTTTCTTCAATATAAGACACACAAGAAAGAAAGCTAAACACAATTACTAATATATTGAATGCACGACGCTTCTAATTAGTTTATTTTTGTTCTTTCTTGTAGATTTACACACCTTTATAAACCCGAATCATTGTCTTATTTACTAGAGTTTTATGTTAGATCTATGATGGAGATAGTTTCGTAGATTCTAGTCAACTTTTCAAACTCATTCGAGTTGTAGTTGTTCAAAACCTCTAAGAGGTTGTTGATTTGTTTCACTGATATTTTATTAATATAGTGATTCGTGTAGATTATTTTTAATCTACACAAATTTTGAATAATTCCATTCGCAAAGTGTTATTCTAATTTCCGGTGCTCAATTGTTGCCTGGATAGTGCCAACACAACAGTCAACACTTTGTATACACTTGCACGCACACTTTTAATTTGTTTTTGGAACATACTGATCATTCTGTGAAATTACAACTGATTGATCTGTAGATGTTGCTCCAGATGTGTTAGCATTTGGTGCAGCATTTTCAGGTTTCAGTGTATTCTCAGAATTGTCAGTCACTTGTGATACATCTTCTTCATCTTTGTCACCTGTAAGACCTTTATCATCATCAGACACAACATTAACATATTCTTGAATAGTGTTAGTCCTAAGGTTATAAACTATATAAGCTTTACTATTTCTAGAATAGCCTAAAAAGAAACCTTTATCACTTTTAGAATCAAATTTATGAAGTTTATCCCCATCATTCAAAATATAACACACACAACCAAATACATGAAAATATTTCACACTTGGTTTTCTAACATTCAGAATCTCATAAGGTGTTTGATTAGTGCTAGATCGAATATAAACTCTATTAATAATCATTAAACATGCTATTCTCAAATTCCCTACCATGATCAGTTCTAATACGGCTAACTTTCAAGTTATACACCTTTTTGAACCTTTTATAGAGAACTTTAAAAGCAGCAAATGTTTCAGATCTATCTCTTAAAAATTCAATCCAAGTATATCTAGAAAAATCCTCTACCACAACTAAGAAATATCTTTTTCCTCCAATGCTTTCAGTTTCCATAGGACCCATTAAATCCATGTGCAACAATTCAAAGCATCGATGTGTAGAACAATGTGACAACATTTTATGCGGCATTCTTACATGTTTACCTTTTTAGCATGATCCACATATAGTGGTATTTTGGAAACTCAGTTTTGGTAATCCTTTGATTATATCTGATATGATTAGTTTCTTCATTGCCCTGTAATTCACATGTCATAATCTTTGGTGCCATAAGACATTCTCATCATGTTTTGACAAATTACAAACATTAGTTCCAATAAGATAACAATTATCTGCAGATCTAGTACCAGTCATTAAACAATCATCATCTTCATTAAGAACATAACATGATTCTTTGTCAAATTTTACATGTAAATTATCATGACAAAGTTGACTAATACTAATCAAATTAGCAAGTAAGCCATCAACATGCAAAACATTTTTAAGTTTAGGAAAACCTTCAACATTCAAAGTTCCTTTTCCTATTATCTTTCCTTTCGATCCACCACCATATGTAACATTACCACCATTCAAGGTCACATAATCAGATAAATAGTCTATTTTTCCTATCATATGTCTAGAACAATCACTATCAAAATACCATAGACCTGGTAAACATGCTTTCAAAGAGGTGTGAACAACATTACAAGTAACTTTTGGTTTCCATGCAGATTTCATGGAATGTTGTTATATCCTTCTAGTTTCTAAAATTATAAAATATATTTTTGTATTTTTTTCTGGAATTTGGATATGAATGTTGATATGAATGTATGAAGAAAGGTTAAGATTGAGAGAGAGAGAAGCGGAATGAAGGAGGGCAGAATTTGGTTAATTTTTCTGATACCATTTCGTCTGCCAAAATTGGCATTTTGTAACAAATTTGGGACCACAGTCCACTTTTGAAATTCACTAAAACATTAATGCTGAAATGTAAATAATTAAAAGATAACTAGGCCCATCCATTAATTCTTCCATAAGCCCAAAGCCCAGATCATTTTTGGCCCAACTCCAAAAGTAATATTTGGCCCAACTCCATTTTCTCTCCTTTCACATTTCTCCCTTTGACAATAACTCTGTTTTTGTACTTTCAGCTTCCAAAAATCCTTTCAACGATGAACACATGACAATACCCGGCGGAACGAGAGATCCTTGTCCCCAATGATGGCCGTTAGAAATTTGTTTCGATAGAAATGTAACATCCTCCCACGATTCACTAAACCACTTCGCATCCACCCAATTAGCACATACCTGGGGCGCTGGTTTACTTTTGACATTGGCGGTACGCAGCTGAAGGACAATCACCGAAGATAAGAGAAAACTGCCATCATCAACGATGGGAGAAAGATTTACGCAAGGTATGTGATTTCTTCCTATCTGTTTGTTTAGCAAATATGCGTGAAAAACATGGTGTATCTTAGAACCCTCGAACGATTTTTCTTGCCTCTTCTGATCCGCAAAAAAATTAATTCGGTTCTGAGCTAGAAATAGATTCACCTTGATTAGGGAAGTAGATTTCTCTCCATATATTAACATATCCTTGGCATCTTGATTCTGAGCATCCATATCTTGATTCTGAGCATCCAAATAAGGACCCATAGCCAAATTTGGGGAAAGATACCCATACAGAGCCTGAAATGGTGTCATTTTGAGATTGTAAGGTGGAAGGTGGCTTGGATCCTCAAACATATTACCAAAAAGTTTGAGTAGATGGTCCAACTTTGGTGGAGAATCACTACTGGAGCAACTCATGTTGATCCAATATGCTTCCTCTATCTCGGGATGATCTGTGTGTAACAACTCAAACAAATTAATGTCTGATATGCATTGCCAATCCTCAGTTGATGTTAGAGCTTGCAACTTGACTCTCCTACCCAGAAGTGTAACAGTGAATGTCATTGAAGTGTAGTCTAGCTCAATAGGAGTTCCAGCCTTGAGCCAATCACCTCCCAAAATGAGATCACAGCCATCATTTTCCAAAAGTCTTAGTGGATAAGAAAAACTATGCCCTTGCATTTCCCAATTGAAGGGATCCACTTGTTGAGAACTGACAAGTTTCTGCCCACTAGCTACCTTTACCAAAATTGGTTTTGCTATAGAAAGTTTGCATCCTAACTTCTTGGCTGTTGCTGCTTGTATGAAGTTGGGAGTACTTCCTGTATCAATGAGTACGTGCAACTTATGTTTGCCATACTTCCCAAATAATCTCATAGTAGTCACCCCTCCAATTCCAGAACTGGCATTCAAAACCATTTGAACCTCTTCAATATGATCTTCATCTGGTATAGCTTGGGTTTGATGAAAAACAGCAGCTACTTCTTCTGGATTATGCTCAAAATCTTCTGTTACAATCATATAAGAGATCTTTTGTTTGCATTTATGACCCTAAGTGAAAGGTTCATCACAATTGTAACATAAACCCTTCTCTCTTCTTGCAGTCATTTCAGCAGGGGTAAGTATTTTGAAGGGGGGTTTTGAGTTTATCCTTCCTTGATTTCCTTGTGTAGTCTCAGATTTCTCCCATGCTTGACTGTTAGAGATAGGATTAGGGCTAGAGGCCCTTGAAAATGGCTTAACTCTCTTAGCCATGGCTGAAAGTGTGTTCTCTTGATTCTTTCCCAACTTAATGGCTTGTTCCAAAGTTTTTGGTTCAAACATACACATAAAAGATTGCAATTCCTCATTTAGCCCACTGATAAAACTTGCAACAAAATGAGTTTCTGAGAAGTTATCTTTACTAAATATTAATAAATATGCCTTCAACTCTTCAAACTTATCAACATACTCATCATAAGTTCCAATTTGTTTGATTTTGTTAAAATCTGCTATCACAGTATATTCCCTCATTTCTTCAAATCTCACTGAAATAACTTCAATAAACTGGGACCAAGAAACATCAATATTCTTCTTGTTATAGTTTTGAAACCATAAAGCAGCCCTTCCATCAAAGTGAATAGATGCTATAGTTACCTTTTGTGCATCCGTCATGTGAGGCATGAGATTGAAATAGCCTTGGCATTTCAGAATCCAAGATCTAGGGTTCGATCCATCAAATTTAGGGAATTCCACCTTTGGAATAGGACTGTGAAAGTTGGTGCCATCAGTGAGTTGCCTTATCTTTGTTGCTTCTGGGAATTGATTGATAGGGATAGCATTGGATGATCCAGTAGCTGGGCTCCCTAGAAGAGAATCCCTTTCAGAATACCCCTTGTTTATATCCATGTTGAGTAGTTGTAATTGAAGCGCTGCAAGAGTATTGGTGACATGCTCCAATTTTCCATTTACTCCCCCAAGTTGATCATCCATCCTTGAAGAAATTCCTTGAAAAGTTTCTTTGATTTTTGCTTCTGTAGCTTCCCATTTCATGCTTTCTGTTTGTAATAGTTGCTCTAACTTCTTTTGTGATTCCTGCAGGTCCTTGAAACATGTAGCTTCTGCCATTGCCCAGAATGATGCTCTGAGATACCAAATGTTATATTCTTCTAGTTTCTAAAATTATAAAATATATTTTTGTATTTTTTTCTGGAATTTGGATATGAATGTATGAAGAAAGGTTAAGATTGAGAGAGAGAGAAGCAGAATGAAGGAGGGCAGAATTTGGTTAATTTTTCTGATACCATTTCGTCTGCCAAAATTGGCATTTTGTAACAAATTTGGGACCACAGTCCACTTTTGAAATTCAGTAAAACATTAATGCTGAAATATAAATAATTAAAAGATAATTAGGCCCATCCATTAATTCTTCCATAAGCCCAAAGCCCATATTACTTTCGGAGCCCATATCATTTTTGGCCCAACTCCAAAAGTAATATTTGGCCCAACTCCAAAAGTAATATTTGGCCCAACTCCATTTTCTCTCCTTTCACATTTCTCCCTTTGACAATAACTCTGTTTTGGTACTTTCTGCTTCCATAAATCCTTTCAACGATGAACACATGACAAATGTTTCCTACGATGTGAAGACATTATGGATAGCATAAACTCAGTTTTCATATCTTTAACCATTTGCAAGCAGAAAGGACGAATATAACCATATTTTAGACAATAATGACAAATATACTTCCTTTTAACCTTGTGAGAATTTGTTTGTGCAGATATTACATCATACGTTAACATTTGCCTTCACAAATTTCACAGATTTTCTAAATTTTTCAGAAATAGAAGCAGT
Organism: Galeopsis tetrahit; assembly: GCA_963675135.1. Lineage (NCBI taxonomy): Eukaryota > Viridiplantae > Streptophyta > Magnoliopsida > Lamiales > Lamiaceae > Galeopsis > Galeopsis tetrahit. The sequence goes on along the minus strand of OY776124.1, from coordinate 55,775,367 downwards.
TTCACTATCATAACCTAAACCATGATTATTAGATTTACCAACATCTATAACATCATTCACATCAGAAGCACTCTTAGAAAATTTTCTGAAACTTAAAGTAGAGGTGATCAATTTCTCCTTCAGTTTACAAACTTCAAGATCTCTTTTGGTAAGTAAGACTTCTAGCTTGGTGATTGTGTCTTTCAGGTCCTCATTCTCTTTTTTCAAATAATTCAGAGTGAGTATCTTAGAGTTCCAATCATCTAACAATTTCTGATATGTCTCATCATCAATCCTTTTTCCTACATCATCAACAAAACCATTAAAACAGTTCAAATTTGGGTGACTCTGTTTTGATGTTACTGTATACGTGAAGACATCAGGTGCAACATCAGAATCTGTATCATCCAGATCATCATCTAAGGAATCATCATAATCAATTATAGCAAAATGAGCATATTCATTTTCATTTAATTCCTCAAGATCATCATTATCCGATTCATCACTCAAGGTAGTACTAAAATTCAGTTTTTGCTTCAGTCTGGTATTGACACATTCATTTGCATAATGGCCATATCCAGAACATGCATTGCATTGAACTGATTTTCTAAATTTAGGGTCATACCTTGGTTTACCTTCACTTTTTGATGGTCTTGGTGTGAATTGACTCTTCCTCCTCTCTGGTTGTGGTGTTGATGTGTTGATTTGGATTTTAGGTTGTATGTTTCCTTTGGATTTATGCATAGATTTCTTAAGAAATTTATTAAAATGATTTGTAAGTAAGGCAATGTTGTTAGGATTGTTAAGGCATTCATCAATTAATTCTTCATCCGAATCAACCTCAGTAATGAACAGTTGAATCTCAAATTTATTTGATGTTTCTCCTTTAAAAACAACAACTTTCTTATCATCTTTAGTTTCATAAACTTGATTAGTGTTTATTTCATAGGTTCTAAGAATACTCACTAATTAATTTTGACTCAACTTATCAGTATCCTTTGCCTCTTCAATAGCACAAATTTTAGGATCAAATCTTTTAGGAACAGACCTTAATATCTTATGTACTACTCAAACATTAGAAATAGGGTCACCAATAGAACGTGATTCATTGATAATCTCACTTAACCTTTCGTTATAGGATGAAATGGTTTCATCTTCCTTCATTCAGAGATTCTCAAATTTTATCCCCAACATTCGAAGCTTTGTCCTTCGAACACTATCTGAACCTTCACAATGCTCTTGTAACATGTCCCATGCATCTTTAGAAGTAGAAAAGTTAGATATATTTTTAAACATAGAGGTATCAACAGAGGTAAAAATAAAATTTAAGGCTTTAGAATTGTATCATTCTGTTGTTATCTCATCAGCCGTCCAATCAACTTCTTTCTTGATTTGAATTTCACCATCGACATCTGCTGGATTCTTTGGTGCATCCCAACCTGTAAGAACAGTCCTCTAAGCACATTCATCAATTGAATTGATGTACATTCGCATCTTAGGCTTCCAATAAGCATAATTCGAACCATCTAAAACGGGTGGCCTAAGTGCAGTGGATATGTGATGTGTTATTTCCATTGCTAACATAAACTAAAACACACTTTAAGCACGGATCTAAACCTAGTGTCGTCAGGTATCGGCTCTGATACCAACTGAAAGTGTGCGTGGGGTAGTATCTACTGTTTAAGAGAAAAACAGAGCAATGTTACACTAAATGTTGAGACAAATAGAGTAGCATTAACTCTAACAGAATATAAAGAAGTAAACACAGTACGCAGCAGAAGTCTAAAACACTAAAACACAATAAGAACACAATGGAATAATTTTAACATATATTTTATTAATAACAAAACCTATGCTAAGCCTTACGGCGAAAACAATAACTTAGTTTCTAAGTTACGAAAATGTCATGATGTGAAATGTCTCAGAAATTACTTCAACATTCCACAAATGGAAACTACAATCGAGGCAGGTGCTTGAATCCACAAATAGACTTAGTGTAAGAAAACTGTCTAAAGAACTAATCTGATCTATGATTCACTCTCAATCGATACAAGATTATAACTAAATACACGGGAAGGTATGGTAATCTTCGGTGTATATTAAATGATACAACTACTGGCCATAACTCCTAACTAGGGTTGAACGCTCAAGAAGGTGTTACTCGAATAGTGCATGCTTTGAAATGAAAGACTCCAGCGGTATTTATAGAGAAATAGCCAAGTTCTAGATCCTTCCATATGAGATCCTATTTTTTAGGAACTCAACTTCCATGTTCTCTCTAGATCCTTCTTCCATCTTCTAGGCCATTCTAAACTACTTCAGACTCTTCTAGCACGTCCTCCAACATTTTGGAATCTTCTAGGTTCCAGACTCTTGTAGAAGCTTCTAGAATCGTACCTGAATGTGAGAGCATTTAGTCCAACATTTAATGTAACATTTCATAAAGAACTTAGAATAAATCAAGGAATGTCAAATTAAGATGTTGTTGATAATGTTAAAGCATTTAAGAGTTAACAACATCTACAATATTGTAAAAATGTAAGGGTTGAGTACCCTTTGTACTCATATCTATATAAAGATACCTTTTTACTGTTCAAATTTTTTTTTTAGATATGGGGTTATCTCTTGTTTCTTTGGGTGTTGGAATTATGAGGGTAATTAATGGGTTTATGGATTAATTGTTTAATTAGCTTATGTCTTGATTAAATTGTTTCTAGTGTTGTAATTTGTAATATTCAATTGGTTGATCAATCTTATTAGTTAGCATTTTCAATTATGTTAATTACAACGAGAGATGGGTTTGCATGATTGGGGTGTGGGTGTGAGCCTTGATTAATTAATTGAAGTTAAATAGTAATTAGCTTAACCGAGAGAGGATTGATTAGACATTTGTTGCTATGAGCAAATATAACACTCACGTTCTGTGCAAAGTTTTTTGCTCATTTGTGCAAAAAAATTGGAGGACTCATAGAATGCCTCAGTAATATCCTTTACAAATCATTGTTTTGTGTTTTTTAGATTGTTGTTTAATTCTCTTAATTTTTTTCCAGAAATGTTTGGAGTTGTATGAGTTTTCATGAAGTTTATTTTAATTCCAACAACATTTATTGGGATGTTTGATATTTTTTGGAATTTATTTTTGTATTTTGAGAGTTTATTTCTTATATTTTGATATCAAAATATTTTGTAAGAAATAAAATGAAAATTGGAGAAAGATTGGAGTTCAAAATTTTAAATCTTATATAATAAAATGAGGAAAGTTCTCTCCCGATCTTGACACGTGACTCTCCAGGCCCTGACACGTGGATTGCCACCTCATGCCACGTCCTTATAGGTAGTACACAATTGAATTGAGAATTTTAAGAGTCTTACAATTGAATGTAGAATTTTAAGAGCCTACCACTGAATGTAGAATCAGAAGAGACACGATGAAATTGAATGTAGAACCAAAATAGACACGATGGAATTTAAGGAATAATGTTTGCTTTAACAATGGAACTACACAAGTAAAAAAAACTGTGGTGATTCTAAAATTGAAACTCAAGTCTTTGTTAGGCACAAAGATGTCGTCTATGAAGGTGAAGGTGAAGGGGAGTCTAAATTCGGAGTAGCTGGTTGATCGAGACTTTCTCTACTCATAAGCTGAGATGTCAAGGTTCTCTTCCTTTTTTTTCTTTAATTTTTTTTCTTTTAATTTCTTCTGATCGTGTTTCTTTTTGTTGCTATATATGCATTACAACTGATTCTTCAGGACTTGCCCGATCTGGATGCAGATTTTTCCAACCTAGATACGTGTTATGTTGCTTGCCTCATGGGCCAACTCAGGTACTTTAATCAACCTCTTCAAAAACTATATCCATACCCGAGCAGTATATTAATTAGTTGGAATTAAGTCTTTGTTGGCCTGAAATTATCAATTAAAGATTTCCCAGGCCTGTAGATTGTCAGAATCATTGCAACAACAACAACACTACATATCTTATTAGTGTAAGCCAAATAATTGGTAAGTTTTTATTTGAAATGCTTTAAAGACTACATGACTTTTTTTTAATAAAAGGATTTAATATACATGTTCTAACTTTCGGCGGAGAATCGTGTGATTTCTCAGACAGCACGGACTCTACAACGTCGTCTTCGTCAGCAGCTTCAACGATGTTGTAGGGGTAAAACTATGTTCGAGAATTGGCGGGAAAGTCGCAAGGGGCCGAATCGAACGGTGGGGGAATGCTCTGCGAGCTGATGGTGCCGAAGAAGATTCATTCTTGTTCGTCGGATCAGAATCTTGATTCCTGGCCGGGACTCTTTTGAAGAGAATGCTTGATCGACGGTTTCAGATTAGTAGAAATTGGTGCCTCTACACAGTAAACAATCTTTATCAGTTTCTTGGTTCTTGGTAATGCTTTGATAAAGAATTTATTGCCACTAAAAATGGTTGAAGTAATTACATATATGGTCTAAAATTATATTTCTGATCATTCTTTAATTCTTTTTCACTTTTATTTTTTCTACAATTTGTCAAATAAATAATGACTCCTTAGGGGGTGTATTCAATTGAGATTCTATTGAAATTTTTTTGGACTTTAAAAAGTATATGGATTTACAAAATCCATAAAGTTCATGCAAATTTTGACTGACTTTTTTTATTGATTTATATAGATTTTGATATACTTGACAGGATTGTAAAATATATATTTTTTTATTAATTTACATATATTTTCATAAATTCTGGCGTTGAAACTATTAATGCGAAGAGTTTTTTTTTAAAATTAATATTATATATATATAAATAAAGTATTTTATCAATAATATATATATATATATTCACGGGATATTATTTTGCCAATAATATATATATTATTAATTTATTTATATATATATATATGTTTATATATTAATTCGTGAATATTCGTGGATCTAATCCGACCCATTCTCAATACGGGGCAGATCCGACCTGACCCAAAACTCGTGGGGGTGGGGCGGGTACCCGTAGATTGGATCAATATTGTAATCCTTACTTCTGATCTTTCGTCTTCAGAGTTCTCTGAGAGAATCCGTTGAAATATCTGCTTTTTAGAAGAGATTTTAGATACTGAAATTTATTTATATTTTTTAAGCAGAATCCAACAAAATCCATAGAGTATTAAAATCCATAGACTCTTGAATACCTAAAGATTTTTAAAGACTTTAAAATCCATATTGAATACCTCAAAATTTTAAAAGACTTTTGAAAATCTGAATTGAATACCCCAAGACTTTGAAAGTCCAAAAAAATCCTACATAATCCACAACCAATACACCCCCCTTAGTATTGCTTTGTGTTTTCTTTACCTTACTAATTTTATTGCATTTGAATGTTCCTTTGGCCCAATTTGTATATGTTGGGAATAAAATGAGATTTTGATTAAGATACCAAAACCCCTTAAGACATGCCAAATAGATAAGTCAAAATTTATGTGAACATGTTTCAGGAATGTTGGAACATGTAGATCAGACTCTTAGTATATTTAGATGCACAAGTTGAGGGGGAACACACGCCTAGAAGACTACAAGAATCAAGTCCCCTCAAGGCTCAAAATCAAATTTATCTAAACACTACTGAAATGCCAAATAGACAACTGTGCTGATCAAGTCAGCTCAGTAGATAGACAACTGTGCTGATCAAGTCAGCTCAGTAGATAGACAACCTCCCTGATGATCAATTAAGAAGACCACATCAAGAAGATCATGTCTACTGATGTGTATGTCAAGTTCAAAGGAGATGTCCAGCAGGATTGACCAAGCATACTTAAACCTGAAGTGTTCCAAGGCAAGAGCCAACTGTGCTGATATGGACAAAGCCACTGATATGAATGCAAAGATGCTTGGAAGTCATCTAATTAAGATCAGTAAAGGTAGGAAGCCAAGTCATCTAAAAAGAGCAATGCCAACACTGCTGAAAGGACAAGTTATCTGAAAGTTACAAAGCAAAGTCCACTGAATGTGATAAGCAGACTTGTCCAGATGATAAGGGAAGTTGTCCTTATCATAGAACCAATGATCAGAGGTGATGTCCATATTTGACCAAGTGAATCTTCAATGCAGACATTGGGAATGTTGGTGTATACTGTAAAGCAAACTTTTAGTGGGCTTTTGTGATGTATATTCGATTTCCTTTTATCTGAAATAAATGGTTTTTTACATTATTGCATTCTTTGTGATTACTTGTATGTCTTCTTATCTTGCATTGTATACGATGTGGTGGGTTTGTAGTCACACAAAAGATCACATTGTCAGTTCTTTGTAAGATATAAACAGTATTCACAACTGAGATAGTTCTGGACAAAACTATTGGTTTAAGTTGTAGTGTAAACTTGTTAGTGGCTTGTCTTGGCCATTAGTTTATACTAGTGCGCTGTGGTGTATTGAATGGATCACAGATAAGACATGTTCGTCTGTTCTGACTGTTATGAAGAACTAGAGGTCTTGGTGACTTTTATGATTCTTAACCCTAAGTGTGATATTTAGATGTGTGGGGTGCTTGTTCACTACTTTGATGTACCATAGGTGAGAATCTTGGTAGATTCTTCACGCTCCCTATTTTGGGTAGTGGCATCGCTCGCATGATGTCTACTTATTGGCATTAGGGCACCGTGTCCTGTACATCCAGGCTGATGATTTCCCCTTGAGGAAACTCATAAAGGATTGTCGTATTAAACCCTGCAGGTGGATTTAATCCGTACGACAACAAGGTTGAGTGGTACTACTCAAGAAATTATAGAAATTAATTATTTAAAGAAGTCAGAAGCTTTAATAATTAATGGACGTGCGATATCGTATAAACGGGGAATTATAAAGTCTAATAGAAGCCCTGATTCGGTTCGGGATAGGACGGGAGTGTAACATTAATTCTCTAGTGGGATCAATTAATGTTCTCGGGCTAAATTATATGTTCTGGGCTGAACATAAGAGTATTTGGGCCTGAAAGAAGCCCAAACCATATGCCTTCTAATGGATCCTTAGTCTGGCCCATGAACCCTTTAGAGGTTATATAAAGGAGCCTTAAGTTAGTCTTGAAAACCCTAGCACACACGAAATTGAGAATAACGGCTAGGGTTTCAAGGAGACGAAACTAAGGCACCTTCTCCACGTTTGATACCGCGCCGTCCACTCGGTGTTCGAGCGAGGTTGGGAGACAGGCTAGAAGATCCGTAGATTGGAATCAACGTCTTGATCTTCAAGGGTAACAAATCCAAATTCTGCTTTAGACGCATGTTTAGGTTTTAATTCGTTATTTATACGTTTGGCATCCGACAACGATCCCGGTTATGGATCGCCTTCGCCGTCGTGTTCCAGCAATTGGTATTAGAGCCTGGATTCGTGGATTGTTGGCTCTGCCTGAAACGTATGATTGAATGATTCAATTTTTGAAGTGTGGGTAGTGTAGGACTTTTCATAGATCACTGTAGTAGGGTTTATTTTCTTGTTTTCGTTGTACTTTTGATTGCGAGAACGGGTGGTGTCGATAGAGTATCTGGAAACGGTGATTTGAGTTTTCGGGTTATGGCCTTGGACGGTGAAAGCTATTTTTTTTACGGTGTAAACTGTTTTGGCCATAACTTTTGACTCGGGTGTCCGTTTTCGGCCCGTAATACCTTTTCGGAAATGTCTCGAAGAGATCTACAGGAGTCCTAGCTATGCTTTTAGGACGAGTGGCGAGGCCTAATTCAAAAGTCTTGATGAAGTTTTCTACCAGTTTTTGTCGGTGGACGAGAATTCGAAGTTTTTACATTGCGTGAGAGGCCGATGCGAGGCATCCGTCCGCGCCACTGTTTTTATCATTGTAATAGCTTATAATAGGCTGTTTTTGATAGGTTTTCAAGGGGTTTCAATAGATGTGCGTTTATTTAATTTTGCCTCTGTTTATCGCATCTTGTTATGATTGGCTTGCTTGTATTATCTAGTTAATTTGTCATGCCAAAGTATAATCTTCGTGTTAAAATGTCAAAGTGAGATAATTGAATTTTAATTAATTTATAGGCCTCCACAATTGGTCTTTGAGTAAGGTGTATGTTGCTCGTGGGACCTTGATAGTCTCCCCCTAACGGGTGCAACATCCACGTGCTTACTAGTTAAGACTTCTAATAAAATTGTTTTAATCTTTAGATGAAGTGTGTGATCTTCCCTAACGGATGTGTCATCCATGAGTTCATTAGTAAAGAATAATTCAAGATAATTGTTGTTAAATTGTGATCATCACTTAGATATGAATTTGAATATAACCCCCCAACGGGGTCACTGTTCTAGTTCACATGGCCAGTTAAAGTTCGACTGTTAATTTCATTCGTCATAAGGATAAGTTGACGTGATATTGAAATTAAAGACCGAATGTTTGGTCGATGAATACATGTGTAAACGACCACCCTAACGTGGCTTGCATATGTGTTTGTTGGGTTGTTGGAGGTTGTGTTGAATATGTGTTTGTTGCATATGCTTCAAACTTATGTGATTTATTGCTTGCATTTTATTTATTTTAGATATATTATGGTGACATTCAACCCACTTATTTTATTGTCCTTGTTGCAGATGAGTACAAGTTTGTGCTCGACATACCTGCTCCTGCCCCTTTGGGACCCGAATCTACTGAAGAGCAAAAGAAGGCTCATAAGAAGTAGCACAAGGTTATGAGATGGCTCGTTGTTACATTTTGGCCTCGATGTCAAATGTTTTACAACAGCAGCATCAAACTATGCCTAGTGCAGCAACTATGATGTTGAGCCTCAAAGAGCTTTTTGGTGAGAAAGATAGGGCTTCCCGCTTTGAGGCTATGAGGAAGATCATGTCAACCTCTATGCCAAAGGGAGCGTCCGTGAGGGACCACGGTCTCAAGATGATGGAATATCTGAATGAGATTGAGGTCCTCGGAGGGTTAATCGATAATGAAACCAAGATCGATATGATCCTACACTCACTCCCAAAGTTATTTGAGAACTTCCGTGTAAACGCGATCATGAGTAAGATGAATTATACTTTAACCGAGCTTCTTACAGAATTGGACGCGGTGGAGGGTATCATGGGTAAACGACCACAAACCAATGTTACTGTCCAGGCTGGACCTTCTTCGTCTAATGGCAAGAAGAAGAAAAAACCTTTACAGAAAAATGGTGGTGGTGAAAGCAGTGGGAGCAAGAAACCGGCGCCTTCTGGTGGCGTTAAAAAGCCGAAGGGCAAATGTTTCAAGTGCAACAAGACAGGACATTGGAAGTCTGATTGTCCCTTTCTAAAAAAGGACAACTCTGGTACGTCTCTCGCTTTAGTTGTTCAAACATGTTTTGCGGCTTGTTCTGCCTTTTCTTGGGTAGTAGATATAGGAGCCACTGACCATGTTTGTTATACCTTGCAGGGGTTTCTGCAGACAAGGGAACTGAGTGAGGGCGAGATTACTATTAGTTTGGCCAATGATGTGATAGTATCGGTGGTTGCAGTGGGAGACGTGCACTTATGTTTTTCTAATTCTGTTTTAGTATTAAAGAACGTTTTATACGTGCCGAATTTTCGGAGAAATTTAATTTCTGTTTCGAAGTTGTTTTTGGATGGATGCTCAGTTCTTTTTAATGACAATGTTGTTATTATGAGAAATGACTCTTTAATCTGTTCTGGCACGTTAGAAAAAAATATTTATACTATTACGTGTGCATATCATACTGTGACTGAAGCTCATTCATCATCATCATTAAATAAGAGAAATGATCCTTCTAAGTTGAATCAAACATACCTATGGCATCTAAGATTGGGTCATGTCAACCTAAGAAGGATTCAAAGCCTAGTAAGTAGTGGGTTTTTGAAGTCTCTCCAAGTGGAACCATTCTCAGTCTGCGAATCCTGTTAGGAAGGCAAGATGACCTCGAGGCCTTTTAAGGCCAAGGGTAATAGGGCGAATGATGTGTTGGAATTGATTCACTCTGATTTGTGTGGGCCTATGACTGTTCAAGCTAGAGGACGCTTTGAGTACTTCGTCACTTTCATTGACGATTACTCAAGATATGGATACATCTACCTGATGCGCCACAAGTCTGAATGCTTTGGCAAGTTCAAAGAATTTAAGGCAGAAGTGGGGAACCGTCATGGTAAGAGTATCAAGTCACTGCGTTCTGATCGTGGTGGCGAGTACCTTAGCAATGAATTTAGGAAATACTTATTAGAGAACGAGATTAGATCCCAGCTCTCCGCGCCTGGTACTCCGCAACAGAATGGCGTGGCTGAGAGAAGGAATATGACTCTATTAGATATGGTGAGATCGATGATGAGTTATGCTTCATTACCTACCTCCTTATGAGGTTATGCCTTGGAAACAACACCGTACCTTCTAAATTATGTACCTTCTAAAGTGGTTCCAAAAACCCCGATTGAATTGTGGTCTGGGTGAAAGCCTAGTCTAAACCACATTCGGATTTGGGGTTGTCTAGCATATGTGCTGAACAAGGAAGTTGATAAGTTGGCACCTAGAACTGAAGTACGGTTGTTTGTAGGATACCCTAAGGGAACGAGAGGTGGTTATTTTTATAGTCCTAATGATCAGAGGGTGGTGGTGAGTACCAATGCCCGATTTTTAGAAGAAGACTATATGAATGAGCATAAGTACAATACTGAGATCATTCTAAATGAGTTGAGAGGAAACAATGGCACACCGAGTGTGCAAGAGGAAATACCATAAAAGACTACACAACGTGGCGACTCTAATGAACCTTTGTATACATTGCCTCGTCGTAGTGGGAGGGTTGTTCGCCAACCTGATCGTTTCATGTTTGTGGGAGAGTTATAGACTTGATTCCAAGCGATGAACATGATGATAACGACCCTTGGACATACAAAGAGGCAATCAAAGACAAAGATGCAGAGTCTTGGCACAAGTCCACGGATTCAGAAATTGAATCTATGGATGTTATGGAAGTGTATGACCTAAGTAAACTTCCCCACGACAAGAAAGTCGTTGGGTGTAAGTGGGTCTACAGACGTAAGAGAGGGTCTGATGGGCAGATTACTGCTTTTAAGGCACGGTTGGTGGCAAAGGGTTTTACCCAAAAAGAAGGAATCGACTGTGACGAGACCTTCTCACCAGTAGCCATGCTAAAATCGATCCGGATTCTCTTATCCATAACTAATCACATGAACTATGAGATTTGGCAATTGGATGTCAAGACAGCTTTTCTTAATGGAAATTTGGATAAGGACATCTATATGCAGCAACCCGAGGGTTATGTGAAGAAAGGCCAAGAGCATCTAGTCTAGAAGCTGAAAAAGTCTCTTTATGGGCTAAAACAAGCTTCCAGGTCTTGGAACATTCGTTTTGACAAGGTGATCAAATCTTTTAGATTTGAACATTATCAAAATGAAAGTTGTGTGTACAAGAAGAGTGACAGAGACGTAGTGGTATTCTTAGTACTATACGTAGATGATATTCTTCTTATTGGCAACAATGTGAAAGTATTATCAGACATAAAGGTGTGGCTTTCAGAAGAGTTTCAAATGAAGGATATGGGAGAAGCATCGTACATTCTTGGTATTAAGGTCACTCGTGATCGAAAAAAGAGAATGTTGTGTTTATCTCAAGCGTCTTACATTGATACTGTGATTGCTCGTTTTGGCATGCATAATTCCAAAAAGGGTGTACTAACTTTCAGACATGGAGTCCCTCTGTCTAGGATATGTGTCGTAAGACACATAAAGAGATAGAGGATATGGTTAAGGTTCTTTATGCTTCGGTTGTAGGAAGCCTTATGTATGTGATGTTATGTACGAGGCCATATATTTGCTATGCAGTCGGCATGGTAGCAAGATATCAGTCTAACCCTGGTCAAGGACATTGCACTGCTGTAAAGCATATTCTCAAGTACTTGAAAAACACTCGAGATTATATGCTAGTATACCAGTCAAATAATTTGATTCCTTTGGGTTATACCGATTCAGATTTCCAAGCTGATCGAGATGAACGGAAGTCAACCTCGGGTTATGTGTTTATGCTGGGAGGCGCAACCATATCTTGGAGAAGTGTGAAGCAGAAATGCATCGCGGAGTCCACTATGGAAGCCGAGTACGTAGCTGCCTCAGAGACCGCAAAGGAGGCTGTCTGGCTGCGTAATTTCTTTCTGGAATTAGGGGTATCTCAGAGTATGCCGATGTGTATCACTGTTTATTGTGATAACGCGGGTGCAGTGGAAAACATGAAAGAACCTAGAGCCCACAGAGCAAGTAAACACATATAGCGAAAGTACCACATTATACGAGATATCGTAAATCGAAGAGACGTGGCTGTAGCTAAGATTGCGTCGTTGGATAACTTGGCTGATCCTTTCACAAAGACGCTGTGTTGGGATATGAATTCTCCACTAAGCCCCACAATGTAATAAGATAGTTTTGATGGCCAAAACACTTAGAGTTTATAAAACACATGTAATAGGATCAGCTGATATTTGTATAGATCAGCCCAGTCTTTATTCTAGTCTTGTATAATAAGCTGATGAGCACAACCCTAAGCTTACATGCGAAGTCTCAAGAAATAAGGATTAGAAGACATGAAGACTAAGAAGATCCTTGAAGATCAGATAAGTAAGGTGCTTGTATACCTACTTAACAGATGGAGTCCAAGTCCAAAGATGGCCAGTATCAACACAAGTGTTTTAACACATCAGAAGAGTAATACTCATCTGATATCAGAAGACAGAAGACATCAGGCCAGGCTACTTAAACAGTCGACTAGAACAGAAGATCAGCAGACTGGTAGCACGTCAAGGACTCGACTGATTCCCAAAGTCATCTTATGAAATTCAAACGAAGACTTACCACACATAGAAGATTGAAAAAGATTCCAGAAATGAAGCAATCAAGATCGAATTAACCGGAATCAAGGAATCAAGAATAAACAAGGAAAAATTGCTAACGGCTAGTCAAACATCTAACGGTTAGTTGCTCCAATATTCCCTATAAATACAAGATGATGAGGAAGAACAAGCACGGAAATACCAATCAAGAATTCTGAAGCTAATCAAGCAAGCAAGCCAAAAAATAACACACTCATAAGAATTCTCAAGAGCCCAGAAAAGCATTAGAATACTTTTAGCTCTTAGGTTATTCCCTCATCCAATCAAATAACCTGACTCCAAATACGTATTGTATATCCTTTGATTTAGGCATAGTGGTTAAGCATTTTATAAGCTTGAACCATTAGTTGGATCCATTCAAAAATCCAAACCCCCACCATAAGGTTTAGTTTTTGAACCCCTGTAGGAGTGCAAGTGCTCTCTCAAATCACTTGTGGAGACCGCAGTAGTTTGGAACTGTTCAGATCTCAAAGTCCTTCTCTTGGGACTATAAAGGACAATCCCCTGTAATTTTCGGGAAGTTAAGGGATTAACTTTACGTTTGGAACGTGAGAGTGGACGTAGGATCGTAAATCCATACCACTATAAATCTATGGTGTTATTTACATTCTGCACTTTACATTACAGTCTATTTATCCTTATCATAGTGCATATTGTGATTTGAAATACCTTTGCAAACCAGGCCATATTTGTTTCAAACCAGCATCAGCTGAGTATTTCATTTAAACACTAAACTGAGCTCTTTCAAAAGAATATTAGAACGAGTCTAAATAACAGGCCTACTCACTTCCGCATATAAACCTCTAGAAGATTACTATAGTCTTCTGGACCAGCAGACTTGTAGTCCAGAAGACATTGAAAATCAGAAGAGGTCTTAACTCTTTAATTGAAAAAGTTTTAAAGTCTATTCACCCCTCCCCTCTAGACTTTAAACCCATTCACTACTTGTTCAGGGACCAACAAGTGGTATCAGAGTAGTGGTTCTAAGGGACTACTGTCTCTAGATTATCAGAAGACTTGAGGGAGTCTTTCTGTAATCCTCTTGAACAGATCTATCTTTTGAAAAACCTGTTTTAGAAAACACATACAGCATGAGTGCTAACATGCGTAAGCTTCCTAAGTTTTCAGTAGAAGATTATGATTACTGGAAGATCAAAATGAGGAAGAACCTCACCTCAGTACACTACAAGATGTGGTATGTGATCACTGAAGGTCCAATCACTATCATGGCTATAAATACTACCAACGGTGATCCAAAAGTCCCAGTTGGTGAGCTTGCCCCCAAACCTATGAAAGACCTCACTCCAGAAGAGATGAAGCAGTCCAACCTGGATAGCATTGCACAAGACTACATCATGCAAACTCTTCCAAATGAGTACATAGGAAAATTACTTAATTGTGAATCAACTAAGGAAATGTGGGATGCCCTGGCACTCCCGTGCGAAGGAACCGAACTGATCAAAGAAAGCAAACTCTCAACTATAGTCAAGAAATTTGAACACTTCAAGATGTATCCAGAAGAAAATATAGATCAGCTGGATAATCGATTCACCAAGATCATTAACGAGATAGAGTCTCTAGGGAAGAAGTATACAAATAGAGAGAAGAATCTAAAAGTGCTAGACTCTCTATCGAAGAAGTGGAAATTAAAGAAGACAATCATCAAAGATATTCAAGATATCAAGAACTGGACCGTCCAAACTTTGTTCCAGAACTTGAAGGCTCACGAGTATGACTTACAAGGAGAAGAAAATTCAGAAAATGATGAGCAAACTTCAACTCCATCCACCTCCAAAACTGTAGCCTTCAAGGCATCTACTAGTACAAGAGCCACAAGCAACTCATCTGGCAAAACACCTCTGAACACAGAAGAATTAGAGGGAGCAGACATGAGCTTAAAAGAACAAATGGCTCTAATGATCAGGAGATTTGAAAGGATGAATAATCTAAACAACAAGTATAGAAAATTCTACAGAAACTACAAAGATAAACGTGCTGGATCATCCTCTAAAGAAATAAGAGAGAAACGACCCCATAAAGATATCCTGGAAAGGATAAGGAGTCACCTGATAGTCGAAGCAATAGGAGAAGAGATGCTACTCCTCCGAGAAGAAGCATGTAAAAATTAGGTACATGCTTCAATTGTCACAAACCTGGACACTAAGTCTATGAATGTCCAGATGTGAGTTCAGGAGACAAAGAAGAAAGAAAGTCAAGAAGACACAAGAGGAACTCAGACAGGCAAGCTATGGTGATTGAAGAGTCTGAATACCAAAGAGATGATCTGCCCTCATCCCCTAACTCTGGACTCTTCTCAAACGATCATTCAAACGATGTAGCTATGATGGCTATAGCTGAAACCGAGGTAAACTCATATACTTCAAATCTTCATTTACCTGCCTCTTCACACATAGATGAGGCTAACTCATCTGTAGGCGAATTCGGGAACACCTATTATGAATCCTTGGAGGAAGTAAAAGGTGATCTTGATATCGCAACTAGAGCTTTCATAGAAGTGGAGGAAGAAAACAAGGACTTAAGGAAAGAAATTGCTAGATTGAAAAAGGACAAGTTCGAAAGCACCCCTGAGCTATTAAAAATGAACGAACGATTAACACAATAGCTTGAAATTCTTAAAGAAGAAAACGCTATTCTTAATCAAACTTATGAGGGGATGCTTAGAACTCAAGCCAAAGATGCCTATGATTTACGAACCTTGCAATCCAAGTTTGATGAACTCCTCCATAAATATGAACTCTTAGAAAAGGAGAAGAATGGCCTAGATCTAAAAATATCAGAGTTCAATAGAGCTTCGGCAACTATAGAGCATATTTCTGAATATTATAGATCAAATGCCAACAAGATGGGTATTGGTTTTGAATCAAATCCATCACAATTCTCTCCAGCTGAGTGTAGTGAACCTAAGAGGTCCAGTGCACAAGTTATTGAGACAGGTGAGTGCTCAAAGTACCGTGATCCTAAAGTGAATCAAAAGGCATCTGTGCAAAGACAACCTAAAGTTAACTACCTCATAGCCAGAAATGGTAAGAGACCAGCTAACTCTGGGCCAGTTCATTTAAGGCAACCTCAGTTAAATACTAAAAGGTTAAATGCCCTAAAACGTGCACAGAGGAATAACAAACAGCCTGGACCATCTCGTCTGAGACAGTCCCAGCTATATGCTAATCTAGCCAAGAAGAAAAACAGATCTTCTTACAACACATCTGTTCTTTTTGCATTACCTATCTCCTACGATATTGTAAGAATAGATGAGGATGATTTACTTACTCGAAAACGATTCGCTCATGCACCCAACCTGAATGTGGCTAGTC